>CM065811.1:86031000-88431000 GCA_033398695.1 Orobanche coerulescens | reverse complement strand
GTTCGATTAAATGTTTCAATGAGTTTCCTTCGATATTTTGAGGTGATTTTCGTTATTATTGGTCTTGATCCTCATTGTGATAGTGTTTTCATTGTTTCTTGTGGTAGTTTTAGGTTTCGAGGCACTTCGGTCGAGCCGTGTTCGTCGGAGTATTTGCGTGCCGATTCCGATGCAAGTATCTTGCTTATACGACTTGTGTCTTGTGCTTAGAAATCGCGTGTTGTGGTTTGATGATTGGTTTACCTTCGTGAATATGGTTGGTGTGAGTTAGTCATGTATTAATTGTTATGAAGGCTTGATGATGACTGTGTCACCTTGGTATATATGTTATGTGTTGTTTATGTATGCAGGATTGTGATAATCGCATTGGGTTGGTTGTACACATGATTGTGCAATGTATGGTACAATGATTATGAGTTATGTCGGTTGTGTGTCATTGATGATAATGATTTGATGATGACTGTGTTACCTTTGGTATATGTGTTATGTGTTGTGTTATATGTGCAGGATTGTGATAATCGCGTTGGGTTGGTTGTACACATGATTGTGCAATGTATGGTACAATGATTATGAGTTATGTTGGTTGTGTGTCGTTGATGATGATGATTTGATGATGACTGTGTTACCTTGGTATATGTGTTGTGTTGTGTTATGTGTGCAGGATTGTGATAATCGCATTGGGTTGGGTGTACACATAGTTATGCAATGTATGGTACAATGATTATGAGTTATGTTGGTTGTGTGTCATCGATGATGATGATTTGAGTGTTGAGATTGTGTTGTGTACGCGTGATGCATGATTCGTGGTGATCAATGTGACTGATTGATCGTGGATGTTAATGTCGTGTGCTGTGTTGCTAAGTTCACTTGTGCGGGTTCGACGGGACCTACGAGGATTCATGGCGAGGGACCATGGGATTGAAACTTAATATGTGTAACACCCCCCAATCCACTCAGGGATATTACACGCCGTAGACCTATTTCCGCATGGATCTACCAGGCAGGAGACTACAAAACAAAACCCACACGCGGTCAACTAGACCAAAACATAAAACCGTAGACCGATTAGGTCTTTCAAAACACAACATAGCTGTATATCTGATAAACCAAAATACAACTCGATCACATATTACATAACATGTCCATCCCCTTAAGGATGACAAGGAAAACTCAGACCGACAGATCACTGACGGACAACCGACTACAACTGTGACTAGTATCGCTGCTTTACATCATCCTCCGAACCGATCCTGTGGTTGCTCTCTCTCCAGTCAGAACATGTAAAACCAAAAAATTCGAATTCCTAATTTATGTCTAATTTCAAATTTTTCCCTAAACTTTGTAATGATTTATTTTAAACCCTAACTATGTGTTATGTATTAAAATTAAATTAAAATTTACCAACCTAAGTTTATACCTATAATAAATAATTTGCAACATCCGAATGATGATTGGAATCCCACTAATCTTGTCTAATTATCACATATCATAACTGATCCTTTACACCCCATTCAAACCCAATTATGAGCTTTCAATACCTTCCTATAATAAAGATTCCCTGCATTATTATCCCTAACAACCATACACGGTTATACCTTAAATACTATATGCCTTGCCCTATAATTCCATAAGCCGTCCCTCCCATCTTTTGCATCAACCCACAACCAGAAACACACACACATCATCATCATCTTTTCGTTTCCAAATAAGAAGAAGAGAAGCAGGTCTCGGCGTCGAGAGTGAAGTGCTAAACGTTGGAGTGTTGGTGGTGTTTGATTCGAGCCTAAGTCCTTGTTCCATTCGGTTTCTTTTGCCCTAGTCGACATCAGGTTCTTGATGTTCTCCTTTTGCTATCTTTGATTCGACTTATGCATCATGAAACTTTTATATTAATCAGATCTAAAATAAGTTAGACGTAGGGTTTAAAAGAGTTTAGGAATTGGTTGTGATTTCATGTAAACAAGCTGTCCAGAAATTTCAAGCAGTCTAGAAATTGGGTCATATTTCACAAGGTGTAATTTAATTATAACTAAAAGTTTTTGCATAATTATTGAGCCTAAAACAAAGTTCATGATGTATAGTATTTGAATATCAAGTTTTATGGTCATTGGAGGTCGGGAAGGTGGCCTTTTGATTTTTGGGAATTCAAGTGTCAAAACTGGGAAATCGAGTCTGAAAATCAGTCGATGTTTTTGATTTTTAGTTTTCAAACCACAAAAAGTTAAGATCTCTCCTTCTACAAGAGTCATATTTAGGTTATGTGTGAGATTTCAGAATTTTTTTGGACTTTTATGAAGTGTATAAATAGGTTAATTAAAGACAAACTTTCTGTATGTATGTGCAGTTAACTTCCTGGGTAGGTCTTGAAAGATGATTTTAATATGGTACTTACCCTTTGGAATAAAATCTAGAAAAATTACATTAATTGCCTAATGAGTACAAATATCTATAATAATTATTTGAGCACCTCAGTAAGTACATAAGTATGGTTTTAAATTCATAAACTAAGGGATATAAATGTTATAAAATCCGAATTATAACATAAGCTAAGGGTTTGGTTTAACCTAGCATGTTTTGCTCCTAATTCATTTGAAACACCAATCCAAGATACTTTTAAACCGATGTTATGAATACTTACTATTTCACATGTGAAACCCTAAAACACATTAATGAATGAGCTAATAAGTATTTAAAATCCGTTATGACTTTAATGAATGTATAAGTAATATATGATTATAAATTCTGTAGATTCTCCGAAGGAGGAGTGACTCATCCTCTTGTGATCCTTTTTCTCATTGCTTGATTTTCATAAGATATAGATATTCTGACCTTTCTCTTAAGTTTTCTCATGACACTCACACATCTTTTGATTATTAGTTATTTCCGATTATGGTACCTTTGCTTTGAGCCTTCTATTAGGACACTTTTGATACGACACTTATGCCTTTGCTATGAGCCGTTATATGAACCCATGTTATGATATTTTCTGATGACTTATATATTCTGTGTCATTGCTATGACATTCTGTTTAACCCTTCAATTTGCTACCCGAGCTTCCACTAGTCATGGGGGTTCCATGACCATGTCATTGACGCACCAATGGCATGACTCCACGGTGGGCAAGTGATGACCCACTGCGTCCCTTTCTGTTATGTATTATGAGCTCAAGTATTATGTTTCTGGCCATTATGATTTCTTCAGGGGCATATGGATGCATCCTAGATCTGATTTGATATGTATATGTTATATCTCTGGTGAATGGTGATTGTGTGCCATACACGTCATTCACACTCTGGGAGTTAGCTACTCCATTTAGGATATTATGATGATATGATGTTATGATGATATGTCTCTGTGCTCGTGGTAGAATTATGTAACCCTTACACCATTTACTGCACTTATGTTATACCTTCTGATATTTCCCCATTGCACCATATTCTGTTTTCTCATTTCAGTTTCAGTACTTTGCTATATATATCTGTCCACTGGGCTTTTTAAGCCCAGCCGCATTTTCTTTTCTTCCGCGGCAGGTTATTAAGCTGGGAGTTGGGCTATCTTTGGGCTGAGAGCAGGAGCTGTGTGTGGACTTATCTACCCTAGACTTCCTAGCCTTTGGACTATGTTTTCATTATTTAGACTTGGATTATGTTTCCTTCATTTTGGATTATGGAACTTATGTATTTCTTTTAAGTCATGTTGACTTACATTTTGGTACTTATGATTAGACTTTCGCTTGCGTTCTATTATGTATGTTCTGATACGTCACCACAATGTGATACTTCTACCCTTGTCGGGTTGGAGTGTTACAGAACCCCTGGAATAAATAACAAAATCCCCAACGAGGGGGTAGCGATGGAATCACTAGCAAGTAACCAAGCTATAAAGTTATACATCAAGAATACAACCGTTATGAAAATAACCTTTCGACAAGGTAGTAACACGATCCCCGAGTCCAAAGTCTTTTCGAAAACAGTTCCCACTAGGGAGGATCATAAAGATAACTTCAAAACACATTTGAAAGAATAATTGAGGATGGCGGGGGTCTCAGTGTAAAATCATGAAAAGATTTGTAATTCTCCTTTTCAAAAGGGTTTTCTTTCAAAATCATATAATTGATTCAATTCTTCAAACAAGCCTCAAAGGCAGAACCATATTCACAAATATAGCCGCAATCCAAGATTCAAGCATTCACAATTCAGAAATATCAAATCAATACTCATATCACCTCCGTGGCCTCGATGGGACCCACCCGGATTAGCTACCGGAACAAACTCGAATCCACCCATAAGTTATCTTGACATCGTACTCGCAAGTAACGATTCTCGGAGCCCTCTCCAGACCTACCCGATTATATAACCTTATGGTCAAATCATATCATCTGGCCGTACTCACAAGTAACGCGCCGCCGGAGGCCTCACGGGTCCATACCCGGGTAATATCTCAATTCACCGATTACACAACAACAAGGGTATAATATTCACAACAATCACAAACACGTAATATCATAATCTAGTGCATCATACACTTCCACAAAGGTATAATATTCACGTCACACCATCATTCATGAAGCATACTAGCAAGCGGACAACACAAATATTCCATAATTCCTCGGATAACTACTCACTTCTAAATATCCGTCTTATGCATAATACAACATGAAATGGTTGTTATCATTCTTCGTGGAATTCAAGTTACGTTCGTATTTACTTTCTTAGAATCACACATTCATTTAAAAGTATGTTACGGTTAAACGTTCAATCACTATCAAGTCAACGTTAAATTCACGACACGCCACATTCTCAAAGTATAAAGATTATAGACGAGATACTCGCCTCAAGTCCAAAGCACGCGAAGCAACGGGAAGGCTCGACCGGAAACCCTCAAACACCTATAATCCCCCAGCAAAAAACAACGAAGATACGATTACAACAAGAATCAAGGTCAAAAACAACAGAAATCCCACTAAACTATCAAAGGGAAACTCATTGGGACATTTAATCGAACACTCAACGTTAGATAACTCCCAAGAACACTCGAATCACCAATCGGGTTAAACAAACTCGAAGTATGGAAATACAACCCATAGAACATGATTATTAATGCTCAATAACATCAACTGATTCATCAAAATCGGACGAACAACGAAAGTCAAGAAGAAATCCCGAAAGTCAAATTCTAGGAGATTTCAAGAAATTACCTCGATCCGACGAAGAACAAGTATTAGATGATGATAATAAACACCAGTCAAGCTTCCCAAATGATGCACAAGGAGTTTACCGGCCAAAATTCCGGGAACTTGCCGAAGAATTGCGGAGGGGGGTGAAAAATGGTCAAAAATGGAGTAAATGGCCGAGAGACCTGCTGCCTCGGCCTTATATGGCCGATCACTTAGGGCAGAATGGCACCTTACGGCAGAATGGCGCATTCGTGAAAATTACGCGGTAGCTTGACGATCACTTCTATGCCAGCGACACCCCCTTACGGCCATAACCGGCATTCGTCCGAATGCTGCCTGGCACCTGTACGGCCGTATCTGATCACGCCTTACGGCCGTAACCAGCCTTCGTCCAGCCCGTGCCTGCCGATCACTTACGGACATAACTTGCACCTTACGATCGTAACTCGGCTAGGCCAGTCCCTGCTCCAAAATGTGCGGCCATGACTCGGCCGTGGCCAACTCCGACAGCCCGATTAGGCGTTCGACAACGTTTCGGTCACACTAACGCACCGGTTATGATTCAAAACAATAACGAGCAAATTACAAAACATAAAATACCACAAGTACGTATTTAATAAAAGAAATGCACGTGATATGAGTCTCACCCGGCGAACACTACAACAGAACATATCATACAGTGCATCATCCAAAAACGTATCCCACATAATCGTAACGAAACAAATAATCGGAACCAAACGACAAATAATTCAGGGCAGCTCGAAAATAAAAATCTCGGGTATTACATTCTACCCCTCTAAAAAGAAGTTTCATCCCGAAACTTAAAAAGAAATGGTGAAGTAAGCAGTCATCCAAGTGGTCGAACCATTAAACCTCAGCGATCTACACGACTCGATCCTGATAATGGTGCTGAAGCTCGATTCTGGGAAACCTCATGGAATAATTCATAATACTGAACCCTGTGGCCCTCGAGTCCACAGTTATAACAAGTAATCGACTGCGAAGGACAATTAGCCTGCACATGACCCATAACGTTGCAATTGAAACACCTCCTAGTCTGATTAGGAGTCAAAGAAGATAACTTGGAACCCTTGGTTCCACCAAATGAAGAAAGGGGAGGTTTCGCCGTACGACTAGGCGAAACTCGATGAGAAGAAGTCCCGACTCTCACACCGTCCGAAAAATCTCCATACGTCCTCTGCTTATTCGGCTCATGCAAAGGCCCAGTAGATAACGATGCCATCTATTATGCCATGGCTCGATTCTGATACTCTCTCAAATTAACACAAGTGAAACCCGACATGTACTGTCGAATCTCTGGTCTCATCCGCATGTCGAAATGACGGATTTTGTCTTCCTCGGTCTTCACCTGCCTCTTCACGTAAGCGAGCTATCGACTATAGTAGATAATAGCCTGCAACACGGGTATATCTTGCAGCTCGGCTAGAAATAATTTCGAATCCTCTGCTCTCGGATCAGCTCCGGACAAAACTACGCCTCCATTCTTGAACTCTTCCCAAGTAACAGCATGATCCTGAGGCTCAATGTCCTCCCACCAATTAGCAGCGTCACTATCGAGGAGGAACTGAGCGATAGGAACCCTATGTTCCTCTGGACAACCAACCGCCTTGAAAATCTTCTCCGATTGGAAAAGCCAACCGTCCCAACCCAAAGTATCACCCGTGCCCGCAAAGCGAGGAGGATGCATACGAACCACTTCTCTAAGCCACTGAGTCGACTCGGCATTCTCAGTCACGGTAGTGTTATGCTGAACCGCCTGAGCCAAATGAGTCATCTGGTCTGCCACCTGCTAGAGTATAGTAGCAACACCAATACTAACGCCATTACCAGTAGCATGATCCTGATCACGCGATTGATTGCCACGACCTCTCGGCATACTGAACGGATAACCGTTCAGGATGACAAAACAAACACCACATAATCAATATAGGGTAACCAACAGTAACACAATAAAATACTCATTCTAAGTCACAACACAAATACACGAACTATCACCACAGCGATAGAATTCAAATTTATAAGTCATTCAGTTGGCTACATCAACAAAAATGCATGACCTTTACCAAAGAAATCTCGGTCAAAACCACAAACATATCATCGTGGCCAAATCTGGGTAATATTTTTAAAAACAAAATTTTTCGAGGTACTAGTCCATTGATAATAATTTAGAATTCCCGTGTTTGAATAATTTTGCTGAAATGAGTTTTTTTGGAAAATAAATATTTTTAATACCTCGGTCATTTGATCAAAACTATGAACCCATTATCATAACTGTTTCATGTTGAATGTCATTTGCAAAACAACATTTTGAAACATCAAGCTATTCGATAAACGATATCATCAAAATGACCTTATAAATATACATCATCACTACTACCCATCAATTATCACATCCGGGTAACGTCATAAACCGAACTATGAAATCATAACATCTGGGCGTACAACCATAACTCGCTAACAAGAACGGTGATGATTTATAATACGTCAATAATATCCACACAGGATAAGCAACTAGGTGCAATACTGATACCGCAATTAGAGTTCACAATCATCACAGACGGACCATATGACTAGGTCGATAGGGATTAAACGACAGATAATGAGCACAGATAGAATTGTAACAACAAAGGTAATGCCGCGACAGTCAGAAGCTTACAGTCGTAACAACTAACTGTAAGATGGAAAGAATCAACTCAACAGTCTCAAAACGGCTTCGAAGGTTAAGGATCGACTCCTAACAATGTATCTCGACATTTAGAAAGTACTGTAAAAATTCTCCGACGGGCATAACAGCATAACAAACACATAACGTTTTGAATTTTGAAAACCAAAGTCGTTGGCAAAACAGAAATTTTAAAAAATTCTTTTGATCATAACCGAAGATGACGATAATATTTTGCAATGCCCGAAATACATTAAAATACATTTTTCTAAATACCGTCTGATGGTGTAGTTTGAAAATACAGGATCAACTTATCAAAACCCAATCGATTTCAAAATCCATACAGGTCGTTGTTTAATCGCACCATCAAAATATTTTTAAAAAAAATCGACTTCCAAAAAAATAATTCTCCGACACCTAAGGTCCTTCAGAAACACGTTCTCAAATCTACCCGCAGCGGCATAATTACGACAGTCCAACAAAAATAATCGAACTTAAAACCACATGCCCAAATGGAAAACAGAATCACAAATTCAACCAAATACATCTCGTGTGCACCAAGTTAAAACATACAACGAAACCATCCATCTGAGTTTCTCACTGACTCTACCGTCGGTACCTTTTTCGAAACCCATTAAGGTTCACAAATTTCACATTATACCACCCCACACGGCGGTTCAAAGTCAAAACATTAATACATCCAGTTGTATACACATACAGTACGTCACAAGTATCGAATACAAACCCCATTACACAACACCATGCAACTAAAATTATGCACCACAATTAACTCACATATGAAATCATGAAATACGGATACCTCGCACAAAGGAGGAGACTTACGTCCACAGGTCGTACGGAGATGATGGCTGCACCACAATACTAATCACAACGAATCACAATTGATCACAATGGATCACCACGATCACACTTATTCACAATTGCTCACCCGGGTGACACGACAAGACACGACTCGATAAGACCTAATTAGACCCAACTCCCTAGGTTTTTGCAAACCTAAGCTCCGATACCATTTATGTAACACCCCCCAATCCACTCAGGGATATTACACGCCGTAGACCTATTTCCGCAAGGATCTACCAGGCAGGAGATTACAAAACAAAACCCACACGCGGTCAACTAGACCAAAACATAAAACCATAGACCGATTAGGTCTTTCAAAACACAACATAGTTGTACATCTGATAAAGAAAAATACAACTCGATCACATATTACATAACATGTCCATCCCCTCAAGGATGACAAGGAAAACTCAGACCGACAGATCACTGATGGACAACCGACTACAACTGTGAATAGTATCGTTGCTTTACATCATCCTCCGAACCGATCATGTGGTTGCTCTCTCTCCAGTCAGAACACTTGGAATAAATAACAAAATGCCCAACGATGGGTTAGCGATGGAATCGCTAGCAAGTAACCAAGCTATAAAGTTATACATCAAGAATACAACCGTATGAAAATAACCTTTCAACAAGGTAGTAACACGATTCCCAAGTCCAAAGTCTTTTCGAAAACAGTTCCCACTAGGGAGGATCATAAAGATAACTTCAAAATACATTTGAAAGAATAATTGAGGACATCGGGGGTCTCAGTGTAAAGTCATGAAAAGATTTGTAATTCTCCTTTTCAAAAGGGTTTTCTTTCAAAATCATATAAATGATTCAATTCTTCAAACAAGCCTCAAAGGCAAAACCATATTCACCAATATAGCCGGAATCCAAGATTCAAGCATTCACAATTCAGAAATATCCAATCAATACTCATATCACCTCCGTGGCCTCGATGGGACCCACCCGGATTAGCTACCGGAACAAACTCGAATCCACCCATAAGTTATCTTGACATCGTACTCGCAAGTAACGATTCTCGGAGCCCTCTCCAGACCTACCAGATTAAATAACCTTATGGTCAAATCATATCATCTGTCCGTACTCGCCAGTAACGCGCCGCCGGAGGCCTCACAGGTCCCTACCCGGTTAATATCATTCAAACACGCCCACAAGTTATTGTGACATCGCACTCGCAAGTGAAGATTCTCGGAGCCCTCTCTAGACCTACCCGATTCGATAACCTTTTGGAAAAATCATATCAACTGGCCGTACTCGCAAGTAACGCGCCGCTGGAGGCCTCACGGGTCCCTACCCAGGTAATATCTCAATTCACCGATCACACAACAACAAGGGTATAATATTCGCCACAATCACAAACACGTAATATCATAAGCTAGTGCATCATACACTTCCACAAAAGGTATAACATTCACGTCACACCATCATTCATGAAACATACTAGCAAGCGGACAATACAAATATTCCACAATTCCTCGGATAACTACTCACTTCTAAATATCCGTCTTAAGCATAATACAACATGAAATGGTTGTTATCATTCTTTGTGGAATTCAAGTTACGTTCGTATTTAATTTCCTAGAATCACACATTTAATTTAAAGTAAGTTACGGTTAAACGTTCAATCACTATCAAGTCCACGTTAAATTCACGACACGCCACATTCTCAAAGTATAAAGATTATCGACGAGATACTCGCCTCAAGTCCAAAGCACGCGAAGCAACGAGAAGGCTCGACCGAAAACCCTCGAGCACCTATAATCCCCCAGCCAAAAACAAGAAAGATACAATTACAACGAGAATCAAGGTCAAAAACAATGGAAATTCCACCAAACTAGCGAAAGAAAACTCATTGGGACATTTAATCGAACACTCAACATTTGATAACTCCCAAGAACACTCGAATCACCAATAGGGTTAAACAAACTCGAAGTATGGATATACAACCCATAGAACACGATTCTTAATGCTCAATAACATTAACTGATTCATCAAAATCAGACGAACAACGAAAATCAAGAAGAAATATCGAAAGTCAAATTCTAAGAGATTTCAAGAAATTACCTCGATCCGACGAAGAACAAGTATTAGATGATGATAATAAACACCAATCAAGCTTCCCAAATGATGCACAAGGAGTTTACCTGCCAAAATTCCGGAAACTTGCCGAAGAATCACGGAAGAGGGTGAAAAATGGTGAAAATGGGGTAAATGGCCGAGTGACCTGCTGCCTCGGCCTTATATGGGCGATCACTTACGGCCGTAACTGGCAGCCCTTACGGTCGTAACCGACATTCGTGATAATTCTGCCCAGCACCTGCCGATCACTTACGGCCGTAACTGACACCCCCTTACGGCCGTAACCGGCATTCGTCCGAATGCTGCCTGGAACCCGTACGACCATAGCCGATCACGCCTTACGGCCGTAACCGGACTTCATCCAGCCCGTGCCTGCCGATCACTTGCGGTCATAACCAGCACCTTACGGCCGTAACTCGGCCAGGCCAGTCCCTGCTCCAAAATGTGCGGCCGTGACTCAGCCGTGACCAACTCCGAAAGCCCGGTTAGGCGTTCGACAACGTTTCGGTCACACTAACACATCGGTTATGATTCAAGACAATAACGAGCAAATTACGAAACATAAAATACCACAAGTACGTATTGAATAAAATAAATACACGCAATACGAGTCTCACTTAGCGAACACTACAACAGAACACATCATACAGTGCATCATCGAAAAACGTATCCCACATAATCGTAACGAAACAAATAATTGGAACCAAACTCAAATAATTCAGGGCAACTGGAAAATAAAAATATCGGGTATTACACTATGTGGTGTTGAGATCCAATCGTGCGGGTCGATGACCCATGGCAATCGATCATGGGGTCAGGGAATAGTACGTCCAACCGTGTGGGTTCGACGGGGCCTACGGTGACTCGTGGCAAGAGATCACGGAGTCGGGACTGGTTGTTATGATTGTTGTGTTTGGCATAGTCCGTGCGGGTTGTTGAACCTACGGAGCCACATGGCAAGAGTTCACGGCGTTATGATTGTTGTGTTTGGTATACGTGACAAGAGTTCATGATGTTATGATTGTTGTGTTTGGCATAGTCCGTGCGGGTTGATGAGCCTACGGAGACACGTGGCAAGGGATCACGGTGTCACTATTATGTTTTGAGAATCAAAGTTTTGAAACAAAAGTTTTTATGAAAATAAAGGTTTGGGCCGAGTCCCAAGCGATTTGTGAAAATATTTTCCATGTTGTATAGTGTGAGATTTGGGCTAAGACCCTAAAATTTCAAAAAGGGGATTTTGACAAACTGAGGACATGAGTTCCTAATGATTTTGACGAACCTAGGACATGAGATCCTAATTATTTCTATTTTCTAAAAACTCCCGAGATGACAGTTTATTTTATAAATATTCCACTTGTGTTGGTTTCTAGATTATTAAAACCTCTCGGGAATATGTTATTGGTGGAGTAGTGATAGTCTGAGTTGTGATTAGATGAGTTGTGGTTGTCTGACTTGTGATTTATAATTGCTTGCTATATTTTGTATGGTTATGATACTTGCACTAGTAAAATAGTGGAGTTTTGCTAACCCCCGAGTGATCGGAGGGTGGATATCTGTATTGCGTCCAGATACATGCAGGCTCGTGGGAGCAGTCACAGGATCGGCACAAAAGATGATGGGTTGTGATACTAATCAAGAGTTATGGGATTCAGTTGTTGTTGTGATGTCATTGTATTATTCTCAGTCTTCTGCTGTGTTGTATCATTTTGTATTTTTGAACCCCTACGTGCGCATGAGTTGTAACAACTATTTCAGTTGAATTAGTTGTGCTACCTTCGGTATGAGTTATTATCCTGTTCGACCCCGGCCGGTCGAACAATTGGTTGCTTTATTGTGTTTAGCTTGGTAAATCCTTGTGAGAATGGTTTACGGCGTGTAATAGTCCCGATTGAATCTGGGGGTGTTACAGTAAGGACACATTGTGTTGGAATAATGAGGTAAAGCAGGCGATAAAAACTAAACCTGAATGCTACAAGGTATTAGGAAAATGCCCTAGTGAGGAAAATTTTGAGAAATATAAGGAGGCTAAAAGAGAAGCCAAGAAAGCCATTCGTGATGCTAGGGCAAAGATTAATCAAGAATTGTATACGAAATTAGATACTAAGGAAGGAGAAAGAAATATTTATAAAATTGCTCGTCTTAGAGATAGGAGGACACGAGATATTAGGAGAGTTAAATGTGTGAAGGATGTGGATCATAAGGTTTTAGTCAGAGATCAGGAGATAAGAGAAAGATGGAGGGCATACTTTAATAACCTATTTAATGGTCCACGTGAGGAATATATTGGGGATGTAAGTATTGCTTGAAATTTGGTTAATCGTTATGCGACGAATTCAAAAGGGTGAAGTATGGATGGCACTAAAGAAAATGGGTTCGAAAAAAGCAGAAGGGCCAGATGGTATGCCTATTGAAGGATGGAGGTGTTGGGGGAGATGGGAATCGAATGGTTGACTATACTTTTCAACAAGATTTGAAAATACAACAAGATGCCACTGTCATGGAGGAAAAGCACTTTAGTCCTCTATATAAGAACAAAGGTTATGTCCAAGAGTGTTCTAATTATCGGGGATTAAGTTGATGAGCCATACCATGAAATTATGGGAACGAGTGATTGAGCAACGTCTTAGAAAGAGTGTGGAGATATCAGAAAACCAATTTGGATTTATGCTCGGGAGATCGACTATGGAAGCAATATTTCTGATGAGACAGATGATGGAACACTATCGTGATAAGAAGAAAGACTTGCATATGATTTTTATTGATTTAGAGAAGGCTTATGATAAGGTACCAAGAGAGGTACTTTGGTGGGCATTAGCCAAAAAGGGCGTATCTAATAAGTATATTGGCATCATTAGAGACATGTACGAAGGAGCTAGTACAAGTATACGTACTACCGGGGGAAGAACTGGGGAATTCCCTATTATGATTGGGGTGCATCAAGGCTTGGCTCTTAGTCCTTTCCTTTTTGCCATAGTCATGGACGAATTGACAAGGTCAATTCAAGACGATATTCCTTGGTGCATGATGTTTGCAGATGATATAGTCTTGGTTGATGAAACGAAGGACGGAGTTGGAAGAAAGTTGGAACTCTGTAGAGATACGCTAGAAACTCGTGGTTTTAGGCTTAGCATAAGCAAGACTGAATATTTGGAGTGTAGCTTTAGTGGAAATGGAAGTAGAGAGGCGGGTACAATCACATTTGATGGAAATGTTATACGAGGATTGGAGTTTTTCCGGTATCTTGGGTCTATTCTTCAAAAGGATGGAGAATTGGACGGTGATGTGGCCTATAGGATTAAGACGGGATGGTTTAAATGGAACAGCGCAACGGGAGTACTATGTGATCAAGGTGTACCTTACAGATTAGAGTGAGAATTTTACCGAACAACAATTAGACTTGCACTTTTATATGGCACTGAATGTTGGGATGCATAGTCATGTGCATAAGATGAATGTGGCGGAAATGCGTATGCTAAGATGAATGTGTGGCCATATGAGAAAGGATCGACTTAGAAATGATGTGATTAGGAAAAAAGTACGAGTGGCCCCTATAGAGGATAAGTTGTTGGAGAATCGGTTAAGATAGTTCAGGCATGTGAGACGGAGGTCGATTGATGCACCGGTGCGAAGGCTTGAAGAATGGGGAGCGCATAGGTTGGTGAGGGGTAGAGGAAAACCTAAACATACATGGATAAGAGTGATTGAGAATGATATGAGGTTTCTTGGAATTGGAGAAGTTATGCGTTGGATAGGACGATGTGGAGGGAGAGAATTCGGGTGGTTGATTATATTTGAGGACTTTTTTATTATTTATTTATTTATTTGTTTCTGCATAATGATTATTACTCTTTTTTATTCACTTTTTATTATTTATTTATTTATTTTGCATAAATATTATTACCTTTTTTTTAACTACTAGTTTTTATTACGTACTACACTTTTCACCTTTCACTTTTGCCTTTTCATATGAACGCTCTATTGGAGATGAATTGACGTTTTCAGAGATTGATTCATGTTAGTCGACCCCAAAATATTTTGAGACGAAGACGTTGATGTTGTTGTTGTAGCCAACTACTATTTATTTTAGTCCAATTCTTTAGGCCCGAATTCATTAATCTATTGTTAATTGGCTCAAGTTCCTTAAAAGCTAAACTTATCTCATTCTCCTAACAACGTTCGCCGTTCTGTATTGAATTTTCAGTAACCCGGCATGAGTAATAAAACTATCAGTTTGTCTCTTCTAATCTCTCTCCCGCACAAATAAATGACATGAACCTTACCATAACAAAATAGCAAAACTACCACTTTTCTGTCGTAGAATACATATAACAGCTTCCACACGGCCTGAAACGACTCTAAATCAACAACCCAAAACCTTCATACAGATTGTCAGCATCTGGACACTTAAACCTTCTTTAACGTACGTGAGGTATAACCCCGCTTTCCAGTAGACCAACATATATAAAAAGGAGCCAGAGCACCTCAAAGCACCAACCAAATTGAAGTACATCAACCAAAAAAAAAAAAAAAAGTGGTTACCACGGCTATTTCAAGTTATTGATCATTTTTTATGGAAATGCTGCAAGCTTGAGGCAAACTGCAATCACCTGAACTTCAATTTCAGTTTATATTTTTTTTCTTTTTTAAGAACAGCAAACTCAAACACTCTAATCTACCCATAAATGTTGGGGTATAAGGGTTTTTATGGAGATCCGGATTTTCCAATGGATCGTGTAAACACTTTCCGAACTGATATTTCTACCCTATGCCCGGGTTACAAGAAATTCAGCCTAGGATAATCCAATGGAACACTTACGAATCTAGGCACAGAAATGTAAGCCAAATTGCTAGAGAAATTCTGTGTTTATCAAAAAGATCGAGAGTTCAGAAAAAGGGTGTGTTTCAGACTCATGAGGAGAGCCCTATTTATACATGTCGGATTAGGGTTACAAGTAGGTCGATTTTAGGGTTTTGAGAGCGGCGTCGTCATTAGTGGTCCGAAATTAGGGTTGACGGGTGGCTTAACAAAATTGACGAAATTAATCAATTTTACCACAGTCTCCCTCTAAAATTCGGAAATATCACTAAATCTCAAATCTAAATTTCCGAAAACCTTTTGGGACCACCGTCGGGGGCTCTGCCCCCGGACCCCCGACATAATCGTACCGGCTTATAATTCGATCTTATATATGTGTGCACTCCGCACATACCCGAATATACATTAGAATACGAATTATAAACCCCTTAGCTCACATATTAGTTCCAATTACACAAAATGAATGGTGACACTAAAATCACCAACAATAAATTACTCCTAATTCCACCTAAACTTGAACCCTCGATCTCAAGGAGGGAGGGCATGCACCGGCACCCATAAGGCCATTGGCTTTCAGTTTATATCATTCGTCAGCTTGAAATACTATATTCTTCATTGCATTTGACATAAAAATATTCGTAGTACAATTCCATAATATGTCGTATCTCTTAGGATTCGATTGTTTTAGGATTCACTATGATCTAGAACTATAGTGATCACATCTTGAATATTCTGAATGATATGAATAATACGAATGCTTATTTGTTTTAGGATTGATGCTGCAAAAATATATGTACTTACTATATACTATCTTATTATATCATTTAATGTAAAAAGATAAAAAGGGAGAAAGAGGAGTAGATATATATAATTTTTAAATTTAAATATAAAAAGGGCACATAGAAAAATAGTGGATTTTTTAATAAATACAAAAATAGAGAAAAGTAATTTTTTTGTTAAATATAAAAAAGGAGGGATAGAGATGATGCGACATAAACTAAATACATATGATCTGTAAGAAATTATTGGCAGGAACAGACGGGTATTAAAATTCAAAATCCGAATCCAGTATTTTGAATCTTAAAATAAAAAGGCTTAAGTTTTCAATGTATTTTTAAGTACGATAATTGATGAGATCAAGATGATGATCAATGTTTAAAAAAGCGGCGCAGAGCTCGCTTGAAGACTCGTATTGGGGCGCCTTTGTGAAAAAACGTCTCAGGGCGTGCATAGCTATGCTTGCGCGCAACGTATGCTTTTACACTTTATGCCAAAAGCTTAATCTTTTTGTGTATCTTTATTAAATAGTTCAACATTAAAGAAAAAATCAATTGGTTCAATCTCTTGGGCATTTAAATGGTATTTAGAAATTAGGAAGGAATTTATGGAAGATATAAGAAATAGATGGATAAACATAAAAATCATATTAGAAAAGAGGGGAGGAAGAGAAAGAGTGCAGGGTTGCTATTTTTGTGAAGAATGATGGTGGTGGCGGCGAGATAAAGAAGAAGAAGACGAAGAGGGTGTTGGTTTGGTGTCTTGAGGGTTAATGAAGACGTACGTGGGCAGGCCAAAAAAATAAGATGATGAGGTATAAATTATATTTCCAAATAAATCTTTTTAATATAAAAAAGGTTGTAGATGTCATTTAATTTAAAATAAAACACCACCAATTAATTTGAGAAATGAAAGGGAAAAAAAAGCTTTTATGTTTTATTTTCCAGGGTTGCTGTTTTATTTTTCTACTTTTATGTTTTTTATTGTTAACTCTGTCTGTGGGTGTCTTCTTGACATTCATTGTCGGTCCCAAGCCCGGATAAAAGAGGAGGGTTGCGGTAGAACTCGTCAGCGTAAAACTCGTCACATCCCATGGACACGAATCAAACTTTGAAAATCGTTGGGGCGTCTCCTCAGAAGCGACGCGCTGCATTTCATAGGCCCGGGTGCAGTGATAAGTATGCGAGGGTTGCTAGGTCGTCGCCCAGAAGCGGCGCGCCATCTTTACATCTGAGGGTGGTGTCAATTGAGCAAGGATGCGCTACACTTCATAGGCCCGGGTGTAGTGGAAAATATGTAAGGGTTGCTAGATCGTCGCCCGAAAGCAACGCGCCACCTCGAAGTATGGGTGTGGTGTCAAATATGCAAGAATCCTTGCAGCGTGGACGGGGACAGACAGAGAAGTTAGTTCATGCGGCTAGTAAGGGTAGTAAGGTGCGGTTTGGAACATGGAACGTTGGCTCTTTGACGGGAAGATCAGCAGAAGTGGGGGAGGTTATGAAAAGGAGGAGGATTCACATAATGTGTCTACAAGAGACTAAGTGGGTTGGCGAGAAGGCAAGAGTGTTAGCTCCTTGGGGTTACAAGCTTTGGTACTCTGGAAAGGATAGAAGTAAAAATGGAGTGGGTATCGTCATTAATAAAGAATTCATTGATGATGTGGTGGAAGTGTCAAGAAAGAGCGATAGAAATGAGTATTAAGCTTGTGATAGGGGATGAATTTCTAACTATCATAAGTGCTTATGCACCACAAGTAGGATTGGATGCATCGATAAAACGAGAATTTTGGGAAGATTTAGAAGAGGTTGTCGAACGAATTCCTATGGGTGAGAAATTGATCATTGGTGGTGACCTCAATGGGCATGTCGGTGTTAGTAGAGATGGCTTTGAGAGCATTCATGGTGGCTTTGGTTTTGGGGATAGGAATGAAGCAGGAAATGGTATATTGGATTTCGCATTAGCTCATGACTTGGGTATTATGAACACTTGGTTCGAGAAAAGGGACTCTCATTTGGTGACATATAGAAACGGAGGTAATGCAAGTCAGATTGATTTCTTTTTAGTAAGGAATGTTTGGAGGAAAATTTTTACTAATTGCAAGGTGATACCCGGTGAGAGTGCTGCAACGCAGCATAGGGTTGTGGTGCTTGACTTTCGAGGTAAGAGACACTTAAGAAAGAGTAGACCACAAGTTGACCCTCGAATTAAGTGGTGGAAGCTCCAAGGAGAGAGTCGACATACTTTTGTGGCTAAGATTGCTGATAGTGGTATTTGGTCTGATTGCACGGAGATAGATATAGATTCGATGTGGAACTTGTTGGAGCATAACATAAAGGAAGTTGCAAAAGAAGTCCTAGGAGATTCTAAAGGAAACAGACCATCAAGTAAGGACACATCTTGGTGGAATGATGAAGTTAAGCAAGCGATAAAGACCAAACGTGAATGTTATAAGGTACTGGGTAAATGCCCGAGCGATGAGAATTATGAGAAGTACAAGAAAGCTCGAATAGAAGCTAAAAAGGCAGTGCGAAATGCCCAATCAAAGGTCAATCAAGAATTATATGCAAGATTAGATACAAAAAAGAGGGAAAATATATCTATAAACCTGCTCGAATGAGAGAGAAGAAGACGCGAGATATTGGAAAAGTTAAATGTGTAAAAGATACTGACCAAAACGTTTTGGTTCAAGATAAAGAGATAAAAGAGAGATGGAGGTCATACTTTGATACCCTATTCAATGGCCATCAAGAACAAGATATTGGGAATTTAAACATCCCCTCAAGTATGGTTAACCGAGAGTTTCAGAGGAGAATTCAAAAGGGTGAAGTGACAATTGTATTGAAGAAGATGGGGTCAAAGAAAGCAAAAGGACCAGATGGTTTACCTATTGAAGTTTGGAGGTGTTTGGGGGAGAGAGGGATCGAATGGGTAACTATGCTTTTCAATAAGATTTGGAGAAGCAATAAGATGCCATCAACATGGAGAAAAAGTATTCTCGTCCCTTTGTATAAGAACAAAGGTGATGTTCAAGATTGTTCTAATTATCGCGGAATTAAACTAATGAGTTATACCATGAAGTTGTGGGAACGAGTGATTGAACAAAGGACCAGGAAATGTGTGAAGATAACAGAAAATCAGTTTGGATTTATGCCTGGAAGATCGACCATGGAAGCAATTTATCTTATCCGGCAGTTGATGGAACATTATCGAGATAAAAAGAAAGATCTATATATGGTTTTTATTGATTTAGAGAAGGCATATGATAAAGTACCAAGAGAAGTACTTTGGTGGGCCTTAGCAAAGAAGGGTGTATCGCGGAAATATATTGACATTATAAAGGACATGTATGAGGGAGCTAGTACAAGTGTACATACTAATGTTGGGAGGACAGAAGAATTCCCTATTACGATTGGGGTGCATCAGAGATCTGCTCTTAGTCATTTTCTCTTTGACATAGTCATGGACAAATTGACAAGAGAAATTCAAAATGACATTCCGTGGTGTATGATGTTTACAGATGATATTGTATTGATTGATGAAACGAAGGTTGGAGTGCAACAGAAATTGGAACTTTGGAGGGATACTTTGGAAGCTCGAGGCTTTAGACTGAGCAGAAGTAAGACTGAATATATGGAGTGTAGGTTTAGCAAAAATAGTGATAGAGAGGCGGGGATGATCACATTTGATGGGAAAGTTGTTCATGGATCTACTTTCTTTCGGTATCTTGGATCTATTATCCAAAAGGATGGATAGCTAGATGGCGATGTGGCTCACAGAATAAAGGTCGGGTGGTTGAAGTGGAAGAGTGTCACAGGGGTTTTATGTGATCCTGACATGCCTCATAGATTAAAGGGTAAATTTTACCGCACGGCAATTAGGCCTGCGCTGTTATATGGCACCGAGTGTTGGGCGGTAAAACAGTGTCACATTCAAAAGATGAATGTGGCGGAGATGCGTATGCTATGATGGATGTGTGGTCATGCAAAAAAGTATCGGCTCAGAAATGAGGTGATTAGAGAGAAGGTAAGAGTTGTGACTATAGAAGACAAAATGATGGAGAATCGATTACGATGGTTTGGTCATGTGAGAAGAAGACATGTTGATGCCCCAGTGAGGAGGCTAGAAAGTTGGGGAACAAGTAATGTTGTGAAAGGTAGAGGAAGACCCAAGAAAAGTTGAATAAAGATGATTGAAAATGATATGCGATTTCTTGGAATTGGAGAAAGTATGGCGATAAAGAGGCAAATGTGGCGGGAAAGAATACGGATGGTGGATGGAATCTGATTCTTTTTTTTTTTAATTCCATGTTATCTTTTAATTTATTTTTCAGGATTTTTCACTTTTTTTAACATTCATTCTCTTTTTTTATTTGCTTTTTTCTCTACTTTTTTCCCTCTTTTTCTCCTTTTATGTTATTTATGTAACGATTATTGACGGTTTCAAAGCTTGATTCATGTTAGCCGACCCCAAATCATTTTGGGACTAAGGCTTAGATGTTGTTATTGTTGTATGCTTTTTATTGTTGAACTTATGTTATTAGACTTTATCTATGTTGTTTAACTTGGATGATTACTTATTTGAACCTTATTTGTTCAAGAGTTTTATATCAGGTCTTGTTCTATATCAAAAAAAATGCACGTGGTGCTTACGCCTCGCTTTTCATCAGGCCAACGCCTAGGCTTACGTCTTCGCTTTTCAAACATTAGTGATGATCCTCAGCTTGTGCCATAAAACAAAAAATGTAGAAACTGCTCTTGAGCTAGGGAGTGGAAGCAAGGTTTGCGCTAATCATCAAAGTACCAATGCAAGGTTAGCATTAAACTGCGAAATGCAGGTTTCATGCAACAACAACATCTAAGCCTTAGTCCAAAATGATTTGGGATCGACTAACATGAATCAAACTTTAAAACCGTCAATAATCGTTACATAAATAACATAAAAGGAAAAAAGAGGGAAAAAGTAGAGAAAAAAACAAATAAAAAAAGAGAATGAATGTAAAAAAAAAAAAAAGGAATCAGACTCCATCCACCATCCGTATTCTTTCCCGCCACATTTGCCTCTCCATCGCCATACTTTCTCCAATTCCAAGAAACCGCATATCATTTTCAATCATCTTTATCCAAGTTTTCTTGGGTCTTCCTCTACCTTTCACAACATTACTTGTTCCCCAACTTTCTAGCCTCCTCACTGGGGCATCAATAGGTCTTCTTCTCACATGACCAAACCATCGTAATCGATTCTCCATCATCTTGTCTTCTATAGACGTAACTCTTACCTTCTCTCTGATCGCTTCATTTCTGAGCCGATCCTTTTTTGTATGACCACACATCCATCGTAGCATACGGCGAAATGCAGGTTTCATGAAGTTGGCAAAATACTAAAAGGTGCATCCAAAATAGAAATTACCGTGCGTTAAAGTAGGGGACCTATGCTTGTTCGAACCCAACAGTTCTCATGTTCTTTTATCTCTTGGCACATTTACCTTCTGCACTCATTTAGTTCCACATAGAAAGTCCATTGTGTCTTCTAATAAAGATGCCAACTTTTCAAAAAAAAAAAAAATCTATTCTAACAAAAAAGATAAACACATGAGCTGTCTTAACTTATTCGTCCGTCGAGAGAACCATTTTGATGTAAAGATCGTCCACAACATAGCTGGGAGGAAGTTGTTATGAAGTTCCAAGTTTAAAACTCCCAACATATTGCATCAGAGAACTTGATATATGTGTTCCCCTACTGTTGGGGACCAGCAAATCAATTCAATTATAATTGGAAAAAAAAAAAAATCTATTCTAATAAAAAAGATAAACACATGAGCTGTCTTAATTTATTCATCCGTCGAGAGAACCATTTTGATGTAAAGATCGTCCACAACATAGCTGGGACGAAGTTGTTATGAAGTTCCAAGTTTAAAACTCCCAACATATTGCATCAGAGAACTTGATATATGTGTTCCCCTACTGTTGGGGGGCAGCAAGTCAAGTCAATTATAAATGAAAAATGCACAAAATGACATGATACGGCATTAGATATAAAGAACGACATATCCGCAACAATCGGTAATATCCTCTTATTGGAACTAGGGGTTCCACGAGCACAGAAACCTTTCTGTACCTTTCTATAAGACCCTTATTTACAACAACTTTTGTGGCGTTTGATCGAATGTTGAAAGCTCGGCATACATATGTGATATTGCCTGCCCAAAGTATGCTTTCGCTTGGGGCCTCTTAACCTGAGAATAGTAAGCAAAAATACATGTATCAAACAAAACCAGCAGAATGTTCGTATGTTAAAAAGGGATAGCCAGATGAAATCTGAATTATAGTTTCCAACGAAACAACATACACAATATGGTAGCACTATCTTAACACACTTCGAGGCATTGGAACTTGAGAACAAGTTACCTTAAATGTCGGAGTTAACAAGCCGTTCTCCACAGTGAATGGCTCAACCACCAATGTTACAGCTTTAGCAAATTCAAAACCCCTCAACTGTCCAACAAAACATCACAAGCAACTCCTAAATAAATTTCTCTTTTTTTCTTAGGTCAGAAATTTGGACCGAGAAAATAGGTATTGTATTGTACCTGAGCTTCCTTGCCGGCAGCATCCATCTCTGCAAGTACAGCAGCTCTTGCTCTTGGATCGGCGCACAGTTGCACCAAATCTTTATACTGCATAGAGAATATTAAGACTGTTTCCTACTGATAACAAACATCTAATAAAGCTTTAAGCGAACTAAAAAACAGAAATGATTCAGTTCAGTTCAATTCAGTTCAGTTCAGGTCCATTCCGTTCAGTTCAGTTCAGGTCGTCTTATTATTATTATTATTAATCTTAATTATTATTGTTGTTATTATTACTAATAATATTACTATTATCGTTGTTGTTGATTACTATTATTATTATTATTATTATTATTATTTACCATTATTATTATTATTTACCCTTAATATATATTTCGATTCGATTCGAGTCCATTCGCCATTCGATTCGGCCTCGATTCAGATCCATTCAGCCTTGATTCACATCCATTCAGTCCAAAGCCTTAGATCTAGGATTTAGTAGGAAAAAAATTAAAAGCATGCTGAGTCAATGGAATGGACTATTTCTTCGACCTTTTTAAAAGTGTACATAATTGTTAAGAAATAGCGAGACTTAACTGGTTATCCTAAAACATGGAAAATGGAACATCAGGTGAATAGGCATTTTTCTCATTCTTAAATTACCCAAGCATCTCCTTTTTATTTTCTTCAAAGATAGGAGTGTATCCCCCAAACATGACCAGATCTCAGATTTCACATTGGGCATCAAGAAGGTAGGTGTTTCTCTGTTCTGGGAATACTTCAGCCCCATTGAAAAGAATATTTGACAGTGAAGCAAGCATAAATTACAGATTCCGAAAGAACGGCAGAGTGATATAGGAATCCTTCACTTTTTTGTTGAATCTAAAATAAAGTGTGAGCCGTATTCTACGCACAACCACAGATAACACATTTCTCTGAGATATCTATAGTGTAGAAACCAGCACTAATGCAAGTCTCATGAATTAATACCAAACAGTAAGTCTCATCAGGACCATAGTACGTAATGGAATGTTCACAAATCCATCCTGATTAACAACCATCACTTGTACATAACTGAAATTTGAGTGTCGTCCATTGTGTGGCCGTTCTACGGGAAAACGCCACTAAGGGATCTTTGTTATATAAAAACCGCCACCCAGAATGCATTTGGAAAACTTAAATATTTTTTACAACAATATGCATTTACATAACCTAAATATTGTTTACAACAGGTGGTGGTTCATAGCAAGAACCGCAATATTAGTTTTTCAAGTTAAAAATAAATATATTTTATATATTGGTGCGGTTCTTCAATAAGAACCACCGCCACCCAATCTGCTAATTAAATTCTAGATCTGGCATTAAACTCCACCCATTAATAATTCACGCATAACACTTCTTCTCTTCAGATCTAGATTCCATATAGTTCAAAAAAAATTGTTGTAGCCGAGCACCAGAGTGCAAGCCGACCCATAGTCGACTCACAATGATTCGCGACCGAATCTTCGATGCAGATTGACAGCTAATTCGCGCCAATTCTGCGGTTTGTGAGTAACTGACAGTGAAGTATTTAACCCTGGGTCTGAAGCTAAATTATGGGTGGATTTTAGCATAATTGCTCTTAGGTATGTTTATTTCTCCTATTTTACTTTAAATTCTGGTTGAATTTTGAAATGGTGAAGAAATCAGGTTCATTTGGCCGAATTATTCATTTTGTATCTAGAGCCGACCGTGTTGTGTTCTTGTTAGATCTGAATTTTGTGATTTTTAAGCGAACTTCAGGTTGCGGTTCTAGGGTTAGAACTGCCAAGGTTTTATAGTTGAATTGTAAAGGGTTGGTGGCTCCTAGATTACCAACCTCCAATTGAAATTCTGGGTGGCTTTTATGGAACCGCCATCTTTACTACGACACTGGGTGCCGCCACCCAGCCCTCTTTTTGTACTATTGCGTGGTGTAATGCATCACGGGAAAACAAAAACAAATAAATATATATATGATGATGAAAATGATATACTATTGGACAAGAGAGAAGGAATGTGGTTTGACATTCATAGCAGAAGAATTCAAAAAATCATAGGGAAAATAAATCTCACAACAGAACAAGTGGAAGGGTCAAATTACCTTGATACCTTCCGATGCAGCCCAATCCTTCAAAACGTCAGGCTCCACACAGACTACAGCAACTAAACAGGAGTTCAAGCTATCACCTGTAAACATGACCCAAATTAACAGAAAAATTAAAATAGTTTGATATAGAGAACAGATAGTAATTTTTCTTACCATACACAAAGCACTGCGCAACAAATTTACACTTCCCGTATACATTCTCAATTTTCTCTGGTGCTATGTATTCACCCTGGGCCAACTTAAAAATGTTCTTTTTCCTGTTGACAATGAAGAGAAAAGTGTTTGAAACTCTACAAAAACCCTGACTACTACAAGCAAACAAGATTCTTCTGAAAGATACCAGAGTTTCGACTTCGCAAAAGAAAATCAATAAATCCAAGAAATGATGTCCAATTATCTTAGGAATAATCCATGTTTTTCAAACTTAAGATCTTCACTGATTTACCAGATGATTTCAGTAAGCTGACACACGACTGGGGAAAAAATCAATCGAGAGGTGGACTGGTGGGAGTGTGGGGGCTAACAGATGGTAAGTCACCTATCAATAATTTTCAGGCGGCCCCCAGGGAGCCATAATCCAATATCTCCTGTGTGCAGCCAACCTTCATCATCCATTACTTCTCTCCTGTACACATTAATCAGAATAAAGCAACTTTTAGCATCAAAACTTTATCCTGGGAGTACGAAAAATGATGACATCATATAAGTCAATACGTCTGGACTTCATCTTTGTAATAGCCTCGGAAGACAATGGGTCCTCTGACACAGATCTCTCCACGAGGGTGGGGTTGATCCTCAGATGTATAATTCATTTCAGGAACATCCACAAGCTTTATTTCTGTAGAGACCAAAAATCAGTTTGACACAAGGATCAAAATGTACAAGAAAATGATCATCACTTTGCACCAAATTTGTGATCCAAAAAGTTAGGCGCTAATGATAGATATGAGAATCATTTCTAACAACTTACCACATGCAGGATTGGGAGAACCGACATGACCAGTTAAGAAATCACCCTCCTCCATAGAGCTTATGACACAAGAAGTCTCTGTCATGCCATAACCTTCAATCACTTGGCAGCCAAAACACCTGAAAGTGGATTATATATTTCTAGAATGGTGAATACCAATGACCATCTCTGCCACACTGATGCCTGATATAATAAATACATATATCAACTTACACCCTCAAAAACTCCATCACGTCAGGTGATAATGGGGAAGCACCTGAAGTCGAGTAACGGACCCGGCCTCCAAGTTTGTCCTTGATTTTGTTGAACACCAACCTATCCCACATCGGTGATGGTTTTCGCCCTATTTAACAGGATAGAGTAACAACTTGCAATAATGAGAGTTTTGATTCTTTTGAAGCACTAGTAAATAATTTCATGAACAGGACGGGGACAAGAACCAATGAAGGTACTAAAGAAACAACTCCCAGTTTTATCATTTCATAACTAGACTCATTTCTTGGTATATAAAGGAGGACACAACAGAAATTCTCCTCAGCTAGGAGGATACAACAGAAATCCTCCTCAAGCTGAGGAGCATAATATAGTAGTTAATGTGAAAGTGGAAATGCAATTAAGACATCAGATAATATTTTCAGTCGCAGAAAGTGCTGTCAAAAGGAATGGGACCTGGTGGCTGCAGAAAATCACGGGAGAGAGGCAAAATGAGCATAAAAAAGATATTACAATGCAACAAGCGGGTTAATGATGACATAAATGAATAAGAAGTGTCAAGAAATGCATCCAAGAAGACTCCTATTACTAAAATGATAACATAAGAAAGAGAAATAAATGAAGGCATCAACTTACAACCCTAATGCAGTATTTATGTAGAAATTCCTGAACCTAGGAAGTCCCAAGTGTTGAAATTATTCAGATTTGAGTAACAGAAACCTAAAGAAAACACTGCACACGACCGTTCATGAATAATACATACTCCAATATTCAGCAACAGAAGACTATGCAAGGTTCTATACGAGAAATCATTTTGGCGACATGTTTTCTCCGGGCCTCGATTCAATCCATAATTAACATTTAAAAGTTTATTAGTTATTAGATACATCAGAGAAAGAAAGTATAAGCCAAATGCTTCAATTTATTATAGAGGCGTCACAGAAAGGAAATTATAATGAAAGTGAACAGCTTCAATTACTGATCAACCATACCACTTATTACAGCTTGCTTCTTGGAATTGTAGGCCACGTTAAATAACCTCTCCTTCAGAACACCAGAAGTTTTTACGGCATTAGTTATCCTACAAGCACATACCAAAAAAGAATCTAATACTTTTGAGGCCCTCTTGGAAAGGTTAATGAAGAGTCATTTGATGGAAACTTAATGTTGTACCCAGCATATATTCTGTTGTAAAGACGAGGAACACTAGAAAATATTGTGGGTCTTAGAGCAGCCAAGTCATCCATCAATCTCAAGTTATCCTGCAGGTTAGATCAGAAATACATATCACAATCTCTCGAATGATTGGAGCAAAGATGAAAGTGAAACGACATGCTTATCAGGCCATAGCATAATCCTTCTTACTTTCACCAAATATAACTTACCATTTATTACGTATTTTCTTATGTATTTTGTAAGCCAATTGCCCGTAACCTGAACCTAATCTCTTCCTATGATTATTAAACTGGGGTTCCCTAACAAAGCCTATCCCTATATATGAAAAAGGGAACAAAGTTTTCATCTATATACTCACGAGTCGGGACTAGGGAGCTGGAGATCACCAGTCGCATTCATAACCTTTATTTCACAAAAAAAAATAATGAAAAAAGTACATTTGACTGCTGAATTATAAGAAATACTCCCAATATGGACAAGTTTGCCTGTTGTGTATGACAACTGACAAGACAAGAATATCCACAGCAAAGTACTCTTCGAGTTTTTCAAGGTATTCACCCACATAATTAGCCATTACATATTAGACAGAAAAATCTCAACCACTCACAAGAACATATCGTGTATATACTACTCTGCAGTGGAGACGTGATAACAATATTTTTACCATCAAAAAGTATTATGTAGGTATCTACATGCATTTTATCTTTATTTAAAATCATAAAGTAAAATGAAAAAGCAACAAAAAGCCAAGAAACATTGCATTATAAAAAGAGATCCTCAGCTGGAAACATAATTGTAGAAGCACATACCCCCTGGTAGAAGCCAACAGCAACGCCGTAATACGCACACATAATCTGATTAGCTCGTTCATAGATGTGTGCCAGAGGAAGATAGGATATGTAACTGCTCAAAAAGTAAAATCAGTACATAAACTGAGATGGACATGACAGTAGCTGATCATAAGTCAAGATAACTCACATGTCAGAGGAATAAAATTTGACTGCAAGGGTCATGCCAGCAATACTGGCAATCAAGTTTCCATGTGACAATACAGCTCCCTATTGAAAGAAATGGGGGAACAAGAGCTGCATTATATTAATACTCCAAACATTCTAGATAAGATTTTACCTGTAAGACCTAAAAATGGATAAACTGAAGCTGCTACCTTTGGTGTCCCAGTAGTACCACTTGTGTAGCATATAGTGGCAATATCTTCAGGTTTGGGAGGACAAAATGGAAGCATGTTGCTGCGACCCTGAAAAAAAAATGTTAATTTTAAATACTTCATATTTCATCTACAACAACAACAACAACAACAACAACATCTAAGCCTTAGTCCCAAAATGATTTGGGGTCGGCTAACATGAATCAAACTTTGAAACCGTCAATAATCGTTACATAAATAACATAAAGGGAAAAAAGAGGGAAAAAGTAGAGAAAAAAGCAAATAAAAAAAGAGAATGAATGAAAAAAAAAAAAGAAAAAAAGAAAAAAAAAGAAAAAAAGATAACATGAAATAAAAGAAAATAGGAATTAAAAAAAAAAAAAGAATCAGACTCCATCCACCATCCGTATTCTTTCCCGCCACATTTGCCTCTCCATCGCCATACTTTCTCCAATTCCAAGAAACCGCATATCATTTTCAATCATCTTTATCCAAGTTTTCTTGGGTCTTCCTCTACCTTTCACAACATTACTTGCTCCCCAACTTTCTAGCCTCCTCACTGGGGCATCAATAGGTCTTCTTCTCACATGACCAAACCATCGTAATCGATTCTCCATCATCTTGTCTTCTATAGACGCAACTCTTACCTTCTCTCTGATCACCTCATTTCTGAGCCGATCCTTTTTTGTATGACCACACATCCATCGTAGCATACGCATCTCTGCCACATTCATCTTTTGAACGTGACAACATTTCTGACCCAACACTCGGTGCCATATAACGGTGAGCCTAATTGCCGTGCGGTAAAATTTACCCTTTAATCTATGAGGCATGCCGGTATCACATAAAACCCTTGTGGCACTCTTCCACTTCAACCACCCTGCCTTTATTCTGTGAGCCACATCGCCATCTAGCTCTCCATCCTTTTGGATAATAGATCCAAGATACCGAAAGAAAGTGGATCCATGAACAACTTTCCCATCAAATGTGATCATCCCC
The DNA here is from genome assembly GCA_033398695.1 of Orobanche coerulescens. NCBI lineage: Eukaryota > Viridiplantae > Streptophyta > Magnoliopsida > Lamiales > Orobanchaceae > Orobanche > Orobanche coerulescens. The sequence continues at coordinate 88,401,377 of CM065811.1, read as the reverse complement.
GCCTCTCTATCACTGTTTTCGCTAAACCTACACTCCATATATTCAGTCTTACTTTCGGCTAAAGCCTCGAGCTTCCAAAGTATCCCTCCAAAATTCCAATTTCTGTTGCACTCCAACCTTCGTTTCATCAATCAACACAATATCATCTGCGAACATCATACACCACGGCACGTCATTTTGAATTTCTCTTGTCAATTCGTTTGAAATACTTCATATTTCATCTACTGACTATAATTTGTCAAGAACAGAAATATAAAGAGTAGGAAACAATAAATACAGTCCTACATAAATCACATATTAAAACTAATAGTAAATTACAATTTCTTATCAGATTATGAGAATTATGGACAAATCCATCTTAAGAAACACCACAATTTTGAGCATGAATATCCATTTAAATACTGATCCGGAGCATTAAAAACAAAGTATCAGAAAGAAGGCCAGTGCAAAAACTAGAATAAGTTGGTACCCCACGTTAAAATTGCGTCCTGGCAACATTTTGTCGACAGACCATCCCACTTACAGGGGCACTTAGGCACAGCTCATCATCATCAACAACTACGCATCAATCCAAATTATGTTGGGGTTGGTGGCATGAAGATCATAGTGTCAATTAATGGTCTAATTAGTTAAAACTTAAATTTATGCCAGTTTTACGCCAGATGCCCCTCTTATCGCAACCTTCATATGAAGGAAAAATGAAGTGAAATTCCATAACCATCATCGTCATAAGTTTTCCACTTGCATGAAAATAACATGAGACAGTGATGAGTTGAGATAATTGCTACAGTCATGTCCCATTATAGGACTAATGTCGTAATAGTTTTTAGATACAAAGACGAGTTGTGAGGTGCAACTACCTAGTTTGAGTTTCACTTAAGCAAATTAGTTCAGTCCACGGATTCAAACAAGCAAGACCTTCAAGTATGTGACAGCAACAATAACTACTGTGCAAAGATGCTAAATGAGATATCTATGGCAACTGGCAAGGTACAGAATTGCTCCAACAATTGTTTTGAGCTTTAGTTTATTCCAATTTGTAGGTATACACGATTCTGAAAAATCTCATAACGTCAAGTATTTCACAGGGTAAATTGAAGTTCCTCGATGTGTTTACCTGAATAAAATATGGAAAATGGCAGGCATCAAATCTGCTTTTACAAAAACCAAATCGAACTGCTATGCATAAAACAGGCTCCAGTACTTTGTATACCACATTAAAATAGAAGTGCTAACATATACCATCAGTAAAACATGCACAGATAGTAAGATATTACAAGTACCTGACTAAGTAATCTTGTGTATGATAACAGCTCAACCCCTGAGGAGGAAGGTAGAGATGGGAGATGTTCATCTACTCCTCCCACTACCTATGTTATCACGAAGCAAGGAGGATACATGTCAAAACAAAAGCAAGAGAATAAGAATGTTGTATAAGAGGGAATAGTAGTTAAACAAGAATCTCCATGTCCGCATACCACTATTACACGTACAGAAGGAATCTCTGAAAGGAAGCTTAGTACCTGAAAGTTTTAAACAAAAATGAGTATTATCCACTATCAAAACTACCTACAATTATAACAACTAACTACGACGAAATCATACTAATTTTAGATAGAAAGAATTTTTATATCAAGAGTCAAGACCTACCCGCTATTTCTATTCCTAGTGTATTAAGAAAATTAGGGTAACAGAATGGAGAACTACAAAGTTTCATGGCATATTCACCAACGGTAACAGCAGAGAATTATGTGCACGGGTGTAAATTGATATCATTCATATAGCTATTTCATTTTCTATGTTCTCAACTTTAGGTAAAATGCAGTGGCAGATTCATGTACAAAGCGAGCAGGATTCTACAAACCTTCTTTTCTCATTCTCAAAAGATAAGATTATATCAACAAAAAATATTCAACAATAAGCTCAACGATGTGTCCTCGCCACTTCAGTGACAATAAAGACAGACTTACAGTGTTCAAGGTACTTGGCACACAAAAAATGGCCTGTATATCAGCGTGATTCACAATATACTTAACAGCTTCAGGACCTGCCATTGCATCACAAAACATGACAAGTTAATGGCGTTGACTAAGACTAAAGAATCCTCAACTAAATGCACACCTACACACCAAGGGTATCATATAATGGAACTGATATGTATGAATATGCTGAGCAGGCATGATCCACGATCATCCATTCCGGTCTATTGATAAAATAAAGTCCAACACGAGCTCCCTGCTCCAGGAAAAACATGACATGTCACTGTCTACAAGAACTCAATATTCAGGTAAACATTTTTTAAACAAGAAACGCCATAAATAATTTGACAAATGTAAATGAATATTTAGGTAATCCTTTTCTTACAAGAGAAGTCTTAAATAATTGGGGGAAAAGATCAAGTATTCATTAAAAGGTAGCTAAATATTCTTCTCATAGCTGTTCCAAAACAAGTCTAGATACATCTGGTTTTCACTTTTCGCGAGGTATTAGAATAACCGGATTTTAAATCCCTAATTAACTCAATCAAAACCCTAACTTATTCACACTAGTCTCCATCCCCAACATTTTGGATACCATAATCAGAACCCCAATAAATCTCAATCCTAATAAACCTTGTTCTGATCCAAGTAGATTTTAAGTTCTCCCAATAATTTTGTTAGAAGTCATGGTAAGTCAATCCTTTTAATTTGGAAACATTTAGTATAATGATGGTATTAACAACAACAACAACAACAACATATGCGCCTTAATCCCAGAATGATTTGGGGTCGGCTAACATGAATCATCTTTTGAAACCGCCAACAACCACAAAAATTAACTAATAACCCAAAAAAACATAAATGAATATAAGAAGTGAAAAGAAAAATCGAATCGACTCTAGAGAAAAAATTAAAAAATTAATGATGGTATTAACAATCAAATTAAATAAGGAAATATTTTACTTTTTTTTTTCATCAAACCCTTCAACCATATTAAGTCATCCCTCTTTCACGGTCCTTCAAACAACACCTTAAAGAAACCCAAACTACACTTTCTCCGCCAGAAACATAACTCAAATCCACAACCCACGACATCAAAGTGAAACCATCCTCACATACAAGGTTATCACGGCGCCAAGGTGAGGTGAAGCGCCAGCCTACCGCCTAGGCACCTAGTCAGAATATGTAATAAAATACTTCCTTCGACCGCCAAATTTTTTCCAGTAAATCTTTGGCACGGGTTTCAATAAAAAAGTTGTTTAGTATGTTGTGTAGTGTAATGTGAATGGACAAGGGCTCAGCTCGGTTCCTTTCGATTTTCTTCGATTCCTTTCGGTTCCCTTAGTTCCTACACGGCTCAAATCGGTTCAGCGATGCGGTTCCGACAAAAATATCTATTATAAATTGTAATTAAATTCATAATATCCATCAATTCCTTTTGGTTCCTTCGGTTATTTCGATTCCTATCAATTCCTATGATTTCTTTTAAAAACTTTAATAGGAACCACGAACCGAACCGCTATAAAATAAAGGAACCGAACCGCCTAAACAATATTAATTTTGCTTCTAGGAACCGAACCGAACCGTCGGTTCCTTCACGGTTCGAACCAGATGAATTTTTAATAAATTTCTATACCTTACCCACTGTATTCTTGACTTGCTTCCGCAAATTTCGTATAGTTAGTATCTCTTTAATATAAATTATTTCGGGTGTTATAAACCATAACTGTCTTCCCATCGCAGATAGATAAGAAAGAAATGTGATCGCTGAGTCTTTTCTTCTCCATTCCAAGCCGACTGCTTCCGCAGGTAAGTTCTCTTCCCTTTATAGACCAACTTTTAGAAATATAGACATAGAGAGAGAAAGAGAGTTTTTTAATTAATCGGAAAAGGGCAAGGTCAAGAAGTGCCAACTGCTGCCAGCTATTCAGTACAATAAACCAAATGTCAACACAAGTCAATTGTTTTTCTCTTCTTGTTCTTAAAAAAAGGCCATTGTTTTTTGTTAGTTCTTAAGAAAAAATCAATTGTTTGTCCAATGTATGGATTATTATCTCAATTAAGTTAGTATCATCTTTGAATAATAACAATAATAATAATAATAAACATTATATTGAAGTCACTGAATTTGGTTGGAACCATTGAATTTGGCTGTATCTTAGTTAAGTTAGTAATAATTAATTATCTTAATTACATTAGTAATATATTTATTAATTATGTGCTTTTTATTATATATTATGTTTTATTTTACTTAAAACTGAGGCCTACGCATCGGTACGCCTCGAGGCTTACGCCTCCCGTCATTTGGACAGAACGCCTGAAACCCGCCTCGCATCTTTTATAACATTGGGCGGGGATGATCACTTTTGATAGGAAAGTATTCAATGATCCAATTTTTTTTGTTTTCTTGGAGTAGACTCACAGAATTAAAGCGGACTGGTTGAAGTAGAAGAGTGTCACGGGGTTGCTATATGATCCAGATTAAAGGGTAAATTCTACCGCATGACAATTATGCCTACACTATTATATGGCACAGACAGTAAAACGGTGTCATGTTCATGAGATGAATGTGGTGGAAATGTGTATGCTACGGTGGATGTGTGGCTATACAAGAAACGATCAGCTCAGAAACGAGGTTATTTATTAAGAAGTTTAACTTGTCAGCGTTAGCTGAATACAGATGACCATAATGGATTAATTGTATGTAAATGTAGCATCACACTAGAAGTTCCAGTATGGAAATGGTAACATATAGGGCTACCACGATCAGTGAGAGGAAATAAGGCCAAATGTATTATAATGGATTAATTGACCAAGTCGGCTCTTACCCGTACATGACATACAATATGGAGCAATATGCTCAAATTTACATGAAAGGGATGGTAAAACTACACGGTGTCCCAGTGTTCATTATGTTGGACAAAAGACATGTAGCCTACATTTAAGTATTGGAAAAGCCTCGATGCATTTGAACATAATTCACTTGCAAACAGATGGACATGTCGAGGTACAGTGGAGGCGTCATAGGGGTGAAACGCAGCAACATGGGAATATGAGGAAATTTTCACCTTTTCCAATGGTCTCCAACCCCTGTAGAAGAGCGCAGGAGTACCATCTATCTTCCATCGACAGGTGGCAATGCCAAGTATCCAAATTTTCTAACCCATAATAAGTTAACGAATTGGAGGTTGAGGCTTTCTTTAAGGAATGTAGAATATAATATTCGTAAAAAAAAACTTGGGGATTTTAAATCCCTAATCAACTCAATCAAACCCTAAAACTTTTCCAATTCCAAAGTATGGCAACTGCGGGATTCAAATCCCTAATTGATATGGTCAGATTTTAATTTCTTCGAATAATTTTTTTTAAAATAACCGCAGGTCAATCCTTTTAATTTGGTAGGAATCAATTATTACAATTATGGTATTAACAAGCAAATTAATTATAAAAATATTCTTTTTTTCCTTTTTCATCGAATCTTCAACCCTATAAGTGCATCCCTGTTTCAGGGTCTTTCACATGCCTCCTCAAAAATCCTCAACAGGTAATCTCTTTCTTTCTTGCCTCCTTCTCTTCCCCTCCAAAACCTTTGGTCTTGCCCAGAACCGTAAACCACACTTCTCCACCAGAAACCTCCCGCAAACCTTAGACGATGGTGTTTGCATAAAAATTTACTTGACTTGGAAGTTATTGCTAGCATTATTATTATTGATTATTGGTAATTACTAACAAATAGCCTGAATTTCTAGTTAATAGATTAAGATGTTTCTAAAAATAAAAGGGGGTCTATTCTCTTATTAATTTATTTAAACTCACGGATTATTAGTTGTGTTTATTAAAGATCTGAAACGTTTTATTTGGAAGAAAAGCGGTCATCACAGCTATGTTGCTCCAATAAAATATTGTCGAACTCGGAGAGCAAAGACTCGGAAAGAGAGAGAGAGAGAGAGAGAGAGAGAGAGAGAGTGAGAGAGAGAGAACGAAAAGAATAATAGGTAGCTTACTGATTCTAATCCATGATGGCGAAGTCCCGAACCTATTGCTGATCGAGCAGTACCAGACTCTCCATATGTCATCCATTTGTACCTGCGCATTGCAAAAAGAAGAAAAAGAAAAGAAATAGAAACTTGAGGTTTTGTTCATTTAATTCCCAGCAACCTGAGAAAGTATCAGTTTACCAACAAACTTACTCTCCAACAGTCCCATCAACCCGTTTACGCGTTCCCAAATATTTGTAGTCTTGGAAATTTTCAACTGCATGTCTGAAAGGACCAATAAAAATTATGAAGGTAGTGTATCTTAGCAAACAAATAAATGAATAGACTATGTAGAGTATAAGCATCAGTAATTTAAAAATAAAATAAAAATATAAATAGAACACTGGTGTAATAAGCCAATGGAAAGCAGTTTACAGTCCTCACACAAAGTTATCGTGCAATGTGCTAATCTCTGGATGCTCTGCGATTCTGTCAACAAGCTTCAATGGAGAACGTGCAGATCTGTCATGAGATATACATTATAAATATTTCAAATGCAAATCTTTAGAGAGACAAACGTAGACAAGCTAAACAGATCAAGTATAAGGTATGCACAAACAAAGGGCAACTTTTCCACCTGTAAACATTCCATTTTCCTGTTTGCAATTTCTCAGGAAGAACTACACTATATCTCTGGCCTGCTCATCATTGAAAAACTGTTACCATCTATAAGTAAAACTGAGAATATAATGGAAGGAATGCACACAACACACACACACAAAAATAATAAAAAATAAAGAAAAAACGATTATTAGCAAATAATAGGCAGCTAGGTATCATGCAGACGTTAGGATAATACAATATCACGAACATTCCAGCAAACCAATCAAGTGTTAACACCAATGTTTGAAAAGGCACGAGGCGTGTTGAGGCGTTCGAAGCATTTTGCACGGATGATGCCAGGCGTAAGCCTCAAGGCACAAGTAAAATGAGAAAAACAGAAGAAAAATGAAAGTACCACAGAGATTTTCCATCTCCTACAATAACAGTAATGTTCCACGATATTATAGATTGCCACATGCAGAATTTGTAAGTAAATTATATTGGTTCAACAAAGCTTGTACATGTTTACTAGACCTGCCATTGCTTTAGTTATCTATTAACATACAGATTTCATGGGCATACATATATATATATATATATATATATATATATATATATATATATATATATATGGGCGCGTTCTATGCAGTACCAATATTAGATGCAGTACTTTACAGTAATAATTTATGCATGAGTTTTGTACTAATTATGCATGAAATATATGCATTTCGTGCATCAAAATTTAAATACATTAAAATATGCAATATATTTGATGCATATAATCTAATATTTTAATGCATCCCTATATAGTGGCGCGTTCTATGCAATACAAAACTCATGCATAAATTAGTACTGTAAAGTACTGCATCTAATATTGGTACTGCATAGAACGCGGCGCCACTATATATATATATATATATATATATAATGGTGACCCATCGTCACGTATCCATTTCAGGACAAGTAAGAACTATTAAAAAAGCAAGTCATATGTCATCACGTTTAATCATGCATATCAAATGCTACATTTTAGTAAAATCCCTAGACAAAAAGATCAGACACAATGAATGAAAATTGTAAAGTTTGCATCCCAACGTACCAGCCCAATGTTTTAAAAGGCGCGATGCGAGTTTGAGGCGTTTTGGCCGGACGAGGCGAAGCGTAAGCCTCGAGGCGCATTGAGGCATAGGCCTCGATTCAAATAAAAAAATTATAAGAATCTCATAAAAATATCATAATATTGATATAAATTAGTAAAAGAGCAAAACAATATGAATTGGGGTACTAAAATACCATACTATTGAGGCTAAGCTTCAATTTCATTTTATTTTTCTCTGATAAACTTCAGAAAAAAAGTATAAATTAGGATCCTTTTTAAAATTTAATTGAGTTCTCTACCGGAATTTTTAGTTAATTTTTCACATTTTCAAATATCTAATACCATTTAATAAAAAAAAAAAACTTTGTATGTTTTTATAAATAAAAAAGAGCAATAACTCATAAATTCAATATTATAACTGTAAATATTCAATATAACTAATACTACCTCCGTTCTCTTATAACTGCAACATCTGGACTTTCACGTTTGTCAATGCACAATTTTAATTATTAATATCTTCAATTCTTTACTTTTAAAAATTATAAAAAGTTGATATTTTGAAAGTATATTTCGAGATGAATCTAACAAGATCTCACATGACTATATTTTTTCATATGTATAAATCACAAAAGATGGTCAAAAGAGAATATATGAACAGTGTAATAACATGTTGCAATAATAAAAGAACGGAGGAAGTATATATTAAAAGATTTATTCAAATTATAACTTTAAATGACCTATTGCAATTAAATATCTTGATAACAATAGAAGAGAAATAACAGTATTTTAATTAGGGTTTGTTGCCCACGGCTCCTATCATATCACGCGAGGCCGCTGTTCCCTGAAGTCCCTCAGAGTCGCTGCGCTTCTTTTAACAAGAAAAAAAACAACTGTTCTATAATGGGCGCCTCTTGCGCCTCAAACTATAGGCTGTGAGGTATACGCCTCTGAAACGCCTCAGGAGCTCGAGGCGTCCGCCTCAAATCTGAGTAAAGTTTCAGCGCCTCAGGGCGTTTTCTGCACGCCTCGCCTTGAGGCGCACCTCGAGGCGTATGCCTCGAGCGTTTTTTAAAACATTGTACCAGCCTGTATACTCTGGTAATATTGTTGTCTAAGTATAAAAAATTAGTACAGGACCACATATGTGCCACCCTCAAACACATTAAAGATAAAAGTGTTATTCTAACCGCGAAACTTCTTTCAGGAGGCGGCTGATATGTGATACAAAGAAATTTGTGACACAAAAGACTACAGGCCTGTTTATTTTTTACTTAATCAGCTTAATCGATCAGCTATATCTCTTTCAACTTAATGATCTTAATAATATCTTTTTCATTAAGCAACTTTTGGGGTGTCCTTACCACCAGGAATACTTCCCCAATCTACCAAAATTACCCTCTCTAATAATAAAAGAATTGAGTATACATAGTATAAATTATCATATAATCTTAATTATAATTGAGTATAATCATCATCATCAACAACACCTTAATCCAACTATGTTGGGGTCGGTGGCATGAAGATTATAGTGTCGTTTAATTGTCTAAAATTAGTTAACACCATAACTCATGCAAATAACAAAGTGGCAAAGTTTTACGCCGGATGCCCTTCCTGTCGCAACCTTCATATGAAGGAGAAATAGAACGAAATTCCAAAACCGTCAACATCATAATTTTTTCCATTTATATGGAAAATATCATGAGACGGCGATGAGTTTGAGATAATTGCTATTGTCATGTCACAATACGTGATTGATATTGTAAAATCAACACATACATCATGGAACATGACTCTTAATTATAATTGAGTATATATAGTATAAATTTAAAATATATATTAATATTATATATTTAAAGTCATAAAATATAAACTATTTATTGATAAAAAAATTAATATAACTATATATATTAAAATATAACTTAATATATTTATAAAAATATTATCTGATTATTTAAATATAACTGAAAATTATAATATGATTTATGAATATATATTATAATATAAATTAAAATATATATTATGTTATATTATATATTAAGTTATATTATATAATTTTTTTTAACATCGGTTTTTATTCGGAACTGATGTTAAATTGATTTTTTTTTACACTAGTTTTTATTCGGAACCGATGTTAAATTGAAGATTTTTTTTAACATCGAGTTTTATTAGAATCATGTTAAATAATTTTTTTTTACATCGCTTTTTAGCATAACCGATGTTAATTTGCTTTAAAATTTTCAATTATGCCACCACGTGTTTTTTAACATCGGTTTTTCCAGAATCGATGTTAAACTGACGATGTTAAATGAAGAAGAAATTTTATCAAAAATGACTTAATTCATATTGAGGGGTAAAATGGTCATTTCTGTCATTCAGATAGTTCATTCAGAAAAGAAAGAAACAACAAGATCTTTTCCAAACCAGACATATTAATCCACTCAGACAGCTTAATCCATTAAACAGCCCCTACCATACCCTCCATGGCCCGAAGGAAACAAGCAACCTGAATTTTGGATTGAAAGAACAAGAAAGATATTTCACTTTATACTTGTATTGCTTTCATTGGAGCTATTGAAGTTATGCTACAGCCCTAAAATATTCATCCACGCACAGAAAAGCAATAGAACTGCAAATAAAATTAAGACAAAAGAAGGATAAAGAGAAAGAAACCAATTTCTTATAAATATCATGGAGTGATTCTCTTTAACCCACAACTCCTACACTTAAGTAAAGAGACCTGTGATCCAATTTGAAGGAGGAAACACTGAAGCTGGTCCTAAATTACAACCTTCAAAGCGAATAAACCAATGAGAAATAGTTTAAAACCCTAGCTCAATGAACCTGCAGTAGGTTAAAACTTAAAATTGTTATCAAATTACTGAAATAAGTGTAGCTTCCATATTATGAAGTATATCAATATCAGCTGATACAGTTACCAGCTGAACAAAATTTTCAGAAGCAGTACACTATTTCAGACTCAAACAGTGTGTTGGTCGAACTCTAGTAGTTAAAAAAAAATAACTAAGCTAATTCTTCTCCATCAAAAAGATTTAAAACATAATTAAAGGTTTATTCTAACTCATAATAAAGAAGTGACTATATGTATAATATGAAATAATGTCACTGAAATCAGAAAATATTTAAAAGAAAGAGAAAAGAAAACAACAATCCCAGGATAAAAAAAAATTATACCTAAACAAGTCATGCTTCTTTGTCTCCCTTTGCACTTGGTAAAAATACGTATGGAGGAGAACACTGACGACCTCATTGTCAATCAAGTTTTATTTGCAGATATCACTGTATATTGTTGAGCTTAGGTCCAGCATTCTGCCGGCATGGGCTTAAAAATGTACGAGGTGCGGCTTGCGATTCGACCTGTGAGATCTATATTAGGAAGTGGTTAACTGAATTGATTTGGACTATTCATACCAATGAGATGCATCTTCTTTTCTGGTAGTCATCTCATAGAAACACCAATGTTAAGCGTGCTTGGCCTGGAGTATTTATGGGATGAGTGACCCCTGGGAAGTTTCTCGGAGTGCGCGCGAGTGATGACAAAGTGTGTTAGAAAAGACTCGTGTTGGTACAGGGAGGGTCTTCATCATTCTGGGGACTAACAATTGGTATCGAAGCAGGTCACATGTACGAATTCCCCTGAAGTATGTACAGTGCAGGCTGCCAAAGGGTTGAAACTGAGACGCGGGCATGCAGCAAAAGTTTCCACTTGACCGGAACTGAGATGCTGGCCTAGTGAAGGTTGTGTTGTCAGGTGCTGGAGGGTTGTGTGATCAAACCTAGTATGCTGGAACTGAGATACTGGCGCAGCGGAAGTAAATGGAGCTGGAACAGATGCTGATTTCAAGTGTTGGAGGGTTGTACGAACAAATCCAACCGTTGGAGCCTATGTGATCAAATTTAGTACGCCGAGGTTTCCAGGCACTAGGGCTGAGATGCTGGCAGGTACAGCGAGGGAGATTGTTGGGCTTCGGTTCAGGGGCTTAAAAATGTGCAAGGCGCAGCTTGCGATTCAACCTGTGAGATATGTACTAGGAAGTGGTTAAATAAATTGATTTGAACTACTCATGCCAATGAGATGCATCTTCTTTTCTGGTAGCCATCTAATTGAAATTCCAATGTTAAGCGTGCCTGGCCTAGAGTAGTTATGGGATGGGTGATACCCTGGGCAGTTTCTCAGGATGTGCGCAAGTAAGGACAAAGTGTGCTAGAAAAGACTCGTGTTGGTATAGTGAGGACAGTGTTCATCATTATGGGGTCCAACATATATATACCTCATCAACTATATTGGCCACAGAGAACGAGATAATGAATAGTAAAGTAGCATCAAATTGCTAGATAGTACTCAAAGCTCGTTTGCATAATATCACATACTATGTGTACAGCCAAGTAATCCAATTAGCTCACCACTGCCGTCCACATACAACAATTCAACGGATAATTGTGAACACGGGCTAATGATAAGATAAGCATCATTAGGAAATAAGGAACCAATCTTTGGCCTAAATCTGCTCACAAAATTTATATCAGGTAGACGAGGACCTATACGAGGTATCTCACACCTTTGACACATCAGGTTCCCCTAGTCCTCCTGAGCCTGCCTTTTCAGTCCACTTTCCTCCATACTTTGCTGTTATAATTAATCATGTTTCATGGGCCACCACATAAATCCAATGTTTTAAAACTCGAAAAGCGTTTTCGAGGCGTTTTGCAGTCATGAAGCGAGGCGTACGCCTCAAGGCGGTCCGAGGCGTACGCCTCAATCTTTGAGGACAAAAATCAGAAAAAAAAACTAACATAACAAATAATAAACAATATCATAAGCACTAAATGTTATATGTCAAAAGACATCACAAACTAGATAATATGAAACATAAAACTAGGTAGATAAACATAAAACAAGTGTCTTCAAGCAAAAACTCCAGAAAGTCATAGATTAAAAAAAAAAAGGAACATAATGACCAGATAATTCAATTATCATTATCTAATGAAATATTGAATCATCTGTGTCCAATAGTTTAAAAAACTCATCAAACTCGTTATTCCCATCTTCGCCACCACTTGAGGGATCATCCATGGAATCATCGTCATATCTAATTGCTCTATCATCTTCCTCCTCTTCATCACGATCTTCCCATTCTGATTCCTCATCGATTAATTGCAATCTTTTATGTTTATGATCTATCATAAAAATAAGATCATATTGATTATAATGTTCAATTTCATTAAGTAATTTTGGTGGAGAAGGCCGAAGGGAACAAACCATTTTTCCTAGTGTCTGATTGTGAATTTTTTTGTTGTGAACTTCCACTCGCTTGATTAATTTCTTCCACCTCAACGTCCACATCTTGAGCATCTTGTATCGCCAATAATGGAACATGATGCCCAAATTCTTTGCCTTCATCCGCAATCCGACGACAGAGAGGCCCGGCGAAGAGATCTCCGGCGTGCGTGTGTGTGCGACTTTGTTGCCGGCAACAGAGAGGCCCGGCGACAGAGATGAACGGAAGACTGGAAGAGAGCAGAGGAACGAAGAATAGTGTACTCTTTCTTTACGGCGTGTTTGGTGGTTGTGTTTTTAATTTAGGATTTTATCTATATATGGTATTATAAATAACGAAAAAGTAAAGAAGTAAAAAAAAAAGTAAAAAACAATCAAAACCAGTCAAACACCAGTAAAAAACCGTCAAACAAGCCAAAAATCACCCATTAGCTGAAGCGTCCGCTTTTCCGCCTCGAGGCGTACACGCTTCGAGGCGTACGCCTCACCCGAAAAAGACGTACGCTTCACCCGGAGACCCCCAAAGCGTGCTCCTCGGGTTGTTTTTTGTCCGCTTCGAGTCGAGGCGCGCCTCGAGGCGTACGCCTCAACCGATTTTTAAAACATTGCATAAATCAACACTCAAAGATGACAGAGAGTGATTACTCTTTCATGAAGGTGCACTGTCCTATTTTCAAAAGATTTCCTTAATGCTAATACTTCAAATTAAGAATTTTAGCTGTGTCGTGTCCTATTTTACGTGTAATATGTACCATGTCCCTGTGCGTGTCTCCTGTCCACTCACATGTCCTTGCTTCCTAAGTCCAAATACGGAGGATTAATAGAGGCCTGACTTTGATGTTGTACAATTGAAGACATTATCAAACATGTCTTGGTCAATACCATTAAACATGATGTTCATGCCCTTCTTGTCCTTGTGCACTTCCTTCTAATCCTATTCTGTGAACTCTAAAGTAGGTTTTGGAATGAACCTATCAGCTGCAATGCTCCCATCTGGATTCACACCAGTTACAGCCTTCATCTTGGGAAGAATAAAATGAGAGGAGGGGGAATCGGTTTTACTGTAGGAGAGAAAGAAACTCATTGGGGGAGAGTATATATATATATATATATATATATATATATATATATATATATATATATATATATATATATATATATATATGCTTAAGGGTATTTTAGGAGTATGTTGTTGAAATTGTGTTTTTGGTTAAAAAATTAATTTTCTGTGTTTGGGGAAAAAGGAGGGGTTTAGATTCTAGTGTTGGGTCATTTATTCAAAATAACAAACAAGTATATGAAAAGAGAACCCAAAGCGCGGCCAGACAAGGAGTCGCAAAGGCAGCAAGGAGACATGTCTGTGTGCACTACCATGCTAAATGACATGGTCCAGGCGAACTCTGTGCGCAGTCATGTCAGTAGGCAGCAACCACAGCAAAAACTACACCAGTACAACATGTCCATATTAATAGGGAACAGGGTCGTGACAGCCAGTAGTCGACCCAAATCCTCCATATTTTACGAAATAACCTCATCGCCTAGGACACAAAGGAAAGCAAACTTCTTAGATGCTACTTATAGAGTGATAATTTTTCATGCAATATCACATGGGATGGGGGTAACCTTGTTTGTGAGTTTCAAGCGTTATTTGTGTTATGTGGCTAGTTAGGTATCATAATGAAATGTTAGGCCATATTGTAGTAATTGACTTTCTCTGGTAGCATATGTGTGTGTATATATATTATATATATATATATATATACACACAGAAATATGAAATGAGCTAGGGTTAGCAGCTCATCCATTTCATACCAATTGATTCTATCGCCCTTCTAACTCAAATACAACATGACTATGATTCTACCTAAAATACAACAAACCTCACCAAGTCCAGGACTCTACCAATGGCAGTACGCTAATTTGCATTCAAGCCTTGAGAGCTTTTCACTACCTTTTCTTTGTGGGCACTCTTCACCAATAAAACAAGTTGGTCAAGAAAAGTGGGCAGCTTCAAAAACTCCACGTGGCAGACGGACACAATGATTCACTAAAGACCAACTCAGAAACAAAGTTGCTCATTGGTAACTTCAAAAACTCCTTTTGTATGAATGTTCTCTAGAACAAAACACAATTACAGTCTTACCAAGTAAATTCCACCTTCCATGGCTGAGTGGCACTTTGAAAGACTTCCACTGCCCGAACAAAACCTAAATCTATGATACGAATTGATTAGCCAGTCTTGGATGCTTCGTGTGCATTTGAGGAGACAGGAAAATGCAGTGGTTTTATGGATACGTTATCCTTATCCACCTAATTATTGACTAACTCATTTCCCCAAATGCAAAAAGCACATGAAAGAATCCCACATCCTCCATTCTAAAAATTCGGAACAAGTAGTCAAGAGTCCCTACCTAATACAAAACATGACATTGTATAAAAGAGAACATGTGAAAGAAACAGACAAGGAAGTTGAACAAAGTAACATTCAGTTTATGCATGTCAGACCTCCCAATTTGAGCAGCATCCCCTTAACAACATGTAGATGTAGGTGATAAAGCCACATTCTCAAACAAAAGGAGGAGGAGCAAAAATCAAGCATCCACATATATTCAATAAATATTTGAAGTATCCAAGATCAACTTCGCCCATCACAAACCCTCAAACTAGTTACTCTAGCACTGCCCATCATCTTATCTTTGTCAAAAGACATAACCAGTGAATGAGAGGGCAAAAAAATGAGGAAAAGACACTCAATTTTGAAACCAAAACTGAAGTCAACAGACAAACACCAGTTTTTCTAATTTCAGCAACTGGTCCTTGATTTTTAACAATGAAAAACAAACCCATAAACATGTATAACTTTTCCACTCAATTGAACATAATGAACTCGAGCTCATAAAAACAAATTTGGAATGAAGTGATGGAATAATAATAATAATAATAATAATAATAACCATTTGATTATTCATCGTACGATAACATGCATTAATAACATCATCAACAAAGTTCCCTCCTATCTTTGGCTGCTAATGAAATGGAAAACAGAACTTCCGGAAATACTGCTTTACTGAATACTTGTGATCGTTTCCATACTTGACCATTACTCGGATAACAATTCCAAATATCCATGAAAATAGAAATTATAACTTTCCATGAAAAGAAGATTCAGTGCTGCACTAAAGAATGCTCCCACTAAAGAATAAAAGGGTAAGTAAGAATGTAAGGGACCATATCGGCAGCAAAAAGTGTTCAAAGTTCTTAATTTCTAACATATACCATGAACAAATTCACCGGCGGTGGGATTCCCAGATATCCACAACAACGATTTATCAACGTCAGGAAACAGATGGGCTTGAATAGATCTCAGCCGCCGCTCAGCACTTGATTCCATACGAACTTTTCAATTCTTCAAACTCTTCTATTGTTATTTATTCTGAAGATGAGCAAAATGAATCAAACTCTGCCCTGTCTCGTAAGAGGCGAGATATCCAAGAAAATGTGATCGTGATTGTGAAATTGATGCATTGTTTTATCTTTATTCTTTCTCTTTATTCTATTATTATTTCTGATTAATTTACCTCATCTTTTCGCTCTTTATTAGTTACAAAATATCATTTTTTAGGGATAAATTTTGATATAAAATATTTTCTTAATTTGTGTGTACAAAATTAAAATGACAATCTATTTAAAAGTGGACGGAGTAGTATATATTAGAGGGTTTATCTATTCATATTTAAATATAAATACGTCGGCACACTTTTCAAAGGTAAGGATAAACTGTAGAAGGTGGGGTGTCGGATAAGGCGGGTCGTCATTTTGGTTGGCACATATTACAGAGCGAATGATCATTTTCCTTTTGCACAAATCACACGCATATCTGGGGGTCAGTTCGGCCATCTTTGAATATCATTATCAGATTAGAGGTGCTCAAAAAACTCCAACCCGGCAATGATCCGGACCCAATTAACTCGTGTAGAATCCGAACCCAGCCAACCTATCGGGCCCGTCGATCCGAACCCGTGATATATACGAGTGAGGTTCGGGTCTTACTTTTCCGAACTCGGCGACCCGCCGAGTCCGACCCATCGACCCGGCAGGAAAAAAAATTGAAATTCTGGCCGTTGGACCCGGCGGATCGGGCCGGACCCGGCGGGTCCAACAGACAGAAAAAAAAATTAAAAAAAAAAATCAAAAAATTCTATCTATAAATACTTACCCAATCTATCTCATTTTTTCACACCTTCATTCTAATCTATCTCTCAAACTCTCATTGCCAATTGTTATACCATTTAATTTCTCTCTTTTTTAGCATTTAATCATTATGTCGAGTTCTGACAATGAAAGGATATTGTTACGTCTCCCAAAATGTCCAAGTTGGAGTGAATGGCTCTTTGGGGCAAATCGAAAAAACCATCTAGGATAATTATTCGGGAGCCCCAAAACCAACCTCCACCCAGTTTGAAAATGAAAATTAAGAACCTGAATATGATACTATACATGAAAGTATTTATTACGGTAGTACAACAACTACCAGTGATGAAGAAGTTGACCCCCGAGGATTTCGACGTATCCCGAATCGTCAACAACTGCAAAACATTGACGAAAGAATGGACCATGAAATATCACTAAATCCCCAGTCAATTTTACCACGAAGCTTCTGCCCCATGGACGTTAAGTATTGCCCTAGACCGTCACAGTATTGCCTTTGGAACCGTCGTTAGTTAAAATGCAGAACATAATTCGATCTTATACATGTATGCACATACCCGATCATATATTAGAATACGAATTATAAACCCCTTAGCTCACATATTAGTTCCAATTACACAAAATGAATGGTGACACTAAAATCACCAACAGTTGTTACTGTTATTGTCGATAGCTGGTTCGCGGTATCGATGTATCGATTGTTATTGTCGATATTTATGTTCGATTAAGACATCGATATGGGTACTGCTATTATTTTTAATTTTTTTTTTTTTTAAAACCAAATAATCAAATATTTTCCAAGTTTTATTAACCTATGAGTGCTACATAGATGGCCTGTACGAAGACAATAACCGGTTTTCACATAAACCAACAAAATTCTAAATGTATCGTGAACGTTAAACGTGGAATGAAGGACTAAACGACATTATAGCTTCGCGTACTTTTTGAGATTTTGAGCAGCATCTCTGGCGGATTCCGGCACGGGCAAGTTACAGAGTACGGTAACCCTTGATGATGCAATCATCGTTTTGATTTCAGATTTCGAAGGATCACATTTCAAGAGAACCACCTCCCACACCTGAACGGATTTACCAACATGCCTCGGCAACTATGTAGTCACCGACCACTGCACTTTTTAGATGATTGATGCTCAGCTGTATACCGGCTACTCTGTGAAATCCAGCAGCTATATGAGCTCTATGCTTGCTAAAGCCTCGGCTATTAGTGCTGACACCCCTCCATGCAGCATGTTGAATGGTTGACAGCACTTTGAAGTGATCAGGAGGTGGCCCGAAACTTTATCAGCTGAAAGTTCATCGATTTCGAAGCCAAGTGCGTGAAGTGGAGCATCCAAAATCTCTGTCTTTGATTGGTTCATACTTTTTGGCTTTCTGATTGATATCTTTGCTGTTGAGTACGGTTGTTTTTCAGGTTTCTTCGTTCATGTTGCAATAATTGGTGGTGCTAGGAGATTTAGCTAAAAAACCGGGTACACTTTGAATGGCGGTCCAATCCCAGACTTAAAAGGGGGATCTTTTGATATGAGTACGGTGTTTTGCTATTGATGTTGTATTGGCCGATTGAAGGTATTGACGTATTTGATTATCATATCCGTAGTCGGTAGTCGATTAAAGGCGCCGAGTCATCTGTTATCGTTGTTATCGATTGGCCATTTCTAAGGCAATCGAGGTACTGAATTGGGACTGTTTTTGATCGTGCCCCTCCGTGGTGTCATTGTTATCGGTTAACCGTTCTAAGGCAATCGAGGTATTGAATTGGGACTGTCGAGGATGTTTCCAATCCATGGTATTATTGTTATCGATTGACCGTTCTAAGACAATCGAGGTATTTGAATTGGGACCGCCGAGGACGGTACCCATCCATGAGTTATTGTTGTCGTGTTGGCCGACTCAAGGCAGAATACTATCGTTCTTATGAATTCGGTAATTTTGCGACTGTTGCCATTTGTGAGTATTTGTGTTTTGGAAGCTAGTCTCGGCTAGTGCTCGATGGGTAAGCTTGGGGCTTGAACCTTCGTGGTTGGTTTCCCAACACCTACAGTTCAGTAGGTCACGGTCATTGGATGACCTCATTATGATCTGACTTATTTGTGTGGTTTAAATCCGCTCATTGTGATACTGACTTCGTGTGTGGCAAATCCGCTCATTGTGATCTGACTTTGGATGTGTGGCTTCGTCCACCTCATTGTGATACTGCTTCGGCTGTGTGGCTTCGTCCACCTCATTGTGATATAGAGGTATGTGGCTTCGTCCACCTCATTGTGATACAGCTTCGGGCTGTTTGGCTTCGGCCATCTCATTCTTGATTTGCAGCTTCGGCTGAGGGGCTTTCGGGCCATTGTGATGATTTACAGCTTCGACTAAGGGGATTTCAGGCTATTGTAATGATGTGCAGCTTCGTCTGAGGGCTTTCAGGCCATTGTGATGTTTTGTAGCTTCGGCTAAGGGCTTCTAGGCCATGTGCGATGTATTGGTATTTCCGTTGGAGCCTTCGGGCATTATTGCTTGTCTCTATTTCAGCTTTGGATTGGTTTACCTTCAGGTAATTCGTTGTTTGCATTCTATATTGATTATTTGCCGTTGGGCATTTGTATTCTGACCTGTTGAGCAGGTATTGATTGTATGTCGTGGGCATAATATTTCACGAATGCTCGGTATTACCATTTTTTGAGCATCTCGTATCATTGTTGTACTATTTGTTTTGCCTTTGGATGCATATCATGTTGTACATGTATTTAATATTCATTATCTGAATGACTGGACCCATGGGGGCGGAACATGTTTTCATGTTTGAGGTACTTGCGAGGAGGGAGTAAGACACAGGGGCATGACGATGGCGACGAGGCATTCGAGCGACACTAGTCCCGAGTTGTTCGGGGTTCATGTTGGTCGGTCAGTTATTGGAGTATTCTCTAGCTTGTCAGTTGTTATTATTTTGTGTTATGCGAGCAAGGCTCGTAGATATTTTTATATTTTTATTTTGGCCATGTAGGCCCATCCTTGTCATTGAAATTCCATATCAGAATATTGTGTCGAATATCATAGTAGGGACTGTGATTTCCTTTTTGGCCAGTTTAATGTATTTTAGTCATGTTCGCATGGTGGATCTCCTGGTGTGGGGTCCACGATACTGTAATAACCCAATGGGATTTTGAGGGTATTACAATTATAATATGTGAATGACTATTATGCCCCTGATGAAATTATGTAATTATGTTTGTGCCATTTGAAGTTTTCCTATAAATAGAGCTTCAGTTCTTAATGAAAATTGATTCCAAGAGAAATATCTTCTCTATATTTTCTCTATTCTCTTTATATTCACTTCAGTTTCTTACAGTTTTCTAACACGTTATCAGCACGAAAGCTCTAATCCTTACTAAAGAGTTTCAATTGTAGGAACTTCTTTATGGTTTTATTCTGTATATACATATCATTATGCTTGTGTGGATTACCCAAGCTCTATAATATACATATTATTATGCTTGTATGAATTACCCCAGGCTATATATATGTATATATATATATATATATATTATATATTATATATTATTATTTTACTTGAGTGGTATGACCCCAAGCTATATATATTATATACTATTATTATGCTTGAGTGGTATGACCCCAAGCTATGTATCGTATATATTATTATTATGTTTGAGTGGTATGACCCCAAGCTATATATTATTATAATACTTGAGTGGTATGACCCCAAGTTATATATTATTATAATACTTGAGTGGTATGACCCCAAGCTATCTACCGTATATATTATTATTATACCTGAGTGGCATGACGCCAAGCTATTTACTGTATATATTATTATTATACTTGAGTGATATGGCCCCAAGTTATGTACTGTATATATTATTATTAATGCTTGAAGCAATATAACTTTAAGCTATAAACTGTGTATATTGTACCGTGTGAAATATTTACTGAGCACCAAAAAGGGTAAGTTATTTATGATTGATTATTTTTAATAAAATTCTTATTTCAAATCTTGCGTATAAAATAAAAATAATGTTTTACTAAATCATTCATAATTATCATATTTTATTTTCTCTCCCTGTAATATCCGACAGTAATTTCTTATCTACTGTTGTATTGTTCGGATAATTTGAGTATCGTTGTAATCATGTTACATTCAGTTAATGTTTATTAATGACGGTATATATCAGAATGGACTTGATTATGACTATCATTTGCATTGTGGTTGATTTCTTGACGTTAGATTTTTACATTTGTGGGCTAGAATTTCTGTGTTTAACGTACGCTAAGGCTTCAACCTAACGTACACTATTTTGTTGGCTTTACGTACGTAATGGAGTGCGGGTTACGTACGTAATTCTTGGAATCTTATCTGATCTCACTTTCGGCGTGGGGACCGGACATGATCCGGATAAATGGCCTTTTCGAGGCAGCCAGGTTGACATACATTACGTACGTAATGCCGTTGCCCATAACGTACGTAATGATATTAGTGTTTTGAGATAGTAACATATGGAGGCATATTACGTACGTAACACTTTCGGTGTAGCGTACGTAAAGGGGTTAACGTACGTTATCTTCATGCGATAACGTACGTAATGAGCTGCGCAGTTTATAAAAAGACAGGTTGTGTCTTTCACTTGCACGTCCAAACTCTGATTTTTCTCTCCAATAATCGTCCCTCTGCCTCACTAGACTATTTTTACACCCTTCCAACTTGTGTTTGAACTTTGCATCTTGGATTGGAGCTTGTTGATTGGAAGTTTAGAGTTGTTCTTGAAGCTTGGAGTGTGTTCTTGTGGTTTTGGTGATTTGTTCTTTGATTCTGAAGGTATGTTGTACGATTCTACTCTATATTTTTGTAGTTATGATGTTAGTGATATAGTATACTACACCTAATGTTGAATTAATCAAGTAAAACATGTTTGTAGTTAAGCTTTTTAACACTTATTGATGAATATGGTGATTAAGGGTTTGGAATGAGGTGTTCTTGATGTTTTAATGGTAATGATCATGTTTAATAGAATCAGACTCTTCTTGCTAGATTATTAACATCATTAAGACAATAATAATCCTTAGTTTCATCATAGTTGAGGGTAATCAATGGTATTATTGACATAAAATGTATTAGAACACCTTGATGAATGTTAGAAATTAGAGTGTTATTCTTGAACCTAAACTTCAACTTCATTTCTGTTTTTTGCTTATCCAAGACTTTGTAAGATGATAAAAGATATTGTTGAAGACAACCAAACTCTTATATGTTAATAGGTCATATTGATGCCTTAGGAATATAATGAACATCATAATAAGTTGATAATGTCCTTAGGAAGATATTGTTGATCATTGGTGATGTTCTTGGAAAGTTAAACGATATAAGATGATATGAACGAACATAAATGATTGTTTAACATGTTCTTGATAAATTCTTATTCATAAAGAATCGTGCAAATATTTGAAAATACATTGTAAACCGATCATAAGAATGAGTGGAGGTAAATAGAGTTCTTGGAATAGAATTTTGATATCTTGAGATAGTTGAACTATTCAATTGAATTTAGGGTGTCGTCTCACTGAATTCGATATAGATAATTATATAGATATGTTATTGAGTGAAATGTATTTCATTCAAGTCCGATCGTTCGAGTGACCGATATTAGTCGAGGACCGTCCGTTCGTTCGACAAGGGAGGATTAGTCTCGTCTCCGTATTAAGGCAAGTTATCTTGCTTGGTTATAATGATGATTGAATTCTTGTGATGTTTATATGTTTCGTTTATATGAAACACTTATTGAATCTATGATTCGTAGTTTGATATTGTTCTTGATGATGTTCCGTTTCTCATCATGGGATTCCATTCCCAAGTTCGTCACTTTGAATCGTTAGTCTCGTTGATCCTTATTGTCACTTCAGCGAGTTCTTGATCCTTAATCGGATATGTGATTTGTTGAATTCATTATCATGTTGTATCGTGACATATCTGGAATCATATATGCGTGCCGATTCGTTATTGTGTAGGATTTTTAGCCAGGCACATATATAGTCATACGTGGATGTTTCCATATTGGACTGTGCACACGAGACGTAGTTCTTGAGGCTAATTAGGTACATTATCACATGTATATTCTGGATTCCGTATACGGGGTGGACATGTACACGGACACATTTCTGGATCGGGCGTACTATGATGTCCATCTTGAGCCATATTGTTTAATCGTTCATAGTCCATGTCTGATTGGATATGTTCGATGGTTTGTGATTGATTGTTCATACGCCCGAGGGGTATGTTCAATAGTCGGGATGTTTTCTTTGAGATCTAATATATATGAATTGTATAATGTCTGGAGAATCATTTATTATGTATATCTGACCCTGTGGTTTGGGCGTAATACTTGTGTTGTATTTTAGGTCGAAGCAAAGGCAAGGCACTGGAAGATCATGGTGAAGGCGAAGGGTTCGAAGGATACTAGTTTTGGGGCCCCAAGTCTTTTGTTGTCCGGTTATGTTCAAACCGTGTAATGTTACTTTATTCCGCTTCATTTAAACTATTGTCCGACTATATTTTTATTTGAAGTATACCCCATCTCCATACGGTTTATACTTGTAATTCAGATCCTGTGTATAATAAGGCCATGGGCCATACTATTAATAAACTCCTAATTGGAGTAATAACTATTTATTGTGGTTCGGTATCACAAGGTAATATATATTTAATCTGTATTTTGGTATCGCCTGGTGGGTTCCAGTGTGGGGTTCACGGCACTGTAATAGCCGCCTTTTGGGGTGTTACAGAAGATGGTATCAGAGCGTCGTTTTCTCTTTAAGAGTCGTGAAATGAACTAGTATCAAGAGACCTTCGTGTCATGTGTGACCTGTGCAAGCGCCTGACCCTACGAACCAAATACGGTATGTACTTTACGAGCCATGATTTAATTATTGTTATCGGAATGGATCTCTTTGTTGATCTTGATATCTCGAGGATATGTGGCAGAACTTAGCTAATTGATAATTCGAGGTAAATTCTGGATTGATTATGTGATTGAAATTGTTCGACTCGATGTCGATATGATATTCTGTGTGGCACTAGTAGTGTCGATAATTAATTATGAACTGTTTTCTTGAATATATAGTTCCTTGTTGCTATTAACTTAACATGAATTTTGATTGGTCATAAATACGGTCATGAATTGTGCTTATGGTTATTATTATTGTTTGATTCTTTCAGTATGGAAAGAAATATGAGAGGTCGTGGCATAGGGGGACGAGGCCGCGGAAGGGGCCGAATCCCGATACCACGAGCCAACATGCTCTCGAATATGGAGCAGAGTTCCGCAGGCAGTGATTCTCCTTCTATGGACCAATCTCACCACAATGGATGCGAGGATGCACGTGTCGATCCTTATGTTGTTATGGAGGGCATGATGGCTCAGATGACGCAGATGGGTCAATTAATGGAAGCTATGCAGAGAGCTACTAATGGCCAGCAACAGGGACCTCATCCTCCACCTCCTGTACATGGCGGACCCGTGAGTCGGATCATCAGCAACATCTCTCGCCAGCGACCCCCGACTTTTGAAGGCTCCTCTGAGCCTGCTGATATCGTACATTGGATTGAACACTTTGAGAAATTATTCGAGATGGTGGACTGCCCAGAAGAGAATCGCGTCTCCATAGCATCTTACTATCTTAGCAAGGGCGCCCACACCTGGTGGTTTTCTGTGAGGCCAGATGATGGTGTACATACTTGGGAGGAATTTAAAAACCTCATGTTAGACCGTTACTATCCATGGCCACTCCGTGAGGCCAAGCTGTCAGAATTGCTAAACCCGGACCCATCCGAAGACGATGATGTACTATCTATTGCCGAGAAATTTGAGGCACTTCTTCCTTTCGCCTCATCGATTGTCCGAACGGAGGCTGATAAGATCAAATATTTTCTCAACAGGCTTAAACCCCGAATGAGAATGCATCTCTTGAATCACCACTGTACGACCCTACCAGAGTTCATCGAGAAATCTCTGGAATACGAGCTCACTGCGAAGGAGATTTCGAAGAAGCAACCACAGTCCAACAATAAAAGATCCAGGAACCAGAACCAGACTGACAGCAACCGGGGGACGTTCAGGATGCCCCAGTCGTTACCGAACCCTTCTGAACGACCACCCTTGGCATCGAAGCCAGCCGGACCGCACTCTCAAGCGGTCAACTCATCTGTTGTGTGCTGTAACTGTGGGGACCAGGGGCACATCAGCTCCAAATGCCCAAAGCCGTCCGTCGCATGCCATACTTGTGGGAAGAATGGGCATCATGCTCGTTATTGCAGGAATGGACCGGGATGTGACCCAGTAACATTTCATGCTCCAGTTCAATCTTTTGTTCAGGACCGTGTACCTCTGTCTGCTTCTTATCAGACTACCGGGGCGAACAGAGGGATGGCCCATGGAAACCAAGCTGGTACATCTGGTGCCGGAACTGCGAAACCTAGGATTTACAAGATGAAAAAGGCCGATGATCCCGAAGCCAGCATGATTGCAAGTACTCTCGAGATCCGTTCTCAGCCCGTCTGTGTTCTTTTTGATACTGTGTTTCACACTCCTTTTTATCTGCTTCTTGTTTGATTCGTTTGCAATTAGATCATGTTACCAATTATGAACCTTATGTAATTGGTCTACCCGATGGTAGAAGAATTATTGGGAATCGTGAAGTGCAAAACTGTCCGATTCGCATAAACGACTGTGAGTGGTTGTCAAACTTAATTGTGTTCGATTTACCTAAAGATGATGTAATCTTGGGTATTGATTGGATGGATCGTCATGATGCCATATTTAGCGTCCGCAAGCGGGTAGTGACCGTCACATCTGACGATGGTGTTGGGTGTATTTTTCAAGGCAACAATCCCAGCCATTCCGGGAGAGTCATCAGTGCTATGAAAGCAGTGAAACTGCTTAATCAAGGGTGTATTGGTTATTGGCGTTACATGACCAAAACAGCGGATCGACCAGTTGAATTGGCCAATATTTCGGTAGTCCGAGACTACCCAGATGTATTTCTAGATGTGTTGCCAGGCTTACCTCCACATCGTGATGTAGAGTTTACTATTGAGTTAGAGCCAGGTACGTCCCCGCTTTCGAAAGCACCGTATCGTATGGCTCCGACCGAGATGCAGGAGTTGAAGAACCAGCTTGAGGCGTTGACTGAGAAAGGCTATAGTAGACCTAGTGCATCCCCTTGGGGAGCACCAGTGCTATTTGTACGGAAGAAAGACGGATCTCTGCGTTTGTGTATTGATTACCGTGAGCTGAACAGGGTAACCATCAAGAACAAATATCCATTACCTCGTATTGATGATTTATTGGATAAACTTCAGGGAGCTGCTATGTTTTCTAAGATCGACTTGAGGTCTGGGTATCATCAGTTGAGGATTCGAGAGTCTGACATTTCGAAGACCGTTTTTCGTACTCGTTATGGGCATTATGAGTTCGTAGTGATGCCTTTTGGACTGACTAATGCACCGGCATATTTTTGGAGTTGATGAATCGGGTTTTTAATAACTATCTGGATCGCTTTGTAGTCATTTTTATTGACGACAGTCTGATCTACTCTTGTGACCATGAAGAGCATGAACGTCATCTCCATCAAGTTCTTGATGCGTTGAGGCGGGAACAGCTTTATGGGAAGTTTTCCAAATGTGAGTTCTGGATGCCTAAGGTTATTTTTCTTGGGCATGTGATATCAACCGAAGGGGTGAGAGTAGACCCACAGAAGACAGAAGCTATCTGAGACTGGCTACCTCCGAAGAACGTGAAGAAAGTTCGTAGTTTCCTGGGTTTAGCAGGTTATTGCCGACGGTTCATGGAAGTTTTTTCCAAGATTGTGCAACCGATGACCAACCTGTTGAGGAAGGATAATAAGTATTTGTGGTCAGAGACATGTCAGCAAAGTTTTGATGAACTCAAGAGTCGATTGATTTCAGCACCTGTTTTGGTTCTACCTAAAGGAACGGAGTGATTCATGGTGTATAATGACGCGTCGAGACAGGGCCTTGGATGTGTACTGATGCAGGAAGGGAAAGTGATTGCCTATGCATCGATACAGTTGCGGCCATATGAAGTTAACTATTTGACCCATGATTTGGAACTAGCAGCCGTGGTGTTTACTTTGAAAATCTGGCGTCACTATCTGTATGGAGTTACCTGTCAGATCTTTACTGATCACAAGAGCCTAAAATACATTTTTACTCAGAAGGAGTTGAACATGACACAGAGAAGGTGGCTAGAAATAATCAAAGACTATGATATCGAGATCCTTTATCATCCGGGCAAAGCAAATGTGGTTTCCGGCGCCTTGAGTCGTAAGAAAGTACATGAGCAGATGCTTGCCCGCTTGACAGTTCAGAGAGAATTGCAGTTGGAGTTCGTGTGGCCAGAAATCAAAGTCTGGTTACAGCGTATTCAGGAACAACTCTGCACACTTGAGATTTCCTCATCCCTTGATGATATAATCAGATCGAAGTAGGTTACGGACCCATTCTTATCTCGAGTTCGGGATAAAGTAACTCAAGGGAAAGCCCTTGGATTTGTGATCCATGAGGATAGATTGATACGCTTTAGGAATCGAGTTTGTGTACCCACAGACAAAGAGTTGAGGAACTCTATCCTGAAAGAGGCTCATGCTACCCCATACTCCATTCACCCGGGATCTAGCAAGATGTATAAGGATTTGAAGCAATGTTATTGGTGGGGGAATATGTAGCGTGAAGTTACAGAGTTTGTTTCGAGATGTTTAATCTTTCAACAGTTTAAGATTGAGCATCAGCGACCCACAGGAATGCTAAAACCGCTCCCGATTCCCGAGTGGAAATGGGAGGTCATATCGATAGATTTTATCACTAGCTTGACGATGAGTCGTCGAGGGATGAATACGATTTGGATGATTGTGGACTGTCTAACCAAATCACCCCACTTTTTGTAGATTAAAGACACATAGGGACCTGAGAGATTGGCCCAGCTGTTTATTAAAGAGATTGTAAGGTTACATGGTACCCCCAAGAGTATTGTATCGGATCGTGATGGGCAATTCGTGTCTCACTTCTGGAAAGCAGTTCATCGTGTGATGGGTACGCAGTTGAACTTCAGTACGGCATTTCATCCGCATACTGATGGTCAGTCTGAAAGGAGTATCCAAACTCTAGAGGATATGTTGAGGGCGTGCGCTCTTGATTGGAAGGACGATTGGAAATCCCAACTGCCTTTGATGGAATTCACTTACAATAATAGTTGATACGCTTTGATTAAGATGGCACCTTATGAAGCATTGTATGGCCATCGTTTTAGGTCTCCTATGTGTTAGGACGACCTGAATCTTTAGGTACGGAACCCTATATGTTGTTAGCATCCCGAGAGAAGATCACTCTGATTAGGAGTCATTTGTTAACGGCTCAAAGCCGATAGAAGTCTTACGCAGACAACCGTCGACGACCCCTCGAGTTCGAGGTCGGCGACCATATACTAATGAAGGTGTCCCCTACTCGAGGTGTTTTTCGTTTTGGGAATAGAGGCAAGCTGAGTCCGAGGTATATCGGGCCGTTTAAGGTTTTGGAACGAGTAGGCGATCTGGCCTATCGTCTGGCGTTGCCACCAGCACTGAGTCGGATTCATAACGTGTTTCATGTCTCCCAATTGAGGAAATATGTTGCTGATCCGAGTCATATACTTCAGTTGATGAGATCAAGATAGCGGAGGATCATTCGTACGAGGAGCGTCCCATACAGATACTTGAGAGGAGGATCAAACAGTTGCGGAACAAGACGATTCCCCTACTGAAGGTTCATAGGTCACGACATAGAGTCGAGGAGGCTACGTGGGAGATGGAGAGCATCATGCGAGAGAAGTATCCCGAGTTGTTTACCCCTTAGTTTCGAGGACGAAACTCCTTTTAAGGGGGGGAGTATGTAATATCCGACAGTAATTTCTTATCTACTGTTGTATTGTTCGGATAATTTGAGTATCGTTGTAATCATATTACATCCAGTTAATATTTATTAATGACAGGATATATCAGAATGGACTTGATTATGACCATCATTCTCATTGTGGTTGTTTTATTGACGTTGTGTAGATTTTTACATTTGTGGGCTAGAATTTCTGTGTTTAACGTACACTAAGGCTTCAACCTAACGTATGCTATTTTGTTGGTTTTACGCACGTAATGGAGTTCTGGTTACATACGTAATGCTTGGAATCTTATCTGATCTCACTTTCGTCGTGGGGGGCCGGACATGATCCGGATAAATGGCCTTTTCGAGGCAGCCAGGTTGACATACATTACATACGTAATGCCGTTGCCCATAACATATGAAATGATGTTAGTGTTTGAGACAGTAACATCTGGAGGCATATTACGTATGTAACACTTTCGGTGTAGCGTAGGTAAAGGGGTTAATGTACGTTATCTTCATGCGATAACGTACGTAACGAGCTGCGCAGTTTATAAAAAGACAGGTTGTGTCTTTCACTTGCACGTCCAAACTCCGATTTTTCTCTCCAATAATCGTCCCTCTGCCTCACTAGACCGTTTTTACACCCTTCCAACTTGTGTTTGAGCTTTGCATCTTGGATTGGAGCTTGTTGATTGGACGTTTAGAGTTGTTCTTGAAGCTTGGAGTGTGTTCTTGTGGTTTTGGTGATTTGTTCTTTGTTTCTGAAGGTATGTTGTACGATTCTACTATATATTTTCATAGTTATGATGTTAGATATATAGTATACTACACCTAATGTTGAATTAATCAAGTAAAACATGTTTGTAGTTAAGCTTTTTAACACTTATTGATGAATATGGTGATTAAGGGTTTGGAATGAAGTGTTCTTGATGTTTTAATGGTAATGATCATGTTTAATAGAATCAGACTCTTCTTGCTAGATTATTAACATCACTAAGACAATAATAATCCTTAGTTTCATCATAGTTAAGGGTAATCAATGATATTGTTGATATAAAATGTATTAGAACACTATGAATGTTAGAAATTAGAGTGTTGTTCTTGAACCTAAACTTCAACTTTGTTTCTATTTTTGGCTTAGCCAAACCTTTGTAAGATGATAAAATATATTGTTGAAGACAACCAAACTCTTATATGTTCATGTTAATCGGTCGTATTGATGCCTTAGGAATATAATGAACATCATAATAAGTTGATAATGTCTTTAAGGAAGATATTGTTGATCATTGGTGATGTTCTTGGAAAGTTAAACGATAAGATGATATGAACGAACATAAATGATTGTTTAACATGTTCTTGATAAATTCTTATTCTTAAAGAATCCTGTGAGTATTTGAAAATACCTTGTAAACCGATCATAAGAATGAGTGGAGGTAAATAGAGTTCTTGGAATAGAATTTTGATATCTTGAGATAGTTGAACTATTCAATTGAATTTAGGGTGTCGTCTCACTGAATTCGATATCGATAATTATATGGATGTGTTATTGAGTGAAATGTATTTCATTCAAGGTCGATTGTTCGAGTGACCGATATTAGTCGAGAACCGTCCGTTCGTTCGACAAGGGAGGATTATTCTCGTCTCCGGATGAAGTCAAGTTAGCTTGCTCGGTTATAATGATGATTGAATTCTTGTGATGGTTATACATTTCGTGTATATGAAACACTTATTGAATTTGTGATTCGTAGTTCGATATTGTTCTTGATTATGTTCTGTTTCTCATCATGGGATTGCATTCCCAAGTTCGTCACTTTGAATCGTTGATCTCGTTGATCCTTATTGTCACTTCGGTGAGTTCTTGATCCTTAATCGGATATGTGATTTGTTGAATTCATTGTCATGTTGTATCGTGACATATATAGAATCATATCTGCTTGTCGATTGGTCACAAAAACTTTTTCTTATTGAGGATTGCTTGCTTGAACCAAATACAGATTCAACACCTGATGGGGTGGTTGAATACCGCAAATGAAGAAGTTTGATGAGATGGATCAAAAATTTGCTCGCTTATTTAGCAAATTTTTTGCAACATCAACATAGAGTATGGGCACAGACACAAAAATGACGCAATATCTCACCAAGATGTTTGTACATTAGAAGTGGGCAGTCAGGTAAAACACTATGGGGGTCTTGATAACGACATAGATTACTGAAGGGACCCTATAAGAGATCATGTCCTATCGATGCGGAAATGTAGGTCGATATAATCCTAGGCAGCTTTCCTAGAAGCTTGTAGCAAATATGTGTGGCAGTGTAATTGTAGGGAGTATACTTTCGCAGAATTACTGACAGAGCTTCAGGCTGCTGAAGGACACTTCAGACTGGGTTATCAAGTTCTCACGTCTAATGATGATTGGGAACTCTCCTCTGAACTGGCCCTCACATTTTGTTTCTGGGAGCCCGCGAGCAGCTTTCCAGGAGGTCACCCATCCTGAGATTGCTCCCACCCGAGCACGCTTAAGTTTGGAGTTTTTATCTCTCCGAAGCCAGTGAGCTCCCAAAAGGCCCCATGCTATTTGGAGACAGGCATGCACATATAAGGCACTTCGCCCCTTCTCCGCTAGCCGATATGGGATATCACAATCCACTCCCCCTCAAGAGGCCTAACGTTGGCACACTCGCTCTACAAGACAAAGTGGCTCCAATACCAAATTGTCACATCCCGGGATTGCTCCACCGTAGCATGATATTATCCGCTCCGGGAACTCTCCTCTGAGCTGGCCCTTACGGTTTTGTTTCTGGAAGCCCGCGAGCAGCTTCCAAGGAGATCACCCATCCTGAGATTGCTCCCCCCGAGCACGCTTAACTTTGGAGTTTCCATGTCCCTGAAGTCAGTGAGCTCCCAAAAGGCCTCATGCTATTTGGAGACGGGCATGCACATAGAAGGCACTTCCAAACCCAAATTAGGAAATAGGAAGAAGCAACTGGGCTAAAAACAAGTGGCACACCTAAAAGTGGAGGTCATGGCTCCTCAGCCTGGGTGAACATGGAGGTCATGGCTCCTCAGCCTGGGTGAACAAAAAGTTCAAGAGGAAGTGCTACAATAGCCTCCAGAACCGC
Source organism: Orobanche coerulescens (assembly GCA_033398695.1). NCBI lineage: Eukaryota > Viridiplantae > Streptophyta > Magnoliopsida > Lamiales > Orobanchaceae > Orobanche > Orobanche coerulescens. The sequence continues at coordinate 88,369,148 of CM065811.1, read as the reverse complement.
TGCTAAATAGCCTCCAGGACCGCTGTTAAAGACTTTTACTATAATAGTGAAAGCATTTATAAAAATTAGTAGCTCATGGCCAGCAGCTGCATCTATTAATTCATCGATCCTGTGCAAGTTAAAATGATCCTTAGGACATGCATCATTCAGGTCAGTGAAATCAATACACATCCTTCACTGACCATTAGGCTTTCCAGAACAGGCTTTTCTATCCACTCTGCATATTGTATCTCTTTAATAAATCTAGCATCAAGTAACTTCTCTACCTCTTGATTTATAGCCTCTTGTTTTTCAGGGCCAAAATTCCTCTTCTTTTGCTTTATAGGTATCCGACGTGTTAACACATTGAGGCCCTGTTCTTTTGGACTTATTTTTTAGTTTTGATTCGATTCGATTCGATTCGAGTCCATCTGATTGATTCGATTCGATTCGAGTCCATTCAATTCGATTGATTCGATTCGATTGATTCGATTCGGCTCGATTCTTTTTCTTATTATTATTATTACTAATCTTTATTATTATTATTATTGTTATTATTACTAATAATATTACTATTATCGTTGTTGTTGTTAATTACTATTATTAATATTATTTACCATTATTATTATTATTATTTACCCTTAATATATATTTGATTCGATTCGATTCGATTCCATTCGATTCGATTCGATTGATTCGATTCGAGAACCATTGATTGATTGATTCGATTCGATTGATTCGATTTGGGTCAATACCAGGCATATCACATGCAGTCCATGTGAATACTGTTGGAAATATAACGCAGCGAAAGCGGCGGGTTTGGATTTACTAAAATCGGCCCTCAAGAACCAGATCTATTTAGGCTCGTCAAATAATTAATTAAACAAATTAATAAACAATATTTATCTACGTGTCTAAACATGGTAATTCATAATATTCTTATCTAGATCTGAGAGATCTAAGAATACATTACCTTTGAAGTAAAATCTTCGAATTTCTCCTTGATATTCTTGTATTTCTACCTTTAGATCTTCTAGAGTATATCCCGTTTATATCCAGATGTCGTGTGGGCAAGAATCTCCCAACTTCCTTGAACAATAAATTTGCATTGGACGAACCCTCCAAGAAAATTACCTTACGATTTTCTCTCTATTTTTCTTGAATATATTGGTATTTTAAAAATATCGTGTTATCAAATTATAATCGAAGACAAAGGTCAAGATCCACAATCAAATACAAAGCAGAAAAAACAAAATTTCTTGGACTGTAAAGTATGAATTTCGGCCGACCCCTTATGTCCCTTTTCTAGGTGTTATGTGATACTCTAGAGATCTTAAGGAGGATTAGGGAAAGGACTCCTAATAGACCTGAAATTTCCATATTAGGCCTTTCCTAATATATTGAGTCTATTAATATCTACTCAGTCCACTAAAGAGTTAATATTGTACTTCCTACCCAAATCCCAATTTACGAAATTGGGCTCCTTATTTAAATATATTATTTCTCGTATTTAAGACATCGAATGTCCATTAATTAATATAAGCTACTGACAGCTTTAATTAATTAATATCTTATCCAAGAGTAGTACCACTCGAACCTTATTATTATATTAGAATTAAATCTACTTGCAGGGTTTAATATAATAATCATTATCTGTAATGCCCCGAGATATTTGGAATAATTACAGCGCCGTAAATCCTTTATATAAGAATTTACAAGGCTAAATTAAAGAAATGCTGAAATAATACAAAAGTACCACTAGAAGTTGAGTAATTCGATAACCGGCTTAATCAACCCAAATCAATCCATTAATTACAAACTTCTCAAATCATTAAAAGAACATACGTACTCGAGTACTAAAAACCAAACCAGAATAACAAAACAATACAATGGATAACATCACTGAGCCCCTTCGTCATCATGTCGGTAATGTAACATAAAGAGCCTATCCCGAAAATTTGAGTTCAATCCGACAAGAAACGAAAAAGATATGACCCGAACACTAAAATGTCGATTAAGACAACAAAGGGGTGAAATCGTAAATTATAAAAGAATAAAAATTAAAAGTGAATGTAATCTAAAATTACAAGTCGTAAGGTTCAAATATCAACTGGATTCATAGTTTTCAGAGTTTAAATGAATCCAAACGAATTAATCAAAATTATAAGATAAAACTAAATAAAAATAATAATAATAGTACAATAATTTCGAAAAAGGAAAGAATTGTAATTTACGGAAGGAAAAACCTCCATGCAACTTCTGATCTCAGAACCTTATATTATAACGGACTTTTCGCAATAAAGTTCGTAATTTTCGGACTTATAATCAACCCGTACTGAATTATCCAAATTTATAAAATTTAGTAAAAATAATGATAGTACTTAAAAGACGAAAGGGCAGAATTGTAATTTTTGAAAGGTAAAACTTTCATGCAACTTTTGACCTTCAATCCTCATATCATAACGGACTTTTCGCAATAAAGTTCGTAATTTTCGGACTTATAATCAACCCGTACCGAATTATCCAAATTTATAAAATTTAGTAAAAATAATGATAGTACTTAAAAGACGAAAGGGCAGAACTGTAATTTCTGAAAGGTAAAACTTTCATGCAACTTCTGACCTTCAATCCTCATATCATAATGGTCTTTTCGCAATAAAGTTCATAATTTTCGGACTTATAATCAAACCGTACCGAATTATCCAAATTTATAAAATTTAGTAAAAATAATGATAGTACTTAAAAGACGAAAGGGCAGAACTGTAATTTCCGAAAGATAAAACTTTCATGCAACTTCTGACCTTCAATCCTCATATCATAACGGACTTTTCGCAATAAAGTTCGTAATTTTCGGACGTATAATCAATCCATACCGAACTATTCAAGTTTATGAATTTATTATAAGATTATGCTAAGACTCGCACAATAGCAATTTAATCATCAACCGGTTGAACTAATTCCTCTAACTTATCCAAGTCCATATCATATTGATATCATACAATATGCATAACCACTGATAATCACGACAATAATTGTTATTCAATTGAAATCGGTAGTAAGTGTTGTACGGAGCTAAGTGCTAAGACCTTTGGGCGGAAGCCACCGCTAGAGTCCGTATGAGTACCTCTAGAGTCCCTTTTTCTATTATATGCATGAGGGGCGGTTAGTCTAAGTCATGAATCGAGCAGCGTGGCTGCAGTTCTAGGTAAAGCTACCGTCGTATCCTATTCCGTTGAATCCGAAGGACGGAGTGATCCTAAGGTGACTGGGTCGTAGAATTCGGGTATAGTCGCGATTATGATATGATCCGGGCATAGACCCAAGCTAAGGACATATCGAGCCCAGATAAGAGATAAGGCAGCACGTCACCAAGCGTGAGAGCGATAAAGCTCAAAGGCCAATGTTATAGTGACGGTCCGACAAACGCCCAAGGCTACGGTTATCAAATCAAAGGTCGTGGCGATAGTCAAAGGCCAAACACTAATAACGGTCTAAGACGTTATAAGGAGGCTAAGGGATTAGTCATGTAGGCGACCTCCCAAATCTAAATACTCATTGAGCGCTCGGCGCCGTGCATTCTTCATACTCAATCGCAATCTACGGAGATTGACTGTACATTCATGTCATAATTCATAATATTCTTCTTGAAAACTTGCACCAATTTTTAAACAACACTATTTTTCAAAAGTGGGAGAAACATAATGTTTATTAAATAATAAACTCATTAAATACTCAAACCCAACTCACTGAGAATCCATTATTCTCACCCCATTTTGAATTGTTTTTCTAAAACCCCACTAGATGAAGAGAATCAAGAGGAAGAAGAGACAGATGCTAACGACCACTGAAGACCGTCCTCAAAGCATTGCCAAGACGTAGGAATTAGGATACTGCTTTAACGCTTCTTTTTATTCCTATGTCAAAATGTATTTTGGTTTCCCATGTACTCTCTTGCACTTGATGTAATAATTCCGCTGTACTCTTGAATATTTCTTTTCTATGGAACAACCAGTCTTAGTTCACCGGGCTGAGATCTGGCATATGAATGCTTTAATGGAATGTATTATCACAAACGTTATTTGTTACGTTAACTGTCGCGTTCTCGTCCAACCTCGATGTAGGGGAATGACACCTACTAAATCCTCAAGTCGAAGGTTCACGCATATTTATCACAACCTTCCAATTACGTCATTGACTGTCCCGGATCGAAATCCATGTGACGAGTCGAGGGTGAGCCAGTTCGAGTATATTAATCCCATTACCATATATATAACATGTGCTCCCACTAACCATTAGTGACGACAGGCACTCTCCGAGTCAAAAGAACATGTCATACAAGTCTTTACATAAACTTAACGCTGAGTCAAGTTTCATCGACTTGCGAACGATTCAGTATTTGAGCCATAAATTTTTTCAGTGCCGATCCCCTTATCTAATAAGGCGTGGAATGTCTGCTCTCAAATACATGAAGTAGTTTCTTTTTATATATTTACAAGTCAGGAATGCCAGTGACTTGCAGTAAATAAAGAAACAAACAATTGCCTTCTGATAAGAATTTACATAATAACAAGTACAATGCCCTCTCATACATCCTCTGAGTGGCATTCGAGGGCATATTCCTAACAGTAGTCATGCACCGTCTCCTTGTAATATAATATGTAAAAAAATATAAGAGTAATTCTCATAAATTTTAACATGTAGATTAATGACATATTGCGGCAAGTACATGAATTCGTTGACCTCGATTATAGTTCGTGTGACTATAGGCCGAATACTTTTCAGTATTTATAAAGGCATGCGCCTCACATATTTCACTATGTCTAGTCGATTTTATTGTACGGTCAAGACGAGTTGGTTATGGTATATCTATTGTGTCCCATGTTTCAAAATGCTTAATTATGGTGCACCGTATTGGATCCACATAACTTGGCTATTATGACGTATACTTTCAAATTCAGAATTGAATTATTTGGTTGGTTGGATGCATTTGGTGGATTTTAAATATATCTTTGATCATGACTAGGTGCATCCTCCTTCATATTTTTTTATGCTTTGAAAGTTTAAACGGTGTTAGTGGTTTTTGAATAGCCTTAGCTGTATCAACATTCCTACTTACTCTGCAAGTCTACCAAGTTGGAGTTACCAAAAGGACCATTAGTCGAGATAATAATCGAATGTCATGTTGTGTTTAAACGCACCTATGACTGTCATTTCCTTATTTTTGCATCCCCACTTATGCCATTGGATATGGTCTCAACCTTGTTTACTCACTAAACTTGGGAAATACTAAAGCATCTACTTAAAACATGCACTGTGATCTGAGTTTTATGATCGGTGTAGTGCAGGACCTATGGATAGAAACATAAGGAAGTCTAGTTTTTAGAAAATCTGACCATTCATCTATAGCCTTCCTAGCGAGGGAGTTATGGCTGTTTTAGTGAACAAAGATCAAGATGCAGAATTTTATATCCACTGATTGTGCTAACTTTCGTCCCAACCAACTTGTTTCGTATCTTCAATTTGCAATCGGTTTTATGACACACATTTTTCAACCTCTTTTTGGCTGAATTTGCCATAGATGATGTAGTTTTTGGTATGTCTTATACACTAAAATGTCATCTTTCAAATATTGAAAAACAGATTCCTTGGGGAAACCCAAAATACGCACCCTTACAAAAAGGTCGGGCGTGTGCATGGTAGTTTTATATCATGCTTTTGTCATAATAATATTGCCATGTTATGCACTCAATATGACAGATCAGGTATAAAATCTCTATATTGTTAGAGTATTCTCTATGCTCATGTTTGTAAAGTTTTGCAAGCGAAATTGAGTACTCATTAAGCTATTTCTTTTTTGATTTCGTATTATAAATACATTGTTACTATGATGACTATGACATCACAATCAATGAGTGGTATAATGTTGAAGTTGTTGAATGTCGAATGGAATTTTCTAGTCATATATGTTCCATAATAGTTGAACCATGTTATGACTGGATGATATTTATGCCAAAGTGTATCACTCATAGTATCTCCTTGTGCTTTGTGAGAAAAAAATCTTATGCATCACTTATATTGAATATATGAAAGAATATTCATGAGTCAATATGGTCCGGCTTGCATCAATTTTTGTAATTAGTAGATGTATTGGGACATTGACACATTTAGGCTTTAATAGTACATAGTTTGGATAGTTTGATTATGATACCCCGTGGTAAATAAACCGGGTAATTTTACATTTTGTGAACCGTCGAATAAATTAGGTCATTATGTCGGACCCCATGTTGTTTAGAGTAACGAACCTAAATTTTTGTAATTCCGGAGTGTTACTATATATTTTATACATAAAATATTTTGTACGTCGCAGCCTTATTGACGAATTATCGGGACGAAAGATAGCAATAATAATAATAATCGTGACAATTATATGATATATATATATATAGGGATGAGTTCAGATGAGAATGAAATTTAAGTTAAGAAATAAGAATAGTCTACACCATGATTCCATCTATAACCTTTTGCCACTAGTCTAGGTTTATAGGCTTGCAGATTATCGTCCACGTTTTTATTCTTTTTGAAGACCCTTTTTCACCCAATGGTTTTAACACCCTCAGGTGGATCTATTATGTTCCGAACTTGATTGTCGTACATGGACTGCATCTCTGACTTCATGACCTCTAGCCATTCCTAGGACTCTGGTCCTGAAGCAGCTTCTGTATAGGTACTCGGCTCATCATCTATGAGCGATGCATCATCACCCTCCGTTATGAGATACCTATATATCTCAGGTTCATGTCGCACCCTATCAGATCTGCGAGGAACTTGTGTACTTTGAACTGTCTCCTCAACTAATGGTTGAGCTTGTTCAGTTTCCATCAGTGAATGTATTCTTGTGGTTCTCGAGTTTCCTCGAGAATTACTTTTCTCCCACTGTCTCTTTTGGAAATAAATTCCCTTTCTAAGAAGATGGCACTTTGTTCTCTGCGGGCTTATAAAAGTAGTATCCTTTAGTTTCCTTAGGATATCCCACAAATAAACATCTTTCAGATCTGGCCACTAGTTTCCAAACACTTCGCGTCTTACGAATGCTGCGCAACCCCGGATCTTTAGAAAAGACAAGTTTGGCCTCTTACTTGTCTATTTCTCAAATGGTATCTTTTCATCTGTTTTAGATGGAACACGATTAGGGTGCATGCTGCTGTTTGTAAGGTGTATCCCGAAAATCATAATGGTAGATCCGTTCGACTCATCATGGATCGAACCATATCTAATAAAGTTCGATTCCTCCTCTCGTACATTCCCTTAGGTTGAGGTGTTCCAGGAGAAGTAAGTTGTGAAACAATTCCACAAATCCTAAGATGATCATCGAATTCTGAGCTCAAGTATTCGCCACCTCGATCTGATCGAAGGGCTTTAATTGTCTTTCCAAGTTGATTCTGTACTTCACTTTTGAATATTTTGAACATTTCAAAATATTCATATTTATGCTTCATAAGATAAACAAAACCATACCGAATAAAATCATCGGTAAAAGTGATGAAGTATTGGTACCCCCTTGTAACACCCCCAAGACATTCAGGGCATATTACAGCGCCGTGGACCCCACACTTTGAAGTCCACCAGGCCAATGTATCAAACCGACATTCGACAAAGGATAAACATCATCAACGTACGCACGATTCCATAATTCAAGACAAAAGACGGAACTCAACAGTACCATTCAATATAAAATCTACCCCAAAACGGGTACATGACAATAATAAATCCAAAGAAGGGAGTACTCGAGTACTTAAGCAAATGACATAATAAATAAATTTGAAAGACAAGACACCAGACGGACAATCACTGAACAGAATCACTCTTGCCCATCATCCTCGTACAGCCCGCGTGCTCATTCGCCTCCATGACCTGTACCTGAAATACAAAAGTATTTCCCCCATTTAAGGGGTTAGCGACAACTGCTAGTGCAAGTACAATCCATTTGAACTACCATTCTAATCAGATGAAATATGCGCCAAAAATCATTTTAGAAAACATTTATATTCCAGAATATTACGGTGCACAAGCACAAAACACATTTCTCCAACAAAACATTTCATAGTTAACTGTTGGTACGACACTCACGACAAACGTACCCCGCAGAGGCCCCGTCGGACCATCCCTGGGTGGTTAACCCTAGTTCGCAATACGCACACACACGACAATATGTATCCTCATAGGCCCCGTCAGACCATCCCTGGGTGAACATACACATATACATCCACAACATACAAGGGAAGCCATAATCCAAATACTAGAACATGCAAACAAATGTAAAGTACTTGCCTTTGAGACATCTTCGATGAAAAGGGAACGAACAATGACTACGATTGACCCAGAGGGAACACGACCATTCCTAAACGAAGGACTAACAAAATTCAGTCCTATACAATAACAATAATCGGATGGAATACGCCCACAACACCGATTACGAACTATAACAACATACATACGATCGATATGAGCGAGGGTTTTCACAAAACCTCCCCGAATCGACAACTCATGGATTTAAAATGACGGAAACGGATTGGGAATCCCCCAATAGCAATAATCAATAAGGAATATTACAACATAACCAAACAATTCGAGTTTAAACAAGCAAAACCCGAAAACCCCCCAAGATTGACAAAGTTAGGATTCTAAACGAAAATACCTTGGATTCAGATGGAGGAAGATGATTAGGTCAATGATAAACTTCACTTGGAACACAACAATCGATCTCACAATGAATTACAAAGACAAACCTTGAAGAATCGCTCAAAACTCGCTATGGAACGCAGCTCTCGGACGAGGAAGAAGGAAAGGAGAAAATAACAAAGTGAAGGTCAACTCAGGTTTATAAAACCTGACCCTTCATTACGTACGTTAACATGAGCCTGTTGACGTACGTTATGCTCATTACGTACGTAATACTCAAGTGTTAGCGTACGTAATGGTTCGACAGAACAGTCTATCCAAAAATGCTGGGGACGATAGCGTATGCTACACTATTCAGTTAGCGTACGCTATGAGGGGCTTTACGTACGTTAACATGAGCCTGTTACACACGTTATACCCATTACGTACGTAACACACAAGTGTTAGCTTACATAATGGCTGGGCAGAACAATCTGCCCAAACTGCTGAAGGCCATAACTTACGTTATGACTAAGGCATAACATACGTTATGAAGGTGCCGATAACACACGCAAGAAAGCATGCATAACGTACGTTATATATGCAGTAGTTCAACACTGCTGAATGCGTTCTGCTGCTCGGGGCGGTACGAAGTCGAGATATAACACAAGGGCAGAATCCAAAACGTCAATACGGAATATTCACGACAACGAAGTTAAGTACTGAAAGAAAATGCAGTTCCGACTACCAGGGAAACCGAAATACGATGAAGAAGACAAAATTCCGTAAACTTATAGGAAATTACAAAATGGCCCAAATGTACGAAAATCAAGATACATCATCGGATTCGCAAACCGAAACTCACAGCATGAACAACTCAATCATACGAACTTATGTAAACAAAGAAACAACGAAAACGAACGCGTTTTATGAGAATCGAACGTACATACGGCAGAATATAACATAAAATGGAATTACGTAAAAACATCTACGAAACTCGTCTAAATGGAAAAACTCCAAGAACAAAGTAGATTCAAAACGTCGAAACGGTTACAAGCAAGTCGATAAAAATAGACATACACCAAAAATGGAAACTGCTAAAAATGGAAAGGTACGAATATTACATTCCCCCCCTCTAAAAAGAAGTTTCGTCCCAAAACTTAAGAATCAAAAAGGTCGGGGTGTATCGCACGCATATCATCCTCCAATTCCCACGTTGCTTCGTCCACTTCGTGCCTCGACCATTGCACTTTAACCAGGGAGATGGTTTTGTGCCTTAACTGTTTGTGCCGACGTTCCAAAATCCTCACCGGCATCTCCTCAAACGTGACATTCTTATCAATCTCCATGTCCTCGAAGTCAATAACATGAGTCGGGTCCGGAACCTACTTCCTCAACTAAGAGACGTGAAATACAGTATGCACATGACTCAAAGACGGAGGTAATGCTAAACTGTAAGCTAACTCGCCAACTCTCTCTAATATCTTGAACGGTGCAATATACCATGGACTGAGCTTCCCCTTTTTCCCAAAAAGGAAAACTCCCTTCGACGGAGACAGTCTCAACAAATCATGATCCCCTACCTCAAACTCCAAAGGTCGACGCCTAACATCCGCATAAGACTTTTGTCGACTCTGAGCCGCCAACATCCTCTTTCGAATTAACTCAACTTTCTTCCTCGTTTCCAATACAAGATCCAGCTCGGTGCCAACTAAATCGGACGGCTCGTCCCAATATATCGGTGATCGACATCGTCGGCCATAAAGCACCTCATACGGTGCCATCTTAATCGACACATGCCAGATATTATTATAAGTAAACTCTATCAGGGCCAGATGCTCCTCCCAGTCACTACTCCAGTCTAACGCACATGCGCATAACATGTCCTCGAACGTCTGAATGGTACGCTTGGACTGCTCGTCGGTCTTAGGATGGAAAGATATTCTCAACCGCAAATGTGTCCCCAATGCCTTATGTACCGCCTGCCAAAAATGAGATACAAACTGGCCATCTCTATTCGAAATAATATTCTTCGGCGTACCATGAAGTCTCACGATCTGTGAGATAAAAATATGAGCCAATTTTTCTGGACCCCAACTGTCCTTGATGCCCATAAAATGAGCCGACTTAGTCAGTCAGTCCACGATCACCCACACCATATTCATTCCGGTCTTCGTCCTCGGCAAATTCGTGACAAAATTCATAGAGATATCTTCCCACTTCCATTACGGGACGAGAAGTGGTTTTAACAACCCGGCTGGCCACTGATGCTCGATTTTGACTTGCTGACAAGTCAAACACTTAGCCACAAACTGAACTACCTCATTTTTCATGTCATTCCACCAGAAATTCTTCCTCAAATCCTTATACATTTTACTCGAGCCCGGATGGACTGAGCAAGGTGACGCATGAGCCTCTCGCATAATACCCTGTCTTAATTCCAAGTCGTTCGGAACACATATCCGACCTTGGAATCTCAATACACCATCCTCATGAACCACGAATCCCGGGGCTTTCCCCTTCACCACATTCTCGCGGAGCTGAATAAACATCGGATCTTCCAACTATCTCGATTTAATGTCGTCGACTAGAGAGGAAGAGTTCTCAAGAGTGCGCAACTGTCCGGCACTCCCTGGTAGCACAACCTCCACACACCCAACCCTATCAACTCTCGGTGGATCCCTGACTGGTCCGTGAGTAACTCAAGTGCCCGAAGTGATACCAATTTCCGACTCAAGGCATCTGCTACCACATTTGCCATGCCCGAATGATAAAGGATTTCAAGATCGTAATTCTTAATTAGCTCAAACCACCTTCTCTATCTCATATTTAGTTCTTTTTGCGTGAAAATATACTTTAGGCTCTTGTGATCGGTAAAAATCTGACATGACGAGCCATACAAGTAATGGCGCCAAATCTTCAATGCAAATACAACTGCGGCCAACTCAAGATCGTGGGTAGGGTAATTAAACTCGTATGGTTTCAACTGACTGGAAGCATAGGCAATCGTCTTCCCGTGTTGCATGAGTACACATCCAAGCCCTTCGCCTGAAGCGTCGCTATAAAATGAGAAATCCTCATTACCACTCGGTAAAGCTAAGACGGGAGCGGTCATCAACCGCTTCTCCAACTCCTCGAAACTCTTCTGCCTCTCGTCGGTCCACACAAAATTCTCTGACTTCTGCAACAACTGGGTAAGTGGTCGAGCGAGTTTAGAGAACCCCTCGACAAACCTATGATAATACCTAGCTAAACCCAGAAAACTACGGACCTCCTTCACGTTCTTGGGCAGCGCCCAATCCAACACTGCCTCTATCTTATGTGGGTCCACACGAACACCCTCGGACGAGATCACGTGGCCGAGAAACATAACCTCCCACAACCAAAACTCACATTTTGAGAACTTCGCATAAAAGCGCTGAGTTCTCAAGATTCCCATCACTATATGCAAATGACGTGCATGCTCCTCCTCGCTCCTCGATTAAATCAGAATATCGTCGATGAAGACGACTACACATTTATCGAGATATTCGATAAAGACTTTTTTCATTAACTGCATGCACACGGCTGGGGCGTTGGTTAGCCCAAAAGGCATAACCACAAACTCGTAGTGGTTGTATCTCGTCCGAAAGGCCGTCTTCGGAATATCGAAATCCTTCACTCGGAGCTGGTAATACCCCGATCTCAAATCAATCTTCGAAAAAATGGTTGCCCCTTGCAATTGGTCAAACAAGTCATCAATCCTCGGGAGCGGATAGTTATTTTTGATAGTCACTTTGTTCAACTCTCGATAGTCGATACATAGACGAAGTGATCAATCCTTCTTCTTTACAAACAAGACCGGTGCGCCCCAAGGCGATGCGCTCGGTCGGATATAACCCATGTCTAGCAACTTTCCCAACTGTTTCTTCAACTCAAGCATCTCGGCAGGTGCCATGCAGTATGGCGTCTTAGAAATCGGTGCTGCACCCAGATCCAAATCAATAGTGAACTCAACCTCACGGTCCGGTGGCAAACCGAATAACTTATATGAAAAAACGTCAGGATACTCACTCGCTACCGGAATAGATGAGAGCTCGACTCCCCCTTCTTCCGATCTCAAAGCATAACACCAGTAACCAGTGCAACCCCCCTGAAGGAGTTTTACTGCTTTCATGGTGTTGATCATGAATCTCTGACTACTCTGCTTGCGTCCCACAAAAGAATGCTCGGTACCGTCAGAGGCTAACATCGAAATGGTTCTCACTCTATAATTCATGATGGCCCCATGTCAGTCTAGCCAATCCTCGCCAAGAATCAAGTCCTCATCCCTAATGTCTACCATAATCAAATTAGAAGACCAATCCCTCCCCGCGATACTCACCGAAAAATCTCTAATCTCACGATCCCCCACGATACTATCTCCACTAGGTAGTTTGACAACAAATGGTTCACATGAAACTAGACAATCAACATGCAGACGACGCACATAATCCAGAGATATGATAGAATCCGTAGCACCAGAATCGAATAACACGGAAACAGGATGGTCAAGGATGTGAACGGTACCTCTAGCCACCATCGTGTCAGGATCTCCTGCTTGTCTCATCTCATATACAAGAGGCAGAATAGACCCCACACTAGAAGCTCCCCCTCTAGAAGGCTGCCCACGACCTCGACCTATGCCAAAACTTTGCTGAGGTTGATTAACTGTCGGCGTCTGATTCACACTTGGTTCTCTCATAGCCGGGGCTGACACCTGAGTAACTGGTGCCCGACTCGCATCTCCACAAAACTTAGCATGATGCCCCATCTGGCCACAAGTAAGACACTGAATCGGAGGCCTGTCACACTCACTCATCATGTGTCCGAGACGACCATAGTTAAAGTAGGTAGGACCACGAACGGAAACAGTCGGGAGCAGACTTAAAACCATTTCCTTGCCCAAATGACGGGGACTGATTCCTGAAGACTCACGAACCAGACTGAGCCTTCTGATACTCTCCAGACTTACCTCCCAAAAACTGACCGGAGGTCTTCTGCTTCTTACCCTCGATTGTCATCTCTGTCACGGAAAACGACATCTCATAAGCCATCGCTTTGTTCTGATAATCCTTTAAAGTTGTGCACCCGAGACCAGACATGTAGTGACGAACCCTCGGCTTCATCCGCATACCAAAGTGGCGGATCTTATCAAACTCATCCTAGACCTGATTTCTCACATAATGAAGCTACTGATTGTAGCCCATGATCGCCTGTGAAATAGGGACATCCTGGGGTTTTGCCTCAAAGAAGGCTCGAATCCTCCCCTCTTTTACCGGCCAAGGACAGTATTCGTCCTCCATCAAATCTCGCAACTCTTCCCACGTGGCTGCCAAGTCACGTGGTTTCACTGCTTGCCACCACGTTGCTGCCTCCTTGGCGAGGAAGTACTGAGCCATGGGTATCTTCCTCTTCTCGGAGCAGTTAGCCGCCTAGAATACCTTCTCCATCTCGAATAACCAACTGTCCCAACCAGACGGGTTGGAAGTGCCATCGAACTACGGGGGACACATGCAGATCACGTCCTGAAGTAGATTATCGGTTCCAGAACTCGTGGGCGGAACAGGGTTAGCATTAGCTTGTCCGACCAAGACTGCCTGAGTCAGTAACGTCATCTGGTTCGCTACTTGTTGCAACATATTCACTACTCTGATATTCTCATGAGCATTGCCGAAGCTAGCAGACTGATCCTGCTGGCCCTCGGCATTAAGCGGGACACTGTTCGACAAAGAAGGTGTTGCCGAACCAGCCCCTGAGCTTTCGGACATGGCCACCCAACCGGCTGTGCCACCTCCCCTACTGCGTCCGCGACCGCATTCGCGTCCTCTACCGGCAGGCATTTTGAAGAAGTAACAATTCAAATGCAAAACACAACATGACACTAAGAAAGGAACAGAACATGATAACGTAATGAGTTGAGTTAGGAAAAACTTACGAGCACCGGCGTACTGAGATGATGGCGTAGTAGTGATACTGTTCAAAAACGACACTCAACTAGACCCAAATAACCGACAGTCTAGGTATCCATAAACCTAAGCTCTGATACCATATTCTGTAACACCCCCAAGACGTTCAGGGCATATTACAGCACCGTGGACCCCACACTTTGGAGTCCACCAGGCTAACGTACCAAACCGACATTCCACAAAGGACAAACATCATCAATGTACACACGATTCCCTAATTCAAGACAAAGACTGAACTCAACAACCATTCAATATCAAATCCACCCCAAAATGGGTACATGACAATAATAAATCCAAAGAAGGGAGTACTCGAGTACTTAAGCAAATGACATAATAAATAAATTTAAAAGACAAGACACCAGACGGACAACCACTTAATAGAATCACTCTTGCCTCCATGACATCTACCTGAAATACAAAAGTACTTCCCCCATTTAAGGGGTTAGCAACAACTGCTAGTGCAAATACAATCCATTTGAACTACCATTCTAATCAGATGAAATATGTGCCAAAAATAATTTTAGAAAACATTTATATTCCGGAATATTACGGTGCACAAGCACAAAACACATTTCTCCAACAAAACATTTCAAAGTTAACCGTTGGTACGAGACTCACGGCTACCATACCCCGCATAGGCCCGTCGGACCATCCCTGGGTGGTTAACCCTAGTTCGCGATACGCACACACACGGCAATATGTATCCCAAAGGCCCCGTCAGACCATCTAAGGATGAACATACATATATACATCCACAACCGACACGGGAAACCATAATCTAAATACTAAAATATGCAAACAAATGTAAAGTACTTGCCTTTGAGACATCTTCGATGAAATGGGAACGAACAACGACTACGATTGACCCGGAGGGAACACGACCATTCCTAAACAAAGGATTAACAAACTCAGTCCTATATAATAACATTAATCGAATGGAATACGCCTGCAACCCCGATTACAAACTATAACAACATACGTACGATCGATACGGGCGAGGGTTTTCACAAAACCTCCCTGAATCGACATCTCACGGATTTAACACGATGGAAATGGATTGGGAATCATCCAATAACAATAATGAATAAGGAATATTACAACATTAACCGAACAATTTGAGTTTAAACAAGCAAAGCCCGAAAACCCCCCAAAATTGACAAAGTTAGGGTTCTAGACAAAAATACCTTGGATTAGGACGGAGGAAGATGATTAGGTCAATGATAAACTTCACTTGGAACACAACAATCGATCTCACAATGAATTCCATGGACAAACCTTGAAGAATCGCTCAAAACTCGCTATGGAATGCAGCTCTCGGATGAGGAAGAAGGAAAGGATAAAATGACGAAGTGAAGGTTAACTCAGGTTTATAAAACCTGACCCTTCGTTACGTACGTTAACATGAGCCTGTTAATGTACGTTATGCTCATTACGTACGTAACACTCAAGTGTTAGCGTACGTAATGGTTCGACACAACAGTCTATCAAAAAATGCTGGGGACGATAGCATATGCTACACTATTCACTTAGCGTACGCTATGAGGTGCTTTACGTACGTTAACATGAGCCTGTTACGTACGTTATACCCATTACGTACGTAACACACAAGTGTTAGCGTACGTAATGGCTAGGCAGAACAATTTGCCCAAACTGCTGAAGGCCATAACTTACGTTATGACTAAGGCATAGCGTAAGTTATGAAGGTGCCGATAACGCACGCAAGAAAGCATGCATAACATACGTTATACATGTAGCAGTTCAACACTGCTGAATGCGTTCTGCTGCTCGGGGCGGTACGAAGTCGAGATATAACACAAGGGCAGAATCCAAAATGTCAATACATAATATTCACGACAACGAAGTTAAGTGCTGAAAGAAAATACACTTCCGACTACCAGGGAAACCGAAATACGATGAAGAAGATAAAAATCCCTAAACTTATAGGAAATTACAAAATGGCCCAAATGTCCGAAAATCAAGATACAACATCGGATTCGCAAACCGAAACTCACAACATGAACAACTCAACCATACGAACTTATGTTAACAAAGAAACAATGAAAACAAACGCGTTTTACGAGAATCGAAGGTACATACGGCAGAATATAACATAAAATGGAATTACGTAAAAACATCTCCAAAACTCGTCTAAATGGAAAAACTCCACGAACAAAGTAGATTCAAAATGTCGAAATGGTTACAAGAGAGTCGATAAAAATAGACATACACCAAAAATGGAAACTGCTAAAAATGGAAAGGTACGAATATTACATTCTCCCCCTCTAAAAAGAAGTTTTGTCCCGAAAATTAAGAATCAAAAAGGTCGGGGTGTATCGCACGCATATCCTCCTCCAATTCCCATGTTGCTTCTTCCACTTCGTGCCTCGACGATTGCACTTTAACCAGGGAGATGGTTTTGTGCCTTAACTGTTTGTCCCGACATTCCAAAATCCTCACCGGCATCTCCTCAAACGTGACGTTCTTATCAATCTCCACGTCCTCGAAGTCAATAACATGAGTCAGGTCCGGAACCTACTTCCTCAACTAAGAGACGTGAAATACAGTATGCACATGACTCAACGACGGAGGTAATGCTAAACGGTAAGCTAACTCGTCAACTCTCTCTAATATCTTGAACGGTCCAATATACCATGGACTAATCTTCCCCTTTTTCCCAAAAAGGAAAACTCCCTTCGACAGAGACACTCTCAACAAATCATGATCCCCTACCTCAAACTCCAAAGGTCGACGCCTAACATCCGCATAAGACTTTTGTCGACTCTGAGCCGCCAACATCCTCTTTCGAATTAACTCCACTTTGTTCCTCGTCTCCAATACAAGATCCAGCTCGGTGCCAACTAAATCGGACGACTCGTCCCAATATATCGGTGATCGACATCGTCGGCCATAAAGCACCTCATACGGTGCCATCTTAATCGACACGTGCCAGCTATTATTATAAGTAAACTCTATCAGGGCCAAATGCTCCTCCCAGTCACTACTCCAGTCTAACGCATATGCGCATAACATATCCTCGAACGTCTGAATGGTACGCTTAGACTGCCCGTCGGTCTTAGTATGGAAAGATGTGCTCAAACGCAAATGTGTCCCCAATGCCTTATGTACCGCCTGCCAAAAATGCAATACAAACTGGCCATCTCTGTTCAAAATAATAGTCTTCGGCGTATCATGAAGTCTCACGATCTGTGAGATAAAAATATGAGCCAATTTTTCTGGACCCCAAGTGTCCTTGATGCCCATAAAATGAGCCGACTTAGTCAGTCGGTCCACGATCACCCATACCATATTCATTCCGGTCTTCGTCCTCGGCAAATTCGTGACAAAATTCATAGAGATATCTTCCCACTTCCATTACGGGACGAGAAGTGGTTTTAACAACCCGGCTGGCCGCTGATGCTCGATTTTGACTTGCTGACAAGTCAAACACTTAGCCACAAACTGAACTACCTCATTTTTCATGTCATTCCACCAGAAATTCTTCCTCAAATCCTTATACATTTTACTCGAGCCCGGATGGACTGAGCAAGGTGACGCATGAGCCTCTCGCAAATGTGTCCCCAATGCCTTATGTACCGCCTGCCAAAAATGCGATACAAACTGGCCATCTCTATTCGAAATAATAATCTTCGGCGTACCATGAAGTCTCACGATCTGTGAGATAAAAATATGAGCCAATTTTTCTGGACCCCAAGTGTCCTTGATGCCCATAAAATGAGCCGACTTAGTCAGTCGGTCCACGATCACCCATACCATATTCATTCCGGTCTTCGTCCTCGGCAAATTCGTGACAAAATTCATAGAGATATCTTCCCACTTCCATTACGGGACGAGAAGTGGTTTTAACAACCCGGCTGGCCGCTGATGCTCGATTTTGACTTGCTGACAAGTCAAACACTTAGCCACAAACTGAACTACCTCATTTTTCATGTCATTCCACCAGAAATTCTTCCTCAAATCCTTATACATTTTACTCGAGCCCGGATGGACTGAGCAAGGTGACGCATGAGCCTCTCGCAAATGTGTCCCCAATGCCTTATGTACCGCCTGCCAAAAATGCGATACAAACTGGCCATCTCTATTCGAAATAATAATCTTCGGCGTACCATGAAGTCTCACGATCTGTGAGATAAAAATATGAGCCAATTTTTCTGGACCCCAAGTGTCCTTGATGCCCATAAAATGAGCCGACTTAGTCAGTCGGTCCACGATCACCCATACCATATTCATTCCGGTCTTCGTCCTCGGCAAATTCGTGACAAAATTCATAGAGATATCTTCCCACTTCCATTACGGGACGAGAAGTGGTTTTAACAACCCGGCTGGCCGCTGATGCTCGATTTTGACTTGCTGACAAGTCAAACACTTAGCCACAAACTGAACTACCTCATTTTTCATGTCATTCCACCAGAAATTCTTCCTCAAATCCTTATACATTTTACTCGAGCCCGGATGGACTGAGCAAGGTGACGCATGAGCCTCTCGCAAATGTGTCCCCAATGCCTTATGTACCGCCTGCCAAAAATGCGATACAAACTGGCCATCTCTATTCGAAATAATAATCTTCGGCGTACCATGAAGTCTCACGATCTGTGAGATAAAAATATGAGCCAATTTTTCTGGACCCCAAGTGTCCTTGATGCCCATAAAATGAGCCGACTTAGTCAGTCGGTCCACGATCACCCACACCATATTCATTCCGGTCTTCGTCCTCGGCAAATTCGTGACAAAATTCATAGAGATATCTTCCCACTTCCATTACGGGATGAGAAGTGGTTTTAACAACCCGGCTGGCCGCTGATGCTCGATTTTGACTTTCTGACAAGTCAAACACTTAGCCACAAACTCAACTACCTCATTTTTCATGTCATTCCACCAGAAATTCTTCCTCAAATCCTTATACATTTTACTCGAGCCCGGATGGACTGAGTAAGGTGATGCATGAGCCTCTCACATAATACCCTGTCTCAATTCCAAGTCGTTCGGAACACACATCCGACCTTGGAATCTCAATACACCATCCTCATGAACCACGACTCCCGGGGATTTCCCCTTCACCACATTCTCCCGGAGCTGAATAAACATCGGATCTTCCAACTATCTCGATTTAATGTCGTCGACTAGAGAGGAAGAGTTCTCAAGAGTGCGCAACTGTCCGACACTCCCTGGTAGCACAACCTCCACACACCCAACCCTATCAACTCTCGGTGGATCCCTGACTGGGCCGTGAGTAACTCAAGTGCCCGAAGTGATACCAATTTCCGACTCAAGGCATCTGCTACCACATTTGCCATGCCCGAATGATAAAGGATTTCAAGATCGTAATTCTTAATTAGCTCCAACCACCTTCTCTATCTCATATTTAGTTCTTTTTGCGTGAAAATATACTTTAGGCTCTTGTGATCGGTGAAAATCTGACATGACGAGCCATACAAGTAATGACGCCAAATCTTCAATGCAAATACAACTGCGGCCAACTCAAGATCGTGGGTAGGGTAATTAAACTCGTATGGTTTCAAGTGACTGGAAGCATAGGCAATTGTCTTCCCGTGTTGCATGAGTACACATCCAAGCCCTTCGCCTGAAGCGTCGCTATAAAATGAGAAATCCTCATTACCACTTGGTAAAGCCAAGACGAGAGCGGTCGTCAACTGCTTCTTCAACTCCTCGAAACTCTTTTGCCTCTCGTCGGTCCACACAAACTTCTCTGACTTCTACAACAACTAGGTAAGTGGTCAAGCGAGTGTAGAGAACCCCTCGACAAACCTACGATAATACCCGGCTAAACCCAGAAAACTACGGACCTCCTTCACGTTCTTGGGTGGCACCCAATCCAACACTGCCTCTATCTTATGTGGGTCCACACGAACATCCACGACCAAGATCACGTGGCCGAGAAACATAACCTCCCGCAACCAAAACTCACACTTTCAGAACTTCGCATAAAGGCGCTAAGTTCTCAAGATTCCCATCACTATATGCAAATGACGTGCATGCTCCTCCTCGCTCCTCGAGTAAATCAGAATATCGTCGATAAAGACGACTACACATTTATCGAGATATTCGATAAAGACTTTTTTCATTAACTGCATGCACACGGCTGAGGCGTTGGTTAGCCCAAAAGGCATAACCACAAACTCGTAGTGGCCGTATCTCGTCCGAAAGGCCGTCTTTGGAATATCGGAATCCTTCACTCGGAGCTGGTAATACCCCAATCTCAAATCAATCTTCGAAAACACGGTTGCTCCTTGCAATTGGTCAAACAAGTCATCAATCCTCGGGAGCGGATAGTTATTTTTGATAGTCACTTTGTTCAACTCTCGATAGTCGATACATAGACGAAGTGACCAATCCTTCTTCTTTACAAACAAGACCGGTGCGCCCCAAGGCGAAGCGCTCGGTCGGATATAACCCATGTCTAGCAACTCTCCCAACTGTTTCTTCAACTCAAGCATCTCGGCAGGTGCCATGCAGTATGGCGTCTTAGAAATCGGTGCTGCACCCAGATCCAAATCAACAGTGAACTCAACCTCACGGTCCGATGGCAAACCCGATAACTTGTATGGAAAAACATCAGGATACTCACTCACTACCGGAATAGACGAGAGCTCGACTCCCCCTTCTTCCGATCTCAAAGAATAACACCAGTAACCACTGCAACCCCCTTGAAGGAGTTTCACTGCTTTCATGGTGTTGATCATGAATCTCTGACTACTCCGCTTGCGTCCCACAAAAGAATGCTCGGTACCGTCAGAGGCTAACATCGAAATAGTTCTCGCTCTATAATTCATGATCGCCCCATGTCGGTCTAGCCAATCCTCGCCAAGAATCAAGTCCCCATCCCTAATGTCTACCACAATCAAATTAGAATACCAATCCCTCCCCGCGATACTCACCGAAAAATCTCTAATCTAACGATCCCCCACGATACTATCTCCACTAGGGAGTTTAACAACAAACGGTTCACATGCAACTAGACAATCAACATGCAGACGACGCACATAATCCAGAGATATGATAGAATCCGTAGCACCAGAATCGAATAACACGGAAACAGGATGGCCAAGGATGTGAATGGTACCTCTAGCCACCGTCGCGTCAGGATCTCCTGCTTGTCTCATCTCATATACACGGGGCAGAACAGACCCCACACTAGAAGCTCCCCCTCTAGAAGGCTGCCCACGACCTCGACCTATGCCAAAACTCTGCTGAGGTTGATTAACTGTCGGCGTATGATTCACACTCAGTTCTCTTTTAGCCGGGGTTGACACCTGAGTAACTGGTGCCCGACTCGCATCTCCACAAAACTTAGCACGATGCCCTATCTGACCGCAAGTAAGACACTGAATTGGAGGCCTGTCACACTCTCTCATCATGTGTCTGGGACGACCATAGTTAAAGTAGGTAGGACCACGAACGGAAACAGTCGGGAGCATACTTAGAACCATTTCCTCGCCCAAATGATGGGGACTGATTCCTGAAGAATCGCGAACCAGACTGAGCCTTCTGATACCCTCCAGACTTACCTCCCGAAAACTGACCGGAGGTCTTCTGCTTCTTACCCTCGATTGTCATCTCTGTCACGGAAAATGACATCTAATAAGCCATCGCTTTGTTCTGATAATCCTTCAAAGTTGTGCACCCGAGACCAGACATGTAGTGACGAACCCTCGGCTTCATCCGCATACCAAAGTGGCGGATCTTATCAAACTCATCCCAGACCTGATTTCTCACATAATGAAACTGCTGATTGTAGTCCTTGATCGCCTGTGAAATAGGGACATCCTGGGGTTTTGCCTCAAAGAAGGCTCGAATCCTCCCCTGTTTTACCGTCCAAGGACATTATTCATCCTCCATCAACTCTCGCAACTCTTCCCACGTTTCTGCCAAGTCACGTGGTTTCACTGCTTGCCACCACGTTGCTACCTCCTTGGCGAGGAAGTACTGATCCATGGGTACCTTCCTCTCCTCGGAGCAGTTAGCCGCCTAGAATACCTTCTCCATCTCGAATAACCAACTCTCCCAACCAGACGGGTCAGAAGTACCATCGAAATACGGGGGACGCATGTGGATCACGTCCTGAAGTAGATTATCGGTGCCGGAACCAGTGGGCGGAACAGGGTTAGCATTAGCTTGGCCGACCAATACTGCCTGAGTCAGTAGCGTCATCTGGTTCGCTACTTGTTGCAACATATTCGCTACTCCGATATTCTCATGAGCATTGCCGAAGCTAGCAGACTGATCCTGCTGGCTCTCAACATTAAGCGGGACACTGTTCGACAAAGAAGGTGTTGCCTAACCGGCCCCTAAGCTTTCGAACATGGACGCCCAATCGGCTGCGCCACCTCCCCTACTGCGTCCACGACCGCATCCGCATCCTCTACCGGCAGACATTCTGAAGAAGTAACAGGTAAGTACAATTCAAATGCAAAACAGAACATGACACTAAGAAAGGAACAGAACATGATAACGTAACGAGTCGAGTTAGGAAAAACTTACGAGTACCGGCGTACTGAGATGATGGCATAGTAGTGATACTGTTAAAAAACGACACTCAACTAGACCCAAATAACCGACAGTCTAGGTATCCATAAACCTAAGCTCCGATACCATATTCTGTAACACCCCCAAGACATTCAGGGCATATTACAACGCCGTGGACCCCACACTTTGGAGTCCACAGGCTAACGTACCAAACCGATATTCAACAAAGGACAAACATCATCAATGTACACACGATTCCCTAATTCAAGACAAAGACTGAACTCAACAGTACAATTCAATATCAAATCCACCCCAAAATGGGTACATGACAATAATAAATCCAAAGAAGGGAGTACTCGAGTACTTAAGCATATGACATAATAAATAAATTTAAAAGACAAGACACCAGACGGACAACCACTGAACAGAATCACTCTTGCCTCCATGATATGTACCTGAAATACAAAAGTATTTCCCCCATTTAAGGGGTTAGCGACAACTGCTAGTGCAAGTACAATCCATTTGAACTACCATTCTAATCAGATGAAATATGCGCCAAAAATCATTTTAGAAAACATTTATATTCTGTAATATTACGGTGCACAAGCACAAAACACATTTCTCCAACAAAACATTTCAAAGTTAACCGTTGGTACGAGACTCACGGCCACCATAGCCCGCAGAGGCCCATCGGACCATCCCTAGGTGGTTAACCCTAGTTCGCGATACGCACACACACGGCAATATGTATCCTGTAGGCCCCGTCAGACCATCCATGGGTGAACATACACATATACATCCACAACAGACACGGGAAACCATAATCTAAATACTAGAATATGCAAACAAATGTAAAGTACTTGCCTTTGAGACATCTTCGATGAAATGGGAACGAACAACGACTACGATTGACCCGGAGGGAACACGACCATTCCTAAACAAAGGATTAACACAACTCAGTCCTATACAATAACAATAATCGAATGGAATACGCCCGCAACCCCGATTACAAACTATAACAACATACGTACGATCGATACAGGCGAGGGTTTTCACAAAACCCCCCTGAATCGACATCTCACGGATTTGACACAATGGAATGGATTGGGAATCACCTAATAACAATAATGGATAAGGAATATTAAAACATTAACCGAACAATTTGAGTTTAAACAAGCAAAGCCCGAAAACCCCCCAAAATTGACAAAGTTAGGGTTCTAGGCGAAAATACCTTAGATTTGGACGGAGGAAGATGATTAGGTCAATGATAAACTTCACTTGGAACACAACAATCGATCTCACAATGAATTCCATGGACAAACCTTGAAGAATCACTCAAAACTCGCTATGGAACGCAGCTCTCGGACGAGGAAGAAAGAAAGGAGAAAATGACGAAGTGAAGGTCAACTCAGGTTTATAAAACCTGACCCTTCGTTACGTACGTTAACATGAGCCTATTAATGAACGTTATGCTCATTACGTACGTAACACTCAAGTGTTAGCGTATGTAATGGTTCGACAGAACAGTCTGTCCAAAAATGCTGGGGACGATAGCGTACGCTACACTATTCAGTTAGCGTACGCTATTACGGGCTTTACGTACGTTAACATGAGCCTGTTACGTACGTTATACCCATTACATACGTAACACACATGTTAGCGTACGTAATGGCTCGGCAGAACAATCTACCCAAACTGATGAAGGCCATAACATACGTTATCACTAAGGTTACGTTATGAAGGCGCCGATAGAACACGCAAGAAAGCATGCATAACCTACATTATGCATGCAGCAGTTCAACACTACTGAATGCGTTCCGCTGCTCGGGGCGGTACGAAGTCGAGATATAACACAAGGGCATAATCCAAAACCTCAATACAGAATATTCACGACAATGAAGTTAGGTGCTTAAAGAAAATACACTTCTGACTATCGGGAAAACCGAAATACGATGAAGAAGATAAAATTCCCTAAACTTATAGGAAATTACAAAATGGCCCAAATGTCTGAAAATCAAGATACAATGTCGGATTCACAAATCGAAACTTACAACACGAACAACTCAACCATACGAACTTATGTAAATAAAGAAACAACAAAAACAAACGAGTTTTACGAGAATCGAACGTACATACGGCAGAACATAACATAAAATAGAATTACGTAAAAACATCTCCGAAACTCGTCCAAATGGAAAAACTCCAAGAACAAAGTAGATTCAAAACGTCGAAACAGTTACAATAGAGTCGATAAAAATAGACATACACCAAAAATGGAAACTGCTAAATATGAAAAGGTACAGATATTACACCTCTCTGGCATGAGTGCTGAGAGGTCCGCATACATCAGTATGTACTAGGCCTAATAGATCACTAGCCCTTTTTACATGATCAGTGAAAGGATTCTTCGTCATCTTGCCCAATAGACAAGATTCGCATGCCCCATATGACTCGTAGTCAAAGGAGTCTAAAAGTCCATCTTCATGGAGTTTAGAAATGTGTTCTCATTATATGGCCAAGTCGACAGTGCAATAAGTAAGTCAGATTAGAATCATTGAGCTTAGGTTTCTTAATTGCAATGTTATAGACTTCCAACGTATTGGACTCATCTAGATCAATATTGTAAAGGCTAGTATATAACCTTGCAGTATCATAAACCAAGTCATCATAGAAAATACGAATAATCTAATTCTTAATAAGAAAATTGTAACCTTCACAAACTAATGTAGAAATTGAAATAATATTCATATTCATTGTAGGAACATAATAGCAATTATTCAAAACTAATAAAAGTCCACTGGTTAAAACTAGATCATAAGTTCCAACGGCTAGTGCAGCAGCTCTTGCTCCATTACCGACTCTTAAATCTATTTCCCCTTTTTCAGCTCTCTACTGCTTCTCAACCCCTGCATATTTGTACAAATGTGAGATCCACATCTAGTATCCAATATCCAGGAGTTATATGTATATAAGTTAACTTCTATAACAAATATACATGTGGCAGTCTCACTGCCCTTGGTACGCTTTACCTCTTCCATGTAAACATTATAATTTCTTTTCCATTGTCCTGGTTTATTGAAATGATGGAAATTTCTGGGATCTTTTGCCTTGGAAACCAGATTAGTTGGATCTCTAGCTTTGGCAACTTTTGCTTTACCTTTACCCTTGCCTTTGTTCTTGAAGGACTTCCCTTTGCTGACCATCAGCATGTGGTTTGGTTTCTTCTTAATATTTTGCTCAGCCGTTTTAAGCATGCAGCTCGGCAATGGACTTCTCCATCTCATTCATATTATAGTTCATAATGAACTGACTGAAACTATCGGGCAATGAGTTTAGGATCACATCAGTGGAGTGCTCCTTAGAAAGTGGAAAACCATGCCTATCAAGATGATCAATATATGCTTTCATCTTGAGTACATGAGTGCTGACAGATGTCTCCTCAACCATCTTGCAAGCATACAAGGCTTGAAAGATCTCATACCTCTCTTGACTATAGTGCTTTGAGAAAGTTTTCTTGAGGTGAGCATTAAGCTCATAGGCTTCCATTTCTTCCATATTCTTCTAAAGTTCTGGACAAATGGTAGCCCACATAAGACAACTGACATCAATAGAATCATCACAATATTTTTTCTATTTGTCTTTTGTTGCTTTGTTAGCATTGTCAGCAGGCTCATTGGGAATTTCTTCCTAAAGAACCTACAACTTTCTTTCTTGCTTGAGAACTATTCTCAAGCTCCGGATCTAGTCCATATAGTTGCTGCCGTTTTCTTTGAGCTTGTCCTTCTCAGGGATGGACCGCAATGGAATGGTGGATGTATTGTTTGATGCCATTCTATTATCTACAAAATTCAATATGCAAAGTATTTAGTCACATTTCTATTTCTCGAAAAATACTCCCACTAAAACAAAATACCCTCAATTTTACAACATCTGTAATTTTAGTGGGCTAAGAACCATTTTGCAGAATTCTAAATTCATCTTTGGCATGACGCCTAGAAGTTGAGCTACTTTAGATGGATACCCCTTTATCGATTACATCATATGTAACTTTTAGATTATACTTATAGAATTTTGCATCTTATGTCCAAACATGTTATAGTCTCATCTTATGCCTTAAGGTTCAAAACTATTTTGAATTCTTATTTCATTAAAACACATATGTATCACCTCTAGCTATCCTACCTTACTAAGATAATCCTAGCACCCAGCTTTGGCATGACCTGCTCAAGATGATCGAAGTACTGACAGGTGTTTAATTTGAACGGAATAAAAAAAAATTAACGAGAGATTTTATCTTATGTGCCATGTCTATATTGGCTAGCGTACATCTAAACATACCTCGCATCACATACATACATAAATTTAAACATACATAGCATCACATGACATAATAAAACATAGGACCGTGTATAGCATGACCATAATTCTAACGCGATTTTCATGAGCCAACATGAAAATCACAAAGGCCAATCTAAAGGGTATAATTGGTCTTCATTGATCTTCCAACTCCTTGGAACATCATACGCGATCAACTGGCTCCTCGAGTCCGTCCTTCATCTCCTTCTTGTCATCATTACATTATTGAAAAACTATATTACACTAGTAAAGTAAATTACAAGAGGGAAAACGACATGCGGGCCGTAAATAATAATATATTTAAAGACGACTCACGGGCCGTAAAAACCATTTATAATTAAACGATACAAAGGCCGTTAAAACCAACCCAAAATTAAATTGAAACATTCAACCACATTGGTCAATTTATGGTCATGCCATACACTAAACATATACTAAAATTAATTATCACATAATTTATTAAACACACAATATGAATCTGCCTGACAGTCAGGCATAAGATAAACATCCACGAAAGAATCAACAATCTGATGCATTAGCCCAGTTGGCCGAGCAGTCACAGGCCACAAATGGCCGCGCGGGTTCGAAACCCGCCACCAACAAACACAACATTTTTGGCAACATTTATTTGGAATTTTGAACAGGCCGTACTGGTGAAATAGAACTCAGTGATTTAAAGTAACAAACGGGTGTTGCAGCCCAGTTGGCGAGCGCCTGGACACCGCAGGATCGAATCCTCCCTGCAGGACAAATATTTTTGCGAATTTTCCTGTGGCCCGCGGTTCGCAGCCTGACCCAGACCCAACCCGTTCTACCCACCTGCCAGAAACAGATCTGTTCCAGACAGTTTTGGACAGAAAAATCGCAAAAATAGTCCAGAAAATTGATTTTTTAACGATCCCATTTAATTAAATTAAATCCGAAAAATATTTATAAAATCTCTATTTTATAAATATAAACAAGAACACAATTTATATATTCAGAGCATATAAAGATGTTCTACATAACCAACTAAATTACTTGAAAGTTGGCTCCGATAACACTGTTGGGTTTTACGTGTATATAATACAAGAAATTGAGCAAAAACACAGTGGAATAATTAACAAAAAATCTAAATGAGGATCTTCATGCAGTAATTTAATTAATTTATTAAGAGTGCGTCGAATTATCTTAATCCGAAGAACAGATCTGAACCCGGACCAGAAGCTGATCAATATCATGTTCCTCTTTCGGTGATCCACACATGAACAATTGGTACAAGCCGTAGTGCTAGATCCTTACGAATAATGTTGATAATCAGTACACAAAATAATTCCTTGCTAGAAGGATTTGTACTGTTGATCAAAATCCACTAAGAAAAGAAGACGGAGATGGTCGAACTGGACTTCTTGGACAGAAAACAGTTCGCCAGTTAAGAGATGGGAGGGCCAATTTTTTCCACACAATTAAGGTTGTATGATTTTAATCTTATGACAACTCCTTGTCCAAAACCCTTTATTTATACTAAGTAAACCTTAGAGTCAAATTCTAGTATTTGCTTAGTTATCCTTCAACTTATTAAATAACACAATATATATAATATCTTATATTATATATTACTTATTATTTAATCCTCTAATAAATATAATTTCTAATATTATATTTATCATTCCACTTGATATAATTAATAATATAATATATATATATAAAATCATATATTATATATTACTCATTATTCAATTTCTTAACAAATATAATATCCAATATTATATCTATTAATTTTTCTTGCTTGTCTTTAATTATCGTATGTGACCAAAAGGCTTATATTATGTTGGCAATTATTTAATACCTCATTAAATGATAAATCATAAGCGGTCTCTAGCAAGACATTATGACTACCCAAATAAATCACTTTGTCGCGCCATATCATATTTAAACTAAGTCATGGAAATTGTCATAGTTATTATCTTTCAAATGATTTCTCGATCTTAAGTAGACTGATTGAATCAAATGACTCTTCATTTGAGCATGGCTATGCATTTCCTTCTGTCCTACTTATCGAGGAGTCCATTAGATATCTCTCTCCCTAAAGATAGGGATAAATCCCCATCTTGATTATTAATTGCCCACTACATGACTCCCATTAATCCCGATCGCTAACCTTTATGATCACCATGTTTCAAATGACATTGGAATATGTCAAGGCATAGCAGTTATTATGTTGGACTCTATGATAATCTCAGGTTCAAGAATTTATTGATATACTGTTATATTGAGATTCACTTATGACATTTCCATGTAGTAATCTCAATGCGGTTCTGCCCAATATTGTGTTTTCCAACCAATACCCATAAGTTTCATTCGTATTATACGCATAATCATCCGATGATTATCAATCAAACTTAAACTAGTATATTAATCACTTGAGTCTCCACTCTACATGATTGGACCAGGGAAATTTGAATAATCTTATTATTTGTGAATAACTATTATTCGATATTATAATATTAAAACATGCACATATTATAATAACCAACGAGAAATAGATGATATCAAATAACTTTATTTAAATGTGACAATTGCAAATCTAGACACATCGAATGTCCCAGGGCACTATTCCCAACATATAGATCTAGATGTATTTGATACAAGAGAGCTCAGTATCACGATTTGCACTAGCACATGCATAACATCAAGCCAAAATAGACATCCATTTTAACAGCGGTTGTTTGGAAACAGCAGTTAAAATGACGCGGTGGCATACCTGTAAATTTTGTGTAAAACATTAACAGCGGTTTTCAAAAAAGCCGCTGTAAAAATAGCATTTTAACATCGGTTAAAAATAACTGGTGTTAAATAGAAACCTTAACAGCGGTTATCTCAACAACCGATGTTAAATATTTCTAAAAAAATCCTTCAACAGCGGTTTTCTAAGGTAACCGTTGTTAACCTTTGGAGAGTTAATATAGGTTCCTTCCGACAACCGATGTTAATTATTAAAATAAATTCAACAGCGGTTTTTAGAAAAAATCGTTGTTAATCGTCAAAACGCTACTCTTGTTCGTAGCACATGCTAGGCCGACTGGGCAGTAGGCTTTCTGGATTCTGAATTGAGTCATTAGCGCACGCTAATGGTAGGCTAGCATACGCTATTGAGGTGGATTAGTGCGCGTTAGATGTGTTGGTAACACGCGCTATTTCAGCCTGGCAGTAAGGACAAAAATTTTCTGGAGTATGGACACAAGCAGTTAGCGCATGCTATTGTCGGAGCTAGCGTGTGCTAATGTTGATAAAAAAGAGAAAGCTTAACAGCGGTTTCCATTAATAACCAATGTTAACATTTGGACAGTTAACAGTGGTTTCTTCCCTCAACCGATGTTAGTTTATTAAAATAAATTCAACGGCGGTTTTTAATCGCAACCGCTGTTAATGTCACAAAACACAAAACAAGTCACAGTTCTATACTTTTCCTGTCACTGTCTTCCTCCTCTGTACTGCGCAAAACCCCCCAATTTGCCCTTTGTTGTCGCCATCGCCTTCGCAGTCGCCATCACCGTGCGCCTTCGCGCATCTCGGTTTTCTCTCACAGTCTATTATTTTTCCCATACTATCTTCCTCCTCTGTACTGCGCAAATCCGAATTTTCCCTTCGTCATCGCCGTTGCCGTGCGCCTTCGCGCACCTCAATTTTCTCGCCATTGCGTCTCCCTGTTCTGGTTTTCACCTCAATCCGGCCGCCGACCTAAGAAGACAAGGTAACCCTAGTCTCCCTGTTCTAGACTTTTATACTTAATTTTGGATTAATTTTATACCTCGGTTTTATGTGTGTGTATGTGTGTGTGTGCTTGGGGTGCTGATGGTGGTGGTGGTTTGGTGGGTTTATTCTGTTTTTAGATAATAAGTTAAGAATTTACCACTTTTATGCCTTGAGAAGCAAAAAAAGAGAAGTTACTGAATCATATACTAAGCTTCAAACAGTTGAGAATTTCAAGTGCTTTTTCGTCATTTCTAGGTAATTGACTCCTGCACAACCAAGATTAAAACAAGATAATCAGCTTCTCTTGTTGCTAGTTTAGTTCCAACATTCATTTATGGTTCCTAAGGATGTACCCCCCATCTATCAATTGTTTCCACTCAACCTCCAACGGTTATATTAACATAATTGTTGTAAAAGTTGCAAACTGACAAAAAGAGGAAGAATCAGACAGCAAAAAACCAGATTTCTACAAATATGCTTCAAAATTGTTCAAATAGACCTTGAGCCCTCAAATTCTCTGACGGAAGAGGGGGGGAACACTGGTGTCATTACATGATGAAAATTGTTTATTAGGTTTACTACAAATATACCATACTATTCAATGAGAACATAATGTCATGAAGAAACGAAACATAGCATAAAGACCCATGCAAGTGAGAAGACAATCTAAATGTGGTTGGTTCTAACTAAAGGAATTGCAATTGAATTTCACTGTGTACAACAGAAAAGAAGAAAAATGGATCGAAGTTTGATGAATGCAAGTCGTAGTAGTGATGAGTATGATAACGAAATCGAACAATTTCTTGAGTTCGCCCGACAAAATCGCCCGGAACCCGATGAAAGATATTTTTGCCCTTGTGTCAAGTGTATGAACGGGAGACGACATGAAGCTGACATAATTCGTGAACATCTTATTTGTGAGGGAATAAATACGAACTATAAGATTTGGATATGGCATGGCAAACTAGTAGACATTCCAACTGAAGACACACATGTAGATATAGATGGTGATCAATTAGAAGACATGATTCATGATGTCGGAGAAGAATCATTCCGACGAACACATGTTTATGAGTTGAAAAGTGATTCAGAGACTCCTTTATATCCGGGGTGTAAAAATTTTACACACTTGTCTGTCGTGTTGAAGTTGGTTAATGTGAAAGCAAAAAATGGGTGGAGTGATAAAAGTTTCACCAAATTGCTCGAGTTGATACAGGAGATGCTTCCATAAGGTAATAAATTGCCTAACCGTACTTATGAGGCAAAGAAGGTTTTGTGTCCGATGGGTTTGGCGTATAATGATTGCATATTATACTGAAAAGAGTTTGAATTATTGCATAAGTGTCCTAGGTGTGGGGCATCACGCTACAAAATGAAGCATGAAGATTCTACTGATGGCGAGAGCACACAACGAGAGCCTCCGGCGAAGGTGTTATGGTATCTTCCAATTATTCCAAGGTTCAAGCATTGTTTGCTAATAAGAATGATGCAAAGAACCTCATATGTGTGCGCACCGAGATGGAACCCGAGAGCCCAGAGCCATCCAGGATTATTACAGCGCCGTAGGCCCCAAGATGGAACCCACAAGGCTAAAAGACATTTTCGCGAACATTTACAAACGCCCAAGAGGCTAACGACGGTACTATCTTTTAAAAACATTCCAACACTTTACAAAACCCGTTTAACAAAACCGTCGTAAAATCTCATTTGAAATTACAAGGCCCATAATGCCAAAACTCAACAGTTTAAAAACATACGTTAAGCTATCGCTTACACGTACCGACAAAATAGTTTAGAAAACCATTTCCAAAGTAACTTAAGTTACCAGATACCAAAAGGCCATTTAAAAATAATCACGCAGCGAAAAAGACTAACAATTAAAAATACTCTAGCAGCAAAATACAACAACTGATCAGGAAACTCAATCACAAATACATGCCATAGCCAGTATCCTCCGGGAAGCTCATCTATTCACGAACGCTACAAGCTCGATATCCAAAGAACCTAAAAAGAAAGCCCACGACGGGGTCAGCCATAATATCCAACAATGATAATAATCGCATTACGTCAATAATTAAATACCAATGAAATCACTAAGTAAGAGTACGACCAATGTAATATTACCGCCGTAACTTTAATTACTCGAATAATCCTCATCAAAATAACCATTATCATATTGTACTTCTCGTAATCTCGATTAACCAATAAACTCAAACATAACATCTGTACTGTTCCTTAAAAAATACTCATGATTATCAGAATATCATCACTAACTCATGATACGGAAAAATACGAGCTCTGACAAATTCGATCCATCGGATAACATCATCAAATACCAACACGATAATCGATTGTCCATCAAAAGACAAATACCAAAGGAAATACAGAACATACCTCAAGATACGCAATGCCACAATGAATCATGCCAGTCTAATCGGAGATCTGACTAATACAACATACGGACATGGTCCTAACACAAGACCTACAAATGCATACTCACATGACGGCATCAATATGCCCACGATAACAACAATAATATATACTTATGGAAATCCGATGATCCAGCGCACACAGCATAGATCCTAAGATGATCCTGAAAGACCAACACAAAATGGATAACCCATAATATACATATGCACAACAACAATACATGGTAATCCAACAATTCAGCGCACACAACATAGAAGTCCCATGATGATCCCGTCGGACCAACGCATGGTGGAAATACCTGTCCAACGATCCAGTGCAGATAGCTATAGATATCCCATGATGATCCCGTCGGACCAACGCATGGTGGACATACAACAACAATGCACAAATGCATAAGAACAACAAAATGCACGACAACAACAATACACGAATGTATCACAACATGATGGACACTAAATGAGAAAAACCATTAGAGTACTTGCCCCGAGTCCTTCGAGAACAATATCGATGTCAAAACCATTACCAACAATTTCCTCAATATTCGACGATTCAAAAGTACCATAGACTATAGATAACTCATATCCTCGTATTTACCATAATGTATCCTCGATACCCAAGTATACCAATAACAAATGTAAATCATATACATTATGATTTAATTCCCAAAATCAGAAAACAACGTATAATCCCAAGTCTCCAGAGTTCACAATTATAATCATTGCTATACGAATTATAAACGAATGAAACTAAAACCATTCATTAAATATTATAAACTGTGGAAGTAATAACTTGCCTCGATACCGATGAATCCGTTACCAATTCCATTGCCTTCATCTACGAACTCCTCAGCCCCGACCAAAGCAATCTACGAACATTCTCGAACACGACCGCAAAGCATGGTTCTAACCACCGATCAATAATCTCAACCTATTATAATAATCAATTAACACACATTCGATACTAATCAATTCCTGATATAACCAATCAATCAAACTCAATGGTTCTACGATGTCTCGGTTAAACATTAGTTCGTACAATCCAACTCAATCCACTACGAACTCACAACCGCAATATAATTATGTACACTGTCCGTTGACATAGCGCGCATTAATCACTTAACATAGCGCGCGCTAAGTTGCTTCCGTTAGCGTGTGCTAGCCAGTAACACTAGCGTGCGCTAATGACATGCAGTTGCATGCATTTCAGGTACCAATCAACATATGGCGATTACGAATACAAGTGTAAAAGAAATCATACTCCAAGATCAATCACAATCTTTCCAGATTCAATCTCGTTATCATATTCACATTTAATCAATCATCAATCAATATGCTTAATCCTAGATATGAACATTTCATCTTCGTATCTAAAACACCGATAATTCAACATACAATTGTCTTGCTATGGTATATTCATCAATAAGTTCTTCAAGAACCCCAAATGATTCGAGACCATGTTTTTAATCATCAAAGCAACATAATCTAACATCCTTTAACATGTAAATAATCATCCCATTCATAATCCAAGTCATATACATCCATTAAACCCCATATAACATCATCACATGATAATCCAACATACTCCTTCCCAGGTAATCATCCTTTAAAACGAAACACTAACAAAGGGATACGAAAATTACCTTGTAGACGAACCATGAAGAAGAACAATCGAATTCCATTCCAAGAATCATCAATAATCTTCAAGAACAAGGCTTTAATCCATGCTCTCCATCTTATTATTGTTAAGAATAATCATCTCTCAGTGTTTGGAACCTCAAACTTCTCTCTAAGAACTCTCTCTATCGAAATAAGGGAAGGAATGGCCGAATGAACATAATTCACATCTGCAATCATATATATACTGACTGTTATTAGCGTGCGCTACCTTCACAAAATAGCGTGCGCTATCGTAGTCCAGAGGCTACAGCCTTTCTTCGTACAATTATTTACGTATGCAATGCCCATGAAATAGCGTATGTAAATGCCTCTATTTAGCATACACAGGTGTCCGACCATAGCGTACGCCACTCATAGTTGACTCATTTGTCTGTATGCTCTGAAGACGGGTCCACACGCCAAAAGCATCTGACAAGGATAAGATTTCCTTTGGACCGATCTGATATTAGCGTGCGCTAACAATATGCATTATGTTGGATCAAGATCGGAATATGCGCCGTATTGCGGAAGCGTAAATTAAATGTGCGGAAATTAAATGACGCACGGATTTATAGAGGTTCGGCTATAAATGAGCCTACGTCCTCTCTCGGTATCTTTTTCTATAGGTTGAAGATAAAAAACTCTGCACCTCTCTTCTATCGGTCGAGGGATAACCATTACAATCACGTCTTCTATTGGTCCGTGATAAACCACTCGTACTTGTCTTTGTGTCGGTCCAAGTTAAACCGTTTTCCTTTTCTATTGGATAAGGAATCAACCACTCTAGCATTCTATGGGTACTAGATAAACCTCACTAAGATATCGATTGCGATTCTAATAATGCCGGATCCTTGATCCTAATAACATCGAATCCAATCGTATCTTTTCTTTTACCTCTCATGTATATGTTGAATGTATAAACACTCAAACAAATAATATAAGCTCAATATTACAACAACAATATAATGAATATGAATCTCAAATCAATGAATGATTTGCTTGAAGTTGTTGTAGTGAAACAATACCATAGGAATGATTTACTTCTGACACTCCATTACGGCCGGTAGCACTCTTCCCTTACGTACGTTAACAACGTTACGTACGTTAACAAAAATCCTTTACGTACTTTTGCTTAGCCCGGTTTCAGTCCAGTAGCTTTCGTTTCCTCCTTTACATACGTTAACCAAACATACATTACGTACGTTATATATAGTCAATATGTACGTTGCTTGCTGACCTATGCCATGACGTCATCTCCAACGTTCTTCTCGTTTGAACTCAGAGACAGTTGGTTACGTACGTTAATATTCATATGTTACGTACGTTAAGACATTCACATTACGTACATTATACTTATATCATTGCGTACGTTTTGCATGTTTAGAACACCTTTTTGCGACTTCATTTTCGTCGATGCTTTGCTTCGCCTCTTTGTTATTTTGTTTTGTGTATCAACATAAATCATCAAAACATTATTATAGCATGTATGGAACAAAATGTTCCAACAATCTCCCCTATTGATGATTACAAAACAACATTTCGTCAATGGGATTTACCTGCAAAAATACAAATATATGTATATGTGTACAGACCAAAGTTTTTAACTTTGTCCATTTTGTTAGTTTCTTCTCCCATTTCTTTTTCGACTTCTTCTTTCCTTTTCTTTTTCTCCTTTTTGAATTTTCAAATTTTCATCATCTTTTCGACGTCTCCTTATTTTACTTTTCAACTTCATCTTTTCGACTTTTCTTCTCCTTTCTCCTTTCAACTTCCATTTTTCTTTTCAATTTCAACTTTTCGACTTTTCTTCGATTTCGATTTCTCTCCCCCTTTCAGGGTTAATCCCATTCTCCTTTCTTTTCTCCTTTCTCCCCTTTTTGTTTTCATCAAAAAGTGTAATAAATAACAATAAAATGATAAATACCAAATTGATGAATATAACTATGCATGAATAGGGTATTACTCCCCCTGAAAATAATATCTCCCTTTAAAAAAAATTATTACCCCCCTAAGTATAATATTTTGATAAAAAATTAATTTTTAGGGATCCAACCGAGAGTTGACTTTTCATTTGAAACATAGACGATATTTGATATATTTGTTCCTTTAGGAACCCAAATCTTTTTAATTTTAATAGTCCGGCGTGGGCTTTTACAGTTTGAAATGTGATGCCCGATTTTCAAATATTTTTCGCAATGGGGTATCTTTAAATTTAAGGATTTGTTTTTAGAACGAGGTGTGAATCCCAACCCTATTTATTTAAAGTATATTTTTGAACCGAGAGCATATTTTCAAATTTCCCGTTCCGAGAGAAAATTTATTCGTCAAATTTTTGAGCTCGGTTTGAATTTTAAAAAGATCATCCTTTAAAATATTTTCGTTTTCAATGCATTTTGAATGATCATTCTCGATAAATTTCCCTTTTTCAAGAATTTTGGAAATCTCATTTTCCAATGATTTATTTTTGGATTTAAGAGATTTAATCTCGGATAAAGCATTTTGAAAATCGGTATGCAGTAATTCAAATGCTTCAAATAATTCATTGTGAGAATTACTTACTTGGCTTTCGACGTCGATATCATCGAATGAACTCCGTGCCATGAGAGCGAGATTATTTTGATTGATAAAATCATCATATTCTTCGTCATCGCTCCATGTTGCAACGAGAACCTCCTTCTTTGGTTTAGCTCGGCAATTCTTGGCAAAGTGGCCTAGTTTATCACATAATCGACAATTATTGTCGAATTTCTTAGATTCGCTCGCTTGGATGTCCTTCTTCCTCCGGTTTAATATGTGTTGGAACTTATTAATATTTTTGGCATAATATGCCGATTCTTCGTCGCTATCATCAATCGGGATTTCTTCCTTTTTGGACATTTTAGCCTTCATGGCTATCGATCTTTCCTTCGGTTTCGGTTTGGCATTCCGAGACTTTAGAACTATCTCCTAGTTGATTAGAGAACCGACGAGAGCACTAAACTCAATATTATTTAAATCTTTAGATTCCATTATTGCCGTCACCGTACCGTCCCATTCTCAAGGTAGTGATCGGAAAATTTTCTTTACTTTCTCACTACTCGAAAATGGTTTCCCGAAACATGCTAATCCATTTGTGATAACCGAAAAACTGTCAAGCATTATCGTGATGGATTCATCGTTCTTCACTTGAAATAATTCATATTCGTGAAGGAGCATGTTTATTTTCATCTCCTTGACTTGAGAGGTACCTTCGTGTGTTACCTCAAGCATTTTCCAAATTTCTTAGGCACTATCACACAATGATATCCCTTTGTGTTCTTCCGGATTTAAGGCACAATAAAGAAGTTGAGTTGCCTTACAATTGTAGTGGTCATTTTTTCAATCGGAATCGTCATATTCTTCGAAAGTTTTAAGCGTACAATTGGAATTCGTTGGAATTTTCGGACCAAGACAAATCACCTTCCAAAGCTCGATGTCATATGCTCGGATGAATATTGACATCTTTTTCTTCCATGTCATGAAGTTTGAGCCGTCAAAAAATGGTGGTCGGTTAAGAGCAAGGCCTTCGACTGGAGTAAATTGAAACGCTATTTGGATCGACTCCTCGGATGTTAAGCCGTGTATTGGAGTACTACTCTGATACCAATTGTTGGAGCAAAATCGGAATATGCGCCGTGTTGCGGAAGCGTAAATTAAATGTGCGGAAATTAAATGATGCATGGATTTATAGAGGTTCGACTATAAACGAGCCTACGTCCTCTCTCGGTATCTTTTTCTATAGGTTGAAGATAAAAACCTCTGCACCTCTCTTCTATCGGTCGAGGGATAACCATTACAATCACGTCTTCTATTGGTCCATGATAAACCACTCATACTTGTCTTTGTGTCGGTCCAAGTTAAACCGTTTTCCTTTTGTATTGGACAAGGAATCAACCACTCTAGCTTTCTATGGGTACTAGATAAACCTCACTAAGATATCGATTGCGATTCTAATAATTCCAGATCCTTGATCCTAATAACACCAAATCTAATCGTATCTTTTCTTTTACCTCTCGTGTATATGTTGAATGTATAAACACTCAAACTAACAATATAAGCTCAATATTAAAACAACAATATAATGAACATGAATCTCAGATCAATGAATGTTTTGCTTGAAGTTTTTGTAGTGAAACAATACCATAGGAATAGTATTTATAGGCTCCAAAGACTCAACTAGCCGTTAGGCTTCTGACACTCCATTACGGCCGTTAGCACTCTTCTCTTACGTACATTAACAACGTTACGTACGTTAATGAAAATCCTTTACGTACGTTTGCTTAGCCCAGTTTCAGTCCAGTATCTTTCGTTTCCTCCTTTACGTACGTTAACCAAACATACATTATGTACGTTATATATAGTCAATATATCCGTTGCTTGCTGACCTATGCCATGACGTCATCTCCAACGTTCTTCTCGTTTGAACTCAGAGACACTTTGTTACGTACGTTAATATTCATCTGTTACATACGTTAAGACATTCAGATTACGTATGTTATACTTATATCATTGCGTACGTTATGCATGTTCAGAACACCTTTTTGCAACTTCGTTTTCTTCGATGCTTTGCTTCGCCTCTTTGTTGTTTTGTTTTGTGTATCAACATAAATCATCAAAACATTATTATAGCATGTATGTAACAAAATGTTCCAACACATTAGCGTGCGCTAATCCTTCATAACAAACATCCATTGACCTTATCGGAACACATGCCGAAAGTAGCCTGACAATGCCAAGATTCTGTTTTTGACCTATCTATAATTAGCGTGCACTAATCTTAGGCATTAGCGTGCGCTACACTTGAATACTAGCGTGCGATATGCGTGAATATTAGCGTATGCTAATCAGGCTATACTTAGCCATTTACACTGATCTTGCTCATCGTCTCAATATACCGAATACGTATACACGACCCACTATATCCTCAAATGCAATTGTCGACCAAGTACGACAATTATACCAATACAGACATCTCAATCCTACATTTATTTTATACATACTGTACATAATCCACACTGTACAACATAGCTCGGATAAAATAAAGTTAAACAACAGTAGTAGAAATTCCGGTTATTACATACTACACCACTTAAAATAAGTTTCGTCCTCGAAACTTGCAATCTGTCATAGAAAAACAAATAAACTGTTCAACCAAAAATATTCCGAAACCATCACGATAATGATCAATCATCATCATTAACGAATAACCAAAATAGTATACTTACATATGCGCAAAGTCGACGATCTCCTGAGATACTAGCTAGTGACTTCACTGTAAAGCTTAAATACGCTTACAATCACAATTCCACAAGTCTCAACAAAAATGTATCATCTACGAATGAAAAATTTAGCCGTGTCAAATCCTGTATGCCAGATCGCACAATCAAGTCCCAGTTCCGATAAAACGAATAATACACGATACATCTGTGAAACAACTGCCAAAATAATGACACAAATCCCGAAACATCAACACGAAATTCGAACGCTCATACAATCATTAACAATGATCAATCAGCAACTTAACCGAGAATATCATCAACATGATAAACTCCAACATAACCAGCAAACGATCAACGATAATCGAGATTACCTTCACACGGTAAGCTCCAACACGATGAACACAAAACCACAAAGACAGATATACGAACGAATAAAATTCTCAAAACGTTACACAATTCACATACAGTGGATCCCAAAGACACATACCCAACCGCTGAACATACCCGTCGGCATACGAACACCCAATCACAAACCGACGAACATACCCAATCATACATGGAGTGGGATGACCAATCATTATTCAAAATGACCATCTCGGGGTCACCATCTCCAAATCTACACTTACAAAGAAATCATTCAAAAATAACCATGGTAAAATCGCGCTACTTCCACACCAGTAGAGCCACATAGCACATGTCGGTTTCACAAAATCCAAAGTTCCAAAATTACATCATGTACATGAATCTACAACATGCAATATATTTCTCTTATCCGATCAATCAACCGATCATCGGATAACCAAACTACCATACTAAAGTTCGAATCTCTTTTCATCGTACCATATTGACATATTATCCAGTTCGTGAGTCACACTCATAATTTCACCATGATATGCACTAAGCACTAAATGCGTATGTATATCAATCACATTTTCAAAACTAGTTTGAAATCATATAGTCTCGTCAAGAAGACAAATTATCGAAAGTTCTTTCAAACTTTCAAAACTCAAAACATAAATTTTCGTAAGACCACGAAATCAATTTTCGAAAAATTAAACTGGCTCGCTAATGCCAAGTATTCGATAACAGTTCTTTTCGAATACACACGATTAAATAAAATGTATGCAAATAATCGACCACATCCATACACCTGTATACCAATTCGGTCTGTCGCCAATTCTACTGACATTCCATCGGAAAACACACGATAGAGTTCCAAAATCTTAATGTATGGATTTCGATAGGAACACCTTTTTCCACATATGACTCGTAACGTCGACCATTATCCCATCCTGGATCACCTCAACTATGCTATGACAAAACATTGAAACGAATCAACACAGCGAAAGACTTCCCGAGAAGTATCACTTGAACGAATAAATCAAAACCGCGAAAGGCAGAACTAAAATAAATAAACGATTTGTAAAGTGTTTTACAAATTTCGGGAGTTTTAAGAAAACAGAAAAGACTTTTTGAAACATTAGGGTCTCAGCCCATGTCCCATTCCATATTACAAGAAGTTTAAAAAGTAGAAAACTCTTTTCGGACCCCAAGTCCTGAGTTACAAAACTATTTCAAAATCGATAGGGTCTCGGCTCAAAAATCATTTTCCGGTAAAACATCCGTGAGACATTCATTTCGAAAGGTATCATTTTCAAATGCTCAAAAACAGTTCATATATCTCAAAATGAATTAACATGACTACATGTTCTTCTCAACCATACACAATATTCCCCCAAATACATAACTCCGTTTTCCCAGTTTCACCGACATATTGATTTCCAAAATCATAACTTCTCAAGATAATCAATCCTATCCCAACTCTGTCACCTTATACTGTAACGATTAATATTCTACTGAATCTTAAAGCATATCAACTTACGACGGCAATAAATCTCAATGCAATTCAAGAATCCAAATACTTACAGATCGTGAAGCCGACGATTCCCTGTGACACTGGCACATGTTTCAACTCTAGAAAATACTCGATACCGATAATTTCAAAACATACATTTTGCAAACTCAGTTCAACTCGCGAACACAACACATCTCTATCCGAAGAAACACGTTAATACTATTCGGAAAATTTTACAACAACCCTAGTACCACACTAGTAAATCACATAACGCACAAGCCTGAGTGAACACAAAACCCAGGGCTCCAGAATTCGTCAATCTACAACTCGAATGATGTGATAAAAACACGACTCGACTCAACCCAACTGCCTAGGTTTTCTCAACCTAAGCTCTGATACCATATTCTATAACACCCCCAGAGCCATCCAGGATTATTACAGTGCTGTGGGCCCCAAGATGGAACCCACAAGGGTAAAAGACATTTTCGCAAACATTTACAAACGCCCAAGAGGCTAACGACGGTACTATCTTTTAAAAACATTCGAAAACTTTACAAAACCCATTTAACAAAACCGTTGTTAAATATCATTTGAAATCACAAGGCCCATAATGCCAAAACTCAAAAGTTTAAAAACATACGTTAAGCTATCGATTACACGTACCGACAAAATAGTTTAGAAAACCATTTCCAAAGTAACTTAAGTTACCAGATACCAAAAGGCCATTTAAAAATACTCGCGCAGCGAAAAAGACAAACAATTAAAAATACTCTAGCAGCGGAATACAACAACTGATCAGGAAACTCAATACATAAATACATGCCATAGCCAGTATCCTCCGGGAAGCTCATCTCTTCATGACCGCTACAAGCTCGATATCTAAAGAACCTAAAAAGAAAGCCCACGACCGGGTCAGCCATAATATCCAACAATGATAACAATCACATTACGTCAATAATTACATACCAATGAAATCACTAAGTAAGAATACGACGAATGTAATCTTACCGCCGTAACTTTACTTACTCGAATAATCCTCATCAAAATAACCATTATCATATTGTACATCTCGTAATCTCGATTAACCAATAAACTCAAACATAACATCTGTATTGTTCCTTAAACAATACTCAAGATTATCAGAATATCATCACTAACTCATGATACGGAAAAATACCAGCTCTGACCAATTCAATCCATCGGATAACATCATCAAATCCCAACACGATAATCAATTGTCC
Source organism: Orobanche coerulescens (assembly GCA_033398695.1). Classification (NCBI taxonomy): domain Eukaryota; kingdom Viridiplantae; phylum Streptophyta; class Magnoliopsida; order Lamiales; family Orobanchaceae; genus Orobanche; species Orobanche coerulescens. The sequence goes on along the minus strand of CM065811.1, from coordinate 88,325,513 downwards.
ATCAAAAGACAAATACCAAAGGAAATACGGAACATACCTCAAGATACGCAATGCCACGATGAATCATGCCAGTCTAATCCGAGATCTGACCAAAACAACATACGGACATGGTCTTAACACAAGACCTACAAATACATACTCACATGACGACATCAATTTGCCCACGATAACAATAATAATGTATACTTATGGAAATCCAATGATCCAGCGCACACAGCATAGATCCCAAAATGATCCTGAAAGAGCAACACGAAATGGATAACCCATAATATACATATGCACAACAACAACACATGGTAATCCAACGATCCAGCGCACACAGCATAGATTCCCCATGATGATCCCTTCGGACCAACGGATGGTGGACGTACAACAACAATGCATAAATGCATAATAACAACAATACACAAATGCACGACAACAACAATACACGAATGTATCACAACATGATCGACACTAAATGACAAAAATGATTAGAGTACTTGCCCTGAGTCCTTCGAGAACAATCTCGATGTCAAAACCATCACCAACAATTTCCTCAATATTCGACGATCCAAAAGTATCATAGACTATAGATAACTCATATCCTCATCTTTACCATAGTGTATCCTCGATACCCAAGTATACCAGTAACAAATGTAAATCATATAAATTATGATTTAATTCCCAAAATCAGAAAACAACGTATAATCCTAAGTCTCCAGAGTTCACAATTATAATCATTGCTATACAAATTATAAACGAATGAAACTAAAACCATTCGTTTAATTTATAAACTGTGAAAGTAATAACTTGCCTCGATATCGATGAAGCCGTTACCAATTCCATTGCCTTCGTCTACGAACTCCTCAGCCCCGACCAAAGCAATCTACGAACATTCTCGAACAAGACCACAAAGCATGGTTCTAACCACCGATCAATAATCTCAACCTACAATAATCAATTAACACACATTCGATAATAATCAATTCCCGATATAACCAATCAATCAAACTCAACGGTTCTACGATATCTCGGTTAAACACTACTCCGAACAATCCAACTCAATCCATTACGAACTCACAACCGCAATACAATTATGTACACTGTCTATTGACATAACGCACGTTAATCACTTAACGTAGCGCGCGCTAAGTCGCTTCCGTTAGCATGCGATAGCCAGTAACACTAGCGTGTGCTAATGACATGCAGTTGCATGCATTTCAGGTACCAATCAACATATGGCAATTACGAATACGAGTGTAAAGGAAATCATACTCCAAGATCAATCACAATCTTTCCATATTCAATCTCGTTATCATACTCACATGATATATACCATTAATCAATCATCAATCAACATGACTTAATCCTAGATATAAACATTTCATCTTCGTATCTAAAACACCGATAATTCAACATACAATCGTCTTGCTATGGTATATTCATCAATAAGTTCTTCAAGAACCCCAAGTGATTCGAAACCATGTTCATAATCATCAAGGCAACATAATCTAACATCCTTTAACATTTAAATAATCATCCGATTCATAATCCAAGTCATATACATCCATTAAACCTCATATAACATCATCACATGATAATCCAACATGCTCCCTCCCAGGTAATCATCCTTTAAAATGAAACACTAACAAAGGGATACAAAAATTACCTTATAGACGAACCATGAAGAAGAAAAATCGAACTCCATTCCAAGAATCATCAATAATCTTCATGAACAAGGCTTTAATCCATGCTCTCCATCTTATTATTGTTAAGAATAATCATCTCTCAGTGTTTGGAACCTCAATTTTCTCTCTAATAACTCTCTCTATCGAAATAAGGGAAGGAATGGCCGAATGAACATAATTCACATCTGCAATCATATATATACTAACTGTTATTAGCGTGCGCTACCTTCACAAAATAGCATGCACTATCGCAGTCCAGAGGCTACTTCCTTGCTTCGTACAATGATTTACGTACATAATGCCCATGAAATAGTGTATGTAAATGCCTCTATTTAGCGCACGCAAGTGTCCGACCATAGCGTACGCTACTTATAGTTGACTCGTTTGTCTGTATGCTCCGAAGACGGGTCCACACGCCGAAAGCATCTGACAAGGATAAGATTCCCTTTGGACCGATCTAATATTAGCGTGCGCTAACAATATGCATTAGCATGCGCTAATCTTTCATAACAAACATCCGTTGACCTTCTCGGAACACACACTGAAAGTATCCTAACAATGCCAAGATTCTCTTTTTGACCGATCTATAATAGGCGTGCGCTAATCTTAGGCATTAGCGTGCGCTACACTTGAATAATAGCATGCGCTATGCGTGAATATTAGCGTGCGCTAATCAGGCTATACTTAGCCATTTACACTGATCTTGCTCGTCGTCTCAATATACCGAATACGTATACACGACACACTATATCCTCAAATGCAATTGTCGACCAAGTACGAGAATTATACCAATACAGACATCTCAGTCCTTCATTTATTTTATACATACTGTACAGATTCCACACTGTACAACATAGCTCGAATAAAATAACGTTAAACAACAGTAGTAGAAATTTCGGATATTACAATATGGCACGCAAAAGGGAGAAAATGAGACGGACTAATTCGTCATCCTGCTGATTCTGTACAATGTAAGAAAATAGATCATTTATATCCAGGTTTTGGGGTGAGGCAAGAAACCTTAGGCTTGGACTTGCCACAGATGGGATGGATCTGTTTGGTAATTTAAGCACTAAGATTAGTTCATGGCCTGTCTTACTTGTGATCTATAATTTACCTCATTGGTTATATATGAAGGGGAGATATGTTATGTTCTCAATGATGATTTCAGGCCCAAAACAGCCTGGAAATGACATAGATGTTTATCTAATTCCGTATCGTATGGCTCCGACTTAGATGCAGGAATTGAAGAACCAGCTTGAGGAGTTGACTGAAAAGGGGTACATTCGACCTAGTGCGTCCCCTTGGGGAGCACCAGTGTTATTTGTACGAAAGAAATATGGATCTCTGCGCTTATGTATTGATTACCGTGAGCTGAACAGGGTAACCATCAAGAACAAGTATCCTCTGCCTCGTATTGATGATTTATTGGATCAACTTCAGGGAGTTGCCATGTTTTCTAAGATCGACTTGAGATCTGGTTATCATCAGTTGAGGATTCAAGAGTCTAACATTTCGAAGACAGCCTTCCGTACTCGCTATGGGCATTATGAGTTTGTGGTGATGCCATTTGGACTGACTAATGCACCAACAGTATTCATGGAGTTGATGAATTGAGTTTTTATTAACTATCTGGATTGCTTTGTAGTCGTTTTTATTGACGACATTCTGATTTACTCTCGTGACCACGAAGAGCACGAGCATCACCTCCACCAAGTTCTCGATACGTTGAGGCGGGAACAGCTTTATGGGAAATTTTCTAAGTGTGAATTCTGGATGCCTGAGGTTATCTTTCTCGGGCATGTGATATCAGCCGAAGGAGTGAGAGTGGACCCACAAAAGACGGAAGCCATTCGAGATTGGCTACCACCGAAGAATGTGAAGAAAGTTCGTAGTTTCCTCGGCCTAGCAGGTTACTACCGACGGTTCGTAGAAGGATTTTCTAAAATTGCGCAACCGATGACTAACATACTGCGGAAGGATAAGAAGTATTTGTGGTCAGAAGCATGTCAGCAAAGTTTTGATGAGCTCAAGAGTCGATTGATTTCGGCACCTGTTTTGGTCTTACCAAAAAGAACGGAAGGATTTGTGGTGTATAGTGACGCGTCGAGACAGGGCCTGGGATGTGTACTAATGCAGGGAGGGAAAGTGATTGCCTATGCATCGAGACAATTGCGACCCTATGAAGTTAACTATCCGACCCATGACTTGGAGTTAGCAGCTGTGGTGTTTGCTTTGAAAATCTGGCGTCACTATCTGTATGGAGTTACCTGCCAGATCTTTACAGACCACAAGAGCCTAAAGTACATTTTTAATCAGAAGGAGTTGAACATGAGACAGAGAAGGTGGCTAGAATTAATCAAGGACTATGATATCGAGATCCTTTATCATCCGGGTAAAGCAAATGTGGTTGCCGATGCTTTGAGCTATAAGACAGTGCAGGAGCAGATGCTGAGCCGTTTGACAGCACAGAGAGAGTTGCAGTTGGACCTTATGAGGCCACAAATTGAATTTTGGTTACAGCGTGTTCAGGGACAACTTTGCACCCTTGAGATTTCTTCGTCTCTTGATGATATGATCAAATCGAAACAAATTACGGACCCATTCTTATCTCGAGTTCGGGATGAGGTAACCCAAGGGAAAGCCCCTGGATTCGTGATCCACGAGGATGGATTGATTCGCTTTAGAAATCGAGTTTGTGTACCCGCTGACGAAGAGTTGAGGAACTCTATCATGAGAGAAGCCCATGCTACCCCGTACTCTATTCACCCGGGATCTAGCAAGATGTATAAGGATTTGAAGCAGAATTATTGGTGGGGGAATATGAAATGTGAGGTTACCGAATTCGTTTCGAGATGTTTAACCTGTCAGCAGGTTAAGATTGAGCACCAGCAACCCGCAGAAATGCTGAAACCGCTCCCGATTCCCGAGTGGAAATGGGAGGACATATCTATGGATTTTATCACTAACTTTCCGATGAGTCATCAAGGAATGAATACGATTTGGGTGATTGTGGACCGTCTGACCAAATCAGCACACTTCTTGGAGATTAAGGACACGTGGGGTCCCGAGAGATTGGCCCAGCTGTTTATTAAGGAAATCCTGATATTACATGGTACCCCCAAGAGTATTGTATCAGACCGTGACGGGCGATTTGTGTCACACTTCTGGAAGGCAGTTCATCGTGCGATGGGCATGCAGTTGAATTTCAGTACGGCTTTTCATCCACAGACCGATGGTCAGTCTGAGAGAACCATCCAGACTCTAGAGGATATGTTGAGAGCACGTGTTCTTGATTGGAAGGACGATTGGGAAGCCCAGCTACCTTTGGTGGAATTCACTTATAATAATAGTTGGCACGCTTCGATTCAGATGGCACCGTATGAGGCATTATATGGCCGTCGCTGTAGGTCCCCTTTGTGCTGGGACGAACTGTCAGAATCTCTGGTTACGGAACCCGATATGTTATTAGCAGCCCGTGAGAAGATCACTTTGATTAGGAGTCGGTTGTTAACGGCTCAAAGTCGACAGAAGTCTTATGCTGACCATCTTCGACGACCGCTTGAGTTCGAGGTTGGTGACCATGTGTTAATGAAGGTGTCTCCTACCCGAGGTGTTTTTCGTTTCGGGAAGAGGGGCAAGCTGAGCCCGAGGTACATTGGGCCATTTGAGGTTTTGGAGCGTGTTGGTGATCTGGCCTATCGACTAGCTTTGCCACCGACTTTGAGTAAGATTCACAACGTGTTTCATGTCTCCCAGTTGAGGAAATATGTTGCTGATCCGAGCCATGTACTTCAGTTCGAAGAGATTGAATTAGCGGAGGATCATTCGTACGAGGAGCGTCCTGTGCGGATACTCGAGAGGAGGATCAAGCAGTTGCGGAACAAGACGATTCCCCTACTAAAGGTTCAGTGGTCACGACACGGAGTCAAAGAGGCTACGTGGGAAATCGAGGATAGTATGCGAGCGAGATACCCCGAGTTATTTACCCCTTAGTTTCGAGGACGAAACTCTTTTAAGGGGGGGAGTATGTAATATCCGACTGTAATTTTTCGTTTTTACCTGTTATTATATTATTCGGATAATCTGATTATCATGAATCATTGCATTTAGTATTATGTTGAGGTATTATTGGTTTGAATTTGATATCGTTGTTATTTCATTTCATACGCGATGATTCAATGTTAATTAGAGAGATGCATTTTTTTTAACTTTTCTGTTGACATAGCGTACGCTACGTAGCATGATTAACGTACGTTAATCTTGTGCCTTAGCGTGCGTAATGATTCCTCTGTTGCGTACGCTAAGAGAGAATCTGGCATCAGTTGACTTCAGCACATGAACTTCTTGGCCATTGGCATGCATGTGAGTAATGTCAGAGCTGTCATGTCGGCCAGAGTCAACTTTTATTAGCGTGCGTAACCCCTTTTTTATTAGCGTGCGCTAACGACCTGCTTACGTACGTAATATTAACCAGTTAGCGTACGTAAGTGTGTTAGCGTACGCTAAAGCTTCCCGTTAGCGTGCGCTAAGTCTGCACAGTCTATTTATTGGACCAGCCTGTTTTTCATTTCTTCACAACTCCAAACCGATTCTCTCTCCATATATCATCCCTCTGCACTCCCAAACCGATATCAACCTCCCCCAACTTGCTTCTAAGCCTTAAATCTTGGAGTAGAGCTCATTTCCTTGGAGATTAGGAGGTGTTCTTGAGCTTGGAGTATATTTTCTCATAGCATTGAGGTTGTTCTTCGTTTCTGGAGGTAGGTGTACCTTCTTCTCTGTATTATTTTCATATGTTGATGTAGTAACGAATTATACTTCACCTAGAGTTAGATTAATCAAGTAAAACATAGTTTTAATCCAACCTTTTTAACACTTTAGATGAATATGATAAATAAGGGTTTGAGATGGATGTGTTCTTGATGATATTGTGATTTTAACCATGTTGTAACTATCATGCTCATCTTACTGGACCAGTTTAGCTCAGTAGAACACCTTTGAATCAGTTAACTTCACCATAGTTGTATTTAACTAATAGAGTTGTTATCATAAAGTGATTAAATACCATTTTAAGTTTTCACTTACCTTGGGAAGAACTTGGCCATGTTAGAAGTAGAAGGATGTCTTCTTGCTCAGATTTCTTAAGAATCATATTCTCCTTATGTTTAGCTCAGCAAGATTTTGAATGGTTAAGGATATTTGTGAAACCAACAACAACAACTTTTCATTAATCTAATGTGTTGAGAACTTAGGATGTTTTGATCATCATACTAGATAAATGGTGAATTCATCATGATGTTAATGGATCTTCCAGCCTTGTAAAGAAAGATTTTGATAACCTTCATGAATATGGTGTAATCTCATAACTAATAACCTTGTTGTAAGCTTAATATTCAATTTAGATGAGAGGAGAATGATCATACATGTTCAGATTTTGTTCCTTCAACATTTTAATGTTTTGGAAAGTTTAATCATCATAAGATGATCTTAACATCATAATTGGTTATTCAACATACCCTTGATAGAATTCTTATTTATGATGAACCATGTGAACATTCGGTAAAAGTATTGTAAACCGATTTTTATGGTTGTAATGATGTTAAAATAACTCTTGGCATAAGGCTTCGATATTTCGAGATAGCAAACTATTCTAAAGGAGTGTAGGTTGTCGTCTTACTAGTCCTATAGTGATAATTATACGAATATGTTATTGAGTAAAATACATTTCGTTTAAGGTTGATTGTTCGAGAAAAACAACATTAGTCGAGGGCCGTTCGTTCGTTTCGACAAGAAGAGGACTATTCTCGTCTCCATATTGAGGCAAGTTATCTTGCTTGGTTATAATGATGATTAGATTCTTGTGATGTTTATACATTTCATGTATATGAAATGTTTATGAAATGCTTGTCGTGATTTGACATTGTCCTTGACGTTATTCCGTTTCATCATGGGGTTGCATTCCCAAGTACGTCGCTTTGAATCGTTGATCTCGTTGGTCTTTATTTTCACTTCGATGAGTTTTCTTGATCCTTAATCGGATGCGTGATTTATTGAATTCGTTGTCATGTTGTATCGTGACATATCCGGAATCATATCTGCGTTCCAATTGGTTATTGTGTAGGATTTTTAGCCAGGCACATATATAGTCATGCATGGATGTTGTTCCGCATTGGACTGTGCACATGAGACGTAGTTCGTGAGGCTAATTAGGTACATCGTCACACGTATATTCTGGATTCCGTATAGGGGGTGGACATGTACACGGACACATTTCCGGATCGGGCGTACTGTGATGTCCATCTTGAGCTATATTGTTAATCGTTCATAGTCCATGTATGATTGGATGTGTTCGACGGTTTTTGACTGATTGTTTCATACGCCCGAGGGGTATGATTAATAGTCGGGATGTTTTTCCTTGAATTCTATATATGTGAATTGTATAATGTCGGAAGAATTAATTATCATGTATATCTGACCCTGTGTTATGGGCGAAATACTTGTATTGTATTTTAGGTCGAGGCAAAGGCAAGGCACGAGAAGAGCATGCTGACGGCGAAGGGTTTGAAGGATACTAGTTCGGGGGCCCCACATCATTTGTTGTCCGGTTATGTTAAACCGTGTTATGTTATTTTATTTTCTGCTTCATTTAAATTACTATCTGGTTGTATTGACATTTGAAGTATTTTCCATCTCCATATGGTTTATACTTGTTGTTCGGATCCTGTGTATTATAAGGCCGTTGGCCATATTTTTAATAAACTTCTAATCGGAGTAATGACTATTCATTGTGGTTCGGTATCACAAATAATATTTATTTAATCTGTTTTGGATATCGCCTGGTGGGTCCCAGTGTGGGGTCCATAGCACTGTAATAGCCGCCTTTTGGGGTGTTACAGAAGATGGTATCAGAGAGTTGTTTCCTTTTTATGAGTCATTGTGAAATGAACTAGTATTAAGAAACTTTCGTGTCACGTGTGACCTGTGCAAGTGCCTGACCCTACGAGCCAAATACGGTATGTACTTTATGAGCCATAATTTAATTACTGGCATGATATTGATATCAGAATGAGTCTCCTTGTTGATCTTGTTATTTCGAGGATTTGTGACAGGATTTATCTGATTAATAATCTGAGATAAATGCTAAATTGATTATATGATTAAAATTGTTCGACTTGACGTCGATATAATATTCGGTGCGACATTCGTGGTTTTGATAACTAATTGTGAACCGTTTCCTTGAATATGTGATTCCTTGTTGCTATTAACTTAGCGTGAGTTTTAGTATCTTGAACTGTACTTATGGTTATCATTATGATTGATTCTTTCAGTATGGAAAGAAACCTGAGAGGTCGTGGCAGAGGGGGACGAGGCCGCGGAAGGCTCCGAATCCCGATACCTCGAGCCAACAGACACGCGAATGTGGATCATAGTTCCGCAGACAGTGGTTCACCTTCTAGGGATCAATCGCACCACAGTGGGCGTGGGGATGCGCGTGTCGATCCTTACGTTGTGATGCAGGGCATGATGACGCAGATGACCCAGATGGGTCAACTAATGGAAGTTATGCAGAGGGCCACTACTGGCCAGCAACAGGGGCCTCATCCTCCTCCTGTGCTTGGCGGACCCATGAGTCGGATCATCAACGACATCTCTCGCCAGCGACCTCCGACCTTTGAAGGATCCTCTGAGCCTGCTGACATTGTGCATTGGATCGAGCATTTTGAGAAACTTTTCCAGATGGCAGACTGCCCGGAAGAGAACCGCGTCTCGGTAGCCGCGTACTATCTTAGCAAAGGCGCTCATACCTGGTGGCTTTCAGTAAGGCCAGCTGATGGTGTTTATACTTGGGAGGAATTTAAAAACCTCATGCTAGACCGTTACTATCCAGGGTCACTCTGTGAGGCCAAACTATCGGAACTGCTGAACCCCGACCCGTCTGAAGACGATGATGTATTATCTGTTGCTGAGAAATTCTAGGCACTCCTTCCTTTCGCCACGACAATTATCCGAATAGAGGCTGATAAGATCAAATACTTTCTCAAGAGGCTAAAACCCCGAATGAGAATGCAGCTATTGAATCACCACTGTACTACCTTACCAGAGTTCATCGAGAAGGCTCTGGAGTATGAACTCACCGCGAAGGAGATTTCCAAGAAGCAACCACAGTCCAACAACAAAAGGTCAACCAGAACCAGACTGAGAGTAACCGGGGGACATTCAGGAAGCCCCAGTCATTGCCAAACCCTTCTGATCGACCACCCATGGCGTCGAAGCCAGCTGGATCACACTCTCGAGCGGTCCCCTCATCTGTTGTGTGCTATAACTGCGGATACCAAGGGCACTTCAGCTCCAAATGCCCGAAGCCTGCCGTCACATGCCATACTTGTGGCAAGATTGGTCACCGTGCTCGTTTTTGCAGGAGTGGACCTGAACCAGTAGCGTCTCATGCTCCAGTTCAGTTCTCTGTCCAGAACCGGGCGCCTCCGTCCGCTTCTTATCAGACCACCGGGGCGAATAGGGGAATGGGCCGTGGGAATCAAAGTGGTACACCTGGTGCCGGAACTGCGAAACCCAGGATTTACAAGATGAAGAAAGCGGACGATCCCGAGGCCAGCATGATTTCAGGTATACTCGATATCCACTCCCAGCCTGTGTGTGTTCTTTTTGATACCGGTGCTTCACACTCCTTTATATCTTCTTCTTGTTTAAGTCGTGTGCCTCTAGACCATGTTATCAATTGTGAGCCCTACGTGATTGGTCTACCTGATGGTAGAAGAATTATTGGAAATCGTGAAGTCCAGGACTTTCCGATTCGTTTGAACGACCGTGAGTGGTTGTCAAATCTGATTGTAGTCGATTTACCTAAGGATGATATAATCTTGGGTATCGATTGGATGGATCGTCATGATGCAATACTCAGTAACCGTCACTTCTGATGATGGTTTCGAGGTGATAATCCCAGTCGTTTTGGGAGAGTCATCAGCGCTATGAAAGCAGTGAAACTGCTTAATCAAGGGTGTATTGGTTATTGGTGCTACATGACCAAAACAGCAGATCGAGCAGTTGAATTGGCCGAGATTCCGGTAGTCCGAGACTACCCAGATGTATTTCCAGACGAGTTGTCAGGCTTACCTCCTCATCGTGACATGGAGTTTATTATTGAGTTAAAACCAGGTACATCCCCGCTTTCAAAAGCACCGTATCGTATGGCTCCGACTGAGATGCAGGAATTGAAGAACCAGCTTGAGGAGTTGACTGAAAAGGGGTACATTCGACCTAGTGCGTCCCCTTGGGGAGCACCAGTGTTATTTGTACGGAAGAAAGATGGATCTCTGCGCTTATGTATTGATTACCGTGAGCTGAACAGGGTAACCATCAAGAACAAGTATCCTCTGCCTCGTATTGATGATTTATTGGATCAACTTCAGGGAGCTGCCATGTTTTCTAAGATCGACTTGAGATCTGGTTATCATCAGTTGAGGATTCGAGAGTCTGACATTTCGAAGACAGCCTTCCGTACTCGCTATGGGCATTATGAGTTTGTGGTGATGCCATTTGGACTGACTAATGCACCGGCGGTATTCATGGAGTTGATGAATTGAGTTTTTATTCTTGGCCATTAGCATGCATGTGAGTAATGTCTGAGCTGTCATGTCGGCCAGAGTCAACTTTTATTAGCGTGCGTAACCCCTTTTTTATTAGCGTGCGCTAACGACCTGCGAATTCAATACAGTAGCCACTGTAAGCCGCTTACGTACGTAATATTAACCAGTTAGCGTACGTAAGTGTGTTAGCGTACGCTAAAGCTTCCCATTAGCGTGCACTAAGTCTGCACAGTCTATTTATTGGAACAACCTGTTTTTCATTTCTTCACAACTCCAAACCGATTCTCTCTCCATATATCATCCCTCTGCACTCCCAAACCGATATCAACCTCCCCCAACTTGCTTCTAAGCCTTAAATCTTGGAGTGGAGCTCATTTCCTTGGAGATTAGGAGGTGTTCTTGAGCTTGGAGTATATTTTCTCATAGCATTGAGGTTGTTCTTCGTTTCTGGAGGTTGGTGTACCTTCTTCTCTGTATTATTTTCATATGTTGATGTAGTAACGAATTATACTTCACCTAGAGTTAGATTAATCAAGTAAAACATAGTTTTAATCCAACCTTTTTAACACTTTTGATGAATATGATAAATAAGGGTTTGAGATGGATGTGTTCTTGATGATATAGTGATTTTAACCATGTTGTAACTATCATGCTCATCTTACTGGACGAATTTAGCTCAGTAGAACACCTTTGAATCAGTTAACTTCACCATAGTTGAATTTAACTAATAGAGTTGTTATCATAAAGTGATTAAACACCATTTTAAGTTTTCACTTACCTTGGGAAGAACTTGGCCATGTTAGAAGTAGAAGGATGTCTTCTTGCTCAGATTTCTTAAGAATCATATTCTCCTTATGTTTAGCTCAGCAAGATTTTGAATGGTTAAGGATATTTGTGAAACCAACAACAACAACTTTTCATTAATCTAATGTGTTGAGAACTTATGATGTTTTGATCATCATACTAGATAAATGGTGAATTCTTCATGATGTTAATGGATCTTCCAGCCTTGTAAAGAAAGATTTTGATAACCTTCATGAATATGGTGTAATCTCATAACTAATAACCTTGTTGTAAGCTTAATATTCAATTTAGATGAGAGGAGAATGATCATAAATGTGCAGATTTTGTTCCTTCAACATTTTAATGTTTTGGAAAGTTTAATCATCATAAGATGATCTTAACATCATAATTGGTTATTCAACATACCCTTGATAGAATTATTATTTATGATGAACCATGTGAACATTCGGTAAAAGTATTTTAAACCAATTTTTATGGTTGTAATGATGTTAAAAAAACTCTTGGCATAAGGCTTCGATATTTCGAGATAGCAAACTATTCTAAAGGAGTGTAGGATGTCGTCTTACTAATCCTATAGTGATAATTATACGAATATGTTATTGAGAAAAATACATTTCGTTTAAGGTTGATTGTTCGAGAAAAACAACATTAGTCGAGGGCCGTTCGTTCGTTTCGACAAGAAGAGGACTATTCTCGTCTCCGTATTGAGGCAAGTTATCTTGCTTGGTTATAATGATGATTAGATTCTTGTGATGTTTATACATTTCATGTGTATGAAATGTTTATGAAATGCTTGTCGTGATTTGACATTTTCCTTGACGTTATTCCGTTTCATCATGGGGTTGCATTCCCAAGTACGTCACTTTGAATCGTTGATCTCGTTGGTCTTTATTTTCACTTCGATGAGTTTTCTTGATCCTTAATCGGATGCGTGATTTATTGAATTCGTTGTCATGTTGAATCGTGACATATCCGGAATCATATCTGCGTTCCGATTGGTCATTGTGTAGGATTTTTAGCCAGGCACATATATAATCATGCGTGGATGTTATTCCGCATTGGACTGTGCACACGAGACGTAGTTCGTGAGGCTAATTAGGTACATCGTCACACGTATATTCTGTATTCCGTATATGGGGTGGACATGTACACGGACACATTTCCGGATCGGGCGTACTGTGATGTCCATCTTGAGCTATATTGTTAATCGTTCATAGTCCATGTATGATTGGATGTGTTCGATAGTTTGTGACTGATTGTTTCAGACGCCCGAGGGGTATGATTAATAGTCGGGATGTTTTTCCTTGAATTCTATATATGTGAATTGTATAATGTCGGAAGAATTAATTATCATGTATATCTGACCCTGTGTTATGGGCGAAATACTTGTATTGTATTTTAGGTCGAGGCAAAGGCAAGGCACGGGAAGAGCATGTTGACGGCGAAGGGTTCGAAGGATACTAGTTCGGGGGGCCCACATCATTTGTTGTCCGGTTATGTTAAACCGTGTTATGTTATTTTATTTTCTGCTTCATTTAAATTACTATCTGGTTGTATTGACATTTGAAGTATTTTCCATCTCCATATGGTTTATACTTGTTGTTCGGATCCTGTGTATTATAAGGCCGTTGGCCATATTTTTAATAAACTCCTAATCGGAGTAATGACTATTCATTGTGGTTCGGTATCACAAATAACATTTATTTAATCTGTTTTAGATATCGCCTGGTGGGTCCCAGTGTGGGGTCCACGGCACTGTAATAGCCGCCTTTTGGGGTGTTACAGTAATCCCGATTAACCAATATCAATCATAACATCTATATTGTTCCTTAAACAATACCCAAGATTCTCAAAACATTACAACTCGCGATACGGAAATATACCAACTCTGACCAATTTGATTCATTGGATATCATCATCAAATCCCAACACGATAATCGATTGTCCATCAAAGAAAAATACCAAGGGAAATACGGAACGTAACTCAAGATATGAAATGCCACGACAATCATGTCAGTCAAATCCGAGATCAGATCAATACAACATACAGACATGGTCCTAACACAAGACCTACAAATGTATATTCATATGACAATGTCAATATGCTCGCAACAAAAACAACAATGTATACTCAGTGGAAATCCGATGATCCAGCGCACACAGCATAGCTCCCAAAATGATCCTACCAGATCAACACGAGGTGGATAACCAACAATATACATATGCATAACAACGACACATAATAAATCCAACGATGCGAATCCACATGATTCCATCAACACAACATAGGGTAATCCAATTATCCAGCACCCTCATCATAGATCCCAAGATGATCCCGTCGGACCAACACGAGGAGGAAAACCCATCCAATGATCCAGCGCCCTCAGCATAGATCCCAAGATGATCTCGTCGGACCAACACGAGGTGGACATCTGATCCAGCGTCCTCAGCATAGATCACACGATCCCATCGGATCAACACAACATATACAATACAATTATGCATACACGTATTCAAAGACACATGTTCATCAACATGAACAACATAACATGAATGACATTATGACAAATCACTAGGACGACCTCATGATCAACAACATGAATGACAATATAAATGACCAAAATCAATAACACTAAACCACAATCAGTATAAATACTTGCACCGAGTCCTTTAGGAGCAATATCGATGTCAAATCATTACCGACGATTATCCTCAATGCTCGGCAATCCAAACATACCACGGACTATAGATAACTCATATCCTCGTCTTTACCGTAATGTATCCTCGATATGCAATTATGCCAATAACCGAAGTAAATCATATACATTATGATTTAACTCCAAAATTGGAAAAACGATATACAATCCAAATCCCCAGAGTTCACAATAATAATCATCGCTATATGCATTATAAACAAAATGAAACTGAAACCATTCATTAAGCAATATAACTGAGCAAGTAATAACTTGCCTTGATATCGACAAGACGATGATGCAGCCACTACCAAGTCTTTGCCGCCATCTACAAGTTCCTTGGCCCCGACCAAAACAATCCGCGACATCCTCGAACTTGACCGCAATACACAGTTATAATCACCGATCAATAATCTCAACCTATTACAATAATTCGATAAACAACAAGTTCGATAACAAACAACAATCCAATCAGCAAACTTAATGGTTCTGCAATATCTCGACTAACCACAAGTCCGAACAATCCCACTCAAACAATTACGAATTAACAACCACAATGCGATTGCGGATATGAATGAAAAGGAAATCATATTCGAAGATCAATCAAAATATTTCCAGGTTCCATCTCATTATCATGCTCATCTTGTTATATACCATTAATCAATCGTCAATCAACATGACTTAACGATCATTCCATCTTCATATTTAAAAATATCGATAATTCAACATACAATCGTGTTGCTATGTTCTATTTATCAAAAGCTTTTCAAGAACACTAAGTGATTCAAAACCATGTTCATAGTCATCAACAACAACATAATCCGATATCCTTCAACATGTATATAATCATTCAACTAATTGTCCAAGTTATATATCCTCATATCCTTCAATATACACTTCTCATACCATTAAAAATCATAACACAACTATAATCATCATCATACGAAGCAAATACCGATAACAATACCAAGAATCCGAAATCAAGGTGTAGAGTTCATCAACATACCTCAAGAACATGAACAACACCATCAAACACCACAAGGATCATTGATATCTTCATATCCAAGCCTCAAATCCAAGTTTCCAAGCTCATAACCAAGTTATAAGAGGCTTATCTTCACTAACATATGCAGCGGGATGAAGAAAGGAAGGAGCACATTGTGTTTCTCCTCGTGAAGAAATGAAAGACCGATCCTTAATTTATAATCTTCACAGCTCGTTACGTACATTATCAATCAACATTAACGTACGTAATGCTCAATACGTATGCTACAGGTCCTACATAGCATACGTAACATCATTCCAGAGCGCACTGCCTCGTTTTGTTCGATCACTTACGTACGTAATGCCTAGACCATAGCGTACGTAATACATACATTGACTTGCTACAATAAATGTCCATTTAGCATACGTAATGTATAGTCCATAACGTATGTAATACTCGACATTGACTCGCCCATCCCCATCTGCGCCGAAAGCTGCCGACCACGGGCCCATCTGTCGATCATATCCGGATCCTGTCATTTTCCTCACATAACATATGTTATATACTCAACGTAACCTATGTTATGGCTTTTTCTTAGCATACGTAAGCTCCAATGCTTAACGTACGCTACGTTTGTATTGACAAAGTCTTCTCTGATCAGCCAACTGTATCTCACCTGATCCTTTAACGTACGTAAAGACCTCATGTTAACGTACATAACTCTTGGGAATTAACGTATGTAAGCTCATATGCTTAATGTACGTTATGGCTTCTATACATAGCCATTTACAACTGCTCGTCATCTCAATATACCGAATACGTGTACACGACACACTATATCCTCAAATGCCATTATCGACCAAGTACGACAATTATACCAATACAGATGTCTCAGTCCTTCAATTATATTATCCACACTGTACAGATTCCATACTGTAAAATATAATTCGGATAAAATAACATTAAACAATCGTAGAAGAATTCAGGATATTACATTCTACCCCACTTAAAATAAGTTTTGTCCTCGAAACTTGCAATCCGGTCACAATCAAAAGTTCAACCACAAAATCCAGAATCATCACGAAACTGATCAATCATCCTCATTAACGAATAACCAAAACAATACACTCACAAACGCACAAAGTCGGTGATCTCCTGTGATACGAGCAAATGACTCCACTGCAAAGCCTCAATACACGTACAATCACAATTTCACGAATTCGACAAAATGTATCATCTCTGGATGACATAATTTATCCATGTCAAATCATGTCTGTCTGATTACACAATCAAATCCCAACCCGGATAACAATCAATAATACACGATACAGCTGAGAGACAACTGCCCAAAACAATGGCAACAAATCCCGAAACATCGACACAAAATTCGAGCGCTCATACAATCATTAACAATGATCAACCAGCAAATTAACCGAGAATATCATCAACATGATAAACTCCAATATGGCCAGCCAAAGGTTAAAACACAACCGAGAATATCATCAACATGATAAACTCCAATACTGCCAACGAAGGATCAACAATAATCGAGAATACCCTCACACAGTAAGTTCTAACATGATCAACATAGAACCACAGAGGCAGATATACGAGAGGATAAAATTCTTAAAACATTACACAAATCACATACGGTAGATCTCAACGAAACACAACCGACTGTTGAATGTACCCCTCGGCATACGAACGACCAGTCACAGACCGTTGAATATACCCAATCGTACTCCAATCAATATGGCTCAAAAGTCAAAAATAACTATAGCAAAATCACGCTACAACACCAATAGAGCAACATAGCATATATGCCCCAGTTTCACAAAACCTGAAGTTCCAAAATCGTATTCTGTACATGAATCTACAACAAGCATCATATTCCTCTTATCTAATCAACCAACTGGTCATCCCTGGATGACCAAACTACCATACTGAAGTTTGAATCTCTTTTCATCATACCATCGATGTATTATCCAGTTTGTGAGTCTCAATCAGAACTACACCATGATATGCATTATGTACTACATTGTATGTATATCAATCACATTTTCAAAACTAGTTTGAAATCATATAATCTTGTCAAGAAGACAAATTTTTAAAAGTTCTTTCAAGAATTTCAAAACTCAAAACATAATTTTTCATAAGATCACGAAATCAATTTTTGAAAAGTTAAATCGTCTCGCTTGTGTCAAATTCTCGATGAAATTCTTTTCGAATACACACGATTAAGTAAAATGGAATTATGCAAATGCTTAACTACACCCATACTCATGTATACCAGTTCCTCTCGTCACCAATTCCACTGACATTCCATCGGAAAACCACACGATAGAGTTCCAAAATCTTACAGTATAGACTCCGATAAAAAACTCCTTTTCCACATATGACTCGCAACATCAATCATTATCCCATCATGGATCACCTCAACTATGATATGACAAAACATTGAAACAAATCAACACAGCGAAAAACTACCCGAGATGTTTCATTTGGACAAATAAATTAAAACCCCGAAAGGCAGTAATAAAATACATAAACGATTGGTAAAGTGTTCTACAAATCTTTGGAGTTTTAGGAGAACAGAAAAGCCTTTTGAAATATTAAGGTCTCAGCCTATATCTCGTTCCACATTACAAGAAGTTCACAAAGTAGGAAAACCCTTTTGGACCCCAAGTCCTGAGTTATAAAACTATTTCAAAATCGATTAGGTCTCGGCCCAAAATCGTTTTCGGTAAAACATCCGTAAAACATTCATTTTAAAAAGTATCATTTTCAAATGCCCAAAAACAGTTTCATATATCTCAAGATGAACTAGCATGACTACATGTTCCTCTCAACAATCCACCACATCTTTCCCAAATACACAACTCCATTCCCAAAATTTAACCGACATATTGATTTCCAAAATCATAGCTTCTTAAGATCGCTGGTTCAGTCCCAACTATTATGTTCTGCTATCTCATAATGTAACACATAATATTCCTCCGAATCTCAAAGCATATCAATATTATAACTGCAAATAACCTCAATGCAATTCAAAATTCCAAATACTTACAGATCGTGAAGCCGACGATTCCCCGTGATACTGGCACATGTCTCGACTCAAGAAAATACTCGATACCGATAATTTCAAAACATACACTTTGCAAAATCAGTTCAACTCGAGAACATAACATGTCTCTTTACGAAGAAACACGTTAATACCATTTGGGAAAATTTAAACAACCACAGTACCACACTCGTAAACCACATAACACACAAGCCCGAGTGAACAACAAAACACAGGGCTCTAATATTCGTCAACCGACAACTCGAATGACATGACAAAACACGACTCGACTCGATCAGACAGCCTAGGTTTTCTCAACCAAAGCTCTGATACCATATTCTGTAACACCCGCAGAGCCATCCACAAATATTACAGTGTCGTGGGCCCCGAGACGGAACCCATAAGGTTAAAAGACATTTTCGCAAACATTTACAAACGCCCAAAAGGCTAACGACGGTACTATCTTTTAAAAACATTCGAAGACTTTATAAAATTCGTTTATGAAAACCGTCGTAAAATATCATTTGAAACTACAAGACCCGAAATGCCAAAACTCAACAGTTTAAAAACATAGGTTAAGCTATTGCTTACACGTACCGACAAAATAGTTTAGGAAACCATTTCCAAAGTAACTCAAGTTGCCAAAAACCAAAAGGGCATTTAAGAATACTCATGCAGCGGAAAGGACAAACAATTAAAAATACTCTAGCAGTGGAACACAACATATATTTAGAATACTCGATTCACAAACACATGCCATAGCCAGTATCCTCCGGGAGCTCATCTCTTCACGACCGCTACAAGCTCGATACCCCCAAGAACTTAAAAAGAAAGCCCACGGCGGCGTCAACCATAATATCCAACAATGATAACGGTCACATCACATCAATAATTACATACCAATGAAAATACTAAGTAATAATACTACCAATGTAATCTTACCGCCATAACTTTACTAACTCGCAATAATCCTCTTCAAACTAACCATTATCATATTGCACACCTCGTAATCTCAATTAACCAATATCAATCATAACATCTATATTGTTCCTTAAACAATACCCAAGATTATCAAATCATCACAACTCGCGATACGGAAATATACCAACTCTGACCAATTCGATCCATCAGATATCATCATCAAATCCCAACACGATAATCGATTGTCCATCAAAGACAAATACCAAGGGAAATACGGAACGTACCTCAAGATACGAAATGCCACGACAATCATGTCAGTCTAATACGAGATCAGATCAATACAACATACATACATGGTCCTAACACAAGACCTACAAATGCATATTCATATGACAACGTAAATATGCTCGCAACAAAAACAACAATGTATGTGGAAATCCAATGATCCAGCGTACACAGCATAGATCCCAAGATGATCCTACCAGATCAACACGAGGTGGATAACCAACAATATACATATACATAACAATGACAAATAATAAATCCAACGATGTGAATCCACATGATTCCATCAACACAACACAGGGTAATCCAATGATCCAGCGCCCTCAACATAGATCCCAAGATGATCCCGTCGGACCAACACGAGGTGGAAAACCCGTCCAATGATCTAGCGCCCTCAGCATAGATTCCAAGATGATCCCATCGGACCAACACGAGGTGGACATCTGATCCAGCGCCCTCAGCATAGATCACACGATCCCATCGGATCAACACAACATATACAATACAATTATGCATACATGTATGCAAATCAACATGTTCATCAACATGAACGACATTATGACAAATAACTAGGACGACCTCATTGTAACACCTCAAACTAGGCGGATATTAAAGTGCCGTGGACCCCCAACTGGGACCCACCAGGCAAATGAAACTTAATGAATTAAATAATATAATTGTAGTACCGAACCACATTATACCATTAATTACTCCGATGAGGAGTTTCAAGTACAACACACCAAGGAAAAATACAGAATACATGTATATTTTATATGAAGATAAAATATACAACACTAAATGAAAATGAATATCCAAAACGGAAATCTGCAGCGGAAATATAAATGAAGAAACATGAATGACTGAAAAAAAGGACTGGGCCCCCCTACTAGTATCACTGAGACCCTCGCCGTCCACGTTCTCTTCTCGTGCTTTATCCTTGACATGACCTGAAAACAATATCTCCCAATGGGGTCAGTTACACTGAACAACAATCCTCTAGAGTTGAATAAACACAATCATGATATATCTTAATTATGAAATTAAGCTGAAGAGGAGCATCATAATACGCCCGTAATGGTATGTGCAAGTGCACAAGACGAGTGTCCGGACACACCCGTCCTTGTACCTAATTAGTCTCACGGAGGTACGTTACCATGTGCACAGTACATTGTGTCGGTGAACCCGAACACATGACCATCATGTGCCCGACTAAAAATTCCACACATCCCACCCGACCATGCAATATGAACCCAAAAGGTCATATGAATAAAAATGACCATGAAGAATATTAATGAATAACAATCCGACAAATTCAAGAATGACTCACCGAGATGAAATAATAGTAAAATGAATGATAGCTCACTGAAATGATTGGAACCGTCGTTCCTCGTGAATGAAATGATTATTTGATAATTACAAGGGCAAAATAGCTCTACTAGGGACTGAAGTTTGCCATTTTAATCACTTAAGGGACTAAAGTTTTAAGTGTTTCAAACAAGGGACTAAAGTTTAATCCGTTTCACCCTTTAGGGACTCCGTTAGTTTGGTCCCGTTAAGTTTTAGCGGATTGATGACATGGCCGTTAAGTGCCACGTGTCAGCATTTTATTGGTCGGTAATAATAAAATAATAATAAAAATTTTCAGATTTTTGTACTAATAATAAAATAATAACAAAAATATAAAAGTCTAAAAAATATAAAAATAAAAAAATCTGTATTTTTTAGAAAAATTGAAACTTTTTTTTTAAAATCTGGAATATTAATATTAAAAATCTAATGCTTTTACTTAAAGTTAAAAATAAAAATTAAAGATATAATAAATTTTTTTAGATTTTTGTAATAATAATAAAATAATAATAATAATAATATAAAGTCTAAAAAATATATAAAATAAAAAAATCTGGATTTTTTTAAAAAAATGGAACTTTATTTTTTTTCTCAAAATTTTAAAAACATCTGGAATGTTAGTACTTAAAATCGGATGTTTTTATTTAAAATTTTAAAAAAAAAAATTAAAAAATTTGGATCTAATTTATAAACTTTTTTCTTTAAATTGAGATATTATTTTTCATAAATAAATAGAAAACTAGATCTAATTTTTCATAATATTAATAAATAAAAATTATTTTACAAAAAAAATCTAAAAATCTAAAACAAACAAACGAAATGTTAATTATAAATCAGATCCAAATATTTTTAATTTTTAATTTTTATTTTTAACTTTAATTACAACATTAGGTTTTTAATATTAATATTCCATATTTTTTTAAAAAAAATAAAGTTTCAATTATTCTAAAAAATACAGATTTTTTTATTTTTTATATTTTTTAGACTTTTATATTTTTGTTATTATTTTATTATTAGTACAAAAATCTGAAAATTTTTATTATTATTTTATTATTACCGACCAATAAAATGCTGACACGTGGCACTTAACGGCCATATCATCAATCCGTTAAAACTTAACGGGACCAAACTAACGGAGTCCCTAACGGGTGAAATGAATTAAACTTTAGTCCCTTGTTTGAAACACTTAAAACTTTAGTCCCTTAAGTGATAAAAATGACAAAACTTGAGTCCCTAGTAGAGCTATTTTGCCTAATTACAAGTCTCAATATTGTTAATACATTATGAATGAGTTATGATTATGAATGAACAACAACGAAAGGAATGAGTATCCCTTTAACCGAGTAAGAATTAACTTACACAACACCGGTGAAGAATGTCCTTCCTCGAACAAATGTCCTAAAAGAGATATCGATCGCTCGAACAACCTTGAATAACATAATTACCAATAATCCGCTTAACAAACGATTCAAGCATAATCACAACCCACTTCAAAAGTCGACACAACAATATCCAAACTCATTGGGGGTAATATGACAAA
Organism: Orobanche coerulescens; assembly: GCA_033398695.1. NCBI lineage: Eukaryota > Viridiplantae > Streptophyta > Magnoliopsida > Lamiales > Orobanchaceae > Orobanche > Orobanche coerulescens. Next base: position 88,302,599 of record CM065811.1, on the reverse strand, counting down.
CACTTAGCAAACATTCATCCTTTGATTATAATCAACCCCCAACTCTATCGGAAACAAACTCCAAAAAGAGTAGCTCAATCCAACAAAACACCTTCAAGGATATCAATAATCGAATAGGAATCCACAACTCAAGGTTACAACAACTATAATTGGAAACCCCCAAAAAATAACCAAAGTCAACATCAAGGGTTCGTGATTAATTCTCCAAATATTAATCAAATCCGAAAAATACATCAATAAATCCGTAGGAATACATGTATCCAAGGTAGAAAATCCATATCTAACATATTTCAACAAAATAGCAAGCTTACACGAAGAGATCGGAAGGAAAATACTCAAAATCCGAAATTCTAGATCCAAGAAGTCATTACCTTGATTTGATGTGTTGGAGAGGATGAAATGATGATTAATCCGAATGATAAGCTTGAAGATGATGATAGATGGATTCAATTCGAAGAAATCTCTCCAAAATGCCCAAAATCGCCCAAAACCGACGAAGGAATGAAGTGGAATGAAAAAAATGACGAATCTGGACTGCACTGTCCAATATATACTGGTCCCAGCTTAGCGCACGCTATGACCTGATATGTAGCATACGCTAACGGGTTAACCGGACAGTCTAGTAAGCTTTGACGGCCTCGTTAGCTACGAACTTGATAGCGTGCGCTAACGTCTTCCCGATAGCGTGCGTTAACCCAAAAAGTTAGCGTGCGCTAACTGATATCTGATGCCCAGTGACTGAAGTCCAGAACCTCCTGTTCTCTGGTCTGCTCGCGATAGCATACGCTACACCCAAAACTTAGTGTGCGCTACTACACCATTAGCATACGCTAATATCCACTCATGGCGTACGCTATGAATTATTCCAAATCAGTCCAGTACCCACTGGACTCTGCTTGATCGACCTTAGCGCGCACTACACTGATTACATAGTGTGCGCTATCCAAACTTACTAGCGCGCGCTACTTACCATTCGTAGCATGCGCTGCTACAACTCAAATGCAGTCGAGTGCCTTCTGGACTGTCTGCCTTAGCGTGCGCTAATGCTGAGAGGTAGCGTGCACTACTCGTACTCAATTAGCGTGCGCTAAAGAGAGTACATAGCGGGCGCTACTCCTTACACACAGCCCATTACGAAAAAGACAATCATGATAAACACGGGTCGATCCTCCAACTAGGTAGAAAGACGAATAATAACTGATACACGATACAAATTACTCTGAACGGTGAATACAATGATTGAATATGAATGATGAATGATTATTAATGAGTGAAAATTACTGAGTGATAATTACTAAATGATAATGACTGAATTACAACTGGGTATTACATATACCCCCCTTACGTCCCCGAAACTATGGGTCAAACAACTCGAGATAACTCTCCTGCATACTATCCTCGGTTTCCCAAGTAGCCTCTTCGACTCCGTGTCTATACCACTGAATTTTAACCAAAAGAATCGCCTTGTTCCTCAACTGTTTGATTCGCCGCTCTAAGACTCGTATAGGACGCTCCTCATACGAATGATCATCCGTGATCTCGATTTCGTCAAACTGAAGTATGTGGCTCGGTTCGGCAACATACTTCCGCAACTGAGAGACGTGAAACACATTATGAATTTGGCTTAACGCCGGAGGTAAAGCCAATCGATAAGCCAGATTGCCTACTCGATCCAAAATCTTAAACGGTCCAATGAATCTCGGACTCAACTTCCCCCGTTTCCCGAAACGGAAGATACCTCGACTAGGGGATACCTTGACCAAAACGTGGTCACTCGCCTCGAACTCTAATGGCCGATGACAGTTATCTGCGTATGATTTCTGTCGACTTTGAGCGGTCAACAAACGACTCCTAATCAAATCTACCTTCTCACGGGAGGTTATAAGCATATCGGGCTCGGTGTCGATTGATTCTGATAAGTCATCCCAACATAAAGGAGATCGACAACGACGACCATACAAGGCCTCGTAAGGTGCCATCTTAATTGAAGCATGCCAACTATTATTGTATGTGAACTCGATCAACGGTAGTTGGACTTCCCAATCGTCCTTCCAATCGAGAACACATGCCCTCAACATGTCCTCCAACGTCTGAATAGTCCTCTCTGATTGTCCGTCAGACTGAGGATGAAAAGTTGTGCTGAGATTAAGCTGAGTTCCCATAGCACGATGAACTGATTTCCAAAAATGTGACACGAATCGCCCGTCACGATCGGAAATAATACTCTTAAGAGTACCGTGCACTCTCACTATCTCTTTGATGAACAACTGGGCAAGTCTCTCAGGACCCCACGTATCCTTAATCTCAAGGAAATGAGCTGACTTAGTTACCCAAATTGTATTCATGCCACAACGACTCGTCGCCAAACTCGTGATGAAGTCTATAGAAATATCTTCCCACATCCACTCTGGAATAGGGAGAGGTTTCAACAAACCCGCCGGTCGCTGATGTTCTATCTTGACTTGCTGACAGGTTAATCATCTCGAAACAAATTCTGCGACTTCTCGCTTCATATTACTCCACCAGTAATTTTGTTTCAAGTCTTTGTATATCTTGCTAGACCCCGGATGAATGGAATAAGGGGTAGCATGAGCTTCTCTCAAAATCGGGTTTTTCAACTCGTCATTCGCCGGTACGCATAACCCATTCTTAAATCGCAAAAGTCTATCCTCGTGGACCACAAATCCAGGGGCTTTCCCCTTAGTCACATCATCTCGAATGCGCAACAAATATGGGTCTGAACCCTGATTCATTCTGATCGCATACTCGAGTGGCGATGAAATCTCTAACGTACAAAGTTCCCCTTGTACTCGTTGTAACCAAACCTCAACCTCGGATCTTAGGAATTCATGTTGAAGTTCCTTCTGAACAGTCAAACGAGCAAGCATTTGCTCCTAAACAGACTTACGACTCAAGGCATCGGCGACAACATTCGCCTTGCCCGGGTGGTATAGTATCTCAATAGCATAGTCTTTGATTAGTTCTAACCACCGTCTCTGTCGCATATTTAACTCCTTTTGAGTAAATATATACTTCAAACTCTTATGATCGGTGAATATGTGACAGGTAACGCCATAAAGATAATGACGCCAAATCTTCAATGCGAACACCACGACTGCTAGCTCCAGGTCGTGGGGCGGATAATTAACCTCGTAAGGTCTCAATTGCCGTGAAGCATAATCAATAACTTTCCCGTTCTGCATTAATACACATCCAAGACCATTTCCGGACGCATCACTATAAACCACGAATCCCTCCGTTCCTTGCGGCAAGGAAAGGATAGGTGCTGAAATAAAACGACTCTTGAGTTCCTTAAAACTCCGCTGACACACGTCGAACCACATGTATTTCTTATCCTTCCACAAAAGGTTCGTCATGGGTTGAGCGATTTTAGAAAATCTTTCCACAAATCGCTGATAATAACCAGCTAATCCGAGGAAGCTTCGGATTTCCTTAACATTCTTCGGAGGTTGCCAATCTCGGATAGCCTCCGTCTTCTGAGGGTCGACACGAACTCCGTCTGATGAAATTACATGTCCGAGAAACATCACCTCGGACATCCAGAACTCACATTTGGAAAACTTTTCATAAAGTTGCTCTCGTCTCAACACGTCGAGAACCTGATGAAGGTGAAATTCGTGCTCCTCCCAGTCACGAGAATAAATTAAAATGTCATTAATGAAGACAACCATGAACTGATCCAAATAGTTGATGAAAACCCGATTCATTAACTCCATGAATACCACAAGTGCACTAGTTAACCCAAACGGCATTACCACAAACTCATAATGACCATAGCATGTTCGAAATGCCGTCCTTACGATATCCGAGTCTCGAATTCGCAACTGATGATATCCAAATCTTAAGTCAATCTTGGAAAATACTGAAACTCCCTGAAGTTGATCTAAGAGATCGTCAATACGGGGTAGAGGATATTGATTCTTGATCGCCACTCTGTTCAACTCCCGATAATCAATACACAAACGAAATGAACCGTCTTTCTTCTTGACAAATAACACTGGTGCTCCCCACGGGGAAGCACTTGGTCGGATATAACCTTTCTCGGTCAAATCCTCCAATTGATTCTTCAATTCCTGCATTTTGGTAGGGGCCATCCGATACGGTGCCTTCGATATTGGAGACGTACCAGGCTCCAACTCAATCATGAATTCCACATCTCTCTGTGGAGGCAACCCAGGTAACTAGTTTGGAAATATATCGGCATATTCTCCTACCGGAATATCCGCCAACATTATTGATGATTTCTCGGTTTTGGTCATACAGCACCAATAACCAAAACACCCCTGACTGAGTAATTTCACCGCTTTCATAAAGTTGATGACTCTCCCGGAACAGCTGGGATTACCTCCCTGAAATACACATTCGACCCCATCGTCTGAATTGATAGTGACCGTATGCTTACGGACACTAATGATGGCATCGTGATGATCCATCCAATCAATACCCAAGTGTTAGGCGTATTTTTATACGCTTATTTATCATTATTTTGTAGTATTTTGGAGTGTGAAATCATCTAAATGAGCTTTTAATGCCTTAATTTTGCATGATTGACAGGAAATTGAAGTCCGGAAGCTTAAACGATGCAAAACGGGTGAAAACGGCAAAACTGGACTATGAGCCGCGGCACAAGGAAGGCGAGCGCGGCAAGGAAGACACCGGCCGAAGGCGAGTAAGTACTGCATGCGCGGCCTGACCCATGTGAGCGCGGCACGAAGGATTTAATTACGCCTGTATTCAGATTTTAGCGATGTGCGCACGGCACGGGTGAGCCGCGGCACACTTAGCGGGATTTATACGTCTGCGCGGATTTTGGGCGTTTGAAGCCGATTTTCAACCGATTAATATGGACGCGATTTGTGGAGGTCTTGAGCTATAAATAGGGCTTAAGACCCTAATTTAATTATCTTGGAATCATTGAATCTAAACCTAAGAGAGCTTAAGCTTGGAGACAGAGAAGAGGAGGAAAGCAGAGGAATTCAAGGGCGAAGGCGGAAGTCAAGAACGGAGGAATCCGAGCTTCATCTGCGTTTGAATTTTATGCTTTCGTTTATTTATTACTATTTTCGCTTTTAGTATGTCGCTAAAGCCCTAATCTAGGGTTTTGATGAAACCTTTATTTTGACGAATTGATTGAGATTATCCAATTTATTACCTTTTTATTGAGTTTTCCCAATTATGTTTAATGCTTGCAATTATCGGCCAATAGTTGTATTGATTTAATCATTCACTTGAATCGGGAGAGGAGATTTGGTGAGGAACTATTGGTGAGGACCGTTTTATTACGTGAGATAGGAATATACTCATAGGAACTACGTGGCCTTTAGGAGATTTCATGCTTTTCGCCTAGCGACGAGATAATTCACCTAGGGATAGAGTGCGTTAGTCGCCGTTAGATAAATCTATTGACCTCGGGAGGCGGTAGAATATATTAGCAATCTCCGCCTTCAATAAATTGGGAAAATTATTTATTACGGATGATCAAGATTAAATTCGGATAAATTAAGGTGGATTCAGAACTCTAGACTTATTTATCATTTGATTCCTTTTATTCAAGCTATCGCTTTCTGTTTAGTCTTTTATTCATTCTTGTAGTTATTAATCCAAAAACCCAACTTCGATTGTTCAAATAAAATTGGAATACGAAAACGTCGGTAGTTAGAGACTCAGTCCTCGTGGGAACGATACTCTACTTATCACTTTATTATTTGTAAACGATGACGTGCACTTGCGTGTAGGAAATATCGCAACAAGTTTTTGGCGCCGTTGCCGGGGATTGAAATTTCTCTAATATCGATTTAAATATTTCCAGTCTTAATTTGAACGTTTTATTTTTGTTTATTTAATTTTGTTTATTCGTTTTTCCTTTCAGGACCTTTCGTTAGTGCATGAGAAGACTCGGTAACGAAGGCCTACTACCTTTGGACACCGAGCTCGAGCGCACTCTAAGAAGGAACAAAAAGGAGAAAAGAGAGTTGCAGACGACGGTCAACATGGCCGAGAATATTGAAATCCAAGGAGGAGACAACCAAGTGCGGCAAGTTCAACCGGAACTCGCTCTTCGAGATTATGCCATGCCGCAAGTCAACGCAAATTTTTCGGGAATTCGGCGTCCCACCATCCAAGCTAATAACTTTGAGATCAAGCCCGCCATTATTCAGATGGTACAGGCGAGCCCATTCTGTGGACTACCGAAGGACGATCCGAATGCCCACATTGCTTCTTTCCTTGAGATATGCGACACTTTCAAAACTAATGGTGTCACCGACGATGCCATCCGATTGAGGCTTTTCCCTTTTTCTTTGAGGGATAAAGCAAAATTCAGCTTGAATTCCTTACCGCCGGGGTCGATTACAACTTGGGAGAGGTTAGTGCAAGCCTTCCTTGCAAAATTTTTCCCACCAGCTAAGACGGCGCGGTTGAGAAACGAGATAACCACTTTTGCCCAGTACGATATGGAATCGCTCCACGAGGCGTGGGAGCGATATAAAGAATTGCTTCGAAGATGCCCTCATCACGGCATTCCTGATTGGCTTCAGCTGCATACGTTTTATGGTGGTTTGAGTGCTTCTACACGCACTTTAGTGGATGCGACCTCCGGAGGAACATTCATGGGAAAATCTATGGCCGAGGCTCACGTGCTTTTGGAAGATATGGCTGGCAACGCTTACCAATGGCCGGAAAGATTGACACCGAAGAGGGTAATGGAAGTTTCGAGCAATGATCCGATTTCCACCTTGTCGGCTCAAGTCGCCGCTTTGACACAACAGCTCGAACTTTTCGCACGCACAGCCCCGTTACCATTGAGACATGTAATTGGTGTAACGGATCACACCCGAGTGCGGAGTGTCAATTTGGAAATCCGTTCGAGCAAAATCGGATGGAGCAGGCTCAATTCGTAGGAAATGGGAATCGACCGAATAACCCGTACTCAATACTTATAATCCGGGTGGCGCAATCATCCCAACTTTTCATGGAGAAACGGACAGAACACACACCAGCCCCTTTCGCCTGAATCAACGGCCCCCTTCCGCTCCCAAAGTGTCTCTCGAGGAAGCGCTTGCAAAATTGGCGGCAAATACGAGTCAATTTATGACTCGGACGGAAGCTACACTACAAAATCATTCGCTTCCATTCGAATTTGGAGGTTGGTGGGCCAAATCGCTAATGTGTTGACAGCTCGTCCGGAGGGAGCATTGCCGAGTACCACAGAGACAAATCCTCGCGAGAGTCTAAATGCAATTAGCTTGAGAAGCGGGAGAGATGTGCTAGATCAGCCCGAGCTGGGTAAAGAGAAGAAGGTGATTGAGGAAGAGATGGAATTAAAGCTAGAGGAGTCGAAGGAAGTTCAGCCGGATAACTCAAAGACATGTGTTCCCCCCGTTCCGTTTCCGCAGAGACTACAGCAAAGGAGGGCGGACAAACAATTTTCTAAGTTCCTTGAGGTGTTCAAAAAGCTTCACATAAATATTCCGTTCGCTGACGCATTGGAGCAGATTCCGAGTTATGTCAAATTCATGAAAGATATATTATCGAAGAAGAGAAAGCTTGAGGAGTTTGAAACGGTTGCCTTGACAGAGGAGTGCAGTGCAATTCTTCAAAAGAAGCTCCCACCTAAATTGAAAGATCCGGGAAGCTTTAACATACCGTGCACCATGGGGAATCTTTCGTTTGATAAGGCACTATGCGATCTTGGTGCAAGTATCAACCTCATGCCTCTATCGATTTTTCAAAAGTCAATATTGGGGAAGCTAAGCCAACCACAGCCTCATTACAATTGGCGGACCGATCGATAAAGTATCCGAGGGAGTGATCGAGGATGTATTAGTTAAGGTTGACAAGTTCATCTTTCCATCCGACTTCATCGTACTAGACATGGAGGAAGATGACAATATTCCGATCATCTTGGGACGACCATTTCTAGCGACGGGCCGAACCCTTATAGACGTGGAAAAGGGAGAGCTAACTCTGAGGGTCCAAGACGAGGAAGTTACTTTTCAAGTATTCAAATCGTTCCCATGTCCCGGAAGTGCTGATAAAGGATCACAAAGTGAGGGTGTGGATGTTTGTGAAAGAGGAAAGCATCGAAAAAATCGTCGTTGGGAAAATTCAGATTTTGTGTTAAATGGCCCAAGTTTGAAGAAGGATGTAGAACTAGTGGCGTTTCTCGACCATGAAGAAAAATCTGCTGGCTTGTGAGTTCGTTTGTGAAGGAGGAGAGTGAGCCGAAAGCCAAGAGAAAAATTAGTCATGGAGAAACCGGGTGTTTGGAAGTTTCTCAAGTCGAAACCTTTTCAAAACCGCATTTGATAGTGAACCGAAAGTCGAGCGGTGATGACCAACGGTCATAATTTTAACCAAAATACAAACGGTTCGATGAACGGGCGGAAGCCAAATGGAGTTTGCGTGCGAACTAACGTTGTTCAATAGGTCCTATGAAGACTATAAACTTAGCGCTTCTCGGGAGGCAACCCGAGCTCGTAGTGTAGTTTTCTTGCATTTCTTTATTTTTCTTGTATTCGTGATTTTTATTGTTCATCATTTTTGTGCTTCTATTTGCTTCTTCCTCTCGTTTTTAACGTCATTTTCAAAATCCTGCAGGAAAGTCCTGTGAGAAATCGAGTATGAGCGCGGCACGCTTATTGTGAGCCGCGGCACACATCGATCGCAATGGGAGGCAAAACCATCGTACTTTGTGCGCGGCACGGCATAAATGAGCCGCGGCACACTCGAGTAATGAGCCGCGGCACACGGAATTTGAGCCGCGGCACACGACAAAACAAGACACAGTAAAAGGTGTACCTTGTGCCGCGGCTCACTTTATCTGTACGCGGCACACTATGCGAATCCAAAGGCCGGGTAGCTTATAACATGCATTCGGCCGGCATTTATCAGTACATTTTTCCTTCTCCTTGCCTTCCCTCCCAGTAGCGACCGGCCGAAGAAATTCCTCCATCTTTTCCTGCGATTTTCTTGAAATCTCGAAAAGGTACGTTTCAATCTTGCGATTTTACTTGCTTATGGTTTATATTTGGAAGTTGTGTTTGTGTTTGATTAGTGGAATATGTTTATTTCTCCTTCAAATAGTTTCGTGATTGTTAGAATATAACAGGGTAATTTCATCGAATTTTCTTGATTAAATTGGAATATCAATGAATTGATTGTGTTAAGTTGGTCATGATTGAATTGTATTTCTGTTTGGGGGCTGAATCGAGCTAGAACTATGTTCATTCTTCAAGTAAACATGCGCCCTCAAGGTGGCTGATAAATTGCCCAAATGAAAATTTTCGTTGAAAAAGCAATTGTTTTGAATTCTCGTGCAACGTATACGTTTTGAATTTACAGCAAGCCCAATCCTTACATCCAAGTTAAATGTTTAAGTCCAAATTCATTCTTCTCTCTCGTATGCGCTAGTGTCTTAAATTCGGAATTTCTGGTTTGATGTCTTTAGCCGCGCATATATCATCGTTATTATTTTTGCGTAAATAAACCCTCGTCTTTGTGCTTCTCGGGATCGATTATGGCGCGCACGAAGAAGCCGACCAAGCGTGCTAGGACCGAGTCATCCCCTACGCGAGGAGACCTCTCGGGAGTCGGGCCGAGGCGGAGGGCACCAATTTTCGGACCCGAGATCCACAAGATATTCAACGAAAAGATCCATCCGCGTCCACTTATTCCCGAGAGAGGTTTTACTCCAGCTCCTCGGGACGGGAGTTGCTCATGATGATTGACGAGATGGGATGGGCTAGATTTACCGCACCTCCCGAGCCAGCGGTCATTTCGATCGTCCCAGAGTTTTATGCCGGGCTCTGCTGTGAAGCACATCCGGCGGGACATTCGTTGCCATCTTTAGAGTCCCGGACTCAGTCGACGTCCGAGGGGTCACATTGATTTCTCCCATCGCTATTCGGAGGCTTTTTGGGTTTCGGCGGTGGGACGAGACGGCTATGACCGCGTGATGACCGGCCTCACTAAGGAGGCCCCGCTTGAGACGATTGCACGGCCGTGCGGCCCGGGAGCGGCGAGCACGAGCTCATCTACTTTTCACTTCAGAGCTCGCGCCTCGGTGGCTCGGGCGAGCACAGCTTTACTTTATTTGTGCCGCATTGATCCCACCTCCCGGATCCGTCAGTTTTCTCTCCGCGCCGGATACTTTTGCTATCACCTCCGGCTGCGCTTCGATGTGGCCTCCATTCAGTCCGATCTATCTTCCGGAGTATCCAGGGGGGCCAAGACGGGTTGAAGCACCCCTCCCTCATCTGCGCTTTATGCCGTGATGGGCCGACATGGTCGGCCGACGAGCCGATGCTTGCCCCACAGACCCGATCGACCACCGCATCATATCGCACTTTGAGCGGTGGGGCGGAGCGCCGCACACGCTCGGGCGAGGATTTTTGCTTGAGGAGGCTCACGAGGATCCCAGAGCCACTTTTGTTGACGCACGGAGAGGCCGGACCGCAGCCCGACAGAGCGAGGTTGGAGGAGCTGTTTGATGGGCTGCGGGAGGATATGAGGAGACAGAGAGAAGAGCATAGGGAGGAGCTGAGGAGAGAGAGAGATGAGATGAGGAGAGAGAGAGAGAGCTGGATGGCTGCCTTGCGAGAGGAGCGGCGGCGGCGCGGAGAGTGTTATTCTTTGCCGCGCCAGCCGAGATGAGAGAGCAGCCCGCCGGCCACCCGACGAGCGGAGAGGCGTCTTCTTTGCGAGGAGGCTTATCATCGAGCACCTCGCCGCATGGACGGCCCACATCATGCATCCCGACGGGCCATTTATCGCGCCCGCCCGGCCACCACACCACCCTCCTCACCGGACGATGCCGCACCGGCTCTGAGCAGACGGAGGGGAGTACTTGACCTTTTACTTTTCTTGCATTTCATTTTTTGTCCATTGAGGTCAATGTACGTCCTAAGTTTGGGGGAGGGATTTACATTCAGTCTACATTAATTGCTGTACTCTATTTTCTTGCTGTACATTATATTTTGTTGCACTTTTCTTTTTAGATAGCCTTGCTTGCCGTAGTTTTTTTCTTTATTCGTGAATTTTCGTGCTTCTATTTTGTGTGATACTGATGTTACGACACTGTCTTTCTCTCTGAATAAGCGGGCGAGTTCTAGTCGAGTTGTAGTCAGTTATTTCTGTTCTGCTTAGTATTCAATTAGGTCCGAAATTTTTCTTCAGAGGTCTTGGCAGATAAGTGACGATACATACTTGTTTAAAATCCCCATTAATACGTTTGGCTACATTTTCCGGATAGTGAGTAGTACTGTTTCTTTAGTCGTGTGGGCACTTAAATTGAGTTTAGAGTCGGTCAGTTTTCCCTAAAAGTCGAGAGAATGCGTTCTATGAAGGGAAGTCTAGTAACCGGGGGTATTCGCGTGACCCGTTGTTTACTCTCGCGTAAAACGACGACCCCGATTAGACTAGTAATTTAGATATTTCACATGTGTCAATGATTGGAAGCCTAGTAACCAGGGGTATTCGCGTGACCATTGTTTACTCGCGTAAAACGGCAACCTTGATTCGGACATGCGGAAATTTTGTATTCGAGTTGTTTCTCATTTAAACGGGAACTTAGTAACTAGAAGCATCCATGTGCCCCATGAGTGTCTTTTACGTCAAACGGTTTCGAATACATGAGAATGTAAGTTCCACCTAGGATTATCCCGATGAAACATCCCGAGATCCTAACCTAGTGGTCGACTCGAATCAAATTCTTGAGCATAGTTATATAAGGGGATCTTGTCCGAGGTTTATTTGTTATAAGACTCGTAAAATTTGTGCCTTTAGATCGTGGAACAGGATGAACTAGTTTGGTTGTGTTGGCCTTTCATATTGTGGACGATTTGACTCATGTTTTGTTAATCTTTGAGTGAAATTTTCTTCATGAACGAATGATTAGGGTGAACTTGACTTCTTTGCGGAATCATTATTCGAAAAGTGCGGCTCGCTTTTATGACACTCGTATTATTTAGAGAGGATGGCGGGATAGTATTGATTAGGTTGAACACTATGAGTTGCACGATGATTCACGACATTCTTTTATTGACTTTAATTCTTTTTGCTTGAGGACAAGCAAAGGCTTAAGTTTGGGGTATTTGTTAGGCGTATTTTTATACGCTTATTTATCATTATTTTGTAGTATTTTGGAGTGTGAAATCATCTAAATGAGCTTCTAATGCCTTAATTTTGCATGATTGACAGGAAATTGAAGTCCTAAGCTTAAACGATGCAAAACGGCGCAGCAAAATCGACTATGAGCCGCGGCACAAGGAAGGCGAGCGCGGCAAAGGAAGACACCGGCCCAAGGGCGAGTAGAGTGTACTCTGTGCGCGGCACCCATGTGAGCCGCGGCACGTAAGGATTTAATTACGCCCTGTATTCGATTTTAGCGATGTGCGCACAAGACATGTGAGCGCGGCACACTTAGCGGGATTTATACGTCTGCGTGGATTTTGGGCGTTTGAGCCAGTTTTCAACCGATTAATATGGACGCGATTTGTGGAGGTGCTGAGCTATAAATAGGGCTTAAGACCCTAATTTAATTATCTTGGAATCATTGAATCTAAACCTAAGAGAGCTTAAGCTTGGAGACAGAGAAGAGGAGGAAAGCAGAGGAATTCAAGGCGTAAGGCGGAAGGCTCAAGAACGCAGAATCCGAGCTTCATCTGAGTTTGTATTTTTTGCTTTAGTTTATTTATTACGTATTTTCACTTTTAGTATGTCAAAGCTAAAGCCCTAATCTAGGGTTTTGATGAAACCTTTATTTTGACGAATTGATTGAGATTATCCAATTTATTACCTTTTTATTGAGTTTTCCCAATTATGTTTAATGCTTGCAATTATCTGGCCAATAGTTATATTGATTTAATCATTCACTTCGAATCGGGAGAGGAGATTTGGTGAGGAACTATTGGTGAGGACCGTTTTATTCTGTGAGATAGGAATATACTCATAGGAACTACGTGGCCTTTAGGAGATTTCATGCTTTTCGCCTAGCGACGAGATAATTCACCTAGGGATAGAGTGCGTTAGTCGCCGTTAGATAATTCTATTGACCTCGGGAGAGGCGGTAGAATATATTAGCAATCTCCGCCTTCAATAAATTGGGAAAATTATTTATTACGGATGATCAAGATTAAATTCGGATAAATTAAGGTGGATTCAGAACTCTAGACTTATTTATCATTTGATTCCTTTTATTCAAGCTATCGCTTTCGGTTTAGTCTTTTATTCATTCTTGTAGTTATTAATCCAAAAACCCAACTTCGATTGTTCAAATAAAATTGGAATACGAAAACGTCGGTAGTTAGAGACTCAATCCTCGTGGGAACGATACTCTACTTATCACTTTATTACTTGTAAACGATGACGTGCACTTGCGTGTAGGAAATATCGCAACACCAAGATGACGTCATCTCTCGGTAAATCTACCACGATTAGGTCTACTAACCAATCACGGCCATGAAGCTGAATCGGACAATCCTTAACCTCACGATGCCCGATAATTCTTCTACCATCAGGTAGAACCAATGACATAAGGCTCACAACTAGTAGGACTACCCAGACGTAATCTACTCAAACATGACTCGGAAATGAATGAATGCGATGCACCAGTATCATAAAGGGTACACACAGGTTGAGATAAAATTCCGACTGTACCTAAGATCATCCGGGCCTCCGGATCGTCGGTCCTCTTCATCTCATAAATTCGGGGATTGCTAGTCCCCGCACTGGACGCTCCTGTCTGATGACTATGGGATTCGCCTTTGTTTGCTTCTGTCATCTTAAACGACGCAGACTGAGTGGCCTAATTATCAACAACGGATTGCTTCGGGGCTAGAGATGACGCCGGAGTAGGTTTGGAGTCCCTTCGGCAAAAACGGGCCTTATGCCCAGCAATCCCACAGTTATTGCACGTGATAGTCTGCCTCGGACACTTGGTGCTGAAATGACCAAGTTCTCCACAGTTGAAATAGGTGATGGCCGAACTAGCCACTCGGGACTAAGATTCCGCGGGTCTGGGAGCCATAAGAGGTCGCTCAGAAAAAGTAGAGCCTGCACGAGGCTTCTTGAAAGTTGCCTGACTGTCTTCAGACTGATTATGATTCTTTGACTTCTTGCTAGCAAACGAAGGTTGCTGCTTAGCAATCTCCTTAGTAGTAAGCTCATAAGTAAGAGCTTTCTCAATGAATTCGGCTAGAGTGGTGCAATTGTGATTAAGCAACTGCATCCGCATACGAGGTTTCAACCTCTTGCTGAAATACTTGATCTTGTCCGCCTCTGAGTGAATAATAGACGAGGCGAAAGGATGTAGCTCCTGAAATTTCTCGGCGATGGCGAGAACATCATCTTCCACCGAGGGGTCGGAAATGAGTAATTCTGATAACTTGGCCTCTCTGAGTGAGGCCGGATAATACCTCTCCATCATGAGAGTCTTGAATTTATCCCAAGTACAAGATCCGTCGGTGGGCTTCAACAATAACCACCAGGAATGAGCGCTCTTACCCAGATAGTAGGCCGCAACTGAAACTTTGTGTCCTTTGGGACACTCCATCATAGAAACAACTTCTCGAAATGTTCAAGCCAGTGAACAATATCTGCCGGCTCAGATGAGCCCTCAAAAGTAGGTGGTCTCTGGCGAGAGATGTCGCCAATGATACTGCTCACACCCCTCTCCTGCCCCTGAGGTGGCGGCGGAGGAGCCTGGTGATTCTGAGCTGTTGAGTTCTGCATCGTCTCCATGAGGCGTGCCATCTGGGTCATCTGGGCCATCATTCCCTGCACAAAAGCGAGTGGATCAACTCGAACACCTTCTGATTGAGCTGTGTCCCGGGTACGACTTCCTGACAGTGAATGATCATTTTCGGGTGAATGAGTGGCAGCGTCGCTGCTCGATGAATTAGCATTATTCCTCGCATTTGCGCGTGTATTCACACGAGCTCTCAGGTTTCAGCCCACACCGCGGCCTCTTCCCCCGCGTCCTCTGCCTGCTCTCTCCATACTGAAGTAGGAAAGTTACAAGATAATTATAGATCTCGCATGAATATCGCATTATGATTATGTCATGAAATGATGAAAACGAGCATACGCGCTCTAACACAATGATTACACGAATGATCCACTGAGGTGACATGATTATCTAATGAAAATCTTTGAAATGATTATCTTGAACAAGTTAAGAAGATTAATGATACGATCCTCAAGATCAACAACCGAGCAATGAAATGAACTAAGTGATTACTGAGTTAACATGATCGACATGATCAAAAATGAAAATGATGATTGAGGATTGTTGATTGTTGAATGATGAATGAGTGATTCTTATTGCCAGAAATTATACCATGGCATCAGAAATCTTACTATTCTTTGGTCTGAGGGGCTCGGCTCTTGCACAGGTCACACGTGACGCGAAAGTCCAATGATACTAGTCTGAGGAACGATGATTTCAAATGAGACATGACTCGGAAGGTAGTATTCAAAACCACGCTCCGATACCAACTCTATAACACCCCAAACTAGGCGGATATTACAGTGCCGTGGACCCCCTACTGGGACCCACTGGGCGAATGAAACTTAATGAATTAAATAATATAATTGTAGTACCGGACCACATTATACCATTAATTACTCCGATGGGGAGTTTCAAGTACAACACACCAAGGAAAAATACAGAATACATGTATATTTTATATGAAGATAAAATATACAACGCTGAATGAAAATGAATATCCAAAACGGAAATCTGCAGCGAAAATATAAATGAAGAAACATGAATGACTAAAAAAAGGACTGGGGCCCCCTACTAGTATCACTGGGACCCCTCGCCGTCCACGTTCTCTTCCCGTGCTTTACCCTTGCCATGACCTAAAAACAATATCCCCCAACGGGGTTAGTTACATTGAATAACAGTCCTCAAGAATTGAATAAACACAACCATGATATATCTTAAATATGAAATTAAGCTGAAGAGGAGCATCATAGTACGCCCGTAATGGTATGTGCAAGTGCACAAGACGAGTGTCCGGACACACCCGTCCTTGTACCTAATTAGTCTCACGGAGGTACGTTACCGTGTGCACGGTCCATTGTGTCGGTGAACCCGAACACATGACCATCATGTGACCTTCTAAAATTCCACATATCCCCACCCGGCCAGGAAATATGAACCCAGAAGGTCATATGAACAAGAATGACCATGAAGAATATTAATGAATAACAATTTGACAAAGTCAAGAATGACTCACCGAGATGAAATAATAGTGAAATGAATGATAGCTCACTGAAATGATTGGAACCGTCGTTCCTCGTGAATGAAGTGATTATTTGATAATTACAAGTCTCAATACGGTTAATACATTATGAATGAGTTATGATTATGAATGAACAACAACGAAAGGAATGAGTATCCCTTTAACCGAGTAAGAATTAACTTACACAACACCGGTGAAGAATGTCCTTCCTCGAACAAACGTCCTAAAAGAGATGTCGGTCACTCGAACAACCTTGAATAACACAATTACCAATGATCCACTTAATAAACGATTCAAACATGATCACAACCCACTTCAAAAGTCGACACAACAATATCCAAACTCATTGGGGCATTATGACAAACACTTAGCAAACATTCATCCTTTGATTATAATCAACCCCAAACTCTATCGGAACCAAACTCCAAAATGAGTAGTTCAATCCAACAAAACACATTCAATAATATCAATAATCCAATAGGAATCTACAACTCAAGGTTACAACAACAATAATTGGAAAACCCCCAAAAATAACCAAAGTCAACATCAAGGGTTCTTGATTAATTCTCCAAATATTCATCAAATCCGAAAAACACATCAATAAATCCATAGGAATATATGTATCCAAGTTAGAAAATCCATATCTAACCTATTCCAACATAATAGCAAGCTTACACGAAGAGATCGGAAGGAAAATACTCAAAATCCGAAATTCTAGATCCAAGAAATCATTACCTTGATTTGATGTATTGGAGAGGATGAAATGATGATTAATCCGAATGATAAGCTTGAAGATGATGATAGATGGATTCAGATCGAAGAAATCTCTCCAAAACGCCTAAAATCCCCCAAAACCGACGAAGGAATGAAGTGGAACGAAAAAATGACGAATCTGGACTGCACTGTCCAATATATACTGGTTCCATCTTAGCGCACGCTATGACCTGATATGTGGCGTGCGCTAACGGGTTAACCGGGTAGTCCAGTAAGCTCTGACTGCCTCGTTAGTGTACGCTACGAACTTGGTAGCATGCACTAACGTCTTCCCGATAGCGTGCGTTAACCCAAAAAGTTAGCGTGCGCTATCGATATCTCGATGCCCAGGATCAAGTCCGTAACCTCCCTGTTCTTCGGGTTCGCTCGCGATAGCATACGCTACACCCAAAACTCAGCGTGCGCTACTACACCATTAGCATACGCTAATATCCACTCATAGCGTACGCTATGAATTATTCCAAATCAGTCCAGTACCCACTGGACTCTGCCTGATCGACCTTAGCGCGCGCTACACTGATTGCATAGCGTGCGCTATCCAAACTTACTAGCGCATGCTACTTACCATTCGTAGCGTGCACTACTACAACTCAACTGCAGTTCAGTGCCTTCTGGACTGTCTGCCTGAACCACACTAGCGTGCGCTAATGCTGAGAGGTAACGTGCGCTACTCGTACTGAATTAGCGCGCGCTAAAGAGAGTACGTAGCGTGTGCTACTCCTTACACACAACCCATTACGAAAAAGACAATGATGATAAACACGGCTCGATCCTCCAACCAGGTAGAAAGACAAATAATAACTGCTACACGACACAAATTACTTTGAACGGTGAATACAATGATTGAATATGAATGATGAATGATTATTAATGAGTGAAAATTACTGAGTGACAATTACTGAATGATAATGACTGAATTACAACTGGGTATTACACTCATGTTCAACGACATGAATGACAATATGCATGACCAAAATCATTAACACTAAACCACAATCAATATAAAATGCTTACCCCAATTCATTCGGGAGCAATCTCGACGTCAAATCATCACCGATGATTATCCTCAATGCTCGGCGATCCAAACGTACCACGGACTATAGATAACTCATATCCTCGTCTTTACCGTAACGTATCCTCGATACTCAATTATGCTAATAACCGAAGTAAATCATATACATTATGATTTAACTCCAAAATCGGAAAAATGATATACAATCCAAATCCCCAGAGTTCACAATAATGATCATCGCTATATGCATTATAAACGAAATTAAACTGAAACCATTCAATAAGCATTATAACTGAGCAAGTAATAACTTGCCTTGATATCGACAAGATGATGATGTAGCTGCTACCAAGTCCTTGCCGTCGTCTACAAGTTCCTTGGCCCCGACCAAAACAATCCACGACATTCTCGAACTCGACCGCAATACACGGTTATAATCACCGATCAATAATCTCAATCTATTACAATAATTCGATAAACAACAAGTTTGATAACAAACAACAATCCAATCAGCAAACCTAACGGTTCTGCAATATCTCGACTAACCATAAGTCCGAACAATCCCACTCAAACAATTACGAATTCACAACCACAATGCGATTACAGATACGAATGAAAAGAAAATCATATTCGATGATCAATCACAATATTTCCAGGTTCCATCTCATTATCATGCTCACCTTGTTATATATCATTAATGAATCGTCAATCAACATGACTTAACGAACATTGCATCTTCATATCTAAAAATACCGATAATTCAACATACAATCGTCTTGCGATGTTCAATTTATCAAAATCTCTTCAAGAACACTAAGTGATTCAAAACCATGTTCATAGTCATCAACAACAACATAATCCGATATCCTTCAACATGTAGATAATCATTCAACTCATAGTCCAAGTTATATATCCTCATATCCTTCAATATACACTTCTCATACCATTAAAAATCATAACACAACTACAATCATCATCATACGAAGCAAATACCGATAACAATACCAAGAATCCGAAATCAAGGTGTAGAGTTCATCAACATACCTCAAGAACATGAACAACACCATCAAACACCACAAGGATCATTGATATCTTCATATCCAAGACTCAAATCCAAGTTTCCAAGCTCATAACCAAGTTATAATAGGCTAATCTTCACTAACATATGCAGTGGGATGAAGAAAGAAAGGAGAACATTGTGTTTCTCCTCGTGAAGAAATGAAAGACCGATCCTTAATTTATAATCTTCACAGCTCGTTACATACGTTATCAATCAGCATTAATGTATGTAATGCTCAATACGTACGCTACAGGTCCTACATAGCGTACGTAACATCATTCCAGAGCCCACTGCCTCGTTTTGTTCGATCACTTACGTATGTAATGCCTAGGCCATAGCATACGTAATACATATGTTGACTTGCTGCAGTAAATGTCCATTTAGCCTACGTAATGTATAGTCCATAACATACATAATACTCGACATTGACCCTTCGTCCACATCTGAGCTAAAAGCTACCGACCACGGGCCCACCTGTCGATCGTATCCGGATCGTGTCATTTTCCTCCCATAACGTACGTTTATACTCAACGTAACCTACGTTATGGCTTTGTCTTAGTGTACGTAAGCCCCTATGCTTAACGTACACTACATTTGTATTGACAAAGTCTTCTCTGATCACCCAACTGTATCTCACCTGATCCTTTAACATACATAAAGACCTCATGTTAACGTACGTAACTCTTGGGAATTAATGTATGTAAGCTCATATGCTTAATATACGTTATGGCTTCTATACTTAGCCATTTACAACTGCTCGTCATCTCTGTTGGTCCCCAGAATGATGAAGACTGTCCTCACTGTACCAACACGAGTCTTTTCTAGCGCGCTTTGTCCTCACTCACGCGCACCTGAGAAACTTCCCAGGGGGTCACCCATCCCATAACTACTCCAGGCCAAACACGCTTAACTTTGGAGTTTCTATGAGATGGCTACCAGAAAAGAAGATGCATCTTGTTTGTATGAGTTGTCCATATCAATCCATTTAACTACTATCTAGTGCAGATCTCACAGGTCGAATCGCAAGCCGCGTCTCGCGCATTTTTAAGCTAATGCAGGCAGGATGCTGACCGAAGCCCAACAATCCCCCTCCCAGTACCTGCCAGCATTTTCAGCCCCATAGTCTGGAAACCTCCGCGAACTAGATTTGATCACACAACCCTCTAGCGGCTAGATTCATTCACACAGTCCTCCAACACTTGACATCAGCATATATTTCACCTCCGTTTACTTCTGCTGCGCCAAAATCTCAGTTCCAGCATACTAGATTTGATCATATAGCCCTCCAGCACCTGACAACCTCCACTGTACCAGCATCTCAGTTCCGGCCAAGTGGCAACATATGCTGCATGCCCACCTCTTAGTTCCAACACTCTAGCAGCCTCCACTGTAGGATACTCCGAGGGAATCCGCACCCGTGACCTGCTCCGATACCAATTGTTGGTCCCAAGAATGATGAAAACTGTCCTCACTATACCAACACGAGTCTTTTCTAGCGCACTTTGTCCTCACTCACGTGCACCTGAGAAACTTCCCAGGGGGTCACCCATCCCATAACTACTTGACATCCGCATATATTTCACCTCCGTTTACTTCTGCTGCGCCAAAATCTCAGTTCCAGCATACTAGATTTGATCACATAGCCCTCCAGCACCTGACAACCTCCACTGCACCAGCATCTCAGTTCCGGCCAAGTGGCAACATCTGCTGCATGCCCGCCTCTTAGTTCCAACACTCTGGCAGCCTCCACTGTAGGATACTCCGAGGGAATCCGCACCCGTGACCTGCTCCGATACCAATTGTTGGTCCCAAGAATGATGAAAACTGTCCTCACTGTACCAACACGAGTCTTTTCTAGTGCGCTTTGTCCTCACTCACGTGCACCTGAGAAACTTCCCAGGGGGTCACCCATCCCATAACTACTCCAGGCCAAGCACGTTTGACTTTGGAGTTTCTATGAGATGGATACCAGAAAAGAAGATGCATCTTGTTGGTATGAGTAGTCATAATCAATTCATTTAACCACTTTCTAGTGCAGATCTCACAGGTCGAATCGCAAGCCGCGCCTCGCGCATTTTTAAGCCTATGCAGGCAGGATGCTGGACCGAAGCCCAACAATCTCAATATACCGAATACGTGTACACGACACACTATATCCTCAAATGAGATTGTCGACCAAGTACGACAATTATACCAATACAGATGTCTCAGTCCTTCAATTATATGATCCATACTGTACAAATTCCATACTGTATAATATAATTCGGATAAAATAACATTAAACAATCGTAGTAGAATTTTAGGATATTACATGACGGGGCATCATGCATGTCCTATATGTGAAGAAAACACAAGCTATTTTCAGTTGAAATACAAAAAAAAAAACAGTTTATACTCAACATCGGAGGTTTCTCAATCGCCATCACCCATATTGTAGATTGATAAAAGCTTTTAATGGATACCAGGAAGAGGGATTTGCACCGACACCATTAATAAGAGAGAAAGTTTACGATCGCAATAAGAATATCAATACTATATTTGGAAAATTACAAAAAAAGTCCACTGCGAGAAACATATGGAAGAAGAGGTCCATATTCTTTGATCTTCCATACTGGCGCAAACTAGATGTCAGACATTGCACAGATGTTATGTATGTCGAAAAAAATGTGTGTGATAGTGTGGTCGACACACTTGTCAATATTAAAGACAAAACAGAAGATGGTGTCAAGGCTCGTCTAGACCTAGAGAAAATGGGTATGCATCCTCAGTTGCATCCGTAATCAGTTGGTAAACGAACTTATTTCCCCACAGCATGTTATACTTTATCAAAAAGGGAGAAAATCAGCTTTCTTAAATGTTTACAAGGCAATAAAGTGCCACAATGTTACTCTTCAAATATTAAGAGTCTTGTGTCGTTGCAAAATCTTAAATTGGTTGGCTTAAAGTCCCATGACTGTCATGTCTTGATGCAACAACTTCTAGCAGTGGCTACACGTGATGTCATGCCTAAACAAGTGAGTAATGTCATAACACGCTTGTGCTTTTTTTCAATGTTATATGTAGAAAAGTGATACATCCTCTGGTTTTGGATGAGTGGAAAAATGAGGCTATTGTTATCTTATGCCCATTATAGATGTATTTTCCTCCTTCTTTCTTCGATATCATGGTTCACTTACCTGTCCATCTAGTTAGGGATATTGAAGAGTGTGGCCCTATTTATTTGAGATTGATGTACCACATTGAGCGATACATGAAGATTTTCAAAGGGTATACCAAAAACCCATCTCGTCTGGAAGCATCTATTGTGGAGAGGTACATTACAGAAGAAGCTTTCGAGTTTTGCACATATTACATGTCACAAGTGGAATCTATAGGATTTCCTAAGTCTCTACATGAGGATAGAATTAGAGGAAAGGGTACACGAGGTGTTAAAGTTTTAACCACGAGTCGAGATGAGGTGCTTCAAGCACATTTGTACATTTTGAATAACACCAGTGATGTTCTTCCCTACTTGTCAGCTCACAAGAACCATTTGAAGATAAAGAATCCCCGTATAAGTGAAAAATGGTTGTTGATCGAACATAATAAGACTTTCTTGAGATGGTTTAAGGAACAAATTTCTAGCAGTGCATCTGAAATATTACAATGGCTAGCTTACGGACCCAAATCTGAAGTCGTAACTTGGAGTGGATATGATATTAATAAGTGATCATTCTATACAAAGTCACAAGATGGATAAGAGTATAGTTCAAAATAGTGGAGTTACTCTTCAAGCCGAGTCTATGCACTTTTCAAGCTCAAAAGACAAAAACCCAGTTTTAGCATCGACGAGTTACTATGGAGTTATAGAAGAGATCTAGGAACTTGATTATGTTAAGTTTAGAGTGCATGTGTTTAAGTGTAAGTGGGCTGATAATAATACGGGTGTGGAAATCGATGAGATAGGGTTTACATTGGTAGATCTTCACAAGGTAGCTTACAAAAATGAGTATTTTATCATGGCACACCAAGCAAAATATGTGTTCTATGTCAATGATCCATCTAATGAAAGATTGTCCATGGTTATTCCAGGTAGAAGTTTGGATATGAATGAAACTGAAGAATCAACATTTGACAATTGTGAATTTATTCCTTTGTCAACACGTTTACCCACTATCGTTGAAGAAAATGAAGCTGACGACATACATGCCATTCGAAATGACCATGATGAAGGTTTATGGGAGAACTTTGTTATCTCAAAAGATAAATAAAAATCAGGTACATGAATAAGTACATCTAAATTTTGCATATATACATGCCATTTTTGTTCTCATTCTAAGTTTAACCGAATTAAATTATTCTCCTCTTACAAAGTGAATCGGTGTTCACTTACAAATCAGTAGATTTAGTACTTAGTGGTCAAAATATAGGCAATTAGATGTTAAGTCATAATAAATGTCAATTTAGGCAACTAGGTAATACATTGTGTTTGACAAATATTAGTTTTTTGACAATGAGTTTTTTCAAACAAAAAATATTACTGTTTGGTGTTTGGCATCATGTTCCCACTTGGCATCATGTTAAGTACAAATTCAGCTTATTGGTGTATGTTGTCTTTGACAAATATTAGTTTTTTGGTTTATGCTGTGTTTGACAATATTGTAATTTGTTTATGAAGGCATATGACTTCTCCTCGATATCCTCCTCGTTCTCCTTCTCATTCTCCTCGTACTCCTCGTTATTTTCCTCCTCATTCCACTGCTTCTCCTCATACGCAGACTACTACATCGAGAAATCCTACAAGATGTAGAAGTATGTCCAAACGCCGTGTAAATGGGAAAAAGCTAACTCTTGGCATCGATCAAGTAAGGGGAAAACTTAAGTATGAACACAAAATCAAATTAAGTACTTATTTGGGTAAACTTGCGAAAGATAAGGATTTATAAGGCTGATTTTAAAAGAAGTGTAAAAACAATATAATCGAACAACTGAAGTTCAAATACAGATTTGATTCAACCGATCAAATGAGTTAACTTATACAACCATATCGAATTGACTTTATTAAAACAGACGTACTCGAGTACTAAACGAACCAAGAAGACAAATCACAATGACAATAACATCAATCACATCACTGAGCCATTCCATCGTCCTGTCGGTACTGTGGTTACCTCCCCGCTCCTCGGCTACCTGAACATCAAAACAATGTCCACCCCCGAAGGGGTTAGCAAAACAATGCTAGTACAAGTATCGTCAAACAATAAATAATCAATGCATCATAAAGCATGCAAAACGGACTTCCGCCACCGGAATCCAACGATGCGAATCCTCACGATTCCATCAACACAATACAAGGTAATCCAACGATCCAGCTTCTCAAAGATAGATCCCCATGATGATCCCGTCGGACCAACGCATGGTGGAAAACCCGTCCAACGATCCAGCGCCCTCAGCATAGATCCCCATGATGATCCCGTCGGACCAACGCATGGTGGACATTCGATCCAGCGCCCTCAGCATAGATCCTCATGACCCCCTCGGATCATTTATACCATAATCAATCAATTATGCATACACATATGCTTTTCAATATGTTCATCAATACGAACAAACAACAACGAATATCACGAGAATTTCCAGAAATACATCTCATATTCAACAATATGAACAAAACCATAAGCATGATAAATCGAACTCGACATATGATACTTGCCTCAAAAATGGCAAGGACGAAACACCTTGATGATCTCAACACACTCGAAGGCCGCCTCCTTCGATCAACGTAACGAGCTCGAACCTTAACAAAAGGAATGATATACAAATCATCTTAAGTCGAACGATGGCCTAACCATTCGGTCTACGGCCGAAAGGCTCAAAATAAACAATCTGCCTGGACTGCTTAGCGTGCGCTACGATTTACGTAACGCGGCGCTAAGCAGCTCGTTAGCGACGCTATCGTGTAAGACTAGCGCGGCGCTAGTTACGAATCGACGCTTGAACTGGCCGATACATAACGTACGCTACGTACGTTTTGTACGTTAACTGAACCCCGATAGCGCACGTTAACTCACATATGTTAGCGTGCGCTAACGTTGCATGGCAGAATACTGCTAACGGAAAAACTGGGTTGAACAGTGGTGAATTCATGAATTCTATGTTGATACAACAAATCATCCTCAAGTCTGACATGCTAATAAGGTTGTAGAAGTTCCATGATCATGAGGCACAAATATACGGATAATCATCTCAACAACATATCTTTTCTAAGATCTTCACGAAATATACCAAGTTCCGATTATTTCAAGTCCCAAAACATATGATTCCTTACGTAAAACATACAAAATAGGAAATCTCCGATTACTGATCATAAATCGGTTTGAAAACGCTTAGGAGTCCATACTACTAAGATGGTTCAAAGGTTCATACGATAAATAGTGCCGATACGTCAAAAGTATCCTTCTAACATGTGATGACCGATTATAAACGAAATAACTGACTATCTCAACATGATCAAACGTCCTTAAGAACATTACTAACATCGGTGAAGAATCAGCTACCTCAAGTAGTGAAGAACACGGAGGAAATCGAAGAAATCCAACAACGAAGGCTTGAACACCAATCTCCAATGATAAACGATCTTCAATCACGAACTAGGGTGTTGATATGAAGTGTTTAGGATGAAGGAAGTTATGTTCTAAGTGTAAGAATTCGGGTAATGAGAGTAGAGAGAACTGAAATCACGAATAGGATGCTGTCCTATTTATAATAAATGGCTATTAGCGCGTGCTAGACCCTGTTCGTAGCGTGCGCTAACGGCTCACAGTCTAAACTGTACTCGGCACTTAGCGTGCGCTATGCATATCCCTGTAGCGTGCGCTAAGGCGTTGACTTGGCTTTTCCCAAAAGCCGTCCAGGTACATCCGACACGATCCGACAGGGGTCCCCCAGCCAGATCTCACCTACCGCACGTCTCAATCAAATTGACCATGCATAGCGTGCGCTAATGACCCTCTGTAGCGTGCGCTATGAATCTACGTTAGCGCACGCTAAACACAGCCGATAGCATGCGCTACATGCGCAGATTTACAATCTTTAAATCACAACCACGAAATTAAATGCTCGACAACATCGGATTATGAAATACGGAAAATAATACTCAGATCAAGTACAATCATTACAATATCACAAGTTCCAATTACATAACAGAAATCTCGGGTATTACAGTGTAATGCACATAAAACATTCTTATCTGTGTGAGACTCGTCTCAGATTTCTTTAATTCTTTCGACCCCTCTCGGGTCGTCATGTTACACGACACAACGATGACCGTAACATATTAAAACAGTATAACCTCACCTCGTTTGCTGAAATCTTGAAATATATTCCTTTGAATTTGGCTCGGTTGTCCTTCTTGGATCCCGGATACGCTTCTCCTAGCACTTGAAAATACTTTTTCATATTTCCGGTCATAAATTCTTGATGTAAAATCTGAAATATCTTTGAGGACTTTTATCAAACACCTTTGAAAAACTGTCAGATTTGAGCTATCTGTTTGATCGGGATTTTTGTGGCTTTTATAAATTTTGTAAGGAAAATATGTTTCGGGCGTTTTAAAGTAGAGGTTCACAGATTCAAAATGATATATGGTATGTACAAAAAAACGTCCGGGAACATATATAAATAAGGGCTCAAAATCGGTTGAAAATCAACCTTACCGGACAATGGAAGCCTTATCCTGACAGTGGCGAGAAGCTTCGTCGGTCGTGACCGACCTTATCCTGACGGGCGACAGACTTATCCGGATAGTGGTCGAGAAGCTTCGCCGGTCGTGATCGACCTTATCCGGACAGTGGACAAACCTTATCCGAGAGTGGCCTAGAAGCTTCATCGGCCATGACCGTGATTGTCGATCGGCGTGTCCGGCGGTGGCCGGCAAATGTCCGTCAACTTGGCCGCCAGTTCGACCGCTTCCGATGTCCAAATTCGATTTTCCGACCTGTTAGGACTCTTGAGTTAAATCTTCGATATGCTCTAACGGATTTTCGATAATATTAAAATAATAATTTAATATTATTTTTGCAAGATAAGTGTTCGAAATGAAAATTTTATCGTATCAATTTTAAAATTTTCAAATCACTTTCATAAATTCTAAAATAATCCTTATAATTTATTTTGAAATCTTTACTTTTAAATCTTTCATTTTATGTTGGAAACATATCGATCCAAGTATTCGACAACTTGTAATTATTGAAATCCATGACCATTAGCAAAATAAATAGCACTTAATTAAGTCTTTGAATTTTCTAGGGTATTACAATTATTATTTTATAATCATTTAGCACATCGATCTCCTTACTGAGAAACTGAGCTCCTCACTGCAACAAAACATCTCACAATGACCTTTTATCATGTTAGAGGAGATAATTAACATGTCGTATAAAACGTAATGCAAAGGGACATAGCAGTTATTCATGCTCATGAAATGTCTACTTGTATGCCATGCTTTCATAATGCATATTATATAAATGCATTTAGGTATTAAATGGTTATTGGCTTAGGGGATAACCGGGCATTACAGTACTCCCCTCCTTATAAAATTTATAAAAGCCACAAAAATCCCGATCAAACAGATAGCTCAAATCTGACAGTTTTTCAAAGGTGTTTGATAAAAGTCCTCAAAGAGATTTCAGATTTTATATCAAGAATTTATGACCGGAAATATGAAAAAGTATTTTCAAGTGCTAGGAGAAGCGTATCCGGGATCCAAGAAGGACAACCGAGCCAAATTCAAAGGAAGTTATTTCAAGATTTCAAAGCGAGGTGAGGTTATACTGTTTTAATATGTTACGGTCATCGTTGTGTCGTGTAACATGACGACCGAGAGGGTCGAAAGAATGAAAGAAATCCGAGACGAGTCTCACACAGATAAGAATGTTTTATGTGCATTACACAACATGATTTTGACGATTTATAAGGGTTTAATCTCACTGAGTATGCTCGCGTACTCACACCTCGTCATTTATGTTTTTCAGGCTAAGGAATCGACGAACGGGACAAGCAGAAGATGAATACATACTCCCAACACGATGAAGTTCTAAATAATAAAAGATGTTGTCGCCGTAACTATTATTATTTTTACGAAACCCTTGATGTTTTTCGACGAATATAAATTTCAACGGACCATGTCCGAATATTTGATTCCCCATTTTTTTGTAAAACTGTACTGATGGTTGAATAAACGAGTTTTATTGAAGATTTACTGACTAAAATGCTTCCGCAAATACTCCGAATTTATATAAAAATTTTTTAAGGAAAAATGAGCCATGTAACGTTATTTTTAATTAAGAAAGCCAGGGCGTTACAGCTATTGTTACTTGCATAACCTACGTTATACCTTAGTGTTAACGTACGCTTTGGCCTTCAGCGTTTTGGGCAGTGGCTTCTGTCCAGTTTTTTCCCAGCCCTTACATATGTTAATGTGGGGCTGTTACGTACGTAAGTCCCTTATAGCGTACGCTAAACTGGATATTGTAGCGTACGCTATCGACCTCAGTAGATTGGGCATATTGTTCTGCCAGGCTATTACGTACGTTATCACCCGAGTATTACGCACGTAATGACCTTAATGTATGTTACCGTACGTAACGCGTGAGCGGGTTTTATAAACCTGAGTTGACCTTCATTTCGCCATTCTTCATCTTTTTCTCACTTCGTCCGAGAGCAGTGTTCCGAGGAGGGATATGAGAGATTTTCGAGTTTTGTCCGTGGAGTTCGTTGAGAGATCGATTGTTGTGTCCCAAGTTAAGTTTATCATCATCTCAATCCTCTTTCTCTATCCTAAATCCAAGGTAATCTCCTAGAACCCTATTTTTGGGAAATTTGGGGGGTTTTGAGTTTTTATCCGATTCGTTCCGTATTGTTGATTAATCTATGATGTATACCATTAATCTTGGTGGTATTCTTGTTTTCCCTATGGATTCATGGTAAGTTTTGTGTTATTTGTGAAATCGAGAGGGTTCGGTTGCGATCAGTCCTTGTCGTTGTTTTGTACGAACTTACATGAATCGTAGGTGGGATTTCGGGTGTCTTCCATTATTTTTATTCTTGTCGAATTGGTTGTAATTTTGTTTGACGAATCATCTAGGTTCGGTGTGTCTAGTTTCTCGCAACCGCGATTGTTTCATTCCGTCTTTTCGTTGTGATAATCGAGGCAAGTACCCTTAATAAGCTTACATGCTTAACATGGTAGTATTGGATGAGTAACGTGTGTGTGTGTATGCTCACGACGGGTTAAATCTGAAGGGGTCTCGGTAGGGGTCCATAGAGGCGTGTGTCCGTGGTTAATTGTGGTGCATTCTATAAATGTGTTTTGGGTTGTTGCGTTTCCGAAAATGTGTGTTTCAAACTAATGTTTTCTCATTTGCATGCTTTGGCTATATGTGTAAGGTGTAAATTGTTCATTTGGTTACTTATACTAGCGTAATTGCTAACCCCTTTGGGGACCCATTTTGGGGAAATTCTTGTTATGAATTTCAGGTCATGTTCAGCCGGACGATCGGGCGCTGGGGCAGTACGAGGATGCTGGTCACGGTTGATGATGTGTGCTATTGAGTCTCTTTAATTCCGCTGTCCCTTTTGATGCAGTTGTTTTTATTTAAACTTGTGAACTTATAGAAAGTACTTGCGAGTACTTAGGAATTTCTACAGGGATTATTGTTTGTATGTCTGTTTTTCCGGTTATATCGGCGTTTAATTTATTCTCTTTGTTCTGGTGATGTGTGTTTTCTTGCTAACAAAGATAGTTAGACGAGTGGTATTTTTTCATTATCCTGGTGGGTCCCATGTAGGGGTCCACAACACTGTAATATTCCCTGAATATCTTGGGGGTGTTACAGAAAATGGTATCAGAGCACTAGGTTTATGGATACCTAGGCTTGTCGGTTAATTGGGTCTAGTTGTGTTTTGTTTTGCACATTGTCACCCTGCTGCCATCATCTCGGTACTTCCAGTGCGGTAAGTTTTCTTTACTCGATTCCTTGTTTCCTTGTATCGTACTTTCGATTCTTGAATTGTGACTGTTTTTCCTCTCGTACTTATCATCGTATTGCTATTGGTATCTCTTATTTTCAGTATGGATGCTGGGAGAGGCTGAGGTAGGGGTCGCGGTCGTGGTCGCGGACGCAGTCAGGGACGTGGGAGCCAGTGAGGTGGCCACATCACACAATTCTGGGGTTGGTAGTACTTATGGTCATCAGATCCATAGTGCTACTCAAGAGGGCGCAACTGGTAGTGGCGCCGGTCTTGGTGTTGCAACTCTGATGCAACAAATGGTGAACCAAATGGATGCGATAGCTCAGGCGGTTTAGATCCCCACTCCGGCACATGCTACTCGGGGCGGAGCAAATCGTTGGCTTTAGGATGTCATCAAGATGCATCCTCCTCAGTTTTCGGGGGCTTCAGACCAGGTTGGTTGGGAGGCGTGGATCAAGGAGATATCCAAGGTCATTGTTTCCACCAACTGTCCCGAGGATCGCAAGGTACCTATTGCCCAATACTTTCTCACTGAGGACGCTACTGACTGGTGGGAGGCTGTTTAGCCTAAGGACCATGTTGTTTCATGGGTCGAGTTCAAAGACCTGATGGAGACCGAATATTGCCCGTGGCCAGTTAAACAGGCTCGAGTCAATGCTTTTTATGATGCTCAGCCTCGGGATATTCCTATTTTTCAAGCTATTGCTGATTACAACTGGGAGTTGGGCTTCGTGAAGGCCCAAGTTAGAGTGGATAGCGACAAAATTTTCCACTTTTCCAGACAGATGAAACTGAAGATTCGTGACTACATGTTTGGGCTCGCCTACACCACCTTGAAGGATTACCAGAGTAGAGCTCTTGCATATGACATGTCTTTAACGGCCAGTGAGGCGGCTCGTGAGAGCAAGAAACAGAAGTCCACCGGAAATTTTTCGGGCCACAAGGGTGAAGGTCAGAAAAAATCTCAGTCTGCTAATTTTCCCGCCGGTGGTGGTCCAACTCGTTCTACTGGGAATTTTCGCAGGGCTGCCAGTGTAATATCCGCAAATTCGATTTCTGGTAATTTTTCTTTTTTTTGGCCAATGTCCATTTTGACGGCTTGCTTGGGACCGTTTCGTCATCCTGAGAATGATTAATTCTACACTTTTTGTCATCCGAGTTCGTTTCGGTATCGTTTTGTTGAATTCCGTGTTCTTTAGCGACTTTTCCACGTATGAGTTCGACTTTGTTAAATCACCATTAATGTTTGGAAACTCCAAAAATTCTGAATCTTTGCAATATTATAAAGCATCGAGTTATATTTCCAATGGTTCAAACGGTGAGTCAATCGGAGTCCAGACGAGGGAGTTATGGTCGAAATAGCTAAGTCACTCTCATTTTCCAGATTCGGCCAAAACTATCTGTACCCTGTGCCGCGGCACACTTCGGCTGAGCCGCGGCACACTGCCGAGCCCTGGGAGCAATTTTGGGCCTATGCCGCGGCACACTTCTACTGAGCCGCGGCACACATGACAGTTAACCCTATATCTGTGTTTTCTTGAGCGGATCACCTCATTTTTCCCCATTTCTTCACTTGGGCACGAGAGAGGAGGCTTGAGAGGAAGAAGTTTCTTCACCTATCACTTGAGTGTGTGATTTCTCTTCATCTCTTTTCGATTGTGAAGCTTGGATCATCGATGTATCGCGTACTCTTCGAATCATAGTGCTTGGATCTTCAAGAGGTAATTTCTTCAACATCTTGGATTTCGATTTTGTATTGGGTAATGATGTTTTGGATGTTAAAATCACGGGGTATGAAGTGATATACGCATGATTATGGACATGTTTGAGTATTCATCGGATTATTGAAAGATTATTCAAGAACACTTTGGATTTGGTGTTGGAAATTGGGGATTTTGTTTGACTTCATCCTTTTAATCCGTAGTAATTTAGATTAGTGATGGATTGATGATTATTTAGGTGTATTCTATTATTTCCATCGTTATTCCACGGTTGGATTGTATTGATTCGTCGTTTTGGTTGAGTTATTAGTCGACGCTTTGAAAGTGTCCGACAAAAGGTCTAAGAGGGGGGGTTTGTGCATTGTACGATTATTATTCATCGTACGATTGTTAATTTATCATTGATATGACTTAGGGACGAGATCCTTGTGAAGAACTCAAGTAAGAACCCTTCCGTTCGTTGTCTTCTTCGTGGTTCAAGCTTCCCGGTTGAACCGTGTTCTTCGGGATTTTCGGTAACGTTTATTAAGGCAAGTATACATTTATGATTGTACGTTCTCGACTTTGAAAGTAAGAAATATTGATGGCATATCATGAATAAACCGTTTTTACGGCATTCATAGATATATTGTTGGAATGTAATGAACGAACCGTTTTGACGGCATTCCTACATGTATCGGCGTATGAGGTGAACGAACCGTTTCTACGGCATTCACATACGTAACGGCGTATGAGGTGAACGAACCGTTTCTACGGCATTCACATACGTCTTATGAGATTTTAGTTATTCCGGAATACTAGTCTTGAATTGATGAATTGACGGTTACTTTTACTTTATTGTCGAGGAGTATTGTGTTTCATATTGATATACTTGCACTAGCTATTCGACGGCTAATCCCTTTATGGGGGAAATACGTTTCATGTATTTCGTGTTCGTGAGGACGGACAGCAGTGTATCGGTCGGCATGAAGATGATGGGCAAGTGTGATACCGTGTCTTGTCTCCTGTTATTTTCGATTCCTCCATTCAGTGTTGTTGTACTGGAATGGATTTTTAAATACTCGAGTATTGTATTTCAGTTTCCTTGATGTTCCGGCCTGTGTTGCCGAGGTATTGATTTGTGCAGTGATGTATATGGTTTCATTGGTTATGGTTTTGAATACCATTTGTATCGTCTTTCTTTCCATTGTATGTAGACCTTCTCGGTCAAGTTTATAGTTCCGCGTATGTTTAGCCTTGTGGATCCCACGGCGGGGCTCACGGCGCTGTAATATACCCTAAATAACTTGGGGGTGTTACAGAATATGGTATCGGAGCTTAGGTTTATGGATACCTAGGCTGTCGGTCTTTTGGGTCGATTGAGTCGTCATTTGCCCACAGTATCACTACTCTGCCATCATCACAGTGCGACCGGAACTTGTAAGTCCTCTCGCTCTTCTTGTATTTTTCTTAATCGTTTCGTTTATAGCTTGGTATTCTTGGGAATTGGTCACTTCGAGAATGTGCGATTTGGATTATACTTATGCACGTGTGTGCCCTTCAGAATGTTGGCTGAAAGTAGGAAGAAACGTGGCCGTGGTCACAGACGTGAACTCTTCCTTGAGATTTTGTTAAGTTGCTAATTGCGATATTGGTGTGTATCGGTATTATGTTGAGACTTTGTTTAGGAGTCGCATGCTAGTATCACGGGAGATCTTCGACTTCACAGACTTGTAAGTATGTTGTTCGGATTATTCGATAATTCTTGGTGAATTTGAATTCCCGTTGAAATGTTGGTTGTGCGAGTGATTGCAAGTTTCGAGGACGAAACTTATTTTAAGGGGGGTAGAGTGTAATACCCTGCTTTTTCGGATATATTTTTTTCGTTTATTTGTTGGATGTCGTTGATGGATAATTGTGCTTGAGGATGATGTGAACGTATGACAATGTTGCTGAATGCGTATATGTATTCATTGTGCCGTATGATCGTTTGGTATGTCGAGATGTTGGTAGAGAATAGCGGAAAATGGCTAAGTACAGCTACGTTAGCGCACGCTACAAGGTATGCCTAGCGCGCACTAAGGCATATACTTAGCGTACGCTACGGTGCATACTTAGCGCACGCTAAGAGATTCGGTTACGTACGCTAAGGAGGACCCCTAACGTACGTAACGACTTGCTGGGTTAGTTTCGGAAGGTGGCCGACAGGTAGGCCCAGGTTGATTTTTATATTCAGCTAGCGCACGCTAACGCATGTTGGTTAGTGTACGCTAACACCAGATCGCCAATAATGGAATCTTAGCTTTCGACAGGTGGACCCGGCCATGTTCGACGCGTGTCCAGATGAGGTCAACGAGTGCTTGTCGTGTAGAGCTAGCGCACGCTAAAACCGTATGATTAGCGCACGCTAATTCCATATCGGTCAAAGGAATCCCGGTAATCGCGGATGCTTTCGGCATGTGGGGGCACGATACTGTATCAAGTCAACGACGATTAGCGCGCGTTAAAGTCGAAGAATAGCGCACGCTACTGAGCATTTCACTGTAGCAAGTCAACGCCTGTTAGCGTACGCTAATGCATGGGCATTACGTACGTTAGATGAATTTCGAAGCAATGCGGTAGCTTCTGGACTGCCCGATAGCGCACGCTATCAAGGAAGGATAGCGCACGCTAGTCATGTAGCGCATGCTAAATATAAGGTCTAGCGCGCGCTAGTGATGTGTTTTATAGAGAGGATAGACGAGTGCTGAGAGGCATTTTGTCCATTCTCCTTCCTTCAGTCAATAGAGAGAGCCTTGGGAAGTACTTGAAGTTCCTAAACATTGAGAGATGATTCTCTCAAACAAGATTAAGATGGAGAGCTCGGATTTAAGTATTGTTCTTGAAGTTTTTGATGATTCTTGGAATGAAGTTCAATTATTCTTCTTCGTGGTTCGTCCATACAAGGTAATCCTTGTATCCCCTTGATAGTGGTTCGTTTTTTTTTTTTAAGGATTACTACTTGGGAGGGAGCATGTTGGGAATCGTGTATTTTGATGTTCGTTTTTATTTCAATGTAAATGCATATATTGGACTGTACTTTTATCCGCTACGTGAGTATTTTGAAATGGCTTTTGGTATTTTACCAACTGAATTTTATTTTGTAAAACCGATTCCCTAAACTGAGTTTTTGGCATTTTGGCCTTGATCATTTTGACGGTATTTGGAAAATGATTTTTTTTAGTATTTGAAAAATATTACCGTCATCGGTCTTCTTGGCATTTTTGAAATGACGTGGAAAATTGTGCTTAGCCTGGTAAATCCTTGTGAGAAGGGTTTACGGCGTGTAATATTCCCAGGAGGATCTGGGGTATTACAATCTTGGTATCATGTGATAATGCTATACGAGATTTATTGGAATTGTAATAAGAGATTTCGGATGTTGATATGATTATTGAGATCTTCTTCATATGATGATAAGGGTTTTGTTGTGATTCTTGAGGTTGTATGAATGACATGATGAAGAAAATGGTAACATGGAGATATATACCTCGGATATGTTGTTCTGAACGTGATTCCGGATATTTCATGTTCTTGAAGAACTCTTGAATTATACGAGGTGATGAAATTTTTAAGAAGTGTTGATGTTTTGAAAATGAATATGGAATATTCGTATCTAGAGCTAAACTATGTGTTGGAAATAATATTCGTATAGGAATACGAATGTGATTATGAGTTTGATGAGACTATTATTCATCTCTGAATTTGGAAGCCCATACGTATGGAGCAAATATTCAAGTCGAATGATTGGATTGTTTGATAACCTTAGAATATGATTATCTATAGTGTTGAACTAATTGGATGGTTCGAATTAACGATGATCATCGGAAAATTTTAACTACGGATTTACGAGAAGGGAACCTTGTCAATTCATATTTAAGAATTGAGTTTGGAACCGATAACATTTAGACCCTTATTATTGGTCCGAATTGGTTGCTGATATGATCATCGGATTTCGGCTCGTATTGTGGACATGGATTCGTGAGGGTCTGAGTTGGACAGTTCGGACTGTGTTTAATCGAGATATTGTGCAACTGATGAGTTTGTGGCCTAGTTGTATTGATATTGATCTTCATCAAACCTGTTGATTATTAAGCCTTCGTTTTACATTAAGATATGATGTTTGATCGTGGATTATGACTGTTGAGTTGCGGTTGATGTTGAAGAGTTCGTAGATTAGCTTGGTCGGAATTGAGGAACCCATAGACGAAACCAACTGAATTGGTAACAGTTCATTGTATTGATATCGAGGCAAGTTTTATACTTGTACTAATCAATGAGATTAATGTTATCTGTAGGTGTACGAATGTGTGTATCATTTCGGGACTTGGCCTCTTTATGATTGTATTGATATCAGGGGATTGGTTGACACGACGCCCGTCGGCAATTTATGCCAAATGTTACTGTTGTTTGTAAAAGGCCGGTTCAAGGCATTGCGATACTTGTTGGTAAAGTCGCTGTCGATAGCCGGTTCGCGGTATCGACGTATCGATTGTGATTGTGATGGATGTTCCATTGAGATATTGTGGTGATCGTCGTTATTGATATCGGTGTTTTTCTATTAATATTATATTAACCGATTGGAGACGTTTGATACATCCTTTTGTTATCTCCGTTTCGGTGGTCGGTTTAAGACACCGGAACATCTATTCTATCGTATCATTGATTATCGATTGACCGTTCTAAGGTAATCGAGGTATTGAATTGGGATTATCGAAGATAATTCCCATCCGTTGTCAAAGATATTCTCATCCGTTGTATCGTTGTTATCGATTGGCCATTCTACGGTAATCGAAGTATTGAATTGGGACTGTCGAGGATAGTTCCCATCCGTTGAATTATTATTGCCGTGTTGGCCGACTCAAGGCAGCACACTATTATCCTTGTGAACTCGGTAATTTTGTGATCGTTGAGAGTTGAGGATTTCCCGAATTGTTGTGTTGTGATTATTGCTCGTGTTAATCGGTCCTTAGGGATTTTGATCCCAGGATGGTTATGTTGGATATTGTTGGTCGTGTCGATTTTTCATTATTCGTGTGTCGTCGTTCACTGGGTGAATCGTATGATCCGTATAGGATATATTATCTTTTGAGTTTCGTTGTCACGTCGTATCGTGGCATATCTGGAATTATATCTGCGTGCCGATTGGTTATGTGTAGGATTTTTAGCCCGGCACACGATGGTCATGCGTGGATGTTTCCGCATTGGACCGTGCACACGAGGCGTAGTTCGTGAGGCTAATTAGGTACATTGTCACACGTATATTCTGGATTCCGTATACGGGGTGGACATGTGCACGGACACATTTCCGGATCGGGCTTACTGTGATGTCCATCTTTGAGCCGAACAATTTTTGATCGTTCATAGTCCATGTTTGATTGGATGTGTTCGACGTTTTGTGATTAAGCGTTCATACGCCAGAGGGGTATGTTCGACAGTCAGGTTTGTTTCTTTGAGATCTGTATTGTGATGATTTACAGCTTTGGGCTATTCGGCTTTCAGGCCATCGTGATATACAACTTCGGTTGAGGGGCTTTCAAACCATTGCGATGTATTGGTATTTCTGTTGGAGCCTTCAGAAATTGTGATTCGTATTTACCTCAGTGTTGGCTTGGATTACCTTCGGGTAATGTATTGTTGTGTTACTTGTAACGTTTCGCCGTTGGGCGTAAGTTACGCGTTTCTTGTGTATCTCGTTGAGTTTTCCTGGTGGGATATTGCTTCTCCCTAGTTGTTTTAAGTTTCGGGACGAAACTTCTTTTAAGGAGGGTAGAATGTAATATCCGCAAATTCGATTTCTAGTAATTTTTCTTTTTTGGCGAAAGTCCATTTTGACGGCTTGCTTGGGACCGTTTCGTCATCCTGAGAATGATTAATTCTACACTTTTTGTCATCCGAGTTCGTTTCGGTATCGTTTTGTTGAATTCCGTGTTCTTTAGCGACTTTTCCACGTATGAGTTCGACTTTGTTAAATCACCATTAATTTTTGGAAACTCCAAAAATTCTGAATCTTTGCAATATTATAAAGCATCGAGTTATCTTTCCAATGGTTCAAACGGTGAGTCAATCGGAGTCCATACGAGGGAGTTATGGTCGAAATAGCTAAGTCACTCTCATTTTCCAGATTCGGCCAAAACCGTCTGTACCCTGTGCCGCGGCACACTTCGGCTGAGCCGCAGCACACTGCCGAGCCCTGGGAGCAATTTTGGGCCTGTGCCGCGGCACACTTCTACTGAGCTGCGGCACACATGACAGTTAACCCTATATCTGTGTTTTCTTGAGCGGATCACCTCATTTTTCCCCATTTCTTCACTTGGGTACGAGAGAGGAGGCTTGAGAGGAAGAAGTTTCTTCACCTATCACTTGAGTGTGTGATTTCTCTTCATCTCTTTTCGATTGTGAAGCTCGGATCATCGATCTATCGCGTACTCTTCGAATAATAGTGCTTGGATCTTCAAGAGGTAATTTCTTCAACATCTTGGATTTCGATTTTGTATTAGGTAATGATGTTTTGGATGTTAAAATCACGGGGTATGAAGTGATATACGCATGATTATGGACATGTTTGAGTATTCATCGGATTATTGAAAGATTATTCAAGAACACTTTGAATTTGGTGTTGGAAATTGGGGATTTTGTTTGACTTCATCCTTTTAATCCGTAGTAATTTAGATTAGTGATGGATTGATGATTATTTAGGTGTATTCTATCATTTCCATCGTTATTCCACGGTTGGATTGTATTGATTCGTCGTTTTGGTTGAGTTATTAGTCGACGCTTTGAAAGTGTCCGACAAAAGGTCTAAGAGGGGGGGTTTGTGCATTGTACGATTATTATTCATCGTACGATTGTTGATTTATCATTGATATGACTTAGGGACGAGATCCTTGTGAAGAACTCAAGTCGGAACCCTTCCGTTCGTTGTCTTCTTCGTGGTTCAAGCTTCCCGGTCGAACCGTGTTCTTCGGGATTTTCGGTAACGTTTATTAAGGCAAGTATACATTTATGATTGTACGTTCTCGACTTTGAAAGTAAGAAATATTGATGGCATATCATGAACGAACCATTTTTACGGCATTCATAGATATATTGTTGGCATGTAATGAACGAACCGTTTTGACGGCATTCCTACATGTATCGGCGTATGAGGTGAACGAACCGTTTCTACGGCATTCACATACGTAACGGCGTATGAGGTGAACGGACCGTTTCTACGGCATTCACATACGTCTTATGAGATTTTAGTTATTCCGGAATACTAGTCTTGAATTGATGAATTGACGGTTACTTTTACTTTATTGTCGAGGAGTATTGTGTTTCATATTCATATACTTGCACTAGCTATTCGACGGCTAACCCCTTTATGGGGGAAATACGTTTCATGTATTTCAGGTTCCAGGAGGACGGACAGGCAGGTATCGGGTCGGCATGAAGATGATGGGCAAGTGTGATACTGTGTCTTGTCTCCGGTTATTTTCTTGGATTCCTCCATTCAGTGTTGTTGTACTAGAATGGATTTTTAAATACTCGAGTATTGTATTTCAGTTTCCTTGATGTTCCGGCCTGTGTTGCCGAGGTATTGATTTGTGCAGTGATGTATATGGTTTCATTGGTTATGGTTTTGAATACCATTTGTATCGTCTTTCTTTCCATTGTATGTAGACCTTCTCGGTCAAGTTTATAGTTCCGCGTATGTTTAGCCTTGTGGGTCCCACGGAGGGGCTCACGGCGCTGTAATATACCCTGAATAACTTGGGGGTGTTACAGCCAGTCTCCTTCCCGTGATGTGAAGTGTTTTAACTGTGCCGGCCGGGCCACATCAGTCGAGCTTGTCCGAGCCCTTTGCTGATGTGTAATCGGTGTCGCCAGCCGGGCCACAAGGCTGCTTTCTGTCCTGAGAGAGAGATAAATCTTGGTGCCCAGACATCCTTCCCAACGCCTAGGGAACCGAGTGTGAACCAAGGGTCGTTTGCTTCTCAGTCCCCGCCGAGTGCCAGTCGAGGGAAAGGTCGGGGTCAGCCCCCTAGAGGGAGAGCTTCTAGTGTCGACTCCACCCATCCGCGTGTTTATGAGATGAGGAGGGCCGATGATCCAGCTGTCACCGTGGCCACAGGATCCGTTCATATTCAGTCTCATCCTGTCAGTGTGCTTTTTTATTCGGGTGCTACGCATTCATTCATCTCTCTGGAGTGTGTGCGCCGTTTAAGTCTTGACTGTTTGACTCCTTGTGAGCCTTTCATCATTAAGATTCCTACCGGTGATAGGATCGTTGGTGATCAGGAGGTCTGAGACTATTCTGTGTTTATTTGTGAGAGCGCTTGGCTCTCTAATCTTATTGTTGTGAGTATTGAGGGTGAGGATTTGATTCTCGGGGATGATTGGCTCGAGCGTCATGGTGCAATCATGAACTACCGCACGAGAATCATCACCATGTTAGTCGAGGATGGCACCGAGCACTCTTTCGCGGGGCGAAAGAGAAACCAGAAGTTCGTGATTAACGCCTTGAAGGTGATGAGACTCCTGTGGAAGGGGTGTACTGATTACTCGTGTTACGCCTTGAAGGCGAGGGATGGTCGAATCGAGTTTTCATCGATTCCCATTGTTAGTGAGTTCCCTGATGTCTTTCCTTACGAGTTACCGGGGTTGCCATCAGACCATGAGGTTGAGTTCGCTATCGAGTTAGAGCCGGGTGGGGCTTCGATTCTGTAGGCGCCGTATCGCATGGCACCTTTAGAGATGTCCGAGTTGAAAAAGCAGTTGAGTGAGCTTCTTGACTCAGGGTATATTTGACCGATCGCTTCACCTTGGGGCGCACCTGTTCTGTTTGTGTGGAAGAAGGATGGTTCACTGCGTTTATGTATCGAATACCGCAAGCTAAATAAGGTGACCATCAAGAACAAGTATCCATTGCCTAGGATTGATGACTTGTTTGATCAGTTGCAGGGAGCTGCGGTATTCTCGTAGATCGACTTGAGATTGGGGTACTATCAGCTTCGGGTGAAGGAGTCCGATATTCCGAAAATAGCTTTTCAGACGAGATACAAACATTATGAGTTTGTGGTTATGCTCTTTGGGCTAACCAACGTGCCGGTAGTGTTCATGCAGTTGATGAACAAAGTTTTCATAGAGTATTTGGATAAGTGTGTCGTCATATTCATTGACGATATCCTTATCTATTCGAGGAATGAGGAGGAGCATACGCATCATCTGCGCGTGGTGTTAGACATTTTGATGATCGAGCGACTCTATGCGAAGTTCTCGAAATGTAAGTTCTGGCTGAAGGAAGTGATGTTTCTGGGTCACGTGATTTCAGCCGACGGGGTCTGTGCGGATCCACAGAAGATTGAGGCAGTGTTGAATTGGGCGCCGCCTAAGAATGTGAAAGAGGTTCATAGTTTCTTGGGTTTGGCTGGCTACTATCGTAGGTTCGTCGAGGGGTTTTCGAAACTAGCTCGGCCACTTACACAGTTGCTTCAGAAATCTGAGAAGTTCGTCTGGAATGACGAAAGATAGTCCAATTTTGAGGTGCTGAAGAGGCATTTGACTTCAGCCCCGATTTTAGCGTTGTCATGTGGCAATGAGGTTTTTGCTGTTTATAGTGATGCTTCGGGTCAGGGTATTGGGTGCGTATTGATGCAGCACAGCAAGACTATTGTGTATGCGTCGAGGCAGTTGAGGTCGTACGAGCTCAACTACCCTACTCATGATTTGGAGTTAGTGGCAGTTGTCTTTGCGCTCAAGATTTGGCGTCACTATCGTTTTGGCTCTACATGTCAGATTTTTACCGATCATAAAAGTATGAAGTACATATTTACATAGCGGGAGTTGAATATGAGGCAGAGGAGGTGGTTGGAGTTGATTAAAGATTATGATCTCGAAATCCTTGATCATCCGGGCAAGGCGAACATCGTGACCGACGCCTTGAGTCAGAAACCGATTGCATTGCGGATGCTTGAGATCCTTATGTCTCGATCTGAGCTTCAGCGGGATTTGATTGAGTTGAGTGTTGAGATTTTATTGCCAGGAGCTGTCGGGCAACTTTGTGCTTTGGAGATTTCGTCGTCGTTGATCGATGAAATTAAACTAAAGCAGTTGTAGGATCCAATGATTACTCAAATCCGAGAGAATGTTCTTAAGGGGAAGTCTCGTGGGTTTGTGATTCACGAGGATGGTGTGTTGAGATTCCAGAGTCCGCTTTGTGTACCGAACGACTTGGAATTGAGGCAGAGTATTTTGTGTGAGGCCTATGCTACGCCTTACTCAGTTCATCCTGGTTCAAGTAAGATGTGCAAGGACCTAAGGAGGAACTTTTGGTGGAGCAACATGAAGGAGGAGGTCGCACAGTTTGTAGCGGGATGTTTGACTTGTCAGCAGGTCAAAATCGAGCATCAGCGACTGGCCGGGTTCTTGCAGTCGCTTCCCGTTCCGGAATAGAGATGAGAGGATATTTCGATGGACTTCGTCACGAGATTGCCGAGATCGAAGTCTGGTATGAATATGATTTGGGTTATTGTGGATCGTCTGACCAAGTCAGCACACTTTCTGGGCATCAAGGATACTTGGGGTCCGGAGAAGTTGGCTCGTGTGTTTATTGCGCAGATTGTGAGGCTTCACGGTACTCCAAAGTCTATTGTTTCGGATCGTGATGGTCGTTTTGTATCGCAATTTTGGCAGGCAGTACATAAGGCATTGGGCACTCGTTTGCGTCTGAGCACTTCTTTTCATCCTCAGACGGATGGGCAGTCGGATCGCACTATCCAGACATTTGAGGATATGTTGCGTGCTTGTGCTCTCGATTGGAGCAGTGATTGGGAGGAGCATTTTCCGTTGATCGAATTCACGTACAACAATAGTTGGCACACGTCGATTCGAATTGCACTGTATGAGGCGCTTTATGGGTGGTGTAACACCCCCAAAATTAACCGGGACTCTACAGTGCCGTGAATCCCGTGTGGGACCCACAAGGCAAGTTTTAAAAGAGTTTTAAAAACAATTTATTTAACAAGTAGTTTGCGGAAGTATTCTCATGATAGCATTCGTACGAATTGAAATACAAAAGAAAAATAACGTCCGTACACACGGTTATTACATAACGTGAAATGTTCAAAATTCAATTTAAGAAAATAACAAGGCTTCCTCCCAACACTGCTCAAGCCTGACCGGAACCATCGGAAATGTCCATTACGTACGTTATCCATTTGTCAACATATCTGTTGCTTGCTAATCTATGCCATGATGTCATCTTCAACGTTCTTCTTGTTTGGGCAGCTTTTTGCGTCTTCGTATCCTCCGATGTTTTGCTTCGCCCCTTTGTTGTTTTGTTTTGTTTATCAACTTAATCATCAAAACTCTATTAATGAATATATGGAATAAAATATTCCAACAATCCCCCCCTTTTTAATGATTACAAAACAACACTTCGTCAATGGAATTTACCTGCAAAATACAAATATATGTATATGTGTACAGACCAAAGTTTTCGACTTTGTCCATTTCGTTAGTTTCTTCTCCCATTTCTTTTTCGACTCCTTCTTTCCTTTTCTTTTTCTTTTCAAATTTTTTTATTTTAATTTCTCATCATCTTTTCGACGTCTC
The DNA here is from genome assembly GCA_033398695.1 of Orobanche coerulescens. Lineage (NCBI taxonomy): Eukaryota > Viridiplantae > Streptophyta > Magnoliopsida > Lamiales > Orobanchaceae > Orobanche > Orobanche coerulescens. The sequence continues at coordinate 88,259,144 of CM065811.1, read as the reverse complement.
CTCATTTTTCTTATCAACTTCCTTTTCGACTTTTCTTTGATTTCTCCCCATTTCAAGGTTAATCCTATTCTTCTCCTTTTCTCCTTTCTCTCCCTTTTGTCTTCATCAAAAAGTGTAATAAAGAAATAAAATCAATAAATCATGATAAACGGGTAAAACTCCCCCTGAAAAATATATTAATAAAACTGCCCCTGAGTAAAATATTAAAATAAATAAAATCAATTTTTGGGGATCCAACTAATACTCGGTTTTTCATTTGAAACATAGACGATATTTGAAATAATTGTTCCTTTAGGAACCCAAATCTTTTTAACTTTTATCGTCCGTCTTGGGCTTTTGCAATTTGAAATGTGGTGCCCAATTTTCAAACATTTTTCGCAATGGGGTATTTTTAAATTTACGGATTCATTTTTAGAATGTTGTTTGAATCCCAACCCCTGTTTGTTCAACGTAGACTTTTGCACTGAGAGCATTTGTTCAAATTTCTCGTTTCCACACGAGAATTTCTTCGTCAAAGTTTTAAGTTCATCTTGAACTTTTAAAAGATTATTCTTTAAAATATTTTCGTTTTCAACGCATTTAGAATGATCGGTCTCAACAAATTTTCCCTTTTCAAAAATTTTGGAATTTTCAATGATTTATTTTTAGATTTAAGGAATTTAATCTCGGATAAAGCATTTTGAAAATGGGTATGCAGTAATTCAAATGCTTCAAATAACTCATGAGAGGATGTACTTACTTGACTTTTGACATTGCTATCGTCGAATGAGCTTCGTGCCATGAGAGCGAGATTATTTTGATTGATAAAATCATCATCTTCGTCTTCATCGCTCCATATTGCAACGAAAACCCCCTTCTTGGGTTTTGCTCGGCAATTCTTTGCAAAGTGGCCTGGTTTACCACATAATCGACAATTGTTGTCGAATATCATAGATTTTCCCGAGATGTCTTTCTTTCTCCAGTTTGATAAGGTTTGAAACTTATTAATATTTTTGGCATAATATGCCGATTCTTCGTCGCTTTCATCAATCGGGATTTCTTCACTTTTTGACATCTTAGCCTTTAAGGCTATCGATCTTTCCTTTGGCTTCGGTTTAGCATTCCGAGATTTTAGAACAATCTCGTAGTTTATAAGTGAACCAACGAGAGCACTAAAATAAAGATTATTTAAATCTTTGGATTCCATTATTGCCGTAGCCGTACTGTCCCATTCAACAGGTAGTGATCTTAAGATTTTCTTGACTTTCTCACTACTTGATAATGGTTTACCGAACGAAGTAAGTCCATTTGTGATGACCGCAAATCGGTCGAGCATGTTGGTGATGGACTCGTCACCCTTCATCATGAATAGCTCGTAGACATGGAGAAGCATATTGATCTTCTTCTCCTTGACTTGAGTTGTCCCTTCGTGTGTTATTTCAAGAATTTTCCATATTTCTTTAGCACTTTCACACGATGAGATACGATTGACCTCTTCTGGATTTAAGGCACAAATAAGAAATTGAGTAGCCTTACAATTTAGATGATCGTTCTTCCAATCCTCGTCATTATATTCTTCAAAAATATTAAGAGATACGTCAGATTTGATTGGAACTTTAGGGCCAAGGCATATAATTTTCCATAGCTCGATGCCGTAGGCTCGAATAAATATCGACATCTTCTTCTTCCATATCATGAAGTTAGATCCGTCAAAGAATGGTGGTCGATTGAGAGCAAGACCTTCGACCGGGGGCAAGTTGAAACGCCATTTGGATCGACTCCTCGGATGTATAGCTGTTTATTGGAGGTACCTCTCCGATACCAATTGTTGGAGTACTATTGGTCGGTATCGTCGTTTGGAGATAGAGTTGTGAAACTCTTTTGCGTTGCGGAAGCGATTTAAGTAAAGTGTAGAAAACAAATCACCACAAGGATTTATAAGGGTTTGACTATTAACGAAGCCTACGTCCTCTCTCGGTATCTTTTTCAATAGGATGAAGATCAACCTCTGCACCTCTCTTCTATCGGTCAAGGGATAACCATTACAAACTTGTCTTCTATCGGTCCAAGTTAAACCGTACAATCTCTCTTCCATCGGTCGAGATATTTCCGCTTGTACTTGTCTTTGTGTCGGTCCAACTTAAACCGTTTTCCTTTTCTATTGGACAAGGAATAAACCACTCTAGCTTTATACTAGATAAACCTCACTTAGATATCGATTGCAATTCTAACAATGCTGGATCCTTGATCCTAATAACACCGAATCCAATCGTATCTTTTCTTTTTCCTCTCGAGTATGTGTTGAATGTATAAACACTCAAACTATCAATATAAGCACAATTACAACAACAATAATGTGTATAATAATCTCTGATCAATATATCGAATGCTTTGCGTTGTTGTATCTTCTTACCATATGAAGTGGTTTTTATGGGCTCCAAAGCCTCAACTAGCCGTTAGCTCCCTGACTCTTCATTACGTACGTTAGTGCTTCCCTTTTACATACGCTAGATCATTTACGTACGTTAACTTCTAAATGTTACGTATGTTATCCTCTCCACAAAATAGTCCAGTAGCTTCTATCTTGATCATTACGTACCTTAGCAACTCCCCATTACGTACGTTATCCATTTGTCAACATATCCATTGCTTGCTGATCTATGCCATGATGTCATCTTCAACGTTCTTCTTGTTTGAATACTGAAACATCATATTACGTATGTTACACCAATATTATTACGTACGTTATATTGCCAACATTGTGTACGCTATGCAATATATATAGCGTTGCGTTATCCATGCAGTTTGGGCAGCTTTTTGTGTCTTCATCTCCTCTGATGTTTTGCTTCGCCTCTTTGTTGTTTTGTTTTCTTTGTCAACTTAATCATCAAAACTCTATTAATGAATGTATGGAATAAAATATTCCAACAACCGAATATTCAACGTTATCTCTTTTATCAGGACATAAACTCCTAAGGTCGCAACCAAGGGTCACGGAAGCATCTACACAGGAATACTCCGGACGTGGCTACCATTCAGGTTTTATCCCGCAACACAGTTCCATAAGGTATATCAATATATAAACTCCCAAGGTTGCAACAAAGGGTCACGGAAGTATCTACGCAGGAATACTCTGGACAAGATAATTAAAACGAGCACAGTTCCACAGATTGTGGCACACATAAAATTCTGAAATTTTAATACAACATAGTCCGAGCAAGATTAAATTGCCTCAAGTCCGACGAGAGTTACTCCCTTGATAACACAACGGCTCTAACGACCACACCCGAGAGCTCAACCTATTACATGTTCGTCGATTAATACCTTATGGTGATAATGACGATTAATGACAATTTCCCCGTCCCGTTAGGATTCTAAACCTAGTTTGTTTATGACGTCGAGACCAAAATTTTATGTTTTAATCACAATGCGAATTACTAATTTCCTCGGTCCACCAATTTACAATTTATCATCTCGTTAAACAATAATGTTCTAGTACAACTTTACAAGGTTACGACTATGACTAATAGCCATCGTAGTTTCATTAGTTACTCAGATTTGAAGTTCTAGAATAAAACGACTAAGCACCAATCTCCCGAAATCCTAACGTATTCGATAACCTATCCGACTAGATAATCGTTAATTAGTTCATTAAAGAATTATCAACGGGTTTACAATATGATAATCGGGTTATAATTGCAATCTACAACAAGACGATTCAATGGTGTTGGTGATTTACAAATTCGATTATGAGTTTTACAATCCAACTACAAGTACTACTATAATTCATTCAAATTACTATCTTGATAGGTTTCCATTAACAATTATGTTAGTTTTTCGCCGGTCCAATCATTATTGAAAGTTCTAAACTACCTAAGGCATCCGAAATCTAGTACGACTCATCTAATAACACTAAGATGAATTCAAGATTCGATAGACTTACCTTAGATGACCAGAAATGAAGAAGAACGATGAAGGATGATCAAGAACTGGAGGACAACACCTTCAAAACCTTCTCCGGAGCTTGATCAAGCCACTCTACTAGGATAGCACTTGATTAGGGAGGCTAAAATCTGTTTAGGGGAGGTGGAGGACAGTATACAAGGGGAAGGGACGATTTTTGGGTCGGGAGATATGAATGGGAAGGTGTCCTTTTATAAAATCCGGATGGCTTTACGTACGTTAGGTCTAAAGCTTTTCGTACGTAAGCACTGCTACGTACGTTATGTGGAATGGTTAACGTACGTAAACAAAACCCAGAGCTTACTACCAGAAATAACACATACGTACGTAACGATGGCTCAGTTAACGTACGTAGCACCCATTGACTTGCATGTCGCTGTCGCGCCGAAAGTTGTCCTGACCGTGCGGACTATCCGACGAAGATTCTCGTCCGAAGACTGCGTTACGTATGTAAGGCATACCCCTTAGCATACGTAATGTCACAACACTTAGCGTACGTAATGCTTAGAGAATAACGTACGTAAGGTTTAGTTGCTCACTAAGTTATTATCACATTAATTCCTTATAACGCGACTCCCTTATAGACTCGTCGAGCAATTTCTCAGGAAACAAGACGTTGGCCACCGTCATATTCGCATCGATAATTGCCCAACGACATCACGGTATGTCACCGACATATCATCAATTATCACACAATCACATCAAAAAAAAAAAACATAATAGGTGCGGACAAGCTTTAGTCATGATAATACGGTCCAAACATAACATATAAAAATACATTTATCGCGATGGAGTACATTTATTCAATCATATAATAGAAAAAGAAATGAGGTACTCAACGTGAAGCAGCATGTAATACTGGTGGTATTACATACCACCCTCCTTAAAATAGTTTCCTCCCGAAACTAAGAAAATAACTCGGGATGATTATCCCTCATGCTCGTCTCGATCTCCCAAGTCGCTTCTTCCATGCCATGGTGCGACCACTGAACTTTTACAAGAGGTATGGCCTGATTCCTTAGTGTTTTTACGCGTCGATCCAAAATCGCGGTTGGGATTTCTCTGAAGGTAGCATCATTAGAAATCTCTACCTCCTCGAAATTAATCTTGTGACTCGGGTCGTACACGTACTTTCTCAGTTAGGAGACGTGGAAGACATTATGTACTCCATCTAACGATGGTGGCAAAGCTAGTTGATAAGCAAGTCTACCAACCCTGTCCAATATTTCGAACGGGCCAATAAATCTCGGGCTCAATTTTCCTTTCTGTACAAAGCATCGAATACCCCGCATTGGCGATAATTTGACCCAAACGTGGTCCCCGACTATAAATTCCAACGATCGCTGGCGGTCCGTAGCATATGACTTTTGGCGGCTCTGCGCTGCTAACATGTGTTTTCGAACAATGGAAATCTTCTTAATAGATTCCTGGATTAGATCTAACTCGGTAGCGACGACATCGGAAGCATCATCCCAACATAGGGGAGACTTGCAACTCCTACCGTACAAGGCCTCGAAGGGTGCCATGCCTATGCTTACATACCAGCAGTTGTTGTATGAAAATTCCACCAAGCAGAGGTGTTTAGCCCAATCCTTACCCCAATCGAGTACACATGCTCTTAACATATCCTACAGGGTCTGTATAGTACATTCTGTCTGTCCATCTGTTTGAGGGTGATAGGTTGTGCTGAAATGTAGCTGAGTACCCATAGCCTTGTGGACAGCCTTCCAGACGCGGGACACGTACCTAATGTCTCTATCTGATATGATTCCCGAGGGAACGCTATGTAGTCTCACGATTTCCTGGATAAAGATGGTGGCCAGCTGCTCTGTTTCGGAAGTCTCCTGAATTGGAATGAAATGTGCCGACTTCGTCAGTCGGTCTATAATGACCCATATCGTGTCTTTCCCTCCCGCCGTTACTGGTAACTTGTTGACAAAATCCATTGATATGCTCTCCCATTTCTATTCCGGAATAGGTAAGGGATGCATGATTCCAGCTAGTCTGCAGTGTTCAATCTTCACTTGTTGACATGTCATACATCGAGCAACGAACCTCGCTACTTCCTGCTTCATGTTCTTCCACCAGAAGATCTTCCGCAGATCCTTATACATTTTGCTCACCCCAGGATGTACCGATTAGGGAGTAGAATGAGCTTCCTTGAGTATAGTTTGCTTAAGCTCGTCATTTGGTGGAATACAAATCCTGTTCTTGAATCTCACCAAGTTCCCTTGGATCCTGTAGTCTGAAATATTCCCCCTTCGGCCCTTGCGCCGATCGCATGAAGTTCTGGGTCTTCCATTTGTGCTAGGCGTATCTCATCCAGCAAGGATGAATGAATGTTAATTGAGCCCTGGCGGTGTTGTATACATACTTCAATACCATTTCTCCTGAGGTCTTGCTGCAATTCCGGATGTACAGTTAAACTAGATAGTGACATCTCCTGCACAGTTTTCCGACTCAGTACATCTGCTACGACGTTGTCCTTCCCAGTGTGATATAAAATCTCCACATCGTAATACTTGATATGATCCAGCCAACGCCTCTGCCTCATGTTTAACTCTCTCTCGGTGAAAATATATTTTAAACTCTTGTAGTCCGTGAAAATCTTGCAGGTAACCCCATAAAGGTAGTGTCTCCAAATCTTAAGGGTGTAGACCACTGCACCCAGTTCCAAGTCATGCGTTAGGTAATTCACCTCGTATGTTTTAAGTTGTCGAGAGGCGTATGCAATTACTCTATCATTTTGCATGAATACACATCCTAGACCATGCTTAGATGCATTGGTGTATATTACGAATCTTTCCGTGCCCTGCGGTAGTACCAATACTGGAGCGATAGTCAGTTTCCTCTTTAGCTCGTCGAAGCTCTCCTGACAATCTGTTGTCCAGACAAACTTGGTACTTTTGCTTATTAGATTCGTCAACGGCCGAGCGATACAAGAAAAAGCCTCGACAAACCGTCGATAATATCATTCCAATCCCAGAAAACTCCTCACTTCCTTGACGTTTCTTGGTGGTTCACAACTCATCACTGTCTCGATCTTCTGGGGGTCTACCTTAACACCTTCTGCTGAAATTACATGTCCCATAAAGGTCACCTCCGGCATCCAGAACTCGCATTTAGAAAGTTTAGCATAAAGTTGGTGTTGCCTCAAAACACTCAACACCTGCTTCAAGTGTTCCTCATGCTCTTGTTGGTTCCGGGAATAGATTAAAATGTCGTCAATAAAAACTACCACACAGTTATCGAGAAATTCTATCAGAACCTTGTTCATTAACTCCATAAAAATGGCTGGGGCATTAGTCAATCCGAACGACACCACCATGTACTCATAGTGTATCTTGATCGAAAAGCGGTCTTGGGAATATCCTCCTCTCGAATTCTCAATTGGTGATATTCGGAACGTAAATCGATCTTTGAAAACACAGTCGCCCCTGTAGTTGATCCAGTAAATCATCAATCCTCGGAAGTGGGTAACGGTTCTTAATAGTGACTTTGTTAGATCTCTGTAATCGATACACAGGCGCAGGGAGTTGTCCTTTTTCTTCACAAAAAGAACCGGCGCACCCCATGGTGAAGTACTCGGACGAATGAGTCCCTTCCTTAACAATTCTTCGAGTTGTAACTTTCATTCCTTCATCTCGGCTGGTGCCATCCTGTATGGTGCCTTGGAGATATGCGTCGATCCTGGCTCAAGTTCAATTAAGAGATCGACCTCCCGTCATGGCGGCAACAATGGTAATTCATCGGGAAAAATGTCTGGAAATTCGCTCACTATAGGACTATTATCAACCGACAGCTGTGATGTGTCCTCCTGAAGAATATAACACCAATAATATGTTCCTCGATCTTCACAAGATACTCCCGCTGTAAGGAGACTGAGGGAACCCTTAGTACTAAAGTGTTCTCAACCTCTGATTATGTGAGTGGCACCGTCACGAGTCGTAATGGAAACGGTCAGGTGATAGGTGTCTAATATCGTCCTGTTCATTGTCATCCAGTCCATAACTAAAATAACGTCTTCATTCTGGAGTGGAAAAACCATGAGATTTGCTGTCCAGCCCTAATCATCGATGCGGATCGAGTAGTTTCGAACTTCCAAATTACCCCCCACCCTGCTACCCTCGGGTAGTTTAACAGTAAAAGATTCACAAGGTACACAAGGAAGGTTCAAACTATTAACACATTCCACGGATATAAACGAGTGCGTCGCTCCAGTATCAAACAGTACATGAACAGGCTGGGATTTAATAAGAAGTTTACCGGAGACAGCAGGTGCAATCCGGTCATCAGTAGCCCTCAGTTCGAACATGCGGGATGGCAGTGTTCTCGAGTAGGGTGCAGTGCCTCCCTCGCGCCCACGTCCTCTTCCGACATCGTCTGGAGGAGTTTGGTAAAGTGGAGATCGATAATCAGACACGGTGGATGCTCTGGACGTCTGTATCGAACCTTGCTGACTCTAAGGAGATGAGTTTGGTGTAGGATTGACTCGCGAACAGTGGCAAGACATGTGCCCACCACTTCCGCATGAAAACACTTTGTAGCCGCCTTACGACACTGACTCATGGTATGCCCCGCTATGCCACAACTGAAATAGTTCCGGCAAGGGGACCCATCATATGCCCCTTTCTGTTGGAACGAAACTGCTGATTTAGAGGATAACCCAGTCCCTGATTCATTTTATTGGTGCTCCCAGACATATTAGATCTCTTCTGCTTCTTTTGGTTATGTTCGGTATCCGAACTAACAACAGTACCAGCGTATGTTGTGACTACGTCCTCATATGCCCTTAGAGTGGTGCAGTGAAATCCATCCGCGTAACGTGAACATCTTCTGGCAACCATTGAGCAAGGTGACAAATTCGTTGATCTTCAGATGGAACCATCTGTGCAACATAGCTTAGTTAGGTCCTGTAAGCTCGAATGATTTCTGGTACCGGCAAGTTCTGTGGTCCTGCAATGAAGAAACTCCGCGCTCGAGCAGTCTGAGCTGACCGGGGGCAGTACTCGTCTCTTAATAGTTTGGAAAACTCAGTCCATCTGACTAATCTGTCCTCCGGATTATAGGTCCTCTACCATCGGGCTGCAGTGTCGTGGAGCTAGTTGATTCTGAGCGGTACTTTTCGGTTCATCGGGCAACCGATCACCTCAAAGGCAGTCTCCATCTCGGAGATCAAGTCTTCTATGTGCTTATCTCCTGATCCGTAGAATAATGGTGGTCTGGCCTTCAGCATCTCTCCCAGCCAACGGTCCTTCTCGGTGTTCTCTTCTATGTTAATGACTGGTACCCTTTCTGCCCGGTTGACCTGAGCGATCCCTATTGCAATGGCCTGGGCGAGGGTCTGAACTAAAGCTGGGTCCAATCCCCCGTTGTTCTGGTTTTCTGCCTCCTGTTCATTATAATCAATGGGCGGTGGCTGGTTTCCGACTGGAATAGTTTCACCGGTGTTCCTGTCTTCTTGCTGGTTCATAGCGGAGTCCTGAGCGTCGTTTACGCTCCTCCTAGCTCCACGACGTGCCATTAGTGATGATTGTTCGATCTAGAGGGTCAGTTTAGTACAAACATTCTTTGAGTTCTATTGAATTAAAATATTATACCTGATTCTCAAGAGCTTACGTGTATTTCACCTCGACATTCCTCGAGGAGTTACGGTCGCTAGGAGTGTTTGACTTTGGAAGGTAAAACATTTTCAAAATGTTTTGACAAAACTTTCCACGTGAGTGTTCGGCTCCGATACCATTTTCTGTAATGCCCCCAAAATTAACCGGGATGCCACAGTGCCGTGGATCCCATGTGGGACCCACAAGGCAAGTTTTAAAAGAGTTTTAAAAACAATTTATTTAACAAGTAGTTTGCGGACGTATTCTCATGATAGCATTCGTACGAATTGAAATACAAAAGAAAAATAACGTCCGTACACACGGTTATTACATAACGTGAAATGTTCAAAATTTAATTTATGAAAATAACAAGGCTTCTCCGAACACTGCTCAAGCCTAACCGGAACCTTCGGGAACGTCATGCACATATTCAACAAATTTGCCTGACACGACGCATCGTGTCAGTCAACCTATGTCAGACAAAACGAACCAAATTCATTGATGGAATCAGATAATTCTGAGAACAATGTTATCACCGAATATTCAACGTTATCTCTTTTATCAGCACATAAACTCCCAAGGTCGCAACCAAGGGTCACGGAATCATGTACAGAGGAATACTCCGGATGTGGGTACCATTCAGGTTTTATCCCGCAACATAGTTCCATAAGGTATATCAATATATAAACTCCCAAGGTCGCAACCAAGGGTCACAAAAGTATCTACTCAGAAATACTCCGGACAAGATAATTAAAACGAGCACAGTTCCACATATAGTGGCACACATAAAATTCTGAAATTTTAATACAACATAGTCGGAGCAAGATTCACTTGCCTCAAGTCCGACGAGAGTTACTTCCTTGATAACACAACGGCTCGAATGACCACACCCGAGAGCTCAACCTATTACATGTTCGTCGATTAATACCTTATGGTGATAATGATGATTAACGACAATTTCCCCATCCCGTTAGGATTCTAAACCTAGTTTGTTTATGACGTCGATACCAAAATTTTATGTTTTAATCAAAATACGAATTACTAAATTCCACGGTCCGCCAATTTAGAATTTATCAACTCATTAAACAATAATGTTCTAGTACAATGTTTCTGTAACACCCCCAACTAGGCGGATATTACAGTGCCGTGGACCCCGACTGGGACCCATCAGGCGAATGAAAATTAATGAATTAAATAATATAATTGTAGTACCAAACCACAATATATCATCAATCACTTCGATGAGGAGTTTTATTACAACACACCCAAGATAATAACCGAATACAAGTACATTTTATATGGAGATAAAATATACAACACTGAATGAACTCAATATCCAAACGGAAATCTGCAGAGGAAATAAAATAAGGACAACACGGTGAATGAAAGGACTGGGCCCCCCTACTAGTATCACTGGGACTCCTCGCCGTCAACGTTCTCTTACCGTGCCTTAGCCTTGCCATGACCTGAAAACAATATCCCCCAACGGGGTCAGTTACACAGAACAACAATCCTCAAGAGTTGAATAAACACAAACATGATATAACTTAATTATGAAATGACGCTGAAGATAGGCATCATAGTACACCCGTAATGGAATGTGCACGTGCACAAGACGGATGTCCGGACACACCCGCCATTGTACCTAATTAGTCTCACGGAGGTACATTACCGTGTGCACAGTCCAATGTGTCGGTGAACCCAACACATGACCATCACGTGCCCGACTAAAAATCCCACACATCCACACCCGGCCGCGCAATATGAACCCAGAAGGTCATGTGAACAAGAATGACCATGAAGAATAATAATGAATAACAATCCGACAAAGTCGAGAATGACTCACCGAGATGAAAAGATAGTGAAATGAATGATAGCTCAATGAAATGATTGGAACCGTCGTTCCTCGTGAATGAAGTGATTAATTGACAATTACAAGTCTAAATCGGTTAATACATTATGAATGAATTATGATTATGAATGAACAACAATGAAAGGAATGAAAATCCTTTTAACCGAGTAAGAATTAACTTACGCAATGCCGGTGAACAATGTCCTTCCACGAACAACGTCCTAAATGAAATGTCGGTTGCTCGAACAACCTTGAATAACACAATTACCAACAATCCGTCCAACATACGAATCAAACACGAATATAACGAACTCAAAACATCGATACGACAAAACCAAGTTCATTGGGGCATTATATCGAACACGTTGTAACCAATCTTCGATTGTTTACAATCAAACCTCAATTATACCAACATCAAATCCCCAAGAAGTGTTTCAAACCAACAAAACATTTTCAATATGATCAATAATCCAATATGAATATCCAAATTCGTGATTTCAACAACAATTAATCGAAACCCCCAAATCCAACTCAATATTCAAAGTGTTCTTGAATAACCTTTCAATAATCTGATGAATATTCATACAAACTCATAATCATATGTATATCTCTTCATACAACATGATTATAACGTCCAAAACATCATATCTCAACACAAAATCGAAATCCAAGAGGTTTGATGAAAATTACCTTTGAAGATCCAAGTACTTTGATTCGATGAACACGCGTTAGATCGACAATCCGAGCTTCACAACTGAAAGAAAATGATGAAAAACGAGTACTCAAGTGATTGGTGATGAAAATTTCTCCCACAAACCCTCTCTCTCGGAAGTAGGATGAAGAAATGGTGAAAATGAGGAAATCCCGTCGGGCCACCCTATATAAGTCCCAAGGACGCACGACCAACCCGCACGACCAAGTGTCCGTGCGTCCGGTCGTGCGTGAGTCTTCTGCCGGCTGTTGTTCTTAGCGCACGAGCGCCGCGCACGAGTAGCAACTCGTGCGGCCTGCTCGTACGGCCCTGACTCGAATGCTGGCCTCCTGCCCAGTACAGCCGCCACACACGAGCACCACGCCCGAGCAGTTGCTCGTGTGGCCTGCTCGTGCGGCACTAACTCGACCACTGGGCCTCCTGCCCAGTCCATCTGCAACGCACAAGCGCCGCGCACGACCAGATGCTCGTGCGACCTGCTCATGTAGCCCTGACTAGGCCGCTGGATCTCCTGCCCAGTCCAGACGCAACGGACGAGCGCTGCGCACGACCAGATGCTCGTGCGGCCCTGCCCGACAAGCAGTTCTGCCCAACGATGCACCGAGTACAAAAATCGTAGAATTCGAGAAGGGGACAAAAGCACGAGCATAATAAATATTACGCCGGACGGTGAACACAATTGATTGAGTATGAATGATGAGTGATCATTAATGAATTAAAATTACTGAGTGACAATTACTGACTGATAATTACTGAATAAAAATGACTGAATTACAACCGGGTATTACATACTTCCCCCTTAAAAAGAGTTTCATCCTCAAAACTAAGGGTCAAACAACTCAGAATAACTCTCCCACATACTATCTTCGGTTTCCCAAGTAGACTCTTCGACTCCGTGTCTAGACCACTGGCTCTTTACCAAGGGAATCGTCTTGTTCCTCAACTGTTTGATTCGCCGCTCTAATACTCGTATAGGACGCTCCTTATATGAATGATCATCGGCGATCTCGATTTCGTCGAACTGAAGTATGTGACTCGGGTCGACAACATACTTCCGTAACTGAGATACGTGAAACACATTATGAATTCGGCTCAATGCCAGAGGTAAGGCCAATCGATAAGCTAAATCGCCTACTCGATCCAAAATTTCAAACGGTCCAATGAATCTCGGACTCAACTTTCCCCTCTTCCCAAAACGGAAGATACCACGACTCGGGGATACTTTGACCAAAACATGGTCACCTGTCTCGAACTCTAAAGGTCGAAGACGATTATATGCATAAGATTTCTGTCGACTCTGAGCGGTCAACAAATGACTCCTAATCAAAGCTACCTTCTCACGGGCGGCTATAAGCATATCGGGCTCGGTGCCGATTGATTCTGATAAGTCATCCCAACATAAAGGAGATCAACAGCGACGACCGTACAAGGCCTCGTAAGGTGCCATCTTAATCGGAGCATGCCAACTATTATTGTACGTGAACTCGATCAACGGTAGTTGGGCTTCCCAATCATCTTTCCAATCGAGAACACATGCCCTCAACATGTCCTCCAAAGTCTGAATAGTCCTCTCCAATTGTCCGTCGGACTGAGGATGAAAACTTGTACTGAGATTAAGCTGAGTTCCCATAGCACGATAAACTGATTTCCAAAAATGAGACACGAATCGTCCGTCACGATTGGAAACGATACTTTTAGGAGTACCGTGTAATCTCACTATCTCTTTGATAAACAGCTGGGCAAGTCTCTCGGGACCCCATGTATCCTTAATCTCAAGGAAATGAGCTGATTTAGTTAGGCGATCCACAATTACCCAGGTTGTATTCATGCCACAACGACTCATCGGTAAACTCGTGATGAAATCCATTGAAATATCTTCCCACTTCCACTCTGGAATAGGGAGAGGTTTTGACATACCCGGCCGATCGATGTTCTATCTTGACTTGTCGATGTGTCAAACATCTCGAAACAAATTCCGTGACTTCTCGCTTCATATTACTCCACCAGTAATTTTGTTTCAAGTCTTTATACATCTTGCTAGACCCCGGATGAACGGAATAAGGGGTAGCATGAGCTTCTCTCAAAATGGAGTTTTTCAACTCGTCATTCGCCGGTACGCACAACCGATTCTTAAAACGCAAAAGTCCATCCTCGTGGACCACAAACCCAGGGGTTTTCCCCTGAGTCACATCCTCTCGAATGCGTAACAAAAATGGGTCCGAACCCTGATTCTCCCTGATCGCCTCCTCAAGTGGCGATGAAATCTCCAACATACAAAGTTGCCCTTGTACTCGCTGTAACCAGACCTCGATCTCGGGTCTCAGAAATTCCTGCTGAAGATGTCATACGCTCGAATGAATATTGACATCTTTTTCTTCCATGTCATGAAATTTGCACCATCAAAAAATGGTGGTCGGTTAAGAGCAAGGCCTTCGACTGGAGAAAATTGAAACATCATTTGGATCAACTCCTCGGATGTTAAGCCATCTATAAGAGGTACCGCTCCGATACCAATTGTTGTAGCAAGATCGGAATATGCACCGTGTTGCGGAAGCGTAAATTAAATGTGCGGAAATTAAACGACACACGGATTTATAGAGGTTCGGCTATAAACGAGCCTACGTCCTCTCTCGGTGTCTTTTTCTATAGGTTCAAGATAAAAATCATTGCACCTCTCTTCTATCGGTCGAGGGATAACCATTACAATCATGTCTTCAATAGGTCCATGATAAACCACTCGTACTTGTCTTTGTGTCGGTCCAAGTTAAACTATTTTCCTTTTCTATCGGACAAGGAATCAACCGCTCTAGATTTCTATCGGTACTAGATAAACCTCACTAGATAGCGATTACGATTCTAATAATGCCGGATCCTTGATCCGAATTGTCCAATCATATCTTTTCTTTTACCTCTCGTGTATATATTGAATGTATAAACACTCAAACTAACAATATAAGCTCAATATCACAACAACAATGTAAGTATATCAATCTCTGATGAATGTATGTTTTGCTTGAAGTTATTGTATGGAATAATACCAAGGATATGGTATTTATAGGCTCCAAAGCATCAATTAGCCATTTGCTTCCTATTCTACCATTACGTACGTTATCACACCAATATTACGTACGCTATAGATATTACGTACGTTAACCACACATGGTTACGTACGTTAGATTAGTCCAGTTTCAGTCCAGTAAAATTCGTTTCTTTCCTCACGTACGTTATCAACAATCTATTACGTACGTTAAGCATACGTCATTGCTGACGTCATATATTCGTTGCCGCATTTTTTACTTTGACTCGTCCAACGTTCTTCTCATTTGAACGCTTAAACACATCTTTACGTACGCTATTCATCATCTCTTACATACGCTAAGTGGCTTACAGTACGTATGTTATATATCTTATGTTACGTACGTTAAGCTTGCAGTTTCCAGCTTTTTGCACTTCGTTTCCTTCGATGCTTTGCTTCGTCTCTTTGTTGTTTTGTTTTGTGTATGAACTTAAATCAT
The DNA here is from genome assembly GCA_033398695.1 of Orobanche coerulescens. Classification (NCBI taxonomy): domain Eukaryota; kingdom Viridiplantae; phylum Streptophyta; class Magnoliopsida; order Lamiales; family Orobanchaceae; genus Orobanche; species Orobanche coerulescens. The sequence goes on along the minus strand of CM065811.1, from coordinate 88,243,520 downwards.
CAAAACATTATTAAGCATGTATGGAACAAAATGTTCCAACAGACGGGACCTATGGTGACACGTGACACAGGTTCATGGGGTCGGGACTGGTTGTTGTGATTATTGTGTTGGCTCAATCCGTGTGGGTTGTTGAACCTCCGTAGACTCATGGCAAGCGATCACAGAGTCATGAGCATGATTGATTGTTGCAATTTTTTTGATTGGTTAAGTCCGTGCGGGTTGTTGAACCTACGGAGACACGTGATAGGGGATCACGGTGTCACGAATCATGTTTTGTAAATCAAAGTTTTTGCAAGAAAGTTTTTAAGAAAAAAATGTTGGGTCGAGCCCCACAAAATTTGTGGAATTATTTTCGTACTGTAAATTGTTGAAATACAATTTGAGATTTGGGCTAAGACCCTAAGAATTTAGAAAGGTTTTGAAATCCAAGACTCGAGGTCCCAATGGCTCGTATTACTAAATATTCCTGAGATGATGATCTTATTTTCAAATGCTCCATTGCTTGTTTTCTTTCACTAAAACCTCTCGGGAATGTTTTGGTAATTGATTGTCGTATCTGATTCGTGGAATCCTATTTGCTTGTTACATTTCGTATAGCATGACACTTGTACTATCCATTCAAATGCTAACCCCTTAAATAGGGGAAATGCGTTTCATGCATTTCAGGTATACTCAGTTCGAGGGAGCTCTCACAGGATTGGCATGGGAGATGATGAGCTACGATATTAATCAAGAGTGAGAGTTGGTACGGTCTTGTTGTACTGTCAAGTTGTAATTAGTCTTCAACTGTATTGTACTCCAACCCCTGCGTGGGTACTATTGTAAAGAGTTATTTTCTGTTGATTGTGTTTTGCGACCTCATTGGTCCGCGAAGTTTACTTGTATTTAACCTTAATAGTCCATTTTGTTTTATTGTTTGACCCGAACGGTTAAGCCTTTGGTCGTTCTGTGATATTTAGCCTGGTAGATCCTCGTGGGAAGGGTCTACGTCGTGTAATATTTCCATGTGGATTTGGGGGTGTTACAAGTGGATCAGCAACATTCTCTTCCATTGCTACTTTGCATATACTGAGTATGTGTTTTGGATCTCTAATCGGTCCTTGACTCTTTAGCTCACATAATAGCACCATTATTGTCGCAGTAAAGACTTATATGACCTAAAAGATCCACATATTCTCCTCGACTGCATCTAATGCTGCCAGGTACTTAACTTGAGTAATAGAATATATGAGTGTGCTTTACTTGGAACATTTCCAATTCAGCGCATCTATATTTTAAACAAAAACAAAAAACCATCTGCGATCTAAAATTGTCTCTATCGGTTTCGAAACTTGTATTGGATTAACCATTTATAGCCAGCTCGTTTTCCACACCTCCATAAATTAGGAATGCATCCTTAGTTCTTCTTAAGTACTATAGGATGGTTTTCACTGCTGTCCAGTGACTCTCACCTGGATTTGAGGGGTATCGACTTGTCATGCTAAGGGCAAACGATACATCTGGTCGAGTACAAATCATGGCATACCTGATCGATCTAATGGCCGAAGCATATGGAATGTTGCTCACGCGGGCTCGCTCATCAGGAGTTGAAGGACTCTGAGTCGTACTTAGATGAATGCCATGTGACATTGGCAAGAGTCCTCTCTTGGAGTCCTGCATATTAAACCTTTTCAATATTTTGTTAATGTAAGTACTTTTACTCAGACCAACATTCTATTTGATCTATCTCTATAGATTTTTTATCTAAGAATGTAAGCAGCTTATCCTAAGTCTTTCATTGAGAAACGACTTCCTAACCAAGTCTTGGTTGTTTGCAAGGTGGATATGTCATTTCCAATGAGTAATATGTCATTTACATATAAGACTAGGAAAACAACTATGCCCCCACTAACCTTCTTGTACACACATGGTTCATCTTTATTTTGAATAAACCCAACCTCTTTGAAAGTTTCATCAAAACAAAGATTCCAGCACCGAGAAGCCTGCTTCAACCCATAAATGGATCTTTGAAGCTTGCAAACCTTTTTAGAATTTTCTGTAAGAACAAAACCCTCAAGTTGTGTCTTGTACACTTGCTCGAGTAAGTTTCCATTAAGAAACGTTGTTTTGACATCCATTTGCCATATTTCATAATCATAGTATGTGTCAATGGCAAATAAAATTCTAATTGATTTAAGCATGACTACTGGCGAAAAGGTCTCATCATAGTCAATACCATGAATCTGTCTATAATCTTTGCCACTAATCTAGCTTTATAGACTTGTATATTATCGTCCATGTCTTTCTTCTTTTTGAAGACCTATTTGCACCCAATGGTTTTAACACCCTCTGGTGATTCTATCAAGTTCCAAAATTGATTGTAGTATATGGACTGCATCTCTGACTTCATGGGTTCTAGCCATTCCTCGGACTCTGGTCCTGAAGCCGCTTCGTGTAGGTACTAGGCTCATCATCTATGAGCGATGGGTCATCATCCTATGTTACGAGATACCTATATCTATCAGGTTTATGTCACACACTATCAGATTTGCGAGGGACTTGTGTACTTTGAACTGTCTCTTCAAATGATTGTTGAGCCTGTTCAGTTTTAATTGGTGAAGCAATGTCTTCTTGTGGTTCTCGAGTTTTCTCGAGAATTACTCTTCTCCCATTGTCTCTTTTGGAAATAAATTCCGTTTCTAAGAAGACAGCACTTTGAGAAACAAACACTTTGTTCTTTGCGGGCTTATATATAAATATCTTTTAGATCTGTCCGCCAGTTTGTCAAACATTTGGTGTCTTACGAATGCTTTGTAACGTCCGAGTTCGTTTCGGTGTCATTTTGTTAAGTTCCGTGTTCTTAGGCGACTTTTCCGCACTTGAGTTCGATTCTTGCGAATCTCGTTCGAAAATGTTGTTTCGGGTTTCTCGTAAGCTCATTTAACGTTGTTATACGTGTGGTGAGATTCGGTTTGGTTATTCGTTGTCCTATCGTTATTTTCGGACATTTGGGGCCGTTTTGTAATTTTCCAAAGTTGTGGGTATCCGTCGTCGTACCCATTTCCGAGAGTATTGTTGCTGTCCTTCTGAGTTGTTAGAACACGCTATACTTATTGGTTAGCGCGCGCTATGGTGCAGTTGTTAGCGCACGTTACGGGTGTGGTAGCGCACGCTAACTGGTGGTGCAGAAACAGTCCAGAGGCTACTAGACTGGGTTCAGACGTTGATCAGCGCACGCTATTTAGTAACATAGCGTGCGCTAGGGTGCATTAGTAGCGCACGCTAGGGTGAGGATAGCGCGCTACCTGGTAGTTCAGGGGCAGTCCAGGAGCTACTGGACTCGGTCTGAAGGTCTCGTTAGCGCACGCTAACACTTGTGCTTAGCGCACGCTAACAATGTATTTTTGTCAGGAAGTTTTACTTCGGTGCCTTGATCGCGCATGATAATCTTAAAGATTAGCGCACGCTAAGCTGTCCAGTGTATATAAACTGGACAGCAGTCGTGGTACATCACATCCACCTCATTTCTCCTCCTCTCCGCGGGGTTGAGTCAAGGACGACTAGGGATCATGATCTTGGCCAATTTTGATCAATCCAAAGGTGTTTTGGAGTATCCTAGGTGATTATAACATCATCTAATCCATTGTTCTTCGCCGAATCAAGTTATTTTTCCTTGAATCCCTAGAGTTGACTTTTTGGGGAGTTTTGTTCTTGATCTCATTTTCCATCCGATTTTGATGAACCGATTATTGTTAAATGATGTTGTTAAACATATCCTATGGATTGTATATCCTGTTGGGATTCGGTGCCTGAATCGAAGGCCCAGTAGAAGCGGTAAAATAAAAATTAATTTGATCTGAATCCCTACGAGGATCGATCGAGCTACGTATATACGAATATAAAAAAAAAGCACAAGAAATATAAGAAACATACCCTTGTAGTCTTTGATTAAATGGTTTCCTTCTCTTGAGCTATTCCCCGAGCTTTGCTTGATCGCTACGTATCCAATCCGCTCCAAGCTCTTGGATGATCCAACACTGAAAATACCGCGTCTTTACTTGTCATGCGCAGGAGAAACGACCGAAATGACTAAACCTCATTATCCTCCAAGGAAACGGCTAGAACAAGATTATAGGAGCTTGAGTATAAAGATTATTACACTCCAAGTGTTGATCTATATTCTCTCTATTTTTTCTCTCAATCTTTCTCTAAGAAAATTGAAGAAAAATTGAAGAAGATGAAGATGAAGTTGAAGATCATGGAAATGAACTCTAAGTTCTTTTTCTATCTCTCCTTCAACCATTTCCCACGTATGGAATTGAATGTGTGTGCAGAGTTTGTCAAGGACATCTTCCTATATTATTTCCACCCTCATGTGAACAACTCATGTCACATGAAGTCTTGTCCCACCAAGTCATTATCACTCATTTAAGAATGAAACAAAAGACAAGGGGAAGATAGGTGGAAATAGAGGGGGCGGCCAAGATGAAAATCGGATGAGTTCGATTCGTTTCGGACTCCCGAGAGTCCAAACAGATAAACTCCGATTCCATTCTGATATATTTATATCGATTAATTAATCCAATTAATTATTCATATCAAATACATAACAGCATAATTAATTTCTCCAAGAAATAAGTATATCCATGAATTAAATCAATTACCCAGTAATATATTTAATTCATTAGGACGTAAATTAATTTATCCAATAAATCAATTTAAACATCCAATGTCCCAAATTTAGATATCCAATATCTTATATTCATAATGAGAGAATAAGCTCGATTCATTCCGTCGTCAATCCTATTGCGCGAATCGGTAGGTCCGTCTCAGTCAGCAATGGGAGGAACCAAAGAGTAGTAGCACCACGTAGCCAGCCTGGAGGCCTACACTGTACCCCAACTGAGAACGAATGATTGGGATCATTCAAGAACCATTCTGTCGTGACTACCAGTATACATATAAACCCTTCTTTCAAATGTCCCGATCAAGTTATAGGGTCACTGGCTACCAAACCTATCATGCCTTGATGCTATGCATGCGTTAATGCAAATCCAGATCATCGAGCTCTGTGTATCTAATACAATTAGCTCCAATGCTTTGGCCAAATACTTATGATCTCATCTGCCAATATCCGCATAGGACATATAACCTGCTCACTAATGGGAGAAAGAATTCTATCTTGGTATTCAGTAGGACCTGCTACTTGCCCGTCAAGAAGCACATCGAGGTTGACCCCCGCCTTCCGGTTTACAAGGTGAACTACTCTAATGAAAATCTTGACGTCACAAGCACATCCCTACTAAATCCTCAAGTCTAAGGTTCATGAATACCTATCACAACCTTTCGATTTCGTCATTGACTGTCCCGAAGTGAAATTCGTGTGACGAATCGAGGGTGAGTCGGTTTGAGTATACTAATCCTATTAGCATACCTATAACGTGTGCTTCCACTAACCATCAGTGTTCGACAGGCACTCTCCATGTCAAAGAACACGTCATACAAGTCTTCACATAAACTTAATGCCCAGTCAAGTTTCATCGACTTGCGAACGATTAAATATTTGAGCTATAAACCATTCCATTGCCGACCCCCTTATCCAATAAGGAGTGGAACGTTTTGCTCTCAAATACATGGACTAGTTTCTATATGTATATTTACGAGTTAGGAATGCCAGTAACTACCAGTAAATAAAGAAACATCCATTGCTTTATATTAATGGTTTAAATAATTACAAGTACAATGCCCTAACTCAACATCCTCTGAGTGGCATTCGATGGCATACTCCTAACATATCCATATTCCGGTTTGGAATTTTATTTTCATGTTTTGGTCGGTCGATTTGTGTTCTTGGCCATTTTGGGGGAAACCCTTGAACTTTTGTCGTTCGTTCCTTCAATTCAGCGGCTTTGGGTCGTGCTATGGAATTTATTTTCATTGTTGTTATTGTCCTTCGTAGTTTATTGTCGCAAGTTGGCGTTCGGCGGAGTCGGTGGGTTCATAGTCGGTTCGTGCAATCCTACTTCAGTCGATTCTCTGCGTTTGTGATTATTCGAGGCAAGTACCTTGTCCATACATTTTTTGTTTCGTAGATATGATGATCGGTGATTGTCTAAATGTGTTTATTTGGTTGTTTGAAATGAACTTTCAAAAGATTCGATTAGCCTCGTTAAACGCTCTATTTCAAAACCGTGTGTATTTTGTGATTGGTGTGTTTTGTAAACGATTATGCGAATCCTATGGATATGGTTGGTTTTTATGTTGCGCTTGATAATGCGTGTGTACGTATATTGCCTCATTTCGGTGCGTTGTGGTTTGACGTTGTGTTTTGCTAAGTGTTTGATTTCTATGGGTGAATTGTTTGGATATCTTTGTTGTATTGTGCTATATGTGTGAATGTGTGGATGTGGGCGGGGTCTACGGTGACACATGGCATGCGACCATGTGGTCAGGATTCAACAAGCGATTGATCCAACTGTGAGATCCTAAGAAAAACTACGGTGACACATGGCTTGTGATCATGTGGTCTAGATGCAACAAGTGATTGATCCAACCGTGAGCGCCCAAGAATACCTAAGGTGACATATGGCATGCGATCATATGGTCAGGAGACAACAAGTGTTTGATCCAACCGTGAGATTCCGTGACAAGTGTTCACGCTGGTGTGTATATGATTTGTGAATGTGTTCTGCTCACCTCGGAGGGTTTGACGAGGCCTCGAGGGAATCCAATGGTATAGCCCTGGATTCACGAGTTGGTGTTGTATTTGTGTGACCAATATTTGCGTATCTTGGATGATTATGTTGTGTTGATTTTATGTCCGTCGAGGACACGTGACGTGGGTTTTGACAATGTGAATTGTTGTTGGGTTTCTATTTGTGAAAACAAAACCTTTGGGCTGTGACCCCTGTTGATTTTGGAAAGAGAATGATTCGATAATCCTAAATTGTTTTCTATTAAAACTCCCGATGGCATATTAAACCATTTTGTAAATTGTTTCCCTTAAATTGTGATCTTTCGGTTTTGGAATGTTCTACCCAAACTCTTGCTTCGGGAAGTATTTTTCGTTGTGTTTGAATCTTTGAGGATTCCTGGCTATTATTATTCTCGGAACATGATTTGTATGACTCGTATTTGCACTTTGTACTTGCACTAGCAAAATAGTGGAATTTTGCTAACCCCCGAAAAATCGGGGGGTGGATGTCTGTATTGCATTCAGGTGTTGGGGAGCATAACACAGGGTTGGCATGAAGGATGATGAAAGATGATGATAACTACTATGCCTTGACGTAATCCAACATCATCTGAAACATGGTGATCATAAAGCATAGCGGTCGGGATTAGTGGGAGTCATGTAGAGGGCAATGAATAATTAAGATGGGGATTTATCCCTCTCTTTAGTGAGAGAGATATCTGTTGGGCCCCTCGATAAGTAGGACTGAAGGAAACGCATGGTCATGCTCAAATGAAGAGTCATTTAATTCAATCAGTCTACTTAAGATCGAGAAAGCATTTGAACATAAATAAGTATGACACACTTCATGACTTAGTTCAAATATGATATCGCATGACAATGGGATTTGACACGTTAAAAGGTTTAATGGACTATTAACTTATATTATTTGGGTAATCATAATGTCTTGCTAGATGCCACTTATGATTTATTATTTAATAAGATATTAAATAATTGCCAACATAATATTAGCCTTTTGGGTCACACGTACGACAATTATAGACAAGTAGGAATAAATATTAATTGGGAATAATAAATATAATATTGGATATTATATTTATGAGGAGATTAAATAATAAGTAATATATATAATATTGGATATTATATATATTGTATTATTTAATAAGTTGAGGGGTAACTAAGCAAATACTAGAGTCTTGACTCTAGTGTTTACTTAGTATAAATATAAGGTCTTGGATAAGGAGTTGTCATAAGAAGAAAATTACATAACCCTAGCCAAACAGAAAAATCGCCCCCCTCTTGGTCTCACTAGACTGACCGAAATTCTTCAACTGTAGAAGATTAATATTGGTCATCTTGTCTTACCTTAGTTGATCTTGATCAATAGTACAATCCTTCTAGTAAGAAATTTGTGTTGTACTATTTATCAATATTATTTGTAAGAATCTAGAAATCCGGCTTGTGGAATTGTTCGTGTGGATCACCCAGAGAGGAAGGAGATATTCATCTGCTTCTAGTCCGATTCAGATCCGTTCTTCGAATTAAGGTAATTCGACGAACTCTTAGTAAATCAATTAAATTACTGCATGTAGATCCTCGTCTGGATTTTTCGTTAATTTATTCCGCTGCGTTTCACTCAATTTTATTGTATTAGATACATGTAAAACCCAACAGTGGTATTAGAGCCAACTTGCAAGTAATTTAATTGTTTATGTAGAATATATTTATGTGTAAATTATGTTCTTGATTATGTTTATAAAATATAGATTTTATAAAATAATTTTTTGATTTAATTTGATTAAATTGGATCGTAAAAAATATTAATTTTCTGGACTATTTTCGCAAATTTCTGCTCCAGAACTGTTCTGGAACAAATCTGTTCCGAGCCGGGTCGGGTCGGGTTCGGGTCCGGTCGGACCTGGACCCGCGGGTTGTTTTAATTAGCAAAATGAATTTTGCTAGGAGAGGGATTCGATCCCTTGACATTTGGAAAGGCTGGAGCAGACTTACCAAGTGGTCTACCATTTTAATTGGAAAATATCACACGGAAGTTTTTAAAAAGGGCAAGAAATATGTTTTAAATATTGAAAAATATTTCCGCAAAACCGAGATTCGATCCCGAGTCTTTCGCTTTCATACCGCACCACTTATCATCCCGGCTGGGACCTGTTTTGGTAGCTTTCACAGTAGTTCTTTTTCTTATAAGCTTGTTTTAAAATAAAAGTAAATTTGGAAATAATAGTTGCAAAATGTTTTTTTGGGAAAAGTCAATTGCATTAAATAAATCAGTTGTTGCAAAATGTTGCAACTGTAACCGCCGAGTTTCAAATCCGAACGGACCCATGCACAGAGCGTGCAGACCGCCATCTCGGCTATAGTCCAGGATTGTTCATTTGATGTCTCAGATTTTATTTATAGTCTGACTGTCAGATAGATTTTAATTTCCATAATTACATGCTTATATTAATTATTTGATAATTATTTATGGTATGTGTATGGTGTATGGCATGACCATAAATTGACCAATGTGATTGGATAGTTTATTTCCTTATGGGTTGGTTTTATAGCCTGTGTGTCGTTTGATTATAATTGGTTTTACGGCCTGCGAGTCGTCTATTAAAATTATTTATTATTTACGGCCTGCGTGTTGTTTGCACCTCTTGTAATTTAATTTACTAGTGCAGTGTTAAATTTGATTAATGTAATGAAGACAAGAAGGACGAGAAGGACGGACTCGAGGAGCAATTGATCGAGTATGACGTTCCAAGGAGTTGGGAAGATCAATGAAGACCAATTGCAACCTTTTAGATTGACCCTTGTGATTTTCATGTTGGCTCATGGAAATCACGTTAGGAATTATGGTCATGCTATACATGGTCCTATGCTTATTAATTGTCATGTGATGCGATGTATGTTTAAATTTATGCATGTATGTGATGCTATGTATGTTTAGATGTATGTTAGCAAACATAGACATTAACATAGGATGAAAATCCCTCGTTAAATTTTTAAATGTCGTTCATTTGAAAAACACCTATCAAGACTTCGATCATCTTGAGTGGGTCATGCCAAAGCTGGGCACTCGGATTATCTTAGTAATGTAGGATGGGTAATGGTGATACCTATGTGTTTTAATGAACTAAGAATTCAAAAGAGTTTTGAACCTTAAGGCATAAGATGGGATTATAACATGCTTGGCCATAAGATGCCAAATCCCATGAATACAATCTAAGAGTTACATATGATGTAATCGATAAAGAGTCATCCCCCTAAAGTAGCTCAATTCTAGGCGTCATGCCAAAGCTGAGTTTAGGATTGTGCAAAATGGGATCTTAGCGCACTAAAATTACAAATGTTGTAAAATTGAGGGTACCTCGTTTTAGTGGGAGTATTTTTCGAGAAATAATATAATGTGACTAAATACTTTGCATATTGAATTTTGTAGATAATATAGAATGGCATTAATCAACACATCCACCATTTCACTGCGATCAGTCCTTGAGAAGGACAAGCTCAAAGAAAACGGCAGCAACTATCTGGATTGGATCCAGAGCTTGAGAATAGTTCTCTAGCAAGAAAGAAAGTTGTATGTTATTGAGGAAGAAATTCCCAATGAGCCAACTGAAATGCAAACAAAGCAACAAAATACAAATTGAAGAAACATTGTGATGATTCCATTGATGTCAGTTGTCTTATGTTGGCTACCATTTGTCCAGAACTTCAGAAGAATCTGGAGGAGCTGTAGGCTTATGAGATAAATGCTCACCTCAAGGAAACTTTCTCGAAGCATGCTAGGCAAGAGAGGTATGAGACCTTTTAAGCCTTATATGCTTGCCAGATGGTTGAGGGGACATATGTCAGCGCTTATGTACTCAAGATGAAAGGATATATTGATCATCTTGAAAGGCTTGGTTTTCCACTTTCTAAGGAGCACTCCATGGATGTGATCCTAAACTCATTGCCAGAAAGTTTCGGTCAGTTCATTATGAACTATAATATAAATGAGATGGAGAATTTCATTGCTGAGCTGCATGGGATGCTTAAAACGGCTGAGCAGAATATTAAGAAGAAACCAAGCCACGTGCTAATGGTCAGCAAAGGGAAGTCCTTTAAGAACAAAGACAAGGGCAATGGTAAGGCAAAAGTTGCCAAATCTAAAGACTCTACTAAGCCAGTTTTCAAGGCTAAAGCTCCCAAAGATGGAAATTGCCATCATTGCAATAAACCAGGATATTGGAAAAGAAATTGCAAGGTTTACTTGGAAGAGCTAAAGCGTACCAAGGGTAGTGAGACTGCCACAAGTATATTTGTTATAGAAGTTAACTTATCTACTTCTAACTCCTGGGTATTGGATACTGGATGTGGATCTCACATTTGTACAAATGTGCAGGGGTTGAGAAGCAGTAGAGACTGAAGAATGGGAAGTGGATCTAAGAGTCGGCAATGGAGCAAGAGTTGCTGCACTAGCTGTAGGAACTTATGATCTAGTTTTACCCATGGGCTTTTGTTAGTTTTGAACAATTGCTATTATGTTACTGCTATGAATAGGAATATTATTTCAGTTTCTACATTAGATTGTGAAGGTTACAGTTTTCTTATTAAGAATAATATTATTCGTATTTTCTTTGATGACTTGTTTTATGGTACTGCAAAGTTATATACTGGCCTTTACAATATTGATCTAGAAGAGCCCGACACTTTGGAAGTCTATAACATTGCATCCAAGAAACCTAAGCTCAATGATTCTAATCCGACTTACTTATGGCATAGTCGACTTGGTCACATAAACGAGAAACGCATTTCTATGCACCATAATGATGGACTTTTAGACTCTTTTGACTATGAATCATATGGGACATGCGAATATTGTTTATAAGGCAAGATGACGAAGAATCCTTTCACCGGACATGGAGAAAGGGCTAGTGATCTATTAGGCCTAATACATACTGATTTATGCAGACCTCTTAGCACTCATGCTAGAGGCGAATACCAATACTTCATTACATTTACCGATGATTTTAGCCGATATGGATATGTTTATCTTATGAAGTATAAACATGAATATTTTGAAATGTTCAAAATATTCTGGAATGAAGTACAAAATCAACTTGGCAAGACAATCAAAGCCCTTCGATCGGATTGAGGTGGCGAATACTTGAGCCAAGAATTCGATGATTATCTTAAGAGTTGTGGAATTGTTTCACAACTGACTCCTCCCGGAACACCTCAGCATAACGGAGTGTCCGGGAGGAGGAATCAAACTTTATTAGATATGGTTCAATCTATGATGAGTTGAACAGAGCTTTCATTATCATTTTAGGGCCACGCCTTAGAAACAGCAGCATTCACCCTTGACCGTGTTCCATCTAAAGCAGTTGAAAAGACACCATTTGAGAAATGGACTGGTAAGAGACCAAACTTGTCTTTTCTAAAGATCTGGGGTTGCGAAGCATTCGTAAGGCACCAAGTGTTTGACAAACTAGCAGCCAAATATGAAAGATGTTTATTTGTGGGATATCTTAAGGAAACTAAAGGATATTACTTTTATAAGCCCGCAGAGAACAAAGTGTTTGTTGCTCGAAATGCTGTATTCTTAGAAAGGGAATTTATTTCCAAAAGAGACAGTGGGAGAAGAGTAATTCTCGAGGAAACTCGAGAACCACAAGAAGACATCGCTTCACCAATGGAAATCGAACAGGCTCAATAATCAGTTGAAGAGCCCGTTCAAAGTACACAAGTCCCTCGCAGATCTAATAGGATGCGACATGAACCTGAGAGATATGGTTATCTCGTAACAGAGGATGATGATGCATCGCTCATTGATGATGAGCCTAGTAGCTATACAGAAGCTGCTTCAGGACCAGAGTCCAAGAAATGGCTACAAGCCATGAAGTCAGAGATGCAGTCCATGTACGACAATCAAGTTTGGAACTTGATAGATCCACATGAGGGTATTAAAACCATTGGGTGAAAATGGGTTTATAAAAAGAAGAAAGACATGGATGATAATCTGCAAGCCTATAAAGTTAGACTAGTGGCAAAAGGTTATAGACAAATTCATGGTGTTGACTATGATGAGACTTTTTCGCCAGTAGTCATGCTTAAATCAATTAGAATTTTATTTTCCATTGCCGCATACTATGATTATGAAATATGGCAAATGGATGTAAAAACTGCATTCCTTAATGGAAACTTACTCGAGGATGTGTACATGACACAGCCTGAAGGTTTTGTTTATCCAGAAAATTCTAAAAAGGTTTGCAAGCTTCAAATATCCATTTTGGGTTGAAGAAGGCTTCTCGGAGCTGGAATCTTCATTTTGATGAAATTTTCAAAGAGTTTGGGTTCATTCAAAATGAATATGAACCATGTGTGTACAAGAAGGTTAGTGGGAGCATAGTTGTTTTCTTAGTATTATATATAGATGACATATTACTCATTGGAAATGACATTCCCACCTTGCAGACAGTCAAGACTTGGTTGGGAAGTTATTTCTCAATGAAAGACTTAGGAGAAGCTGCTTACATTTTTGGGATAAAGATCTATAGAGATATATAAAAGAGATTGATTGGTCTGAGTCAATGTACCTATATTAATAAAATATTGAAGAGGTTCAATAATCAAGACTCCAAGAGACGACTCTTGCCAATATTACATGGCATTCATCTGAGTGAGACTCAGAGTCCTTCGAATCCTGATGAGCGAGCCCGCATGAGCAAGATACCATATGCTTCGGCCATTGTATCGATCATGTATGCCATGATTTTTACTCGACCAGATGCATCGTTTGCCCTTAGCATTACAAGTCGATACCAATCGAATCCAGGTGAAAGTCACTGGACAGCAGTGAAAACGATCCTAAAGTCCTTGAGAAGAACTAAGGATGATTTTTTAGTTTATGTAGGGGTGGAAAATGAGCTGGCTGTAAATGGTTACGCCGATGCAAGTTTCGAAACCGACATAGATGATTTTAAATAGCAAACTGGTTATGTATTTGTATTGAATGGAGGTGTTGTGAGTTGGAAGAGTTCCAAGCAAAGCACGGTTGCTGATTCTATTACAGAAGCTGAGTACCTGGCAGCATCGGATGCAGCTAAGGAAGCCGTATAGATCAAGAAGTTCGTTACCGAACTAGGAGTGGTGCGGACCATCCAAGGTCCCATAAGCCTTTATTGTGACAATAATTGTGCTATTGCACAAGCTAAAGAGCCTAGGTCCCATCATAATTCCAAACATATACTCAGAAAATATCACCTAGTCAGAGAGATCGTCAGACGAGGAGATATTACAATATGCAAAGTAGCAACAGAAGAGAATATTTTAGATCCACTTACCAAGCCTCTCTCACAAGGAAATCATGTTGAGCATGCTAGAGCGATAGGAGTAAAAGTCATGAATGAATGGTCCTAGTGCAAGTGGGAGATTGTTGGGAATAGTGCCCTAGGACATTCGATGTGCCTAGATTTGTAATTGTCACATTTAAATAAAGTTATTTGATATCATTATTTCTCATTGATTATTATAATGTGTGCATGTTTTAATATTATAATAATCGAATAATAGTTATTCATGAATAATAAATATTATTCAAATGTCCCTGGTATAATCGCGTTCAGTAGAGACTCAAATGATTAATATACTAGTATAAGTTTGATTGATAATCATCGGATGATTATGTGTATGGTACGGATCAATCTTATGGGTATTGGTTGAAAAACTGATACTGGACAGACCCGCATTGAGATCACTGCATGGAAATGTCATAAGTGAATCTCAATATAACAGTATGTCGATAAATCTTTGAACCTGAGATTGACATAGAGTCCAACATGATAACTGCTATGCCTTGACGTAATCAAACATCATCTTAAACATGGTGATCATAAAGGTTAGCGATCGGGATTAGTGGGAGTCATGTAGAAGGCAATAAATAATCAAGATGAAGATTGGTCCCTCTCTTTAGTGAGAGAGATATCTGCTGGGGCCCTTGATAAGTAGGACTGAAGGAAAAGAATGGCCATGCTCAAATGAAGAGTCATTTGATTCAATCAGTCTACTTAAGATCGAGAAAGAATTTGAACATAAATAAGTATGACACACTCCATGACTTAGTTCAAATATGATATCGCGTGACAAAGGGATTTGACACATTAAAAGGTTTAATGGACTATTAACTTATATTATTTGGGTAATCATAATGTCTTTCTAGAGGCCACTTATGATTTATTATTTAATAAGGTATTAAATAATTGTCAATATAATATAAGCCTTTTGGGTCGCACGTACGATAATTATAGACAAGTAGGAATAAATATCAGCTGGGAATAATAAATATAATATTGGATATTATATTTATGAGGACATTAAATAATAAGTAATATATAATATTGGATATAACATATATTGTATTATTTAATAAGTTGAGGGGTAGCTAAGCAAATACTAGAGTCTTGACTCTAGGGTTTACTTAGTATAAATATAAGGTCTTGGACAAGGAGTTGTCATAAGAAGAAAATTACATAACCCTAGCCAAACAGAAAAATTGCCCCCCCCCCCCTCTTGGTCTCACTAGACTGGCCGAAATTCTTCTATTGTAGAAGATTAATATTGGTCATCTTGTCTTCCCTTAGTTGATCTTGATCAATAGTACAATCCTTCTAGTAAGGAATTTGTGTTGTACTATTTATCATTATTATTCGTAAGGATCTAGTAATCCGGCTTGTGGAATTGTTCGTGTGTGGATCACCCAGAGAGGAAGGAGATATTCATCTGCTTCTTGTCCGATTCAGATCCATTCTTCGAATTAAGGTAATTCGACGAACTCTTAATAAATCAATTAAATGACTGCATGTAGATCCTCATCTGGGTTTTTCATTAATTCATTCCACTGCATTTTACTCAATTTTATTACATTAGATATATGTAAAACCCAACACAATACACGTCCAAGCGTAAAATCAGACTGACACAATCATCATGATTCCTTGAGTATGAACAATCAAGTACAACACGAAGCATTTATTCCAAATAGTTCGTATATATATATATATATATATATATATATTCATGGAGGCAAATCAATTATCGTAACCTAACACGTAATCTATATTCACAAGACACAATTCATATAAACATGATGTTGTTGCCCAAAATATTTATCCGAAGATTAATACTGTTGGAAGACGGACAACAAACAACAATTGCGAGAGCACTTCCGAGAGAAGATAAATAATACAAGATTTG
Organism: Orobanche coerulescens; assembly: GCA_033398695.1. Classification (NCBI taxonomy): domain Eukaryota; kingdom Viridiplantae; phylum Streptophyta; class Magnoliopsida; order Lamiales; family Orobanchaceae; genus Orobanche; species Orobanche coerulescens. The sequence continues at coordinate 88,227,604 of CM065811.1, read as the reverse complement.
CCGGGTTTGTTAGGCCCGGGCTTGAATGCTCTCGCGAGATGTTATTAATACAAATATTCGTGGATACAGGTATTAATGAGAGAAATCTAAATACAATGAGTGTAAAAAGACTCTGTTAATCCGGCTCTTGAGCGAAGCTCGGTGTTCTTCGTCCCTGCCGATAATCTGCTCGAGGAGAAAGGCCGGGAGAAGTAAGACCGAATGATAGCTGTTGCCAAGAGTTGGAGATTAGCCAAATGCTGTATATTGTTTCCGTATTGTGTGCTTGAATCGCGATATCGCAGAAGAAGTGGCCGAGAGCAGGGTGCCTTGTTTATATAGGGACAGCCGAGTCTTGTCCTTAGGCGGGCGATCGCCTTTCGTCCATTATAATAATGTGCCGATCGCCTGCCTGCCAATATAATAATGTGCCGATCTCCCGGGCTGTCGGGATAAGGTCCAAGGTAGTGGCTGGCAGTCCGTATAAAGTCCAATGCAGTGGCTGGCGCCACCAAGGGCGGTCAATAAGGAGCCAAGACGCGTCCGAGCGGCCAACATGCGGCCCTACCGACTTTCGGCGGCTTTTCTACCGGTGGAGAGATTCTCGCGATCAGTGGTCAATAGCCCGAGATTCGCGGATCTTGTCTCGCCTCGCACGTGGTGCCGCCTTGAGGTTCGGCCTTCGCCGACTGGATGGCCATCGGTGGAGATCGACATGAGGCGGTCGTCTCTAGCTGATCATCCGAGGTCGCCATAGGCCAGTCGCTGGGGGTCGGCAATGGTCGGTCACCAAGTGTCGGTCGGCAGATGCTGAGAGAGGATCGTCTGCTAGTCGATCGCCAGTATTCGGTCGCCGAGTACCGAGAGGCGATCGTCTCCAGGAGTCGGTCACCGAGTACCGAGAGGCGATCGTATTGATGTCGATCGCTCGGCACCGGGATTCGTCCTGGGACCTTCGGTTGGCCAGTCTAGCATGTCCACTGGGTTAAGGCTCGGTCGCCTGGTCGTTGGTCGGCAGATCTGCCATGGCCGATCGGCAGTGGCTCGGTCGCCCGACCTCCGAGGCGATCGCCGGTCGGAAGGTGTTAACTCTTGACACAACAATTGCCCCCCAGCTTGCTCCTATGTTGAAGACATGGGGCGAGGTGGTTCTTGCTGGTGATCGTGTAAGGAAGAGGACGGGCGACCTGAGCTGACTTAGGATTTGGACTTGGGCTATCATAGTCGATTGGCTTAGCTATCTTTCGGTCTTGTACCTGCAAAAACAACATTGGCCGATCCCCCACGGAAACTTGGTGGTTTCGCTTTGTTTGAGGAATCGTGCACAGTCGCGGAGATCGATGGACCGACTCCATGACCGTGTCTTGGTGCGCGAAGACAATGAGTGTCTCGTGACTCACTTTATTATGAGGGTCCTCTGTAGCCGCGCCGCCTCGTATTTAAACGAAGGGCGTGCGGTCTCGGTCTAGAGGAGTCCTTGCGCGGCGGCGTCGGATGAATCAACTCCACGCCCGCGGCTTGTTAGCTCTGCTTCCACCTCGGCCACCATGGAGATTGCCGACCTCGACGGTACGTTGAGACGGGGTTGTGGCATGTGTCCACCGACACGTTGGAGAGCCCTCGGACTACGCCGGCCTCGTATTTAAACGAAGGGCGGGCGATCTCGGCCGAAAGGGACCTTGCATGGCCGGGCGGCCGATTCCATCGATCGCCAGGGCCATGGCTTTATGATGTGCGGTGGAGGCGATCTTATTCCTTAGTCCGTCATGTTATATGCTGGATCGTAGATGGCGATCGTGTCCACCGGGTTGCCGATGATGTAGCGTGATGATCGCGATCGGGCCGAAGATCGGCGATTGCCGCCGCCGATCGCTTTATTCGTAGGTCGATATCGGCGATCGGCGGAGTTAGTCCCTTATTTAGAATGGTGGATCAGCGGTGAGCGAGTCCTCCGGCTCTGTGGATAGTAGCGATCGGGCCGAAGACCGAGGTCGCCGCCGGCCGAGATCGGAGGTCGTCGCTCGGGCGCCGATCGCGGAACTCCTAGGCTAAGAAGAAGCCTTTGCCTGGACAGGAAATCTGCGGCTCTAGCCCGGAAGGCTGCGTAGGTCGTCGGTAGGGTCTTCGTGAGATGCCTCAACATAGGCGAGAAGCCCTGAAAACCTCCTAGAACCGCATAGAGGGCGGTCGCATCGCTTACGGGATCGCCGTTGAGGATGATCACGTCTACCCGGTCGATGTAGTCCGAGTCGGACTCTTCTTCTCCCTGCCTGATTTGCATCATGCGATGGCGACCTTCTGGCCGGGCGACCCTGGTGGCGAAGTGTTCCGCGAAGACGTGCGCCAGCTCGTTAAAGGAGCCAATGGACCGAGGTGGCAATGAGGTGTACCACCGGTGGGTGAGGTCGTCCAGCGTCAGAGGGAACATCCGGCACCTGGTCGCGTCCGATGCCCCACACCCGGTCATGTAGATGTTGAACTTGTGCAGGTGTGTTTGGAGGTCCGATCGCCCCTCGTACACGGGTGTCTGAGGAGGAACGATCTTGTGCTGCACGGGGGCGAGCTCGATGTCGATCGCGAGCGGCTCGCTCGGCTCGGCGATCGTCTTTATGGCGCCTGCCCCGGATTGCAGGAGCGCCTTCACGTCGTCGAGCTGACGTTGCAATGCGGCAATCGCCGCGGCTCGGCTGCTTGCGGATCGGCTTTGGGAGCGGGGTCCGAGGCGATCGTGTACCGATCTCCGGACTCCGCTGCTGCCGACCTCGGGAATGTGGCGAGTGGGAGCCAGGCGGCTGGATCGCCTTGTGGGAGCCGGGTAGGCCGAGCTCCTGGTGACGGATTCGAACTCCGCTGCCTCGTAGCCGGGCCGGACGCCTGGCCGCTGTCGGGTCACCGCCAGCGATCGAAGACAGACGTGCTCCGGCTGCCGAGCGCCTCCTCTTGCGGGCGAGAGCCTCCTGGCGATCGCTCGGCCAGTAATGCCTTGAGCTTCCGCTTGGACTTCCGGCGGGAGACCGATGGGGTGATAGCAGGTGGTGCGTCGAGAGCACTCCGTCGTTCCTGAAGGGCGGCTATGGCCTCTTCGATCTGTTCATTGGTTCGGAACTGATCGAGCGAGAGGCTTGGGCCGCCGTCCCGGGACGGGATCGAGCATCTCTGACCGCGGCGACTACCTTACACCATCGGCTGCGGCTCGGACCGGGACGGAACAGGGGGTCTGGCCGGATGGTCAGCGGCTTTCTTCGACGCGGAGGCGGAAGACATGATTTCTGAAGGATTTCTTTGAAGTGCAGTGAGTGTCACTTCAAGTATCTGCCCCGAGAACAGTGAGTGTTCTTTGGGACGGTAGGTGTAAAAATTCGAGGGTTGGAGGGCCCTTCTTCTAGCGCCAATTGTTGTTGCCCAAAATATTTATCCGAAGATTAATACTGCTGGAAGACGGACAACAAACAACAATTGCGGGAGCACTTCCGAGAGAAGATAAATAATACAAGATTTGCCAGGTTTGTTAGGCCCGGGCTTGAATGCTCTCGCGAGATGTTATTAATACAAATATTCGTGGATACAGGTATTAATGAGAGAAATCTAAATACAATGAGTGTAAAAATACTCTGTTAATCCGGCTCTTGAGCGAAGCTCGGTGTTCTTCGTCCCTACCGATAATCTGCTCGAGGAGAAAGGCCGGGAGAAGTAAGACCGAATGATAGCTGTTGCCAAGAGTTGGAGATTAGCCAAGTGCTGTATATTGTTTCCGTATTGTGTGCTTGAATCGCGATATCGCATAAGAAGTGGCCGAGAGCAGGGTGCCTTGTTTATATAGGGACAGCCGAGTCTTGTCCTTAGGCGGGCGATCGCCTTTCGGCCATTATAATAATGTGCTGATCGCCTGCCTGCCAATATAATAATGTGCCGATCTCCCGGGCTGTCGGGCTAAGGTCCAAGGTAGTGGCTGGCAGTCCGTATAAAGTCCAATGCAGTGGCTGGTGCCAGATGGGCGGTCCAATAAGGAGCCAGCACGCGTCCGGAGCCAGTCAACATGCGGCCCTACTGACAGCTTTCGGCGGCTTGTCGGCTGGTGGAGAGATTCTGCCAGCCTGTGGTCAATAGCCCGAGATTCGCGGATCTTGTCTCGGTCCTTGCACGTGGTGCCAGTCTTGAGGTTCGGCCTTCGCCGACTGGATGGCCATCGGTGGAGATCGACATGATGTGGTCGCCTCTAGCTGATCATCCGAGGTCACCATAGGCCAGTCGCTGGGGGTCGGCAATGGTCGGTCACCAAGAGTCGGTCGGCAGATGCTGAGAGAGGATCGTCTGCTAGTCGATCGCCAGTAGTCGGTCGCCGAGTACCGAGAGGCGATCGTCTCCAGGAGTCGGTCGCCGAGTACCGAGAGGCGATCGTATTGATGTCGATCGCTCGGCACCGGGATTCGTCCTGGGACCTTCGGTTGGCCAATCTAGCATGTCCGCTGGGTTAAGGCTCGGTCGCCTGGTCGCTGGTCGGCAGATCTGCCATGGCCGATCGGCAGTGGCTCGGTCGCCCGACCTCCGAGGCGATCGCCGGTCGGAAGGTGTTAACTCTTGACACAACACATGATACTTGCCTCAATAATCGATACCGAACTCCAACGACTACGGCACAATCGGGAAACCTCGAACACCTACAATCCTCCGGGAGAAACAATGAAAACACAATTAATACGAGCATAACTGAAAACCACGAGAAACACACCCAAGAATCAAAGGGAAAACCCATTGAGTCATTTAATCGGACATTGAATGCTCAAGGCTCCCTTAGAAAACAAAAATCACGGTTGGACTCCACCGAATTCGACATACGGATATACAATCCATATAACATGATTAATAATACCCAGTAACACCATCTAAACCACTAAAATCGGATGAAAAACAAAATCAAGAAGGAAACCCCAAAGGTCAACCCTAGGAGAATATAAGAAATTACCTTCGATCCAGACGAACGAACTAGAGGATGATGATAGACCCGAATTGATACCAAACGATACCCAAACAGTGATACCAATACAGGGACTGTTGTGAATCATGGTTGAACAAAGCGGAAGTAGGGTTTTTGGAGTAAAGAAATGAACAACAAACAGCAAATAACAATAACGGACAGCACTTCGGTACAGCAGCACTTCGATATAGCACTTCGATACAACACTTCGATACAACAATATTCGGACAGCACTTCGATACAGCAATATTCGGACAGCACTTTGATACAAAACTTCGATACAGCAATATTCGAACACCTCTTTGATACAGATAGAATCGATTGCACTTCGATTCAGCGAGAGTCGATTCAGCGAGAGTCGATTGCACATCGGTACAGCAGTATTTGGACAGCACTTCGTTATAGCAACAATGGACTACACTTCGGTACAGCGAGACTGGACACGGAAATGATGAGGGCACTTCAAACCCTTAGAATTAATCACTATAATCCCCTTAAAATCCTGTTCCAAAGAAACGTTCAGAATTATTCTAAGAACTCAAGTTTCTGTGACTAAGACTTAACAATTTTATGAACTAAAATTGTAAGAATGTAGAAGTGAGAATTATAAGAATAATACTCAAGAAAATTCGAGCAACAGCTCTGGACTCAAGCACAAGGCCCAAATATATTTTTGATTACAAAAGTGATCTGTTTTTTTTTTCATTACCAAAAGGCCTCCTTTTATAGGAGTGTACAGAACAAACTATATTATACCTGACATATTAAACTAAGGGAATAAAATCAAGAGTGTCCCTATTTCTAAGACAATGAAGGGCGGTCACACATGTGACTAGATTAAAAGGAAATAAACTAACAACTATCCTAGAAAGTAAATAAAGAAGTCTTTTGAAAAGGTCTTGGTCTTCACAACATCACGCTCGTTTTGAAGCTCCCACATGCTAAAGTACTTTTTACAAGACAAAATAAAATATCACACCTTCCTTGAAGGTTCCTCACGCCTAAGTCTAATTTCCAAGCTAGGATGGATTTTCTTTAATCATCAAGTCGACCTTCGGTTGTTCATCCTTTATAGAGTATTTTCCTTTTCGAGTTTTATGATTTATCTGTAATTTTTAGGAAATTCGACAAAGAAGCCCTCATGCCATTATTTAGGCAATATCTGGGATTCGCCCTCAAGATTTCTATTTTTAGCTATATCTGGGCTACCCTCAAGCAAAGCTATATCTGCGCTTAGGATTTGAACAACTGTCGGGCCTTCTTAAATCTCAAGTAGATCCACCGTCGCACAGTCACTAAACTTAGACATGATTTCCACTTCAAATTCGGCAGCTTAAGGACGAGTTTGTCTTCTTCTTTTCTTTGGACGTGAATTCTTCTAGGCTCGGAGTCTTTATTCAGTGCACTCCAAGCAGCCTCAGTGTGAGGGTCTTCCAGAGAGGATTTGATCGAGGCCATACAATAAACCTCTTGAGTAGGAATCGAGTTGTCTTCATAAGAGTTAGTAACAGATAATAAGGTAACAGGTGTGGAACGTGCATTAAGTTTATTTTGTAAGGTGGTGCTAGTGTCACTCGTTCTCAATATTTCAATCGTTTGTTCTCTCAACTTCCTAACACATGTACGTGTGATAGGACCAGTCGGTCCATGATGACTCCAACCGTTCCTAACTCTATTGGTAGCACAACCGTGGTTGTATCATCCCCTACCTCTTGAGGAGGATCTGTCCTTAGATCCGCGAGATCACCTGCTTCAAACAAAGACAAGTCAGAAACATTAAAAGTAGCAGATACATTGTATTCCCCTCGTAAGTCTAGTTTGTAAGCATTATTATTTATTCTCTCCAAAACCATGAAAGGACCATCTCCTCTTGGCAGCAATTTTGATCTCCTTTGTATAGGAAAACTTTCCTTACTCAGATGTAACCAAACCCAATCTCCAGGTTCGAAGACCACTTCCTTTCTCCCTCGGTTGGCGCGCTCAACATACTGCTTAGTATGCCTTTCAATGTTAGCTCTTGTTTTCTCATGGAATTGCTTAACTAGCTCGGCTTTCTTCTTCCCATCTGTACTAATCCTTTCAGTCACAGGCAAAGGCACAAGATCAAGTGGGGTCAAAGGATTAAATCCATAAACAATCTCAAAAGGAGAAAATTGATAAGCAGAATGCACTGTTCGATTATAAGCAAACTCAACATGTGACAAACATTCTTCCCAAGTTTTAATGTTTGATTGTATTATAACCCTTAACAATGTAGAAAGAGTTCTATTTACTACTTCGGTTTGCCCATCAGTTTGTGGGTGACAAGTGGTAGAAAATAGAAACTTTGTGCCTAATTTAGCCCATAAGGTTTTCCAAAAATAACTTAGGAACTTAGCATCACGATCAGAAACTATAGTCCTAGGCATTCCATGTAAACGAACGATCTCTCTAAAGAAAAGATTAGCCACGTGAGATGCATCATCAGTTTTGCGACAAGCTATGAAATGTGCCATTTTTGAAAATCTATCAACCACAACAAATATAGAATCCCTCCCATACCGGTTTCTAGGCAATCCTATCACGAAATCCATTCATATATCAGTCCAAGGAGTATTAGGAATGGGGAGTGGGGTGTATAAACTGTGGGGCTGAACTCGACTTTTAGCAATTTTACAATCGATACAGCAACCACAAATACGAATGACATCTCATTTCATACCTCGCCAGTAGAAATGTTCTTGCAAAACAGACAAGGTTTTATCAATGCCAAAATGACCCATCAACCCTCCCCCATGCGATTTGAGCAACAACAGTTCACGTATAGAGCTAGCGGGTTATTTTCCTTAAACAGAAAACCATCACTCTTATAGAACTTATCTACCCCAGACTTCTCACAAGTAATGAAAATCTCGCCAAAATCAATATCTTTCTCGTACAGATTTTTAATCAATTCAAAACCAAGTATTTTCGAATCTAAAGCAGCCAGGAAGGTATACCTGCGAGATAGAGCATCAACAACGATGTTTTCTTTTCCCTGTTTGTATTTGATCACGTACGGGAACATCTCTATGAATTCCATCCATCAAGCATGCCTCCTATTCAACTCCTGTTGCCCCTTCAGATGTTTCAAGGACTCGTGATCAGTGTGTATCACGAACTCTTTGGGCCATAAGTAATGTTGCCAAGTATCGAGTGCTCGAACCAAGGCATACAGTTCCTTGTCGTAAGTTGGATAGTTCAGCAAAGCTCCTCCCAACTTCTCACTGAAGTAGGCAATCGGCCTACCCTCTTGCATCAAAATAGCTCATATACCTGTACCGGATGCATCACACTCGATCTCAAAAGACTTAGCAAAATTCGGCAGGGCTAGCAGTGGAGCGTTCGTCAGTTTTTCTTTCATGGCTTTGAAGGCCATCTCTTGTTCCTGTTCCCACTTGAATCCAACATTCTTCTTGATTACCTCGGTCAAAGGGGCGGCTACAGTACTGAAGTTGGGTACAAACCGGCGGTAGAAGCTTGCCAAGCCGTGGAAGCTTCGGACTTATCTCACATTTTTGGGGCTGTCCCATTCTCTAATTGCCCTCACTTTCTCTTCATCGACCTGAATCCCCTGGGAACTAATAACAAAACCAAGGAAAGCCAATTTCTTGGTGCCAAAGTTGCACTTTTGAATGTTAGCAAACAAGTGTTCATTTCTAAGCACAAGCAACACATCTTTCAAATGCTTTATATGATTCATTACCCTCATAAATGTGCTTGGTGCATTAGTGAGCCCAAATGGCATAACTAACCACTCACACAAACCATGTTTGGTTTTAAATGCTGTTTTCCACTCGCCTCCCTCTTTCATTCGAATCTGATGGTACCCACTTTTTAAATCAATTTTTGAAAATATTGTGGAACCATATAATTCATCTAACATGTCATCAAGTCTAGGGATGGGATGTCGATATTTCACCATAATGTTGTTTATTGCACGGCAGTCTACGCATATCCTCCACGATCCATCTTTCTTTGGTACTAGCAACACCAGAACTGCACAAGGACTCATACTTTCCCTCACATGTCCCTTTGCTAGTAGCTCATCCACTTGCCTTTGCATTTCTTTAGTCTCTTCTGGGTTACTTTGGTATGCAGGACGGTTAGGTATTGAGGATCCTAGAACGAAGTCGATCTGGTGTTCTATGACTCGAACGGGCGGCAATCCGGGTGGTGTCTCCTCGGGAAACACATCTTCAAACTCCTGCAATAAAGTTACAATCAATGGATCAGTAGTATTAGGAATAGATGGAATATTAAGAAATACATCACGAAATAGTAATAGAACCACATACCGTCTTGCTAGCAAGGCCCGTTTAACCTCACTAGCCCTACAAAGGGCGACGGTTTTTATCCCTTTAGGGACTGCCGTGACTATTTTCTTTTCCTTCTCTTTTTTTCGTTTTCTCTCAATGCTTGCTCTAATATCCTCTGATCTTCAATGATTTGTTTAGGGGTCATAGGTGATAGGTTGAATTTCTTCTTCCCAAAGATGAAGGAATACTTGTTCGAAAACCCATCATGAGTAACTTTGCGGTCGTACTGCCATGGTCTTCCTAAAAGGATCTGGGTGGCATGCATAGGGGCGACATTGAAAACTACTTCATCCTCATATCTACCTATCTTAAAGGGCACGGTTCATCTACTCACCACCTTTAGTTCTCCAGCATTATTCATCCACATCAATTTATATTATTTAGAGTGCCTTTCTGTTTTAAGTTCTAGTTTCTGCACCAAGGATGTGCCAACGACATTGACACAACTACCCCCGTCTATGATCATACTACAGAGTTTCTCCTTAATGTAGCACCTACACTGAAAAAAGTTCTCCCTCTGGCTATCCTCATCTTCCACTATCTTAGCTGACAAGGACATTCTAAGCACTACATTAATCTTCCCTTCTAAGATCTCTTCATTACATTCTTCTATCTCTTCTCCACTATCCTCATTCTTAATCTCTTCTTCACCCTCACTTTCAGTCGCTATTTCCCCTGACTTAATGACTACAGCTTGCTTATTTGGATAGTTCGGGGCTACATGACCTATACCTTGACACCTATAGCATCGGATCTCATGTGTCCTAGGTTGAGGTTTGGAATTTGGTGAAGGTTGGGACTTAGTTGGCGGATTAGGGGCTGACTGGACCCTATTGACCAACGGTTTAGGGTCTTCCCTATGGTTAGTGGGCTGTATCGGTTTCCATGGGATACTAGGAGTGGTGTTCTTCCTAGTTTGACGCATCCGAACTTGGATCTCTATCTTCCTAGCCGTGTGCACCATCTCTTCTAAGTAATGTATGGTCATGAGCTCTAATTGGTCTCTAATCTCAACATTAAGTCCGGCTAAGAACCTAGTCATAGTGATATCGTGGTCCTCCTATATATGACACCTAATTAGTCTGGTTTTCATTTCCTTATAGTAATCGTCTACCGACTTGGTCCCTTGCCTTAAAGTTTGAAGACTATGCCTAAGGTCCCTCATGTAATAGCTAGGAACAAACCTTTCCTTCATCACTCGCTTAAGCTCTTCCCATGTATCTATAGGTTTTTCCCCACGTCGATGCCTAAGTTGAACTACATGATCCCACCATACAAGAGCATACCCAGTGAACTCTACAGTAGCTATCTTAACCTTCTTAAGATCAGAAAAGTTTCGACACTCAAATTGTCCCTCGACCTTCCTAACCCATTCAAAATAAGTTTCGGGATCAGATTTACCTTCAAAAGGTGGTATGGAAAACTTAACACTACTTAAGTTATCGTCTACCTATCCTTGTTGTTCCCTAGGCTCTCGGTCGATCCTAAACTGCCTATCATCCTCAAAGTACTCATCATATTCATCTTCCGGATAGTATTCGGGTGGTGGAGGGTCTGTCCTAACTCTACCCCTTTCTCTACCTCTATACCGTGAATCCCTTCCTCCCATTATGGGTTCTTTTTCTCGATCTTCGCTATTCCTATTAGTAGGTTCCGGAGTTTGTGAAGTCCTATGGGATTTTAGCTCTTCTCTCATCTCCAACATCATGTTTTCCATCCTTCGTATGTAGGATGTCAGGCCTTCGAGTTGGAATTGCACATCACGGAAGCTTTGGATTTTATTAGTAACTGGGTCATCGCTTAGGACCTCTTCGTCGTCTACGGGATCCTTTTCGGCTCATCTAGGTGCTGGAGTTTCTCTATCCTTCAAGTTTCTTGATCCTATCATCATGGTACCAAGTGATTCGAAACAGGAAACAAGTATCGAATATCTTACCTAAAACACAGCAATTTAACTCCAATGCGAACCACAAAATTATATATATATATATATATATATATATATATATATGAGAATAAAAGATAAGAGAGGAACGAGTAAACCATTCTCTGATGCCAAATGATACCAAACGATACCCAAACAGTGATACCAATACAGGCACCATTGTGAATCGTGGTTGAACGAAGCGGAAGTAGGGTTTCTGGAGTAAAGAAGCAACAGCAAACAGCAAATAAAAATAACGGACAGCACTTCGGTACTGTTGTTGCCCAAAATATTTATCCGAAGATTAATACTGCTGGAAGACGGACAACAAACAACAATTGCGAGAGCACTTCCGAGAGAAGATAAATAATACAAGATTTGCCGGGGTTGTTAATCCCGGGCTTGAACGCTCTCGCGAGATATTATTAATAAATATACTGTTGAGTACAAATATTAATGTTAGAATCCAATACAAGGAGTGTAAGACTTCTAGTTATCTAGGCTTTAGAGCGCGTAGATTGCCGGAAGAACCAGATGGATGAATCTGTGAGTTCTTGCTTGGGATATATGATGAATGTATATGAATATCACTATGAATGTGTTAGTGTTTACCAAAAGAGCTTTTGATTCTCTCTTTGATAGGTATTTTGCACTTAATCCGAAGTGAAAATCGCGCCCCTTTGCTGCTACGGTGGGTTCCCTATTTATAGGGGACAAGGTAGTTGGGATCTCTCAGGCGATCGACGGCGACCGCCGTTTTTTACATTAAAATAAGGTGGCCGATCGTCCCGTCACATGGGGCTGCTCCCTTAAAGTTCCCGTCACATGGGCGTTCCCTTAAAGTCGGGTCTTCTTTGGAGTCAACTGTGTGAGCCAATGAGAGGCCAACACGCGTCTGGGCAGCCGTCGGGGAGGACCCACTTTGTACCTTTCGGCGGCTTTGTCGGTAGGTGCGGTAGGTGTGGTAGGTGACAGCCGAGGTCAAAGATTCTATCTATCGATATCTTTGAAGATCCGCATGTGGGCCATCGTCGATTCGGTCTTGATGACTTTGACGGATGCCGATCCACACGTGGTATGAGATGACCGCCTCGTCCGCTCATTAAAGACGATAAATCGAGATATCAAAAGACGATCGCTGGGTACCACAGGACGATCGCCATACTGTGCCGAACTCTAGGCGTATTGTCCAGTGCATTTTTTCATGGTTGGCTTCTCTGGTCGTGATGCCGATCGCCTATCGAGGCGTATCAATCGCCGCACAACAATTGCCCCCCAGCTCGCCTTGATGTTGAAAACACGGGGTGAGGTGGCACTGTGGCCGATCGTCTATGTTTAAACGATCAGCCGATTTGAATTCAAATATGGACGACCCTCTTTTACGTCGGGAGCAGCGGGAAAAGAAGGCGGGCTTTTTAAAGTGGCAGGGACACGCGTCGCGCCGCTGTTTGGGGAAGCCCGACGGTTTGTCAGACTTGTCGGCTGGCGTGCCCTCGAAAAGACGCGTACGCGGGATCCGAGGACATTTTTTTAATGCGTTCCCACATGATGGTTGCGATCCAGCCCTTGAGGTTTCTCTTATTTGCATATAGGCCCTCGTCTCCATCTATAAAAAGGGCAGGGCTTCTTCCCTTTTATTTTTACGCGTCCTTGGTAGCCATAGCTGAAATTGCGTAAATTTGGAGCTTTTTTTGTGCCGATCTCCTTCTTTTTTCTCGGTAAGAACAAATTAACCTTCTCCCTCTTTTTACTTTCTAATATGTCGGGAGGATCAAAAGCATTCGAGACCGGAAGCTCTTCCGCCGCCGCCGCGTCGCCTGAACGGGAGGAGGTTCCCGTTGGAGTGGATATGGAGACGGCCGCCGAAGCTATTCGAGCGGGGATTGCACCCGCGGAACTTGAAGAGCTTTTCAACGAAGCCGAAGTGGCGAGGACGGCGGCGACGGCGGAGCAGGGGGGCTCGCCGGCGGAGGAGGATGATTTGGTGAGGGAGGCCTGGGAACGAGAGAGTAGATTCGGCCCCGCCTACATGGCTTTTGCTCAGATGATGGAAGCGATTGCCGGACCCTGTCCGGAATTCGATTTCGAAGCCTACACCGCCGCTCACCCTTACGAACATGTGAATCGGACGGTCTTTCGGGCCGCCGTCCCGTCTCCGTGGACTCTCGGAAAGATCCGGAGTACGGCGACCACGAAAGACCTGAGCCGTTGGAGGGCCAAATATCACATTCCTTCTGACGTCTCCCTTCACGTGCCCTCGGAGAATGAACGCGCCGACCAACCGCCTGAGCACATGGTTGCCGTCAACGAGATGATTATGGAGGCGGGTCTGCGATTCCCGTTGCCATTCGCCGTCTCCTACTTGCTGATCGCCTGGAATTTGGCGCCTCTTCAACTGACGCCGAATGCTTGGCTGCAGATCATCTGCACGTTGACCCTGTTTGGCGGTCATCGGTTATTCCGCCTCCTTTCTGCGTTGGAGATGAATTATTTGTTTAAGTTGGCCGTGCAGAAGGGGTCAATCGGCGGTCATCATATTCAAGGCTGACTCGGGAGAGTGGTCCTTGGTGTGCCGAGTAAGACCAGGGGCGACCTGGGTAAATGGTTTTGGGTCGGCGGGGCATGGCGATCGGCATCGAGCGACAGGCCGAATGAGGAGTTGAAAATCCCCACTACTTTCCGGGAGAGGAATCCGAGTAAGGATTTTAACTCTCCCCTTGTTTGAGCTTGTCTTGGACTGATCTAATTTCGTTTCCTTTTTGCAGGACCTCTTGTTCCAGCGATCGTCGACCTTCCATTTGATTTCTTGATCGTTTGGGAGCGGATCCGCGCTTTGCCGGACTCCTTTATCGACGTTCGTTCTCTTGGTACAGAAGCTCATCGGTTGGGGGCTCGATTGTTTTGCTACCCCCGTCACTTGAGAGTTCCAGGTATGAGCTTAAGTGGTGCTTCCTTTCTTGTCGATCGACTCCATGAGGTCGTTTTGTTTTGTCTAACTTGTTTGTATCACTCTTTTGACAGAGGTTTATTTTCCCCGAATTACCGAACCGACTGCAGAGATCGCCATGTCGAACCCGGGACTCATCGGTCGCCTTCACTTGGGCAAGCGGACTGGTCGCGTTCCTGCGACGACGCCTCACCCTGCCCCGGTGACGAGACCCGCTGAGGCGCCAGTCGCCAAGCCGGTGGTCGAGGGAGAGGAACAGCTCCAGCGCCGCAAGAGGCGGAGGTCGGAGGAGTCCCCGTCGATCTCTGAGGCGGACGTATCGATTCTTGAGCCTCCGGTCGCTGCGGCTCCTATCTCTGCCATCCCGATGGAGCGATCTGGCCCCAAGCCCCCGGTCTCCGGCCCCCGGTCATCTGTCAGCTCGGCGAAGAAGGTGGCGATCGCCGATGCGGAAACGTCCCGGGGCAAGCCTTTTTTTGGACGCGATCCCGAGCTGGTCAATAGGTAAGAGTGGGTCACAAAATTTCTGAGTTAGGCATTCTAAGCATGGTATGGGCTAACTCCTTGATTTCCTTGGTTTGCGCTGCAGGGTTCGTCTCGCCGACCCGGACGTCGCCCCCATGGTGCTGGACTTCCTGTCGAGCAAGGCTCCGCAAACTTCTCTGGAAGTCCTCGCTACGTTCGCCAGGCTATCACTTCTCTGCCCAAGGCTTGGACGACCGATCTTGACGCGATCGCTCGTCGGCGATCTGGAGACGCCATGCAGGCGACCGTTGCCCTGGCTCTTCAGACGGCGACGATGGCCGTCCAGGCTGCTCGGGATTTTGAGGGGCGACCCTCCACTGCTCATCTCCATCGCGAACTTGAGACCGCCCGGAATAGAAATATCGAGGATGCTAACCGGATCCGGTCTATGGAGAAAGAGTATGAGGAGACGGCCAAACGGGCTAAGCAGGACGTGGATCGAATGAAGCAGGAGCTGAGCCGCTCCAAGGAGGCTGCCGATCGATCCAGTAATAAGGAGAAGGAAACTCGCCTGAAGCTTGAGGCTTCGCAGGAGGAGGCGACCGGGCTGAAGGCTGCGGTGGATCGGCTTAGCGGTGAGTTGGAGGCGGCGAAGAGAGAGCTGGAGAAATCCAGGGGCGAGAATGTTGCCAAGGCGGCCGAACTGGCGGAGGTCGAGAAGACGGCCGCGGATTTGAAGGGCGGTGAAGGCGATCAGTCGATCCTACCTCAATGTCGTGCTCGTCGGCGAATTTGCTTATCGATTGGCCTTTCTTTGATCTTTGTTCGAGCCGCTAAGAAGGCGAGGATCGAGATCGGTCCCTTGATGGAGAACTTCAAATCCTATGCCCTCGAACATCCTCTGCATCCGAATTCTCCTTGCCGATCCTCGATTTTGCCGACTTCGGATCGATTTGAGTTGGTACCTTTGGTAAACTCATTCATCCCGAGGCCGACGGGGGTGCCCAAGCCGATCCGCAACCCGAAGGCGAAGACCAGCAGGCGGGGCCTTGAGAGGCATTTTTGTTCTTCCTCCGTAATTTGTACTTTTTGTTGTAATGCCTTCGGGCCTTGAAATGTATGAAGCTTGTGTTATGAATAAAATACTCCTTTTTTATTATACTGCGTAATGTGTTACGTGTGATCGCCTTTGATTGTTTGCGTGCAATTTTTTACGAGTACGTGTATATTTGCCTTCGGCTTTTTGTTCGTCCGGCCGATCGTCTGAGTGTTGAAAGTGTTGACATTTTTTGAATCGGAATTCTTACTAGTAACTTTTGTCGGGCGACCCCGATCGTCCTGCATGTTTCTTCTTCGTTCGATCGTGTTTGAGATTAGCTCGACCTATCCCTGCCCCCTTGTTTTTGTTCATTTATTGTAACTAAGGAAACAAAGACTAGTCTGTCTGGCGAGCTATCTTCATTTTGCCGATTCTGAAGAGTTATGAGTGGTTGGGGTGTTTGATGGACCAATTTCCCCAATTGTGTCTTCGTGTGCGGGGGATATTGTGTATCCCGCGACTCACTTTTTGTGAGGGTCCTCCGTTTGGCTACGCCTGCTTTGTGTTAAAACGAAAGGCAGGCGATCTCGGTCTGGAGGAGTCCTTGCATGGAGTGTTTGTCGGCATATTCGACACCACGTCCGCGGCTTGTCAGCTCTGCTTCCACCTCGGCCCGCCATGAAGATGGCGATCCTCGACGGTGTACGTTGAGACGGGGGTAACGGCACGCCACATTGTTCGGGTTCACCATGTTAGATGATGTACCTTGAGAACGTGCGATCGCGCCTACTGATTATTTTGGAGGGTCCTTCGGCTACGTCGACCTCGTATTTAAACGAAGGGTGGACGATCTCAGCCCAAAGGAACCTTGCATGGGCGAAGCTGTCGGTTCCATCGACCTCCAGGACCATGGCTGCATTGATTTTACCTAGGATCGTCGTGATCAGCGATCGTCGGTGATATGCGATGCCTGGTGGGGCGATCGCCATAATAGATGGGATAATAAAAAATCTCATTATATTCCTTGTACATCATTGAAATCGAGTACAAATTTATTGCGATAGTATTTTTTCGGATGCACGGCGTTCGAGGATATTGGTCAGATGCGTCGGGATGTTCCATTCGTAGGCTCCTTTGGTTAGCCATCTGGACACTCTGAAAGGTCCCTCCCAGTTCGGACCAAAAACGCCCGTGTGGGCTTGGATCTTCTTAAGGACGAGATCGCCCACTTGAAATCTTCTTTCTCTGACCTTTGAATTGAAGAACTTCTCGGCTCTCTTTTTGTGGATTGCGTTCTTCATTTCTGAGGTCATCCGTCTTTCTTCGAGCATATCTAGGTCGATTCGTCGGGCTACATCGTTGTCGGTCGTCATCTCCTGTTCGGTTCGATGGCTGAGGACGGCGATCTCCGAAGGAATCACCGCTTCTGTTCCGAAGGTAAGGGCGAACGGGGTTTCGCCGGTTGAATTGCGGGTCGTCGTCCGGTAGGACCACAAAACGTCTGGGAGCTCGCTCGCCCACCGTCCTTGCCTGGATTCGAGTCGTGCTTTGATCGTGTGCTTGAGGATCTTATTCACTGCCTCTACCTGCCCGTTCGTCTGAGGGTGATAGGGCGCTGAGAATAACCTTTTGATTCCCCACTTTTCACAAAATTGCATGACTTCTAAACCGTCGAACTGTTTCCCGTTGTCGGAAATGATGGCCTGGGGAAGACCAAATCGGCATACGATGTTTTTCCATATAAACTTGATCACTTGCTCTTGGCCGATCTTGTTGAGCGGTTCGGCCTCAGCCCATTTGGTGAAATAATCGACCCCAACGATGGCGAACTTACAGCCCCCCGGAGCCGTCGGCAAGGGACCTATAAGGTCGATGCCCCATTGCGCAAATGGCCAAGGGCTATACATGGAGGTGAGTTGTTCTGGCGATAGTTTAATGTTGGGGCCCATTATTTGACATCTATGACACGACCGGGCATAGGCGATCGCATCTTTCTGAAGTGATGGCCAGAAAAACCCTTGTCTGGTTGTCTTATGGATGAGGGCTCGCCCGCCCGCGTGGTTTCCACAAATCCCATCATGGATCTCAGCTAAAATGAGCTGACCTTCCTCCGGTGTAATACACTTGAGGAGGGGAAGACTGAAGGCCCGCTTGTAAAGCCGATCGTTCAATAGGGTATACTTGGTCGCCCGAAGCTGGAGTTGACGAGCTTTAACACGGTCGTCAGGGACCGTTCCGTCCTTTAAGTATTTGATGAACGGAGTCATCCAATTCTCTTCGGCGATGGCGACCGTGGTAACCAAATTCCTGTCGATCGCCGGCCTTGCTGACTTTGTGATTTGGATGTTGGAGAAGTCGGCTGCCCCATCCGATGATGCTAGCTTGGAAAGAGCGTCGGCCTGGGAGTTGTGCTCTCTCGGGATTTGTTCGATTAGTACTTCTTCAAATTTTGTGCACATTTCGGCGACCAGCTCTTGGTATTTGACCATCTGTTCGCCGCGTGCCTCATATTCTCCCTTGACTTGGTTTACGACCAAAATGGAGTCCATGAAGATATGGAGGCGTCGAACATCCAGGGCGAGGGCTAGATCAAGCCCGCCTACCAGAGCTTCGTATTCGGCTTCATTGTTGGTCGCACGAAAACCTAAACGCACAGCATTTGTGAAGCTCTGACCGTCGGGGCTAATGAGGACAATCCCTGCCCCTGCTCTCGCATTGGTCGCTGAGCCATCCACGTATAATTTCCAGGCAGGTCTACCGACCTGAGTCGGACTGTGAGGGAACGTTAATTCCACCACGAAGTCCGCCAGAGCTTGGCCTTTGATCGCCGTGCGAGGAGCGTAAGTGATACCGTATTGGGCGATCTCCAGCGACCACTTGAGGAGTCGCCCGTTGGTGTCCGGTCGGTGCAGGACTTGTCTTAGAGGTAGAGTTGTTAGGACTTCCACTTGGTGATCGAAGAAGTAAGCCCTCAGCTTACGTACACTCATGACAAGGGCGTAGGCGATCTTCTCCAATGGTGTATAACGTGTCTCAGTGTCGTGGAGCGCTTGGCTAACATAGTAGATTGGCAAGTGGGCCTGCCCCTCTGCCCGCACCAGAACGGCACTCAGCGCAACCTCTGAGGCCGCCAAGTAAAGGAATAACTTTTCACCGGGGATTGGCTTTGCTAGGATCTGGGGGTTAGATAGATATTCCTTTATTTTGGCGAATGCTATCTGGCTTTCTTTGGTCCATGCGAATTTCTTGTTCTTGATGGTCGCGAAGAAAGGTTTGCTTTTATCGCCGAGCCGTGATATGAAACGGTTGAGGGCGGCAAGACAACCTGTGAGACGTTGCACCTGCTTGATGTTTCGCGGTTCCTGCATGTCAAGGATCGCTTGTATCTTGGTGGGGTTCGCCTCGATCCCCCTTTTGCTCACTATGTGCCCTAGGAACTTCCCGGAGCCCACTCCGAAGTTGCATTTCTTGGGGTTCAGCTTCATGTTAAACTTCTCAAGGATGGCGAATGTCTCGGCGAGATCGTTGAGGTGATCTTCCTTCTTGAGGCTTTTAACTACGATATCGTCAATGTAGACCTCCATGGTCTTGCCGATCTGATCGGCGAACATCCTGTTGACTAATCGCTGGTAGGTCGCCCCTGTGTTTTTCAAGCCGAACGGCATTCTGAGCCAAAAGTATATGTCTTTTTCTGTGTGGAAAGATGTGTGTTTTATGTCTTCCTCCGCCATTGGGATTTGATGATATCCGGCGAAGGCATCCATAAACGACATCATTTCGCAACCTGCCGTGCTATCGACCAGGTGATCGATATGAGGCATTGGGAAGTGATCTTTTGGACATGCCGCGTTGAGGTCGGTGAAGTCTATGCATAATCTCCAGGAACCAGTTGGCTTTTTGACGAGCACCGCGTTGGCGACCCACTGTGGTTCGTCTGTGGCAACTCCGATCAATTTGTTGTTGAGTAACTTCTGGACTTCTATGTCGAGCGCCGCGTATTTCTCGGGACCGAACTTCCTACGCTTCTGGTGAACAGGCTTCATTGCCCGGTCAATCTTCAGATAGTGGAAAGCGTGTTCGGGACTTATGCCAACCATATCTTGATGCGACCACGCAAAGACTCCGGTGTTCCTACGTAGCAAGTTGATCAGATCCCCCTTTAATTCGTGGTTGATGCTCGCGCCGATCTGTACTTCCCGTTCCGGGTGGTCCGGATCCATCGTAATACTTTCCAACTCTTCGACAGGAACGGTCGCCTCCCGTTTGGTACGATCTCCGGACTCGGTCCTAGGATCGAGGTCGAGGCTTGGCTCGAAACCGATCCTTGGCTCGATGTCGTCCGTCAATTGACGAGAGACGGCGTCCCCTGAGTCGGGTTGGTGCGAAGTGTTAGGCTCGTCGATCTCCATGGGTTGATCGTCGGTCGCTTCAATGTTACATATAGCATGGGAAGTAGCGAAATAAGTAACAACACAGGAGTAACTCAAACATCTCTTTGCCATTAGCTGATCTCCCTTTACTGATGCCGACCGTCCCATCGGCGGTGGGAATTTGATACGATAAAGAAAGATGAGGCGACCGCCTCAAAGGTTTCTAAAAAGGGCGACCTAGGAACCCATTATAGATCTTTGGGCCTATCTATGATTACAAAGCTTAAGTTCCTAGTAATCCTAACCTTGGGATCATAAAAGCATACTAGCTCAACAGAGAGCTTGATCCTCCCGTAGGCTTGGACTGTGTTGTCGCCGAACCCTTGAAGCACGGTGTCGAAAGGCTTGATGAATTTGATTAGGTTGCCGAGTTGGTCTAGGGCGGATTTGAATATGATGTTGCAAAAACTTCCATTGTCGACCAACACGCGATCGACCGTCTTCCCAAGGATGCAAGCGGAGATCACTAGTGCATCCTCTTTGGGACATTGCACTCCTTCCCTGTCTTTGTTGGAAAAGGTGATGAGCGCGTCTCTAGAGATGGTCGGCTCTGGAGGAACTACAACATGGACTCCGGCGAATGCCCTCAGCCGGCCTTTCGCTTCCTGTTCGACATGGTGGAAACCGGGAAAGACCTCGAGGTTTCCACCTCGGCTGAAGCATGTTTATCCGCCGCCGGGGGTTGATCGGAGGGACCGATTCATCGAGTATTCCGGCTCATGCTCGATCCTGGCGACCGGATTGGGAGGAGTTCTCTCGCGTTGTCGGCGTTCGCGCCCTCCGGTCCTTTCCGTCACGGGTTACGGCTTGGTGATCAAATTGTCCAGGTTGCCTTCCTCAAACGATCGCGGAGGTATGCGAGGAGGTCGCGGCATTGGCTAGTGTTGTGGCGGGACTCTTATGATAGGCACGAACTTGCTACGGTCTAGGTGACCGTGGTCTCTTATTGGCTTTGGCTTGGAAAGCCACTCGCGACCCTTGATCGCGTTGAAGATGTTCTTGAGATAAGTTGAGGTTATGAAGAAGGTGGACCTCCACATCCTCGAAGGCTTTGAACTCGCCAGCGGCTTGGCGACCGCCTTTACGGGCTTGGCGACCGCCTTCTTGGACATGGGAAGGTGCTTTTCCTTCTTGGCCGTCCCTCGTCCAAGCGGAGTGAGAGCATCTTCGCCCGGCCGGATAATCGGCGCTCGACGGGCAGCTGTATAGGTTGGTGGAAAATCCTTTGTGAGGTGCACGAACATGGGCGGCGTCCGTGGAATCCGTTCAGATCTGCGTGGTGAGCGATCTCGTCGGCCGACGGGCTCACCGGTGAGGACTATATCGTCCACCAGCCGATATAATCCTCATCCGATTCGTCCTTCCCCTGCCTGATTTTCATCATGCGGTGGGGGCCTTCCGGGCGAACGACTTTGGCGGCGAAGTACGACGTGAAGTCGTTCGCCAGCTTCTCAAAGCAATTGATTGAGCGGGATGGTAGCGAGATGTACCACCTGTGGGCGAGATCGCCCAGAGTTAACGGGAACATACGACATTTCGTCGCGTCTGAAGCTCCGCATCCAGTCATGTAGATCCGGAACTTACTTAAGTGGGTTCCCGGATCCGTTCTCCCCTCATATAGAGGTGTTTGTGGGGGATTGATCGTTGGTTGGACTGGGGCGAGCTCGATCTGAGTCGCGAGTGGCTCGCTTGACCCAACGATTGGTCTCCTGGCGCCTGACCCATTTTTCAGGAGCGCCTTCATCTCGTCGAGCTGGCGTTGCATGGCGGCCATCGTCGTCGCTTGACTGCTCGCCGAGTGGCTCTCAGAGCGTGAACCAAGGCGATCGTGTACCGATCCCCTAGCCCCGGGGTGAATGACGAGCTCCCTGCCAGTGGTTTCCTTCCTTGGGCGAGCAGGGGCTCGCTGACCGACCTTTCTCTTGGGGGTCGGATATGCCGAACTCACAGTAAAGGATTCGGATATCGATGTCTCATTTGGGGCCTGAGTGCCCAGGTCGCCATGAGGGATCGCTTCCTAGGCGGCTGAAGACGGAATCATCCCGCCTCACGAGAGTCTTCCCCTGCGGCTCGGGACTTTCTGTTGATTTCTCAACATAGATCCCCTTGAGCTTCCGTTTGCTTGCCCGGTGGTTTGCT
Source organism: Orobanche coerulescens (assembly GCA_033398695.1). Lineage (NCBI taxonomy): Eukaryota > Viridiplantae > Streptophyta > Magnoliopsida > Lamiales > Orobanchaceae > Orobanche > Orobanche coerulescens. The sequence goes on along the minus strand of CM065811.1, from coordinate 88,205,369 downwards.
GACGGGGTGATGGTAGGCGTATCGCGGGTCCTCTGCCGTTCCCTGAGGATGGCTATAGCCTCCTCAATCTGTTCCGATGTCTGGAACTGATCGACTGAGAGGCTAGAACCGTCCCTCGGAGGCGGGAGTGAGAGCCTAGCATCGCCACGCTCGCCTTTCGCTGTGGGCTGGGACTCGGTCCTCGCCGGAATAAGATTTCCGGCAGATCTCAGGGTGGCCCTTTTGGAGGTTGTTGCTGATGTCATTTTCTGAAGGTTTTTCTATTGAAGAACAGTGAGTGTTTCTTCAAGTATATGTCCGGAGAACAGTGAGTGTTCTTCGAGATGGTAGGAATAAAATGAAGGTTTAGGCCCTTCCTCTAGCGCCAATTGTTGTTGCCCAAAATATTTATCCGAAGATTAATACTGCTGGAAGACGGACAACAAACAACAATTGCGAGAGCACTTCCGAGAGAAGATAAATAATACAAGATTTGCCGGGGTTGTTAATCCCGGGCTTGAATGCTCTCGCGAGATATTATTAATAAATATACTGTTGAGTACAAATATTAATGTTAGAATCCAATACAAGGAGTGTAAGACTTCTAGTTATCTAGGCTTTAGAGAGCGTAGATTGCCGGAAGAACCAGATGGATGAATCTGTGAGTTCTTGCTTGGGATATATGATGAATGTATATGAATATCACTATGAATGTGTTAGTGTTTACCAAAAGAGCTTTTGATTCTCTCTTTGATAGGTATTTTGCACTTAATCCGAAGTGAAAATCGCGCCCCTTTGCTGCTACGGTGGGTTCCCTATTTATAGGGGACAAGGTAGTTGGGATCTCTCAGGCGATCGACGGCGACCGCCGTTTTTTACATTAAAATAAGGTGGCCGATTGTCCCGTCACATGGGGCTGCTCCCTTAAAGTTCCCGTCACATGGGGCTGTTCCCTTAAAGTCGTGGGCCGCTTTGGAGTCAAGCGTGTGAGCCAATGAGAGGCCAACACGCGTCCTGGGCAGCCGTCAGGGAGGACCCACTTTGTACCTTTCGGCGGCTTTGTCGGTAGGTGCGGTAGGTGTGGTAGGTGACAGGCTGAGGTCAAAGATTCTATCTATCGATATCTTTGAAGATCCGCATGTGGGCCATCGTCCAAGATTCGGTCTTCGATGACTTTGACGGATGCCGGATCCACACGTGGTATGAGATGACCGCCTCTGGTCCGCTCATTAAAGACGATCGTCAGATATCAAAAGACGATCGCTGGGTACCACAGGACGATCGCCATACTGTGCCGAACTCTAGGCGTATTGTCCAGTGCATGTTTTTCATGGTTGGCTTCTCTGGTCGTGATGCCGATCGCCTATCGAGGCGTATCAATCGCCGCACAACAGGTACATCATCACTTCGATACAATACTTCAATACAAAGGCTGACACAAAGACTGACGCCCGATACAAAGAATATTCGGACAAGATTTCGTCTGACGCTTCGATACAGCAATATTCGGACAGGACTTCGATACAGCAATATTCGGACACCTATTTGATATATACAGAATTGATTGCACTTCGATTCAGTGAGAGTCGATTGCACGTCGGTACAACAATATTTGGACAGCACTTCATTACAGCAACAATGGACTACACTTCGGTACAGCGAGACTGGACACGGAAATGACGAGGGCACTTCAAACCCTTAGAATTAATCACTATAATCCCCTTCGAATCCTATTCCAAAGAAACGTTCAAAATTATTCTAAGAACTCAAGTTTATGTGACTAAGACTTAACAATTTTATGAACTAAAACTGTAAGAATGTAGAAGTGAGAATTATAAGAATAATACTCAAGAAAATTCGAGCAACAACTCTGGACTCAAGCACAAGGCCAAAATATATTTTTGATTGCAAAAGTGATCTGCTTTTTTTCATTACCAAAATGCCTCCTTTTATAGGAGTGTACAGAACAAACTATATTATCCCTGACATATTAAACTAAGGGAATAAAATCAAGAGTGTCCCTATTTCTAAGACAATGAAGGGCGGTCACACATGTGACTAGATTAAAAAGAAATAAACTTACAACAACTATCCTAGAAAGTAAATAAAGAAGTCTTTAAAAAGGTCTTGGTCTTCACAACATCACGCTCATTTTGAAGCTCCTGTTGGGATTTGGTGCCTAAAACAAAGGCGCAGCGGAAGCGGTAAAACGAAAATTAATTCGATCCGAATCCCTACGAGGATCGATCGAGCTGCGTATATATGAATATATAAACGAAAAACAAGAGTTGTAAGAAACTCACCCTTGAAGTCCGTTGATTAAATGGTATCCTTATCCTGAGCTATTCCCCAAGCTTTACTTGAATTCTCTATGATCCGAAGCACTCCAAGCACTTGAACGATCCAACGCCGAAAGCACCGCGTCTCTACTTGCCATGCGCCGGAGAAACGAACGGAATGACAATACCCGAAGGTTACGATTAGAATCAAGTGATAAAGCTATTGATTTTGTGACTACAACACTCTTAGTATATAACTCACTTTCTCTCTTTATGTCTTGATATTTTCTTCAAGAAAACTCTCAAGAACAAGATGAACAAGAAGAAGACTTGAAGAAAATGTTATTCTCTCTCTCTCTCTCTATCCTTTCTCACGTGAAGATGAATGAGGTGAGGTGAGAGATATAAGTCTTCCCTACTTATTCTAATCCAACCCTCATGTGAACAACTCATGTCACATGAATACCAACCCCACAAAGTCATATTCTTTCAAATAAAAATAAAACAAGACAAAAGGAAGGTGGGTGGAACTAAAGGGGGGGCACCATGCAAAAACGGACGAGTTCGGTCCGTTTCGGACTCCCGAGAGTCCAAACAGATAAACTCCAATTCCGTTCCGATGTATTTATATCGTTTAATTAATCCAATTAATTAAACATATCAAATACAAATTAACATAATTAATTTCTCCAATAAATAATTATATTCATGAATTAAATTAATCACCCAGTGATATATTTAATTCATTAGGCCGTAAATCAATTTATCCGACAAAATCGATTTAGACATCTAATGTCCCAAATTTAGATATCCAATATCTAATATTCATAATGAGAGAATTAAGCTTGATTCATTCCGTCGTCAATCCTAATGCGCGACTCGGTAGGTCCGCATCAGCAATGGGAGGAACCAAAGAGTAGTAGCATCACAGCCTAGCAGCCTACACCGTACCCCAACTGAGAACGAATGATGGGGATCATTCAAGAACCATTCTGTCGTGAATACCATTATATGTATAAACCCTTCTTTCAAATGTCCCGATCAAGTTATAGGGTCACGGTCAGTCAAACCCTATATGTACTTGACGCTATGCATGCGTTAATGCAAATCAAGATCATTGAGCTCTCGTGTATCCGATACAACTAGCTCCAATGTTTGGCCAAAGACTTATGATCTCATCTGCCAATAACCGCATATGACATTTAACCCGCTCACTAACGGGAGAAAGAATTCTATCTTGGTATTCAGTAGGACCTGCTACTTACCCATTAAGATGCATGTCGAGGTTGACCCCCACCTCCCGGTTTATAGGGTCGAACTACTCTAATGAAAATCTTAACGTCACAAGCACATCCCTACTAAATCCTCAAGTTGAAGGTTCACGAATACCTATCACAACCTTTCGATTCCGTCATTGACTGTCCCGGAGTGAAATCCGTGTGATGAATCGAGGGTGAGTCGGTTCGAGTATACTAATCCAATTAGCATACCTATAATGTGTGCTCCCACTAACCATTAGTGTTCGACAGGCACTCTCCAAGTCAAAGAACACGTCATACAAGTCTTCACATAAACTTAACGCCCAGTCAAGTTTCATCGACTTGCGAACGATTAAGTATTTGAGTTATAAACCTTTCCAGTGCCTACCCCCTTATCCAATAAGGTGTAGAACATTTTGCTCTAAAATACACGGACTAGTTTCTATATGTATATTTATGAGTTAGGAATGCCAGTAACTGCCACTAAATAAAGAAACATCTATTGCCTTATATTAATGATTTACATAATTACATGTACAGTGCCCTCACTCAACATCCTCTGAGTGGCATTCGAGGGCATACTCCTAACAATCTCCCACTTGCACTCAATGCCACACACTATGGTATCTAATACCCATGTTCTCCAGATGACGCTCCAAGGTAGTCTGAGAATGTGGCTTGGTCAGTGGATCAGCGACGTTCTCGGCCGAGTCTACTCTGTGCAGCACAATGTATCCCTTGCGAACAAATTCTCTTACTAGATGATACTTCCTCTCAATATGTTTGGTGCTGTTGTGAAACCTCGGCTCCTTGGCACACTACACTGACTCCGTCGTTGTCATGATCCAGTAGCAGGTAGCTCAGCACATGGTATCACTTGAAGTTCTCCCAGAAAGTTCTTAATCCGAAACCCTTCCTTGGAAGCCTCCGAGGCTGCTTGATGCTCAGCCTGACAGGTGGAATCAGCAGTCGCGCTTTGCTTGGCGCTACGCCAAGATACTGCTCCTCCATTAAGAGTAAATATGTAGCCAGAAGTATACATCGAGTCATCCTTCAGTCCTTGGAAGTCTGAATCAGTGAATCCCACCACATCCAATTCTCCACCGCCATACATCATAACCATATCTCTAGACCTTCTTAAGTACTTGAGAACGTTCTTTACGGCAGTCCAATGTTCCCTACCTGGGTTTGCCTGAAACCTACTGACCACGCTTACAGCATGCGCGGTGTCAGGTCTTGTACACAATATAGCATACATAATGCTACCCACGGCCGAAGCATATAGTATATTACTCATTTTCTTTCGTTGTTCCTCACTTTGAGGACACATCTTCAAGGAGAGTTTTATTCCATGTCGCATCGGTAGGAACCCTCTTTTAGAATCATCCATCTAAATCGCTTTATGATCTTATCTATATAGAGGGCTTGGGAAAGACCTATTGTTATATTTGCTCTATCCCGGTAGATCCGAATACCAAGAATATAGGTTGCTTCTCCCAAGTCTTTCATGGACAAATTACTCGAAAGCCAAGCTTTCACAGAACTGAGCATTCCCACATCATTTCCTATTAGTAGAATGTCATCTACATATAGTACTAAGAATGCGATCTTGCTCCCACTAACCCTCTTGTATACACAAGGTTCCTCTTCATTTTGCACGAAGTCAAACTCTTTGACCGCCTCGTCAAAACGAAGGTTCCAACTATGCGACGCTTGTTTCAGTCCATAAATGGAATGCTGAAGCTTGCACACTTTCTGAATATCGAATTCGGACACAAAGCCTTTAGGCTGCTCCATATAGATTTCCTACTCGAGGAATCCATTAAGGAAAGCCGTCTTTACGTCCACTTGCCATATCTCATAATTGTGGTAGCAAGCATCATGCGAATAGACTTGATCATGGCTACGGGCGAGAAGGTATCGTGGTAATCAATCCCTTCTTTGGGGGTATAACCCTTTGCCACAAGCCTGGCCTTATAGGCGTCAACCTTGCCATCACCATCAGTCTTTCTATTGTAGATCTACTTGTTCCCAATAGGCACTATGCCCTCGGGGCGGTCTACTAGAGTCCAAACCTGATTGACATGCATCGACTCTATCTCAGCTTCCATAGCTTCACGCCATTTTGCGGAGTCTACATCCACCATCGCTTGGTCATAGTTCGTTGGGTCAGTCTCTTGGCTATCACTTGGAACCTCATGGAGACCTAGTTCCTCCAAGTGCACAAGCCCATACCTCTCAGGTAAATGAGACACCCTACTAGACCTACGAGGTGGTTGTACTTGTGTTTCAGAAGGTTTGGTTCCAGTTTCTTGCACAGGTGTCTCCCGAGGATTTTCATTGTATTCTTCTAAACAAATACTTCTTCCTGCTCCGCCTTCCTGAATGAACTCATATTCCAGTAAGTGTGCTTGTAAAGCAACAACTATCTTTCAATCTTCGGCCGTGTAGAATAGATATCCCATCGTCCCAGACGGGAATCCAACGAAACGTCCCTTCGCGGACCTAGCTTCCAACTTCTCTACCTTAGTCTTCTTGACATAGGCGGGACATACCCAAATCCTAATATGATTAAGACTTGGTTTCGTGCCCTCCCACATCTCATGTGGGGTTTTAGGAACGGATAAGTATAGCCCAGCATGGAATGGACCATTTTTAACAAGGTCCGGTTCCTTCTTTCTGACACACCATTTAACTGAGGAGTACCTGGAGGTGTTAGTTGTGAAACTATTCTATGTTCCTTAAGGAACTCGTCAAACTCTATACTCATATACTTGCCACCTTGGTCCGACCGAAGTGCTTTGATATGATTACTAGTTTGTTTCTCGACTAGGGCCTTGAATTCCTGGAATTTCTCAAAGGCCTCGAATTTATGTTTTATTAAGTATATATAACCATACCTAGTATGATCATCCGTAAACGTAATGAAATATTCATATCCGTCACGTGCTGCTTCCAAAGCACCACATACGTCGGTATGGATTAATCCCAGTTTATCAGTGGCTCTTTCAAAAGTCCCTGTGAAGGGGGACTTAGTCATTTTGCCTTTAAGGCAAGATTCATAAGTAGGAAAGGGATCCGATCCCAATGGACCCATAAGTCCATCTTTTTACATATTGTAAACTTTGGTCTGACCAACATGACCAAGTCTAAGATGCTATTTCAAAACTTGATTGGTTTCATCCCTACCACGTTTTCTAGTCATAGTATTCACAACTACTTTGTTGCTGAGATTTAGATGATACAATCCATTTAACAATGTAGCAGTACCCACTAGTTTATTTCTGAAATAAATTTTGTAGGAACCATCACCAATGAAAAATGAAAAGCCTTTTCGGTCCATGACCGGAATGGATATAATGTTTTTGAGCCCCTTGGGCAAAACAAGTACAACTTCTAAAGTCAAAACAAAGCCGGATTCTAAACCCAAAAGAAGTGATACTATGTCGGTCGCCTCGGTACTATGCCCGCTTCCGACTGTGATCATCACTTCTCTAGCTACAAGCTTCCTACTTTGTTCCAGATCCTGATTCACGGTACAAATATGAGAACTAGCACCGGAATCCAGTATCCAAGAAGTAGAAAATACAGTAGCAGAACAATTTGTTTCCAAAACTAAAAGTTCTATACTTGAAGTGCCATGAAGAATCGAACAGTCTCTAGCCCAGTGGCCCAGCTCACCGCACTTGAGACAAGCATCTTTCTTCTTCTTGCCTTTTGGAACCATCGGGGCCTTGCCCTTTCCTTTAAGGTCCTTAACTTATGGTCCAGTCTGCTTCTTGGTCTTTTTCTTCTTATTCTTAGACTTCCGAAGTCCAGAAGAAATCACAAGGGCAGACTCCTTCATCCATGGAGTCTTCATTTGAGACTGAGCGGTCACCAGTTTGTTCATTAGCCCAGCTAAGTTACATGCAATTTCATTGCAGTTGAAGTTCATAACAAACTGTGAGAAGGAATCAGGGAGAGATTGAAGGATAAGGTCGGTTTGGAGAGAAGTATTCATTTTAAAATCAAGAGCCTCCAATCTCTCGATCATGGATATCATTTTGAGGACGTGTTCCCCAACCTTCTCACCTTCCTTCATCCTTGCACCGAACAGTTGCTTGGATATCTCATATCTAGCAGTTCTGCTGTGCTCACCATAAAGCTCGGTTAAGTGAGATAGAATCTGCCTAGCAGAAGTCATTTTCTCATGAGCTCTCTGAAGCTCATTAGACATGGAAGCCATCATATAAGCACGAACTTTCACGTCATCCTTAACCCACTTTTCGTGGTTTTCAATCTCTTCCTGATTGGCTCGGGTCCGCACAGGAGGCGCCGGAATCTCCGTCTCCAATACGTATCCTAGTGCCTCTATACTGATCGAGTTCTTTATAAATCTTAATAGAGGGCAATCGAACAGGTTTCTAGTCTATTAATTTTCATAAAGTGGTGTCCAACACCAACCCATCTAATGGGTGATTTGATCTTATTTTTCCCCTTGTTCACTCCCCTCAACCTATACGGTTTCTATGGTTCGTGAACAAGTTAAGTTTATACCATCGACGCAAATCAGTTTCACAATTGAATCTTATCCGGCAACCTATCAGGTTTCTAGGGATAAAATTTGCTCCAACCGAAGGCATCAAATGCGCTCCCGGTAATTTATCCGTCCTCCCCGAACGACTACCCCGATAACTCAGAAGCATAGCACATCTAGTTTGGATTTCAATTTCCCGAAAGCTCGATGGAGGGAAGGAAAACCTTGAAACCTTATAAACTTAATAATTTGTTGTGGGAGAATTTTCGCGATTAACGTTACACTTTGCACATTAATCATTTAAGCGTGTTTGTGGCATTCATACAATATGAAACAACCATTCACAACCTAGTCGCTACCAACATGTGGTTCATGGACCGTTCCTAGAAAGCAAAACTCCGTAATCTAATTACAAGTCTTCGTATTGAATCTTCATCTTCTCGAAACGGATCTTCCTTCGGTCTTCGTCATTACATATAAATGTTACATTGAAAATTGCATCCTAGATACAAATATTTCTAGTAAAATAAATAGGCTCAAAACGGCCTTTACAACCCAATCGAATAAAAACCGAACGATTCAAAACTAAGTCCATGAACCACATCACCATTCAAAATAATGCATCAAACACATTAAAATAAATGGCATTCATAATTAATCTAAATATTGATCCAATCAATATAAATTAATCCATCCAAACGAATTAATACAATTAATTCAAACAACTGTTAATTTTAGCTTGTTCCGGACGATAAAATATTTTATTAAATTAATTCCCCTAAGAATAAAATTACCATAATTATATCTTAGTCAAATTAAATCCAATTTAATTTGTGGGAAATTAAATTACCGAACGAAATATAAAAAACGGAGCCAAAAAACACAAGGCCCGAACCAAGCCCGCGGCCTTGCCCACTGCCCGGCCCATTGACCTGACCCAGCTTCTTTGTGACCCCCGGCCCGACTGGCCCGAGACCACTGCACGCCATTTTTTCGTCTTTTCGTCCCGAATCCAAAAATAATATTTTTCTAATTTTTATATTACACAATTAAATCAGTTTTTCAAAAAAAAAATAGATTTATATTGTAACATAAAATCATGAAAAAATAATTTTTAGATGAACAATTGAAAATCAACGATTAATACGATTATGATTCCAAATCATAAACCATCCAATCAAGCATTCCAAATGCTAAATATCGTATATACGATCGCAAGACCTATGCTCCGATACCACTGTTGGGATTCGGTGCCTAAAACAAAGGCCCAGTGGAAGCGGTAAAACGAAAATTAATTCGATCCGAATCCCTACGAGGATCGATCGAGCTACGTATATACGAATATATAAACGAAAAACAAGAGTTGTAAGAAACTCACCCTTGAAGTCCGTTGATTAAATGGCATCCTTCTCTTGAGCTATTCCCCAAGATTTACTTGAATTCTCTACGATCCGAAGCACTCCAAGCACTTGAAGGATCCAACGCCGAAAGCACCGCGTCTCTACTTGCCATGCGCTGGAGAAACGAACGGAATGACAATACCTGAAGGTTACGATTAGAATCAAGTGATAAAGCTATTGATTTTGTGATTACAACACTCTTAGTGTATAACTCACGTTTTCTCTTTATGTCTTGATATTTTCTTCAAGAAAACTCTCAAGAATAAGATGAACAAGAAGAAGACTTGAAGAAAATGTTATTCTCTCTCTCTCTCTATCCTTTCTCACGTGAAGATAAATGAGGTGAGATGAGAGATATAAGTCTTCCCTACTTATTCTAATTCAACCCTCATGTGAACAACTCATGTCCCATGAATATCAACCCCACAAAGTCATGTTCTTTCATATAAAAATAAAACAAGACAAAAGGAAGGTGGGTGGCACTAAAGAGGGGCGGCCACCATGCAAAAACGGACGAGTTCGGTCCGTTTCGGACTCCCGAGAGTCCAAACAGATAAACTCCAATTCCGTTTCGATGTATTTATATCGTTTAATTAATCCAATTAATTAAACATATCAAATACAAATTAACATAATTAATTTCTCCAAGAAATAATTATATTCATGAATTAAATTAACCACCCAGTGATATATTTAATTCATTAGGCCGTAAATCAATTTATCCGACAAAAAAATTTAGACATCTAATGTCCCAAATTTAGATATCTAATATCTAATATTCATAATGAGAGAATTAAGCTTGATTCATTCCGTCGTCAATCCTAATGCGCGACTCGGTAGGTCCGTCTCAGTCAGCAATGGGAGGAACCAAAGAGTAGTAGCACCACCTAGCCAGCCTGGCGGCTTACACCGTACCCCAACTGAGAACGAATGATGGGGATCATTCAAGAACGATTCTGTCGTGAATACCAGTATACGTATAAACCGTTCTTTCAAATGTCCCGATCAAGTTATAGGGTCACAGTCAGTCAAACCCTATCTGTACTTGACGTTATGCATGCGTTAATGCAAATCGAGATCATTGAGCTCTCGTGTATCCAATACAACTAGCTCCAATGCTTTGGCCAAAGACTTATGATCTCATCTGCCAATAACCGCATAGGACATTTAACCCGCTCACTAACGGGAGAAAGAATTCTATCTTGGTATTCAGTAGGACCTGCTACTTGCCCATTAAGATGCACGTCGAGGTTGACCCTCACCTCCCGGTTTATAGGGTCGAACTACTCTAATGAAAATCTTAATGTCACAAGCACATCCCTACTAAATCCTCAAGTCGAAGGTTCACGAATACATATCACAATCTTTCGATTCCGTCGTTGACTTTCCCAGAGTGAAATCCGTATGACAAATCGAGGGTGAGTCGGTTCGAGTATACTAATCCAATTAGCATACCTATAACTTGTGTTCCCACTAACAATTAGTGTTCGACAGGCATTCTCCAAGTCAAAGAACACGTCATACAAGTCTTTGAGCTATAAACTTAACGCGCAGTCAAGTTTCATCGACTTGCGAACGATTAAGTATTTGAGCTATAAACCTTTCCAGTGCCGACCCCCTTATCCAATAAGGAGTGGAACGTTTTGCTCTCAAATACACGGACTAGTTTCTATATGTATATTTACGAGTTAGGAATGCCAGTAACTACCAGTAAATAAAGAAACATTCATTACCTTATATTAATGATTTACATAATTACAAGTACAATGCCCTCACTCAACATCCTCTGAGTGGCATTCGAGGGCATACTCCTAACAGCTCTCACATGCTAAGGTACTTTTTCTAAGACACACCTAAATCTAATTTCCAAGCTAGGATGGATTTTCCTTAATCATCAAGTCGACCTTCGGTTGTTCATCCTTTATAGAGTATTTTCCTTTTCGAGTTTTATGATTTAACTCTCATTTTCAGGAAATTCGACAAAGACGCCCTCATGCCATTATTTAGGTAATATCTGGGGTCCGCCCTCAAGCTTTCTGTTTTTAGCAATATCTGGGCTGCCGTCAAGCAAAGCTATATCTGCGCTTAGGATTTGAACAACTATCGGGCCTTCTTGAATCTCAAGTAGATCCACCGTCGCACAGTCACTAAACTTAGACATGATTTCCACTTCAAATTCGGCAACTGAAGGACGAGTTTGTATTCTTCTTTTCTTTGGACGTGAATTCTTCTAGGCTCGGAGTCTTTATTCAGTGCACTCCAAGCAGCCTCACTGTGAGGGTCTTCAAGAGAGGATTTGATCGAGGCCATACAATAAACCTCTTGAGTAGGAATCGAGTTGTCTTCATAAGAGTTAGTAACAGGTGTGGAACGTGCATTAAGTTTATTTCGTGAGGTGGTGCTAGTGTCACTCGTTCTCAATAATTCACTCATTTTTTCTCTCAACTTACTAGCATTTGTACGTGTGATAGGACCAGTGGGGTCCATGACGGCTCCAACCATTCCTAACTCTATTGGTAGCACAACCGTGGTTGTATCACGAATCAAGCTTCTAAAATTGATGAATATCGACTCCTCAAACTCAAGAATCACCTTCAGCCTCAAAAATCCCGAAGAGAAACGAAAGGGGAAGAAATGAAGTCGTGTCTAGCAAAACTGTCGCTAATGGTATATATACCAGTAACATGTTACGGCCGTAACACACACACTCTTATGGCCGTAACTAACCCTCGAGCCTACTGCCCAAAATGCAAAGGTTCATTACGGCCATAACAACAACAACTTTATGGCTGTAACAACACCCATTTTACGGCCGTAACACAGAACACACTAACGGTCGTAACAAGCATTGCTGAACACAACAAGGATTCCCAACAACTCTGATGGTCGAGTCGGACGTTCGTCAACATCCCAATTATTCAAACGCGCCATCCACATTCCAAAACAAAAATAACATCACGAAACACAATGCAAGATGCCACAACATATACTCAATCGAGAAGATACATGCGACAATAAGTCGCACCCAATTAAAACGACTACATGATAGTAACAAACAGTGTACCACGTTAAAACCATTCCGATTTCACGACAACAAAAAAAAATATTCGGCGTAACAAGACATCCCAAAACAAGATAACAGGAAACAAAAATACCGGGTATTACATTCTACCCCACTAAAAATAAGGTTCATCCCGAAACTTAAAGTAAAACATCAAGGAAAACACAAACGAAACCAAAAGGTTCACACAACAATCATTATATCACCACACAAGATATAATCTACAAACCAACACGCAATAACATCACTCGGCACTACTGGGCCCTCCACGAGTATGAGCGGGATCCCAGTCCCCGAACATCTCAAAAACGGACTCGCAGTGTGCCACTTGGTGTCCCAAATGACCACACTTGAAACAGTTAACCTGCGGCACGCGACAATTCTTCTGAGTATGACCCACACGACTAGAGTTGAAACACATATTTATACTGCCCACCTTACTTGCCACCGGAATAATACCGTTAGATGGATCAAACAAGCGGCAAGTCTTACCAGAAGAATAATGCGAAGTAACAGGCTCACGGAACTCACTCCTCTGACCTCTAGAAAAACTACTTGAGGTCCTCTATCTCTTACCTCCCGAACTAGCCTCTAATACAGAAACAGCCATCTCGATGGCTAAAGCTCGGTCCTTATACTCTTTCAAAGTGGCACACATGAGTGGAGCAATACTCTCACGGATATGGGGTTTCATGCACATGTTGAAGTATCACAGCTTGTCCGCTTCACTTCTCACTTGATCACGGACATAACTCAGCTGCTGATTATAATCAACTATCGCTTGGGATATCGACACATCCTGGGGCGTAGCCGAGAAGAACTCAACGATCCTATGCTCACGAATAGGCAACGGGCAATACTCTGCTTCCATGGCAGTCTTAACCTTAGCCCACGTAGATGTACGATCTGCAGGCGCTACAACCTGCCACCAGTCTGCAGCTTCTTTATCGAGAAGATACTGAGCAAAAGGTACTCTTCACTCATCGGGACATGCCACAGCATCAAATATTCTTCCCAACTGGAAGAGCCAGTTCTCCCAGCCTAACGAGTCAGAGGAACCCGCAAAACGAGGTGGACGCATTTTCATCACATCTCGCAACCACCCACTAGCTCCATTCTCCCCATCGAGAGGCTCATTCCGGTGCACTGCTTGATTCATCTGCGTTGTAGGATGGTGGCGGCGCCAATATCAACATTACCTCCAGCTGATTGCCCCTGATCACGCGACTGGTCATCCCGACCCTCTGTACTGAGCTGATTAGCACTTGACAACGAGCGAGTCGCCCTCTCATGTTCCTGATTACGTCCACGACCACGTCCTCGGCCGCGACCTCTCGGCATACTGAACAGACAATTACTCATTGCTAGGAAGCATAATATCACATAATCAACTCACCCAAATAATTCCACAATGCACATACGATATACGGCAATTAACAACACGACAATAATATACATGCAAGATAAGCAACCGAGTACAAACATTACTGCTAAAATTGATATAGTTTACGGTCATCACTGACGGACCATACGATCAATATAATATGTCTTTTGGATCACATATACAACGACTAAAGACAAACAATAATAATTAATAAATATAATATTGGATATTATATTTTTAAAGAAATTAAATAATGAATAATATATAATATAGGGCATTATATGATATATTATTTAATTATATCAACTGGAAAAGATAAATATAATATTGGATATTATATTTATTAGAGGATTAATAATAAGTAATATATAATATAAGATATTATATTTATTGTATTGTCTAATAAGTTGAAGGGCAACTAAGTAAATACTAGAGTTTAACTCTAGGGTTTACTTAGTATAAATAAAGGGTCTTGGACAAGGAGTTGTCATAAGAAAAATCACACAACCCTAATTGTGACACAAAGAAATCGGCCCTCCCCTTGCACAAATACTTCTAGCAATGAATTATCTGTTGTACTATTTATAAATATTATTCGTAAGGATTTAGCAATACGACTTGTACCAGTTATTCGTATGTGGATCACCGAAAGAGGAAGAAGATTTTAATCAGCTTCTGGTTCGAGTTCAGATCTGTTCTTCGAGTTAAGGTAATTCGACGAACTCTTTATAAATCAATTAAATTACTGCATGAATATCCTCGGCTGGGTTTTTTATTAATTTATTACGTTGCGTCTTGCTCATATATATTGTATTAGATACATATAAAACCCAACATATGAGTGGCTAAACCATACTCTCATTGTTTCATATGTTACTATACGAGTTTTGAACTGGAATAACTAATAAAATTATTTTTCAATCGAGTTTAGGACGAGTACAAGTACATAAATTCAAAAAGACTTCAGGTGGCTGAATCCCAACCTCGTCATTCCTGTTTATTGGTGTGTATTGGTGTATTCCGTTGCGTTATGATTCCAAGTGGCTGAAGCATAACAAAATACTAAAGTATTTTTAAATTTTTATTTATAAATTACAATGTAAAGTAATTAGCCGTCGAGTTTCGACGGGCTATACACTAGTTCTTATCTATGAGGTGGGGGATGACATGATACTCTTTATAGGAGAAATGAGAAGTACCGGCCGTTGTAAAGTAACATTACCAATCTAAGATATGGTCCAAAGCCAAAATGGACACAACGTGAGAACAAGGATGTGTTAGAACTGTTAATGTGTAAGTATTGTTGTCTTGGTTTACACTAATGGCTAAGTAGTTCAAAACATCGCGTTAATAGGTAGCTAGTAAATCCAATAGTATTTCACTAAGGATGGTTCAAAGCCATAAGCTAACTATCCTGATGCAATAATGGTTCGTCGGAACTTTTAAGTGAGTCTGTATACATCATGCATAATATTCATTCATATGGGCGCTTGTTGGAAAAATCTATTATAATTGATAAATTATTTCCATGTGAATAAAAATATTAGATAAAGGTTACTATTCGCCCAAACATATTCGAATAAAGGGATTTGTAAGAATAATTATGTTCAATTGATGCTTGTATTCATTCAAACCATTTAGTTGAAAATGTTTGTTCGAACAGTCATGTTGTTTCAATTAAATGATTTGACAATTTATAAATAAGCCCCCTGGTTTGAACATTTGAAGATAGAAAATGAGTAGAACTGTACAGATATAACAAGGCATGATTTGTAGTTTCAAATTAATTCACTTACATTTGTCATATTCTACATTCTAGTTTGAAAGTTCCAGATACATAATAGGTCACCGAATATCTGTTTCTTGCAAGTACTGCAGTAGACGAATTGAAGGTCATCGTATCTTAAGAACGATTGTCGAAGAATGTTACCAATTCATATATGAATCAATTTTGTGTTCAACACAAACCCCCGACTTTAACTAATTTATGATTTGTTAAAGTAATAATCCCCAATATGTGCCTAAGTCTGTTAATTTACGGGTTTTCCTAGTTAAGGTAGGATTTGGCTTGCTTGTGCGTATCTCTCCCCATTTAAAGGGATGCCATCAACCAGAATACAACATCTTTACCCTACTTTCTGTCTCAGTTATTTTTCCTTCAACACGTTATCAGCACGTAGTCCCCAAACTGAGCAAAAGAAAAATCCCCTCCCGTTCTTCTGCAAAAATTCTAAAAAAAAAAAGGAAAAATCGGATTTTTGCGGGCAGAAACCCTAGCCGTCGCCGTCATCCCTTTTCAACAGCCGAAACCGTACCTCCCAATCACCGCCAGCCATCTATTTCAAGTCGCCGTCCGTTTGCTACCCCACCTCCGATCGAAACCCTAGCGGCCGGAAACATCGCTGACCCGAACCCGACTTAAAACAGACCGCACCACCGTTCTGCAAACTCCAATCTGCTGGTAGCCCACCGTCGCCGCCGCCGCCGCGACCACTGCAATCACGTGCACCAGATCGGACCGTGAATCCAAAACCAACCCCCGACCGCTAATCCAACACCAACCCCCGATCGCGAATCATCGAGGCATCACCACCCAGATCCGCGAACCACCGCGACCTGCCTCCGTCGCCAGCCCCCGAAAATTTTTCTCGAACCCATCCACGACCTCCCTCCCCACCGCACCAGATCGGAACTCTATCTGCAACGCTGACCGCGATCCACTACTTTAGTCGCCCGACACCAGACCTCCCTCCGTCTCCTGCTCCGATTTCAAATTCCAGCCCGCTCGGCCCGCTGTTCCAGATTCGGGCCTGGCCGTCCAGCCAGTTCGCAAACCCAGTTTCTGGAGCGTCCGAACCCGACCTGACCCGATTGCTGACCCGACCAGACCCGGCTGCTGATCCGACCCGACCCGCCCGATAATCCCATTTTCAAGCCCTTTTCTGCCTCTATTCACGAAGTAAGGTACACAATACGAACCCTACTATCTGCAACATGCATTTTTACATGCTTTCAATTACCTTTGGTTGCATATTATATTTCGAAATTTTATTTATGCTTAATTAAACCAGTTAAAAGCATGATGCATTAATAATTTTAATTAAATCAAAGAGAATCGCTTAACGTAACTTGGATTAAAATTAATTCACACGAATTAACATATATTGCGCCATAAGACACCTCTTTGACTGCATATATACGTGTATAGATATATGTATAGGATTATGTGACTAAATCTATAATTATATATATACCTTGCATGCATCGGTACATATGGCATGTGTATTAGGTTCATCATTGGTAAAACCTAGAAGACATTTCCTATTAATTATTACATACTAAACCATGATAAAGAAATTTCATGGATAAATCATTGAAAGTAATTTTTTTGACTATATCTTGGTTCTGAAAAATAATAACGCTTCTCATTATTGAAAATTTTATCATGGAAAGTACTCATGATATACTGTGAAAACTCATTTTTCCTTTTTTCTTGTCTCAAGATGGCTGATCCAACTTGTCCCGAATTTGACATCTTCGACATAGAAGAACTTGAGTACCAAAGATGGGTTTCTGACGTAGAGACCACTTTTGTCGCTAAGGACTATAGTGCTACTATCTTTGAAAAGGCAGGCGACGCACCGTCTGACAAAATCAAAGCAAGTGCATTAATGTTCCTTAGACGACATATCGACCCCAGCCTGAGATAGGAATATCTGAAGTTGAAATCCCCCAAAGAACTGTGGGATGCCCTTAAGAGCCATTTTGGGAACATCCACAATGCTTTGCTCCCAGAGTTGACCGTGCAGTGGAATGAAATCTGCTTGCTTGATGATAAACGGATCAATGATTTCAATAAAGATATACTCCGTCTCAAGGCACGCCTTAATTTCTGTGGGAATGACATCACCGAAGATGATATGATTCAGAAAACTCATCCACTTTCCCTACTTCGTCCCTAATACTAGCGAACCAGTATAGGCTGGAGTATGACAACAAACACATCACTACCTTCAATACGCTTATCAAGCTACTGTAAGTGGCTGAGAGGCATAATGAAGTGCTAGTGAGTAACAATGCCAGGCCCGTTGGGACAAAGAAAATTCCCGAGGCAAATTATGTGAAAGGTGGAAAGAACCCCAATGTACAGGGGACTGGTCATGGCAACCCCAAACCACAACATGAAAAAGGGCATAGTGGTCGAGGACGTGGGGGTTCTTCCAATGTAAGGGAAGATTTGGTGCTCCTGACTCTACTAGCCAAGAAAATCATAAAGCACCTATGAAACACACCCACACTAACTACCTAACCTAACCTATC
This sequence comes from Orobanche coerulescens, assembly GCA_033398695.1. Classification (NCBI taxonomy): domain Eukaryota; kingdom Viridiplantae; phylum Streptophyta; class Magnoliopsida; order Lamiales; family Orobanchaceae; genus Orobanche; species Orobanche coerulescens. The sequence goes on along the minus strand of CM065811.1, from coordinate 88,187,168 downwards.
TTATATCATATTAGTACTTATAAATTATGGTGAAATTTTGGCAAAGTTTCCCCTAAACTAGTACCTATCCCAAACCTGTGACATAAAACCAACACAAGTGTCACACAGAGACATCTAGTCTCAATCCGAATCAAACTCATGACATCAATATCCCCATAGCTATGACTACAAGAGATTAGTAAACAACAAAACTTCGAGCTTCCCAAATCACTCACTTATTTATTTTACATTACGATATTAAACAACCTCACAGGTTACACAAACATACTAGGTGAACTTAAAGTACCCCTCACACCATCAACGACACTCGAACACATGAGTACATTACTACAATACATACTTATAAAACAAGGTTCAGAAACAAGAACTAAAACATGTTAAGCCCATGGTTAAGCCCGACAGGTCGTCATCTATGTACTTCGACCCTCAGCAACAGTAGAACTCCAACCCATCCAGCGAGAGAACATGCTCAGGCATCAGGATTACCCTCAATGCATAAACTATGTGAGCTAAAGCCCAATAAGTAGAAATCATGTATGTATCATGTCTGATGCCACATATGACATATGATCATCAATGAGAATCTCTGAAAATCATTTTCTTATCCCTTGGGCCCGTTGAACCACGTACTAAGCACCGGAATGAGCTCAATATCATGTCATATCATAAGGTATGCATCTACCATGACAGATATATAAGGCATGCATCTACCACACCAAATATATCGTGAGAACATGCATCTACGATGTCCCACACATCATATAAGCACACATATACCGTGCTAAATATATCATAAAATCATGCATCTACCATGCCTCGGTTCTCTAGCAGCGGCCAACAAAATATTTTTCTTTTCTTTCTTTCCATGATCGTACCATGCATGCAGACACTAGTGAGTCTCCTGTTATGCATGCATGTGGAGATGTTAATGGATGTTATGATCATATAAGGTGCAAAAAGCATAATACATATCAATCATACAATACAATAAAACACTCTCAAGCTATCATCAAGTTCAACAACTAGTTATACAAACAATACTATGTTTATGCATTGTAGTTGCAAATGGATTTCTACTTACCTTGATCGGGTAATACCCTTACGTTTATACCAATAGGATGTGGTTGTGATGATATATTTTCAAACCCTGTTTCAAATAATGTGTTTAAAGGATTTACATACCACACGCAAGGTTTAACTCTCTTCGTATCGAAAGCGTTTATCACTTCCTATGTAGACGCATAACCGGTGTTCTACGTATTTTATGTCTGTTTATCGACGTATACCAGCCCATTAACCAATCACTTTTGGACTTATAATTCATTAATGATTCTATTAGTCTCTGTTTTGTAAAGTTCATTCAACTCTCACAACTTAAAATTCCAAGGTTTTATAACAACACTTGATAAAGAGAGTTTATCAAAGTCTTGTCATAATCAGATTTTGTTTTGCTTATAACCACTAGAATATAAGTTGGATTTGCACCAATTTTTGATATAATATCCCTAAGATACTTAAGAACAAGTATATTGAAACTCCTTCCCCTGAAACATACGGATAAAGTAGCATATACCATTAATTCCAAAAGGTGGCAGAATTAATTCCTTTATTGCCTTAGTGAGTTTTAAGCCTTATAAATCCAGATTTAACATAAGGGTTAGCCATGGATGAATTCTTATTATCATTATAACATGTCTAAGAACTTATACAAGCTCTCACACCTTCTAAATAGCTAAGAAACATATCAAGAACAAGGAAGAAACAAAGGAAACTCACCTTGATTGTCAAAGGAATTGAGTTGTTGATGTTATGATGATTTCTTCTTGAATTTTTGGTAAATTTTAGAAGTGGGGAGCTTCTTGTTCATGTCCAGAATGTAAATGAGGGTTGATGTTCGGCTTTGTCCATCAACTAAGTGTTTTAAGTCAGTTATGAAGGTGAAATGTCCAAAATACCCTCGAATGACTACTAGAGACTAGGTTTGAAATAATTGATCGATTCAAGTAGTTATGATTCGGTTGTTGGAGTGTTTGAACTGGTTCCTAGTATATATTGATCTCATTTAGGGTATGTATGATCTTTCAAATGGTTTACTAGAAGTTTAGGGTGTATTTTTATTGCTTAAACTCGATTACTCATGCGAACAATGTTGAAAATGCTAGTGAAGGAGTTTATTGTCAAACTTTCTAAAACTTCACAAATGCGACATTATAGATAAGAATGGGAGGACTAATTTATTAAAAACATATAATTAATACAATAAACTAAAAGATAAGTTCAATTCCTACCACAGTTGGAACAAATTAGGTATAGACAGATCACAGTATTTTACCACCGTTACCACATGCAATCACATATTGCATCCTATAGGGTATTGACAAGAATCAAGATACTTGACACGTGTTAGTATATTAAATGATGGTTATTCACTTGAATCATCAATCCAAAGTGACCCAGTACACGCGCCGACTAAAATCTCGAGATAATCTAGTTAACCTCCGGTAGACACGTTAGTGACACCTTTATGACTTCTAGGCTTACCACGTATACTTAGAGTTTTATAATATCTTTACATATATTTTATTTTCGTATTAGAAATACAATGAATAACATAACTTAGTCCCATAACATATACCATGATTGTGTTTTAGACTTTAGTTCAAATGTTTAGCACATTTCTATGTAGTGAAAATAACTATAAGATCAACTGAACCATGAAACATCAAGTAATCCAAATAACACATAATTAACAAGTTATGCATGAATCATATTGACCAAGTGAGTAGTGTTAGGCTCGGGTATCACAACCTAACCCTCATGTCGCTCCCAAAGTCAGAGTTGGCGATGCACCGTGCTATCGATGTGGAGATGCTGGACATTTATACAAGAACTGACATGCAAGCAAGCAAGTCGCAACACATTACAAGAAATATAGAGAGTCCAAAGAATGGGAAGCTCACTATATGGAGGAAGATGCTCTCGACGAGTCCCCTGACGTCAACTTACCAGTCACCGATCGCACTAAGCTGTACGTTCCACAGTCATTAGAGGCACCCCTTTATGACTGAATGTCATCATTATGTTTACTTTCTCGTTTACATTTGGCATTGTTATCTCATAACGATTTTATCGATGTTTTATTTTCAGTAATGGTGTGATGCAACTTTGTATTTTCTAGAACAAGATATTAATATTGCTTATGTTGGATTATTAGTTTTATTTCGAAGTACTCAATATTGCTTGTATGCTTATGGTCCGAAGTTTCTCTCTCTTCTAAGGAATGAATCGAGAACTTGAATGTTCTTAGAATTAGACTTCTATTCATCGAAATAGTCGCCTGCCAAACCTCGGTAACTATGATGATTGGGTCCTCCCAACTAATCAAAGGGCAAGGTAATGCTCAATTCTTGATGCTTAAACGGCCGTCTTCCAAGTTACCGATACTCGGTATGCACCTAGAGCCCTTCGAACCTTACTTAGATTCAATAATATACATAGCAATGGTTTCCAGATTGAAACCCACTGTAAGAATGGAATAAATTTTCTTTTATTAATTCTAATGAATGTGGACGTTCACACATTTTAGGAAAACTGATGAGTCGATCTAGTGGATGTACCTCACTATTATTAGGTTTTCAAATCATATGTTGTCACCAATAATGTAGTTTGGGGCACAGGCTCACATAGGCTGTGGAACGATAGACTAGGTCATCCTAGTTGAAGTATGATGATCCCTATACTAAAGGACTTGTACGAACATCATTACTTTTCGAGCGAAAAGGTGGCAACAACTCGACATAAAGAATAATGTTTATGTTAATCATGTTATGTCATCCAAAGAACCGGATGCATATCAAATGCGCACTACTCATTTTTGCAAAGCCCGCTCTTTAGCCAAAGTAGGAACGAGACCTTCCTACGTTAAAGAAACAAAAGCAAGCATTCCATTCTTATGCTGAATATATGAAGATATTTGTGGACCTATCCACCTAATATGCAGACCATTTATGTATTTTAAGGTGCAAAAAGCATAATACATATCAATCATACAATACAATAAAACACTCTCAAGCTATCATCAAGTTCAACAACTAGTTATACAAACAATACTATGTTTATGCATTGTAGTTGCAGATGGATTTCTACTTACCTTGATCGGGTAATACCCTTATGTTTATACCAATAAGATGTGGTTGTGATGATATATCTTCAAACCCTGTTTCAAATAATGTGTTTAAAGGATTTACATACCACACGCAAGGTTTAACTCTCTTCGTATCGAAAGGGTTTATCACTTCCTATGTAGACGCATAACCGGTGTTCTACGTATTTTATGTCTGTTTATTGACGTATACCAGCCCATTAACCAATCACTTTTGGACTTATAATTCATTAATGAATCTATTAGTCTCTGTTTTGTAAAGTTCATTCAACTCTCACAACTTAAAATTCCAAGGTTTTATAACAACACTTGATTAAGAGAGTTTATCAAAGTCTTGTCATAATCAGATTTTGTTTTGCTTATAACCACTAGAATATAAGTTGGATTTGCACCAATTTTTGATATAATATCCATAAGATACTTAAGAACAAGTATCTTGAAACTCCTGCCCCTGAAACATACGGATCAAGTAACATATACCATTAATTCCAAAAGGTGGCAGAATTGATTCCTTTATTGCCTTAGTGAGTTTTAAGCCTTATAAATCCCTATTTAACACAAGGGTTAGCCATGGATGAATTCTTATTATCATTATAACATGTCTAAGAACATATACAAGCTCTCACACCTTCGAAATAGCTAAGAACCATATCAAGAACAAGGAAGAAATTGTTGTGCGGCGATTAATACGCCTCGACGGCGATCGGCATAAGGCCGAGCGACCGAGTTCATGATCAAATGAGCCACGGAAAACTTGCAAATCGAAAGTAACACTCCATCCTCGAGTATCTAGTAATTGACTTCCCGGAGCGATCATCTCTTGGTACCTAGCGACCGACTCTGGCGCCCGACCAAGGACAACCGTCCTATGCCACGTATACGGCCATCATCCGTCATATCTATGAGGACTAGATCTCGGAGCGAGGACCCACATGCAAGATCCGCGAATGGCACCACAGAATAAGGATCGTTGACTCCAGCCCATCAGCAGCTGTCAGTGACAAGGACGGCCTCACCTACCGACAGACCCGCCGAAAGGTCCTAGGTGGGGCCTCCCAAGACAGCGACATAGTCGTGTGTTGGCTTCTCATTGATTCGCACATCCGGCTGCTAGCAGCTGCTGCGGACTTTAAGGATACCGACCCATGTGCTAAAGGCGATCGCCCGCTTATTATAATACAGCAGAGGCGATCGCCCAGCGACTCCCAGTCCTATAAATAGGAAACCTCCAGCAACTGGAGAGAGGTTCAGAAGTTAGACTTTAAGAGGTTCACAAGTACAGAAATTATTTCATACGAGAGTTCAGCTAATTCACACAGTGAGAGACCGTCGATTTCTCACAGTCAACACAGCACTCCATCGTTGTTACAAGAACTCACAGAGCATCAACTCTGGTTCTTCCGGCAATCTTCAGCACTCAAGAGCTAAGATAACTAGGGTCTTTACACTCATTATAATTGTACTCTAACATTAATATTTGTACTCTCAAGTATTCGTATTAATAATATCTCGCGAGAGCATTCAAGCCCGGAACTAACAACCACGGCAAATCTTGTGTTATTTACTTCCCCATGGAGGTGCTCTCACATTTTGTTTGTTACTCGTCCATTCCAGCATATCATCTCTGGATAATATTTTGGGTAACAACAATTGGCGCTAGAAGGAGGGCGCTATCTACCTTCATTTTCATTCCGACCATTTCGAAGAACACTTATTGTTCTACGGAGGATATACTTGAAGAAACACTCACTGTTCTTCAAAGAAAAACCTTCAGAATCATGACGTCTGGCACCACAGCGAAGAGAGCCACTCTCCGAAGCACCGGACGTCATATTCCGGCTCAATCCGAGCCCCAGCCTACGGCAGAGGGTAACCGCGGCGACGTGAGACTATCGATCCCACCCCTGAGGGACGGCCCCAGCCTCTCGCTCGACCAGTTCCAAATCGCGGAACAGATCGAGGAGTCTATGGCCATCCTAAGGGAGCGACGGAGAGCATGCGCAGCGCCCGCTATAACGCCCTCGGCCGTCCGCCGCGCGGGCAAACGGAAGCTCAAGGGGTTACTGGTCGAGCCATCGTCAGAAAGACCCGATTCACGAGACAAGGCCCTCGTGAGGTGGGACGGTTCCATCTTCAGCCGGCTAGGAAGCGACCCATCGTGGCGATCGGAGCATTCTGGCCCCAACCACGAGACGATGGAATCCGAGTCCATCACCAGGAGTTCGGCATACCCAACTCCCAACCAAATACAGGTCAGTCGTTTGGCCCCCATCCGCCGAGGAGTCGAGCCATGAGGCAAGGACATCATCGACAGCGGAGCCAGGGGATCAGTACTTGATCGCCTCGGCTCCCGCTCCGAGTGCCTAGCCGCGAGCAGCTAGGCCACGACGATGGCCGCTATGCAACGCCAACTCGATGAGATGAAGGCACTCATGGAAACTGGGGCAGGCACCAGTAGAAAGATCACCGGACTGAGTGAGCCACTCGCGGTCCACATCGAGCTCGCCCCAGTGCAACCAAGGATCACTCCTCCTCAAACGCCTTTGTATGTGGGGAGATCGGACCCCGAGACCCACCTGAGCAAGTTCCGGATCTACATGACTGGATGCGGGGCATCAGACGCGACGAGATGCTGAATGTTCCCATTGACATTGGGCAATCTGGCCCATAGGTTGTACATCTCACTACCACCGCGATCGGTCAATTCCTTTGAGAAACTGGCGAGCGAATTCACATCATTCTTCACCGCCACGGTCGCCAGACCAGAAGGCCCCCACCGCATGATGAAAACCAGGCAGGGGGAAGACGAGACCGATGCAGATTACATCGACCGGGTGGATGAAATAGTCCTCACCGGCGAGCCTATCGGCGACGAGCTCGCTCTCTACTCGGTCCTGGGGGGATTCTATGGTCATTCACCCATGTTTAGGCACCTCACAAAGGACATCCCCCCGACCTACGCGATCTTCCGCGCTAAGGCTACCGATTTTTTGGCCAGGCAGAGGCTGCTCACCCTCCGCCTAGGCGAGGGGACGCCGCCTCCCGTCCGAAAGACGGTGATCGTCAAAACCAACAAGGTGGTCGCCAAGCCACCCGGTGATTTCAAGGCCTTCGAGGATGTGGAAGCCCATTTCCTCCACAAGTTCAACCGAACTCCGGCCCACATTTTTTACGCCATCAAGGGGCACGAACCGCTAAGCAAGCCAAAGGCGATAAGGGACAATGGTCATCTGGACCACAATAAATATTGTGCTTACCACAAGAGTCCCGGTCACAACACCAACCAATGTCGTGACCTCCTTAGACAACTCTGGAGATTGTTCGAGGAGGGCAAGCTGGATAGTTTATTGACTTAGCCGGAGCCCCATCAATCTCCCGATACGGTCGCCAGAGTCGAACGCGATAGGCAGGAAAGCTCATACGAGTCGACCCCTCGATCAAGCTCGGCAGCCGGATCAGTTCGCTTCAATCAAGAGGTGGGAACTTCGGAAGTCTTTCCCCGATTCCCACCACGTCAAACCAAAGGCTACTGCCTGAGCAACACTTCGAAAAAGAGGACGACTCGTTCGCCCTCTAAAGTTTGTCATTTAACATGATGGACCTAGGCAGCGATCGCCTCCCCTACCACAATGTATACCGTCGAGGATCGCCAACTAACATGACGGTCCGAGGTAGAAAAGTGCCGCCATGGTCGCGAAGGTCGATGAAACCGGCGATCCATCCATGCAAGGTTCCTTTGGGCAGTGATCGCTCGCCCTTCGTTTAAATACGAGGCGAGCGTAGCCAAAGGACCCTCCAAAACAAATCATAGGATGACTCGCTCGCCTTCTAAAGTTCGTCATCAACATGAAGAACCTAGGCAAGCGATTGTCTCCCCTTACACAACGTATACCGTCGAGGATCGCCATCTGACGTGACGGTCCGAGGTAGAAGAGTGTCGACATGGCTGTGGAGGATGATGGAACCGTACTCTGTACCCGTGCAAAGTCCCTTTGGGCAGCGATCGCTAACTCTTCTCTTAAATACGAGGCGGGTGTAGCCAAAGGGCCCTCCAAAACAGATCTGTGGACACGTTCGCCCGCCCCCAAAGGTCCATCACCTAACATGGTGGAACCGGACAATGCGACGCGTCCCTCCCCCCATCACAATGTATACCGTCGAGGATCTCCATCTAACATGATGGTCCGAGGTAGAAAAGTGCTAACAAGCCGCGGTCGTGGAGTCGATTAATGCGACGATGCCCCGTACAAGGACTCCTCCAAACCAAGACCGCACGCCCTTCGTTTAAATACGAGGCGGGACCAGCCTACGGAGGACCCTCACAATTAAGTGAGTCACGAGAAGTTGGCCATCATACGGAATGTCTCTCGCACATAAGACATGGTCGTGGAGGTTGGTTCCATCAAACTCCGCGATCGTGCACGGTTCCTCTAGGCCGGGATGGTCGGCCTTCTTTGAGGAATCTGCAAAATTGAAGACCGCTCACTCAACGATTTATTTTCGTCCCCTTACTTTCACTAAGTAAACAAAAACAAGGGGGAAGGGCGAATCTATGTATACCACGATCGTCTCTACTCAGATATATGTATGACGATCGGCATTGTTCGACTTTGTTTTAAAAGTTATCAATATGAGTTTATCAATTCACTTGGAGCTGTACACACAACGATCGTTTCTCAAACACTTGTATAAAGTCATGCTAAAGACAAGACAATCATACAAGCAAGAAATCAGAAAAGCGAACATTTATTTTATCACTTGGAATAAAAATACAAACACGGTCGCCCGAAGGCAAAAGTACAACGAAAGCTACAAAAATTACAAGCGAAAAACAAAAAGAAGGACGTAAAACCTCAGGCTGCCCCTGCCTGGCCTTCACCTTCGGCCGCTGGATCGGCCCGCACTCCCCCGCCGGCTTCTAGAACTGCCTCCCCGTCCTCCGGGGCATCTGGATGAACGAGATTTCTGAGAATCGGGTACCAGCTCAGGTCTACGCCGAGATCTGAGAGGTCCAGGATCGGCACGGAGAAGGCGGTATGCAGAGGATGCTCCAGCGCATAAGCTTTGAAGTTTTCAGCCAGAGGGCAGACCTCCATCCCTCCCTTCTTAGCGGCGCGAATTGAGTCAGGGAACGCCATGTAGTAGGCAAACTCACTAACGAACTCCATGTTGAGAAAAGGGTCGGCCTCGGTCGCCTCCAACCTTCCCTTCAGCTCCGCAACCGCCTGATGCGCACCCTGGAGCTCGGATGCCTTGGCAGCCATTTTTTCCCTCGACGACGCCAACCCGCTAGTCAGCCGGGCGACAGTCACCTTCAACTGATCGGCTTCCTTCTGAGAAGCCGTGTACGACCGGCGGGCCTCTTTCATCTGATCCCGAATTCGGTCGACCGTCGCCCGGGCCCGCTCAGAATCCTGTCTCGCCAGCTCAAGATCTTGACTTTCCCGTTTAGCCGCTTCCAAGGAATCCTTCTCCATAGCTATGATCCTGTCGGCAAACTCGGAGTTCTTTTTCCGAGCAGCCTCGAGGTCCGCCTGAATACGGGAAGTAGAAAGGCGCCCTTCGAAGTCCTTCACAGCTTGGGCGGCCATCGTCGCCGCCTGGAGGGATAGAGCAAAGGCCGCCTGCATCGTGTCCGCGGATCGTTGGTGGGCGATCGCATCTAAATCAGTCATCCAGGCCTTCGGCAGAGCAGAGACAGCCCGGGCCACGTAGTGTGGGACGTCACAGGCCTCGCGAGGAGATCGGCTAGCCAGAAAGTCCAGTACTAGCAGCGAGCAATTCGGATTGGTGCAGCGGATCTTGCATCAAGAACAGAAGAGTTAGCACATCTCCTACGCAAGTGACAAAACTACAGGCAAAAACAACTGAAGCTTACCTCTCAGCCTTCTCGGGGTCGCGGCCGAAGAACGGCTTCCCACGTGGGGTCTCGGCCTCGGCGGTCGCCATGGCCTGCAGGAAAGCCGACGAGGGCGTAGGCTCCTCCACCAAGGGGACCGCGATAATCGGAAGCGCGGCGATCGGCTGCTCACCAGCAGGGGCAAAGGCTTGGGGTTCCCCCGACCTCTTTCGCTTGCGGTTCAGCCAGAGTCCCTCCTCCCGAACCTCGTCCTCCGCAGCGATCGGCTCCACATGAGGCCTCACCTCCGGGATAAAAGGTAGCGCCACCTGGGGAACTCGACTCGACTTCTTCTGGCGCAGGCAACTCACGACTCCAGGGTTCGACATGGCGATCTATAGCAGAGGCTCCAGGAAGCGAGGGAAACGGACCTCAGCAAAAGAAAAATGATCAAACAATGGTTAGGCGCCTTCCTCAAAAAGGATGATCGCCAAGCAAAAGGAGATCGTGGAAATTCATGCCTGAGACCAAAAGGTGGCGCGGAAAACGAAATAACCAAGCACCGAACCAACAACTCTCTTTGTTAATCTGGCGAGCGTCTATATCGTCATCTGGAAGACTGCGTATCCTCTCCCAGACGATCAAAAAGTCAAAAGGTAGCTCGTCAGCCGCCGGAATATGGAAGCCTGCAAAAGGAAGACCAAATTAGATCAGTTCAGAACGTATCCGAACAAACGGAGAGTCAGAACCCTTACTCGGATTCCTCTCCCAAAATACGGTGGGAATGTCCAGCTCGTCAGTGGGATTGTCTCTCACGGATGCTTTCCATGCACCTCCAACCCAGAACCATTTCTCCGGATCGCCCCGCACTTTGTTCGGGACCCCAAGAATCACCCGACCAGAGCGGCCTTGGATGTGGTAGCCACCGACGGACCCTTTCTGAACTGTCAGTTTGAATAGGTGTTTCATCTCCAACAGCGAGGGAAGGCGGTACAGTCGGTGACCGCCGAACAAAGTGAGGGCGCAGACAATCTGGAGCCAGGCATTTGGCGTTAGCTGAAGCGGCGCCACATTCCAGGCGACTAGCAAATTGGAGACGGAAAACGACAGTGGGAACCGCAGCCCAGCCTCCATTATCGCCTCATTCACAGTGACCATGCCCTCCAGATGTTGGTCGGCTCGCTCGTTCTCGGCAAGCACGAAAAGGTCCACATCAGAAGGAACATGGTACCTCACCCTCCAGATGGCCAAGTCCTTCCTGGTCGCTGAGCTCCTGATCTGGCCAAGGGACCACGGGGAGCGCTGCGCAGCCCGGAACAGTGACCGCTTCGCGGATTGATAGGGATGGGCAATCGAGTACTCCCGATAGTCAAACATGAGATGCGGACCGGCCAGTCTCTCCATAATTTCTACGAAGGCTAGATAGGCTTGGCCGAAGGCGCTATGTTGCTTCCAGTACGCCCTCACCGCCAACTCCTTCTCGACCAGCAAGCATTTTTGCTCAACCGCTGCCTCCCTGGCAGCATCGGCCTCATTGAGTAGTTCCTCGACTTCCGCGGGATTAATACCGATGCGGATAGCCTCGGTAGCTGTCTCCATGTGGAATTCCGCGGAGGATCCTTCCCGGGCAGTCGAAGTCCCGGCGGCGGAGGTGGTGCCCATTTCAGACGTTGTAGGTACTCTAGACATTCTCAAAAAGAAAATGAAAAAGAGGATTGTTTCTTACCGAAGGATTGAGTCGATCGACGATCGGCAGACAAGACTTTAAAAAAAAATTTCGGCTATCTTCCGCTCCGATGAAATTGCGTAAGGGGGATTACACTGTAACCCTGGCCCTTTTTATAGGAGAAGGCGGGGGCTTCCGTGCAAATAAGGAGAATCTCGAGGGCTGAAGTGCAACCGTCGGATAAAGTCACAATCAATGCCTCCCTTGAAACCCGCGTACGTGTCGTTTCAAGGACACGCCAGACGAGGAGTCTTAACTAACCGTCGGATGACCACAATCGCATCGCGACACGTACCCCTACGGAGTTTCGAGCCCGCTTTTATTTCCCGCTCTTTTCAGTGACCGAGTGGATCGTGCAAATTCAAAACCAGTCTGCTCGAAAAATGATCGTCTAAACTCATAAAAAGTCGCTCGTCTAAATCCAAGCGATTGCCAGTAGAACCACATCACCCCACGTCTTCAACATGAGAGCAAGCTGGGGGCAATTGTTGTGCGGCGATTAATACGCCTGGACGGCGATCGACATAAGGCCGAGCGACCGAGTTCATGATCAAATGAGCCACGGCAAACTTGCCAATCGAAGGTAACAGTCCATCCTCGAGTATCTAGCAATCGACTTCCTGGAGCGATCATCTCTTGGTATCTAGCGACCGACTCTGGTGCCCGACCAAGGACGACCATCCTATGCCACGTATACGGTCATCATTCGTCATATCTACGAGGACTGGATCTCGGAGCGAGGACCCACGTGCAATATCCGCGAATGGCGCCACATAATAAGGATCGTTGAATCTAGCCCATTAGCAGCTGTCAGTGACAAGGACGGCCTCACCTACCGACAGACCCGCCGAAAGGTCCTAGGTGGGGCCTCCCAAGACAGCGACATAATCGTGTGTTGGCTTCTCATTGGTTCGCACACCCGGCTGCCAGCAGCTGCTGCGGACTTTAAGGAGACCAACCCATGTGCTAAAGACGATCGCCTGCTTATTATAATACAACAGAGGCGATCGCCCAGCGACTCCCAGTCCTATAAATAGGAAACCTCCAGCAACTGTAGAGAGGTTCAGAAGTTAGACTTTAAGAGGTTCACAAGTACAGAAATTATTTCATACGAGAGTTCAGCTAATTCACACAGTGAGAGATCGTCGATTTCTCACAGTCAACATAGCACTCCATCGTTGTTACAAGAACTCACAGAGTATCAACTCTGGTTCTTCCGGCAATCTTCAGCACTCAAGATCTAAGATAACTAGGGTCTTTACACTCATTGTAATTGTACTCTAACATTAATATTTGTACTCTCAAGTATTCATATTAATAATATCTCGCGAGAGCATTCAAGCCCGGGACTAACAACCCCGGCAAATCTTGTGTTATTTACTTCCCACGGACGTGCTCTCGCATTTTGTTTGTTACTCGTCCATTCCAGCATATCATCTCTGGATAATATTTTGGGTAACAACAGAAACAAAGGAAACTCACCTTGATTGTCAAAGGAATTGAGGTGTTGATGTTTTGATGATTTCTTCTTGAATTTTTGGTGAATTTTAGAAGTGGGGAGCTTCATGTTCATATCCAGACTGTAAATGAGGGTTGATGGTAGGCTTTATCCATCAACCAAGTGTTTTAAGTCGGTTATGAAGGTGAAATGTCCAAAATACCCTCGAATGACTACTAGAGACTATGTTTGAAATAATTGATCGATTCAAGTATGATCCGGTTGTTGGAGTGTTTGAACCGGTTCCTAGTAGATCTTGACGTCATTTAGGGTATGGATGATCTTTCAAATGGTTTAGTAGAAGTTTAGGGTGTATTTTTATTGCTTAAACTCGATTACTCATGCGAAAAATGTTGGAAATGCTAGTGAAGGAGTTTATTGTCAAACTTTCTAAAACTTCACAAATGCGACATTGTAGATAAGAATGGAAGGACTCATTTATTAAAAACATATAATTAATACAATAAACTAAAAGATAAGTTCAATTCCTACCGCAGTTGGAACAAATTAGGTATAGACAGATCACAGTATTTTACCACCGTTACCACATGCAATCACATATTGCATCCTATAGGGTATTGACAAGAATCAAGATACTTGACACGTGTTAGTATATTAAATGATGGTTATTCACTTGAATCATCAATCTAAAGTGACCCAGTACACGCGCCGACTAAAATCTCGAGATAATCTAGTTAACATCCGATAGACACGTTAGTGACACCTTTATGACTTCTAGGCTTACCACGTGTACTTAGAGTTTTATAAGATCTTTACATATATTTTATATTCGTATTAGAAATACTATGAATAACATAACTTAGTCCCGTTACATATACCACGATTGTGTTTTAGACTTTAGTTCAAATGTTTAGCACATTTCTATGTAGTGAAAATAACTATAAGATCAACTGAACCATGAAACATCAAGTAATCCAAATAACACATAATTAACAAGTTATGCATGAATCATATTGACCAAGTGAGTAGTGTTAGGCTTGGGTATCACATCCTCCCCTCCTTATAAAAATTTCATCCCCGAAATTTAACTTACTTGAAAAGATCAGGGTATTTAGCCCTCATTTCATCTTCTCTCTCCCAATTGGCTTCTTATACAAGTTGATTTCTCCACAACACTTTGACCAGTCGCACTTCTTTATTTATGAGTTTCTTTACTTCTCTTAGTAAGATTTGTTCCGGTATCTCCTTGTAACTCAAATCTGCCTCCAGCTCAACTGGTTCATTCTTGAGAATATGGGATGGATTCGCAATGTATTTTCTTAGTAGAGAAATGTGAAATACATTGTGTATCTGAGACATTGATGCTGGCAACTCTAGTCGATAAGCCACTTCACCAACCCGCTCAGTAATAGGAAATGGCCCAATGTATCTTGAACTTAGTTTTTCTTTCTAACCAAATCTCATTATTCCCTTCATTGGAGAAACTTTTAGGAATACTTGATCACCCACGGCAAATTCCAGTACTCTCCTTTTGGTATCTGCATAACTATTTTGTCTACTTTGAGCTGTTCTCATTCTTTCTCTGATTAGTGATACTGCTTCTGTCATTTCTTGAATCATATCAGGTCCTAAAACTCTTCCTTCACCAACCTCATCCTAATGTACTGGTGATCGACACTTCCGGCCATACAGAGCTTCATAAGGAGACATTCCAATTGTACTCTGTAAGAGAATTCAATTAGGGGTAAATGTTTACTCCACTGGCCCTGAAAGTCCATAACACATGATCTGAGCATATCTTCAAGAGTTTGTATAGTTCTTTCTGATTGCCCATCTGACTGTAGATGATAAGCAATGCTGAAAGACAAGTGGGTACTCAATGCTCTATGCAAGCTCTTCCAAAAGGCTGATACAAATCGTGAATCTCTGTCTGATATAATAGATAATGAGACTCCATGTAGTCTAACTATTTCCTGTATATATAGTTGAGCATAGCGATCGATGGAGTATGTCATACAAACTGGGAGAAAGTGAGTAGATTTTGTCAATCGATCAACTATAACCCAGATAGAATCGTGTCCCTTCACCGTTCTTGGTAAACCTGTCACAAAATCCATCGTAATATCCTCCCACTTCCATTTTGGAACAAATAAAGGTTGCAAGGTGCCTGCTGGTCTTTGATGCTCTGCTTTTACCTGTTGACATATTAGACATTGCTCCACATATTGTGTAATATCTTGTTTCATACCTGGCCACCAATAGTCTAATTTCAAGTCTCTGTACATTTTGGTTGCTCCTGGATGTACTGAATATGGTGTTGAGTGCGCCTCTAGTAATATTTCTTTGCGAACATCTTCAAAATTAGGCACACATAAATGATCTCTAAATCGAATAATACCATCTTCTGACAATTGGAAGTCTGACGAGGTTCCTAACTCAATGTTCTTCTTTATTTTCTCTAACTGTTGATCCTCTTTCTGGCCTTGCTGAATTCTATCGATTAAAGTAGGTCGAAGGGTTAATGCTGACAATTTTGCTTCTAGCCTTCCATGATGGATAATCTCTACATCCATATTCATCAAATCGTGTAATTCTGGCTTCTGGATCAAGGTCATGGCCGCAATGGATTGTGCTGATTTTCTGCTTAGGGCATCTGCTACTACATTAGCTTTACGAGGGTGGTAGTTGATGACACAGTCATATTCTTTAATAAGTTCTAACCATCTCCGCTGTCTCATATTTAATTCTTTCTGAGTGAAGAAATATTTCAAGCTCTTTTGATCAGTATAAATTTCACAACGTTCTCCATATAGGTAATGCCTCCATATTTTAAGTGCAAACACCACGGCAGCAAGTTCCAAATCATGTGTCGGGTAGTTCTTTTCATACTCCTTCAGTTGTCTAGATGCATATGCTATTACTTTACCCTTCTGCATCAATACACAACCCAGACCATTATTTGAAGCATCACTGTAGAATTTAAAACCTCCAGTTCCCACTGGAATGGTCAAGATTGGTGCCGATGTCAACCGCCTCTTCAGTTCTTGAAAGCTCTGCTCGCATGATTCTCTCCACTTGAAGGAAACATTCTTTCTAGTCAATTCTGTTAATGGAGAGGCAATCTTGGAGTATCCCTCTACAAATCGACGGTAATATCCAGCTAGAACAAGAAAGCTGCGTACTTCTGTAGAATTTGTGGGTTGTGGCCAGTTATTGATTGGTTCAACTTTGCTTGGGTCTACTGAAATCCCTGATCCAGATATAACATGCCCCAAGAATACCACTCGGTCTAACCAGAATTCGCACTTTTTAAACTTAGCATATAACTATTTTTGTTTTAAGACTTCTAAAACTTTCATTAGGTGCATTGTATGGTCTTCTTTGGTCTTTGAATATATGAGAATATCATCAATAAACACGATAACAAACTTATCCAAGAAGTCTTTAAACACTCTATTCATTAAATCTATAAATGCTGCTGGGGAATTTGTTAGGCCAAATGGCATCACCAAAAACTCATAGTGTCCATACCTCATACTGAATGCCGTTTTTGGGATGTCTTCTTCCTTTATCCTTAATTCATGGTACCCTGATCGCAGAGCAATTTTAGAAAATATAGATGCGCCTTGAAGTTGATCAAACAAGTCATCAATTCGAGGCAAAGGATACTTATTCTTGATCATGACTTTGTTGAGCTCTCGATAGTCTATATACATCCTCAAGGAACCATCCTTCTTACAAACGAACAATATTGGCGCTCCCCATGGTGAATAACTAGGCCTAATGAGGCCTTTATCTAACAGCTCTTGCAACTAGGCCATTAATTCCTTTAATTCAGCTGGTGCCATTCTGTATGGTGACTTTGATATTGGTACCATTCCCGGCTGCAAGTTAATTACAAACTATATTTCACGATCTGGTGGCAGTCCCGGTAGATCATCAGGAAACACTTCAGGGTATTCTTTCACCACTGGTACTTCATTGACGTTCGAGTAATCTTTCTTTTCAATTCTCATTGCACTTACTACATAGCCTTTACAACCACTATTTAATAGACGTTGTGCCTTCATTGCCGAGATTACTGGAAATCTATAATTCTTACTAACCCCGACAAAATAAAAAGGTTCTTCCCCAGGTGGTTGGAGTGTCACAATCTTTCTCCGACAAATCAAGAGCATGATATTTTGATAACCAATCCATACCCAAGATTATGTCATAGTCATTCATGTCCAGCACAATTAAATCAGCATAGAGTTCCCTATTTTCAATAGGAATACTACACGCTCGTATGATCTCATTTGTTTGTTTTGGATCTCCAGACGGGGTAACTATATTATAACCTACCTCAATTGTTTCTGGTACTCTACCCAGCCTTCTCATATACTCGGTAGATGCAAATGAATGTGCAGCACCAGGATCAAATAATACCGATGTTGAAATACCAAAGATAAGAAGGTTACCTGTGATAATAGATGGATTAGCTTCAGCATCTTCTCTATTATGGTGTAAACTCTAGCCGATACCCTGTCCTGTGCTTTGGCTTTTGTCTTGTTTGGGCAAATGTTCGCCATATGTCCAGGTTGTCCACATGAAAATCATACTTTAGAACCCAATTAGCAAACTCCACTATGTTGTTTTCCACAGTTAGGGCAAGCCGGTAATGGTACAAAGGGTCTACCCTCTTCAGACTTCATACGCTTACTTGGATCTCCTTGTTCTTTCCCCTTTTTAGGTGGAAAATCAGCATTTGGATTCTGAGATTGAGGTGGCCTCTTCTTTTCATTCTTAAACCAATGTTGGCCTTGTCGTTGGGCAAATTGCCGTTGAACCTCTTGTGCTTGTCGAATCCTCAGTTCTGCCTGTTCTGCGACCAATGCTCTCTCAGCAACTATTGAATAAGTCGTTCCTTGAATTCCTGCCATACTGACATCTCTATATAGCTCCGGTCTCAAGACTTCAAGGAACCTCTCCACTTTTAGTGTTTCCGTGCTAACCACATGCTCAGCAAACCTGGACAGCATTTCGAATTTACAGATGTAGTCTGAAACCGTCATGCTTCCCTGTTTCAACTGTATAAATTCGTTCATCTTCATTGCACGAACAAGAGCTGTAAAGTACTTATTTCTGAAGAGTTTCTTGGACTTAGCCCAAGTCATTGTTGCCATATTCTCAATATCGCTTATCGTATCTCACCAATGACCTGCACTGCCCCGTAACATGAAGGATGCACAAAGTACTTTGTTCTCTTCAGAAACCTTACTATACTAGAACATGTTTTCTATAGTCCTTTGTCAATCCTCTGCTTCTGTAGGATCCACTGCGCTCTCAAATGTTGGGGGATTCAACTTCATGAACCTTCCTCCATCTAATTCAACTTGTTCTACTCGAGGTGGTGGTCGATTCATATCATCTCCCTGCTGTCCTCGCATGTATCTTTGTTGGATGATTTGTTGGATTTGTTGAGATTGCCTTTCTACTAGTTCATTCAATCGACCAATGATCAGATCACGATCAGAACTTGTGGACGTCATATCTGGATCTTGTGTTCTACCCACATCACTGCCTTCAGTTCTTTTTCTCAGCATTATTTTCTAGTTATGACTGAGCCCTATATCATATGGTTAATATAATTCATGAAATTTGAGTGCACACAAATAAAACAACACTTATTGGATTTGCTGTGCTCCACATGCTCTGAGCTCGTGTACATGGACAGTCTACAAGGCACAAACCGGGCTCCGATACCACCTGAAACACACCCACACTAACTACCTAACCTAACCTATCTTATATCATATTAGTACTTATAAATTACGGTGAAATTTTGGCAAATTTTCCCCTAAACTAGTACCTATCCCAAACCTGTGACATAAAACCAACACAAGTGTCACACAGAGACATCTAGTCTCAATCCGAATCAAACTCATGACATAAATATCCCCGTAGCTATGACTATAAGAGATTAGTAAACAACAAAACTTCGAGCTTCCCAAATCACTCACTTATTTATTTTACATTACGATATTAAACAACCTCACAGGTTACACAAACATACTAGGTGAACTTAAAGTACCCCTCACACCATCAACGACACTCGAACACATGAGTACATTACTACAATACATATTTATAAAAAAAGGTTCAGAAACAAGAACTAAAACATGTTAAGCCCATGGTTAAGCCCGACAGGTCGTCATCTATGTACGTCGACCCTCAGCAACAGTGGAACTCCAACCCATCCAGCGAGAGAACATGCTCAGGCATCAGGATTACCTACAATGCATAAACTATGTGAGCTAAAGCCCAATAAGTAGAAATCATGTATGTATCATGTCTGATGCCATATATGACATGTGATCATCAATGAGAATCTCTGAAAATCATTTTCTTATCCCTTGGGCCCGTTGAACCACATACAAAGCACCGGAATGAGCTCAATATCATGTCATATCATAAGGCATGCTCTACCATGCCAAATATATAAGGCATGCATCTACCACACCAAATATATCGTGAGAACATGCATCTACCATGTACCACACATCATATAAGCACGCGTATACCGTGCTAAATATATCATAAAAGCATGCATCTACCATGCCTCGGTGCTCTAGCAGCAGCCAACAAAATATTTTTCTTTTCTTTCTTTCCATGATCATACCATGCATGCAGACACTAGTGAGTCTCCTGTTATGCATGCATGTGGAGATGCTAATGGATGTTATGATCATATAAGGTGCAAAAAGCATAATACATATCAATCATACAATACAATAAAACACTCTCAAGCTATCATCAAGTTCAACAACTAGTTATACAAACAATACTATGTTTATGCATTGTAGTTGCAGATGGATTTCTACTTACCTTGATCGGGTAATACCCTTACGTTTATACCAATAGGATGTGGTTGTGATGATATATATTCAAACCATGTTTCAAAGAATGTGTTTAAAGTATTTACATACCACACGCAAGGTTTAACTCTCTTCGTATCAAAAGGATTTATCACTTCATATGTAGACGCATAACCGGTGTTCTACGTATTTTATGTCTGTTTATCGACATATACGAGCCCATTAACCAATCACTTTTGGACTTATAATTAATTAATTAATCTATTAGTCTCTGTTTATAAAGTTCATTCAACTCTCACAACTTAAAATTCCATGGTTTTATAACACTTGATTAAGAGAGTTTATCAAAGTCTTGTCATAATCAGATTTTGTTTTGCTTATAACCACTAGAATATAAGTTGGATTTGCACCAATTTTTGTTATAATATCCCCAATATACTTAAGAACAAGTATATTAAAACTCCTGACCCTGAAACATACGGATCTAGTAACATATACCATTAATTCCAAAAGGTGGCAGAACTGATTCCTTTATTTCCTTAGTGAGTTTTAAGCCTTATAAATCCAGATTTAACACAAGGGTTAGCCATGGATGAATTCTTATTATCATTATAATATGTCTAAGAACATATACAAGCTCTCACACCTTCTAAATAGCTAAGAAACATATCAAGAACAAGGAAGAAACAAAGGAAACTCACCTTGATTGTCAAAGGAATTGAGGTGTTGATGTTTTGATGATTTCTTCTTGAATTTTTGGTGAATTTTAGAAGTGTGGAGCTTCTTGTTCATGTCCAGAATGTAAATGAGGGTTGATGTTCGGCTTTATCCATCAACCAAGTGTTTTAAGTCGGTTATGAAGGTGAAATGTCCAAAATACCCTCGAATGACTACTAGAGACTAGGTTTGAAATAATTGATCGATTCAAGTAGTTATGATCCGGTTGTTGGAGTGTTTGAACTGGTTCCTAGTATATCTTGACGTCATTTAGGGTATGGATGATCTTTCAAATGGTTTAGTAGAAGTTTAGGGTGTATTTTTATTGCTTAAACTCGATTACTCATGCGAACAATGTTGAAAATGCTAGTGAAGGAGTTTATTGTCAAACTTTCTAAAACTTCACAAATGCGACATTATAGATAAGAATAGAAGGACTCATTTATTAAAAACATATAATTAATACAATAAACTAAAAGATAAGTTCAATTCCTACCGCAGTTGGAACGAATTAGGTATAGACAGATCACAGTATTTTACCACCGTTACCACATGCAATCACATATTGCATCCTATAGGGTATTGACAAGAATCAAGATACTTGACACGTGTTAGTATATTAAATGATGGTTATTCACTTGAATCGTCAATCTAAAGTGACCCAGTACATGCGCCGACTAAAATCTCGAGATAATCTAGTTAACCTTCGATAGACACGTTAGTGACACCTTTATGACTTCTAGGCTTACCACGTGTACTTAGAGTTTTATAATATCTTTACATATATTTTGTTTTCGTATTAGAAATATAATGAATAACATAACTTAGTCCTGTAACATATACCACGATTGTGTTTTAGACTTTAGTTCAAATGTTTAGCACATTTCTATGTAGTGAAATAACTATAAGATCAACTGAACCATGAAACATCAAGTAATCCCAATAACACATAATTAACAAGTTATGCATGAATCATATTGACCAAGTGAGTAGTGTTAGGCTCGGGTATCACAACCTAACCCTCATGTCGCTCCCAAAGTCAGAGTTGGCGATGCACCATGCTATCGATGTGGAGATGTTGGACATTCGTACAAGAACTGACATGCAAGCAAGCAAGTCGCAGCACATTACAAGAAATATAGAGAGTCCAAAGAATGGGAAGCTCACTATATGGAGGAAGATGCTCTCGACGAGTCCCCTGACATCAACTTACCAGGCACCGATCGCACTAAGTTGTACGTGCCACAGTCATTAGAGGCACCCCTTTATGACTGAATGTCATCATTATGTTTACTTTTTCATTTACATTTGGCATTGTTATCTCATAACGATTTTATCGATGTTTTATTTTCAGTAATGGTGTGATGCAAATTTGTTTTTTCTAGAACAAGATATTAATATTGATTATGTTGGATTATTAGTTTTATTTCAAAGTACTCAATATTGCTTGTATGCTTATGGTCCGAAGTTTCTCTCTCTTCTAAGGAATCAAGCGAGAACTTGAATGTTCTTAGAATTATACTTCTATTCATCGAATAGGTCGCCTGCCAAACCTCGGAAACTATGATGATTGGGTCCTTCCAACTCATCAAAGGGCAAGGTAATGCTTAATTCTTGATGCTTAAATGGCAGTCTTCCAAGTTACCGATACTCTATATGAACCTAGAGCCCTTCGAACCTTACTTAGCTTCAATAATATACATAGCAATGGTTTCCAGATTGAAACCCACTGTGAGAATGGAATAAATTTTCTTTTATTAATTCTAATGAATGTGGACGTTCACACATTTTAGAAAAACTGATGAGTCGATCTAGTGGATGTACCTCACTATTATTAGGTTTTCAAATCATATGTTGTCACCAATAATGTAGTTTGGGGCACAGGCTCACATAGGCTGTGGCACGATAGACTAGGTCATCCTAGTTGAAGTATGATGATCCCTATACTAAAGGACTTGTACGAACATCATTACTTTTCGAGCGAAAAGGTGGCAACAACTCGACATAAAGAATAATGTTGATGTTAATCATGTTATGTCATCCAAAGAACCGGATGCATATAAAATGCACACCACTCATTTTTTCAAAGCCCGCTCTTTAGCCAAAGTAGGAGCAAGACCTTCCTACGTTAAAGAAACAAAAGCAAGCATTCCATTCTTACGCTGAATATAATAAGATATTTGTGGACCCATCCACCTAATATGCAGACCATTTATGTATTTTATGGTTTGGTGGATGCTACGACATGTTGGTCACATATCGCTCTCCTGTCCACTCAAATTGTTGCAGACCTTCCAAGATAACTTATAAGGACTCACCTTCCTTATCACATCTAAAGGACTTAATGATGTTTGAGAGTTCACATCAAAAAGTACTTGATGTTTATTGCAGGCTAGAGATCAATGAATAGCATCTCGTCCCATGTGCATATGTAAACGGTCTCAAATAAACCACCGTCGAAATAATATGTATGGTGATTATGTCATTGGTTATGCACACCAATTTGCACATCTTTGCCTGGAATTATGCAATATTGCACGCAACTTTACTTAAATCGTTAATTCTTAGACCATCTGCTAACCAATTAGTTTATGCATACCAGTTGGTAACTGGATAGCCTGATTTTTGGATTTTGGACCCAGACGGACTTGAGTGCCCATATTTGGTTATGCATTATATGTGCTTTCTGCACCCACAACGCATCGATCTTTAGAAACGATTAGGTATTCACGTTGGATAAGAATCTCCAAACATTTATCCGCTATTTAGAACCTTCACAGGTGATCTCTTTAATGCACGGTTTGTGGATTGTCACTTTAATGCGACAACCTTCCCGTCGTTAGGGGGAGGATAGAAAACGTAATTTCTCATGGAACGACAGGAATTGTCATGGTGTCCCCCCACTTTGCCTCATTATGATCCCCGAACTTCACAATGTTACCGTGAAGCACAAAGAACACTCCATCTTCAGGATGCAGCAGATTTGATGCCTGGTGCATTTACTGATATCGTTCAAGTGACAAGATCTCACATTATAGCTGCAAATTTGCCTGTAGGTTAGAATTACCCTATAAGGGGCACATCACCAATGTACTAGGTGATGCAACCGCACCTGGTGGAGGTGTGGTTGAGGCTGTGGCTCCCTGCGAAGGAAAGGATGGAAGCCTCATGGTTAGACTATGTTGGAATATTTTATTCCAAATATTCATTATCGAGTTTTGATGATTAGTTGTTAAAGAAAGAAAAACAGCAAGGAAGCAAAACAAAACAACGAACAAGTCGAATTCGCAAAAAGCTGTAAATAACATGGATAACGTACGCAATGCAAGAAGCATAACGTAAGCCGAAGGAAAAAACGATAGCTTTAAAATCTAAAAAGGTGTCGCGAAACGAGGAACCTATTACGGTCGATGAAAGTGATGAAGAATCGGCATATTATGCCAAAAATATTAATAAGTTTCAAAACTTATTGAACTGGAGAAAGAAGGACATCAAATCAGGCGAATCTAAGAAATTCGACAACAACTATCGAATATGTAGTAAACCAGGCCACTTTGCTAAGAACTGTCGAGCCTCAACTTCCAAGAAGGAAGTACTCGTTGCAACATGGAGGGATGAAGATGAAAATGATGATTTCAATCAAAACAATATCGCTCTCAAGGCACGAAGTTCATTCGACGAAAGCGACGTCGAAAGTCAGGTTAGTACATCTTCTCACGATAAACTTTTTGAAG
This sequence comes from Orobanche coerulescens, assembly GCA_033398695.1. Taxonomy (NCBI): domain Eukaryota; kingdom Viridiplantae; phylum Streptophyta; class Magnoliopsida; order Lamiales; family Orobanchaceae; genus Orobanche; species Orobanche coerulescens. The sequence continues at coordinate 88,162,674 of CM065811.1, read as the reverse complement.
CATTCGAACTTTTACATATCGATTTTCAAAATGCTTTATCTGAAATTAAATCCCACCAATCGAAAAATAAATTATTGGAAACCGAAATTTCCAAAATTCTTGAAAAAGGGAAAATTATCGAGACCGATCATTCAAATTGTCTTGAAATTGAAAATAAATTAAAGAATGATCTTTTGAAAGTTCAAGACGAACTTAAAAATTCAACGAACAAATTTTCTCTTGGAAACGAGAAATTTGAAAATATGCTTTCAGTTCAAAAATATACGTTAAACAAACATGGGTTAAGATTCAAACCGAATATTAAAACCGAATCCTTAAATTTGAAAATACCCCATTGCGATAAATGTTTAAAAATTAGGCATCACATTTCAAATTGCAAAAGCCCACATCGGACGATAAAAACTAAAAAGATGTGGATTCCAAAGGAACTGTTGTTCCGAATATCGTCTATGTATCAAAATAAAAACCAACTATCGGTTGAGTCCTCAAAAATCAAAATTAAATATTTCATCAATTGGTATCTTTATATTTGATACTTTCAAAATCGATATTTAACTCAGGGGGAGTTGTTATATTTTTTTAAAAAGGGAGATTTTTGTCAGGGGGAGTTTACCCATTTCTGCATTAATCATGCATTATAATTTTATTATCGATTTTATCATACATGCACTTTTTGCTTATAACAAAAAGGGGGAGAAGAATGGAATAAAAGAAGAATGGTATAAGGGGAGAAAAATAAAAGAATGGAAAAAGCGTCATGGAAGAATAACGAGAAAAATAAAAAAGGAGGAGAAAGGACGAAGAAAGTCGAAAAGATGAAAAAGAAAAGAAGAAGTTGAACAATGAGAAGAGGTTGAAAAGGAGAAAAAGAAAAGATGAAGAAAAGATGGGAGATGGAAACTAATGAAACGAATAAAGTCGAAAACTTTGATTCATGTTTATATATATATATATATATATATATATATATATATATATATATATTATTTTGCAGGTTTATCCCATTCAAGAGTATTGTTTTGTAATCATCAAAAAGGGGGAGATTGTTGGAATATTTTATTCCAAATATTCATTATCGAGTTTTGGTGATTAGTTGTTAAATAAAGAAAAACAACAAGGAAGCTAAACAAAACACGAAGAAGTCGAAGTCGCGAAAAGCTGGATATAACATGGATAACACACGCAATGCAAGAAGCATAACGTAAGTAAGGAACGCAGCTTAACGTACGTAACACTCTATAGTTAACGTACGTAATGAAGAGTTTGAATCATAAGTCAAACTATATGACCGTTGTCACGTCATGGCATACATCATCATATCAATGGATATTTTGACTATATATAACGTACGTAATTGAGGATGAGCTAACGTACGTAATGAACAAGTCAGGAGCTACTGGATTGATTTGCACTATGCATAACGTACGTAAAGGGATTGAGCTAATGTACGTAATTAGTTTAACGTATGTAAAAGATATGCTGTGATGTACGTAAGGAAGGCAAAAGATGATAACGGCTAGTTGAGGCTTTGTAGCCTATAAATACCACTTTCTATGGTAGAACACACAAAACAATTGATTCATTGATCATATATTGATATACATATTCTTGTTGTTATAATTGTGCTTATATTGATAAAATGTTTGAGTGTTATACACAAAAACATACACGAGAGGAAAAAGAAAGGATAAGATTGGATTCGGTGTTATTAGGATCAAGAATCCGGCATTATTAGAATCGCAATCTATATCCACGTGAGGTTTGTCTAGTACCCATAGAAAGCTAGATATGTTGATTCCTTGTCCGATAGAAAAGGAAAATGGTTTAACTTGGACCGACAAAAAAAGACAAGTGTGTATGGTTTATCTCTGTCCGATAGAAGATGAGATTGTAATGGTAATCCCTCAACCGATAGATGAGAGGTGCAAAAGTTGATCTTTAGCCTATAAAAAAAGATACAGAGAGAGGACATAGGCACGGTTGGCCGAACCTCTATAAACCTTGTGTCGTTTATCTTTCCGCACTTTATATCGCTTCCGCAAAGCGCAAAGAGTTTCATAACTCTAATTCCAAAATGGCGATACCGATAATCTTGCTTCAACAGACTAAATACTCACCAAAGGAAGAGGTATAGTATAACACAAATTCACATGTTAACCATCAATGAACTCGTTTCATGAGATCATGCTTGATTTTATTATGTCCATGAATCATGACGAGGGGGATGCCCCGAAGATATGATTCAGAAAATCAAGAATCTCGATGAAATTATGAGAGTGTGGCCTGATCAACCACCCACTTTGATGACATGTCATGAATCATAAAGTACGATGATGTCGAACCTCGCTCAGTTGGATGAAATCAACATAGAGCTGATTGGCCTATAAGAGTAACATTCTAGGTAGAACTAGATTCTATGACAACGAGACATGTATTTGCTGTAGGTAGTGCTAAACTAACCAAGTATAAAGCCTAAAGGACATAATCGAGCCTTTGTCGTAAGTATAGTGAGAATAGTGGAGTCCTAATGTACAAGGTTCACAAAGTAATACTTTTCACAATGCCCTGGAATTGATTACGAGGAAATGTACTCCCACATATACGTTCTGCTATTTGATTAGCGTAGTAATTTCCGAGGATCTGTAAATGCAGCTAATATATATGAAAGTGCCCGATGGCATTTCATTACCCAAATCAAGTGACTCTTTGCATTTAGATTGAAACGCTCAACTTTGCGGTTTTGAAGCAATCCCTAAGGATGTGGTATAACTGTAACACCCCCGATATATTCAGGAATATTACAGCGCCGTAAATCCTTTACATAAGGATTTACAAGACTGGAGAATTGAAAAGACATTAACAGACACCAACGTATGAAATAACGGAAATAAGTTACAACAATTCTGACCAATACTGAAAATATGAATGTTCAACGGAAAAGTATTAATACATCACCAAATCCAAATCATCATAAACGACTATGTACTCAAGTACTTATTAAAATGGTACAAACAACAGACAAATAAACCCGGTCGGAACATCACTCTGCACCCTCATCGTCATGCAACTCCAGTGGTTGTTTCCCTACTCTCCTGGATCCTGAACATAAAGAAATGTTCACCCCCGAAGGGGTTAGCACAACGATTGCTAGTACAAGTACCACAATATATTATTCTATACCTCACGAAGAATAATAAAAACCAAACCAAACCAAACATACCCAGTATATCCCGCTCAGAGCAGGGTCTGGGGAGGGTAAGATGTACGCAGACCATGCCCCTACCTATTACGAAGAATAATAATAACATAAATGACAAAAGAACCAACGAGTCTTCTCCTGCGAGAAACTCAATAATAACATACACACATGATAATCACAACATGATATCACAACATACACATGGTAATTCCAATGATCCAGCGTTCACTGCCTAGACCCCCCGATGATTCCGTCAAACCAACCCGAGGTGGAAAAACCCGTCCGATGGTCCAGCACACGCTAGCATAGATTCCCCAATGATCCCGTCGAACCAACACGAGGTGGACATACAACAACAACATACATGTACAACAATATGTATAACATCAATACATAAAACAATTAAGGTACTTGCCTCGATTCGAAGACAAGAATACTACTTCCACGAAAAACAAAACACTCAAAGTTTGCCCCTTCGATCAATCACGTAGCAAGATCAAACCTTAACAAAAGGAATAATATATAATTTATCTCACGTCGAACGAATGTCTAACAATCCAATTTACAACCGAAGTTCATAAAATGTAATCTGCCTAAACTACTTAGCGTACGCTACGTATTCTACTTAGCGTACGCTACGTATTCTACTTAGCGTACGCTACGTATTCTACGTAGCGTGCGTTAAGCCTACTCGTTAGCGCACGTAAACAAGCGTACGCTAACTATGTATCAACAGTCCTCATTGGTCAGCTGACTGACTCGACTGATGGCCTAACGTACGCTACGAACCAAACGTAGCGTACGCTAAACATGCCCGATAGCGTACGTTAATCATCATAGCTTAGTGTACGCTAATCGTGCATGGCAGTTTCACTATTGGGCAGCAGACCGTTCTTATCGGTGATGAAATTTCAAACTCCTCGGTGATTAATCGTATGTTATCCGTCTACATGTCATGATCATAAACTTATGAATGATCTTACGGATTCAAACATCTTTGAATTTCAAGGAAATGAATATCATCACAACTTTTATATTCAAACTCGATTATCATTCTCATGTGAAGTTGGTGATCTCAGGTTGATGCACTAGATTCCATTATCATTATCATATTCAGACTTCATCTTGAAGGTGAACTAATAATTCCAACTACGATGTTTCAACGACGATATATAAGCATAATCATTCCCACTTCTAAACATGATGTTTGTTGAATAATTCATCAATAGCACTCAATATCTTGATAGCATGATTCATCTAACTCTTCAGAACACAAATCTAAGGCTGGAGAAAGAATTAACATACCTTAATATGAATATAATACTGAGTCAAAAAGGTAGAATCCAGCTCCGGTTGTTTGTATGCCAATCCAAGGTGTTTCCCCACTTCAATGATCAATCACAAGTGACATTCAATCTCCAATGATCAGGTAGATGTGTTCTAAGTGTGTTTAAGGAGGATAATAGGCTCTCTGGACTATCAAGTAATGAGGACGAGTGAAGGGAACAAGAAGAAATGGAGTGCTGTCCCTTAAATAAAGTTTCTGCACATAAGATGGTTAGCGCACGCTACCCTACTTCCCTTAGCGCACGCTAAATAAGAGTTGACTCCAAAACTGTCCAGTTCTACCCGCGGGAATCTTATCCGGACCCACGTTCGGCTGGCGCATGTGCTAGCCGTCTAGCTCAATAATTAACTGTCTAGATCACACAAATTCTTCATTCGTAGTGTGCGCTAGTTGTAGCCCGATAATGCACGTTAAGCTACATTCTTAGCGTGCACTATCACGAGTTTGCATGAGAAATTTTGCATGATGTAATACTTATGTACAAGGATACAATTGTGAGAAATATCATACTCCGATTATCGAGATCAAAATTCCGAATAATACAGGGTTCAAATACAGATGAAAAACACAACAATAAATCCGGATATTACATACTCTCCTACTAAAAAGGATTTTCGTCCCGAAACTCAAGACGAAAATAATTTTGGATATCTGAACTTCATGCTATCTTTCGTTTCCCAAGTGGCTTCTTCCACCCCATGGCGTGACCACTGAACTTTGACCAAAACGATTGGTTTTTTCCTCAACTGCTTAACTCGACTCTCGAGTATCTTGACTGGTCTTTCTTCAAACGTTCCATCCCGAGCGACTTCGATCTCGCCGAAATCAATGACATGATATCTCCATAATTGGGATACGTGGAACACATTATGAACATGGCTCAATGACGGCGGTAATGCCAATCTATATGCCAACTCTCCAACTCTCTCAAGGATCTCGAATGGTCCGATATATCTCGGACTAAGCTTTCCTTTCCTTCCAAAATGAAAGATTCCCCGAGTAGGAGAAACCTTTAAAAGTACGTGGTCTCCAGTATTGAACTCCAATGGGCGACGGCGTACGTCCGCATAAGATTTCTGTCGACTCTGGGCGGTCAACAGCCTTTCACGAATCAAGGCTATCTTATCTCGTGTCTGTACGATCAACTCTGGTTATGTCCTGATCAAGTCTGATGAATCGTCCCAACATAGGGGCGATCTGCATCTCCTCCTGTATAATGCCTCAAATGGTGCCATCTTAATGGAAGCATGCCAACTATTGTTGTAGGTAAATTCAATCAACGGTAGATGAACTTCCGAATCGTTTGACCAATCTAAGGCACAGGCCCTTAGCATATCTTCCACCGTTTGAATGGTCCTTTCGGATTGTCCGTAAGTCTGCGGGTGATAAGTTGTACTGAAGTTCAATTCGATCCCCAAGGCCTTATGAACTGCTTTCCAAAAATACGATACAAAGCGACCATCTCGGTCAGAAATAATGGTCTTCAGTGTACCATGCAATCGGACTATCTCTGAAATAAATACTCGTGCCAACCTCTCTGGTCCCCACGTGTCCTTAATGCCTAGAAAATGAGCTTATTTGGTTAAACAATCAACTATCACCCAAATCATGTTCATTCCTGTCTTGGATCTCTGCATACTAGTAATAAAGTACATCGATATGTCTTCCCACTTCCATTCAGGAATCGGGAGTGGCTTCAACATCCCGGCAGGTCGTTGATGCTCGATCTCAACCTGCTGACAAGTCAAGCATTTCAAAACGTAGTCCACTACATCTTTCTTCATGTTGCCCCACCAGAAATTCTGCTTTAAGTCCTTGTACATCTTACTCGTACCCGGGTGGATAGAATAGGGCGAGCTGTGAGCTTCTTTCATAATCGTCTGTTTCAGAACATCGACATCGAGAACACAGAGTCGGTTCTGAAATCTCAAAACTCCATCATCATGAATTATGAATTCGGGGGCCTTTCCCTTGATCACTTCATCACGTAATTGAATCATCATAGGATAATCTGCCTGTTTAGATATTATTTCCTCGATTAATGACGAAGTTATTTCCATCACGCACAGTTGTCCTTGGATTCTTTGTAACCGTACTTCAATTCCTTCTCGAATCATCTCTCGTTGAATACTGAGCTGGGAGGTCAGAGTCTCCAGCATCTGGATAGAAATAGGCTTGCGGCTAAGTGCATCGGCCACTACATTTGATTTGCCTGGATGATAGAGAATCTCCAAGTCATAGTCCTTAATAAGTTCCAGCTATCTCCTTTGTCGCATGTTCAACTCCTTTTGACTGAAGATGTACTTGAGACTCTTGTGATCCGTAAAGATCTGACAATGAGTCCCGAACAGGTAATGCCTCCAGATTTTCAAAGCAAAAACTACTGCTGCTAACTACAAATCATGCGTTGGGTAATTCACTTCATAAGGTTTTAGCTGTCGTGACGCATAAGCGATCACCTTATCATTCTGCATCAATACGCACCCGAGTCCTTGGTTCAAAGCATCACTATAAACTATAAATCCTCCAGTTCCCTGTGGAAGTGTTAAAATCGGTGTTGTCGTCAATCTCCTCTTCAATTCATCAAAGCTTTTCTGACACAACTCATTCCATTCAAGCTTTTGTATTTTCTGCAGTAGTCGAGTAAGTGGCCGGGAAATTTTGGAAAACCCTTCCATGAACCGATGATAATACCCAGCAAGTCCTAAGAAACTCCGGACTTCTTTCACGTTCTTTGGAGGCTTCCAATCCATAACCGCTTCGATCTTCTGAGGATCTACTCAGACTCTTTCAGCTGATACCACATGACCGAGGAACATTACTTCCTTTAGCCAGAATTCACACTTAGAGAGCTTGGCGTACAATTGTTCATTTCTCAACAGGTCTAACACAATCCGTAAATGCTGTGCATGCTCTTCTGGGCTCTTAGAATACACCAGAATGTCATCAATGAACATGACCACAAATTTATCCAAATATTCGATGAACACTCAGTTCATCAATTGCATGAATACAGCAGGTGCATTAGTGAGACCAAACTGCATCACTACAAACTCATAATGTCCGTAACGAGTTCTAAATGCTGATTTCGGAACATCAGATTCCTTAATCCTCAGATGATGGTATCCTGATCTCATATCGATTTTAGAAAATACTGTTTCTCCTTGCAACTGAAACAAATCATCAATCCGTGGCAACGGATATTTGTTCTTAATCGTCATTTTGTTCAGCTCTCGATAGTCAATACACAGTCGAAGTGATCCATCCTTCTTCCGGACAAAAAGAACTGGCGCTCCCCAGGGTGAAATGCTTGGCTGGATATAGCCTTTGTCCAATAACTCCTCCAACTACTTTTTGAGTTCATACATCTCAGTAGGGGCCATACGATACGGTGCCTTAGAAATTGGTGTAGCTCCGGGTTCTAGCTCGGTGGTGAATTCTAGATCCCGTCGTGGAGGTAGTCCAGGTAACTCGTTAGGAAATACATCCGGAAACTCATTAACAACATGAATGGATGAAAGTTCCACAATTTCGTCTTCTTTCTTCATTGCATAGCACCAGTATCCGTTACAGCCTTGTTTCAACAATTTGACAACTTTCATCACTTTGATCAACTTTCCTGAGCTTTCTGGTTTCCATCCTTCAAACAGTATCTCGGAACCATCGTCAGCGATCAACGAGATATTCCTCCTTCGGTAGTTTATAATAGCTCCATATCGATTAAGCCAATTGTCTCCGAGTATCAGGTCGTCTCCTTGCATTTCTATTATAATCAGATTTGAGAGCCACTCTCTGCCTCCAAATGATACAGGGAAATCTCTAGTTTCTAAGTTTCCAGCAATCCTCTCTCCACTCGGTAAACCAAGAACATAAGGTTCACAATTATGAAAACCAGTAATATTCAACCGATTTACACAAGATAAGGATATAAATGAATGCGTAGCTCCTGTATCGAATAAAACTCTAACTGGCTGGGAAAGGATCTGAACAGTACCTGATGCGACAGAAACATCCTGATCGTCTGTTCTCCTCATCTTGTATAGACGTGGGGGAACAGATCCGGCACTCGATGTACCTTTTCGGTCCCACTGTCCTCTGCCTCGTCCGCGGTCAAAATTCTGAGGCATCTGTACACTTCGCTGCGTCTGTTGGATAGCTTCCTTCTGAACTGGCTGCAGTGTACGGGATCTAAAAGACTTTGCAGCCTATTCACAGAACACCACACGATGTCCCTCTCGTCCACAATCAAAACAAGTCACGGCAGGTAGGTGCAATTCCGTCGATAGTGCCCTGTCTGGGCACAGTTAAAGCATTTCCTGGTGACATCTGTCATGGTTGATGCTGCTCCGAAGTTCTTTCCGTTCCTAGATGGGCGCGGAGGTTTCTTGAAAGAATGAAAAGATGACTGGGCCTTGCGGGGCCCGCTGCTCTTGTGCTATGTAAAAGTACCAGAGACTTTCTGCTTCTTAGATTCCGTAAACTTCTCCATTGCTGTTTTCTTGATCTCATACGCCAACGCCTTATCCTGGTATTGACGGAGAGTGGTAAATTCAAAACCGGACATGTACCTCTGGATTTCTGGTTTCATCCTCATATTAAAATGGATCATCATTTCTGCATCTGTTCTGACCAGATGTTGAACAAATGCTAGCTGCTGGTTAAACGTCTTAATTGTCTAGGATACAGGTTCGCCTGACGGCTGTGCAGAGAAAAACTCCCGAACTTTGGCTTCCCTCACAGGACGAGGGCAGTACTGAGCTTCCATCATCAATTTAAATTCTGTCTAGTCAGCATCATGATCTGCAGGCCGGATGGCTTCCCACCACTTGGATGCTTCCCCTATCAGAAAGTACTGAGCAATAGAGGCTCTCCGGTCGTCTGGGCAATTTATTCCGGCAAAAATCTTCTCCAATTCCTTCAACCAATGGTCCCATGTGGGAGTCTCAGAAAAGCCGTCGAATTTGGGTGGTTGCATCTTCGCCACCTCTTGCAGCCATCGGTCACCTCGATTTCCCATGTCTGGGATCCCTTACTGTCTATCTCCCTGCTGTAATCCCACCGCCACCTGCATTCGGTCCACGACCTGGGCGAATTGAGTCATCTGGTTCACCACCTGACGAAGGATTTCGGGCACAACAAGTTCCAGTTCATTATTAATAGATCTTTGTGGCTCGCCTAAGCTGTGGCTGGCCTGATTAGAAGGCGAAGCTTCTCTTTCGACATTCCTTTATCCGCATCCGCGACCACGTCCACATCCACCTCTCAACATACTGAAAGCATAAATACTCAATATACAGGAAACAATATCGTTCTAATGTTCAAGTATAAAGAGATACAACATGTAAAGGATGAGATAGAGTTTAGGAACTTACAACCACCGTTCCCACGAAGACGTAGGCAGTACAGTGATGTTATTCGTGGCCGGTTACCTCAAAAGACGTATACGACCCCTATTTTAACCCAATGGCCAAGATATCCATAATATTAGCTCTCATACCATATTCTGTAACACCCCCGATATATTCAGGAATATTACAGCGCCGTAAATCCTTTACATAAGGATTTACAAGGCTGAAGAATTGAAAAGACATTAACAGACACCAATGTATGAAATAACGGAAATAAGTTACAACAATTCTGACCAATACTGAAAATACGAATGTTCAATGGAAAAGTATTAATACATCACCAAATCCAAATCATCATAAACGACTACGTACTCGAGTACTTATTAAAATGGTACAAACAACAGACAAATAAACCCGTCCGGAACATCACTCTGCACCCTTGTCGTCATGCAACTCCAGTGGTTGTTTCCCTGCTCTCCTGGATCCTGAACATAAACAAATGTTCACCCCCGAAGGGGTTAGCACAACGATTGCTAGTACAAGTACCACAACATATTATTCCATACCTCATGAAGAATAATAATAACATAACTGACAAAAGAACCAACGAGTCTTCTCCTGCTAGAAACTCAATAATAACATACATAGATGATAATCACAACATGATATTACAACATACACATGGTAATTCCAATGATCCAACGTTCACTGCCTAGACCCCCCGATGATTCCGTCAAACCAACCCGAGGTGGAAAAACTCGTCCGATGATCCAGCGCACGCTAGCATAGATCCCCCGATGATCCCGTCGGACCAACATGAGGTGGACATACAACAACGACATACATGTACAACAATATGTATAACATCAATACATAAAACAATTAAGGTACTTGCCTCGATTCGAAGACAAGAATACTACTTCCAGGAAAAACGAAACACTCGAAGGTTGCCCCTTCGATCAATCATGTAGCAAGCTCGAACCTTAACAAAAGGAATAATATAGAATTGATCTCATGTCGAATGAATGTCTAACAATCCAATTTACAGCCGAAGTTCATAAAACGTAATCTGCCTGAACTACTTAGTGTACGCTACGTAGCGTGCGTTAAGCCTGCTCGTTAGCGCACGTAGACAATCGAAGCCTAGCGTACGCTAACTATGTATCAACAGTCCTCACTGGTCAGCCGACTGACTCTCCTGATGGCCTAACGTACGCTACGAACCAAACGTAGCGTACGCTAAACATGCCCGATAGCGTACGTTAATCTGCATAGCTTAGCGTACGCTAATCGTGCATGGCAGTTTCACTACTGGGCAGAAGACCGTTCTTATCGGTGATGAAATTTCAAACTCCTCAGTGATTAATCGTACGTTATCTGTCTACATGTCATGATCATAAACTTATGAATGATCTTACGGGTTCAAACATCTTTGAATTTCAAGGAAATGAATATCATCACAACTTTTATATTCAAACACGATTATCATTCTCATGTGAAGTTGGTGATCTTAGGTTAATGCACTAGATTCCATTATCATTATCATATTCAGACTTCATCTTGAAGGTGAACTAATAATTCCAACTACGATGTTTCAACGGCGATATATAAGCATAATCATTCCCACTTCTAAACATGATGTTTGTTGAATAATCATCAATGGCACTCAATATCTTGATAGCATGATTCATCTAACTCTTCAGAACACGAATCTAAGGCTGGAGAAAGAATTAACATACCTTAATATAAAGATAATACTGAGTCAAAAAGGTAGAATCCAGCTCCGGTTGTTTGTATGCCAATCCAAGGTGTTTCCCCACTTCAATGATCAATCACAAGTGACATTCAATCTCCAATGATCAGGTAGATATGTTCTAAGTGTGTTTAAGGAGGATAATAGGCTCTCTGGACTATCAAGTAATGAGGACAAGTGAAGGGAACAAGAAGAAATGGAGTGATGTCCCTTAAATAAAGTTTCTGCACATAAGGTGGTTAGTGCACGCTACCCTACTCCCCTTAGCGCACGCTAAATAAGAGTTGACTCCAAAACTGTCCAGTTCCGCCCGCGGGAATCTTATCCGGACCCACGTCCGGCTAGCGCATGTGCTAGCCATCTAGCTCAATAATTAACTGTCTAGCGCACGCAAATTCTTCATTCGTAGCGTTCGCTTGTTGTAGCCCGATAACGCACGTTAAGCTGCATTCTTAGCGTGCGCTATCACGAGTTTGCATGAGAAATTTTGCATGATGTAATACTTATGTACAAGGATACAATTGTGAGAAATATCATACTCCAATTATCGAGATCACAATTCCGAATAATACAGGGTTCATATACAGATGAAAAACACAACAATAAATCCGGATATTACAATAACTGTCTAAGTGATTACTTGATTGGGAAGGGATATAAGAACGATGAACTATGTTCCCGCGTCTTCACAAATAAGTTCCGGATTCACGATCATCGCAATGTATATCGATGGCATAAACTTAAGCGGTCTTGATGAAATAAGAGAAACCACCGGATACTGTAAATCTGAGTTTGAGATGAGTTTTGTCGAGGCATTAACATAGAACATCGAGTTTGTGAAATTCATTCCACCGATCTGCCTATGTCCGAATGATTTTTAGGCACTTTAACATGGACAAGGTACACCCGCCTAGCACTCCCATGATAGGTCGAACATTTGGATGCAAAGGAAATATCTATTTCGTCTAAAGGAAAGTGGCGAAGAGCTTTGGGAGATGAAATTCCCTACTTGAATGCAATAGCGCATTATTGTACTTGGCTTAAATGTACACGACCTGCTATCACTCAGTTAATTTCCTGACTAGGTTTAGTTCAGCATCGACACAACATCAATGGAATGGTATCGAGAATATCTTCTGATACTTAAAAGAAACCATTGACTTAGGACTATTCTTTCCCTACAAGCAGGAAAGGATGCTGCTTACGAAAAGGCAAACGCTAAAGTAAATGTTGGTGCCAGAGCAACTACCACAAATAATGTGTTGGTATGACTTGCTTATGCTTTGGAAATCGACTACACAAACCCTTTTTGGCTACCTCCTCGAATCACGACATGATTATTGCTTTGCATGAATCAGTCCGTGAGTGTACATGATTAAGAACTTGTAACACCCCAAACTAGGCGGATATTACAGTGCCGTGGACCCCCGACTGGGACCCACCAGGCGAATGAAAACTTATGAATTAAATAATATAATTGTAGTACCGAACCACATTATATTACTCAATACTCCGATGAGGAGCTTAAGTACATTACACCAGGACAAAACAGAATACTAGTATATTTTATATGAAGATAAAACACACCACCCTGAATAAATAAACGTCTCAAACGGAATTTGCAGCGGAAATACAAATGAAGAGAAATAAGAATGACTGAAATGACTGAATTAAGCGGAATGACTGGGGGCCCCTACTAGTATCACTGGGACTCCTCGTCGTCAACATGCTCTTCCCGTGCCTTTGCCTTGCCGTGACCTGAAAACAAAATCCCCCAACGGGGTCAGTTACACAGAACAACAATCCTCAAGGGTTGAAAATACACAATCATGATTTAACTGACGTTATGAAATGTCCTTAGTTATGAATTACGCTGAAAAGGAGTATCATAGTACGCCCGTAATGTTCTGTGCAAGTGTACAAGACGAATGACCGGACACACCCGTCCTTGTACCTAATTAGTCTCACGGAGTTAAGCTTTGCCGTGTGCACGGTCCAATGTATCGGTGAACCCAATACATGACCATCGTGTGCCCGACTAAAAATTCCACACATCCACACCCGGCCACGCAATATGAACCCAGAAGGTCATATGGAAGAGAATGACCACAATGAATATCAATGAATAATAATTCGACAAGGCCAAGATGACTCACCGAGATGAAAATAATAGTGACGTGATTGATAACCCAATGAAATGATTTGGAACCGTCGTTCCTCGTGAATGAAATGATTATTCGACAATTACAAGTCTCAATATGATTAATACCATGATGAATGAGTTATGATTATGAGTAATCAACAACAAAAGGAATGAGTATCCTTTTAACCGAGTAAGAATTAACTTACACAACAACGATGAAGAATGTCCGTCCACGAACAACGTCCTAAATGAAATGCCGGTCGCTCGAACAACCTTGAATAATACAATTTACCAATAATTCGATCATTACATGAATCAAATACGATCATAACCGACTCAAACGTCGATACAACAATATCCAAACTCGAATATATCAAAACCAACTCCAAGATGAGTATTTCAAACCATCAAAACACTTTCAACGATATCAATAATCTCATAGGAATCCACAATTTCAAGATTACAACAACGTCAAACGGAAATCCCCAAATTATCTGACGTCAACCCCAAGGGTTCTTGATATAAATCCCCAAAACAGCCATTAAATCCATAGGAATATATTTATCCAAGGTAGATAATCCATATCTAATATATTCCAACAACAATCCAAGCTTATACGAAGAAATCGGAAGGAAAAACCCAAAAATCCGAAATTCTAGATCCAAGAGATTAGTACCTTTGATTTGATGAGATGAAGATGATGAAATGATGATTAATCCAAATGATGAGCTTGAAGATGATGATAGATGAATACACCTCGAAGAAAACTCTCCAAATCGTCCGAAATCGCCCAAAACCGAAGAGAAAATGAGAAGGAATGATAAATGACGAAATCTGGGCTACACTGTCCAATTTATAGTCACTCCAGGTTAGCGTGCGCTAGCCCTTGTGCGTAGCATGCGCTAACGGGTATTTTGGGTAGTCCAGTACCCACTGACCGAAAACGGTAGCGCGTGCTATGTACCTTTTTGTAGCGTGCGCTACGGTTATGCACTTAGCATGCGCTAACCCCAAAATATTAGCGTGCGCTAACGAATTATCTGATGCCCAGTACTGGAGTCCAGAACCTACTGTCCTCTGATCTGATCTCGGTAGCGTGCGCTACAACCAACAATTAGCGTGCGCTACTTGTTGGGATTCCACAAAAAATAAACGCAGCGGAAGAATAAACGGAATCCCTAAGAGGATCGATCAAGTAACGTATATACGAAAAGAAATACGAAGATCAAGGAATCAAAGTCCCATACCTTTGATGTCTCTGAAAAACCTTCGTATGATGATGATGAAGAGCCCTTCGTTCCAAACACCGAAAGCATGGTGCCTCTACTTCACACGCCGGAACTTGACGGAAAAATCAACAAACTTCCTTTCTCTAAGAATGCGGCTAGGGAAGCTTGTAGGAATTTTTCTCTCGATCTTTTCTACTAATAACTTGTCTCTAAGATCAAGTATATGCTGTAGAAAATTTTTCTCACTCTGGATGCTCTCTCAAAAACTAAATTTTCACTTGGGGAAGGAAGAAGGAGACTTTTATGATTAAAAGACTTTCTTTTCACAAAAATGATTACAAGCCTCACATGTAGAAGATGTTTTTAAAAGCATCTCTACACCTCACATGATCCCACAAGTATATTATATAATGAGAGAGAGACAAAGTAGAGAGGAGGGGGGGGTCTTATAGGGAATCTTCCAAGAAACGGGTCGAGTTAATTCGGCTCGTGTATTGGATGTTCGTCAAACGAATCCCTCATGAATCGGATGTCCGTCAAACAAATCCGTTTTATTTCCAATGTGTTTATACTAATTAATTAATCCAATTAATTAGTTATATCAAACACAAATATACATTTCTCTAAGAAATATAATTTATGAATTAAAGTAATCACCGAGTAACTTACTTACAATTCATAAGACCGTTATTTGATTTATCCGATAAATCACTAATATCTAATATTATAAGAGAGATTATTAATTCATATTGATCCGTCAATGATCCTGTTGCGCGACTCCGTAGGATCGTCTCAGCCGGCATTGGGAGGAATCAATGAGTGCGGGCAAAGACTTAGCCACTTAGGGCCGCACTGTAAACCCCGACTGAGAACGAATGAACGAATCATTCCAGAACCATTATGTCATGAATACCATATACGTATAGACCCTTCATCAGATGTCCCGGTCAAATCTTCGGGTCACGGTAAAGTCAAACCCTATTGTTGACTAGACTCTATACATGTGTTAATACAAATCAAGACCGACTGATTAATAGTGTATCTAATACGACTATATCAGAATGCTTTGGCCAAAGACTTATGATCTTATTCGCCATTAACCATATAGGACATTCGCCTGCTCACTAACAGGAGATAGAATCCTTTCTTGGCATACAGTAAAGACTGCTACCTGCCCGTATAGTTTGCACTTCGAGGTCGACTCAGCAATTAAGCAAATAAGTCTAACTACTCTAATGACAAACTAAACGTCACAGGCACATCTTCTACTGAACCCTCAAGTCAAAGGTCCACGTATACTATCACAACCTTTCGATTCGTCATCGACTCTCCGAGAGTGAATACCGTGTGACTAAATCGAGTATGAGTCGTGTTCGAGTATACTGGTCCCACCAATATACTTATAACTATGCTATCAAGACGTGCACCCGTCCTAGCATCAGTTATACAAGTCTTATTAAAACTTAATGTCCTGTTAAGTTTTATCGACTTGCGAACTAGTTAAGCATTCGAGGGCATATATTCCTAACAATCTCCCACTTGCACTCAATGCCACAAACTATGGTATCTAATACCCATACTCTCTAGATGTCTCTCTAAGACCTTCTGAGATAGTGGCTTGGTAAGCGGATCAGCAAAGTTATTTGCTGTGTCTACTCTCTGCAGTGTAACATTCCCATCCCGAACCATTTCTCTAACAAAATGATATTTTCTCACAATATGTTTGGTGTTGTGGTGAGCCCTAGGCTCCTTAGCCTGTGCAACAGCTCTATCGTTGTCACAAAACAGTGTCACGGGCTTCTCTGCATTAGGAACCACTTGAAGTTCCTCAGTGAACTTCTTTATCCAAAAAGCTTCTTTAGCAGCCTCCGTGGCTGCCTGATATTCGGCTTGACATGTAGAGATAGCAGTCGAACTTTGCTTGGCACTTCTCCAAGAAACTGCCCCACCATTCAGCGTAAAGATATACCCTGATGTGGACATCTGAGCATCCATGTCCCCCGAAAAATCTGAGTTTGTATAACCCATCACTCTTAGTTCTCCACCGCCGTATGTAAGAACCAAGTCTTTAGTCCTCCTTAGGTACTTAAGAATGTTCATTACAGTAGTCCAATGTTCCTGCCCTGGATTTGACTGAAACCGACTTACTACGCTCACAGCATAGGCAATGTCTGGTCTAGTGCAAATCATTGCATACATAAGGCTACCTACTGCCGAAGCATAAGGTACCTTGCTCATTTCCTTTCTATCTTCCTCACCTTGAGGACACATCTTTAAGGAAAGTTTTGCACCATGTTGCATAGGTAGAAATCCTCTTTTAGAATCTTCCATCCTAAATCGCTTCAGGATCTTTTATATGTAGAGGGCTTGGGAAAGACCTAACATTCTTTTCGCTCTATCCCGGTAGAGACGAATACCCAGAATATAGGTTGCTTCTCCCAAGTCTTTCATTGAGAACTCTTTAGAAAGCCAAGCTTTCACAAAACTGAGCATTCCTACGTCGTTTCCTATAAGTAGAATGTCATCTACATATAGTATTAAGAACGCAATTTTGCTCCCACTAACCTTCTTGTAAATACAGGGCTCTTCTTCGTTTTGGACAAAATCAAACTCTTTGACTGTCTCGTTAAAACGAAGATTCCAACTCCGTGAAGCTTGCTTCAGTCCATAAATGGCACGCTGAAGTTTGCATACCTTATGAATATTGGTTTGAGATATGAATCCCTTAGGTTGTTCCATGTAAATCTCCTCCTCGAAGAATCTATTTAGGAATGCTGTTTTCACATCCATTTGCCATATTTGATAATCTAAGTGGGCTGCTATAGCAAGCATCATGCGAATAGACTTAATCATAGCTACAGGCGAGAAGGTCTCGAAGTAATCGATTCCTTCTCTTTGGGAATAACCCTTTGCCACAAGCCTGGCCTTATAGGTATCAACCTTGCCATCTCCATCAGTCTTTCTCTTATAGATCCATTTGTTTGCAATAGGCACTATGCCTTTAGGACGATCTACTAAAGTCCAGACCTGATTAGCATGCATTGAGTCTATCTCAGCTTCCATAGCTTCTTGCCACTTGGTGGAGTCAACGTCTACCATCGCTTGGTCGTATGTAGAAGGATCATTCTCTTGACTACTTTCTGTCATCTCATGGACACCCAGTTCCTCTTGATGCAGATAGCCATACCTCTCAGGTATTTGAGAAATTCTACTAGACTTGCGAGGTTGTGTTTGTATTTCAGAAGGTTGGGTTCTAATATCTTGCATAGGTGTCTCATTTGGTGTTTCTTTTATTTCTTCCAAAGAAATATTTCTACCCGCCCCTCCTTCCGAATAAACCGATCTTCCAGAAGTGTGCTTGTATAGCAACAATGATCCTATGATCTTCGTGCATGTAGAATAGATATCCCATGGAATCCCTGGATATCCTATGAAACGACCTTTCACTGCACCTAGTTTCTAATTTCTCTACTTTAGTCTTCTTGACATAAGGTGGCATCCCCAAATCCTAATGTGATTAAGACTTGGTTTCCTACCTCTCCACATCTCATGGGGAGTCTTAGGAATGGATTTGGAAGGACATCTGCTCAAGATATGCACAAAGAAGGAGTGCGTAACCCCACGATAAATCGGTAGATCAGTATAGTTAAGCATGGAGCGAACCATGTCCAACAAGGTTCGGTTCCTTCTTTCTGATACACCATTTAATTGTGGAGTAGCTGGAGGAGTGAATTGTGACACTATTCCTTGTTCTTTTAAGAACTCATCAAATTCGGTACTCATGTACTCACCACCCCGGTCTGACCGAAGAGTCTTAACACGGTTACATGTTTGATTTTCAACTAGGGCTTTAAATTCCTTAAATTTATCAAAAGCTTCTGACTTATTTTTCATTAAGTACACGAATCCATACCTGGTATGGTCATCAGTGAATGTAATGAAATATTGAGAACCGTCTCGTGCCACTTCAAAAGGGCCACAGACGTCGGTATAGATCAATCCAAGTTTTTCAGCAGCTCTTTCAGAAGTCCCTGCGAAGGGTAACTTAGTCATTTTGCCTTGAAGGCAAGATTCACAAGTTGGATAGGGATCTGATCCCAATGGACCTGTAAGCCCATCTTTCTCCATTTTATGAACCTTGGTCTGACCGATATGACCAAGTCTAAGATGCCACTTAAGTGCTTGGTTTGTTTCATCCCTACCACGCTTCCTAGTTATAGTGTTCACAGTTGTTTTATTCTTTAAATTTAAATGGTATAAACCATTTAATAATGTAGCAGTACCAACCAATTTATTTCTGAAATAAATACGACAGGGCCCATCTTCAATAAAGAAGTGAAATCCCTTTCGGTCCATGACCGGAATTGATACAATATTCTTGTGCCCCTTGGGCAAAACAAGTACATCATCTAAAGTAAGAATAAAACCAGATTCTAAATCCAACATAAGGGATCCGATATCAGAAGCCTCGACACTATGCCCACTTCCGACGGTGACCATCACCTCCCCTGAATCCAGACTTCCTACTTGCTCCAGATCCCGATTCATTGTACAAATGTGAGAACTCGCACCGAATCAAGTATCCAAGAAGTAGAATATACGATTCTGAGAACAATTTGTTTCTAAAACCGGTAGTTCTGCACCAAGGCGCATTACGGTCAAGCTTTGGACAATACCTCTTCCAGTGGCCTAGCTCACCGCAGCTGAGGCATACATCCGTTTTCTTGGCCCCCTTGCTCTTTTGAACCATTGGGGCCTTGCCCTTTCCCTTGTCGATCTTGGCTATTGGACCTAATCGCTTCTTGTTCTTTTTCTTCTTATTCTTGGACTTCCAAGTCCTTAAGAAATCACAAGTGCGACTTCCTTTCCTTTGTCTTCATCTCGAGATCAAGGCGGTCGCTTGTTCATTAGCCTACTAAGTTACATGCAATCTCATTGCAGTTGAAGTTCATGACAAATTATGAAAAGGAGTCAGGAAGTGACTGCAGGATAAGGTCAGTTTGGAGAGATGCATGCATCTGAAAATCAAGAGCTTCCAATCTCTCAATCATCGAGATCATCTTGAGGACATGGTCCCCAACCCTCTCTCCTTCCTTCATCCTGGCGCCGAATAATTGCTTTGATATCTCATATCTAGCAGTTCGGCTATGCTCTCCATAGAGCTCAGCCAGGTGCGCTAAGATGGCTCGTGAAGACGTCATCTTTTCATGGGCACGTTGAAGCTCATTGGTCATTGAGCCTAACATGTACCCTCGCACTCTTATGTCGTCTTTTACCCATTTCTCATGGGCATCGACATCTTCCTGATTGGCTCGGGTTCTTGTAGGAGCCACTGAGATGTCCGCCTCCGAGACGTATCCCAGCATTTCTATAGTTAGGACAATCCTCAAGTTCCGGCCACCCACATAGTTCGGACTACCAGACGTTCTTTTCAAGTAGTATAGCGAGTGGGTTCATTGTCATATTGAGAGTTTTGTTAACTGCAGAGAATAATTTGAGATTCGTTAGTGTTTGTTTAATTATGATCCGAGTAAAGAATTTAAGGACTTTCTTTATTCATAACTCGGCTCCCACTATTTTATCGGCATTTACACACTCCCATGTTAAATCCGGAAGTCTTGTGTGACTTCATAGTGGTGATCGATTTCTTTACAAAGTTTAATAGAGGGAAACCCATACGGTTTATATTCTATTATTCTTTGTAAAGTGGTGTCTAATACCAACCCATCTAATGGATGATTCGATCTTCTTTTACCCCTAGTTCACTTGCCCTCAACCCATTCGGTTTCTATGGCTCGCTGAATTATCTAAGTTTAAACCGTCAACTCCTATTAGTCTGACAATTGAATCTTACCCGGCAACCCATACGGTTTATAGGGGTTTGATTTGTCACAACCAAAGGCATCTAATGCACTCTAGGAATTTATCAACTTTCCCCAAAAATATTACCCCGACATACTCGGAAGAATAATATTCCGGTTTAGATTTCAATTTTCCATGAGTTTGACGGAGGGTAGGAAACCTCGTAACCTTTATAACTTAGTGTTTGTAAGTGGGAGTATTAACGTGATTATATGTTACACTTTGCACATTAATCCGTTTATAAGCGCGGTTTGTGGTTTGTCAATCATTCAAAATGAAAAACAATAAATAGCAACCTAGTTACTACCAACATATAGCTCATGGACTTTTTCCTAAGTATTGGGCCAAGCCAAATAAAGAAAGGAAAAAAACAGTATTGATTCTTCGTCTTCTATTCGGTCGTCTTCGGTCTTCGTCATAGCCATATGAATAATTACATCATTGAACAATACGTCCTATTATACATATTTTCTAGTAAAAATAAATAGGCTCAAAACGGCCTTTACAACCATATCGAATCGAACAAATCAACAACTAAGTCCACGAGCTATATCACCATCACATAAGGCATTCCATACAACATGTAACGGCAAATGAAATTAAATAATTAACTAATATATTAATCCAATTAATATAAAAATTAATCTATTTAATTTCTACAATATTAATCAAATTAATATTTATAATCATCATTTTAATCCGTTCAAAGTAATCCGGCCAAAACAATATTCTCGTCTAATAATTTCCCTTAATAAAAAATATTCCAAATATTTTATTAAATTCAATTAAATCCAATTTAAATTTCGTAAATTATTACAACGAAATATAAACACAAAAATGGAGTCCCGGAAAATCCAGTATCAGGCCCAGCCCACAGCCCGATTCAAAATCGGGTCGAAAACCCGAGAACCGCCCGGACCGAGTCACTCGCCATCGCCGGCAGCTGGCCGAGCTGCTCTGAGCTTACCGAGTCACTCTCGGCCGGCGTGAGCCCAAGAGCCGCTGCCGGCAGCTGCGTCTTCGTGCGGTATTCGTGTTTAACCCCCGTTTTTCTCATTTTTTCGACTCGCTTCCAAAACGAAAAAGTTTCTTAACTTCATGAAGAACTTATAAATCAACATAAATCAAAATTTTCAAATTTATAATTCACATAAAATAGTCGAAACTTGACTTACTATGAACGATTAAATATCTTCGATTATATCTATTATGATTCTAAATCATAAACATCATCAAATAACATTCCAAATGCAAAGATGATCGTATATACGATATATTTGACCTCGCTCTGATACCACTGTTGGGATTCCACAGAAAATAAACGCAGTGGAAGAATAAACGGAATCCCTAAGAGGATCGATCAAGTAACGTATATACGAAAAGAAATACGAAGATCAAGGAATCAAAGTCCCATACCTTTGATGTCTCTGAAAAACCTTCGTATGATGATGATGATGATGATGATGAAGAGCCCTTCGTTCCAAACACCGAAAGCACGGTGCCTCTGCTTCACACGCCGGAACTTGACGGAAAAATCAACAAACTTCCTTTCTCTAAGAATGCGACTAGGGAAGCTTGTAGGAATTTTTCTCTCGATCTTTTCTACTAATAACTTGTCTCTAAGATCAAGTATATGCTGTAGAAAATTTTTCTCACTATTGATGCTCTCTCAAAAACGAAATTTTCACTTGGGGAAGGAAGAAGGAGACTTTTATGATTAAAAGACTTTCTTTTCACAAAAATGATTACAAGCCTCACATGTAGAATGTAATACCCCAATTCGCAAATGGGACATTACACGCCGTAGAACCCTCGTGAGGTCTACCAGGCTAACACATGACACATAAACCACAATATGATCCAAAATGATGCACTCCAAAAAGTACGTAAGGCCGTGGCCTCGGCCAAAACATTTTAACGGAGTATATGAATATAAGATAAAAACCAATTCCTTGCCCACGCAGGGGACTTAAACCAAGTCTCAAAGTAAACAGTCTAACTTCAATACTCAACAATGCAATGACAAAACATAAAGATGCAGACTCGAGCCACATCATCAAGCCAGCCCATCCTTTGCATGCATGTCCCGTGCTTGCTCCTCAGTCCTCCCGGTACCTGAAATGCATAATACGCATTTCCCCCATTTAAGGGGTTAGCATTCGAATAGCTAGTGCAAGTACACAATTACACAACATTATATACATACACGATTCAACACAAATAATTCAATAAGAAAAATCATTTTGAAAATAAATATTCCGGAATGTCACATTAACACCAAAACGGTATATCAACAAGTTTTCCACATCACAATTATCCACGCTTGGTAACTCGCGACCGTACCCATTAGTATCGGTCCCCAGAGGTCCCGTCGGACCGTCCCCAGGTGAGAAACCACTTCCGCGGCCGTACCCATTAGTATCGGCCCCCAGAGGTCCCGTCGAACCGTCCCCAGGTGGAAGAACATCAACACACGCACCCAAGTCCACTTCCGTGGCCGTACCCATTAGTATCGGCCCCCAGAGGCCCCACGCCATCCCCAGGTGGAAGAGTAACCAACACAATCTTTCAATAAACCAGTTTACATCATTCGCAACAAAATCGTACACACATAATGAAATATAATACATGTACTTGCCTTGGATAATACGACGCGAAGGAAACGACGAAGGAACAGGTTACGGTCCGAACAATCCTCTCAAATCCGACCCTAACACAATAATGATATACAACCAATCTCAACATCATGAATACGAAGAAATTCATCCTAGTTCTACCCGTTGGGACAATTCATCGGACACCACGCGTGCATAAGGAAATGAAATCGGTCAATGGCGCAATAATGGGGTTTCATCCCAACCAATAACAAGAAAACCAAGGGTCACGAGTATACTATCAAAATCTAACAACAACATCGGTTAATTCGGATTAAAACACAAGATCACCACCAAACCCTCCCTAAAATCATACTAGGGTCAAAGGAGTTCTTACCTCTTGAAGAATCAAGCACTCAAATCCGAAAACCACGTGTTAGATCCGCAATACGAGCCACCCGAACGAAAAGAGATGAAGAAACTTACACAATTAAGTGATAGATGGAGGAAATCTCCCTCTCAAGCCACTCTCTCTCGCACGGTTGAAGATGGGAAGGGAAATGAGTGGCTCACGCTGAATAAAAACGCAGATATAGCGCTGACCGCGTTGTGGGCCGCAGCTCAGCTGAACTGTGCCGCGGCACAGGGCCAAAAATCGCGCCCAGTGATCGGCTGACCGCTCGTTGTGCCGCGGCTCATTCGAAGTGTGCCGCGGCGCAGATTCGGCGTGTGCCGCGGCCTGCCGGGATCGCAGCCGCAGACGCAGATCGGTTTTGGCCGCAAGTGCCACACGGTGTGCCGCGGCCGGACAAGTGTGCCGCTGCATCGACTGTGTGCCGCGGCGCACAATCCTTGTGCCGAGGCACACAAGATGCTTTGCTCGGACAATACTGGGTGATGTGTGCCGCGCGCACAATCCTTGTGCCGCGCCCACACCCCCTCGGGTCCCAAATTGACGAAAATGATCCTAAAGAGAATAAAAGCAATAGGGATCGATATTTGGGCAACAATAACACGAAATGGAAGTACGGAACCCAAAAACGATCTGAGGTACACAACCAAAGTCGAACAAGGGACAAATTCCCTAAACTTCTAGGAAATTACAAAAACGGCCCAAACATCCGAAAAATCACGACACAACGTCGGATTAACAATCCGAAACTCACAACATGCTCTACTCAAGCATACGAACTCATGGAAGTAAGAAAACGATGAAATCGAACGAGTTTAACGAGAATCGAATACACATGAGACAGAATATAACACAAGATGAAATTACGTAAAAACATTATCGAGACCCGTCTAAACGGAAAAACTCTAAGAACAAAATAGGTTCAGAATTACAAAACAGTGCCAAGCGAGTTGTCCGAAACGAATATGCACCAAAAATAGAAATTACTAAAAATAGAAAACGCGGATATTACATTATCTCCCCCCTAAAAATAAGTTTCGTCCCGAAACTTACAACACGAATAACTCGGGGTATCTCGACCTCATACTCTCCTCCGTTTCCCACGTGGCTTCCTCGGATCCATGCCTCGACCACTGCACTTTGACCAAAGGAATGGTTTTGTGCCTGAGTTGCTTAACTCGACGCTCTAAGATCTGAATCGGCCTCTCCTCGAAGGTAATGTCGGGCCCCAACTCGATCTCTCCAAAATCAATAATATGGCTAGGGTCCGATACGTACTTCCTAAGTTGGGAAACATGAAATACGTTATGCACGTGGCTCAGGGACGGCGGCAAGCCTAATCGATACGCAAGCTCTCCGACTCTATCTAAAATCTCAAACGGCCCGATATATCTCGGACTAAGTTTACCCTTCCGACCGAAGCGGTAAACTCCCCGAGTCGGCGACACCTTAAGCAAAACGTGATCTCCCACCTCAAACTCCAACGGTCGGCGACGTGTATCGGCATAAGACTTCTGCCGACTCTGGGCCGTCAACAATCTACCACGAATCAGGGTAATCTTCTCCCTCGTCTCAACTATCATGTCGGGCTCGGTACCGATTAGCTCGGACGTATCGTCCCAACACAACGGTGATCTGCACCTCCTTCCATACAATGCTTCGAATGGTGCCATTTTGATCGAGGCATGCCAACTATTGTTGTATGTGAACTCGATCAACGGCAAGTGTGTCTCCCAATCATTCTTCCAATCTAAGGCACAGGCTCTCAACATATCCTCTAACGTCTGGATCGTCCGCTCCGACTGTCCGTCAGTCTGAGGGTGGTAAGACGTACTGAGTCTCAACTCGGTCCCCAAAGCTCGGTGAACCGCCTGCCAAAAATGTGATACAAAACGGCCATCACGATCTGAAACAATACTCTTAGGAGTCCCATGCAATCTCACGATCTCCGCAATAAACACTCGGGCCAGCCTCTCCGGTCCCCAAGTATCCTTAATATTCAGAAAGTGAGCTGATTTGGTTAGTCGATCAACAATAACCCAAATCATGTTCATTCCGGTCCGAGTCCTGGGCATCCCAGTAATGAAGTCCATAGAGATGTCTTCCCATTTCCATTCCGGAATGGGAAGCGGTCGTAGCAACCCCGCGGTTCGCTGATGTTCAATCTTAACCTACTGACAGGTCAAACACTTCGCCACAAACTCGCTAACATCCGTCTTCAAATTACTCCACCAGTAGTTGCTCCTCACATCCTTATACATTTTACTCGCACCAGGATGTATGGAGTAAGGTGTAGCATGAGCTTCACTCAAGATCTTCTGTCTCAGCTCAACAACACTTGGCACACAAAGTCGGCCGCGAAACCTCAAAACTCCATCATCGTGAACCACAAATCCAGGGGCTTTCCCTTTCCTCACATCCTCCCTCAGCTGGACTAAAAATGGATCACCATACTGTTTCGCCTTGATATCATCAGTCAAGGACGAAGTGATCTCCAACGCACATAACTGGCCCTGGACTCTTTGAACCCAACCTCAATATTTTGGAAAATAAAATCTCGCTGGATCCCACTCTGTGGTGTAAGTACCTCTAACATCTGTAATGCCATCGGCTTCCGGCTCAACGCATCAGCCACTACGTTAGCCTTACCCGGATGGTAAAGTATCTCGAGGTCGTAATCTTTAATTAGCTCCAACCACCTGCGCTGTCTCATATTCAACTCTTTCTGACTGAAGATATACTTCAGACTCTTGTGGTCCGTAAAAATCTTACAAGACGATCCGTAGAGATAATGCCTCCATATCTTTAAGGCGAAAACGACCGCAGCTAACTCCGAATCGTGCGTGGGATAATTTACCTCATAAGGTTTCAATTGGCGGTACGCATAAGCAATCACTCTGTCTCTCTGCATCAAAACACATCCTAGACCAAGGCCCGAAGCATCACTATACACTACGAAATCCTCGTTCCCCTGAGGTAATGCTAAAACGGGTGCGGTGGTCAAACGTCTCTTTAACTCGTCAAAGCTGTCCCCGCTGCTCGCGTCCACTCGAACTTCTGAGTTTTCTGGAGCAACTGAGTGAGTGGTCTAGCGATCTTGGAAAATCCCTCAACGAATCTACGGTAATAGCCGGCAAGACCCAGAAAACTCCTCACCTCCTTCACATTCTTAGGCGGCTCCCAAGCCATCACTGCCTCTATCTTCTGCGGATCTACCCGAACTCCCTCTGCTGAAATCACATGCCCGAGGAACGTCACTTCCTCGAGCCAAAACTCACACTTAGAGAACTTCGCGTACAACTGCTCAGCCCTAAAGGTGTCTAATACAATTCGGAGATGTAGGGCATGCTCCTCCCGACTCCGAGAATAGATAAGAATATCGTCGATGAAAACGACTACGAATTTGTCCAAATACTCAATAAAAACTTTGTTCATTAACTGCATGAACACTGCTGGGGTGTTAGTTAGCCCGAAAGGCATAACCACAAACTCGTAATGGCCATACCTCGTCCGAAAGGCAGCTTTCGGTATATCGATGTCCCGAATTCTCAACTGGTAGTAACCCGATCGCAGATCGATCTTCGAAAAGACCGTCGCCCCCTGAAGCTGATCGAACAAGTCGTCGATCCGGGGCAAAGGGTATTTATTTTTGATGGTCAACTTGTTTAATTCTCGATAATCGATGCATAAACGAAGCGACCCATCCTTTTTCTTAACAAAGAGTATGGGCGCACCCCAAGGCGATGCGCTCGGTCGAATATACCCTTTATCTAACAATTCTCCCAACTGATTCTTCAACTCTAACATCTCCGACGGTGCCATACGGTATGGTGCTCGAGAAATAGGGGTTGCATTCAGCTCAAGATCGATAGGAAACTCCACCTCTCGCTGTGGTGGTAATCCCGGCAAGTCGTCTGGGAAAACATCGGGATACTCACAAACAACTGGAATTGACGACATGTCAATTCCACCATCCTCCGCTTGCAGAGCGTAACACCAATAGCCGACACAACCCTGGTTCAGAAGTTTCATCGCCTTTAAGGCGCTAATCACACTCCCCGATCTCCCCGGCTTTCGACCGATGAGGGTATGCTCGGTGCCGTCCTCGGCTACTATCGAGATGGTACGAGTCCGATAGTTCATGATAGCACCGTGACGCTCTAACCAATCGTCCCCGAGGATTAAATCCTCACCCTTAAGGTCTATAACAATGAGATCCGAGGGCCAATCTCGGCTCCCGATCCTCACGGGGCAATCCCTAACTTCCCGGTCCCCAACCATACGATCCCCGCTAGGCGTACCCACCACAAACGGTTCACACTCAAATAAGCAGTTAAAGCCAATACGATTCACACAATCCGATGCAATAAAGGAATGGGTAGCACCCGAATCAAAAAGCATGGAAACTGGATGAGTAAGGATCTGAGTGGTACCTGACGCCACCGGAATGTCTACCTCCTCTGTGCGCCTCATCTAATACAACCGGGGGTGAACTGAACCCGAACTCGAGGCTGCACGGCGATCCGGCTGACCCCGATCCCTACCACGACCCGAACCCTGCGGAACATGAGTGGCTGGAAAACTGTGATCCTTCTGATCGGTAGTGGTAGTCGGAACTCTAGCGGCCCTGGTGGCCCTCTCACAATGAGCTGCCCGATGTCCGGTCTGTCCGCAAGTAAAGCAAGCAACTAACGGAAATGGGCAATCCTTCATAACGTGCTCGGGCTGACTGCAATTAAAACAAACTCTCCCGCCAGGTGCCATAGACTGGACCGAACGGTTACCCTGGGATCCACCGGCCTGATGAAATGGCCTCTTCCCTGGTGTAGGAGAAGAACGAGACCTCGAAAACTGTCCACCTATACCGGCCGAGAACCCGCCGGAAGTCTTCTGCTTCTTAGCTTCCGTAACCGTCTCTGATTCCGGGACAGCCATCTCGATCGCCAGAGCGCGATCCTGGTATTCCTTCAAAGTGGCACACATGAGCGGTGCCATATTCTGCCTAATATGCGGCTTCATGCGCATATTGAAGTAACGGATTTTATCAGCCTCCGTTCTCACTTGATCTCTTACGAAACCCAACTGCTGGTTGTAAGAAATGATGGCCTGAGAAATAGGCACATCCTGAGGTGTAGCGGTGAAGAACTCCACAATTCTGCGCTCCTTAACTGGCGGTGGACAATACTCTGCTTCCATAGCAGCCTTGAATTCCTCCCAAGTAGCTCGACGGTCTCTGGGCACAACGGCCTCCCACCATTCCGCAGCTTCCTTATCCAGGAGGTACTGGGCGATATGTACCCTCCTGTCTTCAGGGCAAGCTACGGCATCAAAGGTCCTGGACAACTGAAAGAGCCAATTCTCCCAACCGAGGGAGTCAGAAGCTCCGGAGAAACGAGGAGGGTGCATCTTAGTCACCGTCTGAAGCCATTTACTAGCCTCCTCTTCAGGTGTCGGGGGCGGATTCTGGCGTCCGCCCTGAGCTATCTGAGCAAGCTGAGCTACTAACTGCTGAAGTACGGCAGTAGCCCCGGCGTCGGCATTATTATCTGACGGCACTGAGTGAGCGGCTGAGTCCGCAGAGGACTGAGAAAGTGAGCCCTCTTCATTATCAGCACCCCGACCACGGCCTCGGCCGCGTCCCCTAGCTGGTCTACCACCACGACCTCTCAACATACTAGAGGAAGAATGAAAAGGACAAAATCAGAAAGATTCACAATTGACAAAGTTGGTATCACAATTCACAATCCCGAACAACGCAAGAAAACGAATTACAGGAATATAAGAGTTCGAGGGGACTTACATCCACGGGTCGCACGAAAAGTCGGTAGCATGATGATATTAGGCTCAACGACTGACTCTAAATGACGCCACTAACAGACCCAAAGTTAACCGACAGCCTAGGTATTCAAAACCAAAGCTCCGATACCATAAATGTAACACCCCAATTCGCAAATGGGACATTACACGCCGTAGAACCCTCGTGAGGTCTACCAGGCTAACACATGACACATAAACCACAATATGATCCCAAATGATGCACTCCAAAAAGTACGTAAGGCCGTGGCCTCGGCCAAAACATTTTAACGGAGTATATGAATATAAGATAAAAACCAATTCCTTGCCCACGCAGGGGACTTAAACCAAGTCTCAAAGTAAACAGTCTAACTTCAATACTCAACAATGCAATGACAAAACATAAAGATGCAGACTCGAGCCACATCATCAAGCCAGCCCATCCTTTGCATGCATGTCCTGTGCTTGCTCCTCATTCCTCCCGGTACCTGAAATGCATAAAACGCATTTCCCCCATTTAAGGGGTTAGCATTCGAATAGCTAGTGCAAGTACACAATTACACAACATTATATACATACACGATTCAACACAAACAATTCAATAGGAAAAATCATTTTGAAAATCAATATTCCGGAATGTCACATTAACACCAAAACGGTATATCAACAAGTTTTCCACATCACAATTATCCACGCTTGGTAACTCGCGACCGTACCCATTAGTATCGGTCCCCAGAGGTCCCGTCGGACCGTCCCCAGGTGAGAAACCACTTCCGCGGCCGTACCCATTAGTATCGGCCCCCAGAGGTCCCGTCGAACCGTCCCCAGGTGGAAGAACATCAACACACGCACCCAAGTCCACTTCTGTGGCCGTACCCATTAGTATCGGCCCCCACAGGCCCCACGCCATCCCCAGGTGGAAGAGTAACCAACACAATCATTCAATAAACCAGTTTACATCATTCGCATCAAAACCGTACACACATAATGAAATATAATACATGTACTTGCCTTGGATAATACGACGCGAAGGAAACGACGAAGGAACAGGTTACGGTCCGAACAATCCTCTCAAATCCGACCCTAACACAATAATGATATACAACCAATCTCAACATCATGAATACGAAGAAATTCATCCTAGTTCTACCCGTTGGGACAATTCATCGGACACCACGCGTGCATAAGGAAATGAAATCGGTCAATGGCGCAATAACGGGGTTTCATCCCAACCAATAACAAGAAAACCAAGGGTCACGAGTATACTATCAAAATCTAACAACAACATCGGTTAATTCGGATTAAAACACAAGATCACCACCAAACCCTCCCCAAAATCATACTAGGGTCAAAGGAGTTCTTACCTCTTGAAGAATCAAGCACTCAAATCCAAAAACCACGTGTTAGATCCGCAATCCGAGACACCCGATCGAAAAGAGATGAAGAAACTTACACAATTAAGTGATAGATGGAGGAAATCTCCCTCTCAAGCCACTCTCTCTCGCACGGTTGAAGATGGTAAGGGAAATGAGTGGCTCACGCTGAATAAAAACGCAGATATAGCGTTGACCGCGTTGTGTGCCGCGGCTCAATCGACCGTGCCGCGCACAGGCTGCATCGCGCCTTGATGATCGGCTGACCGCTCGTTGTGCCGCGGCTCATTCGAAGTGTGCCGCGGCGCAGATTCGGCGTGTGCCGCGGCACGCGGTACAGTCGGTTTTGGCCGGCAAGTGCCACACGGGTGTGCCGCGGCCCGGACAAGTGTGCCGCGGCACTGACTCGGCTGTGTGCCGCGGCGCACAATCCTTGTGCCGAGGCACACGGTACAGTTTGCTCGGACAACAGCTGGGTGATGTGTGTGCCGCGGCGCACAATCCTTGTGCCGCGGCCCACACCCCCCCTCGGGTCCCAAATTGATGAAAAATGATCCGGAAAGAGAATAAAAGCAATAGGGATCGATATTTGGGCAACAATAACATGAAATGGAAGTACGGAACCCAAAAACGATCTGAGGTACACAACCAAAGTCGAACAAGGGACAAATTCCCTAAACTTCTAGGAAATTACAAAAACGGCCCAAACATCCGAAAAATCACGACACAACGTCGGATTAACAATCCGAAACTCACAACATGCTCTACTCAAGCATAGGAACTCATGGAAGTAAGAAAACGACGAAATCGAACGAGTTTAACGAGAATCGAATACACATGAGACAGAATATAACACAAGATGAAATTATGTAAAAACATTATCAAGACCCGTCTAAACGGAAAAACTCCAAGAACAAAATAGGTTCAGAATTACAAAACAGTGCCAAGCGAGTTGTCCGAAATGAATATGCACCAAAAATAGAAATTACTAAAAATAGAAAACGCGGATATTACATAGAAGATGCTTTTAAAGGCATCTCTACACCTCACATGATCCCACAAGTATATTATATAATGAGAGAGAGAGAGACAAAGTAGAGAGGAGGGGGGTCTTATAGGGAATCTTCCAAGAAACGGGTCGAGTTAATTCGGCTCGTGTATTGGATGTTCGTCAAACGAATCCCTCGTGAATCGGATGTCCGTCAAACGAATCCGTTTTATTTCCAATGTGTTTATACTAATTAATTAATCCAATTAATTAGTTATATCAAACACAAATATACATTTCTCTAAGAAATATAATTTATGAATTAAAGTAATCACCGAGTAACTTACTTACAATTCATAAGACCGCTATTTGATTTATCCGATAAATCACTAATATCTAATATTATAAGAGAGATTATTAATTCATATTGATCCGTCAATGATCCTGTTGCGCGACTCCGTAGGTTCGTCTCAGCCGGCATTGGGAGGAATCAATGAGTGCGGGCAGCACTTAGCCAGCCTAGCGGGCCGCATCAGAACCCCGATCGAGAACGAATGAACGAATCATTCCAGAACCATTATGTAATGAATACCATATACGTATAGACCCTTCATCAGATGTCCCGGTCAAATATTCGGGTCACGGTAAAGTCAAACCCTACTGTTGACTAGACTCTATACATGTGTTAATACAAATCAAGACCGACTGATTAATAGTGTATCTAATAGGACTATATCAGAATGCTTTGGCCAAAGACTTATGATCTTATTCGCCATTAACCGTATAGGACATTCGCCTGCTCACTAACAGGAGATAGAATCCTTTCTTGGCGTACAGTAAAGACTGCTACCTGCCCGTATAGTCTGCACTTCGAGGTCGACTCAGCAATTAAGCAAATAAGTCTAACTACTCTAATGACAAACTAAACGTCACAGGCACATCTTCTACTGAACCCTCAAGTCAAAGGTCCACATATACTATCACAACCTTTCGATTCGTCATCGACTCTCCGAGAGTGAATACCGTGTGACTAAATCGAGTATGAGTCGTGTTCGAGTATACTGGTCCCACCAATATACTTATAACTATGCTATCAAGACGTGCACCCGTCCTAGCATCAGTTATACAAGTCTTATTAAAACTTAATGTCCTGTTAAGTTTTATCGACTTGCGAACTAGTTAAGCATTCGAGCTCTAAACACTTCTAGTGCCTATCTCCTTACCTCCATAAGAAGTAGAATGTTCACTCTCAAATGCAAGGACTATTATTCTATATACCAAATCACAATGCCAGTGATATACAATAACATAGAAATAATAATTGCCTTACTAAATATAATATTCATAATTACAATACAATTGCTCTCACTCTCTCATCCTCTGAGTGGCATTCGAGGGCATATATTCCTACACTACTACACCGTTTGCGTACGCTAACAACCACTCATAGTGTGCGCTATGAATTAATCCAATGCAGTCCAGTAGCCACTAGACTCAACCTGATCTGTCCTTAGCGCGCGCTACACGAAATATTAGCGTGCGCTACTACAACCCACTAGCGCGCGCTACTTACCATTCGTAGCGTGCGCTACTTATACTTGTACTAGTCAATGAGCTAATGTCATCATGTATATGTATGGATGTGTTGTATCATTCCGAGACTTAGTCTCTTCATGAATTCATTGATATCAAGAGATCGTTCGATACGATACCTTTCGGCAATTTTGCCAAATGTTTATTGTTGTTCGTAACGGCCGATTCAAGGCATTGTGATACTCATTATTAATGTCATTATCGATAGCCGGTTCGCGGTATCGATGTATCGATTGTTGTTAATATAGATGTCAATTAAAGACATCGTTGAGATCATTGTTATTCCTGTTTGGATTGTCATTAAAACTGTACAGGCCGATTAAAGGCATTGGCTTATTCATTTCTCGCCTTCGTCGTCGGTAACCGATTAAAGGTGCCGGGGCCTCCTTCATATCATTGTTATCGAATTGCCGTTCTCAAGCAAATCGAAATGTTCAATCATTCACTAAATCATTGTTATCGATTGACCTTTCTAAGGCAATCGAGGTATTCACTCATTCATCGTGTCATTGTTATCGATTGGCCGTTCTCAGGCAAATCGAAGTGTTCAATCATTTATGGTATCATTGTTGTCGATTGACCGTTTTAGGCAATCGAGGTATTGAATCATCTGCTGCATCATTGTTGTCGGTTGGCCGTTCTAAGGCAATCGAGGTGTTAATTTGGGACTGTCAAGGACGGTGTCTATCCGTGTGTTACTATCATCGTGTTGGCCGACTCAAGGCAGCACACTATCATTCATTGTGATACGGCTTCATGCCGTGGCTTCGGCCCTAATTGTGATACGGCTGGATGCCGTGGCTTCGGCCCTAATTGTGATACGGCTGGATGCCGTGGCTTCGGCCCTAATTGTGATACGGCTGGATGCCGTGGATTTGGCCCTAATTGTGATACGGCTGGATGCCGTGGCTTCGGCCCTCATTGTGATACGGCTTCGTGCCGTGGCTTCGGCCCTCATCGTTCTGACTTGGGCTTTTGACTTCAGGTGTTTGTGATATTTGTTAATTTCCGCTGAATGACTTTCAGCCCTTTTGTAATATCTTGGTATTCTCATTGGAGCCTTTGGGCATTACGATTCATATCAAATTCAGTTCTGGTTTGGTTCATGTCGTTTAATTCATTGTGGTATTCTGTGATTATAATTCGCCGTTGGGCATTTATGTTCTAACCTGTCGAACAGGTATTAATAGAATGCCGTGGGCATAGTGTTTCACGAATGCTCGATTCTTACCTTGGTTTGTGAGCATCTCGTATTATTATCATCATTGTACCGTTTCATTATGCCTTTGGATGCATATCATGTTATACATGTATTTGATGTTCATTATCTGGATGACTGACCCCGTGGAGGCGGAACATGTTTTTCATGTTTTAGGTGCTTGCAAGGAGAGAGTTGAGACACAGGGGCATGATGATGGCGACGAGGCATTCGAGCGATACTAGTCCGAGTTGTTCATTGTTGGTCAGTCAGTTGGAGTGTACTCCAGTCTTGTCAGTTATTGTCGTGTTGTAATACCCGAACAGATGTTCGTGGATGTTGTCGTATTTCATTTTGGCCACGTAGGCTACTTTTGTCGTTGAAATTCCTTATCGGAATATTGTGTCGGATGTCATGGTAGGGACTATGATTTTCCCTTGTTGTGTAATTTAATGTATTTTTAGTCATGTTCGCCTGGTGGATCTCCTGGCGTGGGGTCCACGGCACTGTAATAACCCAATAGGATTTGGGGGTGTTACAGAAATGGTATCAGAGCTTTGGGTTGTGAAATACCCTGAGATGTGAGTTATGTGGTCCTACCGACGCGGTAGTGGTGGGATTGTCAGGTTATGACAATCTAGTCAGTCAGGTTTTGTGAGTCGTAATATTAGTGCGACTGCACGAGTCATTCATTCATCGAGTCGTCGTCAGTGAAGACTAGTATCGCGAGACCTCGAAGCTTCGTATGACCTGTGTAAGGACTCGATTCTCTTTATGTTCATACATTCATCATGTCATTAATTGTTCATGCCTTGTTGAAACCTATATGCGATATTAGTGTTATGATTGATTCATGACTTATTGTTTTGGGACACGTGTGGCTTGTGTAAGCATTAAGGATCAACTCATTCATCAGTTAATAATCCTCAATCATCATTCTGATCTTGTCGATCATGTTAATTCATTCATCACTCGACCAATATCATTACTCAGTCAATTCATCACTCAGATAATTCATTCATCACTCAGTCAATATCATTACTCAGTCAATTCATCACTCAGATAATTCATTCATCACTCAGTCAATATCATTACTCAGTTAATTCATCACTCAGTTAACTCATTCATCACTTAGTTAATTCATTCATCATTCAGTCAATATCATTGCTCAGTTGCTTCGTTCATCACTCAATTAACCTCATCGTTCAGCTAATTCATTCATCACTCAATTAATCTCATCGTTTAGTTAATTCACTCGTCACTCAGTCAATCTCATTGCTCAGTTAATTCATTCCCCATTCAGTCAATCTCATTGTTCAGTTAATTCACTAATCATTCAGCCCATTTCACGGTTCAGTTGTTGATCTTGAGGATCGAATTTTCAACCTTGTTAACTTGTTCAAGGTAATCATTTCAGGAATTTCATCAGGCAATCATGTTACCTCATTTGATGTTTCATACGGTCTTATCATACTCTGACGTAATGTCGACGATCATTTCATTAAATCATTAATGCATTCATTGTGTTAGAACGCGTATGCTCATTATTGTCACTCTGTAACGTAATCATAATGCGATATTCATGCGGAATTTATAATCATCATGTGACTTTCCTCCTTCAGTATGGATAGAGCTGTCAGAGGACGCAGGGGAAGAGGCCGCGGTGCGGGCCGGAACCCGGGATCTCGTGTGCATGCCCACACGAACGCGAGGGATATCATTAATTCATCAAATAGCGAGGCTACTCATTCATAAGCAGATAATAATTCACTGTCAGGGAGTCGTACCCGAGAGGCATCTCACTCGGAAGGTGTTCGGGTTGATCCATTCATATTTATGCAGGGCATGATGGCCCAGATGACTCAGATGACGCGGATAGTGGAGACCATGCAGACCTCGATGGTTCGTGGTCCACCGCAACAGGGATGCCAGGTGCCATTTCATGGACAGACTGGAGGAGTGAATTAGATTGTTGGCGATATCTCTCGTCAGATGCCGCCTACTTTTGAGGGTTCATCGGAACCAGCTGATATTGTTCATTGGCTCGAGCATTTTGATAAACTCTTCGACATGGTTCAGTGTCCGGAAGAGAGTAAAGTGGCAGTAGCGGCTTATTACTTGAGTAAGGGCGCTTATTCGTGGTGGCTTTCTGTGAAACCCATCGATCGTGATTGTATTTGGAGTGAGTTCAAGACTCTCATGTTAGAGAGGTATTATCCGGCTCCACTTCGTGAAGCCAAGTTGTCAGAGGTTTTGAACCCCGAACCCGACGAGGACGAGGGTGTTATTGTCATTGCGGAGAAGTTTCAGGGACTACTTCAGTTTGCTTCGTCAATTATCCGTACTGAGGCGGATAAAATTAAGTATTTTAGCAAGAGGCTAAATCCGCAATTGAGGATGCAGTTGTTCAATCACAATTGTAATTCACTTAGTGAGTTCATCGGGAAGGCTCTTGGAGCAGAGCTTTTGATCAAGGAGCTTACTCAGAAGCATCCTTCAGTTTCTTCAGGTGAGAGGACTAGAATGCCGGCTCGTTCAGAGGGACATCGGGCTCCGACGTCCAAGGGGTCGTTTTCTAGTCGTCTTCGTCTTTGGGACAAGATCTTCCTCTCGAGCGACGAGTTCGACCGTTGTTTGCTTTAATCGTGATTCGGAGTCACGTTAGTACCGGTGTACGGTGCCGGCTATTGTTTGTTTTACGTGTGGGAGGCGGGGACACCGCGGAAATCTGCAGGGTTCTAGCGCCGGTAAATCTCAAGGGAGCTCAAGAGCCTCGAGGATTTTGTTACTCCGATCCGTACTTCATTCGGGGATCCTATCGTGCCGAGCCGAGGTAAGGACATTTATCACCAGTTTTGAGCAAGTTAATTCTTGCTCGGTAGGAGGATAATCATTCATTTCATTGTCGTTCATTCATTCATATAATTCATTCATCATGTATATCAATCATGTTGGGACTCATAATTATCGATTAATCATTCAATTCACGAGGAACGGCGGTTCCAATCACTTCAAGGAACTATCACTCATGACGTTATTAATTCACTTTGGTGAGTCATTCTAAATCCTTGTCGGATTTGTAGTCATTTATCATTCATCATTCATTTTTGTCGCTTTCATTCTCGTGACCTTCTGAGGTCTTAATTAGCGGCGAGTTCATCGTCGGATATACCTTAAATCGTTGAGATAGAGGAAATCGATGATATGGGAGGATATCGATGTTGGGTACATTTGAGATGTAACCTTGTTTCGGATGACTGTGTAAATCTATCCGTAATAATGTATCGTGATGTGGATCATTTATTGTTGATCTATCTTATTATGATCATATTTGAGAATCTTGAGATTTGGGTCGCTTGTTGGGAGTTCATCCCTCCGGCGTTGTGCTCGAGATTTCGTGATAATTTGAGAAATCGTTCACCGTGTTTCGTGACGTCAAGTCTTGGGGACTTGGGCTTGCGGTTGATTTGGTCCCGAGGACTATTTGGGCGTTATTGTTTTCGGATCGTGATGGATAGTTCATATCCCGAGTTGTTTACCCTCGGTTTAGGACGAAACTCTTTTTAAGGGGGAGTATGTAATACCGGTTGTGAATTCATTTATTATCATTCGATGCGTCACTCGAAATTTCTTTTTCACTCAGTAATAATCATTCATCATTCATATTCAGTCAACTATGTTCACCATTCGGCGTATTTTGGGATCATCACTGTTTGAGATCGAGCCGAAATTGTTGTCGTCATCATCATCATGTTTTTATTTGCAGTTTGAGAGGTAGCGCACGCTACACATTGTAGTTAGCGCGCGCTAATAAGGTGCATGTAACGCACGCAATGATTCAGTATTAGCGCACGCTAGCGCAAGTGAGGCAGACAGTCCAGAAGGTACTGGGCTGATTTGGGAAATTCGTAGCGCACGCTACGAGTGGTAAGTAGCGTACGCTAATTGTGTTGGCAACGCACGCTAAGTCACTTTAGTAGCGCACGCTAACGCGTGCAAGGCAGAGGACAGTAGGTTCTGGATTTCAGTCGTTGGGTATCAGACATCAGTTAGCGCACGCTAATAATATGGAATAGCGCACGCTATCGGTAAGGTGTTAGCACACGCTACCAAGTCGTAGCGCACGCTAACGAGGCATTTCAGACCTCACTGGACTGCCCAGTAAACCGCTAGCGCACGCTAAATATCAAGTCATAGCGTGCGCTAAGCTGGGACAGTATAAATAGGACAGTTTGGTCCAACTTTCGTCATTTCTTCATTTCTCAATCATTTCGGACGAGCTCGGGCGATTCGGAAAGGTCTTTTCGAGCTGCAACCATCTAGCATCATCTTCAAGCTTCTAAGTTGGATTAACCATCATCTAAATCAGTTTCATCACTCCAAATCAAGTTAATGATTCTTGGATCTAGAATTTCGGATCTTGGGTGTTTTGCTTCCGATCTCTTCGTGTTAAATCGATATTATGTTGGAATATGTTAGATATGGATTATCTATCTTGGATACATGTATTTCTACGGATTCATTGGTGTAATTTTCGGAATTTGTGAATAATTGAGGAATTGTTCAAGAACCCTTACGGGTTGACTTTGGAATTTTGGGGGTTTTCGACTAAATGTTGTTGAAATATCGTTCTAAGTATTCCTATTGGATTATTGATAGTATTCATGAGTTTTTGTGGTTTTGAATCATTCATTGGGAGTTGGTTTCGGATGTAAATGAGTTTTGGTTGTAAACAATTGGAGATTGTTTACAACGCGTTTGTTTAAATGCCCCAATGAGTTTCGGGTATTGTTGAATCGACTTTTGAGTTGGTTGTGATCATGCTTGATTCGTGTATTAAGAGAATTGTTGGTTTTTGTGTTGTTTAAGGTTGTTCGAGCGGCCGGTAATTTCATTGAGGACGTTGATCGTGGAAGTACCTTCTCGCCTTCGGTTTGAGGCAAGTTTTATACTTGTACTAGTCAATGAGCTAATGTCATCATGTATATGTATGGATGTGTTGTAACATTCCGAGACTTGGTCTCTTCATGAATTCATTGATATCAAGAGATCGTTCGATACGATACCTTTCGGCAATTTTGCCAAATGTTTATTGTTGTTCGTAACGGCCGATTCAAGGCATTGTGATACTCATTATTAATGTCATTATCGATAGCCGGCTCGCGGTATCGATGTATCGATTGTTGTTAATATAGATGTCAATTAAAGACATCGTTGAGATCATTGTTATTCCTGTTTGGATTGTCATTAAAACTGTACAGGCCGATTAAAGGCATTGGCTTATTCATTTCTCGCCTTCGTCGTCGGTAACCGATTAAAGGTGCCGGGGCCTCCTTCATATCATTGTTATCGAATTGCCGTTCTCAAGCAAATCGAAATGTTCAATCATTCACTAAATCATTGTTATCGATTGACCTTTCTAAGGCAATCGAGGTATTCACTCATTCATCGTGTCATTGTTATCGATTGGCCGTTCTCAGGCAAATCGAAGTGTTCAATCATTTATGGTATCATTGTTGTCGATTGACCGTTTTAGGCAATCGAGGTATTGAATCATCCGCTGCATCATTGTTGTCGGTTGGCCGTTCTAAGGCAATCGAGGTGTTAATTTGGGACTGTCAAGGACGGTGTCTATCCGTGTGTTACTATCATCGTGTTGGCCGACTCAAGGCAGCACACTATCATTCATTGTGATACGGCTTCATGCCGTGGCTTCGGCCCTAATTGTGATACGGCTGGATGCCGTGGCTTCGGCCCTAATTGTGATACGGCTGGATGCCGTGGCTTCGGCCCTAATTGTGATACGGCTGGATGCCGTGGCTTCGGCCCTAATTGTGATACGGCTGGATGCCGTGGCTTCGGCCCTCATTGTGATACGGCTTCGTGCCGTGGCCGCCCTCATCGTTCTGACTTGGGCTTTTGACTTCAGGTGTTTGTGATATTTGTTAATTTCCGCTGAATGACTTTCAACCCTTTTGTAATATCTTGGTATTCTCATTGGAGCCTTTGGGCATTACGATTCATATCAAATTCAGTTCTGGTTTGGTTCATGTCGTTTAATTAATTGTGGTATTCTGTGATTATAATTCGCCGTTGGGCATTTATGTTCTAACTTTACGAGCAGTATTTATAGTATGCCGTGGGCATAGTATTTCACGAATGCTCGATTCTTACCTTGGTTTGTGAGCATCTCGTATTATTATCATCATTGTACCGTTTCATTCTGCCTTTGGATGCATATCATGTTATACATGTATTTGATGTTCATTATCTGGATGGCCCGACCGTGGGGGCGGAACATGTTTTTCATGTTTTAGGTGCTTGCAAGGAGAGAGTTGAGACACAGGGGCATGATGATGGCGACGAGGCATTCGAGCGATACTAGTCCGAGTTGTTCATTGTTGGTCAGTCAGTTGGAGTGTACTCCAGTCTTGTCAGTTATTGTCGTGTTGTATTACCCGAACAGATGTTCGTGGATGTTGTCGTATTTCATTTTGGCCACGTAGGCTACTTTTGTCGTTGAAATTCCTTATCGGAATATTGTGTCGGATGTCATGGTAGGCACTATGATTTTCCCTTGTTGTGTTATTTAATGTATTTTTAGTCATGTTCGCCTGGTGGATCTCCTGGCGTGGGGTCCACGGCACTGTAATAACCCAATAGGATTTGGGGGTGTTACACATCGGGTGGGTCCCAGTGTGGGGCCCACGACACTGTAATAGCTGCCTTTTTGGGGTGTTACACGGCGGAGCTGTCAGATATGTTTTCCGGAGGAAGAAGGATATCTCGAGCGAAATGAAGAAATTCGACAACTCTTGTCGACTATGTGGAAAACCAGGCCACTTCGCTAAGCATTGCTGAGCTAAACCCAAAAAGGAGGTCCTCGTGGCAACATGGAGCGATGAAGACGAAGACGACGAATTTATCGATCAAAATAACCTCGCTCTCATGGTCCGAAGTTCGTTCAATGACAGCGACGTCGAAAGCCAAGTAAGTACATCCTCCCGTGATGAACTTTTTGATGCATTTGAATTATTGCATACGGATTTTCAAAACGCTTTATCCGAAATCAAATCCCTTAAGTCTAAAATTAAATATTTGGAAATTAAAAATTCCAAATTATCGAGAAGGGAAAATTTGTTGAAATCGATCATTCAAAGTGTATTGAAAATGAAAATATTTTGAAGGATGATCTCGCTAAAATTCAAACCGAGCTTAAATTTTTGACAAAGAAATTCTCGTGTGGAAACGAGAAATTTGAACAAATGCTTGGTGTTCAAAAATTTACTTTGAATAAAGAGGGGTTAGGATTCAAAACACGTTCGAAAAATGAATCCGTTAATTTCAAAATACCCCATTGCGAAAAGTGTTTAAAAACCGGGCATCATATTTCAAATTGTAAAAGCCCTAGACGAACGATTAAAATTAAGAAAATTTGGGTTCCTAAAGGAACAATTATTTCAAATATCGTTTACATCTCGAAACAAAAACCAACTATCGGTTGGATCCCCAAAAATTAATTTTAATATTTTACAAAGGGGGAGATAATACTTTCAGGGGGATTATATTTTTTGAAAAACGGGTATAAACTCCATCCTACTCATGCATTTATTAGTATCATGCATATTTTACATTTATTGCATATTTTTATTTGATTGGTATTTTATTGCACTTTTTGATGAATACAAAAAGGGGGAGAGATAGGAGAATGGAGAAATAAGTCGAAAATGGGATTAACCTTGAAAGGGGGAGAAAAATCGAAGAAAAACAAAAGCATACAAAAAGAATTGGAAAAACGAAGGAGTTGAAAAATAAAAAGGAGAAGTCGAAAATAACAGGAAAAGAAAAATGAGGAGACGTCGGAAAAGATGATGAAAAATTTGAAAATGAGAAAAGGATAAAAGAAAGAAGGAGTCGAAAAATAAATGGGAGAAGAACTAACGAATTGGACAAAGTCGAAAACTTTGGTCTGTACACATATACATATATTTGTATTTTTGCAGGTAAATCGCATTGACGAAGTTTTGTTTTGTAATCATCAAAAAGGGGGAGATTGTTGGAACATTTTGTTCCATA
This sequence comes from Orobanche coerulescens, assembly GCA_033398695.1. Classification (NCBI taxonomy): domain Eukaryota; kingdom Viridiplantae; phylum Streptophyta; class Magnoliopsida; order Lamiales; family Orobanchaceae; genus Orobanche; species Orobanche coerulescens. The sequence continues at coordinate 88,119,765 of CM065811.1, read as the reverse complement.
TATAAATTAAAAGTGTTTTGATGATTAAAGTCTATAAATAAAACAAAACAACGAAGAGGCGAAGCAAGTATCGAAGGAAAACAAAGTGCAAAATGCTGGAGAAAATCAAAGTTAACGTACGTAAAGGATTAAGAATAACGTACGTAATATAAGGCTTCTAACGTACGTAAGAGATGCATATTAACGTACGTAACACATGTTCAAACCAAGTGAACGTTGGACGAGTCAAAGTCAGAAAGGTGGCGACGGACACATGACGTCCGCACTGACGTATGTCTTAACGTACGTAATGGAGTATATGCTAACGTACGTAACCAATATGACGAAACTCCCTGGACTGGATTGTGAAGAGGCTAACGTACGTAACCCATGGAGGTTAACGTACGTAATCAAGCATACGTACGTAACCAGAGTTACATAGCATACGTAATGTAATGTGCAGCAGCTAACGGCTAGTTTGTTGATGGAGCCTATAAATACCAAGGAGATGGTATTGATTCAAGACAACAACTTCAAGTATACTACACATTGATCTGAGATTGATATTCATTATATTGTTGTTGTAATATTGAGCTTACATTGAGTGATTGAGTGTTATACACAAAATCATACACGAGTGGTAAAAGAAAAAATACGATTGGATTCGGTGTTATTAGGATCAAGGATCCGGCATTGTTAGAATCACAATCGGTATCTTCATGAGGTTTATCTAGTACCCATATAAAGCTAGAGAGGTTGATTTCTTGTCCTACGAAAAGGAAAACGGTTTAACTTGGACCGACACAAAGACAAGTGTGAGTGGTTCATCACGGACCAATAGAAGACGTGATTGTAAACGGTTATCCCTCGACTGATAGAAGAGAGGTATAGAGGTTTTTATATTGAACCTATTGAAAAAAGATATCAAGAGAGGACGTAGGCTCGTTTATATCCAAACCTCTATAAATCCTTGTGTGCTTTAAATTTCCGCACTTGATATTTACGCTTCCGCAACATGGCGTAATATTCGATCCCGTTCCAACAATATATATATATATGTGGGTCTTTGTGTATATGTGCATATTATATAGATGTATGTTTATGCATGTCGTTGTTTGTGGGGCTTTTTCGACCGTCATGCCAGGAAAACTTGGCCTGACGTTAGGCCGGTACTAAAAATTACATATTTTTTCATATTTTTCGATTCTAATTCGTAAATCCATATTATGTTATTATGCATATTATGAGGTCTTGGTTGGTGTTTCGATTGTGTATCGTGTATTTCAGATGTTTTGGGTTGTTTTGTAATTTCTCAGAGTTGTGGGGTAATTACAATCGTTGTCGTTTCCGAACCTTTGGGTAGTCGGAATATTGTTCTTTTAGTGCTTTAGTTCTGACTCGAACTCATCATGTGTGTATCTTCTTCCGTCCGTTGTTTGGTGTCGGGTCCGCGTTGTTATCATCCGGTGGAGAATTCGTCGTTTTCCAACTTTGAGTGCTATTTGTACTACTGTCTGCGCTCATTAGTGCACGCTAATTTCTTTGTGTAGCGCATGCTAATTTTGTTGAGTAGCATGCGCTAACTTCGCCAGCAGCGCGCGCTAATGATTCAAGCACAGCAGTGGCATTAGGTTTTTCTGCTCTCTAGACGCGCGGTTTAGCGCACGCTAAGTCTGTAGATTAGCGCACGCTATGGTTGAGACTTAGCGCACGCTAGATATGTGGCATCCCGCACTAATTCGGTATTCCAGTTGAGGCAGAATGTTTCTGGACTCTAGAGACGAACAGGTAGCGCACTCTATAGGTCGATAGCGCGCGCTAACGGGGGGTTTATAGCGCACGCTAATTATCTGGTAGCACACACTAACGGGTCAGAATCGAAGGTTCTGGACCAGGGTTGGCTGGTTAGCGCATGCTAACCATAAGCCGTTAGCGCACGCTAAACGTCTGGTTACATATACCCAAGAGTTGACCTCAGACGCGTCTATTTCCCACTTTTCTTCCTCCTTCGCGGCTATGGGTGATCTAGGCGATTCTTGGGCGAATTCCAGGCGATTCGAAGTCTTGTAACTTCAAGCTATCTTCTTCCTTAAATCCTTGGTGTAGATTAACAACATCTACTTATGTTATTTGTCTTCGATCCAAGGTAATCTCTTAGAACCCTATTTTTGGGAAATTTGGGGGTTCTCATTTTAATGTCCGATTCGTTCCGTATTTTTGATTAATCTATGATGTATGTGATTGATCTTAGTAGTATTTATGTTTTCCCTATGAGTTCATGGTAAAATTCGTGGTACTTGTGAAATCGAGAGGGTTCGGGTGCGACCCGTCCTCGTTGTTGTTTTTGTACAAATTTACATGAATCATAGGTGGGTTTTCCGGTGTATTGCGTTTTTGTACTCGTATAGAATTGGTTGTGATTGTATTCTTCGAATCGTTAGGTTTGGGGTCGTCAGTTTTTAGCAAGCGTATCTGATATTCCCATTCATTTTGTCGTCAACTTCTCAAGGCAAGTATTCTTGTGAAACCTTTATGCTTAACATGGAATGGTAATGTATATGTGTGTGATTTGCACACTCCGAGAGGGTCCGACGGGGCCTCAGAGGAATCTGTGATTTTGCTCCTGATTCACGAGCTTGTTTGGATAGCCATTCCGGGAGGGTCCATAGAGGCCTCAGTTGTGACCACTGGTTTAGCCCCGGTCCTACACGAGTCATGTGTGTGATTTTTAACTATGGTCAGTCCGGGAGGGTCCATAGAGGCCTCGGATGGGACCAGCGATTTATCCCCGGTTCTAGGCGATTTTGAATTGTGATTATTGACTGTTTGTTTTCCGGAAAAAGATATGTCTTGATTTTATTTTGAAACGATTTGATGCATGTACTATGAGATGTGTAAGCGAATGGTTTGCCTTGATTACTTGTACTAGCGTAACTGCTACCCCCCTTGGGGACACGTTTGGGGAAATTCATGTTATGAATTTCAGGTTGCGGTCAGCCGATCGAGTGGGCACTGGAGTAGTACGAGGATGCTGGCTAGGGTTGTTGACGTGTGCAAACTTGTAAACTGATAGATAGTACTCACAAGTACTTAGGCGTTTTAAATTTGGAAGATGGATTGTACACTAAATTTCATGTATGATTTTTGATGATGTTTGGTTTACCGGTTGTACCAGGCGTTTTATTTAATTTGCGTCTTGGTGATGTGTGTTTTCTCGCTAACCGAGATGGTTAGATGAGCGGTATAAATTAGTTAGCCTGGTGGGTCCCACATAGGGGTCCACAGCGCTGAAATATACCCTGAATATCTTGGTGGTGTTACAGAAAATGGTATCAGAGTGCTAGGTTTATGAATACCTAGGCTTGTCGGTTAATTGGGTCTAGTTGTGTTTTATTTTGCAAATCGTCATCACGCTGCCATCATCTCCGTACTTCTAGTGTTCATAAGTTTTCCTTATTCGATCCTTTTTGTTTTCTCGTATTGTACTTATGTTTCTTGGACTGTGATTGTTTGTCTCCCGTACTTATCATTGAGATGCTTCCGCTACCTCTTATCTTCAGTATGGATGCTATGAGAGGTCGTGGTCGCGGCCGTGGTCGTGGACGCGGCCGGGGACATGGTGTAATATCCGAAATTTCTACTACTATTATTTAATGTTATTTTATCCGAGTTATGTTGTACAACATGGAATCTGTACAGTATGGATAAAATAAATTAAGGACTGAGAGATCTGTATTGTTATAATTGTCGTACTTAGTCGACAATTGCATTTGAGGATATAGTGCATCGTGTATACGTATCTCGTATGTTTAAATGTTGGACAAGAATAGCTGAAAATGGCTAAGTATAGTCAAGATAGCGCACGCTACGATGTATACTTAGCGTACGCTAAGGCACAAGGAATACGTATGTTAGTGAGAACAGTTAACGTACGTTAAGATGCTAAGTGTTACGTACGCTATGTATAAGGCATTACATACGTAACGAGAGGAATCGGATAACTCAGGCTATGGCCGACAGGTGGGACCCGTCGTCGGCAGCTTTCGGTGAGAACGTGCTTAGTCGAGTCAACTCTTGGTTAACGCACGCTATGGGTATTGTATAACGTATGTTAAATGGAGTTTCACTGTAGCAAGTCAACATACATATTACGTACGCTATGAAGGATATGTTACGTACCTAATCGATTTAACGAAATAGGTCAGTGAGTTCTGGAATGATGTTACGTACGCTATGAGAGACATGTAGCGTACGTAAGGTGCATTACGTACGTTAATATGGATTGATAACGTACATAATGAGCAATGTAGTTTATAAAATAAGGTTCGTTCTTTCATTTCTTCACGAGAGAAAATCGATATTCTTCCTCCAACTTCGTCCCTCTGCATATGAAAGTGAGAATAAACCTTTTCTATCATGGTTATGAGCTTGGAAGCATGCATTAGAAGCTTGGATATGAAGACATCAATGATTCTTGAAGGGTTGATTGTGTTATTGATCTTCTTGAGGTATGTTAATGAACTCTACACCTTGAATTCAGATTTTGATGATATTGTTGGTGAAAAATTCGTATGAAGATGATTACGGTGTTGTTGTTATGATTCTTGAGGTCATGTGAATTGTATATTGGAAGATACAATGATATATGTCTTCGATTAGGTTATTTGTTATAATCATGATTATGGAATCATGATGTTCATGATGTTCTTGATGTTCTTGTTATATTTGTTATGGAATCATGATTATTTGTGCATATATATATTATTGGTTATCCACCTCGTATTGATCTAGTAGGATCATCTTGGGATCTATGCTGAGGGCGCTGGATCATGGGATTTCCATTGAGTATACACTTTTGTTATTGTTTTGAGCATATTGACGTTGTCATATGAGTATGCATTTGTAGGTCTTGTGTTAGGACCGTGCCCGTATGTTGCATTGATCTGATCTCGGATTAGACTGACATGATTGTCATGGTATTGTGCATCTCGAGGTATGTTCCATATTTGCATTGGTATTTGACTTTGATGAACAATTGGTTTTCGTGTCGAGATGTGATGATGTTACCCGACGGAATTGGGTTGGACAAAGTTAGTAGATTTCGTAACAGTGAGTTATGATGATGTTTTGAGAACCTTGGGTACTGTGCGAGATGTGAGTTTTGGTAAAAGTTATGACGATAAGATTACATTGGTCGTATTCTTATTTTGTATTCTCATTGGTATGTAATTATTAATGTGATGTGACGGTTATCATTGTTGGATATTATGGCTGACCCCGTCGTGGGCTTTCTTTTTAGGTTCTTGATATATCGAGCTTGTAGCAGTCGTGGAGAGAGGAGCTTCCCGAAGGATACTGGCTAGGGCATGTAATTGTGTATTGAGTTTCTTGATCAGTTGTTATATTCCGCTGCTAGAGTATTTTTAATTGTATATCTTTTCGCTGCGTGAGTATTTTTAAATGGTCCTTTCGTATCCGGTAACTTAGGTTACTTTGGCAATCATTTTCTAAATTATTTTTCGGTACGTGTAAGCGATAGCTTAACGTATGTTTTTAAACTGTTGAGTTTTGGCATTTCGGATCGTGTGGTTTCAAATGAAATTTTACGACGGTTTTGATAAACAAGTTTTATAAAGTCTTCGAATGTTTTAAATATATAATACCGTCGTTAACCTCTTAGGAGTTTGTAAATGTTTGCGAAAATTTCCTTCAGCCTTGTGGCTTCCACCTCGGGGCCCACGACGCAGTAATATTCCTGGATGGCTCTGGGGGTGTTACAGATTATGGTATCGGAGCTTAGGTTAAGAAAACCTAGGCAGTCGGCTCGAGTTGGGTCGTGTTTTGTCACGTCATTCGAGTTGTCGATTGACAAATATTAGAGCCGTGAGTTTTTGTTGTTCACTCGGGCTTGTGGATTAGGTGATTTACCAGTGTATTACTAGGGTTGTTGCAAACTTTTCCAAACGGTGTTAACATGTTTCTTCAGATAGAGCTATGTTGTGTTCTCGAGTTGAACTGATTTTGCAAAACGTGTGTTTTGAAAATGTCTGTATCGAGTATTTTCTAGAGTCGAGACATGTGCTAGTATCACGGGGAATCATCAGCTTCACGATCTGTAAGTATTTGGATTTTTGAATTGTATTGAGATTTATTGCCGTTCTAAGTTGATATGCTTTGAGATTCCGCAGATGTTATGCGTTACCGTATGAGATGACAGAGTTGGCACAAGATTGTTGATCTTGAGAAACTATGATTTTGGAAATCAATATGTCGGTTAAGTTTTGGAACGGAATTGTGTATTCGGGAGAAAGATTGTGGATTGATGAGAAGAACATGTAGGCATGTTAGTTCGTTTTGAGATATATGGAACTGTTTTTGAGCATTTGAAAATAATATTTCTCAAAATAAATGTTTTACGGAAAATGATTTTTGGGCCGAGACCCAATCGATTTTGAAATAGATTTATAACTCAGGACTTGAGGTCCAAAAGGGTTTTCTACTTTTTAAACTTGTAATGTGGAACGGGATTTAGGCTGAGACCTAATGTTTAAAAAAAAGGCTTTTTCATGTTTTCTAAAACTCCCGAGATTTGTAACACGTTTTACCAATCATTGATCTATTTTCGTACTGCCTTTTGCGGTTTTGGGTTACTTGTTCGAATGAAACTTCTCGGGAAGTCTTTCGCTGTGTTGATTTGTTTCAATGTTTTGTCATAGCATATTTGAGGTGATCCGGGATGGGTTAATGATTGACGTTGCGAGTCATATGTGGAAAAGGAGTTTTTGGTCGGAGTTTATATATTGAGATTTTGGAACTCTATCGTGTGGTTTTCCGATGGAATATCAGTGGATATTGGTGACGAACCAAATTGGCATATAGGAATTCGGATGTGGTCAATCATTTGCATAGTTTTCATTTTAAAATTTCGAAATTGTGTGGATTCGAAGAAAACTGTTATCGAATACTTGGCACCAGCGAGCCAATTTAATTTTCGAAAATTTATTTTGTGGTCTTACGAAAATTTATGTTTTGAGTTTTGAAATTTTTGAAAGAACTTTCGAAAATTTGTCTTCTTGACGAGACTATATGATTTCAAACTGGTTTTAAAAATGTGATTGGTATACATACGCATTTAGTGCATAGTGCATATCATGGTGAAGTTATGAGTGTGACTCAAAAACTGAATAATACATCAGTGTGGTACGATGAAAAGAGATTCGAATTTTATTATGGTAGTTTGGTTATCCAGAGATGATCAGTTGGTTGATCAGATAAGAGAAATATTTTGCGTGTTGTAGATCCATGCACGGGATGTAATTTTGGAACTTTAGATTTCGTGAAATCGGGACATATGTGCTATGTGATTCCATTGGTATGGTAGTAGTGTGATTTTTACCATAATGATTTTTGAAGGATTTCTTTGTAAGTGTAGATTTGGGGATGGTGAGCCCATGCTGGTTGATCTGGATGTTGAGTGGTCATTCCCGCTCCATGTATAATTGGATATGTTCGTCGGTTTGTGATCGGTTGCTGGTATGCCGAGGAGTATGTTCACCAGTCGGTTGTGTTTCGTTGAGATCCACTGTATATGATTTGTTTAACGTTTTGAGAAATTTGGTCATTCGTATATCGGTTTCTGTGGTTATGTGTTGATCGTGTTGGAGTTTACCATGTGAAGGTATTCTCGATTATCGTTGATCGTTTGTTGGTCATATAGGAGTTTATCATGTTGATGATATTCTCAGCTGCGTGTTGACCTTTGGATTGGTCGTATTAGAGTTTATCATGTCGATGGTATTCTCGCTTAATTTGTTGGTTGATCATTGTTAATGATCGTATGAGTGTTCATATTTTGTGGCGATGTTTCGGGATTTGTGTCGTTGTATTGGGCAGTTGTTTCTCAGATGTATCGTGCATTATTGATTGTATTGAAATTGGGACTAGATTGAGTTATCAGGCAGACAGGATTTGATACGGGCAGATTATTTCATCCGAAGACGATATATTTTTTAGACTCATGAAATTGTGATTGTAAGCGTTTTTAGGCTTTACAGTGAAGTCACTTGCTAGTCTCAGGAGATCGTCGATTTTGCGCATTTGTAAGAGTACTGTTTTGGTTATTCGTTAATGATGATAATTGATCGTTGTTGTGATGGTTTCGGAATATTTTGGTTGAACGGTTTGTTAGTTTGTTTATAACGAATTGCAAGTTTCGAGGACGAAACTTGTTTTAAATGGTGTAGTATGTAATATCCGGAATTTCTACTACTGTCATTTAATGTTATTTCATCCGAGTTATGTTGTACAGCGTGGAATCTGTACAGTATGGATAAAATAAATGAAGGATTGAGAGATCTGTATTGGTATAATTGTCGTACTTAGTCCACAATTGCATTTGAGGATATAGTGCGTCGTGTATACGTATCTCGTATGTTGAAATGTTAGACAAGAATAGCTGAAAATGGCTAAGTATAGCCACGATAGCACACGCTACGATGTATACTTAGCGTACGCCAAGGCACAAGGATTACGTACGTTAGTGAGCATAGTTAACGTACGTTAAGATGTTAAGTGTTACGTACGCTATGTATAAGGCATTACGTACGTAACGAGAGGAATCAGACAGCTCAGGCTATAGCCGACAGGTGGGACTCGTGGTCGGTAGCTTTCGGCGAAGAACGTGCTTGGTCGAGTCAACTCTTGGTTAACGTACGTTATGGGTAGGGGTGTTCAAAATATATGATATCCGATCCGAAATATCTGAAAATCCGAAGTTCTGGATATCTGAAAATTCGGATATCCGATTATTCGGATATCCAAAGTTCGGATATCCGGAACTTTTGATTCGGATATTGGATAGTACTTTTCAGAAAAATCGGATTTTCGGATATCCGAAATATCCGAAAAATCCTAAAAATTTTATTTTTTTATATTTTAAATAATAGAATGTATTCGGATATTCGGATATCCGATATCCATATCTAAAGTTTTTTTCGGATATTCGGATATCCGTATCCAAATCCGAATATTTTTCGAATATAAGGATATCCGGATATAATTTATATTTTTTTCTGGATATTCGAATATCCGATATCCGTATTCGAAATTTTGGATCCGAATCGGATATCCGAAATTTCGGATACAAATATCGGATATCAAATTCTACTATCCGAGTTTTCGGATATCCAAATTTTCTGATATCTGAAACTTCAGATATCCGGTTTTGAACACCCCTAGCTATGGGTAGTGTATAACGTATGTTAAATGGAGTTTCACTGTAGCAAGTCAACATACATATTACGTACGCTATGAAGGATATGTTACGTACGTAATCGATTTAACGAAACAGGTCAGTAAGTTTTGGAATGATGTTACGTACGCTATGAGAGACATGTAGCGTACGTAAGGTGAATTACGTACATTAATATGGATTGATAACGTACGTAATGAGCAATATAGTTTATAAAATAAGGTTCGTTCTTTCATTTCTTCACGAGAGAAAATCAATATCCTTCCTCCAACTTCGTCCCCCTACACATGAAAGTGAGAAGAAACCTCTTCCATCTTGGTTATGAGCTTGGAAGCATGGATTAGAAGCTTGGATATGAAGATATCAATGATTCTTGAAGGGTTGATTATGTTATTGATGTTCTTGAGGTATGTTAATGAAATCTACACCTTGAATTCAGATTTTGATGATATTGTTGGTGAATAATTCGTATGAAGATGATTACGGTGTTGTTGTTATGATTCTTGAGGTCATGTGAATTGTATATTGGAAGATACAATGATATACGTCTTCGATTAGGTTATTTATTATAATCATGATTATGGAATCATGATGTTCATGATGTTCTTGATGTTCTTGTTATATATATACCACATCAAAGAGGGAACTTTGATAAGAGATATGATGGTTTAAAGTATAATCATGTAATTGATGATTTAGACCAATGATATGTTGATTGTAGTAGTAGAATTCGTATGTTCTTGACGAAATACGAATCATGATAACAATTTTGAATCCGGAAAGATTATAGTTAATCTTATAACAAGATTATCAATGGTATTGAACTATTTGGATAGTTCGGATTGTCGATTATGCCGATAGTATTGTTCCACTATGAAATTTACAATTATAAACAAGGAGGAATTGTGTTAATTCGTATGAATTCGGAATAGAGTGTGTTATGTAATCCTTGTTATCGAGATGAGTTGATCGTTCATACGATTACCGGATTATGGAAACGTATCGTGGTAATGAGTTCATGATTGATTGATTCAGGTTGTTCGGATTTATGTTTAATTGGGATAATTGTGGAACCGTTGGGTTTATTGATCGGTTGTATTAATTGTTAAGTATGATCGTCGAGTTGCGGTTTGTATTGTAGATATGAGTTCGTATTTGTTGATTTGGATTATTTGGTGTTGTGTATGATCGAGATATCGTTAAACCGTGAGATTGATTGATTAGTCGTGTTGGTTGTTGATTGTTATTGGATTGTTGTTAATCTATTATTGCAATAGGTTGCGATAATTGACCATTGATAAGAATCGTGCCTTACGGTCAAGTTCGAGGATGGTCGTGGATTGCATTGATCGGGGCCGAGGAACTTACAAACGACGACAAGGGATTGGTGACGGCTTCATCGGTATCGAGGCAAGTTATTACTTGCTCAGTTATAATGTTTAATGAATGTTTCAGTTTCATTTCGTTTATAATGCATATAGCGATGATTATTACTACAAATTATGGAGATTTAGATTATATGTTGTCTTTCTGATTCTGGGAGTTAAATCATAATGTATATGCTTTATCTCGGTTATTGGCATATTCAGGGATCAAGGTTACGTTGCAATAAAGATGAGGATATGAGTATCTATAGTCCACGGCACGTTGGGATCGCCGAGCATTGAGGATAATCGCCGGTGATGTTTTGACATCGAGATTTCTCTTGAAGGACTCGGGACAAGTATCTTAGTTTGATTCGGTTTAGTGTTGATGATGTTGATCATGCAGGTTGTCATTCATGTTGCTGAACATGAAGTCGTCCTAGTTGTTTCATCATAGTGTCGTTCATGTTTTTGATTCATATGTTGTTCATGTTGATGAACATATTGAGTTGCATATGTGTATGCATAATTGTATTGTTTATGTTGTGTTGATCCGATGGGATCGTGTGATCTATGCTGAGGGTGCTGGATCGGATGTCCACTATGCGTTTGTCCGACGGGATCATCATGGGGATCTATGCTGAGGGCGCTGGATCGTTGGACAGGTTTTCCACCATGCGTTGGTATGACGGGATCATCATGGGGATCTATGCTGAGGGCGCTGGATCATTGGATTACCAAGTGTTGTGTTGATGGAATCATGTGGATTCGCATCATTGATTTTATCATGTGTTGTTGTGGATATGTATATTATTGGTTATCCACCTCGTATTGATCTAGTAGGATCATCTTGGGATCTATGCTGAGGGCACTGGATCATGGGATTTCCATTGAGTATACACTTTTGTTATTGTTTTGAGCATATTGACATTGTCATATGAGTATGCATTTGTAGGTCTTGTGTTAGGACCGTGCCCGTATGTTGCATTGATTAGATCTCGGATTAGACTGACATGATTGTCATGGTATTGTGCATCTCGAGGTATGTTCCGTATTTCCCTTGGTATTTGTCTTTGATGGACAATTGGTTTTCGTGTCGAGATGTGATGATGTTACCCGACGGAATTGGGTTGGACAGAGTTAGTAGATTTCGTAACAGTGAGTTATGATGATGTTTTGAGAACCTTGGGTACTGTGCGAGATGTGAGTTTTGATAAAAGTTATGACGATAAGATTACATTGGTCGTATTCTTATTTTGTATTCTATTTGGTATGTAATTATTAATGTGATGTGACAGTTATCATTGTTGGATATTATGGTCGATCCCATCGTGGACTTTCTTTTTAGGTTCTTGAGATATCGAGCTTGTAGCTGTCGTGGAGAGATGAGCTTCCCGGAGGATACTGGCTAGGGCATGTAATTGTGTATTGAGGCTGATCAGTTGTTGTATTCCGCTGCTAGAGTATTTTTAATTGTTTGTCTTTTCCGCTGCGTGAGTATTTTTAAATGGTCCTTTCGTATCCGGCTATGGCTCGTACTGCTCGGGCTGGAATGGATCGTTGGCTTTCGGATTTCACCAAGATGCATCCTTCTCAGTTTTTTGGGGCTTCAGACCAGACTGGTTGTAAGGGGTGGATCAAAGAGATGTCCAAGATCTTTGTTGCCACTAACTGTCATGAGGATCGCAAGGTCCCTATCACCCAATATTTTCTCACTAGGGACGCTGCTGATTGGTGGGAGGCTGTCGGGCCTCAGGATCATGATGCTTCATGGGCCGAGTTCAGAGACCTTATGGAAGCTGAGTACTGTCCGTGGCCAGTTCGTCAGGCATGGGTCCATGCTTTTTATGATTCTCAGCCTCGAGATATTCCGTTTTCTCAGGCCATTGCAGATTTAAACCGGGAATTGGGCTTCGTGAAGGCCCAGGTTAAGGAAGAGAGCGACAAGATTTGCCACTTCTCTAGGCGAATGAAATCGAGGATTCGTGATTATATGTCTAGACTCGCCTGCACCACCCTAAAGGACTGTCAGAGTAGAGCTCTTGCTTATGATATGTCCTTGACGGCCAGTGAGGCGGCTCGAGAAAGTAAGAAATAGAAATCCGTCTGTAACTTTTCGGTTCACAAGGGAGGAGTTCAGCAGAAGTCTCAGTCTGCTAACGTTCATGCAGGCGGTTCGGCTCTTTTTTCGGGGCTTCCGAGGTGCTGCCAGTGCCTCCACTCGTGGGTTCAAATGTTTTAACTGTGGCCAACCGGGCCATAGGAACTGGGAGTGTCCCTGTCCGCTGCTGACTTGTCATACTAGTGGCTAGGTGGGCCACAAGGCTTCCTTCTGTGATCGTTTAGAGCAGACTCTTGGTGCACAGGCTTATTTTCCAGCGCGTAAGGAGCCGAGTGTGAACCAGGGGTCGTTTGCTCCACAGTCTCCGCAGAGTGTCAGTCGAGGGAGAGGTTGGGGCCAGCCCACTAGAGGGGAGCTTCCAGTGTCGGCTCCCCTTATCCGCGTGTATATGAGATGAGGAGGGCCAATGATCTAGCAGCTACCATGGCTACACATACCATTCATATTCACTCTCATCCTGTCAGTGTGCTTTTCGATTCTGGTGCTATGCATTCGTTCATCTCTCTGGAGTGTGCGCGCTGTTTGAGTCTTGACTGTTTGTTGTCCTGTGAGCCTTTCATTGTTAAACTTCCTATCGGTGATAGGATCGTTGGTGATCGGGAGATCCGAGACTGTTCTGTGGTTATTTGCGAGAGGGCTTGGATCTCTAATCTTATTTTTATGGATATTGAGGGTGAGGATTTAATTCTCGGGGATGATTGGCTCGAGTGGCATGGTGCGATCATGAACTACCGCACAAGGAATATCACCATGTTAGCCGAGGATGGCACCTAACACTCTTTCGCGGGACAAAAGAGGGGAAACCAGAAGTTTGTAGTTAACGCCTTGAAGGTGATGAGACTCCTGCGGAAGGGGTGTACTTGTTATTGGTGCTACGCCTTGAATGCGGAGGATGGTGGAGTCGAGTTTTCATCTATCCCAGTCGTTAGTGAGTTCCCAGATGTCTTTCATGATGAATTGCCGGGGTTACCACCGAACCGTGATATTGAGCTCGCCATCGAGTTAGAGTCGGGTGCGGCTCCAATTCCAAAGCCACAGTATCGCATGCACCTTCCGAGATGGCTAAGTTGAAGAAGCAGTTGAGTGAGCTTCTTGAGTCGGGGTATATTCGACCGAGCGCTTCGCCTTGGGACGCACCGGTCCTGTTTGTGCGGAAGAAGGATGGTTCATTATGTTTATGTATCGACTATCGCGAGCTAAACAAAATGACCATCAAGAACAAGTATCCCTTGCCACAGATTGATGACTTGTTTGATCAGTTGCAGGGAGCTTCGGTATTCTCGAAGATCGACTTGAGATCACGGTACTATCAGCTTCGGGTAAATGAGTCCGATGTCCCGAAAACAGCTTTTCAGACGAGATACCTACATTATGAGTTTGTGGTTATGCCCTTCGGGCTAACTAATGCGCCGGCATTGTTCATGCAATTAATGAACAAGGTTTTCATCGAGTATTTAGATAAATGTGTCGTTGTCTTCATTGACGACATCCTTATCTATAAGGATGACTACAGAACACACCTCAATCAACGCCACAACGAATCATGTCAGTCTAATCCGAGATTAGATTAGTCAACAAGACGACAACAACAACCACAACATACACTCATGGTAACCCATGATCTAGATTCACCACATAGATCCCAAGATGATCACACGGACCAACACGTGGGGGAAATCCCCGTCCAACGATCTAGTGTGTGCTAGCATAGATCCCAAGATGATCCCATTGAATCAGAACGTGGTGGACATACAACCAACAATACACACATGCATGACAACATGAATCACACTAAATGATAAACAATAGTTAGAATACATGTCGCCAATCCATCGAGAACAATCTCAATGTCAAAAACCATCACCAATGATTATCCTCGATATTCAGCGATCCAGAATATGTAGACTATAGATAACTCATACCTCGTCTGTACCAAAACATACCCGCAATATTCAGTTATACCAATAACAAATGTAAATCATATGTATTATGATTTAACTCCAAAACCAGAATAACAACATATAAACCAATCTTTGAAACTCACACTTATAATAATTGCTATATAAACTATAAATGAAATGAAGGCGAAACCATTCATTAAGAACTATAAACTGAACAACTGTAAACCTGCTTCGGCATCGATTTAACAATGAAGAAGTCGTTGCCAATTTATTTACGTTCGACTACAAGCTCCTTGACTTCGATCAAAGCAATTGACGAACATAAATTCAATCGCAACACAAAGTTTTAGTCAACGATTAGTTATCACAACCTATTGCAGTAATCGATTAACAACAAGTTTGATAACAATCAAGAACCGATATAAACAATCAACGGACTCAACATTCCAACAATTCTTCGATCATATACAAATCCTCAAAACTCAGTTCAATCAACAATGAATTTATATCCACAATACGATTCCGTAATCCGATCATCATACCATTAATCAAGTCAACCCGATAACAAGGATGATAACATACTCAATTCCAAATTCACCCTCATATCCAAAATAATGTGTTCTTCTTTTGTTCATAACCATCACATTCATAATAATCAGAACTCCAAGGTTATCAAATAATCCTAACATTCAAATTGAACACTTGTTCAATACGTATGAATACATATACTCAAAGATGAATAATAATCTTAGCAAACTCATAATCATTATTCGTATTTCAATGGGGTCATACAAAAATCATATCATCAATCACCAAAACTTGATTCTAGATATGAATATCCCATGTTCATATCCAGAACAAGAACACCTTAAATATTTTCATCTTAGCATGATAGTGTTGGGATTCGGTGATTTAAAATGAGATACGCATCGGAAAATAAATCGGTCCAACTGGATGAAACCAAACCCCAAAAATGGATCGATCAAGCATCATATAAATAAATATAAAATAACGAAGATAAATTTAAGAGATCATACCCTCGTAGACCTTTGATAATATCTTCTTGAAGGAAAAATTCCCGAGCAAAGCTTTGATCGTTTCCGGTCACCAACACGAACACGAATTCGATTCGTTCTAGCTTGATGAATGATTAAACACCGAATATGCCGAGTGTATCTATGTTATCACGCATCGGATATTGATCGAAAAAATTATATATCAATTCATTCTCGAAGAACACGGCTAGAAATTGATATAATATTTTTCTTCTCTTCTCTTCCTTTTCTTTCTCTGAAAGATGAACAAGAAAATGAAAATAAATTTTCTCCTCTCCTCTATTCTTTGGTTCTGCTGAGATGAAAGTCTCAGGTTGTGTTGGTGTGTTCGTTGATGTTATTTTATAACATGATGTGATAAGATTTCAATATAACAATCTTGATATCTTTTGTAACCATGTGAAAAAATAAATCAAAACACACCCCACACCATGTCATGACAATCAAAGAAATCACATGGAAGGTGGGAGGAGATGAGTGGGGCAGCCCACTTAGTTTTAGGTGAGAAAACGAGCCGAGCCACTCGGTTCATGTACCGGACGTTTGCGTGTCTAGTCCGTTAAGTACACTTCATTTTATCTCAAATGTATTTATACTTAATTAATTAATTCAATTAGTTAATTTTATCAAATACAAATAATAATAATATATTTTCAAGAAATAATTATTTATGAATTAAATTATTTAATCACCCAGTAATTAATTTCAATTCAGAAGACTGCTATAATTTATCAAACAAATCAAATTAGATATCCAATATCCAATATTAATGAAGAGATAATAAATACATATTTTATTCATCAGATAACCTTATGCGCGAATCCATAGATCCGTCTTAGTCGGAAATGGGAGGAACCAAGGAGTACGGATAACACTTAGCGTCTAATGCTCCGTACCGAAGCTCAACTAAGAACGAATGATCAGATCATTCCAAAACCATTATATCGTGAATACTTTATACATATAAACCCTTCAACCATATGTCCCGGTCAAGTATTAGGGTCACGATAAAGTCAAACCCTATTGTAACTTGACTCTATGCATTTGTTAATGCAAATCGAGATCACTGATCTGTGTATCAAACACAACTAGCTCTAACTGCTTTGGCGAAAGACTTATAATCTCATTTGCCATTAACCGCAGAGGAAATTTACCTGCTGTAATACCCGGTTGAATTTCATTCATTTTTATTCAATATTAATCAGTCAGTAATTATCATTCAGTAAACTTCACTCATTATTAATCACTCATCATTCATGATTCATTCATTTCGTTCACTGTTGGTATGTTGTAATCATATATCAGTTAACGATCGTCTTTTCATCTCCGTTTATAGATCGAGACGGGAATATTATCATTTTCCTCGGGATTGGTAGTCTTGTAATGGGAGTATCATTTTTGGCATGTGTTGGACCTGTTCACTTTCACATTCGTATGATTTGTCGGATCATTCATCAGTCGTAGCGAGGAATCAGAGTTATCGGATTGTCACCATGTCCAGCATTGAGTTACAGCCGTAAGGATTGTAGGTTACGGCCATAACAAGGGTTCGTTGATGTCAGGCCATTTGGACGAACGAGACTTACGGCCATAAGGTTTCGGAATACGGCCGTAAGTTGAGCAGGTACGGCCATAAGGTTTGGCCGATTACGGCCGTACGTGTCGAGCAGGGTGCCCAGGCATTTTTGGCCGAAGGCGAGTTACAGCCGTAAGGGTTGCGGCATACGGCCGTAAGTCGAGGGAGATACGGCCGTAAGGCTTGGCCAGATACGACCGTACGTTACAGGTAGGGTGCTTGGCCATTTTCGACGAAGGGGGCTTACGCCCGTAAGTTTGGCCGGATACGGCCGTATCATTCGAGTTACGCCCATAAGGTGTGCGGGTACGGCCGTAAGGATGTCGGCAGATGTTTTAGACGAGGGCGAGTTACGCCCGTAAGTCAGGGCGGATACGGCCGTAAGGCTGTCGGCAGGTTTTTGGACGAAGCCGAGTTACGGCCGTATGAGTTGGCCGGTTACGGCCGTAAGGCCGTTCACCTGGAATGTTATGGCCGTAAGAAGGCCGAGTTACGGTCGTAACTTCCGGCAGTTTATATATGTCTTGGACGGGACTTTTCCTCATTTTTTCTCATTTCCTTCATCTTGTCCGAGAGAGAGAGAGAGCTTGAGGGAGATATTTTGTCATCATCAATCACTTGTGTGTTCGGATTTCATCATCTTGATTCGTTGGGAAGCTTGGATAGTCGATTTAACACGTTTTCATCGGATCGAAGTGTTTGGATCTTCAAAGGTAATATTCTTCAACATCTTGGATTTCGATTTTGTATTGAGATATGTTGTTTTAGCCGTTAAAATCATGTTGTATGAAGTGATGTACGCATGATTATGAATATGTATGATTATTCATTGGATTATTGAAGGATTATTCAAGAACACTTTGAATATTAAGTTGGATTTGGGGGTTTTCGATTAATTGTCGTTGTAATCATGATTTTGGATATTCATAATGGATGATTGATCGTATTGAAGATGTTTTGTTGGTTTGAAACACTTCTTGGGGATTTGATGTTGGTATTTTTGAAGTTTGGTTATGAACAATCGAAGTTGGCCACAAATTGTTCGATATAATGCCCCAATGAACTTGGTTTAGTCGTTTTGACGCCTTGAGTTCGTTATAATCGTGTTTGATTCGTTTATTGAGCGGATTGTTGGTAATTGTGTTATTCAAGGTTGTTCGAGCGACCGACACTTCATTTAGGACGTTTGTTCGTGGAAGGACATTCTTCATCGGTATTGAGTAAGTTAATTCTTACTCAGTTAAAAGGATATTCATTTCCTTTCGTTGTTATTCATTCATAATCATAATTCATTCATAAGGTACTAACCGTTTCAAAACTTGTAATTGTCACTTCATTACTTCATTCACGAGGAACGACGGTTCCAATTATTTCATTGAGCTATCATTCATTTCACTGTCATTTCATCTCGGTGAGTCATTATTGATTTTGATGTCACTTTTGGTTATATCGTGGCATTCCGGGTCGTACTGGTGTGCCGGTTGGTATGTGTAGGATTTTCATGTCGGGCACATTATAGTCGTGTGTTGGTTGGTGGCCTCACATTGGACTGTGCACACGAGTTGATGGCTTCGTGAGACTGATTAGGTACAGGACCACACGTGTATTCGATCGATACTCGTTGGTGGCTTGTGCGCGGACACATTTCCATCCTGGACGTAGTGTGGCGCTATTCCTTTGAGCCGTACTGTTAGTTGATTCATATAGCATGTTTGATTGCATATGTTTCGACAGGATATTTCATAACTTCAGATATAATCATGATTGTGTATTTTCAACCCTTGAGGATTGTTGTTACGTAATGGCCCATTTGGGATTTTGTTATTCAAGTCATGGCAAGGCAAAAGCACGGAATAGCATGCGACGTCGAGAGTCAGTGATACTAGTAGGGGCCCCGATCTTTCGATTATTCATGTTGTTGTCCTTTAATTTCAGCTGAGACTTTCATTTGGATACTCCGTTTCATTCGATGTTGTGTATTTTATCTTCATATAAAATATACTAGTATTGATATTGTCTGGTGTGTTGTACTTAAACTCCTCATCGGAGTATTTGGTAATATAATGTGGTTCGGTACTACAATTATATTATTTAATTCATCATTTTCATTACTTTGGTGGGTCCCGATCGGGATTCACGGCACAGTAATATCCGCCTAGTTTGGAGTGTTACAGAGTTGGTATCGGAGCGTGGTTTTGAATACTACCTTCCGAGTCATGTCTCATTTGAAATCATCGTCATCAAACTAGTATCATTGGACTTTCGCGTCACGTGTGACCTGTGCAAATGCCGAGCCAATCAGACCGAAAGAACTATAAGATTTCTAACGCCATGGTATAATTTCTGGCAATAGTCATTCATTCATCATTCATCAATTAACAATCCTCAAACATCATAATTCATTGTGATTAGGACGATCATGTTAACTCATTAATCACTTAATTCATTTCATTACTCAGTTAATGATCAGGACGATCATGTTAACTCATTAATTACTCAATTCATTTCATTACTCAGTTGTCGATCGGGATGGCCATATTATTAATCTTGTTAAGCTGTTCAAGATAATCATTTCAAGAATTTCATCAGATAATCATGTCACTTCAGTAAATCATTCATATAATCACTAAGTTAGAGCATGTATACTCATTTTCATCATCTCATGACATAATCATAACGTGATAATCATTTGGGAAATATAATCATGATGCGACCTTCCTACTTCAGTATGGGGAGAGCTGTCAGGGGATGACGGGGAGAGGCCGCGGTGCGGGCCGAAATCCGGGATATAATCACTCGCTGTCGGGAAATCGTACCCAGGACTCGGCTCGATCAGAAGATGTTCGGGTTGATCCACTCACTTTTATGCAGGCCATGATGACCCATGTGCAATTTCTCAATCATCATTGCACCACTCTGGCCGGATTAATCGAGAGAACTCTCCCGTATGAGCCTGCTGCTAAGGAAATTGCTGAACAACAACCTTCATCTGTCAGCAAGAAATCAACGAAGCATAATCAATCCGAAGGCGGTCAGTCAACCTTCTAGAAGCCTCGTGTGAGTCCTATCGTTTCTGAGCGACCTCCTACGGTGCATAATCGTGCGGGATCTCAATCCCGAGCAGCCAGTTCGGCTATCATCTGTTTTAATTGTGGAGAACCGGGTCATGTCAGCACCAAGTGCCCGAAACAGTCTATCACGTGCCATAATTGTGGGAATTTTGGGCATAAGGCCCGTTTTTGTGGAAAGGACTCCAAGTCGGCTCCGGCGGCATCTCAGGCCCCGAAGCAATCAGCGATTCAGAATCAGACTGCTCTGTCAACGTTGTTTAAGACAATGGAAGCAAATAAAGTTGAAGCTCATATTTATCAGACAGGAGCGTCCGCTTCGGGGGCCGGCAAGTCCCGGATTCATGTGATGAAGAGGATCGACGATCCGGTGGCCCGAATGATCTCAGGTATACTCGCAATTTTATTTCAACCTGTGTGTACCTTTTGATACTGGTACACCGCATTCATTCATTTTCGAATCATGTTTGAATAGAATTATTTTGGGATAGTCCTATTGCTTGTGGACCTCATACCATCGGTCTACCTGACGATGGAAGAATTTTCGGAAATCATACCGAAGTAAGCTTAAAGACCGCGATTGGTTGGTGGACCTAATCATGGTGAATTTATCTGAGGACGATGTAATATTGGGTATTAGTTGGATGGATCGTCATGATACTATCCTTAGTGCTGTAAGCGTTTGGTCACTATCATTCCGTCGTTGGTTGTCGAATGTGTGCTTCAGGGAAGTAATCCCCGTTGTTCCAGAAGAATTATTATTATGACGGAAGCAGAGAAATTCCTCAATCGAGTTGTTCAATCATTCATTGTATCATTTTCATCGATTGGTCTTTCTAAGGCAATCGAGTTATTCAATCATTCATTGTATCATTTTCATAGATTGGCTATTTTAAGGTAATCGATATGTTCAATCATTCATTGTATCACTTTTTATCGATTGACCATTCTAGGGCAATCGAAATGTTCAATCATTCGTGGTATCATTGTCATCGGTTTACGATGTATTTCCAGACGAGTTATCTGGTCGCCTTCACTTAGAGTAGTGGAATTCAGGAGTGAGTTGGAGCCCGGTACGTCCCCGTTATCGAAGGCACCGTATCGGATGGCCCCGACCGAAATGAAGGAGTTGAAGATTCAACTTGAGGAATAGTTCGAGAAAGGTTATCTCCGACCGAGTGCGTCCCCGTGAGGAGCACCAGTGTGATCTGTCAAGGAGAAGGATGGCTCGTCTCGTGTGTGTATTAATCATCAGGAGTTGAACAGGGTGATGATCAAGATTAGTATTCTCTACCCCGTATTGATGATCTCTTAGATCAACTTCAGGGAGCTTCAATATTTTCCTAGGTCGACTGAAGATCTGGATATCATCAGCTGCGAATTCAAGAGTCGGGTATCACAAGGACGGCGTTTCGTACACGCTATGGTCATTATGAGTTCGTAGTTATGCCGTTCGGGCTAACTAATGCACCTGCGGTATTCATGGAGTTAATGAATCGGGTTTTCATCGAATTTTTGGATCAGTTTGTTGTTGTCTTCATCGATGACATTTTGATTTATTCTTGTGATCGAGAGGAACACGAGGTACATCTTCATCAGGTTCTCGACGTGTTGAGACGCGAGAAACTTTATGGAAAGTTTTCCAATTGTGAGTTCTGGATGTCCGAAGTGACTTTTCTCGGGCATGTAATTTCATCAGACAGAGTTCGTGTCGACCCTCAGAAGACGGAGGCTATCCGAGATTGGAAACCTCCGAAAGATGTTAAGGAAATCCGAGGTTTCCTCAGATTAGCTGGTTAATTATCCGACCCACGACCTGGAGCTAGCAGCCGTGGTTTTCGCGTTGGAAATTTGGCGTCGTTACCTTTATGGCGTCACCTGTCAGATCTTTACTGATCACAAGAGTTGAAGTATATATTTACTCAGAAGGAGTTAGATATGCGACAAAGACGGTGGTTGGAACTAATCAAAGATTATGATATCGAGATCCTTTACCACCAGGGCAAGGCGAACATTGTCGCCGACGCCTTGAGTCGTAAGTCCGTTCAGGGGTAGATGCTTGCTCGTTTAATAGTTCAGAAGGAGCTTCAGCAGGAATTCCTTAGACCCGAGATCGAGGTCCGGCTTCAGCGAGTTCAGGGACAGCTTTGTATGTTAGAGATTTCATCATCACTTGAGGAGGAAATCAGGGAGAATCAGGGTTCAGAACCAGCATTGTTGCGCATCCGTGAGGACGTGGCTCTGGGGAAAGCCCCTGGATTCGTGGTCCACGAGGATGGACTTTTGAGATTTAAGAATCGGTTGTGCGTACCGGCGAATGACGAGTTGAAAAACTCGATTTTGAGAGAAGCTCATGCTACCCCTTATTCTGTTCATCTGGGGTCTAGCAAGATGTACAAGGACTTGAAGCAAAATTAATGGTGGAGTAATATGAAGCGAGAAGTCGCGGAAATTGTTTCGAGATGCTTAACCTGTCAGCAAGTCAAGATAGAACATCAGCGACCGGCGGGTATGCTAAAACCTCTCCCTATTCCAGAATGGAAGTGGAAAGACATTTCTATGGATTTCATCACGAGTTTGCCGACGAGTCATCGTGGCATGAATACAATCTGGGTAGTTGTGGATCGTTTGACTAAATCAGCTCATTTCCTTGAGATTAAGGATACGTGGGGTCTCGAGAGACTGGCCCATTTGTTCATCAAAGAGATAGTGAGACTGCACAGTACTCCTAAGAGTATCATTTCCTATTGTAACGGACGGTTTGTGTCTCACTTTTGGAAATCAGTCCATCGTGCTATGGGAACTCAGCTTAATCTCAGTACCGCTTTTCATCCTCAGTCCGACGGACAATCCGAGAGAACTATTCAGACATTAGAGGACATGTTGAGGGCATGTGTCCTCGATTGGAAGGACGATTGGGAATCCCAACTACCATTGATCGAGTTCACGTATAATAATAGTTGGCATGCTTCGATCAAGATGGCACCTTACGAGGCCTTGTACGGTTGTCGTTGTCGATCTCCTTTGTGTTGTGATGACTTATCAGAATTAATCGGCACCGAGCTCGATATGCTTAGCCGTCCGTGGGAAGGTAGCTTTGATCAAGAGTCGTTTGTTGACCGCTCAGAGTCGACAGAAATCTTATGCAGACAATCGTCGTCGACCACTAGAGTTCGAGACGGAGGACCACGTTTTGGTCAAGGTTTCCCCGAGTCGGGGTATTTTACGCTTCGGAAACGGGGGAAGTTGAGTCCGAGATTTATTGGACCATTTGAGATTTTGGAACGAATAGGCGAGCTAGCTTATCATTTGGCTTTACCTCCGGCGTTAAGCCGAATTCATTATGTGTTTCACGTCTCTCAGTTGCGGAAGTACGTTGCCGACCTGAGTCATATACTTCAGTTCGACGAAATCGAGATCGCAGATGATCATTCATACGAGGAACGTCCTGTATGAGTTTTAGGGCGGCGAATCAAACAGTTGAGGAACAAGACGATCCCTTTGGTCAAGATTCAGTGGTCTAGACACGGAGTCGAAGAGGCCACTTGGGAAACCGAGGAGAATATGCGGGAGAATTATCCCGAGCTGTTTGACCCTTAGTTTCGAGGACGAAACTCTTTTTAAGGGGGGGAGTATGTAATACCCGGTTGAATTTCATTCATTTTTATTCAATATTAATCAGTCAGTAATTATCATTCAGTAAACTTCACTCATTATTAATCACTCATCATTCATGATTCATTCATTTCGTTCACTGTTGGTATGTTGTAATCGTATATCAGTTACCGATCGTCTTTTCATCTCCATTTATATATCGAGACGGGAATATTATCATTTTCATTGGGATTGGTAGTCTTGTACTGGGAGTATCATTTTTGGCATGTGTTGGACCTGTTCACTTTCACATTCATATGATTTGTCGGATCATTCATCAGTCGTAGCGAGGAATCGGAGTTATCGGATTTTCACCATGTCCAGCATTGAGTTACGGCTGTAAGGATTGTAGGTTACGACCGTAACAAGGGTTCGTTGATGTCAGGCCATTTGGACGAACGGGACTTACGGCCGTAAGGTTTCAGAATACGGCCGTAAGTTGAGCAGGTACGGCCGTAAGGTTTGGCCGAATACGGGCATGCGTGTCGGCGTGGTGCCCAGTGTTTTTGGCGAAGCGAGTTACGGCCGTAGGGTTGCGGCATACGGCCGTAAGTCGAGGAGATACGGCCGTAAGGCTTGGCCGATACGGCCGACGCATTCTGACGAGTGCCTGGCCATTTTCGACGAAGGGGGCTTACGCCTATAAGTTTGGCCGGATACGGTCGTATCATTCGAGTTACGCCCGTAAGGTGTGTGGGTACGGCCATAAGGATGTCGGCAGATGTTTTAGACGAGGGCGAGTTACGCCCGTAAGTTAGGGCGGATACGGCCGTAAGGCTGTCGGTAGGTTTTTGGACGAAGCCGAGTTACGGCCGTATGAGTTGGCCGGTTACGGCCGTAAGGCCGTTGACCTGGAATGTTACGGCCGTAAGAAGGCCGAGTTACGGCCGTAACTTCCGGCAGTTTATATATGTCCTGGACGGGACTTTTCCTCATTTTTTCTCATTTCCTTCATCTTGTCCGAGAGAGAGAGCTTGAGGGAGATATTTTGTCATCATCAATCACTTGTGTGTTCGGATTTCATCATCTTGATTCGTTGGGAAGCTTGGATAGTCGATTTAACACGTTTTCATCGGATCGAAGTGTTTGGATCTTCAAAGGTAATATTCTTCAACATCTTGGATTTCGATTTTGTATTGAGATATGTTGTTTTAGCCGTTAAAATCATGTTGTATGAAGTGATGTATGCATGATTATGAATATGTATGATTATTCATTGGATTATTGAAGGATTATTCAAGAACACTTTGAATATTAAGTTGGATTTGGGGGTTTTCGATTAATTGTCGTTGTAATCACGATTTTGGATATTCATAACGGATTATTGATCGTATTGAAGATGTTTTGTTGGTTTGAAACACTTCTTGGGGATTTGATGTTGGTATTTTTGAAGTTTGGTAATGAACAATCGAAGTTGGCCACAAAGTGTTCGATATAATGCCCCAATGAACTTGGTTTAGTCGTTTTGACGCCTTGAGTTCGTTATAATCGTGTTTGATTCGTTTATTGAGTGGATTGTTGGTAATTGTGTTATTCAAGATTGTTCGAGCGACCGACACTTCATTTAGGACGTTTGTTCGTGGAAGGACATTCTTCATCGGTATTGAGTAAGTTAATTCTTACTCAGTTAAAAGGATATTCATTTCCTTTCGTTGTTGTTCATTCATAATCATAATTCATTCATAAGGTACTAACCATTTCAAAACTTGTAATTGTCACTTCATTACTTCATTCACGAGGAACGACGGTTCCAATTATTTCATTGAGCTATCATTCATTTCACTGTCATTTCATCTCGGTGAGTCATTATTGATTTTGATGTCACTTTTGGTTATATCGTGGCATTCCGGGTCGCACTGGCGTGCCGGTTGGTATGTGTAGGATTTTCAAGTCGGGCACATTATAGTCATGTGTTGGTTGGTGGCCTCACATTGGACTGTGCACACGAGTTGATGGCTTCGTGAGACTGATTAGGTACAGGACCACACGTGTATTCGATCGATACTCATTGGTGGCTTGTGCACGGACACATTTCCATCCCGGACGTAGTGTGGCGTTATTCCTTTGAGCCGTACTATTAGTTGATTAATATAGCATGTTTGATTGCGTATGTTTCGACATGATATTTCATAACTTCAGATATAATCATGATTGTGTATTTTCAACCCTTGAGGATTGTTGTTCTGTGTAACTGACCCCGGATGAGGATTTTGTTTTTCAGGTCATGGCAAGGCAAAAGCATGGGAATAGCATGCTGACGTCGAGGAGTCCCAGTGATACTAGTAGGGGGCCCCGATCTTTCAGTTATTCATGTTGTTGTCCTTTAATTTCCGCTGCAGACTTTCATTTGGATACTCCGTTTCATTCAGTGTTGTGTATTTTATCTTCATATAAAATATACTAGTATTCGGTATTGTCCTGGTGTGTTGTACTTAAACTCCTCATCGGAGTATTTGGTAATATAATTGTTAGGAATACTTGTTAGATTTTGATGATGTCATTAATATAAAATCAAATGTTTATTACTTGGCAAAAATGTAAGGAAGAACCAAATGAGTATCTTCCATAGGCAAAATATGTTAAGTATAAAACTTGGCAAAATGTAAAGAAGAACCAAATGAGTATCTTCTGTAGGCCAAAAATTAGTTAGGCTAAAATCGGCTAAGTACCGAGTACAGCTAAGTTCATCAGAGAGGATCAGTTGAGTCGAGTCAGAGTAGTCCTGGTCAACATAATTTATCAGAGAAGTTTGACCAGACTGCAGCCAAGGTACCTCAGGGAAGTCACCTGATCAGATAAGTCACAAACAGTGAACAACAGAGAGGTCCTGACTGCAGAGATGTTAGCTGCATATCAGCCTAGTCGAAGGCAGCCAAGTACTCCAAGTCCATGTCAGCATGCGTTGAAAAGTCAAGTATTACGGAAAGTCACATGCAACGTGAAGAGACAAATTGGAGTGATTCCCGCAAGAGATATGATTTAAATAAATCATCCAGACCCACCTTGAAGACTTTAATCGTTTTATATTCAAAAGATTCGGCGCTCACATACAGAAGTCTTCACAACGGTCGGGAGATAAAATAAAATAATGGGAATCCAGCCTTGCAACGTTCAGAAAGATTAAACAATGAAGTCTCCCTCCAACGGACGGATTTGTTCAAAAGATTTGCAACGGCTACAAGGAAAAAGCTCAGAGATCGTGCCTATATATATCCTAAGATTTGAAACTGAGCAATCACCGGTGCGAATATACTTTCAAGCGATCAAAGCAATCAAGCAATCTAAAGCAATCAATAGCATCGAGAAAAGAGCGGTTCTAAGAGTTCATACTTAAAGAAGCTCTTAGTTGGAGAAGACAAAAACTCTTGTCTATAATCCTGAGTACGGGGTACTTCACTGGTTGAAGTAAGATACTGTAAAAGCATCCAAGGATCGAGGATCAAGAGGTGCAAGGCAGTCAAGTGTGTACAACGGCACGGATTTCCACTGGTTGAAAGCTGTTGTAGTGTGGTTTGAATCACTGTAATATTTATCACTGGTTGAGAATTATAGTGAATTCATCTCCAACTGGTTTGGAGAAAAGTGGATTAGTAGAGGATTACCCCACCTCTGAGACCACTATAATTGCCTGCGTTATTTACTGTTTTATTGAATCATACTTTTAACTGCTGCATTCATTGTTAAGTGTTTCATTAGTTGCTTTCTATTCGTCATCAGCTGACTTCAGCATATATTAAAGAAGAAACGACTCCAAGTCATTTGTTTACCTTTCAGATGAAGAAACTCACTCTTCGTGAAAAAGAGTTTAAGAGTTTCTACAAGTCTATTCACCCCCCCTCTAGACTTGTACCTGGACGACTTGTGACCTACAAGTGGTATCAGAGAGGTTGATTCATTTATTTCACGAACCAGATCTATATCAGATATATATATATATATTTACTCTCACTTTATAATGGAACACATGCACTCTAGACTCCCTGTGTTTTCAGTTGACGAGTATGATCTGTGGAAGATAAGGATGCAGGCACACTTATCTTCGATTCATGACGACATGTGGTGCATCATCGAGGATGGTCCATTCATCTTTGAGAAGGACAACACAGCAGAGGAGATCGCAGCAGGGAGGCCAGAGAAGATTCCTAAGAAGAGGACAGAGCTGACTCCCGAAGAAAGAAAGCTGGCCAATCTTGATAACCGGGCCAGAGATGTGTTATATCAAACTCTTGACAAATCCACCATGGTCAAGATCAAGAACTGTAAGAATGCCAAAGAAATCTGGGACACATTATCCCTAATGTGTGAAGGAACGGAGCTGATCAAGGAAAACAAGCTGTCAATTGCTATCCAAAAATTTGACAACTTTAAAATGAAGAATGGTGAATCCATAGATCAAGTGGACACAAGGTTCACTGAGATTATTAATGAGATCAACTCCCTCGGCAAAACCTATGGCAACAGCGAAATAGCACTAAAGGTTCTCAGATCTCTCAACCCCGAATGGAGCATGAAGGCCGTGGCCATGAGAGAGTCCAAGGACCTGAACAAAATAAAGATTCAGGAGCTGTTCTCTGATCTGAAGGCTTATGAGTTCGAGCTTCCAAGTTCATCCTCAACTGAGCCTGCAGAGAAGGGAATCGCATTTGCAGCCGAGTCCCCTGCCAAGAGCCTATCTGATGTGAAACCTCCAAATCCACTAGATTTTGAGGAAGAAATGGCATTTATAATGCAAAGGTTCAGCAATTTTAGAAAGAACTACTCCAAATATAAGAAAAATTATAAGGAGAATCCAAGAAGGAACCAGAAGGCTGGAAGCTGGAAAGTAGAATGCTACAACTTTCACAAAACAGGACACATCCAAATGGACTGTCCTGAGCTCAAGAAGGACGAAACCAATAAGGAGGTGGGCAGAAAAGAAGATAGAAGAAAGGCCCTCATAGGAGAAGACCAGGAGCATGTCGAATCAAGCAGCGGATTCTTTTCTGATGAAGATGAGGAGTATGACTGCCTGATGGCAAACCTAGCTAATGAAGAGAAAAGGTGGAAGGACTACAGCCACATCTCCACAAGCTCAAATTTTGGAGGTGAAGAATGGTTTGTAGACTCTGGATGCTCGAGGCATATGACCGGGAACAAGAAGATGCTATCCAAATACATCAAAGAAAGAGGTCCCGATGTAACCTTTGGAGATAGCTCTATAGGACAGACAAAAGGCTTTGGAGAGCTGCACCGAGGAAACATTGTGATATCCAAAGTTCATTATGTCAAAGGGCTCAAGTACAACCTCCTGAGCATAAGCCAATTCTGTGACGAGAAGAACCTAGTAGTATTCACCATCTTGAAGTGTATGGTAATAGATATCTTATCTGGAGAAGTAAAGCTACAAGGTTTCAGAAGGAGAGATGTCTACATGATTGATTGGAACACAGGAACACCTAACTCCTGTTTTCTATCCAAGACAGTAGCTGAGAATGGATGGCTGTGGCACAAAATACTATGTCACCTGAACTTCAAAGCCATCAACAAGATTAGTTCTCAGAAGCTGGTCAGAGGACTTCCAAATGAAGCATTCAAGAAGGAAGCACTTTGTGATGCATGTCAGAAAGGAAAGCAGACCAAGGCATCGTTCAAGCCCGTTCAGCCTACAACGCTCACAACAAGGATATTAGATCTACTCCACATGGATCTATTTGGTCCTATCAAGCCAAGGACTCTGAGCGGCCGGAAGCATGCACTTGTAATAGTAGATGATTATTCAAGGTACACTTGGATTATCTTCCTATACAAGAAAAGTGAAACCTTGACCAAGTTACCTGAGTTGCTCAGAAGGATCCAGAATGAGAAATCCCTTTCCATAATCAAGATCAGATCAGATAGAGGAGGAGAGTTTCTCAACAAGGCGATAACTGATTACAGCAATCAGAATGGGATCCAGCATGAGCTCTCTGCAGCCAGGATGCCCCAGCAGAATGGTGTTGCTGAAAGAAGAAACAGAACCCTGAAGGAAGTAGCAAGGTCCATGATTGCAGAAGCGGACCTGCCCTAAAGGTTCTGGGCTGAAGCTGTCAACACAGCCTGTCACACCCAGAACAGAAGTATGATAGTAGGGAGACATGGCAAAACTCCCTATGAGGTTTGGAATAATAGAACTCCTACTGTTGCTTACTTTCATGTTTTTGGTTGTAAGTGTTTCATCCACAACAATGGTAAAACACAACTAAATGCCTTTGATGTTAAAACTGATGACGGTCTCTTTATGGGATATTCCCAAAGAAGCAAGGCATATAGAGTTTTTAATAAAAGAACCTTAGTTGTGGAGGAAACACCCCATGTTGTTTTTGATGAATCTACCATTGAGTACAGGAAACAAGTTGAGCTAATTGAGAACAAGCTCAAGTCAGCAACCCTTGAAGAAGTCATTGTTCATGACACTGGAATGGTGGACTCACCTGCAGACCAGCCTGATGACCCATCTGCAGCTGCTGAAGACCCAACTGCAGATCAGACGGGATCACCAAACCTATCTGATCCAGTTGCTACTGAAGAAGACCCAGCCGGAGCTGACAAAGACTCATCTGCAGATCAGAACCAACCTGCAGATGACAAGACGGTAGTTGATCCAGTTGCAGACCAGAATCCAGCTGATGCAGATAACCACCAGGGCAATCCAACAGGGGGAACAAACCCAGAAGAGGACGATATCCCCAAATGGCTCAAGGATCACCCAATTCAGCAAATTATCGGAAAGTTGACTGATGGAGTTAAGACAAGACAGTCAACCCTACCAGCAGGAATGGCGATGTTCTCATGTTTTATGTCACAAATTGAACCCAAGACTACAGAACAAGCCTTGGAAGATTATTCATGGATTAATGCCATGCAAGAGGAATTGGAGCAGATGGAAAGAAACAAAGTTTGGGAACTAACAGACAGACCTGATCACAAGAAGGTTATTGGCACCAAATGGGTGTACAAAAACAAGAGTGATGAAGACGGAGCTGTTGTTAGGAATAAGGCCAGACTTGTAGCAAAAGGTTATGCACAGTGTGAGGGAATAGATTTTGATGAAACCTATGCACCTGTTGCAAGATTAGAGGCCATCAGACTATTCCTCGCATATGCTGCATTTAAGGACATTGAAGTATATCAGATAGATGTAAAGAGTGCTTTTATAAATGGAATCCTAGAAGAAGAAGTCTATGTAGAGCAACCCCCAGGCTTTGTCAAAGGAGACAAAGTCTATAAGATGTTGAAAGCTCTTTATGGACTCAAGCAAGCACCAAGAGCGTGGTATGAAACACTGTCTGTGTTTCTTGAGAAAAATGGTTTTTGCAAAGGGAAGGTGGACAAGACCCTATTCAGAGTGGAGCAGGAAGGCCACATATTAATAGTCCAGATTTATGTGGATGACATCATATTCGGGTCAACCAATCCAGAGCTATGCGAGAAATTCTCCAACCTCATGCAAGGAGAATTTGAGATGAGTATGATGGGAAAGCTTAACTTCTTTCTCGGACTACAAGTTAAGCAGATGGAAAAAGGAATTTTCATCAACCAAGCAAAGTATACCAGAGACCTTATCAAGAGATATGGAATGGAATCAGCCAAGCCCGCAAGAATTCCAATGAGCACAAGTACTCACCTGGATGCAGACAAGGCAGGCATATCAGTGGACTCAACTCACTACAGAGGACTCATTGGATCTCTTCTGTACCTCACTGCAAGCAGGCCAGACATATCCTATGCCGTAGGAGTTTGTGCACGATTCCAGTCCAAGCCGAAGCAATCACACCTAGATGCAGCCAAGAGGATAATAAAGTACCTTAAGTCTACAATTAATGTTGGACTATGGTATCCCAAGGATGATAATTTCGAGCTGTCAGGATACTCAGATGCGGATTTCGCAGGATGCAAAATCAACAGGAAGAGCACTAGTGGAACGTGTCAATTCCTAGGAACTAGAATGATATCCTGGTTTAGCAAGAAGCAGGTCTCTAACTCTATCTCCACCACATAGTCAGAATACCTAGCTGTAGGTAGTTGCTGTGCACATATTTTATGGATTAGACAGCAGATAAGGGATTATAATATCATTGCAAACAAAGTTCCTATCTGGTGTGACAATAATATTGCTATTGCAATAACCAACAATCCGGTTTTGCATTCAAGGACGAAGCACATTGATGTTAAGCACCATTTCATTAGAGACCATGTGCTTAACAAAAGGGTTAGAGTTGAAAGAGTCAGCACAGACTACCAGATAGCTGACATCTTCACTAAACCCTTGCCAGAAGAAAGATTTATGGAGCTGAGCAGAGATCTTGGATTACTAGATTGGGAATCTATTACTGAAGCAAGTTGAAGCATTTCAGACGAAGGACGGACAAAGCAACCTAGCTGATCAGAATACCAGGCGAGAAGTCAACTCACCTGATACAGAGTGGTCAACAGTCAACAAATCAGACCAGCTAAGTTTTCTAAACTGACCTCTAAATATTTAATTATTATCTGCCATATTTATAATATTAATTTTGGTTAAAAAATGGCATTTAAATATACATTTTTATAAGCCAAGTGGCAATTTTAATACACGCGTCAATCGTTTATTAAATCGACCTCCACGGTGGCCAATCAAAATCAACCGTCGAATTTTAAAATGGGCCACCGATTCA
The DNA here is from genome assembly GCA_033398695.1 of Orobanche coerulescens. Lineage (NCBI taxonomy): Eukaryota > Viridiplantae > Streptophyta > Magnoliopsida > Lamiales > Orobanchaceae > Orobanche > Orobanche coerulescens. The sequence goes on along the minus strand of CM065811.1, from coordinate 88,087,124 downwards.
AATTTGAAATTCAAAAGAATATCAAAAGGCGTACCACCGTTTCAAATATATAATAAATTAATACAAACGTCTTTTCATCTTCTTTATAAGGAAAGAAGACCTTTCACTTTACTCTTTACGCTCACAGAAACCCTAGATTTTTCAGAGCAAAAATTTCTTGAACACCAAATACACTAAAATCTTTTATTTGCAGAAATGGCATCTGACTTCGAAGGAGTTAATTTGAAGGCGGTGAAAGACCAAATCATTTTCTCGCTGGTCGTCGACTTTGAAGGCTTATTGGAAGCCAATCTGGAGGACTACGACATGCTTAATCTGATTCGCGCAATGAAGCTTAATGGGATCTACCCATTTCTAGACATTAATCCTCAACACCTGTACAAAGAGGATGTCATCGAGTTCTATCGCGAAGTTTATTTGATTCAAGACGGAATTCATAGCACAGTTGGCGGAATACCAGTCAGCATATCTCGAGAGACGATCCGTACTGTCTTCGGAATGAAGCACCATGGTTTAGCAGTCGAAGCTCTCAAGCAATCCGCCGCCGAAACCTGGAAAAAGATTAAGGTGGAAAATATCCCGGAAAAACTGAAATTCACTGCCAAGAGGAGTGAACTCAAGAAGATTTACCGTTTCGCGTTGGACATTACCAACAAAATAATAATGGGGATGGCCGGCAGTTATGATCAACTGTCGTCATCGAAGTTTATGGTGCTGGGAGCACTGATTCAGGAAGAAGAAGTTGACTGGGCAGACTAAATCTTCAGGCAACTCGTGCGAGAGGTCAACAAAGCCGAATGGCTTGTTGACGAGAAGAGGTTCAAAACAAAGCTGGCGTTTGGAACGCAGCTAAGTTGGTTTTTGGAAAAGACTGGTGTGGCAAAGGGAAGCCCTGACCCCTTCCACCCCAATAAAAGGCTTGGTCATATGGACCACGAGAAGGTGAGGAAATTAGGAGGCACTGGGAGAGCAGCTCAGATGCTGAAGGAGCTGCCGGACACAAGGACATATCCGATATACTATTCATCAGGAGAATCGGACAGACCTGCAGCCGACTTACCAACTGCAGTCGATCAGACACCGAGTTCGACGACACTCCCATTGCAGTCAGATTTAAGAGAAGGGGACCAGCCCCTGAAGGACCCTCTATCTTGCAGTCATCACCAGAACCCTCTCCCAAGAGGCCAAGGAAACTGCAATTTAGTGAGGAAGAGCAGTCTGAACACCTTGCCAGCCCCTCAGCCAGATCACCAATTCATCCGGAAGACATGCCTGCTCCAGGCACCCTCGAGACTCGGATTGTACCTGTACTCACCCCCCCAGCCTACATTTCCGAAGAAGAAGAAGCAGGTCTCATAATTTCTATCCCTGAAGTTGATTATACCTTTAACCTGCTAGAAAACAATACTTTCAACCTATCAATTGAGCAACTCCAGCTTCTTAAGCCACAAGCATTAAAACACTCTTTTGTAAACATTTTTGAAGAGTGGAAGTTTTTCAAAACTCTGACATTTACAAATCTTCAAACTTACATTGCAACTAGTGGTTGGGAATATCCCCAAGCCACAGAGGAGGTTCTGATTCACTTTTGCAAAGAATCAGACTTAGTGTTGATCCTCCAGGCTAATTGGTTCATGTACCATTTTAAAACAAACATGGACCAATTTATCCATTCCATAATGCTTAGCATTTTTGATGGTTCTTTTGGAGAAGAGGAGGAGGAAGTTGAAAAAGAAATTCGAATTGAGGAGGTAGATGGAGAATGAAATATAGAAGTTGTTGATTTGATTGATGAAGAAGAAGAAGAAGAGAGAAGAACAGAAGAAAATATTCTAGTTGAAAAACAGTCAAGAGAAATTGAGAAAACAGAAGAGTTGGCTGATGAAGAAGAAGAAGAAGGAGAAGAGGTAGAACAAGAAAAAGATGAAGGAGAAAAGGAGGATGATGATGAAAAGGATGATGATGATGAAGGAGAAGAAGAGGAGAAGGATGATGATAACAATGATGATGATAATGATGATGATGATGGAGGAGATGCAGGAGCCGAAAAAGAAAATGAAAAAGAAAAGGATGAGGAGGAAGAAAAGGAAAAGGCAGAAGAAGACAATGAGGAGGATCAGGAGAAAGAGGAAGAGAAAGAGGAAGAGAAAGAAGAAGAAAAGGAACCAGAGCCGGAGCCAGAGCCAATTCAAGAAGCTGCAGACAGGATTGTGGTACCTGCCCGGTACACCAGCCTAGACGCAGAGCTAGCTGAAGACTCCAGGTCAGGGACCCCAGAGAAGACTCCCTCTGGACTACCAGCTGCAGACAGAGATTTGCAGTCTAGTGGTTCTTTTGCAGAAGGCTCAGGAGAGCACTCTCCATCAGCTCAGATATCTCCTGCCATGACTGAGCTGATCAGGCAGATAGTCAAAGATACAATTGGAGAGATGCTGACGTCTCAGGTCACTCCTGACCTTCAATCAATCAATGCCAAGATCGACACTCTTCTGCAGAGAGAGATTCCTCAGCCCCCTCTCCCAACCAACAACATAATGCCATTTGGCATGTCTGATTGGATGAGCAGAATGGAGCAGCAATTAACTACCCTTGTTGATACTGTAAAAAAGGGGGAAGAGAGAGCTCAGGGGGAAGGAAGTAATCAAGGAGAGATAAGGGCAGAGATAAGAAGCAAGAAGAAGCAAGATATCCTTCAAATTGAAGGACCCTCAAGTCTGAAGAGGAAGGGAGGAGCAGATCCAGATGACCAGGCTGACCAGCCTAAAGGAAAGAGAATGAGGACTAGAGGAGGTTTTGGGCCTACTCTAGAATGGGAAGGAAAGGAGCTGTGGTATGTTGAGGATTTTATACCATATGAAGCTCTGCCCATGTGGGAAACTGCAAAGAAGAAATTCATCAGAGATTATTACATCTGGGAAATACTCCAGGATGATAATCTCTTCCCACAGCAGATCTTCATCAATTTCATGGAGGAAGCCCATCCAAAGCTCTGGACTATTCTGAAGAAGCATGCTAAGGAACAAAACGCTTATCCTATGATTCCCTCATTTAGAGCAGAGGAAGCGCCGACCCGTCTGGACAATGAGCTGAATGAGCTAGAGCTTCAAAGAGAAATCAAGCAGTTATGTCTTGAGAATAGATTTACATCACAACAAGAACAAGACTTTGCAGCTCTTGTTGTGAAGAGGAAATATGGTCTTGCTCCAGTCAAGATAAGACCAATTGGAGCCAAACCCTTCAGACCTGCCAAACAGCCTATTCGCAGAGGCAGAGGAAGAGGCAGATGACTTCATTTCTTTATGCTTGTAATTTTATTTTCTGTACCTGTAAAAACTTTCTTGTAAACTTCAATCATAAACAAGTCAGAAAATCTTATAATAGTCTGTTGAATGACAATTTCCAGTTGTCTCAATATTAGACTGATTTTAGTTTGTGTCTTGCACTTAAGTGCAGACTTGGTCATTTGATTACTTGCTTAAAGTTTTGCCATCATCAAAATAGGGGGAATTTGTTAGGAATACTTGTTAGATTTTGATGATGTCATTAATATAAAATCAAATGTTTATTACTTGGCAAAAATGTAAGGAAGAACCAAATGAGTATCTTCCATAGGTCAAATATGTTAAGTATAAAACTTGGCAAAATGTAAAGAAGAACCAAATGAGTATCTTCTGTAGGCCACAAATTAGTTAGGCTAAAATCGGCTAAGTACTGAGTACAGCTAAGTTCATCAGAGAGGATCAGTTGAGTCGAGTCAGAGTAGTCCTGGTCAACATAATTTATCAGAGAAGTTTGACCAGACTGCAGCCAAGGTACCTCAGGGAAGTCACCTGATCAGATAAGTCACAAACAGTGAACAACAGAGAGGTCCTGACTGCAGAGATGTTAGCTGCATATCAGCCTAGTCGAAGGCAGCCAAGTACTCCAAGTCCACGTCAGCATGCGTTGAAAAGTCAAGTATTACGGAAAGTCACATGCAACGTGAAGAGACAAATTGGAGTGATTCCCGCAAGAGATATGATTTAAATAAATCATCCAGACCCACCTTGAAGACTTTAATCGTTTTATATTCAAAAGATTCAGCGCTCACATACAGAAGTCTTCACAACGGTCGGGAGATAAAATAAAATAATGGGAATCGGCCTTGCAACGCGTTGAAAGATTAAACAATGAAGTCTCCCTCCAACGGACGGATTTGTTCAAAAGATTTGCAACGGCTACAAGGAAAAAGCTCAGAGATCTGACCTATATATATCCTAAGATTTGAAACTGAGCAACAACCGGTGCGAACATACATTCTAGCGATCAAAGCAATCAAGCAATCTAAAGCAATCAAATAGCATCGTGAAAAGAGCAGATCTAAAAGTTCATACTTAAGGAAGCTCTTAAGTTGGAGAAGACAAAAACTCTTGTCTATAATCTTGAGTACGGGGTACTTCACTGGTTGAAGTAAGAGACTGTAAAGGCATCCGAGGATCGAGGATCAAGAGGTGCAAGGCAGTCAAGTGTGTACAACGGCACGGATTTCCACTGGTTGGAAGTTGTTGTAGTGTGGTTTGAATCACTGTAATATTTATCACTTGTTGAGAATTATAGTGAATTCATCTCCAACTGGTTTGGAGAAAAGTGGATTAGTAGAGGATTACCCCACCTCTGAGACCACTATAATTGCCTGCGTTATTTACTGTTTTATTGCATCATACTTTTAACTGCTGCATTCATTGTTAAGTGTTTCATTAGTTGCTTTCTATTCGTCATCAGCTGACTTCAGCATATATTAAAGAACAAACGACTCCAAGTCATTTGTTTACCTTTCAGCTGAAGAAACTCACTCTTCGTGAAAAAGAGTTTAAGAGTTTCTACAAGTCTATTCACCCCCCCTCTAGACTTGTACCTGGATGACTTGTGACCTACAATAATGTGGTTCGGTACTACAATTATATTATTTAATTCATCATTTTCATTCGCCTGGTGGGTCCCAGTCGGGGATTCACGGCACTGTAATATCCGCCTAGTTTGGGGTGTTACACCTGCTCACTAACAGGAGAAATAATTCTATCTTGGTATTCAGTAGAGACTGCTACTTGCCCACTATGTTGCATTTTGAGGTTCACCCCAACAACCGGTGATTAGATCGAACTACTATAATGACTAACTTAATGTCACAAATACATCTCCTACTAAAACCTCAAGTCAAAGGTCCACGTATACCTATCACAACTTTTCGAGTCAGTCACTGAAAATCCCTGAGTGATATCCATGTGACTGAATCGAGGTGAGTTGTATTCAAGTATACTAATCCCATTAGTATATCTGTAATGTGTGCTCCCACTAATCATTAGTGAAGACATGCACTCTACATGTTAGAGTATTCGTTATACATGCCTTGTCTAAACTTACTTCCATGTTGAGTTTTATTGACTTGTGAACCAATTAAGTATTCGATCCCTAAACAATTCCATTGCCTATATCCTTATCTCCATAAGGAGTGGAATGTTTGCTTCTCAAAAATGCAAGGACTATTATTTTACTAAATCACAATACCTGTGATATATAATAATATAAAAATAATAAATGTCTTATATAATGTGCATAATTACAATGCAATACTCTCACTCTCATCCTTTGAGTAGCATTCGAGTGCATATTCCTAACAATCTTCCAATTACACTCAATGCCACAAACTATGGTATATAATACCCATACTCTCCAGATGTCGCTCTAAAACCATATGAGATAGTGGCTTGGTCAGTGGATCATCAACGTTATTTGCTGTGTCTACTCTTTGCAGTACTACATTCCCTTTCAGAATCATTTTCTAACAAAAAGATATTTTCTCTCAATATGTTTGGTGTTGTAGTGATCCCTAGGCTCCTTAGCCTGTGCAACAGCTCCCGTTGTTGTCGCAAAAAGTGTCACGGGATTCTCTGTGTGAGGAACCACTTGAAGTTCCTCAGTGAACTTCTTAATCCAAAAAGCTTCTTTAGCAGCCTCCATGGCTGCTTGATATTCGGCTTGACACATAGAGATTGCAATCGCGCTTTGCTGGGAACTTCTCCAAGCTACTGTTCCACCATCCAGAGCAAAGATATACCCTGAAGTGGACATCTTCGCATCCATGTCCCCCAAAAAATCTGAATCTGTATAACCCTCCGCTTTTACTTCTCCACCGCCATACGCAAGAACCAAGTCTTTAGTCCTCTTCAGGTTTTTAAGAAAGTTCTTCACAGCAGTCCAGTGTTCCTGCCCTGGATTTGACTGAAACGGACTTAATACGCTTACAACATAGGCTATGTCCGGTCTAGTGCAAATCATAGCGTACATGAGGCTAACCACCGCCGAAGCATAGGTTACCTTACTCATTTCCTTTTTGTCTTCCTCACTTTGAGTACACATCTCTAAGTAAAGTTTTATTCCATGTCGTATATGTAGGAACCCTCTTTTAGAATCTTCCATCCTAAATCGCTTCAGGATCTTTTCTATGTAGAGGGATTGGGAAACACCTAACATTCTTTTCGCTCTATCCCGGTAAAGTCGAATATCCAGAATATAGGTAGCTTGTCCCAAGTCTTTCATTGAGAACTCTTTAGAAAGCCAAGCTTTCACAGAACTAAACATTCTTACGTCGTTTCCTATAAGTAAAATGCCATCCATATATAGTATTAAGAACGTAATTTTAGTTTGGAATGGCAGAACACTAATTGTTGCTTATTTTCATATCTTTGGTAGTAAGTGTTTCATCCACAACAATGGTAAAATCCAACTAAATGTTTGTGATGCTAAAGATGATGATGGTCTATTTATGGGATACTCACAAATAAGCACGGCATACAGAGTATTTAATAAAATAACATTAGTTGTAGAAGAAACGCCCCATGTTGTGTTTGATGCGTCTACTGTTGAGTAAGGAAATAGGTGGAATCAATTGAGAAAAACCTCAAATCTGCCCTAGAACAAATCATCATTAGTGATACAGGAATGATGGACTCATCTGAAGACCTAACTGCAGATCAGGCTGAAGACCCAACTACAAATCCAACTGTACCTGTTCCAACTGCAGCTGATGAAGAACCAACTGCAGAGCAGACATGATCCCTATCTGCAGCTGACAAGACCATAGCTAAACCAGTTGCAGATCAAGAAGGCCAAAATAAAGTTGATGCATAGAGAGACGAAGTACATCAAAGCAACTCAATAGGGGGAACAAACCCAGAAGATGACACCCCCAAATGGCTTAGAGATCATGCCATCCAACAAATCATTGGAAACATAACTCATGGAGTCAAGACCATGCAATCTACAGAACCAGCAGGAATGGCAATGTTATCATGTTTCATGTCTCGGGTGGAACCCAAAACAACTGAACAGGACCTGGATGACTACTCATGGATAATTGCAATGCAAGAAGAGCTAAACCAAATGGAGAGGAACAATGTATGGGAACTAACAGACAGACCAGATCACAAGAAAGTCATGGGCAACAAGTGGGTGTATAAAAACAAATGTGATGAAGATGGAGCTGTTGTTAGGAATAAAGCCAGACTAGTTGCAAAAGGATATGGGCAGTGTTAAGGAATATATTTTGATGAAACATATGCACCTGTAGCAAGATTGGAAGCTTTCAGACTATTCCTTGCATATGCAGCATTCAAATATTTTGATGTCTACCAAATGGATGTGAAGAGTGCTTTTCTCAATGGAGTACTAGAATAAGAAGTCTATGTGGAGCATCCCCCTGGATTTGTTAAAGGAGACAAGATATACAAGCTTCTAAAAGCTCTATATGGACTCAAGAAGACACCAAGAGCTTGGTATGAAACTTCATCAGTATTTCTGGAGAAGAATGGATTTAGCAAAGGAAGGGTGGACAAGACACTCTTCAGAGTTGAACATGAAGACCACATATTACTTGTTCAAATTTATGTGGATGACATCATATTTGGCTCAACTAGTCCTGAGCTATGTGAAAAATTCTCAAACCTCATGCAAGGAGAATTTGAGATGAGTATGATGGGAAAGCTTAATTTCTTTCTTGGTTTGCAAGTCAAACAAGTTGACAATGGAATCTTCATCAACCAAACAAAGTATACAAGAGATTTAATCAAAAGGTTTGGCATGGACTCAGCCAAATCACTAAGAGTTCTCATAAGCACATCCCTACACCTATATGCAGATGAAAGAGGCATTCCAGTGGATCCAGCACACTACAAAGGACTAACTGGATCACTTCTATATCTCAGTGCACGCAGACCAGATATTCCATATGCAGTAGAAGTGTGTGCAATATTTCAATCCAAGCCGAAGCAATCTCACCAGGAAGCAGCTAAGAGGATAATTAGATATCTTCAATCAATGTTGGTTTATCGTATCCTAAAGATGACAACTTTGAATTATCAGGATATTCAGATGCAGACTTTGTAAGATGCAAGATTGACATGAAAAGAACCAGTGGAACATGTCTGTTCATCAAGAAGCAGGTATCCAACTCAATATCCACAACTGAGTCATAATACCTAGCTGCAGGCAGTTGTTGTGCTCAAATTCTTTGGATCAGACAACAGTTAAGGGACTACAACATCATAGAAAATGAAGTTCTCATATGGTGTGACAACAATAGTGCAATTGCTATAACTAACAATCCAGTATTACATTCAAGAACAAAGCACATAGATGTCAAACATCATTTATCGGAGATCATGTATTTAACAAAAGAGTAAGAGTGGAAAGGGTCAGCACAGAGCATCAAATTGCTGACATATTCACTAAGCCTTTACCAGAAGAAAGGTTTCTGGAACTTAGCAGGAATCTTGGATTAGTAGATTGGGAATCTAGTACTTAGTTGAAAAACAGATGAGAAAAGTCATCTGACCTGGAGCAGACAAGAGACGAAGGAAAAGTCACCTGATCAGACCATTGAAAAAAAGTCACCTGATCAGACCAGTCAAGAAACATCACCTGAGGCTGAAAAGTTAGCTGACATCAACCACATGCGACATACCTCACCTGATGCAGAGTAGACAAGAAGTCAAACGGTCAATCAGTTAAGTTCATCCCTTGACCGACACATGATTATTATATTATTTATTTACACGTGGATAAAAACACATGATCACACTACCTCCACGATGTCCAATCAACTCCAGCCGTCATTCTTTATTTATCAAAATCCATATCGCCGCTTACTTATTTAATTATTAAAAATTCAAAAAAAAAGTTTTCCACTGGGTATATAAGACAGTGGAAATCATTTCCGTATGTAAAACCTTATCGTCTTCAAGCTCAAGAACCCTAATTTTTCAAAAGCAGCAAAATTGCCTGAATATTCACTACACTCAATCGAAGATCTTATTTTTTTAGAAATGGACTCAACCACTTACTTCGACGGTGTCAATCTCAAGCTGGTGAAGGAGCAAATCATTTTTAGCATTGTTGTCGATTTCTAAGGTTTGCTTGAATCGAACAACACGGAGGATGGATAAAAATGGCATATACCATTTCCTAGACATCAACCCGTCGCAACTATTCAAGGAAACCGTCATCTGCTTCTACAAGGAAGCCCAAGTCACCCCATACGGAATCGAAATCTCGATTTTTGGTGAATCTATCACCATCGACAAAAAGACTATTGCAGATGAATTTCAATTGGAAAATCGAGGCCTTGCAGTTGAAGCCTTGAAACCAAATCCATTCGAGCTATGGGAGGAGATAAGGATACCTGCCCAGTCACCTAAGGTCAGATTCACGGCAAAGAGAGGAGATCTTAAGAAGGAGTACAAGTATGTTCTTGACATCACTAATAAAATCGTCATGGGCATGGCAGGCAGTTACGATCAACTATCATCTGCCAAGTATATAGTGATGGGAGCATTAATCCAGCAGGAAAGAATCAACTGGCCGGATTATATTTACAGGCAGATGGTTCGGGAAGTCAATAAAGTCAGCTGGGATAATGACGAGAAAAAGTTCAGACAGAAGTTGGCATATGGGACTCAGATAAGTTGGATCTTGGATTTTCTTGGAAAAGCCAAAGGAAAAGCATAAACTTTCTTTATTAGCAAGAGACTTGGTCATCTGGACCAAGCGACAAATGAAAAGCTTGCAGCAAAGAACAAGTCCAGGGCAGCTGAGATTCCCAAGGAGATGAGAAGTGGAACCTCACCCTATAGAATCCCCTCAGACCCGATGAAGTTCAATATGATGCAGGTGCACAAAACCCACCTGAGGAAATTGCAGAAGAGATGACCTCAGCCCCCTCTGTAGCTGAGATACAAAAGTCACATGCACCTGAGATCTTACTTGCAGATGATTTTGACAGCGACAACATTCCTCTTACCAAGATCTTTAAAAAGAGTAAGTCACCTGAAAAACCCTCCTACATTGTATCCTCACCCGTATCATCTCCCAAATGTCAGAGAGGACTAGTGGACTATCCCTGAGACACAGAGGAAGAAATGCAGCTGATCATCTCACATGCACCTGCACCTGCACAAACTGAAGATCAACCTGAACATCCATCTGAGCTGATGGCAGATGTCGTTCCCCTCCTAACTCTTCCAAGCATAACAGAGGAAGAGAAAGCATAGGAGACAATTGAAGTACCTCAAGCAGGCTATTCTTTCAATCTCAGAAAAAACAACACTCTGAACCTGACCAAAGCTCAACTACAGTTGGTAAGAAAAGAAGTTCTAAATTACTCTTTTATAAACTTGTATGAAGAATGGAAAGAACTTAAAATGCTTACCCTCTCTCAACTAAGAAAATTTGTTGAGGAGAAGTACCTGGGATCACCCTATTGATGTAGAACATCTTTTATGTATTTCTGTCAACAGACGAATATGCAGTTATTGCTGGAGGAAAACTGGTTCATCTCTCACTTTAAACAAAACATGGACCAGTTCATCCTCCAGGTTATGAAAGATGTATTTCAGGGAAAAATCTTTGCTGAGGAGGATGGAGTAAGAAAAGAAGAAGGAGAAAGAGGAGAGAATAAAATTATCATTAATGAAGTTGAGAAAACTGAAATTGAAGAAGTTGAAAAGAAAGAGTAAAACTTGAACAAAAAGATGAAGTTGAAAACAAGGATGAGGAAAAGGAGGAAAAGAAAGGAGAAGATGAGGAGATCATAGAAGAAGAAAAGAAAGAAGATGGAAAAGGAGAAGAAAAAGAAGATGAAAAGAAGAAGAACAAGAAGATGAAAAATAAGAAGAAGGAGAAAGAAAAGATGAGGAAAGGAGAGACGATGAGGCTGATGCACCTGATCAAGCATCCAGCTCTCATCATCCCGCAGAAGATGACAAATCAGGTACCCCTGATAAAACACCTTCTGATCAAGAAGCATCTGATTTAAGTCTACCCTCATAGAAGTCTACAACCAGATAATCAGCCGCACAGGAAGGCTCAGGTGAAAACAATACTAACCAACTGTCACCTGAAGTCACTGACCTGGTCAGAAGACTTGTGGAAGAAACGGTTGCAAAGCTTCTGGAAACCAAGGTTAAACCTGACTTGCAGTCCCTTCATACCAAGGTGGACACCCTGCGCAATAGAAAGGAACCCTCTCCAACACCCTCAAACTCCAGAATGCCTCTTGACATGTCTGATTTTATGACTAGGGTGGAGGATCAGCTAGCCAAGATTATTGATGCTGGCAAAAAGGGGGAAGAAATAAGACAGGGGGAAGCGATTAATCAGGGGGAAGAAAGACAAAACCTAAGAAAAAAACAAGATCTTCCTCTGTTTCAGGCAGGAACCTCAAATCTGAAAAGGAAAGAGTCAGCTGCACCATCAGACCCACCTGCAGCCAAAACGAAAAGAAATAGGCAGGATCCTATTGTACCATTACAATTGGAACGAAAAGAGCTATACTATGTGGAATAATTCCTTCCTACAGAAGCTGAACACATGTGGGGATCTGCCAGAAAACAGTTTATTGAAAAATACTATCTATGGGAGATCATTCAAGATCCTGAGAGCTCCCCACATAAAATTTTATATTGACTTTATGGAGCTCAAATGGCCCAACTTATGGGAAATCTTGAAGAAGTATGCAAGGAAAAAAATTCAATGCATATCCAAGGATGCCTGCCTTTTTACCTGAAGAAGCTCCCACTCTCATGAACGGAGAACTGGATGAGATTGCCCTTTAAGAAGAAATCAAAAAACTATGCATCGAAAATAAATTTACATCTCCAGAAGGACAACAGTATGCCTCTCTGATAGTTAATAGGAAATATGGGTTAGCTCCAGTTTCAAAGAGGCCCATTGGAGAAAAGCCACTGAGATCACTTCCTCCAGCAAGGCAGATCAGAGGAAGAGGAAGAGGGATAGAAAAGAGCTAGAGATGCTATTTTTGTTATTTTTAATTACTTGTAATTTACTTATAATTTCTCTGTAATTTTCGTTTAAAGACTGCTCTGTACTGTAATAAAACAATGATAAGTTTATAACAGTCAACTTGAATGACAACCACTAGTTGTCTCAAAAAGACTGAGTTTGATTTTTGTCTTGCACTTTACTTTTGTGCAGACTTGTTTACATTTGGAATGCTTAAGTTTTGCCATCATCAAAATAGGGGGAAATTGTTAAGAATACTTGTTAGATTTGATGATGTCATCCCTGTATTAAGAATTTATTCAAATGTATGTTCCAAGTACTTGGCATTGTAAAGAAGAACCAAATGAGCATCTTCTATAAGTCATTGAAAAGGCTAGTTGATCAGATTTAATCAGTAGAAAATCGGCTAAGTATAGAACTGTCAATATATCAGAGAAGTCATCACACGAGTTCTTTATCAGGCGAGTTTTGGTCAACAAGAACATCAGAGAGGTTTGACCAAAACACTGTAGCAGCCGAGGTGCAAACAAGTTATCATCAGGCGAGATAACTTCAGCCGAGTTTTGGTCAACTCAACAGATCATAGGAGGTTGACCACAGACAAAAAATAATCAGGCAACCTATCAGAGAAGTTCTGGTCAACAGAGTATATCAGAGATGTTTGACCACATGCGAGTTTAATATCAGACGAGCTTTCAAACAGCTGAAGTTTAACAGAGCAGATCAGAGAACTTTATTAGAGCATATCAGAGAACCTTGTCAAGACAGATCAGAGAAGTTTTCAGAGAAGTTCTTTCAACAGAAACATCAGACACGCTCTGAACTAAGTCCACGTCAGCAAAGCATTGAAAGTCAACAATTACGAAAAGACACGTGCACACTTAATTCAAGGAGACAAAGTGAATGATTTTTGGAAAGTTAGGAATAAAATATTCCTTAAGATCCACGCCAGAAAGACTTATGAATATACAACTCAAGAAAAGCATATTAACGGGAAGATTCTTCAAACGGACAAATTTGAAGAAAGGTAATCAAGCCGTGCAAAGAGATGAATGAATAAACAAAGAAGTTTACTCTCCAACTGACGGATTTGTTACAGTAACGCAACGGCTATGAAGAATCTCAAAGGATTCGTACTATAAATATTTGAAGACAAAATTGAGCAAAGTACGATGCGAACAACACTTACAAGCGATCAAAGTATTCAAAGCAATCAAAGCTATCAAAGCAAACAATAGCATCGTGAAGAGCAAAGCTTAAACAGTCATATTCTGAGAAGCTCTTTAGTTGGAGAAGACAAAAACTCTTGTCTTAAAAGTTTGAGCATGGGGTTGCTTTCTTGAACGAGGTTCTCGAAAGTAAAGAGACTGTAAACGCATCCACGGGTTCTTGATTGGAAGGTGATAGACAGCTTGCGAGTTGTTGAGGCATCCACGGGTTTTCAATCAAGAGGTGCTAGGCAGTTAATGGATTTGCAACGGCCACCGGTTTCTTATGGTTGGAAGTTGTTGTAACTGGTTGAATCATTGTAACGTTTATCACTGGTTGAAAGTTATAGTGAATTCATCTCCAACTGGTTTGGAGAAAAGTGGACTAGTAGAGGATTACCAAACCTCCGAAATCACTATAAGTGTTTGCGTGTTTTACTACATTCATCATACTTATCTGCTGCATTCATATTTACTGTTCTATATAGCAGTCAACTGTCTTTCGCATAACTTAGTTTTACAGTTGACATAAGTCATCTGCAGTTGACATTAGTCACCTACATTGTTATCAGCTGTGCTTCCGCATTATCATTTGCAGTTAAGCTGCATAATTTATCAGCTGAGTAAACTCACCCGAGATTCAGGAAAAGAGTTTATTAAGTCTATTCTGTTGGGAGTATGCCCTCGAATACCACTCAGAGGATGATTGAGTGAAGGCATTGTACTTGTAATTATGTAAATCACTAATATAAGGCAATGGGTGTTTCTTTATTTACTGGTAGTTACTGGCATTCCTAACTCGTAAATATACATGTAGAAACTAGTCCGTGTATTTGAGAGCAAAACGTTCCACTTCTTATTGGATAAGGGGGTCCGCACTGTAAAGGTTTATAGCTCAAATACTTAATCATTCGCAAGTCGATGAAACTTGACTGGGCGTTAAGTTTATGTGAAGACTTGTATGACATGTTCTTTGTCATGGAGAGTGCCTATCGAACGCTAATGGTTAGTGGGAGCACATGTTATAGGTATGCTAATTGGATTAGTATACTTGAACCGACTCACCCTCGATTCGTCACACGGATTTCACTCCGGGACAGTCAATGATGGAATCGAAAGGTTGTGATAGGTATTCGTGAACCTTCGACTTGAGGATTTAGTAGGGATGTGCTTGTGACGTCAATATTTTCATTAGAGTAGTTCGACCTTATAAACTTGGAAGCGGGGGTCAACCTCGATGTGCATCTTGACGAGAAAGTAGCAGGTCCTACTGAATACCAAGATAGAATTCTTTCTCCCGTTAGTGAGCGGGTTATATGTCCTATGTGGTTATTGGCAGATGAGATCATAAGTCTTTGGCCAAAGCATTGGAGCTAGTAATATTGGATCACGAGAGCTCGATGATCTCGATTTGCATTAATGCATGCATAGAGTCAAGGACAGATAGGGTTTGATTGACCGTGACCCTATAACTTGATCGGGACATTTGAAAGAAGGGTTTATACGTATACTGGTATTCACAAAAGAATGGTTCTTGAATGATCCCAATCATTCGTTCTCAGTTGGGGTGCGGTGTAGGCCGCGAGGATGGCTAGGTGGTGCTACTACTATTTGGTTCCTCCCATTGCTGACTGAGGCGGACCTACCGAGTCGCTCAGTAGGATTAACGACGGAATGAATCAAGCTAATTCTCTCATTATGAATATTAGATATTGGATATCTATATTTGGGACATTGAATGTT
Source organism: Orobanche coerulescens (assembly GCA_033398695.1). Taxonomy (NCBI): domain Eukaryota; kingdom Viridiplantae; phylum Streptophyta; class Magnoliopsida; order Lamiales; family Orobanchaceae; genus Orobanche; species Orobanche coerulescens. Next base: position 88,071,840 of record CM065811.1, on the reverse strand, counting down.
TAAATTGATTTATTTGATAAATTGATTTACGGCCTAATGAAATAAATAAATTACTGGGTAATTAATTTAATTCATGAATATAATTATTTCTTGGAGAAATTAATATATTATTTTGTATTTGATATGTTTAATTAATTGGATTAATTAATTGATATAAATACATCGAAACGGAATTGGAGTTTATCTATTTGGACTCTCGGGAGTCCGAAATGAACTAAACTCATTCGTTTCATCCTCATGGCCGCCCCCCCACTAATATACATGTGTATATATTGACTTGTCCAAATAATGATGTTTGGAATATCATGTGTTGAGGGGACAAGCATTATACACATTATATGGTGGGGTTAGATTCTCTTTGCATGAGTTGTATTCTTGTGAGTTGAAAATGCATAAGAAGAGGACTTTGATCTCTCATTCCCATTACATTATTGCTTACATGAGTTGTAGTGAGAGAAAGTGAGAAAGGAGTTCTTCTTAATAGTCATCTTCTTCATCAACTTAGTTCTTGATTGTTCTTAGAGAAACATCAAGAAATATTGAGAGATCAAACATTAAAACACTTAGAGTGTTACAATCAAAAGCTTCATCACTTGATTCTAGCCGTAACCTTAGAGGTTAATCGGGTGTTGTCATTCTGGTCATTTTTCCGGCGCGTGACAAGTAGAGACGCGGTGCTTTCGGCATTGGATTGTTCAAGGGCTTGGAGCGGATTGGATTCGTAGAGATCAAGCAAAGCTTGGGGAATAGCTCAAGAGAAGGTTACCATTTAATCAACGGACTTCAAGGGTTAGTTTCTTACAACTCTTGCTTTTCGTTTATATATTCGTATATACGTAGATCGATCGATCCTCGTAGGGATTCGGATCGAATTAATTTTTGTTTACCCAACAGTGGTATCGAAGCATAGGTCTTGCGATCGTATATACGATATTGGCATTTGAAATGCTCGATTAGATGGTGAATGATTTGGAATCATTTTAGTCATAATCATGATATATGTTTTTCGTTCGTTATAGTTGTATTTTTCGTAAGTTTATGTCTAAATATAAATCTTCTATTTCTTGGAAATATGATTTATATTGATGATATGAATGTTGAAAAATATAGATATTGGATATCCGGTCGAAAAACTAGCCCCGAATTGCCGTTGGACGGTCCGGGGGTGGTCCAGAAGCAGGGGGCCATGGCCCAGGGCTGTTGCAGCACGGTGAGGAAGGGATCTTGTGGCCGCGGCCCGTGGCTGATCCAACTGCAGCCCAATGGTGTTTTTCGGGCGCGGTTCAGCCCTTTTCGGACCCGTTTCGGGCTTGTTTTCTTCGTGTATTCCTAAAAATGATTTCCCACATTTAAAATTGGATTTCATATGATTAAAATGATTTATGGTATTTCATTTTATAAAGGAAAATTGATTTATTGGAATACTTGTGATCGACCGAATTATTTGAACATTTTTCATATTACCGATTGTGTGAATCGATTGGATCGGTTCGTATTGTTGATTGGATCAATGTATCTCTACGCTTTCCATTTATTTAGTATTTATTGGATGAATGCTTTTGAATGGGGATGTGGTTCGTGGACTTAGTTTTTGAATCGTTCGTTTTATTCGATTGGGTTGTAAAGCCCTTTTGAGCCTATTTATTTTACTAGAAATATTTGTATCTAGGATGCAATTTTCAATGTAAAATTTATATGTAATGACGAAGACTGGAGGAAGATCCGTTTCGAGAAGATGAAGATTCAAGACGAAGACTTGTAATTAGATTACGGAGTTTTTGTTTTCTAGGAACGGTCCATGAACCACATGGTGGTAGCAACTAGGTTATGAATGGTTGTTTCATATTGTATGAATGCCACAAATGCGCTTAAATGATTAATGTGCAAAGTGCAACGTTAATCGCGAAAATTCTCCCAGAACAAATTATTAAGTTTATTAGGTTTCAAGGTTTTCCTTCCCTCCATCGAGTTTTCGGGAAATTGAAATCCAAACCGGATGTGCTATGCTTCCGAGTTATTGGGGTAGTCGTTCGGGGAGGATGGATAAATTACTGGGAGCGCATTGGATGCCTTCGGTTGGAGCAAATTTTATCTCTATAAACCTGATAGGTTGCCGGATAAGATTCAATTGTGAAACTGATTTGCGTCGATGGTCTAAACTTAACTTGTTCACAAACCATAGAAACCGTATATGTTGATGGGAGTGAACAAGGGGAAAAAAAGATCGAATCATACATTAGATGGGTTGGTGTTGACACCACTTTATGAAAATTAATAGACTGGAAACCTGTTCAGTTGCCCTCTATTAAGATTTATAAAGAACTCGATCACCACTATGAAGTAGTGCGACGATACTTCCGGATTTCACATGGGAGTGTGTTGTTCCGATAAAAATAGTGGGAGCTGGGTAACAAGAATAGAAAAGCCCTTAATTCTATACTCAGAACATAATTGAATGAGTCACTAATTAATCAATCGTACTTAATGCAGACATAACTCTCAATATGACAATGAATCCACTCGCAATTCTATAAAAAAGAACACCTTGATGGGACCTAACTTTGTGGATTGGCTCCGCAATCTGATGATTGTCCTTAGTATAGAGGCACTGGGATACGTCTTGGAGACGGACATTCCGGCGCCTCCAATGCGGACAAGAGCCAATCAGGAAGAGATTGAAAACCACGAAAAGTTGGTTAAGGATGACGTGAAAGTCCGTGCTTATATGATGGCTTCCATGTCTAATGAGTTACAGAGAGCTCATGAGAAAATGACTTCTGCTAGGCAGATTCTATCTCACTTAACCGAGCTTTATGGTGAGCACAACAAAACTGGTAGATATGAGATATCCGAGCAACTGTTTGGTGCAAGAATGAAGGAAGGTGAGAAGGTTGGGGAACACGTCCTCAAAATGATATCCATGATCGAGAGATTGGAGGCTCTTGATTTTAAAATGTATACTTCTCTCCAAACCGACCTTATCCTTCAGTCTTTCCCTGATTCCTTCTCACAGTTTGTTATGAACTTCAACTGCAATGAGATTGCATGTAACTTAGCTGGGCTAATGAAAAAACTGGTGACCGTTCAGTCTCATATGAAGACTCCGCGGATGAAGGAGTCTACCCTTGTGATTTCTTCCGAACTTCGGAAGTCTAAGAATAAGAAGAAAAAGACCAAGAAGCAGACTGGACCACAAGTCAAGGACCTTAAGGGTAAGGGCAAGGCCCCGATGGTTCCTAAGAGCAAGAAGAAGGACGCTTGTCTCAAGTGCGGTGAGCTGGGCCACTGGGCTAGAGACTGCCCGATTATTCATGGCGCTTCAGGTATAGAACTTTTAGTTTTGGAAACAAATTGTTCTGCTACTGTATTTTATACTTCCTGGATACTGGATTCTGGTGCTAGTTCTCATATTTGTACCGTGAATCAGGATCTGGAACAAAGTAGGAAGCTTGGAGCTGGAGAAGTTATGATCACAATCGGAAGTGGGCATAGTGTCGAGGCGACCGACATAGGATCACTTTTTGGGTTCAGAATTCGGCTTTGTTTTGACTTTAGAAGATGTACTTGTTTTGCCCAAGGGGCACAAAAACATTGTATCCATTCCGGTCATGGACCGAAAAGGCTTTTCATTTTTCATTTGGTGATGGTTCCTGCAAAATTTATTTCAGAAATAAACTAGTGGGTACTGCTACATTGTTAAATGGATTGTATCATCTAAATCTCAGCAACAAAGAAGTTGTGAATACTATGACTAGAAAACGTGGTAGGGATGAAACCAATCAAGTTTTGAAATGGCATCTTAGACTTGGTCATGTTGGTCAGACCAAGGTTTACAAGATGGAAAAACATGGACTTATGGGTCCATTGGGATCGGATCCCATTCCTACTTGTGAATCTTGCCTTAAAGGCAAAATGACTAAATCCCCCTTCACAGGGAATTTTGAAAGAGCCGCTGATAAACTGGGATTAATCCATACCGACGTATGTGGTGCTTTGGAAGTAGCACGTGACGTATATCAGTACTTCGTTACGTTTACAGATGATCATACTAGGTATGGTTCTGTATACTTAATGAAACATAAATCCGAGGCCTTTGAGAAATTCCAAAAATTTAAGGCCATAGTCGAGAAATAGACTGGTAATCATATCAAAGCACTTTGGTTAGACCGAGGTGGCGAGTATATGAGCATAGAGTTTGACGAGTTCCTTAAGGAACATGGAATAGTATAACAACTAACACCTCCAGGTACTCCCCAGTTAAATGGTGTGTCAGAAAGAAGGAACCAGACCTTGTTGGACACAGTCCGTTTCCATGTTGGGCTATACTGACTTACCGATTTACCTATGGAGGTATACACTCCTGACTGCTGCAAATATCGTGAACAGATGTCCTTCCTAATCCATTCCTAAAACTCCACATGAGATGTGGGAGGGTAGGAAACCAAGTCTTAATGACATTAGGATTTGGGGATGTCCCGCCTATGTCTATAAGACTAAGGTGGATAAGTAGGAAGCTAGGTCTGTGCAGAGACTTTTCATTGGATTCCAATCTAAGACGATGGGTTTCTATTCTACATGCCCAAAGATTAAAAGATCGTTGTTGCTTTGCATGCACACTTCCTCGAAGAAGAGTTCATTCAGGAAGGCGGAGCACGTATAAATATTTCTTTGGAAGAATACAATGAAACTTCTCAGGAGACACCTACGCGAGAAAAATGGAACCGAACCTTCTATAACACAAGTACAACCACCTCGTAGGTCAAGTAGGGTGTCTCAATTACCTGAGAGGTATAGTTTTATGCACTTGGATGAACTGGGTTTCCTCGAGGTTCCAAGTGATAAACAAGAGACCGACCCATGACCAATGACCTAGAAATGGTGGATGTAGACTCCATGAAATGGACTGTAGCAGTCTTCATGTAGTTGGGACCTTCATTTTGATGAGACAGTCAAAGAGTTTGACTTTGTGCAAAATGAAGAGAAACCTTGTGTATACAAGAGGTTTAGTGGGAGCAAGATCACATTCTTAGTACTATATGTAGATGACATTCTACTAATAGGAAATGATGTGGGAATGCTCAGTTCTGTGAAAGCTTGGCTTTCGAGTAATTTCTCCATGAAAGACTTTGGAAAAGAAACCTATATTCTTGGGATTCGACTCTACTGGGATAGATCGAAGAGAATGATAAGTTTTTCCCAAGCCCTCTATATAGATTAGATCTTAAAGAGGGTTCATTCCTATGCGACATGAAATAAAACTCACCTTGAAGATGTGTCCTCATAGTGAGGAACAATGAAAGGAAATGAGTTATATACCATATGATTCGGCAGTAGGTAGCCTTACATATGCTTTATTGTGTACGAGACCTGACATTGCGCATGCTGGGAGCATGGTAAGTAGGTTTCGGGCTAACCCAGTTCGGGAACATTAGACCGCCATAAAGAACGTTCTCTTAATGGAGGAGCAGTATCATGGCATAGTGCCAAGTATAGCGCGACTGCTAATTCCACCTGTTAGGCTGAGTATAAAGTGGCCTCGGAGGCCTCCAAAGAAAGAATTTAGAAGTTACTAGGTAAACTTCACGTGAAACCTTGTGCTGCGGTGCCAGCGCGGTAGCACAGGCCTAGGAGCCGAGGTTTCACAAAAGTACCAAACATATTGAGAGAGTATCATCTCGTAAGAGCATTTGTTCGCAAAGAGATACATTATGCTGCATAGAGTAGAGTCAGCCGACTACGTCGCTGATCCACTGACCAAGCCACTTTCTCAGATTATCTTAGAGCGTCATCTAGAGAACATGGGTATTAGATACCATAGTGTGTGGCATTGAGTGCAAGTGGGAGATTGTTGGGAGTATGCCCTCGAATGCCACTCAGAGAATGATTGAGTGAGGGCAATGTACTTGTAATTATGTAAATCACTAATATAAGGCAATGGATGTTTCTTTATTTACTTGTAGTTACTGGCATTCCTAACTCGTAAATATACATGTAGAAACTAGTACGTGTATTTGAGAGCAAAATGTTCCACTCCTTATTGGATAAGGGGGTCGGCACTGGAAAGCTTTATAGCTCAAATACTTAATCGTTTGCAAGTCGATGAAACTTGACTGGGCGTTTAGTTTATGTGAAGACTTGTATGACGTGTTCTTTGACATGGAGAGTGCATGTTGAACAATAATCGTTAGTGGGAGTACACATTATAGGTATGCTAATTAGATTAGTATACTCGAACCGACTCACCCTCGATTCTTCACACGGATTTCACTCCGGGACAGTCAATGACGGAATCGAAAGGTTGTGATAGGTATTCGTCAACCTTCGACTTGAGGATTTAGTAGGGATGTGCTTGTGACGTCAAGATTTTCATTAGAATAGTTCGACCCTATAAACCGGGAGGCGGGGGTCAACCTCGATGTGCATCTTGATGGGCAAGTAGTAGGTCTTACTGAATACCAAGATAGAATTCTTTCTCCCGTTAGTGAGCGGGTTATATGTCCTATGTGGTTATTAGCAGATGAGATCATAAGTCTTTCGCCAAAGCATTAGAGCTAGTTGTATTGGATACACGAGAGCTCGATGATCTCGATTTGCATTAACGCATGCATAGAGTCAAGGACAAATAGGGTTTGACTGACCATGACCCTATAACTCGATCGGGACATTTGAAAGAAGGGTTTATACGTATACTGGTATTCACGACAGAATGGTTCTTGGATGATCCCAATCATTCGTTCTCAGTTAGGGTACGGTGTAGGCCGCCGGGCTGGCTAGGTGGTGCTACTACTCTTTGGTTCCTCCCATTGCTGACTGAGACAGACCTACCGATTCGCGCAATAGGATTGACGACGGAATGAATCAAGCTAATTCTCTCATCATGAATATTAGATATTGAATATCTAAATTTGGGACATTGGATGTTTAAATTGATTTATTGGATAAATTGATTTACGGCCTAATGAAATAAATAAATTACTGTGTGATTAATTTAATTCATGAATATAATTATTTCTTGGAGAAATTAATTATATTATTTTGTATTTAATATGTTTAATTAATTTTATTAATTAATCGATATAAATACATCGAAACGGAATCAGAGTTTATCTGTTTGGACTCTTGGGAGTCCGAAACGAACTAAACTCGTCCGTTTCATCCTCATGGCCGCCGCCCCCACTAATATACATGTGTATGTATTGACTTGTCCAAATCATGATGTTTGGAATATCATGTGTTGAGGGGACAAGTATTATACAAATTATATGGTGGGGTTAGATTCTCTTTGTATGAGTTGTATTCTTGTGAGTTGAAAATGCATAAGAAGAGGACTTTGATCTATCATTCACATTACATTATTCCTTACATGAGTTGTAGTGAGAGAAAGTGAGAAAGGAGTTCTTCTTCATAGTCATCTTCTTCATCAACTTAGTTCTTGATTGTTCTTAGAGAAACATTAAGAAATATTGAGAGATCAAACATTAAAACACTTAGAGTGTTACAATCAAAAGCTTCATCACTTGATTCTAGCCGTAACCTTAGAGGTTAATCGGGTGTTGTCATTTCGGTCATTTTTCCGGCGCGTAGCAAGTAGAGACGCGGTGCTTTCGGCATTCGATCGTTCAAGGGCTTGGAGCGGATTGGATTCGTAGAGATCAAGCAAAGCTTGGGGAATATCTCAAGAGAAGGTTACCATTTAATCAACGGACTTCAAGGGTTAGTTTCTTACAACTCTTGCTTTTCGTTTATATATTCGTATATACGTAGCTCGATCGATCCTCGTAGGGATTCGGATCGAATTAATTTTCGTTTTACCGCTTCTGCTGGGCCTTTGTTTTAGGCACCGAATCCCAACATATTCACCCCCTAGACTTATTCCTGATGACTTGTGACCTACAAACAGCTGGAGAAATCAGCATCTCCTACTAAGGAGGAATCAGTCCATCCGATCGAGGAGAATGCATCCCACGTCGTCCGACAGGAGGATTTAGTGCCTCCTAAGGAATAGGCGGAAGCTGAGAGCCAAAGTGAAGAATTAGTCCCTCCTGTACAACAAGCTACAGACACCCCCAACGAGGCAGAATCAATCCCTTCTGTCTCCCATACAGCAACACCGGCTAAACCGACAGAAGTTCCAGCGCAGGTATCAACTCCTATCTCTACAGGTTCACCTAATGAACTAGATGAATCCCTATCTAAAGAAAACACTAAAAAGCAGAAGCATAACATCATCATCGAACAACTAGGAGAGCCCTTTGACTCAAAAATTGCTCATCCCCACTCTCATCACACCGAAGTAAGAATAGAGCAACTGCAGCAAATCGGTCGCCAAACCATCTTCTTACAGGATGCAGTCAATGCACTGCATGATGTCCGCAAGGAACTCAATTGGACGCGAGATAATTCTCAGTACGAACTCCATAGACTCAAAAGAGTTGTGCAGGATGTTGAAAAAGCATTCAGAATCATGCCAAACGCCTTATGGAAGGCCCTGAATTAGCTCAAACTACACCAGGAGAGAATCCTCAAGCAGGAATAGGAAAAGCTAAGCGTTGCGGAAGCCAAAACAGTCACCTCCCTTGTGTACAACGGATCCAGACTAACTACTAATGATTAGAAAATTGACGACCTAACTACAGAGGTCGCCAATTTGGTAGAATCGGTGAAAGATTAAGGACAAGCAGGCTGAATAAATGGATATTCTTCGGGATATTTATGGTAGACCCATGGAGCTTGATAATACTAAAAAGGGTGTAGAGGCCCGTGAAGTTGGGAGAAGATGGAGATTGTAGAAAGAGAGGAAGATGGAAGAAATCCTCGATGGCAGTGTTGCTACAACAATCGGAAGACTGGCCGGACTCGGGCTAGGTCAAGGAGCGAAAGGATACATGTTGATGGGTTTTCATCCTGAGTTCTAGGATCCCAATTTTCCATGGAAGAATACGGTTTAAAAGCCCACTGAGATATAACTTCCAATAGACAGATAGCCATCAGCCGATGAATTGAAGGAATAGAAGAACTATGAAATGTTGAGATACTTTTGTACTCTCATCAAGGAGTCTATCATGTTTAATCAATTAAAGACACTTTCGGATGCTGTGAACGAATTCTGAAGACTTCTGTCAGAAGGAAAACTTCCACTGCAAATGAAGCTGAAGTCAAAGCATCATAAGGGTGAACGGATAACTCACCCAGAAGACTGGATTCTTGTCTACGATGTCTCCCAAGAAGGAACGAACGTCTATAGAGACCGAGGCAGAGATTCCTTTGTCAATTATGGAGAGGAACCGAACATGATCCCTCCCGGAAGTCTTTCAAACACCAGCCATACAAAAGATAATTCCTGACAGCTGTATCTTTCATTATCGTCCCCGATATAATATTTCAATTCCAAAACAACACTGTAATTCAGTTTATCAATAAATGTTGTTTTACCTCAAAATATTACAGCTCATAATCTTCATTTAGTGATTGATTGCGATACATAGTGAAATATTTGCTAAATATAAATTTGCTAAGTCTAAAAAGCTGTAAGAACTTGTCTGTGAACAGTTCATAGATTAAGTTGTATTCAAGTAAGACTACTTGCTGTAAGATTGTGCCTACGAGCCAATCATAATTTAAGTTGTAATACACTTAGTCTTGTATGATTTAAAATTTTAGAACTTGTCTGCAAGCAGTTCAAATTTTAGTCTAAGTCTTGAAGATCAAATCATCCAACAGAATACTTGAAGACAACTTTATGTTTTAAAAGGGTTTTGGCATTATAAAAAAAGGGAAAATTATTGGGAAAAATAATTTCCTTAAGTGTTTTGATAGATATACCCTACAGCCTGTCCCTACAGCATAACTTCATACATCACCCAAAAATAAATCAAATCCTACAACTAATATAAGTTCTAGCGTACAACAAGAAGAACTGTTGGCTATAGCAAAGAAGCTGTAGGTGTTTTACTTAGAAAAAGTCAAACAATCCAATAGGATATAGTCTTAGAACTTTAAACTGTTGTGTAATAATCTTTCTTTATTCATAAAGTATCCACGATTTAAAGTAGTATTTAATGCTGAAAGAACAGCATTTAATGCAGGTGGAGAGATTGAAGACTGAAGAGCATTTAATGTGGATCAAAAAGAATGTCTGAAGCATTAAATGTGAAACATTTTTAATTCAAACATTCTGAAGCCGCCAATCAGACCTGTCTAAATCTCACCAACCGGCCAGCGACTACATTTATAACAGAATTATTTTCAAGGTTATAAATAGCCCAAGCAATAGGACATTGCTCATTTACTGCTCTTACACGAAATTACTGATTGATCAGGAACTTACAATCCAAGAGCAATATATTTCTTCAAGCATACATCGAATATCTTGAGTGAAGAGATATCAAATTCCTCAATAGAGTGTAATACCCGTAATTTCGATTTCCGGTAATTTCTTTCTTTTCGGAGAAAGTCCGTTTTGACGACTAGCTCATGACCGTTTCGTCATTTCGAGAATGATTAATTCTGCACTTTTTGTCATCCGAGTTCGTTTCGGTATCGTTTTGCTGAGTTCCGAGCTTTTTAGACGCTTTTCCGCACTTGAGTTCGATTCTTGCGAATCTCGTCCGAAACTGTTGTTTCGAGTTTCTCGTAAGTTCATTTAATGTTATTATTCTTGTTGCAAGCTTTGGTTTGGTGTTTCGATCACATATCGTGATTTTCGGACGTTTTGGGCCATTTTCGTAATTTCCCAAAGTTTTGGGTAATTACTTCCGTTGTCGGATTCCGAGCCTTCGGTTGGTCGGAATTGTGTGTTCTCTTAGATCTTAGATTCGTCTTTGCGAGTACGTTGTAACCGTATCATCGATTCGTATTCAGGTTCGGGTTTCGGGGTCGTTCGGGCCGTCGGAGTTGGCCCCGGCCGACATGGCCGGGCAATCTGGGCCCAGGCAGTCTTGGCGAGTCACGGCCGGCGGTGCTCAGCGGCTCCGGCGAGTCACGGCCGGTAGTGCTCAGCGGCTTCCGGCCGAGCGAGGCCGTCTGTAGGGCGCGGCACATCTTTGGCGGGCCGCGGCACACTCTGTGGCATTTTCGGCCAAACCGACATGTCTGGGTGCCGCGGCTGCGCCGGGTGGCACACCGCTGCCGACCAGGGAGCCATTTTTGGGCCTGTGCCGGCACACTCCCGGAGGCCGCGGCACCTGTGCGGCTATTTAAGGCCAATGATCGTTTTCGCCATTTTTTCTCCTACTTCTGCTTCTCTTCCGCGGCTGGGGTTGTTCCTATTGTTGTTGCCCAAAATATTTATCCGAAGATTAATACTGCTGGAAGATGGACAACAAACAACAATTGCGGGAGCACTTCCGAGAGAAGATAAATAATACAAGATTTGCCGGGTTTGTTAGGCCCGGGCTTGAATGCTCTCGCGAGATGTTATTAATACGAATATTCGTGGATACAAGTATTAATGAGAGAAATCTAAATACAATGAGTGTAAAAAGACTCTGTTAATCCGGCTCTTGAGCGAAGCTCGGTGTTCTTCGTCCCGCCGATAATCTGCTCGAGGAGAAAAGGCCGGGAGAAGTAAGACCGAAAGAAAGCTGTTGCCAAGAGTTGGAGATTAGCCAAGTGCTTGATGTTTGCTTCTGTATTGTATGCTCAAATCGTGAGGTTGCAGAAGAAAGCTGAAGGAAGCTGAAGGAAGCTGAAGAAGTGTCCAAGTGCAGGGTGCCTTGCTTATATAGGGACAGCCGGGTCCTGTCCTGTAGCGGGCGATCGCCTGCCGGCCAGTATAATAAGGTGCCGATCGACTGCCGGCTAATATTATAATAGGGCGATCTTCAGGCTGTCAGGCTAAAGTCCAAGGAAGATGCTGTCTGTCGGGCTAAAGTCCAAGGAAGAGGCTGCCACAGCTGGGCGGTCCAATAAGGAGCCATCACGTGTCCGGAGTCAGTCAACATGCGGCCCTACTGACAAGCTTTCGGCGGCTTGTCGGCTGGTGGAGAGAATCTGCCAGACTGTGGTCAATGGTCCGTGATTCGCGGATCTTGTCCCGGATGTTGCACATGGTGCCAGTCTTGGGGCTCAGCCTTCGCCGACTGGATGGCCATCGGTGGTGATCGATATGAGGCGATCGTCTCTAGCTGATCATCCGAGGTCGCCATCGGCCAGTGGATGGAGGTCGCCAATGGTCGGTCACCAAGGGTAGGTCGGCGGGTGCCTAGAGATGATCACCTCCAGTTGCTGGTCGCTAGGAGTAGCTCGCTGGATACCGAGAGGAGATCGCCCGCTAATAGATCGCCAGGAGTCGGTCGCCGAGTATCGAGAGGCGATCGTCTTGAGGTCGATCGCTCGGCATCGGGACTGGTCCTGGGGCCTTCGGTTGGTCGATGCAGCTCGTCCACTGGGTTAAGGCTCGGTCGCCAGGTCGCTGATCGGCAGATCCGACTTGGCCGCTCGGCAGTGACTTGGTCGCCCGTCCTCCTAGTAGATCGCCGGTCGGAAGGTGTTAAATCTTGACACAACAATTGCCCCCCAGCTTGCTCCTATGTTGAAGACATGGGGCGAGGTGGTTCTTGCTGGTGATCGTGTAAGGATGAGGATGGGCGACCTGAGCTGACTTAGAATTCGGACTTGGGCTATCATAGTCGATTGGCTTAGCTATCTTTCGGTCTTGTACCTGCAAAAAATAACATTGGCCGATCCCCCATGGAAACTAGGTGGTTTCGCTTTGTTTGAGGAATCGTGCACAGTCGCGGAGATCGATGGACCGACTCCATGACCGTGTCTTGGTGCGCGAAGACAATGAGTGTCTCGTGACTCACTTTATTATGAGGGTCCTCTGTTAGGCTGCGCCTCGCCTCGTATTTAAACGAAGGGCGTGCGGTCTCGGTCTAGAGGAGTCCTTGCGCGGGGCAGCGTCGGATGAATCAACTCCACGCCCGCGGCTTGTTAGCTCTGCTTCCACCTCGGCCAGCCATGGAGATGGCCGACCTCGACGGTGTACGTTGAGACGGGGTTGTGGCATGTGTCCACTGATTAATGTTGGAGAGCCCTCAGACTACGCCGGCCTCGTATTTAAACGAAGGGCGGGCGATCTCGGCCGAAAGGGACCTTGCATGGCCGAAGCAGCCGGTTCCATCGACTGCCAGGACCATGGCTTTGATGCGCGGTGGAGGCGATCTTATGCCTTAGTCCGTCATGTTATATGCTGGACTGTAGATGGCGATCGTGTCCACTGGGTTGCTGATGATGTTGCGATCTGGCCGGAAGACTGGCGATCGTCGCTCGGCAGCCGATCGCTCAATTCGTAGGTCGATATTGGCGATCGGTCGGCGGCTAGTCCCTCATTTAGAATGGACTGTAGGCGGGGATCGAGTCCTCCGGCTCTGCTGGGTAGTAGCGATCGGGCTGGGAGACTGGAGGTCGTCGTACGGGCGCCGATCGATCTACTCCTAGGCTGAGAAGAAGCCTTTGCCTGGACAGGAAATCTGCGGATCTGGCCCGGAAGGCTGCGTAGGTCGTCGGCAGGGTCTTCGTGAGATGCCTGAACATAGGCGAGAAGCCCTGGAAACCTCCTAGGACCGCGTAGAGGGCGGTCTCATCGCTTACGGGCTCGCCGTTGAGGATGATCATGTCAACCCGGTCGATGTAGTCCGAGTCGGACTCCTGTTCTCCTTGCCTGATTCGCCACATGCGATGGGGACCTTCTGGCCGAGCGGCCCTGGTGGCGAAGTACTCCGTGAAGACGTGCGCCAGCTCGTTAAAGGAGCCAATGGACCGAGGTGGCAGTGAAGTGTACCACCGGTGGGCGAGGTCGTCTAGCGTCAGCGGGAACATTCGGCACCGGGTCGCGTCTGATGCCCCACACCCGGTCATGTAGATGTTGAACTTGTGCAGGTGTGTTTGGGGGTCCGATCGCCCCTGGTACACGGGTGTCTGAGGAGGAGCGATTGTAATACCCGGTTGTAATTCAGTAATTATCATTCAGTATTTATCATTCAGCAACTGATACTCAGTAATTTCATTCATTATTGATCATTTGTCACTCATATTCAGTCATGGTATTCTTCATTCAGAGTAATTGTATCGTGTATCAATCGTCATTCATCACTAATCTGATTGGAGTTTCGTGCCGTGTTTATCATCATTGTCTTTTTCGTTGCGAACTGTGCGTGAGGAGTAGCGCACGCTACATACTCCTTTTAGCGTACGCTAATTGGGTATAGGTAGCGCACGCTACCACTCAGCTTTAGCGCACGCTAAGGTTGCCTTATTTGCGATCCGAGAAGGTCTTGGTGCCAAGTGAATATTTGTAGCGCACGCCTACGAGTGGTAAATAGCGCGCTAGCGGTTTTAGTAGCGCCACGCTACATATGTGGAGTAGCGCGCGCTAGGGCGGTCGAGTTGAGTCCGGTGGCTCTTTGATTTATTCATAGCGCACGCTATGTGTTGTTTTTAGCGTCACGCAACCGGTTGTATAGCGCACGCTAAAGAATGGTTGTAGCGCACGCTATCGAGTCGAATCGGAGAAACAGCGGTTTACGGACTCCGATCGGGCATCAAATTATTCGTTAGCGCACGCTATCTATGCGCATTAACGCACGCTAATTATATAGACGTAGCGCATGCAACAAAAAGGTACGTAGCGCGCGCTACCGTGATCGGACAGTGGGTACTGTACTACACAAATTACCCGTTAGCGCACGCTATGCATTAGGGCTAGCGCACGCTAACCTGGACTAGCTCTAAATTGGACAGTTTGGTCAGAGTTCGTCATTTATCATCCTAATCTCATTCTCTCGTCGGTTCTTGGCGATTTGGGCGTTTTAGAGAGTATTCTTCAAGGTGTAATCATCAATCATCATCTTCAAGTCCTTGAGTTGGATTAATCATCACTTCATCATCTCCAAAACATCGAATCAAAGGTATTATTTCTTGGATCTAGAATTTCGGATTTTTGGGTTTTCCTTCCGATTCCTTCGTGTAAGCTTGGATTATCATTGGAATATGTTAGATATGGATTATCTACCTTGGATAAATATATTCCTATGGATTTAATGGTTATTTTCGGAACTATTTCAAGAACCCTTGGGGTTGACTTCGGTTAATTGGGGATTTTCCGATTGATGTTGTTGTAATCATGAATTATGGATTCCTAATGGATTATTGATATCATTGAAGTGTTTTATTGGTTCGAAATACTCAATTTGATGTTGGTTTCGACATATTCGGGATTGGATTTTTTCGAAGTTGTGTGGTTGGTTATGTATTCGTTGGAATGCCCGATGAGTTTGATTATTGTTGTTCGACCTTTGGGTTAGTCGTGTTTTGTTGTTTAATATGTGTATTGAACGATTGTTGGTAATGATTGTCATTCAAGGTGGTTCGAGCGACCGGTATCTTGGTTAGGACGTTGTTCGTGGACGGACATTCTTCATCGTTGTTGTGTAAGTTAAATCTTACTCGGTTAAAAGGATACTCATTCCTTTTGTTGTTGATTGCTCATAATCATAATTCATTCATCATAATATTAATCATTTTGAGACTTGTAATTGTCGAATAATCACTTCATTCACGAGGAACGACGGTTCCAAATCATTTCATTGGGTTATCAATCACATCACTATTACTTTCATATCGGTGAGTCATCTTGGCCCTGTCTAATTATTACTCATTGATATTCATCATGGTCATTCTCGTTCATGTGACCTTCCGGGTTCATATTGCGTGGCCGGGTGTGGCTGTGTGGAATTTTTAGTCGGGCACACGATGGTCATGTATTGGGTTCACCGATACATTGGACCGTGCACACGGTAACGCTTACCTCCGTGAGACTAATTAGGTACAAGGACGGGTGTGTCCGGTCATTCGTCTTGTACACTTGCACAGAACATTACGGGCGTACTATGATACTCCTCTTCAGCGTAATTCATAATTAAAATAATTCATAACTTCAGTTAATTCATGATTGTGTAATTTCAATTATTGAGGATTGTTGTTCTGTGTAACTGACCCCGTTGGGGGATGTTGTTTTCAGGTCATGGCAAGGCTAAGGCACGGGAAGAGAACGTTGACGGCGAGAGTCCAGTGATACTAGTAGGGGCCCGATTCTTTCGGTCATTCATGTTTTCTTCATTTTATTTCCGCTGCAGATTTCCGTTTGGATCTTCATTTTCATTCAGTGTTGTATATTTTATCTTCATATAAAATATACATGTATTCTGTATTTTTTTTTCCTGGGTGTGTTGTACTTGAAACTCCTCATCGGAGTGATTAATGATATAATGTGGTTCGGTACTACAATTATATTATTTAATTCATTAACTTTCATCGCTTAGTGGGTCCCAGTCGGGGGTCCATGGCACTGTAATATTCGCCTAGTTTGGGGTGTTACAGAGTTGGTATCGGAGCGTGGTTTTGAATACTACCCTCCAAGTCATGTCTCGTTTGAAATCATCGTCATCGGAATAGTATCATTGGACTTTCGCGTCACGTGTGACCTGTGCAAATGCCGAGCCAATCAGACCAAGAACTGTAAGGTTTCTAATGCCATGGTATAATTTCTGGCATTAATCATTCATTCACAATTCATCGGTTAACAATCCTCAATCATCATTGTCACTTTGACCAGGACGGTCAGGTTAACTCATTAATCAGTCAATTCATTTCATTGTTCGATTGTTGATCAGGAAGATCGAATCATTAATCTTGTTAACTCATTCAAGATAATCATTTCAGTAACTTCATCAGATAATCATGTCACATCAATTAATCATTCGTGTTATCGCTGTATTTGAGCGCGTAAGCTCATTATCATCATTTCATAATATAATCATAATGTGATACTCATGCGAGATATTTAATCATCATATGACTTTCCACTTGATATGGAAAGAATTTGGCGGAAGGGCGTGGAGGACGAGGCCGTGGAGCGGGCCGAATCCGAGAACTCGTGCGAATACTCGTGCAAACGCGAGGAATAATGCTAATTCATCGGCGGCCAGCCGCCACTCATTCACACAGACGCGATCATTCATTATCGGGAGTCGTACCGGGACACGGCTCGGTCGAGAGGTGTCCGGTTGACCCACTCGCATTTATGCAGGGCATGATGGCCCAAATGACTCGGATGGCTCGGTTGATGGAGACGATGCATAACTCCGTCAATCGAATCAGCAGGCTCCTCCGCCGCCACCTCAGAGGCAAGAGAGGAATGTGAGTAATATCATCGGCGACATCTCTCGTCAGAGGCCACCGACTTTTGAGGGCTCGTCTGAGCCGGCAGATATCATTCATTGGCTCGAGCATTTCGAGAAGTTGTTTGCTATGGTAGAGTGTCCCGAGGACACAAAGTTTCATTGCGGCTTACTACAGGTAAGAGCGCACATTCTTGGTGGTTGTCGTTGAAGCCCACCGAAGGATCATGTACTTGGGATCAGTTCAAGACTCTCATGATGGAGAGGTATTATCCGGCCCCGCTCAGAGAGGCCAAGCTGTCAGAATTACTCACCCCCGATCCCTCAGCAGACGAGGATGTTCTCGCCATTGCCAAGAAATTTCAGGAACTTCTTCCGTTCGCCTCATCTATCATTCATTCAGAGGCGGATAAGATCAAGTATTTCAGCAAGAGGCTGAAACCCCGTATGAGACTTCAGTTACTTAATCATAATTGCACCACGTTGGCTGAATTCATTGAGAAAGCTCTCACTTACGAGCTTACTGCTAAGGAAATTGCTAAGCAGCAACCTTCGTCTGCTAGCAAGAAATCGAAGAATCGTAATCAGTCGGAAGGCGGTCAGGCAACTTTCAAGAAACCCCGTGCGGGCTCCGCTTTTTCTGAGCGACCTCCTGTGTCGTCTAAACCCGTGGAATCACAGTCTCGAGCGGCCAGTTCGGCCATCACCTGTTATAACTGTGGGGAACTTGGTCACCTCAGTACCAAGTGTCCGAGACAGACGATCACGTGTCATAATTGTGGAATTGCTGGGCATAAGGCCCGTTTTTGCCGTAGGGACTCCAAACCTACTCAGACGTCATCTCAGGTACCTAAGCAGTCAGCCGTTCAGAATCAGGCCACTCAATCAGCGTCGTTTAAAATGACAGGAGCGACTAAAGGTGGAACTTTTAGCCAGCAGACGGGAGCGTCCGGTGCCGGGACTAGCAAGCCCCGGATCTATGAGATGAAGAAGGCCGATGATCCAGAGGCCCGAATGATCTCAGGTACACTCGAAATTCTATCTCAACCTATGTGTACCCTTTTTGATACTGGTGCATCGCATTCATTCATTTCCGAGTCATGTTTGAGTAGACTACGTCTGGGTAGTGCTACTAGTTGTGAGCCTTATGTCATTGGCCTACCTGATGGTAGACGAATTATCGGAAATCGTGAGATTCAGAATTGTCCGATTCGGTTTCATGGTCGTGTATGGCCAGCGGACCTAATCGTGGTAGATTTGCCGAGGGACGACATCATCTTGGGTATTGATTTGATGGATCGTCATGATGCCATCATTAGTGTCCGTAAGCGTATGGTCACTATCATTTCAGAAGATGGAGTTGAATGTGTGTTTCAGGGAGGTAATCCCTATTGCAGTAAGGTCATTAATTCAATGAAAGCGGTAAGGTTACTCAATCGGGGATGTGTCGGTTATTGGTGCTATATGGTCAAAACCGAAGTCATCGATAATGTTAACGGATATTCCGGTGGTGAGGGAATATGCCGATGTTTTTCCAGACGAGTTACTGGTTTACCTCCACAGAGGGATGTGGAATTCACGATTGAGTTGGAGCACAATGCGTCCCGATATCGAAGGCACCGTGGGATGGCCCCGACCGAAATGCGGGAATTAAAGAACCAACTTGAGGAGTTGTTCGAGAAAGGTTATATTCGACCGAGTGCGTCCCAGTGGGAGCACCGATCTTTGTTGTCAAAAAGAAGGATGGTTCATTCCGCTTATGTATTGATTATCGGGAGTTGAACAGGTGACGATCAAGAATAAGTATCCCTTACCCCGTATTGATGATCTCTTAGATCAACTTCGGGAGCTTGAGATTTTCCAAGATCGACTTAAGGTCTGGATATCATCAGTTGCGGATCCGAGAGTCGGACATCGCGAGGACGGCGTTTCGAACACGCTATGGTCATTATGAGTTTGTGGTTATGCCGTTCGGATTGACTAATGCACCTGCGGTATTCATGGAGTTAATGAATCGAGTTTTCATCGACTTTTTGGATCAGTTTGTTGTTGTCTTCATCGATGACATTTTGATTTATTCTCGTGACCGGGAGGAACACGAGTTTCACCTTCATCAAGTGCTTGACGTGTTGAGACGAGAACAACTTTATGGGAAGTTTTCCAAATGTGAGTTCTGTATGTCCGAAGTGACTTTTCTCGGACATGTAATTTCATCAGACGGAGTTCGTGTCGACCCTCAGAAGACGGAGGCTATTCGAGATTGGCCACCTCCGAAGAACGTTAAGGAAATCCGAAGCTTCCTCGGATTAGCGGGTTATTATCGGCGATTTGTAGAGGGATTTTCTAGAATCGCTCAACCCTTAACGAACCTTTTATGGAAGGATAAGAAATACACGTGGTCCGACGCATGTCAACGGAGTTTTGAGGAACTCAAGAGCCGGTTAATGTCAGCACCTGTACTTTCCTTGCCGCAAGGGACGGAAGGATTTGTAGTTTATAGTGATGCATCCGGACAGGGTCTCGGATGTGTACTCATGCAGAACGGGAAGGTTATTGCCTATGCCTCACGGCAATTGAGGCCTTACGAGGTTAATTATCCGACCCACGACCTGGAGCTAGCAGCCGTGGTGTTCGCTTTGAAGATTTGGCGTCATTACCTTTATGGCATCACTTGTCAGATATTCACCGATCATAAGAGTTTAAAGTATATATTTACTCAGAAGGAGTTAAATATGCGTCAGAGACGGTGGTTGGAACTAATCAAAGATTATGATATCGAGATCCTCTACCACCCGGGCAAGGCGAACGTTGTCGCCGACGCCTTGAGTCGTAAGTCCGTTCGAGCAGATGCTTGCCCGTTTATGATTCGAAGGAGCTTGGCGAGAATTCCTTAGACCGAGATCGAGGTCCGGCTTCACGAGTTCGGGCGGCTCGTATGTTAGAGATTTCATCGTCACTCGAGGAGGCAATCCGAGAGAATCAGGGTTCGGACCCATCATTGTTGCGCATCCGAGAGGATGTGGCTCGGAAAGCCCTCGATTTGTGGTCCACGAGGATGGACTTTTGAGGTTTAAGAATCGGTTGTGCGTACCGGCGAATGACGAGTTGAAAAACTCGATTTTGAAAGAAGCTCATGCTACCCATTATTACATTCATCCCGGGTCTAGCAAGATGTACAAGGACTTGAAACAAAATTCTTGGTGGAGTAATATGAGCGAGAAGTCGCCGAATTTGTTTCGAGATGCTTAACTGTCAACAAGTTAAGATTGAACATCGGCCGTGGGTATCTGAAACCTCTTCCTATTCCCGAATGGAAGTTGGAAGACATTTCTATGGATTTCATCACGAGTTTGCCGACGAGTCGTCGTGGCATGAATACGATCTGGGTGATCGTGGACCGCTTAACCAAATCAGCTCATTTCCTTGAGATCAAGGATACGTGGGGTCCCGAGAGGCTTGCCCAGCTTTTCATCAAAGAGATAGTGAGGCTTCACGGTACTCCTAAAAGTATCGTCTCCGATCGTGACGGACGGTTTGTGTCCCATTTTTGGAAATCGACCATCGTGCTATGGGAACTCGGCTTAATCTCGATCGCTTTTCATCCTCAGTCCGACGGACAATCAGAGAGGACCATTCAGACATTAGAGGACATGTTGAGGGCATGCGTCCTCGATTGGAAAGACGATTGGGAAGCCCAACTACCATTGATCGAGTTCATGTATAATAATAGTTGGCATACTTCGATCAAGATGGCACCTTACGAGGCCTTGTATGGTCGTCGTTGTCGATCTCCGTTGTGTTGGGACGACTTATCAGAATCGATCGGCACCGAGCCCGATATGCTTATAGCCGCCCGTGAGAAGGTAGCTTTGATCAGGAGTCGTTTGTTGACAGCTCAGAGTCGACAGAAATCATACGCAGATAACCGTCGTCGACCATTAGAGTTCGAGACTGGTGACCATGTGTTGGTCAAGGTATCCCCGAGTCGTGGTATCTTCCGTTTTGGGAAGAGGGGGAAGTTGAGTCCAAGATTCATTGGACCGTTTGAGATTTTGGATCGAGTAGGCGAGTTAGCTTATCGATTGGCTTTACCTCCAGCGCTGAGCCGAATTCATAATGTGTTTCATGTCTCTCAGTTGCGGAAGTACGTTGCCGACCCGAGTCACATACTTCAGTTCGACGAAATCGAGATCGCCGACGATCATTCATATGAGGAGCGTCCTATGCGAGTTTTAGAGCGACGAATCAAACAGTTGAGGAATAAGACGATTCCTTTGGTTAAAATTCAGTGGTCTAGACACGGGGTCGAAGAGGCTACTTGGGAAACCGAGGATAGTATGCGGGAGAGTTATCCCGAGTTGTTTGACCCTTAGTTTCGGGGACGAAACTCTTTTAAGGGGGGGTGTATGTAATACCCGGTTGTAATTCAGTAATTATCATTCAGTATTTATCATTCAAAGAATCGATACTCAGTAATTTCATTCATTATTGATCATTTGTCACTCATATTCAGTCATGGTATTCTTCATTCAGAGTAATTGTATCGTGTATCAATCGTCATTCATCACTAATCTGATTGGAGTTTCGTGCCGTGTTTATCATCATTGTCTTTTTCGTTGCGAACTGTGCGTGAGGAGTAGCGCACGCTACATACTCCTTTTAGCGTACGCTAATTGGGTATAGGTAGCGCACGATTCCACTCTGCTTTAGCGCACGCTAAGGTTGCCTTGACTGCATCCGTAAGGTACCGGACCGCAAGTGAATTATTTGTAGCGCAAGCTACGAGTGGTAATTAGCGCGCGCTAGCGGGTTTTAGTAGCGCACGCTACATATGTGGAGTAGCGCGCGCTAGGGACGGATCGGGTTGAGTCCAAAGGGCTACCGGATCGCATCGATTTATTCATAGCGCACGCTATGTGTTGTTTTTAGCGTACGCAACCGGTTGTATAGCGCACGCTAAAGAATGGTTGTAGCGCACGCTATCGAGGTCAGATCGGAGAACAGGCAGTTTCTGGACTCCAGTACTGGGCATCAAATTATTCGTTAGTGCACGCTATCTATGCGCATTAACGCACGCTAATTATATAGACGTAGCGCACGCTACAAAAAGGTACGTAGCGCGCGCTACCGTGTTTGGACAGTGGGTACTGGACTACCCAAATTACCCGTTAGCGCACGCTATGCATTAGGGCTAGCGCACGCTAACCTGGACTAGCTATAAATTGGACAGTTTGGTCAGAGTTCGTCATTTATCATCCTAATCTCATTCTCTCGTCGGTTCTTGGCGATTTGGGCGTTTTAGAGAGTATTCTTCAAGGTTTAATCATCAATCATCATCTTCAAGTCCTTGAGTTGGATTAATCATAAATTCATCATCTCCAAAACATCGAATCAAAGGTATTATTTCTTGGATCTAGAATTTCGGATTTTGGGGTTTTCCTTCCGATTCCTTCGTGTAAGCTTGGATTATCATTGGAATATGTTAGATATGGATTATATACCTTGGATAAATATATTCCTATGGATTTAATGGTTATTTTTGGAACTATTTCAAGAACCCTTGGGGTTGACTTCGGTTAATTGGGGATTTTCCGATTGATGTTGTTGTAATCATGAATTATGGATTCCTAATGGATTATTGATACCATTGAAGTGTTTTATTGGTTCGAAATACTCAATTTGATGTTGGTTTCGACATATTCGGGATTGGATTTTTTCGAAGTTGTGTGGTTGGTTATGTATTCGTTGGAATGCCCGATGAGTTTGATTATTGTTGTTCGACCTTTGGGTTAGTCGTGTTTTGTTGTTTAATACGTGTATTGAACGATTGTTGGTAATGATTGTCATTCAAGGTGGTTCGAGCGACCGGTATCTTGGTTAGGACGTTGTTCGTGGACGGACATTCTTCATCGTTGTTGTGTAAGTTAAATCTTACTCGGTTAAAAGGATACTCATTCCTTTTGTTGTTGATTGCTCATAATCATAATTCATTCATCATAATATTAATCATTTTGAGACTTGTAATTGTCGAATAATCACTTCATTCACGAGGAACAACGGTTCCAAATCATTTCATTGGGTTATCAATCACATCACTATTACTTTCATATCGGTGAGTCATCTTGGCCCTGTCTAATTATTACTCATTGATATTCATCATGGTCATTCTCGTTCATGTGACCTTCCGGGTTCATATTGCGTGGCCGGGTGTGGCTGTGTGGAATTTTTAGTCGGGCACACGATGGTCATGTATTGGGTTCACTGATACATTGGACCGTGCACACGGTAACGCTTACCTCCGTGAGACTAATTAGGTACAAGGACGGGTGTGTCCGGTCATTCGTCTTGTACACTTGCACAGAACATTACGGGCGTACTATGATACTCCTCTTCAGCGTAATTCATAATTAAAATAATTCATAACTTCAGTTAATTCATGATTGTGTAATTTCAATTCTTGAGGATTGTTGTTCTGTGTAACTGACCCCGTTGGGGGATGTTGTTTTCAGGTCATGGCAAGGCTAAGGCACGGGAAGAGAACGTTGACGGCGAGGAGTCCCAGTGATACTAGTAGGGGGCCCCAGTTCTTTCGGTCATTCATGTTTTCTTCATTTTATTTCCGCTGCAGATTTCCGTTTGGATCTTCATTTTCATTCAGTGTTGTATATTTTATCTTCATATAAAATATACATGTATTCTGTATTTTTTCCTGGGTGTGTTGTACTTGAAACTCCTCATCGGAGTGATTAATGATATAATGTGGTTCGGTACTACAATTATATTATTTAATTCATTAACTTTCATCGCCTAGTGGGTCCCAGTCAGGGGTCCACGGCACTGTAATATTCGCCTAGTTTGGGGTGTTACAGCGATCTTGTGCTGCACGGGGGCGAGCTCGATGTCGATCGCGAGCGGCTCGCTCAGCTCGGCGATCGTCTTCATGGCGCCTGCCCCGGATTGCAGGAGCGCCTTCACGTCGTCGATCTGACGTTGCATCGCGGCAATCGCCGCGGCTCGGCTGCTTGCGGATCGGCTTTGGGAGCGGGGGCCGAGGCGATCGTGTACCGACCTCCGGACTCCGCTGCTGCCGACCTCGGGAATTTGGCGAGCTGGAGCCAGGCGGCTGGATCGCCTTGTGGGAGCCGGGTAGGCCGAGCTCCTGGTGACGGAAACCAACTCCGCTGCCTCGTAGCCGGGCCGGACGCCTGCCGCTGTGTCGGGTCACTGCCCAGGCGATCGAAGACAGACGTGCCCCGGCTGCCGAGCGCCTCTTCTTGCGGGCGAGAGCCTACTGGCGCTCGCTCGGCCAGTAGTGCCTTGAGCTTCTTCTTGATCTTCCGGCGGGAGACCGAGGGGGTGATAGCTGGAGGCGCGTCGAGAGCACTCCGTCGCTCCTGAAGGACGGCTATGGCCTCTTCGATCTGTTCATTGGTTCGGAACTGATCGAGCGAGAGGCTCGGGCCGCCTTCCCGGGACGGGGTCGAGCGTCTCTGACCGCGGCGGCTACCTTCCACCATCGGCTGCGGCTCGGACTGGGACGGAACAGGGGGTCTGGCCGGCTGGTCAGCGGCTTTCTTCGACGCGGAGGCGGAAGACATGATTTCTGAAGGATTTCTTTGAAGTGCAGTAAGTGTCACTTCAAGTATCTGCCCCGAGAACAGTGAGTGTTCTTCGGGACGGTAGGTATAAAAAATCGAGGGTTGGATGCCCTTCCTCTAGCGCCAATTGTTGTTGCCCAAAATATTTATCCGAAGATTAATACTGGAAGACGGACAACAAACAACAATTATGGAGCACTTCCGAGAGAAGATAAATAATACAAGATTTGCCGGGTTTGTTAGGCCCGGGCTTGAATGCTCTCGCGAGATGTTATTAATACGAATATTCGTGGATACAAGTATTAATGAGAGAAATCTAAATACAATGAGTGTAAAAAGACTCTGTTAATCCGGCTCTTGAGCGAAGCTCGGTGTTCTTCATCCCGCCGATAATCTGCTCGAGGAGAAAAGGCCGGGAGAAGT
This sequence comes from Orobanche coerulescens, assembly GCA_033398695.1. NCBI lineage: Eukaryota > Viridiplantae > Streptophyta > Magnoliopsida > Lamiales > Orobanchaceae > Orobanche > Orobanche coerulescens. Next base: position 88,046,639 of record CM065811.1, on the reverse strand, counting down.
AAGACCGAAAGAAAGCCGTTGCCAAGAGTTGGAGATTAGCCAAGTGCTTGATGTTTGCTTCTGTATTGTATGCTCAAATCGTGAGGTTGCAGAAGAAAGTCAAGGAAGTCAAGGAAGTCAAGAAGTGTCCAAGTGCAGGTGCCTTGCTTATATAGGGACAATGGTCCCGTCTCAGAAGGGCGACGCTCACTGGCCAGTATAATAAGGTGCCGATCGACTGCCGGCTAATATTATAATAGGGCGATCTCCAGGCTGTCAGGCTAAAGTCCAAGGAAGATGCTGTCTGTCGGGCTAAAGTCCAAGGAAGAGGCTGCCACAGCTGGGCGGTCCAATAAGGAGCCATCACGTGTCCGGAGTCAGTCAACATGCGGCCCTACTGACAAGCTTTCGGCGGCTTGTCGGCTGGTGGAGAGAATCTGCCAGACTGTGGTCAATGGTCCGTGATTCGCGGATCTTGTCCCGGATCTTGCACATGGTGCCAGTCTTGGGGCTCGGCCTTCGCCGACTGGATGGCCATCGGTGGTGATCGATATGAGGCGATCGTCTCTAGCTGATCATCCGAGGTCGCCATCGGCCAGTGGATGGAGGTCGCCAATGGTCGGTCACCAAGGGTAGGTCGGCGGGTGCCGAGAGATGATCACCTACAGTTGCTGGTCGCTAGGAGTAGCTCGCTGGATACCGAGAGGAGATCGCCCGCTAATAGATCGCCAGGAGTCGGTCGCCGAGTACCGAGAGGCGATCGTCTTGAGGTCGATCGCTCGGCATCGGGACTGGTCCTGGGGCCTTCGGTGGTCGATGCAGCTCATCCACTGGGTTAAGGCTCGGTCGCCAGGTCGCTGATCGGCAGATCCGACTTGGCCGCTCGGCAGTGACTTGGTCGCCCATCCTCCTAGTAGATCGCCGGTCGGAAGGTGTTAAATCTTGACACAACAGCTATCATGGAGAGATGTTGTTTGTCAACAAATCCATGAAGTTTTGGAGTTCATATCATCAATCATCCATCCTATAACATCCTTTGATCGAGCGAATCAGGTCAGATTTTCTAGAAATCTAATTTTGGGGATTTTGGGTATTTTGTTCGATTTCGTCCGTTTAATCCGTTTTAACTCAGAATATTGATGGATTGATGATTGTTAAGCTATATTATATCTAATTCCTTGTTATTCCACGGTTGGATTGCCACGGATTTGTCGTTTTATTGAGTGTTTTATCGACGCCTTGAAGGTGTTCGATAAAATGTCACAAAGAGAATTCGAGCATTCTACGATTATTCTTCCTCGTATGATCGATGATTTATTGATTATATGTTGTTAGGGTCGAATTCTTGTGAAGAACTCGAGTCGGAACCCTTCCGTTCGTTGTCTCCTTTGGGGTCCGAGCTTCCCGGTCGAATCTGTTCTTCTAACGCTTGGTAGCGGTTATTAAGGCAAGTATCTTATTATACGACTTGTATCTTGTGACTAGTAATTACGTATGATATGTATGACGATTTTGCTTGCCTCCGTAAATATGTTCCGTTTGAGTTGGTTGTGTTTTCCGAAATTTGAAGGCTTTGTGATAATAGTGATGTATTGGTATCCGTGTTAGGCATCGTGCCATTTGTGCAGGATTGCGATGTACATATGAGATGGTTGTACACGTGGTTGTTCAATGTCTTGTGTACCGAATGTGTGTTATGTTGGTTAAGAGTCGTTGTGATGATCATGATATTTGTGTTGTTTTGGTTTACATACTTGATTGAACATTTCAGTGTAATGTGGAATGGCTTGACATTTAATGATTATGAATTATGTCGTGTCGATGTGTGTGTGTTCCAGGTAGGGTCTGACGAGGCCTCTGGAGTTCGGTACATGATGTGTACGAACAAAGTGTGTGATCCAGGTAGGGTCTGACGAGGCCTCTGGAGTCCGGTACATGACGTGTACGGACAAGGTGTGTGATCCAGGTAGGGTCTGACGAGGCCTCTGGAGTTCGGTACATGATGTGTACGAACGATGTTGTGGCCGGGTAGGGTCCGTTGAGGCCTCCGGAGTTCGGTACCTGATGTGTATGAACAGTGTGTGTGGCCGGGTAGGGTCCGTTGAGGCCTCCAGAGTTCGGTACATGATGTGTACGAACAATGTGTGTGGTCCGGGTAAGGTCCGTCGAGGCCTCCGGAGTTCGGTACATGATGTGTACGAACTATGATCGTGTAGCAGTGATTGTTCGGGTAACATTTTAAATATGGATCTCGGACTCATAATGATATATTATTTAGTATGCTTTGAAACGAGAATCGGGCTAAGGCCCTATTGTTTACGAAAAGGGTTTTGTAAATTGGGACTCGAGATCCAAAAGAATTTTTGCTTTAAAAATCCCCGAGATGATGTGTTCCTTTTCAAATATCTCTTACTTGAGTTCGAAATTCTAAAACTTATCGGGAACATTTTGATAATTGATTTCCGTATTAAATTCGTAGTTGCTATTTGCTTGTTACATTTCGTATGGTTTGATACTTGCACTAGTAAAACAGTGGAGTTTTACTAACCCCCGAGTATTCGGGGTGGATGTCTGTTTGCGTCGGTACATGCGAGTTCGGGAGCGATCCACGGGATTGGCACAAGGGGATGACGAGTGCGATACTAATCAAGAGTTGAGAGTTGGTAGAGTTTATTTGTATTGTTAGAGTTGATTCGTCTTAGTTGTATTGTATTTCAACCCTGTGTGGGTAATGTTGTTAGTCGATCCTGTTGATAGAGTTGTGTGACCTCATCGGTCTGTGTGTTTATGTGTAAGTGACCTTAGCAGTGCAGTATTATTATATTGTTTGACTCGCCGGGCAAGCATTTGTTTTTTATGGACGTTTGCTCGGTAGATCCTTGCGGAAAGGGTTTACGGCGTGTAATATTCCCATACGGTTTTGGGGTGTTACATTTATGGTATCGGAGACAAAGTTGCGAAACCTAGGCCGTCGGGTCGAGTCAGTCGTGGTTTGTCGAGTAATGTGTGGTCTTGTCGTTCGAGTCGTCAGGTGACAAGTTGAGTTGTGCGTAGTCACAACGTGTCGGATATGTTGTCAGACGAGATTAGTATCGTGGGCGACCGTCACCTCCGTGCAACCTGTTGATGTAAGTCTCCTCTTTTATGCATAATAATTGTGTTCATGACTTCATTTATGTGTGATATTTGTGGTGCATAATTTTATTTACACGGTGTTGTGTAATGAAGTTGTATTCGATACTTGGATACGCTGTACGTGTATAGAACTGGATGTATTGATGTTTGGCCCTTGAGCCACCACGTGGTTGGTATGGTGTGAAAGTTGTGAACCTTGATGGGTTTTACGGTAGAGTTGTGAGAAACTCCGATGAATGATTTTGCTGTGTGTTTAAACTTGATGCCATGAGATGTATGTGATTGAATTGGCGACCCTGTTTGCCATTTGGGCATGTGGTTTTAATATCGACTATTTTGGATTGTTGTAATTATACCCGCTACGGGTAGCTTTGAAAACGTTTTTCCTTAAAGACTACTGATTTGAGCATTTTTGTGGAAATCAAATTTTTTGGAAAAATCTTGTTTTGGAAAACGGCCCTAATTTTCGCAATTTAAATGTTATGTGTTTGTGTGTTGGGGGCTACTGTGACAATTCTGCAGTCCTGCAGCTAGATGTTACGGCCGTAAGATGTTTTCCATTACGGCCGTAAGCTCAGAGTTGTTACGACCGTAAACTGAATGTTGTTACGGCCGTAAACTTTTGACTGACTCGGTAGAAATTTGTTATTACAGTTGTACCCGTGCCCCATGGTTATCTAATCTCTGTTGATATATCAGTGATGGATGGCGTGGTAACACTTTGTTACCCCGTATAACGCTAGTAAAGGTAATGATATATTGATAAGGTCATTTTGACGACATCGTCTAGCGAAAAGATTGAAGCCTCAATGTGTTGTTTTGCAAATAGCTTCAATCAAAATAGTTTTGATAATGAGATACATGGTTTTAATCAAACGACCGAGGTATTATAAGAGTTTTCAAAAATTTCATTTCACCAATTTTTTTTTTCAAACTTGAGAATTTTAAAATTTTATCATTTGAATAATACCCCGGAAACATTTTATTTTTGTTGTTAGTGTTTGATCCCTGCGATACATGTGTGGTTTTGACCGTGTTTGATTTGGAAAAAAATCCAAACCTCTCTGTTGATGTGACTGTGTGGATTATTTTTTTTAATGAAGTTCTAAAATTACAGTGTTAGTTCGTGCACTTGTGTGATGACTTGGAGTTGATGTTTTAACGTGCTGCTATTTATTGTCTTATCTTGACGTTGTGATACTTGTTTGGATGTGTTATTCTTATTGGTCGTCCGTCCAGTATGCCGAGAGGCCGTGGCCGAGGACGTGGTCGTAGTCGTGGTCGTGATCAGCAGCAATCATCCAGAGGTAATGATGATATTGGCGCCGCCACCATCCTTCGTCAGGTGACTGACCGGTTGGCGCTTATGAATCAGACCGTACACCGAGACGGGATTCCGGATGAAGATAACGGAGCAGGTAAGTGGTTACGAGATGTGATGAGAATGCACCCGCCCCGTTTTGTAGGTTCTTCGGATTCGTTAGGCTGGGAGAATTGGCTCTTCCAGTTGGACAGAACATTTGATGCTGTAGCTTGCCCCGATGAGAGAAGAGTGCCTATTGCTCAATACCTACTCGACAGGGAATCTGCAGACTGGTGGGAGGCCGTAGCGCCTAGTGATCGTCGCTACTTGGGTGAATTCAAAGCGCCATGGAGGCCGAGTATTGTCCGCCGCCCGTTAAAGAGCGTAGGATTGTCGAGTTTTCGGCTACGCCCGAGACGTGTCGATATCCCGAGCGATAGTCGATTATAATCGGCGATTGTGTTATGTTCGGGATCGTGTGAAAAGTGAGGCGAGATAAGGTTCGTTATTTCGATATGCGTATGAAACCTCGGATTCGGCGGTGTATGGCTCCTTTTATGTGTACAAACTTGAAGGACTATCGATCGAGCCTTGGCGTTTGAGATGGCTATAATGTCTACCGAGTCCGTATCGGTGGCGAAAAAGCGAAGATTTCTGATGATGCATCGGGAAGTAAGGGAATTGGGATTCCCACACCTCAACCCTCGTATCAGCCGAGTATGGGACCTTCTCGGTCAGTTAGAGAACCCAAAAGACCCAAGTCGGTGTCTTTGAGTTCTGGTAATGCTCCTAGGTGTTTCAATTGTAACGTTCTAGGCCATGAACGCGCGCATTGTAAGAAACCGCCAGTGACTTGTTATAATTGTGGACACGAGGGGCATCGAGTTCAAGATCGCGAGATTGTTCTTTGAGATGATAAGGGACCGGGATTCTATTCCTACTTCTGGAGGGCCCAGTAATGTCTAGTGATGGTGTTTTTGGTACTCGCTACACGGATTGTTTCGCCTGTAGAGATGTTTCTGTGACGCTTTTACATTTGGAACTTGTTGAATGATATTTTGTTTTGTGTAAGTTCCCGTTTAGTTGTTGAACCTGCGGAGGCGTGTCAGTGGACCACGAGGTCATGAGCATGGTATTTTATTATGTGTCGTTATATTTTGTTTCGTATCACTGTGATAACCTTAGTTTAAGTTTCGGGGCGAAACTTATTTTTTGTGTGATAGAATGTAATATCCGGTATTCTCATTTCCAGTTATCTTGAAATTATTTGTATTTTGACGTCGGACATTTTCTTGTTGATGAGTATCGGAGTGATTTCTATTGTGTTATTCTATTTGTTTCTTTCGCATAGCCATTTTAGTCGGGTGCGGCTTGTTGTCTCGTGCGTTTCTTTGATTAAATGTGTGCATGTGATGTGACGTTAATTTCTCGTTATTATTTTGAATCTTAGTCGGTGGCATTGTGTTGGTCGTCGTGGAGCGTGTTTTCACGCCGTATGTCTTTTGGCGTTTCTTGCAGCGTTTCGCCGTTGGGCGCGAGTTTTCGGTTTTTGGGTATCTCGTCGAGTCTTCCTGACAGTGGATATTGCTTCTCCCTACTTGTTTTAAGTTTCGGGACGAAACTTCTTTTAAGGAGGGTAGAATGTAATACCCGTAATTTCGATTTCCGGTAATTTCTTTTTTTCGGAGAAAGTCTGTTTTGACGACTCTCTCATGACCGTTTCGTCATTTCGAGAATGATTAATTCTGCACTTTTTGTCATCCGAGTTCGTTTCGGTATCGTTTTGCTGAGTTCCGAGCTTTTTAGACGCTTTTCCGCACTTGAGTTCGATTCTTGCGAATCTCGTCCGAAACTGTTGTTTCGAGTTTCTCGTAAGTTCATTTAATGTTATTATTCTTGTTGCAAGCTTTGGTTTGGTGTTTCGATCGCGTATCGTGATTTTCGGACGTTTTGGGCCATTTTCGTAATTTCCCAAAGTTTTGGGTAATTACTTCCGTTGTCGGATTCCGAGCCTTCGGTTGGTCGGAATTGTATGTTCTCTTAGCTCTTAGATTCGTCTTTGCGAGTACGTTGTAACCGTATCATCGATTCGTATTCGTGTTCGGGTTTCGGTCGTTCGGGCCGTCGGAGTTGGCCCGGCCGACATGGCGAGCAATCTGGGCCCAGGCAGTCTTGGCGAGTCACGGCGGCGGTGCTCGGCGGCTTCTGGCCGAGTCACGGCCGGTAGTGCTCGCGGCTTCCGGCCGAGCAAATCTGCGTAGGGCCGCGGCACATCTTTGGCGAGCCGCGGCACACTCTGTGGCATTTTTCGCCAAAGCCAGTGTCTGGTGCCGCGGCTGCACCGTGGCCGCGGCACACCGCCGACCACCGGGAGCCATTTTTGGGCTGTGCCGCGGCACACTCCCACCGGGCCGCGGCGCAAGTGCGGCTTATTTAAGGCCAGCAGTCATTTTTTCGCCATTTTTCTCCCCTTACGCTTCTCTTCCGGTGGGGTTGTTCCTATCATGGAGAGATGTTGTTTGTCAACAAATCCATGAAGTTTTGGAGTTCATATCATCAATCATCCATCCTATAACATCCTTTGATCGAGCGAATCAGGTCAGATTTTCTAGAAATCTAATTTTGGGGATTTGGGGTATTTTGTTCGATTTCGTCCGTTTAATCCGTTTTAACTCAGAATATTGATGGATTGATGATTGTTAAGCTATATTATATCTAATTCCTTGTTATTCCACGGTTGGATTTGATACGAATTACGTAAGTAATGCGTATAAACACAACGGAAGATTAACAAGTTTACAATATGGATCAAAAATTACAAGGTGATGGACGAATTTAATGGGATTCGGCCGTGATATAGTAGGATGTACGGAGTTTGGTGTGTTTTTATCGAACTAGACCTATAACTCGATAAAAGGGTAATCTCTTCCCAAGACCTTTTGAGAATTGATCAAGTTAAAATCTCGAGACTCGTCGAAACAATAACTAAGGTTTGTCGAACTCGTTCAACGTATATTTCAAAGGAAATACAAAGTTTATTATGATTCTCGATGATTTACAAGTACAACGAACACTACTATATATAGTAGTTTACAACCGTACGAAAATACAACAAAACGAAAAAAACGAACTTCCTAGCAACATCATTTCGGCCGAAAATCCAAGGGTGAGATATCAAGTCTCTTGGTGTTATTAGGTGAAAGGGACATGAAGCACTCTTGGTCTTTGATGGTGACATGAAGTAGAACAAAATATCATTCTTCCCATGCATGCATTTCGGCCGATCACACCTTAGGAGGATTTGGTGTAGATTTGTGATATCCTCCTTCTTGGAACTACATAGGTGATAATGAAATGAGGGATAGTGACATGATGAAGAAAGTCTTCACTCCATCCATAGGTTCGGCCGTTTGTGACAAGGTGGGGAAGGAGGGAATCACTTCTTTATTTTGTAAAGATATGAAGTCAAGATATGTCCCTTTCAAGCATGATATGGCCGATTTTCTCATGCTTTCGGACCGATTCCGTCGTCGAATTCTACGTTACTCCAATTCCGATTAACAACGTAACTCCAAGCCGCGTATTCTTTTCTCCCAAATATAATGATGCATGGCCATGCGAATTTGCATCATCATGGATGTCGATTTTTATCGGAGTTTCTTCGACTGGAGTATTAGATATCGTATCATTCCCTCCGTCTTTGAAAGGAATTGACCTCAATTCCGCAATGCCATCGTCGTCAAGATAAGGTGAGAGATCACCTACGTTGAATGTCGCGTGTACTCCGTATTCGCCCGGGAGTTCGACTTTGTATGCATTGTCGTTCACCTTTTCCACAATTTTGTACGGACCCTCGGCTCTCGGCATCAATTTGTTCTTCCGTTTGCTTGGGAATCTTTCTTTTCTCAAATGTATCCAAACCAAGTCGCCAACATCAAATAATCTCGCCTTTTTATTTTTGTTCGACTTCTGTTTGTATATTTCATTTACTTCTTTAATCCGTTCCCGTATATTTTCATGTAACTTCACCATTGATTTGAGTTTTGCTTCGGCGTCTTTGTGAACCAACTCGTTGCTCGGTAAGGGAATCAAGTCCAATGGCAAGTGCGGATTTAATCCGTATACCACTTCAAAAGGTGAATGGGCCGTGGCATAACCGGGTGATCGGTTGTATGCGAATTCCGCATGAGCAAGTTTAACGTCCCAATCCTTACGTGTTTTATTTACCAACCTCGTAATAATGCTCCCAAGGTTCGATTAGTTACCTCGATGCATCCGTCGGTTTGCGGGTGATGTGAAGTACTGAATAGGAGTTTAGTACCGACTTTCCTCCATAAAGTATTCCAGAAGTAACTCAGAAATTTGGAATCTCGATCCGACACGATAGTTTTTGGAACTCCGTGTAAACGAACTATTTCCCGGAAATACAAGTCCGCCACATTGCTTGCATCATCGGTTTTGTGGCACGCGACAAAGTGAGCCATTTTCGAAAAACGGTCGACGACCACCATGATCGAGTCCTTGCCTCGTTGAGTACGAGGTAAAGCCACAATAAAATCCATCGAGACATCCTCCCACGGTCGTAACGGTATCGGCAACGGCATGTATGTACTCGACTTGAACGAACTTTTCATCATATGACAAGTTACGCATTTGCTCACGATTGTGCTGACGTCACCATACATCCTCGGCCAAAAGAAATGTTCTTTTAGCACCTCTCTGATCTTGGTCGAGCCAAGTGACCGGCTAGTCCTCCTCCGTGCGCCTCCCGAACCAAAGAATTCCCGAATTGTATGTCTCGGCACACATAATTTATTCCCCTTGAAGAGAAAGCCATCCTGTAAAACAAATTCCTCGTACGGGGCCGTTTTACAACGGTTAAAAATTTCCCCGAAGTCCAAATCGTCGTTGTAGTGATCTTTCAAAGTCTCGAAACCCAACAAACGAACATCTAGCATCGACAGTAAAGCATACCGTCTCGATAGTGCATCCGCCACTACATTACTCTTCCCGTCTTTGTACTTGGATGAAAAGTGAAAAGATTGTAAAAATTCCACCCATTTTGCATGCCTCGGGCTTAGCTTACTTTGTCCGTTGATGTATTTCAACGACTCATGATCCGAATGCAGCACGAAATGTTTCGAACGTAGATAATGACTCCAATGGTCGAGTGCTCTTACGATAGCATAGAACTCCTTGTCGTAAGTACAATAATTCACTCGGGCGCCACTTAACTTCTCCGAAAAATAGGCAATGGGACGGCCTCTTTGAATAAGCACTGCCCCGATTCCAACTCCGCTAGCGTCGCATTCTACCTCAAACGGTTGTGAAAAATCGGGTAACGTCAAAATCGGCGCTTCACATAATTTTCCTTTTAAATTTTCAAAAGCCTTTTGGGCCGCCTCGTTCCATGCAAAGGTTCCCTTTTTCAGACACTCCGTGATCGGACTGGATATAGTGCTAAAGTCCCGTATGAATCGTCGGTAAAACGAAGCGAGGCCATGAAATGACCGTACCTCCGTGATTGTCTTTGGGGTCGGCCACGACTTGATTGCCGTGATCTTCTCTTGGTCGACCGAAACTCCGTCTTTCGAAACAACATAGCCGAGAAAGACAAGACTCTCGACTAGGAAAGTACACTTCTCCCGTTTTCCATAAAGTTTTTGTTCCCTTAGCGTCTCAAACACGTACCGCAAATGTTCGAGATGTTCTTCTACGGACCGACTGTAGATCAAAATGTCGTCTAAGTACACGACAACAAACTTTCCCAAGAAAGGTTTAAGAACCTCGTTCATCAACCTCATAAAGGTGCTCGGGGCGTTGGTGAGGCCGAATGGCATCACAACCCATTCGTAAAGTCCATTCTTCATTTTAAACGCCGTTTTCCATTCGTCTCCCTCTCGCATGCGGATTTGATGGTATCCGCTCCGTAAATCAACTTTGGAAAATATAACCGAGCCATGTAACTCGTCCGGATGTCGTCTAGTCTCGGTATGGGATACCGTTACTTGACGGTGATGTTATTCTCGGCTCTACTGTCAAGACACATTCGCCTTGTCCCGTCTTTTTTTGGTCCAAGTAGAACTGGAACCGCACACGGACTTAAACTTTCTCGGACATATCCGTGATTCATGAGTTCGTCAATTTGACGTGGTAGTTCTTTGGTTTCTTCGGGATTACAACGATACGCCGCTTTGTTCGGTAATGGAGCTCGGTATAAGATCAATCGGTGTTCAATCCCGCGGATAGGTGGTAATCCTACCGGCAAGTCTTCGGGAAATACGTCCGAAAACTCGTGTAATAATACGTCTATCTCTTCCTCATGTTGCGATTTTGTGGCAAGATTTCGGACCTCTTTGATCATCATCAAATAAACACGTTCGCCATCGTCAATGGCGTGTTCGACTTCTTTTTCGTTTGCAAACATCGTAAGTTTCGGTCCTTCGACTTTTTTCGAACTCATCGTCCGGATAGCTTGAGGTGACATAGGTTTAAGAACAATTTTTTTACCTTTGTCACGTAGCTCATACTCATTACTCCTCCCTCGATGTCTTACGTCCCGATCAAATAACCAAGGTTTTCCTAATAACACGTGACATGCGTCCATCGGTAGTACATCGCATGTAATGTCATCGCCATACGAACCCATGGTGAGTCCGACCTTCACTTGTCTTGATACCTTCACTTTGTTCCCATCATCGAGCCAATGGAGTGCATACGGCTTAGGATGGGCCGTGGTGATCAAACCGAGTTTTGAAACCATCTCGCTTGATGCCACGTTTGTACAACTTCCACCGTCAATGATCAAGCTACACCATTTATCTCCGACACGACACTTCGTGTGGAAGATTTGGTCCCGTTGTTCTTCGTCACTTGGGGCGGCCTTCGTTTGCAACATGCGAAGGACAAGGTTCGTGTCATAGTTCGGGGCATCGTATGCCTCGCATTCTTCTTCTTCGTCAGCTTCTAAGTTAAAAACGTCTCCAACTCTTTCTTCTTCGGCTAATAATTCCTCTCGGGCGGCTATGGCTTCTCGCGTTACAATCCTCCGATTTGGACAAGCACTTTGATAGTGTCCAAATCCTTGACATTGAAACACCGGACTTTAGATAGGCTTGTTTCTTTTGGTGTGATAGGAGTTTTGGAAGGGTAGTAACGGGTGGCTTGTGGTGACAGTTTTGGAAACGAGCTAGAACTCGCGCCAAAGTTGGTATTTCCGTATTTAGGTGGGAATTCGGGTTTAGAGAGTTTTGTTTTGTTTTGATTTTCCAACTTTATGCAAAGCCCGCATAAAGTATCAAGTCGGAATAGGGGTAGAGTTCCACGGAATTAGCAATATTTTTGTTCAAACCTCGTAGGAAACGGGACATGCGCAATTCTTCGCTTTCTTCAAGTTCTCCCATCAAGGATAAGTTTTCAAACTCCTCGATGTACTCCTCGACACTTAGCTTCCCTTGCGTGAGGTCGAAATTTTTCGGTCTGAGACTTAGCTTGTGTGTAGCGGGACATATCTTTTCGTAGTTTCCTTTTTAGGGAATCCCACGACGTATCTTCTCTTTTAAGACGACTTCTTTGCGTCTTCATTCGCTCAAACCAAAGGGAAGCTCCTTTCCAAGTTTGAGAATCGCGTACTTGCAACGTACCTCGTCATTGAGCTCCTTGAACTCAAACATTCGCTCAATTTTTCTTTCCCACTCCAAATAAACCTCGGGATCGGTGCCGCCTACGAACTCGGAAGTTCGGTCTTGTATTCATCCGCATGTCGTGGTGCATGCATGGTGTCATGTCCTCGTCGTGCATGGATTCTGGGCTCCGGCAAGCCACGAAGAACGTCACGTAGTTGTGCTACTTCTTCATCGGTGAATGCCATCTTCTTCAGTGATGTCGAGAACTGTGAGACAAATGTCTCCGATACCACTTATGATACGAATTACGTAAGTAATGCGTATAAACACAACGGAAGATTAACAAGTTTACAATATGGATCAAAAATTACAAGGTGATGGACGAATTTAATGGGATTCGGTCGTGATATAGTAGGATGTACGGAGTTTGGTGTGTTTTTATCGAACTAGACCTATCGATAAAAGGGTAATCTCTTCCCAAGACCTTTTGAGAATTGATCAAGTTAAAATCTCGAGACTCGTCGAAACAATAACTAAGGTTTGTCGAACTCGTTCAACGTATATTTCAAAGGAAATACAAAGTTTATTATGATTATCGATGATTTACAAGTACAACGAACACTACTATATATAGTAGTTTACAACCGTACGAAAATACAACAAAACGAAAAAAACGAACTTCCTAGCAACATCATTTCGGCCGAAAATCCAAGGGTGAGATATCAAGTCTCTTGGTGTTATTAGGTGAAAGGGACATGAAGCACTCTTGGTCTTTGATGGTGACATGAAGTAGAACAAAATATCATTCTTCCCATGCATGCATTTCGGCCGATCACACCTTAGGAGGATTTGGTGTAGATTTGTGATATCCTCCTTCTTGGAACTACATAGGTGATAATGAAATGAGGGATAGTGACATGATGAAGAAAGTCTTCACTCCATCCATAGGTTCGGCCGTTTGTGACAAGGTGGGGAAGGAGGGAATCACTTCTTTATTTTGTAAAGATATGAAGTCAAGATATGTCCCTTTCAAGCATGATATGGCCGATTTTCTCATGCTTTCGGACCGATTCCGTCGTCGAATTCTACGTTACTCCGATTCCGATTAACAACGTAACTCTAAGCCGCGTATTCTTTTCTCCCAAATATAATGATGCATGGCCATGCGAATTTGCATCATCATGGATGTCGATTTTTATCGGAGTTTCTTCGACTGGAGTATTAGATATCGTATCAGGATTGCCACAGATTTGTCGTTTTATTGAGTGTTTTATCGACGCCTTGAAGGTGTTCGATAAAATGTCACAAAGAGAATTCGAGCGTTCTACGATTATTCTTCCTCGTATGATCGATGATTTATTGATTATATGTTGTTAGGGTCGAATTCTTGTGAAGAACTCGAGTCGGAACCCTTCCGTTCGTTGTCTCCTTCGGGGTCCGAGCTTCCCGGTCGAACGGTGTTCTTCGGAACGTTTGGTAGCGGTTATTAAGGCAAGTATCTTATTATACGACTTGTATCTTGTGACTAGTAATTACGTATGATATGTATGACGATTTTGCTTGCCTCCGTAAATATGTTCCGTTTGAGTTGGTTGTGTTTTCCGAAATTTGAAGGCTTTGTGATAATAGTGATATATTGGTATTCGTGTTAGGCGTCGTGCCATTTGTGCAGGATTGCGATGTACATATGAGATGGTTGTACACGTGGTTGTTCAATGTATTGTGTACCGAATGTGTGTTATGTTGGTTAAGCGTCGTTGTGATGATCATGATATTTGTGTTGTTTTGGTTTACATACTTGATTGAACATTTCAGTGTAATGTGGAATGGCTTGACATTTAATGATTATGAATTGTGTCGTGTCGATGTGTGTGTGTTCCAGGTAGGGTCTGACGAGGCCTCTGGAGTTCGGTACATGATGTGTACGAACAAAGTGTGTGATCCGTAGTGTCGACGAGGCCTCTGGAGTCCGGTACATGACGTGTACGGACAAGGTGTGTGATCCAGGTAGGGTCTGACGAGGCCTCTGGAGTTCGGTACATGATGTGTACGAACGATGTTGTGGCCGGGTAGGGTCCGTTAAGGCCTCCGGAGTTCGGTACATGATGTGTACGAACAGTGTGTGTGGCCGGGTAGGGTCCGTTGAGGCCTCCGGAGTTCGGTACATGATGTGTACGAACAATGTGTGTGGTCCGGGTAAGGTCCGTCGAGGCCTCCGGAGTTCGGTACATGATGTGTACTGTTGTTGCCCAAAATATTTATCCGAAGATTAATACTGCTGGAAGACAGACAACAAACAACAATTGCGGGAGCACTTCCGAGAGAAAATAAATAAAACAAGATTTGCCGGGTTTGTTAGGCCCGTGCTTGAATGCTCTCGCGAGATGTTATTAATACAAATATTCGTGGATACAAGTATTAATGAGAGAAATCTAAATACAATGAGTGTAAAAAGACTCTGTTAATCCGGCTCTTGAGCGAAGCTTGGTGTTCTTCGTCCCGCCGATAATCTGCTCGAGGAGAAAAGGCCGGGAGAAGTAAGACCGAAAGATAGCTGTTGCCAAGAGTTGGAGATTAGCCAAGTGCTGTATGTTTGCTTCTGTATAGTGTGCTTTAATCGCGATATTGCTCAGTGAAACTGAAGGAAGCTGAAGAAGTGTCCAAGTGCAGGGTGCCTTGCTTATATTGGGGCAGCCGGGTCCTGTCCTGTAGTGGCCGATCGCCTGCCGGCCAATATTATAAGGGGCCGATCTCCTGGGCTGTCGGGATAAAGTCCAAGGAAGATGCTGGCTGTCGGGCTAAAGTCCAAGGAAGAGGCTGCCACAGCTGGGCGGTCCAATAAGGAGCCATCACGTGTCCGGAGTCAGTCAACATGTGGCCCTACTGACAAGCTTTCGGCGGCTTGTCGGCTGGTGGAGAGATTCTGTCAGACTGTGGTCCATGGCCCGTGATTCGCGGATCTTGTCTCGGATCTTGCACGTGGTGCCAGTCTTGAGGCTCGGTCTTCGCCGACTGGATGGCCATCGGTGGTGATCGACATGAAACGATCGCCTCTAGCTGATCATCGAGGTCGCCATCGGCCAGTGGATGGAGGTCGCCAATGGTCGGTCACCAAGGGTAGGTCGGCGGGTGCCGAGAGATGATCACCTCCAGTTGCTGGTCGCTAGGAGTAGGTCGCTGGATACCGAGAGGAGATCGTCCATTAGTAGATCGCCAGGGGTCGGTCGCCGAGTATCGAGAGGAGATCGTATCTGAGGTTGATCGCTCGATACCGGGACTTGTCCTGGGGCCTTCGGTCGGTCGATGTAGCTCGTCCGTTAGGCAGCAAGTCGGTCGCCTGTCCTCCTAGGAGATCGCCGGTCGGAAGGTGTTAATTCTTGACACAACAATTGCCCCCCAGCTTGCTCCTATGTTGAAGACATGGGGCGAGGTGGTTCTTGCTGGTGATCGTGTAAGGATGAGGATGGGCGACCTGAGCTGACTTAGGACTCGGACTTGGGCTATCATGGTCGATTGGCTAGCTATCTTTCGGTCTTGTACCTGCAAAAAACAACATTGGCCGATCCCCCACGGAAACTTGGTGGTTTCGCTTTGTTTGAGGAATCGTGCACAGTCGCGGAGATCGATGGACCGACTCCATGACCGTGTCTTGGTGCACGAAGACAATGAGTGTCTCGTGACTCACTTTATTATGAGGGTCCTATGTTAGGCTGCGCCTCGCCTCGTATTTAAACGAAGGGCGTGCGGTCTCGGTCTAGAGGAGTCCTTGTGCGGGGCAGCGTCGTATGAATCAACTCCACGCCCGCGGCTTGTTAGCTCTGCTTCCACCTCGGCCAGCCATGGAGATGGCCGACCTCGACGGTGTACGTTGAGACGGGGTTGTGTCATGTGTCCACTGATTAATGTTGGAGAGCCCTCAGACTACGCCGGCCTCGTATTTAAACGAAGGGCGGGCGATCTTGGCCGAAAGGGACCTTGCATGGCCGAAGCAGCCGGTTCCATCGACTGCCAGGACCACGGCTTTATGATGCGCGGTGGAGGCGATCTTATGCCTTAGTCCGTCATGTTATATCTTTGGATCAGATGGCGATCGTGTCCACCGGGTTGCCGATGATGTAGCGATCGCCGGAAGATCGCGATCGTCGCTCGCGGCCGATCGCTTTATTCGTAGGTCGAAATTGGCGATCGGGCGGCGGCTAGTCCCTCATGTTAGAATGGATCAGAGGCGGGATCGAGTCCTCCGGCTCTGCTGGGTAGTAGCGATCGGGCCGGAGTCCGGAGGTCGTCGTACGGCGCCGATCGATCTACTCCTAGCCGAGAAGAAGCCTTTGCCTGGACAGGAAATCTGCGGCTCTAGCCCTGAAGGCTGCGTAGGTCGTCGGTAGGGTCTTCGTGAGATGCCTGAACATAGGCGAGAAACCCTGAAAACCTCCTAGGACCGCGTAGAGGGCGGTCTCATCGCTTACGGGCTCGCCGTTGAGGATGATCACGTCTACCCGGTCGATGTAGTCCGAGTCGGACTGTTCTTCGCCCTGCCTGATTTGAATCATGCGATGGCGACCTTCTGGCCGGGCGACCCTGGTGGCGAAGTATTCCGTGAAGACGTGCGCCAGCTCGTTAAAGGAGCCTATGGACCGAGGTGGCAATGAGGTGTACCACCGATGGGCAAGGTCGTCTAGCGTCAGAGGGAACATTCGGCACCGGGTCGCGTCTGATGCCCCACACCCGGTCATGTAGATGTTGAACTTGTGCAGGTGTGTTTGGGGGTCCGATCGCCCCTGGTACACGGGTGTCTGAGGAGGAGCGATCTTGTGCTGCACGGGGGCGAGCTCGATGTCGATCGCGAGCGGCTCGCTCGGCGCGGCGATCATCTTCATGGCGCCTGCCCCGGATTGCAGGAGCGCCTTCACTTCGTCGATCTGATGTTGCATTGCGGCAATCGCCGCGGCTCGGCTGCTTGCGGATCGGCTTTGGGAGCGGGGGCCGAGGCGATCGTGTACCGACCTCCGAACCCCGCTGCTGCCGACCTCGGGAATTTGGCGAGCTGGAGCCAGGCGGCTGGATCGCCTTGTGGGAGCCGGGTAGGCCGAGCTCCTGGTGACGGACACAAACTCCGTCGTCTCGTAGCTGGGGCCGGACTGCCCCGGTCGCCAGGTCGGGTCACTGCCCAGGCGATCGAAGACAGACGTGCCCCGGCTGCCGAGCGCCTCCTCTTGCGGGCGAAAGCCTCCTGGCGATCGCTCGGCCAGTAGTGCCTTGAGCTTCCGCTTGATCTTCCGGCGAGAGACCGGGGGGGCGGTAGCTGGAGGCGCGTCGAGAGCACTCCGTCGCTCCTGAAGGACGGCTATGGCCTCTTCGATCTGTTCATTGGTTCGGAACTGATCGATCGAGAGGCTCGGGCCGCCTTCCCGGGACGGGGTCGAGCGTCTCGATCAAGGGCGGCTACCTCCCACCATCGGCCGCGGCTCGGACTGGGACGGAACAGGTCCGCCGGCTGGTCAGCGGCTTTCTTCGACGCGGAGGCGGAAGACATGGTTTCTGAAGGATTTCTTTGAAGTGCAGTAAGTGTCACTTCAAATATCTGCCCCGAGAACAGTGAGTGTTCTTCGGGACGGTAGGTGTAAAAAATCGAGGGTTGGATCCCCTTCTTCTAGCGCCAATTGTTGTTGCCCAAAATATTTATCCGAAGATTAATACTGCTGGAAGACGGACAACAAACAACAATTGCGGGAGCACTTCCGAGAGAAAATAAATAAAACAAGATTTGCCGGGTTTGTTAGGCCCGGGCTTGAATGCTCTCGCGAGATGTTATTAATACAAATATTCGTGGATACAAGTATTAATGAGAGAAATCTAAATACAATGAGTGTAAAAAGACTCTGTCAATCCGGCTCTTGAGCGAAGCTTGGTGTTCTTCGTCCCGCCGATAATCTGCTCGAGGAGAAAAGGCCGGGAGAAGTAAGACCGAAAGATAGCTGTTGCCAAGAGTTGGAGATTAGCCAAGTGCTGTATGTTTGCTTCTGTATAGTGTGCTTTAATCGCGATATTGCTCAGTGAAACTGAAGGAAGCTGAAGAAGTGTCCAAGTGCAGGGTGCCTTGCTTATATAGGGGCAGCCGGGTCCTGTCCTGTAGTGGCCGATCGCCTGCCGGCCAATATTATAAGGGGCCGATCTCCTGAGATGTCGGGATAAAGTCCAAGGAAGATGCTGGCTGTCGGGCTAAAGTCCAAGGAAGAGGCTGCCACAGCTGGGCGGTCCAATAAGGAGCCATCACGTGTCCGGAGTCAGTCAACATGCGGCCCTACTGACAAGCTTTCGGCGGCTTGTCGGCTGGTGGAGAGATTCTGTCAGACTGTGGTCCATGGCCCGTGATTCGCGGATCTTGTCTCGGATCTTGCACGTGGTGCCAGTCTTGAGGCTCGGTCTTCGCCGACTGGATGGCCATCGGTGGTGATCGACATGAAACGATCGCCTCTAGCTGATCATCGAGGTCGCCATCGGCCAGTGGATGGAGGTCGCCAATGGTCGGTCACCAAGGGTAGGTCGGCGGGTGCCGAGAGATGATCACCTCCAGTTGCTGGTCGCTAGGAGTAGGTCGCTGGGTACCGAGAGGAGATCGTCCATTAGTAGATCGCCAGGGGTCGGTCGTCGAGTATCGAGAGGAGATCGTATCTGAGGTTGATCGCTCGATACCGGGACTTGTCCTGGGGCCTTCGGTCGGTCGATGTAGCTCGTCCGTTAGGCAGCAAGTCGGTCGCCTGTCCTCCTAGGAGATCGCCGGTCGGAAGGTGTTAATTCTTGACACAACATGTACGAACAATGATCGTGTAGCAGTGATTGTTCGGGTAACATTTTAAATATGGATCTCGGACTCATAATCATATATTATTTAGTATGCTTTGAAACGAGAATCGGGCTAAGGCCCTATTGTTTACGAAAAGGGTTTTGTAAATTGGGACTCGAGATCCAAAAGAATTTCTGCTTTAAAAATCCCCGAGATGATGTGTTCCTTTTCAAATATCTCTTACTTGAGTTCGAAATTCTAAAACTTCTCGGGAACATTTTGATAATTGATTTCCGTATTAAATTCGTAGTTGCTATTTGCTTGTTACATTTCGTATGGTTTGATACTTGCACTAGTAAAACAGTGGAGTTTTACAAACCCCCGAGTATTCGGGTGGATGTCTGCTTGCGTCAGTACATGCGAGTTCAGGGAGCAACAGATTGGCACAAGGGGATGACGAGCTGCGATACTAATCAAGAGTTGAGAGTTGGTAGAGTTTATTTGTATTGTTAGAGTTGATTCAGTCTTCCGTTGTATTGTATTTCGAACCCTGTGTGGGTAATGTTGTTAGTCAGTCCTGTTGATAGAGTTGTGTGACCTCATCGGTCTGTGTGTTTATGTGTAAGTGACCTTAACGGTCTGTATTATTATATTGTTTGACCCTGGCCGGGCAAGCATTTGTTTTTTTTATGGACGTTTAGCCTGGTAGATTCTTGCGGAAAGGGTTTACGGCATGTAATATTCCCATACGGTTTTGGGGGTGTTACATAGAGAACAACACAACTACAATGAAGCCTACAACTGCTGTTCCATTCGTGTTACTTCAAATAATTTATTGTTGAGACCCTTAGCCCTGTGTGGACTAACTCAAGATATTCTGGCCTATGTAGAAAGAATAGAGTTCAAGGAAGAAGTTTCAATCTGTGTGAGAAGAATCGAGTCGAAGAAGCCTACAACCAATCTGTGCGAACGGCTCAAGCTACAGTCGGTTGTATCAATATGTGTGAACGGTACAACGACCGGTTTAGTTAAAATTATACAGTTGTGTACGTCTTGATTTTAATAAACTTATTACTCCTGTGCGGAGGACCTGTGGACGTAGATGGGTTTACCTCGAGCCACATTAAACTTGTAAGTTATAACTTCCTGAACTTATTATTTTCATAATGTCTGTGATTTTAGTTTACTTGCTTTGAAAATCCTGTAAGCACAAAGCTACATGAGACTGTCTAGTTGCTGTACTTACAACAACTTAGTCTAAAGACATCCGCTACGCAAATCAAACTTCGAAAAAGATTACATCTTATTCAACTCCCCTTCTAAGATGTAAAACAGTAAACTTTGACCAACAATGCTTCTCATTTTACTATGATAACCAGAAAGATAATAACCTTCTGGAAGCATTTTTGGAGTGAGATCCAAATAATTATCGACAACCTTGATCGATATTTTGTTCTCCATCATAGTCTCCGTGTCACAATCAAGAACCGTCATCTGACACCCAGGATAAGAAAGGTTCTGCTGGAGCTTAGTTTGTTGTATCTATCAATGGAGCAGTGTTAACCAGCATGGATGTAGGGACTTCGTGGATTCGCTGAACTATATGGTAATCTTGACCTTCATATGGTACGTTCTTATCGTAATAACCAAACACGCCGTCAATCAACCTCCTTCTGGGATCATTGGATGTGCTACCACTGTAGTATCCATGATCATGCGGGACAATAAATTTGATCATTCGCCGTGGTAAATCCAGCATGTGTATCTATCCAAAGAACTGATCTTTTTCAATTGTTTCCATAAAAACACAAGCAAAAACGGTACATATCGGTGCTATTTTTACATTTATTGCAGGGATATTAATATATTATACTATCATTGTCATGCTCCTTTACAAACCGAGTAAACTCTCATTCCATATAGATCCAATTTTTCTAGGTCTATCCAACTGTTATGCATCCTAAAACATAAATAATATCAAGCATAAATCAATTATACTTGAACTAATATATACACATATATTTTTATATGTCACAGCATATTACACAATAATAATCAATCTCAGTGAACGTAATTAAACCACCCGTCTAAATCATAAGTATCATCTTAATATTAATACATAAAGAATATTTTGGCTATAGTTATTTTATTTTCTAACATTGATAATATTTTATATGCATATAATTTGAACAACTGAAACAACATAAGTTTAATACACATACCTTAATAATATAATTTTTTGAACGATCAATCCAGATAGAATTTCTGTTGTTTCTACCTTTTTGTGTATTTTTTTTTGAGTTTCGAGTGTGTAATTTGACATCTCAAATTAAAATTGCAAGTATAAATCTGAAAAAATGTCAAAGATTAGCCGACGACAGACGGTCATCGGTTCAAGTGCTTCTTTTGATAGTATCAGGTACTTAAGAAAAGACAAAATTCGAAATAGCAAATAACTCTTTACATTTTGGAAGTATGTGGAAACTGGATCTAGCACTTGGACCTTCTGGTGGTTGTATATGTGGATAGAGTTCATTAGTTGTTTGCAATGTCTATAGGTGGTTGGGGAATTTCATTTTAAGATAATTTTCTAAAACATCAATCTTTTAGACTCCATCTATCTCAATGATCTTGAGACATTTTTTTGGCCATGACATTTAAGAAGTTTGTGTTTGGAGTATTAAGTATACTAGTCATTCAGACTCGTGCGTTGCACATGTATTGCATAATCTTTTTTGATATTTGATGTTTAGCGTAAAGGATTAAAAGTATTGATAAAAGGATTGATCAAACTGTTAATTATAACTTTTTAATTGATTGCATCGGGTTGGGTCGAGTCGCACCAAATCGGTGTTTACTAATAGATTGTGGTACAATTTTCTTTTCAATAATATGTACGCCGTCTCTTAAGTTTTTATTTGGTTTAATAGCAATACCTTTACAATCGATGGACGACAACATCCAAAAATACTTTCAACATAACTGAAGATTATTAACCAAACACAAAACCAGAAAGAGTTCTTAATATCTACGAATGTAAAAAAAAAAAAATTCAGTTGGTTGTAGCCCTAAAACTTTTGACTAATCTTTTAATTACCTCAATATAACCCAAATAATTAAAGGTTGTATTATATTTCATAGCTTAGAAAAAAAGAAATTTAACCATTTTTAAAATGTATTCTGACAATGATATTTTGGCATTGTTGATAAGTATTTTTAACATGATACTAAAAATTCAAGACATTAAAAACAATTGACTTTATATGTAAAGATGTATTAATGACATTAATAATTAAGACTCAACATTTCATTATTGAGATTAAATTTTAATGACATTAATCATTAAAACTCAACATTAATTATTAGGACTCAATCTTTATACATACAAGTAAGTCAGAACCCGTGCTATGCACAAACCTGCTCTCTAAGTGTTTCGCGTGAATTCAATATATCCCATTGTGAAAAATGGTTAAAAATTGGGCATCACATTTGGAATTGTAAAAGCCCACGACGGACGATAAAAACTAAGAAAATTTAGATTCCCAAAGGAACTTTTATTCCAAATATCGTCTATGTTTCGAAAGAAAAAACAACTATAGGTTGGATCCCAAAAATTTAATTTTTATCAATTGGTATTTTACTCAGAGGGAGTAATTTTTTTTAAACGGATATTTCTGTCAGGGGGAGTATTTTTTAAAATGGGTATAACTCAATGACCATATTCATATATTATTCATCATTAAGTGGTATCATGCATATTTATATTCAATTGGTATATTTTTACACTTTTTGCTGAATACAAAAAGGGGGAGAAAGGAGTAAAATCGGATAAAAAGCCTCATGGAAGTAATGATGAGAAAAAAAAGTAAAAAGGAGGAGAAAATAATGAAAATCGAAGAAGTTGAAAAGGAGAAAAAGAAAGCATACAAAAAGGGGGAGAAACGAAGGAGTTGAAAAATGAGAAACGAAAAAGAAAAGATGGGAGAAACTAACCAAACGGTCAAAGTTGAAAACTTTGACATAGTTCTATCCAATTCAAGGGTTGTTTTGTAATCATCAAAAAGGGGGAGATTGTTGGAATATTTATTCCACATATTCATTAATAGAGTTTTGATGATTATGTTGCTAAACAAAACAAAACAACAAAGAGGCAAAGCAAAGCAACAAAGTAGACGAAGAGGCAAAAAGCTGAACAAAATGCAAAGCTAGCGCACGCTAGATATATAAGTTAGCGCATGCTAACGGGTCCCAGATGCAGATCAGACGAGTTCAAAGTTACCTGAAGTCAAGTCATTTGGTGAAGATAGCGCACGCTACTCATGAAAACTAACACACGCTATCGAAGGCTATTTACAATTGTGAAGACATTCAAACACAGAATGAAGTAAGCAGTGACGAAATCATAGCGAACGCTAATGATGAGGAACAACACATGCTAAGGAGTTTGAATTCAAGTCAATCAATCCATTAGAATATGCTGCACCAAATGTGCCTGCGTTAAAAAGTATAAACGGATATATGATGCATGCAATGATGAAAGATTAGCACACACTACAAGGAAATGTTAGCGACGCTAACTATCATTGACAGTAGCCACTAGACTGAAGTTACAAGCAGTTAATGCACGCAAACAGACATTAGCGCACATAACAAGGGATAGCGCATGCTAATGAATAAGACTAGCGCACGCTAATAAGTCAAAACAGACCAACGACTAGTTTGATGGAGAAGGCTATAAATACCACATCCTTGGTATTAAACCACACAACATTGAGCAAACACTATACACTTGAGATATAATTGTAAACATTATAGTTGTTGTTCTTGAGCTTAAATTGAGAGTGATTGAGTGTGATACACTAAATCATACAAGAGAGAGAAACAGAAAAGATACGATTGGATTCAGTGTTATTAGGATCAAGGATCCGGCATTGTTAGAATCACAATCGCTATCTTAGTGAGGTTTATCTAGTACCGATAGAAAGTTAGAGTAGTTGATTCCTTGTCCAATAGAAAAGGAAAACGGTTTAACTTGGACCGACAAAAGACAAGCATGAGAACAGTTTACTCGGACCGATAGAATACGAGCTTGTAACGATAATCCCTCGACCGATAGAAGAGAGGTGCAGAGGTTTATATCTTAAGCCTATAGAAAAAGATAACGAGAGAGGACGTAGGCACGTTTGGCCGAATCTCTATAAATCCGTGTGTCGATTTAAATTTCCGCACTTTACTTAAATCGCTTCCGCAACGCAAAAGAGTTTCACAATTCTATCTTCAAACGGAGATACCAACCAATATTGCTTCAACATATAAAAGTTCGACAAATTTGGGTTCCTAAGGGAAAAATAGTCCCGAATGCCATTAGCATTGTTAACACTAGAGGACCCAAAAGGGCATGAGTACCAAAACAATCGCAACAATTCATTTTTATAGGTACCTCGTTTAAAGGAAAGCAAGTGGTACGTTGACAGTGGCTGCTCTAGACATGTGTGCATCACCAAAGAGTTATTCAAAACATTTGAATATTAAGAACAAGGATTTGTGACCTTTGGTGACAATAAAAATGGAAAAATTACAGGCACCGATAAGGTTGGTAAGGAACCTTCTCCCTCTGCAAATAAAGTTCTATTTGTTGAAGGACTACATCATAATCTTCTTAGTATATCTCAACTGTGCGACGAAGGTTTTAAAATACTTTTTGAAGAAACTCATTGCACCACCTTCAAAAATAATAAAGTCGCATTTATTGGATTAAGATGCTGGAATATCTATATTGTTGGCCTAATGATGAAAACTCGTTCAGTGAAAATGTCTTATGACCTTAGGCGAAAATGCATTTTTGTGGCATCGAAAATTAGGACATACGTCCTTACCCATTATTTCAAAACTTTCAAAATATGATTTGGTTCGAGGTTTACCAAAATTGAAATTTGCTCAAAAATACTTATGTGAATCTTGCATTAAAGGTAAACACATATGAGAATCATTTAAACCAAAATTTGAAATCTCTACTTCTCGTATTCTCGAATTTGTCCACATGGATTTAATTGGACCATCCCAATATGCCAGCCTGAATGGCAAATCTTACACTTTAGTTATCGTGGATGATTTTCTCGATTTACTTGAGTCAAATTCCTAACCCATAAAGACGATGCCTTTGCAGAATTTTCCAAATGGTGCCAGTTGGTTCAAAATGAGAAAAATATTTCTATTATTTCTATTCGAACCGATCATGGAGGAGAATTTGATTGCTCTTCATTTGAAATACTTTGTGACAAATATGGTATTAACCATAATTTTTCGGCTCCTAGAACTCCTTAGCAGAATGGAGTCGTTGAAAGAAGAAACCGGTCCTTGGAAGAATTGTCCAGAACTATGTCAAATGAATACTCTCTTCCTTAATATTTTAGGCCGAGGCCGTAAATACGACGTGTTATACTATAAATCGAGTTGTACTTCGGAGAGGTCAACTTAAAACCCCGTATGAGATTTGGAACAATAAAAAGCCTAATATTTCTTATTTTCATCCGTTTGGATGTAAAGTTTTCATACATAATAACGGTAAAGAAAATTTGGGAAAATTTGATCTTAAATCCGACTCAGGGATATTTTTGGGATATTCATTAAATAGTAAAGCCTTTCGGGTATACAATCTAAAATCAAATAAAGTAGAAGAATCCATTCATGTTAAATATGATGATTCAATCTCACCGCCGAGAAAGGTAGATCTTGTTGATGATGCAGATACACTCCCGGAAGTCCAGCTATCAAAAAAACCAGAAAATACTCATGAAGTCTCGGTTGGCAGATTACCAAAAGATTGGAATCATGTACGAGACCATTCCAAAGACTTGGTGATTGGAAATATTGAGGACGGAATTCAAATTCGAAAACGATCGCTTGAATTTCAGAATAACTATGCGTTCGTATCGAAATCATACCAAAAAATGTCAATGAAGCTATTGATGACAAAAGCTTGGTAATGACAATGTAGGAAGAGCTTGTGCAATTCGAGCGAAATAAAGTTTGGGAATTAGTTCCTTCCCCTGCAGATAAACCTATCATCGGAACAAAATGGGTATATAAAATAAAGCACGATGAAGATGGTTACCCGATTAAAAATAAATCGCGGCTAGTTGCTCAAGGCTATAGTCAAGAGGAAGGAATCGATTATGAAGAAAGTTTTGCCCCCGTTGCTCGTCTCGAAGCCATCCGACTTCTTTGTGCTTTTGCATCTCACAAAAAGTTTAGATTATTCCAAATGGATGTCAAAAGTGCACTTCCCAATGGTTTCATTCAAGAAGAAGTCTACGTGAAGCAACCTCAGGGATTTGAAGACTATGAATTTTCGGAACATGTGTACAAACTCAACAAAGCTCTATACAGTTTGAAACAAGCTCCAGGAGCATGGTATGATCGTTTGAGTAATTTTCTTATTTCACATAATTATAGAAGAGGTAAAGTTGACAATACCCTTTTTATAAAACTCATTAACGATGATATGTGATTTGCCAAATTTATGTGGATGACATTGTTTTCGGTGCTATTAATATATCCCTCTGTCAAGAATTTTATGATCTTATGAAGGGTGAATTTGAGATGAGTATGATGGGCGAACTCACATACTTTCTTGGTCTTCAAATTAAGAAAGGAGATGATGGAATTTTAATTCATCAAAGGAAATACACCAGAGATCTGCTTAAGAAATTCAAATTGAAGAATTGCAAAGCCATACCTACTCCAATGGCATCTTCATTAAAACTTGACAAATACGAACATGGAAAACCTGTGGATCAATCGAGGTATGATTGGTTCATTACTTTATATGACGGCTTCTAGGCCGGATATAATATTTGCTACTTGCGTATGTGCTCGATATCAGTCTAATCCAAAGGAATCACATTTAATTGCGTGTAAACAAATTTTTCGTTATCTTAGTGGAACCATTGGCTTAGGCTTATGGTATCCTTCGTGCCTTGATTTTAACATTGTTGCATATAGCGACACTGATTTTGGTGGATGCAATATAGATAAAAAGAGTACAAGTGGTACATGTCATTTTCTTGGCTCCTGCCTGATCTCTTGGGGGAGTAAGATGTAACACTCCCAGAGTCATCCAGGAATATTACAGCACCGTGGGCCCCGAGATGGAACCCACAAGGCTAAAAGACATTTTCGCAAATATTTACAAACGCCCAAGAGGCTAACGACGGTACTATCTTTTAAAAACATTCGAAGACTTAATAAAATCCGTTTATCAAAACCGTCATAAAAATCTCATTTGAAACCACAAGGCCCGAAATGCCAAAACTCAACATTTTAAAAATATACGTTAAGCTATCCTTACATGTACCGACAAAATAGTTTAGAAAATAATTTCCAAAGTAACTTAATTTCCAAGAACACTCACGCAGCGGAAAGGACAAACAATTAAAAATACTCTAGCAGCAGAATACAGCATATAATCAAAATACTCGATTCACAAACACATGCCATAGCCAGTATCCTTCGGGAATCTCATCTCTTCATGACCACTACAAGCTTGATAACCAAAGAACCTAAAAAGAAAGCCCACGACGTGGTCAGCCATAATATCCAACAATGATAACCATCACATCGTGTCAATAATTACATACCAATAAAAATACTAAGAATACGACCAATGTAATCTTACCACAGTAACTTTACTTACTCGAATAATCCTCATCAAAATAACCATTATCATATTGCACATCTCGTAATCTCGATTAACCAATAAACTCAAAACATAACATTTGTATTGTTCCTTAAACAATACTCAAGATTCTCAAAATATCATCACTAACTCATGATACGGAAAAATACCAGCTCTGACCAATTCGATCCATCGGATAACATCATCAAATCCCAACACGATAATCTATTGTCCATCATCATACAAATAGCAAGGAAAATACGTAACATACCTCAAGATATGTAATTCCACGACAATCATGTTAGTCTAATTCGAGACCAGATCGATACAACATACGGACATGGTCCTAACACAAGACCTACAAATGCATACTCATATGACAACGTCTATATGCTCACAACCATAACTGTAATATCCGCAATTTCGAATTTCGGTAATTTTCTTTTTCCGGAGGAAGTTTGTTTTGACAACTCTATCATGACCGTTTCGTCATTCCGATAATTATTAATTCTGCACTTTTTGTCATCCGAGTTCTTCTCGGTGTCGTTTTGTTGAGTTCCGTGTCCTTAATAGACTTTTTCACGTGGGAGTTCGACTTTGTAAAGTCACCATTAATTCTTGGAAACCCCAAAAATTCTGAATCTTTGCAACTTTATAGAGAATCAAGTTAGCTTTTCCAATGGTTCAAACGGTGAGTCAATCGGAGTCCAGACGAAGGAGTTATGATCGAAATAGCGAAGACTGCACGGTGTGCCTTTTTGGTGTTGAAGGGGGCTGTACCGTGTGCCGCGGCACACTCAGGCTGTGCCGCGGCACTAAGCTGATTCCTGGGCGTTTTTGGTGGTCCTGGGCCGCGGCACACTTGTCCTGAGCCGCGGCACACGGGCTTTTTCTGCGTTTTTTAGCAGATTTTCGAGGAGAAAACTTTATTTTTCTCCTCTCTTCTTCCTCCTCCCATCTAGAGCGATTTCAATGGCGATTTTGGGCGATTTGAGTGGTCCAAAACTTGTAGAGATCATCTACCTCAAGTCTTGTTGTAGATTTTCGGCCTCTACTTGAATCCTTCATCCAAATCAAGGTATTTTTGGCTTGAACCCTTGTTTTTGTAGATTTGGGGATTTTCCTTTTTGATTTCGATTCCAATCCGTTTTTAATCAATTAATTGTTGTATAAACGTTGTTTTGAACTTGTTCTACGGATTGGATACTCGTATCTTTGGTTCGTTCAACCCGAGGGGTGATTTCTTTGTTCTTGAAGGGTCTTGAACATTTAATGTTCGATTAAATGTTCGAATGAGTTCCCTTTGATAGTTTGTTGGGATTTCCGTTGTTTTCGGCCTTGATTCTCATCGTAATCATGTTTTATTATTCCTTACGGAGGATTATAGGTGCTCGATGATTCCGATGTTGAATTCCGTTGGTGATTGATGATTCATGTGGTGTTTTCCCGTAGTAATTTTGGTGTTATCGCGTTCTAGATAGTGTT
The DNA here is from genome assembly GCA_033398695.1 of Orobanche coerulescens. NCBI lineage: Eukaryota > Viridiplantae > Streptophyta > Magnoliopsida > Lamiales > Orobanchaceae > Orobanche > Orobanche coerulescens. The sequence continues at coordinate 88,017,651 of CM065811.1, read as the reverse complement.
CGGGGATTTGAGGGCTACCCGGCCGTATCCGTTCACTTTTCCATTGCTCGTGATATCGAGGCAAGTACCTTGCCCATACTTTTCTTATTTTGTGGATATGATGATCGGTGATCGTATTAGTGTGTTTGTTTGGTTGTTTGAAACGAAGTTTCAAAAGATTTCGGTTTGGCCTCGTTAAAGGCTTTCTTTCAAATGCGTGTGTGTTTTGTGAACGGCGTGTTTTGGGAATTGATTATGATTTGATTATTTTGAACGTTGAAGGATTTGATGATGATACTCCTATTGTTTAAAGTTATGGAATCGTGTATTCCGTATTTAATCTTGTTATTGTGTTTTGAAGAGTTTGATAATGGTGTCGAGTTAATGGCCATCTCTAGTGAGTATTCTTAATGAACTTACATTCTTAGCATGTTAGTATTGCATGAGTAACGTGTGTGTGTGTATGCTCACTGCGGGTTAGATCCGACGGGGTCTCGGTAGGGCTCCACGAAGCTGTGGAACCGCGAGCTTGCTTTTAACCACTGTGGGTTAGATCCGACGGGGTCTCGGCAGGGATCCACGAAGCTGTGGGTCCACGGTTAATTGTGGTGCATTTTACAAATGTGATTCGATATTGGCATTTCCGGAAATGAGTGCTTTGGAACTGTGTTTTCATGATTGCATGCATCGACTAAGTGTGTAAGAGGTAAGTGTTCGTTTGGCTTACTTGGCTAGGATGGCACTAGAGTATTTTGTTGTTTGTTTTAAATCCTTTATTTGTGGATTTTGATGTTGGGAGACGAACCTTGTGGTCGTTCTTGTGTACTGTGAGTTGATGAGATTTGGGGCTAAAATCCCAATGGTTTTGTAAAAGTCATTTTATGGATTTGGGGCTAAAATCCCAACGGGTTGGTAAATGTCATTTTTTGGAAAGTAAAGATTTGGGGCGGTGACCCCTTTTGTCTTGTGGATTTTGAAAAGTAGGATTTGATAATCCTAAATGGTTTTCTATTAAAACTCTCGATGGCATTCTAAACCGTCTTATAAATTATTTCCATTGATTTATGGTATTTCGATTTTTAAAGGTTTTCTCAAACCCTTGCCTCGAGAAGTACTTTTCGTTTCGTTTGGATCTTTGAGGATTCCTGGTTATTGTTATTCGTGGAATGTGAATTGTATGGCTCGTATTTGCACTTTGTATTTGCACTAGCAAAACAGTGGAGTTTTGCTAACCCCCGAGTATTTGGGGGGTGGATGTCTATTTTTGCATTCAGGTTTTGGAGCATAACACAGGGTCGGCACGAAGGATGATGAAAGATGAACGATACTAATCACACGAGGATCCGTTGATGTCGTATTGGTCTAGTTGTATTTTCTTTTCCGCTGCAGTATCTTTTCCCCGTTGTACGGGAGTTTATTGTATTTTGACCTCTGCGTGGGTATATGTTGTAATTGAGTTGAATATTTTTATTGAAAGACCAAATCGGTCTACTGAGTCATTTAGCCTTGAAGGCATTGTCGAGATGTTAAATGTTGTTACCAGCCTGGTAGATCTTCGAGGAGAGGGTCTACGGCGTGTAATTGTAACACCCCGAGATATTCGGAATAATTACAGCGCCGTAAACCCTTTAAATAAGGATTTACAAGGCTAATTAAAAAGGAAAGTAAATATAAGACATCAATACTGCGAAAATTCAAGTTTATGAAAACGTACAACTGGTTCAACGGGTAATTAATACAACCATATCGAATTAATATCAAAAGGACACGCGTACTCGAGTACGTAAAACCAAACCAAGACAACAAATCTCCAATAACAATAAACATCATCAACCCTTCGCTGCCACGCTTCAGATCGCGGTCGCTTTCCCCGCTCCTGGCTACCCGAACATCAAAACAAATGTCCACTCCCGAAGGGGTTAGCAAAACGATGCTAGTACAAGTATCATATTAAACAATTCGAATATGCATCAACAATACATAACAAGATACATCACATGGACTTCCGCTACTGATCCGACAATGCGAATCTACAAGATTCCATTACACAAGATGGGTATTCCAATGATCCAGCCCTCAAGATAGATCCCAAGATGATCCCGTCGGACCAACATGAGGTGGAAATAACCCGTCCAATGATCCAGCGCCCTCAGCCTAGATCCCAAGATGATCCCGTCGGACCAACACGAGGTGGACATCCGATCCAGCGCCCTCAGCATAGATCGTACACGTACACAAACACAACTCATGCATACACATATGCCAAATCATTATGTTCATCAACATGAACATATAAACACTATATCATGACAAATCAACGAAGTAAATATCATGTTCAACAACATGCATAATCATACGCATACTCCAAAAATACCGATATTAACATATCACGATACTTGCCTCGAAGATGGCAAGAACGATATACTTCAATGCTCTCGACGCACTCGAAGGCCGCCCCCTCCGATCAATGTAACAAGCTCGAACCTTAACAAAAGGAACGATATACAAATCATCTCGAGTTGAACAATGGCCTACCAATTCGGCCTACGTCCGAAAAGCTCAAACTAAACAATCTGCCTGGATTGCTTAGCGCGCGCTACGTACTCTACGTAACATGCGCTAAGCTGGACTGTTAGCGTACGCTATCGTATAAGACTAGCGTGCGCTAGCCACTAACTGGCAGTCTGACTCGGCTTCCTCATAACGTAAGCTACGTACGTTTTGTGCGAAAACCGAACCTCGATAGCGCACGTTAACTCACACATGTTAGCGTGCGCTAATCTTGCATGGCAGAATACTGCAAACCGAAAACTGGGTTAAATGATGAAGAACTCATGAATCCTATGGTGATATTACAAGTTCTCCTCGGGCATATCATGCTAATAAGGTTTCTGGAAGATTTATGATTATGAAATACCAATATACGGATAGTTATCTCGATATCACAATTCCTCTACGATCTTCAAGAAATAATCTAAGTTCCATCGTCTTACGTTCCAAAACACATGATTCCAACGTATACAACGTATCAACTGGGTAATATCCGATTACTTGATCATAAATCGATTTAAACATGCTTAGGAGTCCTTATAATAAGATGGTTCAAAGGTTCATTCGACATCTAGTACCGATACGTCAAAAGTATCCTTCTAACATGTGATGACCGATTATAAACGAAATACTTGCTATCCAAACATGATTCAAATCTTCCTTATGAACATTACTAATCATTGGTGAAGAATCACCTACCTCAAAGTAGTGAAGAACACGGGTGAAATGAAGCAATCCAACACCGAAGGCTTGAACACCAATCTCCAATGATGTATGATCTTCAATCTCGAACTAGGAGGTTGATACGGAGTGTTTAGGACGAAAGTAGTTATGTTCTATGTGTCAAAGTTCGGGTTGAGGGAGGAGAAGGAACTGAAATCACGAATAGGATGTCATCCTATTTATAATAAATGGCTATTAGCGCGCTAGACTGCTCGTAGCGTGCGCTAACGGCTCACGCCTAAATCAGACTGCACTTAGCGTGCGCTACGCATCGACCTGTAGCGTGCGCTAAGGCGTTGACTCGGCTTTTCCCGAAAGCCATCCAGGTACATCCGACACCATCCGACAGGGGTCCCCCGGCCAGATCTCACCTACCGCACGTCTCAATCAATCTGACCACGCATAGCGTGCGCTAATTACACTCGGTAGCGTGCGCTATGAAACCACGTTAGCGTACGCTACCCTTAGCCTGTAGCGTGCGCTACATGCACAGAATTTCAATCTTTATATCACATATACGAAATTATATGATCGACAACATCGGATAATGAAATACAAAGAATAGTACTCATACAAAAGTACAATCATTACAATATCACAAGTTCCAATTACATAACAGAAATCTCGGGTATTACATCCTTCCTCCCTAAAAAGAAGTTTCGTCCCGAAACTTAGGATGAAAACAACTCCGGATATTTAACCTTCATACCGTCCTCCGTTTCCCAAGTGGCCTCTTCGACTCCATGTCGTGACCATTGTACTTTAACCAAATGTATTGGTTTATTCCTCAATTGTTTGATCCGGCTCTCAAGTATCTTGATTGGTCTCTCTTCGAAGGTGCCATCATTAGCTATCTCGATCTCGTCGAAATCAATGACGTGATCGGGTCCGACATACTTCCGCAGCTGGGATACGTGAAACACATTGTGAACATGACTCGCCGATGGCGGTAAGGCCAACTCGTACGCTAAATCCCCAACTCTCTCTAGATCTCAAATGGTCCGATATATCTCGGACTAAGCTTACCTCTTCTCCCAAAACGGAAAATCCCTCGTAGGAGACACCTTCAATAGTACGTGGTCCCCAAAGATTGAACTCTAGAGGGCGACGACGTACATCCGCATAAGACTTCGCCGACTGCGCCAACAGCTCTCTCGAATCACACCTATCTTCTCTTGAGTCCGAATAATCAATTCCAGTTCCGTCCGATCAAATCCAAGAATCATCCCAACACAGGGGTGATCGGCATCTCCTCCCGTACAAAGCTTCAAATGGTGCCATTCTAATAGAAGCATGCCAACTATTATTGTAAGTGAATTCGATCAAGGGCAAGTGAACTTCCCAATCGGTTGACTAATCCAACGCACAAGCTCGAAGCATGTCTTCTACAGCTTGAATAGTCCTTTCTGACCGACCATCCGCTTGGGGATGATAAGTCGTGCTAAAGTTGAGCTCTCCCAAAGCCTTGTGAATCGCTTTCCGTAAGTGCGACACGAAACGACCATCTCGATCCGAAATAATGGTCTTCGGCGTCCCATGCAATCTGACTATCTCCGCAACAAATACTCGTGCCAATCTCTCGGGTCCCCATGTATCTTTGATTCCTAGGAAATGAGCCGACTTGGTTAGTCGATCAACTACGACCCAAATCATGTTCATTCCCGCTCTAGTCCTTGGCATACTGGTGATGAAATCCATCGAAATGTCCTCCCACTTCCATTCAGGATCTAAGCGGCTTTAACATCCCTACAGTCGCCGATGCTCAATCTTGACTCACGACAAGTCAAACACTTCAAAACGTACTGCCACGCCCTTCTTCATATTCCCCACCGAAGTTTTGTTTAAGATCCTTATACACCTTATCACGCCCGGTGAATAGAATAGGCGCGCTATGAGCTTCTTTCGTAATAGTCCGTCTCAAATCATCATCGTCGGGAACGCAAAGTCGACTCAAATCTCGTAACTCCATCATCTTGTATCACGAATCTCGGGCTTTTCCTTTCTTTACTTCATCACATAATCGAAGGATCGAGAATCGCCCAACCGCTGACTTGATCTTCTCGACTAGTGATGAAGCCGGGCCCATCACATAAAGTCGCCTCGATTCCCGGTGCCCATACTTCAATCCTTCGCGGATCGGTTCTCGTTGAATGCCGGTCTGGGGCGTAAGAGCTTCCAACACTCGAAGAGAAACAGTTTACGGCTCAATGCATCGGCTACTACATTTGCTTTCCCCGGATGATAGAGAATCTCTAAGTCGTAATCCTTGATCAATTCCACCACCTTCTCTGCCTCATGTTTAATTCCTTCTGATGAAAATGTATTTGAGGCTCTTATGATCCGTAAAGATCCGACAATGAGTGCCATACAAATAATGTCGCCAAATTTTCAAGGCAAAGACCACACTGCTAGCTCCGGATCATGAGTCGGAGAATTAACTTCGTACGGTGTCGATTGCCGAGAAGCATAAGCAATCACTTTAGCCTTCTGCATCAACACACAACCCAAACCCCGATTTGAAGCGTCAGATACCATGAATCCACTGGTTCCATCCGCAATGCTAAAATAGGTGTCACGCCGTCTCTTCTTAAGTTCATCAAAACCAGCCTCACATTTCTCATTCCACGTGAACTTTTGAGTTTTCTGTAACAGCTGAGTGAGCGGACGAGCAATTTTGGAAAATCCCTCTACAAAGCGGCGATAATATCCAGCTAGTCCTAAGAAGCTTCGGACTTCCTTCACGTTTTTAGGGGCTTCCCATTCCAAGATTGCTTCGACTTTCTTCGGGTCCACCTGAACTCCGTCGGATGATATCACATGCCCAAGGAAGGTTACTTCCTTAAGCCAGAATTCGCATTTAGAAAATTTTGCATATAGCTGTTCCTTTTTCAAGATGCTCAAAACCACACGTAAATGATCAGCATGTTCCTTTGCGTCCCTCGAATATATCAAAATGTCGTCAATGAAAACGACCACAAATTTATCCAAGTATTCCAAGAATACCCGATTCATCAATTGCATGAATACCGCAGGAGCATTGGTAAGTCCGAATGGCATCACTACAAATTCATAATGCCTGCATCGATCTCAAAGCGATTTCGTATATCCGATTCCTTAATTCTCAACCGTGGTATCCCGATCGCAAGTCAATCTTCGAGAATACCTCGCCCTTGCGCTGATCAAACAAGTCGTCGATCCGAGGTATAGGATACTTATTCTTGATCGTCATCTTGTTAAGCTCCCCGTAATCAATACACAATGGAGGGATCCGTCTTTCTTCCGACAAAGAGAACGGGCGCTCCCAAGGAGAAACGCTAGGTTGAATATAGCCCTTCCGTAACAATTCCTCCAGCTTGCTTCTTGAGTTCATACATCTCGGTTGGCGCCATGCGGTATGGTGCCCCGGAAATAGGAGCCGCCTGTGCTCTAGTTCGATAGTGAATTCCACTCCTCTGCGGAGGTAACCTGTAGTTCGTCAGAAATACATCCGAGAACTCATTCACAATCGAAATAGACGAGAGCTCTCCTCCTTCCTCTTTCCTCATGGCATAGCACCAAAGTCCGTGGCATCCCCGCTCAGAATTTCACGGCTTTCATTGCCTTGATCAATTTCCCGAGCTTCCTGGTCTCCATCCTCGGAATAAGTGTTCGGATCCGTCATCGCAATGATGGAAATGACTCTCTCTCGGTAATTCAAAGACACTCTATAACGGTTGAGCCAATCATCTCCGAGAATTAAATCGTCACCGCAGATGTCAACTACAATAAGATTCGATGGCCAATCTTTTCCTTCTATAGATACCGGGAAATCCCTAGCTTCTAGTGTTCCCACAATTTTCTCTCGCTCGGTAATCCCACAACATAAGGTTCACAATTATACAAGCACGAGATGTTCAAACGTTTAACACAGCTTCAAAGATATAAAAGAATGCGTAGCTCCCGAATCGAACAAGACACTAATCAAGTTGCAAAAGGATCTCGAATCGCACGATGCAACAAAGCAGTTGTTCGCCGTCGATCTCCTCATTTCGCATGCGCGGAGGAACGGACCCAAAGACTCGATGTCTCTCTCTTCCCAGCTGCTCGAAATCCACTCTGTGTCTCGGTTCACACTTATCTCCTTAGGAACCAGTGCCGGAGTGCGGGTACCAAAAGATCTAGTAGCGGCTCCACAGAAGGCCGCACGGTGCCCTTCTTGCCCACAATCGTAACACGTCACAGAAGATGCGGGGCAATCACGTCGAACATGCCCTGCTCGACCACAATTGTAGCATTTCTTTGATGCGTCAGAAACTGCTGATGTTGCCCGGAACTTCTTTCCGCCTCTAGAAGGATGTGGAGGTTTCCTAGCCGAATAAAAGGAAGATTGGCCCTTGCGGGCCCCACCACTCTTGTTTTCTGCAGTCACGGCCACCTTCTCGCTTCTTTGCCTCTACCGATTTCTCTACCGCCGCCTCTTTCATGTCGTAGGCCGGCGCTTTGTCTTGATACTGTCGCAACATAGTACACTCGAATCCGACATGTACCGCTGAATCTCCGACTTCATCCGCATATCAAAATGAAAATCTTTTCGCCTCCGTTCGACCAAGTGTCGCACACAAGTCACCGATGATTGAAAGTTTTAATTACATCCGTCACAGATGCCTCCGAACTCGTGGTGAGAAAAACTCTCGGATCTTCGCCTCTAACTCGACGAGGACAATCAGTGCTTCCATCATTTGTTTGAATTCCGTCCAATCCGCATTATGATTCTCGGGTCGAATAGCCTCCCACCAATCAAAGGCCTCCCCGGTAAAATACCGGGCAATAGGAACCTTCCGGTCCCTGGGACGCTTAAGACCCGCGAATATCTTTTCCAACTCCTTGAGCCGGTGATCCCAAGTAAGTGTCTCACAGATCCACAAATTTTGGCGGGTGCAATTTAACCACTTCAATGAGCCATCTGTCTCCCTGCTATCCTCATGGTGCCGCTGTCCCATCGCCGTCTGCATGCGATCAACGACTTGAGCGAATCGGTTTATCTCGCGCCACCACTGTTGAAGCACTCCCGGCATGTTAGGATTTGCGTCATCATTCGCCGATCCTTGCCGCCTCCGTAATGGGAATCGGTTCGACTAGCCGATATTTCTGGGGTAGTTGCGGAATCCTCATGTCTCATGTTACCACGTCCGCGTCCACGACCGCGTCCGCGTCCACGTCCTCCTCTCAACATACTGTAAACGCAATTTCTCAATATCCAGAACAAAATTTTTGAAATAAAGTCCGTCAATACTCACAAAGCAGTAATTAAACAAAACGGTAGTATAAGAGATTAAGAGACTTACAACCACGGTCCACATGACGACTTCGGCTGAACAGTGATGTTACAAACGACCCGTAAATCGAATAACGTAAATAGACCCAAATAAAACCCGACTGCCAAGATATCCATGAATCTTAGCTCCGATACCATATTCCGTAACACCCCGAGATATTCGGAATAATTACAGTGCCGTAAACCCTTTAAATAAGGATTTACAAGGCTAATTAAAAAGGAAAGTAAATATAAGACATCAATACTGCGAAAATTCAAGTTTATGAAAACGTACAACTGGTTCAACGGGTAATTAATACAACCATATCGAATTAATATCAAAAGGACACGCGTACTCGAGTACAGAAACCAAACCAAGACAACAAATCTCCAATAACAATAAACATCACTGAACCCCTTCGTCGTCACGCTTCAGATCGCGGTCGCTTTCCCCGCTCCTCGCTACCTGAACATCAAAACAAATGTCCACCCCCGAAGGGGTTAGCAAAACGATGCTAGTACAAGTATCATATGAAACAATTCGAATATGCATCAACAATACATAACAAGATACATCACACGGACTTCCGCTACCGGAATCCGACAATGCGAATCTACAAGATTCCATTACACAGCATGGGTATTCCAATGATCCAGCGCCCTCAGCATAGATCCCAAGATGATCCCGTCGGACCAACACGAGGTGAAAATAACCCGTCCAATGATCCAGCGCCCTCAGCCTAGATCCCAAGATGATCCCGTCGGACCAACACGAGGTGGACATCCGATCCAGTGCCCTCAGCATAGATCGTACACGTATACAAACACAACTCATGCATACACATATGCCAAATCATTATGTTCTTCAACATGAACATATAAACACTATATCATGACAAATCAACGAAGTAAATATCATGTTCAACAACATGCATAATCATACGCATACTCCAAAAATACCGATATTAACATATCACGATACTTGCCTCGAAGATGGCAAGAACGATATACTTCAATGCTCTCGACGCACTCGAAGGCCGCCCCCTCCGATCAACGTAACAAGCTCGAACCTTAACAAAAGGAACGATATACAAATCATCTCGAGTCGAACAATGGCCTACCAATTCGGCCTACGGCCGAAAAGCTCAAACTAAACAATCTGCCTGGATTGCTTAGCGCGCTACGACTTCACGTAACGCGGCGCTAAGCTGGACTGTTAGCGTACGCTATCCTATAAGACTAGCGTGCGCTAGCCACGAACTGGCAGTCTGACTCGGCTTCCTCATAACGTACGCTACGTACGTTTTGTGCGAAAACCGAACCTCGATAGCGCACGTTAACTCACACATGTTAGCGTGCGCTAATCTTGCATGGCAGAATACTGCAAACCGAAAATCGGTTGAATGATGAAGAACTCATGAATCCTATGGTGATATTACAAGTTCTCCTCGGGCATATCATGCTAATAAGGTTTCTGGAAGATTTATGATTATGAAATACCAATATACGGATAGTTATCTCGATATCACAATTCCTCTACGATCTTCAAGAAATAATCTAAGTTCCATCGTCTTACGTTCCAAAACACATCATTCCAACGTATACAACGTATCAACTGGGTAATATCCGATTACTTGATCATAAATCGATTTAAACATGCTTAGGAGTCCTTATAATAAGATGGTTCAAAGGTTCATTCGACATCTAGTACCGATACGTCAAAAGTATCCTTCTAACATGTGATGACCGATTATAAACGAAATACTTGCTATCCAAACATGATTCAAATCTTCCTTATGAACATTACTAATCATTGGTGAAGAATCACCTACCTCAAAGTAGTGAAGAACACGGGTGAAATGAAGCAATCCAACACCGAAGGCTTGAACACCAATCTCCAATGATGTATGATCTTCAATCTCGAACTAGGAGGTTGATACGGAGTGTTTAGGACGAAAGTAGTTATGTTCTATGTGTCAAAGTTCGGGTTGAGGGAGGAGAAGGAACTGAAATCACGAATAGGATGCTGTCCTATTTATAATAAATAGCTATTAGCGCGCGCTAGACCCTGTTCGTAGCGTGCGCTAACGGCTCACAGTCTAAACTGTACTCGGCACTTAGCGTGCGCTACGCATCGACCTGTAGCGTGCGCTAAGGCGTTGACTCGGCTTTTCCCGAAAGCCATCCAGGTACATCCGACACGATCCGACAGGGGTCCCCCGGCCAGATCTCACCTACCGCACGTCTCAATCAATCTGACCACGCATAGCGTGCGCTAATTACACTCGGTAGCGTGCGCTATGAAACCACGTTAGCGTACGCTACCCTCAGCCTGTAGCGTGCGCTACATGCACAGAATTTCAATCTTTATATCACATATACGAAATTATATGCTCGACAACATCGGATAATGAAATACAAAGAATAGTACTCATACAAAAGTACAATCATTACAATATCACAAGTTCCAATTACATAACAGAAATCTCGGGTATTACAGTAATATCCCTGAGTGTATTGTGGGTGTTACAATAACAACAATGTATACTTATGGAAATCCGTTGATCAAGCGCACACAGCATAGATCCCAAGATGATCCTGATAGATCAACATGAGGTGGATAACCCATAATATACATATGCACAACAATATATGGGTAATCCGATGATCCAGTGTTCACTGCATAGATCCCAAGATGATCCCGTCGGACCAACACGAGGTGGATAAACCCATCCAATGATCCAGAGCACGCATCATAGATACTCAAGATGATCCCGACCAACACGAGGTGGACGTACGACAACGATGCACAAATGCATAATAACAACAATACACAAATGCATGATAACAACAATACATGAATGTATCACAACATGATCGACACAAAATGATAAAAATGATTAGAGTACTTGCCCCGAGTCCTTCGAGAGCAATCTCGATGTCTAAACCATCACCAACCATTATCCTCAATATTTGACGGTCCAAAATGTCACGGACTGTAGATAATTCATATCTTCGTCTTTACCACAATGTATCCTCGATACCCAAGTATACCAATAACAAAAGTAAATCATATATATTATGATTTAAATTCCCAAAATACGAAAACAACGTACAATCCCAAATTTCCAGTGTTCACAATTATAATCATTGCTCTACGAATTATAAACGAATGAAACTGAAACCTTCATTAACTATTATAGACTATGCGAGTAATAAATTGCCTCGATACCAACACGACGATGATGAAGTCGTTACCAATCCCATTACCTTCGTCTACGAGCTCCTCGGCCCTGACCAAAGCAATTCACGAACATTCTCGAACACGACCGCAACACACTTTTCTAGTCGACGATTATAACCAACGATCAATGATCACAACCAATTGAAGTAATCAATTAACATACATTCGATACTAATCAATTCCCGATATAACCAATCATGTCACGCCCTCAATATCGGGAAGGACGAGGGCACGACGAACCAGTCGATCAATCAATAAAAGTGTAGCAATTAATAGCGGAAGCTAAATAACGATTGGATAATATTCTCAATATTTCATCAATATTTTAAAGGGTCCAAGTTAGATGTATTGGATTGGTAGGTTCGATGAAAATAAGTGAAGAATTTTCTGAAGTTGGTCAAAATGACGTTTATACCCTTAGGTTGAGCCTAAGCATTTTGGAGATATGAAATGAACTCGGATGGTCGTGAAAATTTATAAGAAGGTCAAAGATACTATTTTAATTTCAGGTTTAAGAAGAGATTCAGAATTTATAGTTTCGGGACCGAAATTTCCAAAAATTACGAAATTGCCCCAAAACTTAACAAAATTGCTCCGAGGCCTTTAGAGCTACGAATTTAGCTTGGAATTTAACGAAATTTTACGAGATGGCTCGTGATGAACCTGGAATCCCAGATTTGTGAAACAGTCCAGAAAATTCGGACTTGGTCCAGAATTTTTGATTTCTTTCATTTTGACCCCGGTATTGTTTGAAAATTACATTATTGACTAATGAACTTAGATAACGAACTCTGATTTGCTCGAAACTTTACGTACAGCTTATATAAGTTAAATTACATGTTATTCATGGTCTAGAACAGTTTATTATCGGAATTTTCAGATTAGTCCATAATTTTCCATTAATTAAAATTTATGCCCTTAAATTCCGTTTACTTGTTTTCAAGTTCCGTTTTGCCACAAATAAGTTATCCAAATACCATAACATAATCATATAACACAAAATTCCAGATTTTAGTAGAGTTTTATCAAGATTTCGAATAGGATATACAACATTCAACTTTTCACATAATCGAAATCCGACTACCAAATCGGTTATAACTTAAACCCAAAAGAAATATAATACATGTTGATATAGCCATATATACACTTCTCAAAACATGCATTTACACAATTGTTCAGATTCACGCATGCATCATAATATTTCATGATTTTTGAATTAAAACTCAAAGAAAATAATAGATACATTTCTAAGTATATATATAAAAAATCATAGCAGATATTTTATCATGAACATCTTAACATGTTTCTCAATAAATATTGAAGATTTCAGATTTTCACATGCATCACAAAATAAAGAAAGAAATTATTTACTTTAGGAGTTTTGAAAGGATTTTCACCCACCTCGATTTTTCGTTGCTACGGTTGGTTCAAGTCTTGTAAGTTGGAAGATGACCTTCCTTTCACTTCTATGATGGTTCGGCCATGACCAACATTACACCATGAATATGTATTTTATTTGCATGATGAGATTTAAGTTAGTATATGAAGATTATAACTATAAATTATAGAAGGAGATGTAGGGAGTTGGGCTACCTATTCTTACTTGAATTCTTCTTCTTCCTCCTTCAAAATTTTTGGCCCTCTCTCAATTCTCCCTCTAGTGCAGATTTTTGTGTGTTGTGTAAGTGTAAAAGGGTGGCTAGTATTAAGTGTATGTATTTATAGTGTGATTTTAGGGCTTGGGGATGTGTGGGTGTATGTAAGACAATTGAATGTGGTCTTGCACACTCTTCTTCTTTTCTCCCCCCGGCCATATATATATATATATATATATATATATATATATTATTTTTGGTTAATTTAAGTCTATAGCTATAATTGTAATAGTTGATGATTTAATTAGTTGAGTTGGGCTATAAATTGTAAATTCAAGTCTTAGGAATTTTATTGAGTTGGGTTTGAGTCCATTAGTGAGTTTATATATAATTAGGTATTAACACATAGTCCATTAGGTGAATTAATATTCTACTTTAATTTTATTATTTGGTTTATAAATATAATTTACGAAATTAATGAGTGGAATAACATAAAATTAGACGTAGATTATATCATGTCTTAAAACAAATGTTATTAAAGTACATCATGATTTAGTACGTTGTACATGATAAGTTATATAGAAAACTCAATGGCTCAACAATTCCTCGATCATATACAAAACCAAATAGTATAACTAAAACCATCACGAACTCATATCCGTAATACGAACCGAAATCCGATAATCATTATTAACAATTAATATAAGCGATCAACAAACCCAACGATTTTACAATATCTCGATTAACCACAAGTCCGAACAATCCAACTCAAACAATTACGAATTCACAACCACAATACGATTACGGATACGAATGTAAAGGAAATCATATTCGATGATCAATCACAATCTTTCCGGATTCCAAATTGTTTATCATGATTTGTATTTAATCAAGAACATACGAATTCTACCACTACAATCAACATGACTTAACGAATATTCCATCTTAATATCTAAAAATACCGATAATTCAACAGACGATCGTCTTGCTATGTTCTATTTATCAAAAGTTCTTCAAGAACACTTAAATGTAGATAATCATCCAACTCATAATTCAAGTCATATATTATCGTATTTTTAAACATATAATTCACATAACTTCAAAAATCACAACAACAACACCATAATCATCTTCATACGAATCATTCATCAACAATAACATCAAAATCCGAATTCAAGGTGTAGAGTTCATCAACATACCTCAAGAACATGAACAACACCATCAAACACATCAAGGATCATAAAATTCTCAAAACGTTACACCAATCACATACAGTGGATCTCAAAGAAACACACCCGACTGGTGAACATACCCTTCAGCATATGAACAACAAGCCGCAAACTGGCGAACATACCCCATCCTACACGGACTGGGAATGACCAATCATTACTCAAAACAACCATCCTGGGGTCACCATCCCCAAATCCACAGTTATAAAGGAATCATTCAAAAATCACTATGGTAAAATCGCGCTACTACCATACCAATGGAGTCACATAGCACATATGTCCCGGTTTCACAAAATCCAAAGTTCCAAAATCATATTCTGTGCATGAATCTACAACACGCAGCATATTTCTCTTATCCGATCAATCAACCGATCATCCCTGGATAACCAAACTACCATACTAAAGTTTGAATATCTTTTCATTGTACCATACTGATGTATTATCCAGTTCGTGAGTCACACTCATAACTTCACCATGATATGCACTATGCACTAAATGCGTATGTATATCAATCACATTTTCAAAACTAGTTTGAAATCATATAGTCTTGTCAAGAAGTCAAATTTTTGAAAGTTCTTTCAAGAATTTCAAAACTCAAAACATAAATTTTCATAAGACTACGAAATCCATTTTCGAAAAATTAAATCGGCTCACTTACGTCAAGTACTCGATGACGATCCTTTTCGAATACACACAATTAAGTAAAATGGAATTATACAAATGATTAACCACATCCATACTCATGTATACCTGTTCGGCATGTCAACAAATCCACTAACATTCCATCGGAAAACCACACGATAGAGTTCCAAAATCTCAATATATAGACTCCGATAAAAACTCCTTTTCCACATATGACTCGCAAGGTCTACCATTAACCCATCCTAGATCACCTCAACTATGCTATGACAAAACATTGAATAATCGACAAATCAAATACAACGAAAGACTACCCGAGAAGTTTCATTTGAACAAATAAACCAAAAACCCGAAAGGTAGTAATAAAATAGATAAACGATTGGTAAAGTATTTTACAAATCTCGGGAGTTCTTTTGAAAACAGAAAAGCCTTTTAGAAACATTTGGGTCTCAGCCCAATCCCATTCCACATTACAAGAATTTTAAAAAGTAGGAAACCCCTTTTGGACCCCACGTCCTGAGTTATAAAACTATTTCAAAATCGACTGGGTCTCAGCCCAAAATCATTTTCCGTAAAACATCCGTAAAACATTGATTTTGAAAAGTATCATTCTCAAACGCTCAAAAATAGTTTCATGTATCTCAAAATGAACTAACATGACTTCATGTTCTTCTCAACAATTCACAATCTTTCTACCAAATAACTCTGTTTCCCAAGTTTACCCGACATATTAATTTTCCATAATCACAGTTTTCTCAGGATCACCGGTTCTGTCCCGACTAGTATGTTCTGTTATCTCATGACGTAACATGTAATATTCTTCCGAATCTCAAAGAATATAAACTTAGAACGACAATAAATCTCAATGCAATTCAAAATCCAAATACTTACAGATCGTGAAGCCGACGATTCCCCGTGATACTGGCACATGTCACAACTATGGAAAATACTCGACACAGATATTTTCAAAACACACATTTTGCAAATTCAATTCAACTCGAGAACACAACACAACTCTGTCCAAAGAAACACGTTAATACCATTTGGAAAAGTTTACAACAACCCCAGTACCACACTGGTAAATCACATAACGCACAAGCCCGAGTGAACAACAAAACCCAGGGCTCTAGAATTCGTCAATCGACAACTTGAATGACGCGACAAAAGAACGACTCGACTCGACCCGACTGCCTAGGTTTTCTCAACCTAAGCTCTGATACCATATTCTGTAACACCCCTAGAGCCATCCAGGAATATTACAGCGCCATGGGCCCCGAGACGGAACCCACAAGGCTAAAAGACATTTTCGCAAACATTTACAAACACCTAAGAGGCTAACGACGGTACTATCTTTTAAAACATTCGAAGACTTAATAAAATCCATTTATCAAAACCGTCGTAAAAATCTCATTTGAAACCACAAGGCCCGAAATGCCAAAACTCAACAGTTTAAAAAGATACGTTAAGCTATCGCTTACACGTACCGACAAAATAGTTTAGAAAATAATTTCCAAAGTAACTTAAGTTAACGGATAACGAAAGGCCATTCACGAATACTCACGCAGCGGAAAGGACAAACAATTAAAAATACTCTAGCAGCGGAATACAACATATAATCAGAATACTCGATGCACAAACACATGCCATAGCCACTATCCTCCGGAAAGCTCATTTCTTGACGACCGCTACAAGCTTGATAACCAAAGAACCTAAAAGGAAAGCACACAACGGGGTCAGCCATAATATCCAATAATGATAACAATCACATCGTGTCAATAATTAAATACCAATGAAAATACTAAGAAACGACCAATGTAATCTTACCGCCGTAACTTTACTTACTCGAATAATCCTCATCAAAATAACCATTATCATATTGCACATCTCGTAATCTCGATTAACCAATAAACTCAAAACATAACATTTGTATTGTTCCTTAAACAATACTCAAGATTCTCAAAATATCATTACTAACTCATGATACGGAAAAATACCATCTCTGACCAATTCGATCCATCGAATAACATCATCAAATCCCAACACGATAATCGATTGTCCATCATCAGACAAATACCAAGGGAAATACGGAACATACCTCAAGATATGTAATGCCACGACAATCATGTCAATCTAATCCGAGACCATATCGATACAACATACGGACATGGTCCTAACACAAGACCTATAAATGCATACTCATATGACAACGTCAATATGCTCACAACAGTAACAACAATGTATACTTATGGAAATCCGATGATCCAGCGCACACAGCATAGATCCCAAGATGATCCTGATAGATCAACACGAGGTGGATAACCCATAATATACTTATGCACAACAATATATGGGTAATCCGATGATCCAACATTCACTGCATAGATCCCAAGATGATCCCGTCGGACCAACACGAGGTGGATAAACCCGTCCAACGATTCAGCGCACGCAGCATATATACTCAAGATGATCCTGTCGGACAAACACGAGGTGGACGTACGACAACAATGCACAAATGCATAATAACAACAATACACAAACGCATGATAACAACAATACACGAATGTATCACAACATGATCGACACAAAATGATAAAAATGATTAGAGTACTTTCCCCGAGTCCTTCGAGAGCAATCTCGATGTCTAAACCATCACCAACCATTATCCTTAATATTCGACGGTCCAAAATGTCACGGACTGTAGATAATTCATATCTTCATCTTTACCATAATGTATCCTCGATACCCAAGTAGACCAATAACAAAAGTAAATCAAATACATTATGATTTAAATTCCCAAAATCCGAAAACAACGTACAATCCCAAATTTTCAGTGTTCACATTATAATCATTGCTATACGAATTATAAACGAATGAAACTGAACCCTTCATTAACTATTATAAACTGTGCGAGTAATAACTTGCTTCGATACGGACACAACGATGATGAAGCCGTTACCAATACCATTGCCTTCATCTACGAGCTCCTCGGCCCTGACCAAAGCAATTAACGAACATTCTCGAACACGACCACAACACACTTTTCTAGTCGACGATTATAACCAACGATCAATAATCACAACCTATTGAAGTAATCAATTAACACACATTCGATAATAATCAATTACCGATATAACCAATCAATCAAACTTAATGGCTCAACAATTCCTCGATCATATACAAAACCAAATAGTATAACTCAAACCATCACGAACTCATATCCATAATACGAACTGAATTCCGATATTCGTTATTAACTATCAATATAACCGATCAACAAACCCAACGATTTTATAATATCTCGATTAACCACAAGTCCGAACAATCCAACTCAAATAATTACGAATTCACAACCACAATACGATTACGGATACGAATGTAAAGGAAATCATATTCGATGATCAATCACAATCTTTCCGGATTCCAAATTGTTTATCATGATTCGTATTTCATAAAGAACATACGAATTCTGCCACTACAATCAACATGACTTAACGAACATTCCATCTTCATATCTAAAAATACCGATAATTCAACATATAATCATCTTGCTATGTTCTATTTATCAAAAGTTCTTCAAGAACACTAAGTGATTCGAAACCATGTTCATAGCCATCAAAACAACATAATCCGATATCCTTTAACATGAAGATAATCATCCAACTCATAATTCAAGTCATATATTATCGTATTCTTCAACATACAATTCACATAACTTCAAGAATCACAACAACAACACTATAATCATATTCATACGAATCATTCATCAACAATAACATCAAAATCCGAATTCAAGGTGTAGAGTTCATCAACATACCTCAAGAACATGAACAACACCATCAAACACATCAAGGATCATCGATATCTTCATATCCAAGCCTCAAATCTATCTTTAGCTTATAACCAAGTTAGAAGGGGCTTATCTTCACCAACATATGAAGGGGGACGAATCTGGGAGAAAGGAATGGTTTTGTTCTCGTGAAGAAATGAAAAACCGATCCTCCATTTATAATCTGCAGCGCTCATTACGTACGTTACCAATCCAAATTAACGTACGTAATGCTCCTTACGTACACTACAGGTCTTTCAGAGTGTACGTAACATCATTCCAGAACTTACTGCATTGTTTCGTTTGATTGCTTACGTACGTAATGCATAGGCCATAACGTATGTAATACATATGTTGACTTGCTACAGTAAATATCCATTTAGCGTACGTAATGTGTAGTCCATAACGTATGTAATACACGACATTGACTCATTTGTCCACGTTCTGCGCCGAAAGCTGCCGACCACGGGACCCGCTTGTCTGTCATAGCCTGATCCTGTCTGATTCTCTTCATAACGTACGTTATGTACATTACGTAACGTAAGCTCCTATACTTAACGTACGCTACGATTGACAAAGTCCTCTCTGATCAGCCAACTATATCTCACCTGATACTTTAACGTACGTAAAGACCTCACATTAACGTACGTAACTGTTGGGGATTAACGTACGTAAGCTCATATGCTTAATGTACGTTATGGCTTCTATACTTAGCCATTTACACTGATCTTGCTCGTCGTATCAATATACCGAATACGTATACACAACACACTATATCCTCAAATGCAATTATTGACCAAGTACGACAATTATACTAATACAGATGTCTCAGTCCTTCAATTATTTTATCCATACTATACAGATTCCACACTGTACAACATAACTCGGATAAAATAACATTAAACAACAGTAGTATAAATCCCGGATATTACATAAGAAACAAACAAGTGTAGCAATTTCCACAGCCGAAGCCGAATATGTGGCCGTCGGCAGTGCGTGTGCCCAAGTACTTTGGATAAAAAATCAGCTTCGAGATTATGGAATAAATTTTGAAAACACTCCAATTTTATGTGATAATACTAGTTCTATTAATCTCAGCAAAAATACTGTTTTACATAGTCGAACCAAGCATATTGATATAAGACATCATTTTCTCTGAGATCATGTTCAGAAAAAAGATATTCGTTTAATTTTTATCGGTACAAAAGATCAGCTTGCTGATATATTTACAAAACCCTTATCTGCGGAATCTTTTAATTCTATTAGACTACAACTTGGTATGGGTCATCTCGATAATTTTTGAAATTGTTTTGTCTGACGAGAAATCATTTCATGAGATACTTCTCCTAACCTAGTGCGCGCTAGCCTTGTATACTTAATGCGCGCTATCTATTCTAACCAGAAATATCATGAGCCTGATAGTGTACGCTACTTGCCATTACTTGCGTACGCTAATCAATGTCCTTTAAAATTCCCTGAAGTTACTGGACAGTCCAGTTACCTATCCAATTGTTCCTAACGTATGCTATACTATGTATAGCGCACGCTAACGTGTCGGTCTTTCACTTATAGACCAAAAACCGACAGATTCCCTTTTCATTCTCATAAACCCTAATCTCTCTGCCGACAGAAAAACCTCAAAATTCTTCACCCATCTCTGAAATTTCACCAAAAATCTTCATCTAATCATGGCTCGTGGATCGAGAGTCCCAATGAAGAAATAATATAAAAGCTCCAAACGAAATCGAGAGCCCGAATTCGATCCAAACAGATTCATATCCTCCATGGCATACAAGGTATTCTAGGAAATTCTCCCACAAGAGAACTTAACAGATTGTTACTACTTTAATTTCAGAAGTTTAGAAAGAGCTAAGGTGCAAATTCGTGATTTTTTGTCGACCTTGGGTATTGACCGATTTGTAGAATGTGAAGAGCCTAGTTTTCCTGGACTCGTGCGTGAATTCTATGCTAATCTGCATATTGGAGAGAGTGAGGGATCCCTGTCGTTAGTTCTTAACAGTGTTGTTGGTGGAATGGCTGTGAAAGTTTCATCAGAAATCTTGAATGAGTTGTTTGGTTTATCTATGGACGGGTATGCTTGTTCTGGGAAATCAGTTGCTGGAGAATCCTATTTATCTGAGCTCGAAGTAACGGAATTTTTGAGCTCTAAGGCAGTTATCGAAATAACCGACGACATCTTTGAGAACAATGATTTTGGAATTCAAATGCTATTACTATTGGTTGCTCTTACAAAATGTTTGATGCCTAAAGTGAACACTCAACACAAGCTTGTGGAAATCGACAAACATGTCATGTATCGGGTTTTGAATGATGATAAAATGGACTTTGTGGTGATTATGACTAGTTGGATGAAAGTAAAGGGAGATACGTCGTTCCAAACACTATGTGTCTCGGTCTCGAAAGGCAGGGCTGCCTTTTGGCTCGATTCTTACGGTCCTTTTCAGGCATTTTAATGTGGACCTCTCGAGAGAGCCATCGGTTCCGGTATCTCGGGGACATGAAATCTCCGACTCAACTCTCAAGGCCATGCACTATGTGGAGACGAATAACCGTGGATGGGTTTTATTTCAATATCTCAAGGAAGACGACGGGGTTCCTAAAGGGACTCGGGTGCCTA
Organism: Orobanche coerulescens; assembly: GCA_033398695.1. Taxonomy (NCBI): domain Eukaryota; kingdom Viridiplantae; phylum Streptophyta; class Magnoliopsida; order Lamiales; family Orobanchaceae; genus Orobanche; species Orobanche coerulescens. The sequence continues at coordinate 87,995,935 of CM065811.1, read as the reverse complement.
TAATATCCGACAGTAATTCTTATCTACTGTTGTATTATTCGAATAATTTGAGTATCGTTGTGATCATGTTACATTTAGTTAATGTTTATTGATGTCGAAATATAACAGAATGGACTTGATTATGACTAGCATTCGCATTGTGGATGATTTCTTGATGTTGTGTAGATTTTTACTTTTTTGGGCTAGAATTTCTATGTTTAACGTACGCTAAGGCTTCAACCTAACGAACGTTATTTTGTTAGGATTTACGTACGTAATGGATTGCTGGTTACATACGTAATGCATTGGAATCTTATCTGATCTCACTTTCGGCATGGGGGGACGGACATGATCCGGATAACTGGCCTTTTCGAGGCAGCCAGGTTGACTATATTACGTACGTAATGCCGTTGTCCATAACGTACGTAATGATGTTAGTGTTTTGAGACAGTAACATCTGGAGGCAGATTACGTACGTAACACTTTTGGGTGTAGCGTACGTAAAGGGGTTAACGTATATTATCTTCATGCGATAACGTACGTAACGAGCTGTTCAGTTTATAAAAAAACAGCTTGTGTCTCTCATTTGCACGTCCAAACTCCGATTTTTCTCTCCAACAATCGTCCCTCTGCATCACTAGACTATTTTTACACCCTTCCAATTTGTGTTTGAGCTTTACATCTTGGATTGGAGCTTGTTGATTGGAAGTTTAGAGTTGTTCTTGTAACCTGGAGTGTGTTCTTGTGTTTTTGGTGGTTGTTCTTCGTTTCTAAAGGTATTTTGTACGATTCTACTCTATATTTTCGTAGATATGATGTTAGTGTTATAGTATACTACAGCTAGTGTTGAATTAATCAAGTAAAACATGTTTGTGATTAAGATTTTAACACTTATTGTTGAATATGGTAATTAAGGGTTTGAAATGGAGATATTCTTGATGTTATAATGGGAATGATCATGTTTATAAGAATCATACTCTTCTTGATGAACTATTAACATCATTAGGACAATAATAATCCTTGGTTTCATTATAGTTAAGTTTGATTGATGGAGTTGTTGTCATAAAATAGATTAGAACAACTTGATGAATGTTAGAAGACTAGAGTGATGTTCTTAAACCTAAGCTAGGTGAGTTCATTGGTGTGATTATTGATTCTCCAAGTTAGTAAGGGGATTGTGAGGATGATGTTAATATGAGGTAATCTTCATGATTATGATATGGCCTTTTAACTGAACGAATTTAGTATAACTTAGTATATTCAATCTAAATTTGACATAAGTGATAAGCAAGGTTGTGCAGATTTTCACTTTCAAACATTTGTGATGTTTTTGGAAGGTTTAAACGATATAAGATAATAATAACAAACATAAATGGTTGTTTAACATATTCTCGGCAAATTCTTATTCATAAGAACCATGCGAATATTTGAAAATATCTTGTAAACCGATCATAAGAATGAATTGAGGTTAATAGAGTTCTTGGAGTAGAATTTTGATATCTTGAGATAGTGGAATTATTCAAATTGAATTTAGGGTGTCGTCTCACTAAATTCGATATCGATAATTATATGAATGTGTTATTGAGTGAAATGTACCTCATTCAAGGTTGGTTGTTCGAGTAACCGATATTAATCGAGGACCATCCGTTCATTCTTCAAGGGAGGATTATTCTCATCTCCGTATTGAGGCAAGTTATCTTGCTTGGTTATAATGATGATTGAATTCTTGTAATGGTTATACGTTTCATGTATATGAAACACTTATGAATTTGTGATTCGTAATTTGATATTGTTCTTGATAATGATCTCGTTCTCTATCATGGGATTACATTCCCAAGTTCGTCAATTTGAATCGTTGATCTCGTTGATTATTATTGTCACTTCGGTGAGTTCTTGATCCTTAATCGAATATGTGATTTGTCGAATTCATTGTCATGTTGTATCGTGACATATCTAGAATCATATCTGCATGCCGATTGGTTATTGTGTAGGAGTTTTAGCCAGGCACATATATAGTCATACGTGGATGTTTTCGTATTGGACTGTGCACACGAGATGTAGTTTGTGAGGCTAATTAGGTACATTGTCACACATATATTCTGGATTCCGTATACGGGGTGGACATGTACACGGACACATTTCCGGATCGGGCGTACTGTGATGTCCATCTTGAGCCATATTGTTTGATCGTTCATAGTCCATGTATGATTGGATATGTTTGACGGTTTGTGACTGATTAGTCATACGCCCGAGGGGTATATTCAATAGTCGGGATGTTTTCTTTGAGATCTAATATATGTGAATTGTATAATGTCTGGAGAATCATTTATCATGTATATATGACCCTGTGGTTCGGGCAAAATACTTGTGTTATATTTTAGGTCGAGGCAAAGGCAAGGCAGGGGAAGAGCATGGTGACGGCGAAGGGTACGAAAGATACTAGTTCGGGGGGCCCAAGTATTTTGTTGTCCGGTTATGTTCAAACCGTGTAATGTTATGTTTCCATTTCCTTTAAACTATTGTCCGATTGTATTGTCATTTGAAGTATATTCCATCTCCATATGGTTTATACTTGGGTTTGGATCCTGCATACGTTAAGGCCATTAGCCATACAATTTATAAACTCCTAATCGGAGTAATGACTATTTATTGTGGTTCGGTATCACACATTTAATCTTTATTTTGGTATCACCTGGTGGTCCCAGTGTGCGGTCTACGGCACTGTAATAGCCGCCTTTTGGGGTGTTACAGAAGATGGTATCGAAGACGTCATTTTCTCTTTAAGAGTCGTTGTAAAATGAACTAGTATCAAGAGACCTTCATGTCACGTGTGACCTGTGCAAGCGCCTGACCCTACGAGCCAAATACGGTATGTACTTTACGAGCCATGATTTAATTACTGGCATGATATTGTTATCGGAATGGATATCTTTGTTGATCTTGATATTTCGAGGATCTGTGGCAGGATTTATTTGATTGATAATTCGAGGTAAATTCTGGATTGATTATGTGATTGAAATTGTTCGATTCGAAGTCGATATGATATTCTGTGTGACACTAGTAGTGTCGATAATTCATTATGAACTGTTTCGTGATTATGTAGTTCCTTGTTGCTATTAACTTAGCATGAATTTGGATTGGTCATAAAGACGGTCATGAACTGTGCTTATGGTTATTATTATTGTTTGATTCTTTCAGTATGGAAAGAAATATGAGAGGCCGTGGCATAGTGGGACGAGGCCGCGGTAGGGGCACCTGGAGCCAACACACTTGTGAATGTGGAGAGTTCCGCAGGCAGTGATTCGCCTCCTAGGGACCAATATCACCACACTGGACACGAGGATTCGCGTGTCGATCCTTATGCTGTTATGTAGGGCATGATGGCTCAGATGACCCAGATGGGTCAATTGATGGAGGCTATGCAGAGAGCTACTACTGGCCAGAAGCAGGGGCCTCATCTTCCACCTCCTGTACATGGTGGACCCGTGAGTCGGATCATCAGCGACATCTCTCTCCAGCGACCCCTGACTTTTAAAGGCTCCTCTGAGCCTGCTGACATTGTACATTGGATTGAACACTTTGAGAAATTATTCGAGATGGTGGACTGCCCAGAAGAAAACCGTGTCTCCGTAGCAGCTTACAATCTTAGCAAGGGCGCCCACACCTGGTGGCTTTCGGTTAGGCTAGCTGATGGTGTATGTACTTGGGAGGAATTTAAAAACCTCATGTTAGGCTGTTACTATCCAGGCCCTCTCCGTGAGGTTAAACTGTCGGAAATGCTGAACCCAGACCCATCTGAAGACGATGATGTACTATCTGTTGCCGACAAATTTCAGGCACTTCTTCCTTTCACCTCGTCGATTGTCCGAACGGAGGATGATAAGATCAAATATTTTCTCAAGAGGCTTAAACCCCGAATGAGAATGCAGCTATTGAATCACCACTGTACGACCGTATCGGAGTTCATCAAGAAAGCTCTGGAATACGAACTCACTGCGAAAGAGATTTCTAAGAAGCAACCACAATCCAACAACAAAAGATCTAGAAACCAGAACCATACTGACAGTAACCGAGGGACGTTCAGGAAGCCTCAGTCATTACCGAACCCTTCTGAATGACCACCCATGCATTGAAGCCATACGAATCGCACTCTCAAGTGGTCAACTCATCTGTTGTATGTTATAACTTTGCGGACCAGGGGCACATCAGCTCCAAATGTCCGAAGCCGGCCGTCGCATGCCATACTTGTGGGAAGAATGGGCATCGTGCTCGTTTTTGCAAGAATGGACCGGGACGTGATCCAGTAGAATCTCATGCTCCAGTCCAGTCTTCTGTCCAGGACCGTGTACCTCGGTCCGCTTCTGGTCGGACTACCGGGGCTAACCGAGGGATGGGCCGTGGAAACCAAGCTGGTACATCAGGTGCCGGAGCTGCAAAACCCAGGATTTACGAGATGAAGAAGGCCAACGATCCCGAAGCCAGCATGATTGTGTAATACCCGGTTATAATTCATTCATTTTCATTCAGTAATTATCAGTCTGTAATTGTCACTCAGTAATTCTCACTCATTAATGATCACTCATCATTCATGATTCATTCATTTGCGTTCACTGTTGGCATGTTGTAATCGTATATCAGTTACCGATCGTCATTTCATCTCTGTTTAGAGACCGAGATGGGAGTATTATCATTTTCATTGTGATTGATAGCCTTGTACTGGGAGTATCATCTTTGGCTTGTGTTAGACTTGTTCATTTTCACATTCGTATGATATGTCGGATCATTCATCAGTCGTAGCGAGGAATCGGAGTTATCGGATTTTTCACCTTGGCCAGCATTGAGTTACGGCCGTAAGGACTTTGGGTTACGGCCGTAACAAGGGTTCGTTGTTTTCAGGCCATTTTGGACGAATGGGACTTACGACCGTAAGGTCTTGTGATACGGCCGTAAGTTGAGCAGGTACGGCCGTAAAGGTCGGCGATTCTGGCCGTACGTGTCAAAGCAGTGCCCTGCATTTTTGGCCGAAGGCGAGTTACGGCCGTAAGAAGGGAAGGATACGGCCGTAAGTGGTGTTCGTAAATTTCAGGTGTTGTCGGGCAAGGGTGATTTACGGCCATAAGGGTTGCGGCATACGGCCGTAAGTCGAGGAAGGTACGGCCGTAAGGCTTGGCTGGATACGGCCGTACGCTGCATGCAAGGTGCCTGGTCATTTTCGACGAAGAGGGCTTACGCCCGTAAGTTTGGCCGGATACGGCCGTATCATCCGAGTTACGGCCGTAAGGTGTGCGGGTACGGCCGTAAGGATGTCGGCGGATGTTTTTGACGAAGGCGGGTTACGCCCGTAACTCAGGAGCGGTTACGGCCGTAAGTCTGCCCGGCGAGCTTTCGACGGCCGAGTTACGGCCGTCTGAGTTGGCGGCTACGGCCGTAAGGCCGTTGACTGGAATGTTACGGCCGTAAGAGGGCCGAGTTACTGCGTAATCTCCGTGATATATAAGGATTTGGCCGGGACATTTTTACTCATTTCTTCTTTTCTCCACTTTTATCCGAGAGAGAGGGTTGAGGGAGAGATTTTGCCATCATCAATCAATTGAGTGTGTTTTTTTCATCATCTTCATTCATTTGGGAGGCTTGGATACTCGATTTAACTCGTGTTCTTCGGATCGAAGTGGTTGGATCTTCAAGAGGTAATTTCTTCAACATCTTGTATTTCGATTTTGTGTTGAGATATGATGTTTTGGACGCGATAATCATGTTATATGAAGGGATATGCATATGATTATGAGTTTGTATATATATTCATTGGATTATTGAGGGATTATTCAAGAATACTTTGAATATCGAGTTGGATTTGGGGATTTTTCGATTAATTGTTGTTATAATCACGTTTTTGGATATTCATAACTGATTATTGATCGTATTGAAGATGTTTTGTTGGTTTGAAACACTTCTTGGGGATTTGAGATTGGTATTATTGAGGTTTAGTTGTAATCAATCGAAGTTGGCCTCAAAGTGTTCGATATAATGCCCCAATGAACTTGGTTTAATCGTATCGACATTTTGAGTTCGTTATATTCGTGTTTAATTGGTATATTGAACGGATTGTTGGTACTTGTATTGAATTAAGGTTGTTCGAGCGACCGACACTTCATTTAGGACATTTGTTCGTGGAAGGACATTCTTCATCGGTATTGAGTAAGTTAATTCTTACTCGGTTAAAAGGATATTCATTCCTTTTGTTGTTGATCATTCATAATCATAACTCATTCATCATTGTATTAATCATATTGAGACTTGTTATTGTCGAATAATCACTTCATTAGCGAGGAACAGCGGTTCCAATCATTTCATTGAAACTATCAATCACTTCATTATCACTTTCATATCGGTGAGTCATTTTTGACTTTGTCAGATTATTATTATTCATTGATATTCATTATGTTCATTCTCGTTCATATGACCTTCTGGGTTCATATTGCGTGGCCGGGTGCGAATGTGTGGAATTTTTAGTCGGGCACATGATGGCCATGTATTGGGAGTGGTACATTGGACTGTGCACACGGTAACGATTACCTCCGTGAGACTAATTAGGTACAAGGACGGGTGTGTCCGTTCATCCGTCTTGTACACTTGCACAGAACACTACGGGCGTACTATGGTACTCCTCTTCAGCGTAATTCATAACTAAGGATATTTCATAACTTCAGATATATCATGATTGTGTAATTTCAACCCTTGAGGATTGTTGTTCTGTGTAACTGACCCCGTCTGGGGAATTTTGGCTTTCAGGTCACGGCAAGGCAAAGGCACGGGATGAGCATGCCGACGGCGAGGAGTCCTAGTGATACTAGTAGGGGGCCCCAGTTATTCTGTTTGTTTCAGTCATTTCAGTCTTTTCCGTCATTTGTATTTTCCGCTGCAAAATTCCGGTTGAGATGTTTAATTGTTCAGGGTGGTGTATTTTATCTCCATATAAAATATACTAGTATTCGGTTTTGTCCTGGTGTGTTGTACTTAAACTCCTCATCGGAGTACTTGGTAATATAATGTGGTTCGGTACTACAATTATATTATTTAATTCATCATTTTCATTTGCCTGGTGGGTCCCAGTCGGGGATTCACGACACTGTAATATCCGCCTAGTTTGGGGTGTTACAGATTGCAGGTACTCTCGAGATCCGATCTCAGCCCGTCTGTGTTCTTTTTGATACTGGTGCTTCACACTCCTTTTTATCTGCTTCTTGTTTGAGTCATTTGCAATTAGATCATGTTACCAATTGTGAACCTTACGTAATTGGTCTAGTCGATGATAGAAGAATTGTTGGGAATCGTGAAGTGCAGAACTGTTCGATTCGCATGAACGACCGTGAGTGGTTGTCAAACTTAATTGTGGTCGATTTACCTAAAGATGATGTAATCTTGGGTATCGGTTGGATGGATCGTCATGATGCCATACTTAGTGTCCGCAAGCGGATAGTGACCATAATAGCTGCAGATGGTGTTGAGTGTATTTTTCAGGGTGATAATCCCAGCCGTTCCGGGAGAGTCATCAACGCTATGAAAGCAATGAAACTGCTTAATCAAGGGTGTATTGGTTATTGGTGTTACATGACCAAAACAGCAGATCGGCCAGTTGAATTAGCCAATATTCTGGTAGTCCGATACTACCCAGAGTATTTCCAGATGAGTTGCCGGGCTTACCTCCACATCGTGATGTAGAGTTTACTATTGAGTTAGAGCCAGGTATGTCCCTGCTTTAAAAAGCACCGTATCATATGGCTCCAACTGAGGTGTAGGAGTTGAAGAACCAGCTTGAAGAGTTGACTGAGAAAGGCTATATTTGACCTAGTGCGTCCCCTTGAGGAGCACCAGTGCTATTTGTATGGAAGAAAGACGGAAATCTGGGTTTGTGTATTGATTACCGTGAGCTGAACAGGGTAACCATCAAGAACAAATATCCATTGCCTCATATTGATGATTTATTAGATCAACTTCAGGGAGCTGCTGTGTTTTCTAAGATCGACTTGAGGTCCGGGTTATCATAAGTCGAGGATTAGAGAGTCTGACATTTTGAAGACCGCTTTTCGTACTCGTTATGGGCATTATGAGTTCGTAGTGATGCTTTTTGGACTGACTAATGCACCAGAGGTATTCATGGAGTTGATGAATTGGGGTTTTATTAATTATCTGGATCGCTTTGTAGTCATTTTTATTGACGACATTCTGATCTACTCCCGTGACCATGAAGAGCATGAACATCCTCTCCATCAAGTTCTCGATGCATTGAGGCGGGAACAGCTTTATGGGAAGTTTTCCAAATGAGGGTTCTGGATGCCTGAAGTTATTTTTCTGGGGCATGTGATATCAGCCTAATAGGTGAGAGTAGACCCACAGAAGACAGAAGCTATCCGAGACTGGCTACCTCTGAAGAACGTGAAGGAAGTTCGCAGTTTCCTGGGCCTAGCAGGTTATTACCGACGGTTCGTGGAAGGTTTTTCCAAGATTGCGCAACCGATGACTAACCTATTGAGGAAGGATAAGAAGTATTTGTGGTCAGTGGCATGTCAGCAAAGTTTTGATGAACTCAAGAGTCGATTGATTTCAGCACCTGTTTTGGTTCTACCAAAAGGAACGGAGGGATTTGTGGTGTATAGTGACGCGTCGAGATAGGGCCTTGGGTGTGTACTGATGGAGGAATGGAAAATGATTGCCTATGTATTGAGACAATTGCGACCCTATGAAGTTAACTATCCGACCCATGATTTGGAACTAGCAACCGCGGTGTTTGCTTTGAAAATCTGGCGTTATTATCTGTATGGAGTTACCTATCAGATCTTTACTGATCACAAGAGCCTGAAGTAGATTTTTACTCAGAAGGAGTTGAACATGAGGCAGAGAAGGTGGCTAGAACTAATCAAATACTATGATATCGAGATCCTTTATCATCCGAGTAAAGCAAATATGGTTGCCGATGCCTTGAGTCGTAAGACAGTACAGGAGCAAATGCTTGCCCGATTGACAGTTCAGAGAGAATTGCAGTTGGAGTTCGTGAGGCCAGAAATTGAAATTTGGTCACAGCATAGTCAAGGACAGCTTTTCACATTTGAGATTTCATCGTCCCTTGATGATATAATTAGATCGAAGCAGGTTAGGGACCCATTCTTATCTCTAGTTCGGGATGAAGTAACTAAAGGGAAAGCCCCTGGATTTGTGATCCACAAGGATGGATTAATACGCTTTAGGAATCGAGTTTGTGTACCCACATACGAAGAGTTGAGGAACTCTATCCTGAGAGAGGCTCATGCTACCCCGTACTCCATTCACCCGGGGTCTAGCAAGATGTATAAAGATTTGAAGCAATATTATTGGTGGGGGAATATGAATCGTGAAGTTGCAAAATTCATTTCGAGATGTTTTACCTGTAAGCAGGTTAAGATTGAGCATCAGCGACCCGTAGGAATGCTGAAACCGCTCCTAATTACCGAGTGGAAATGGGAGGACATATCGATGGATTTTATCACTAGCTTACCGATGAGTCGTCGAGGGATGAATAAGATTTGGGTGATTGTGGATCGTCTGACCAAATCAGCCCACTTCTTGGAGATTAAAGACACATGGGGACCCGAGAGATTAGCCCAGCTGTTTATCAAAGAGATTGTAAGGTTACATGGTACCCCCAGGAGTATTATATCAGATCGTGACGGGCGATTCATGTCTCACTTCTGGAAAGCAGTTCATCTTGCGATGGGTACGTAATTGAACTTCAGTACGAGTTTTCATCCACAGACTGATGGTCAGTCTGAAAGGACTATCCAAACTCTAGATGATATGTTGAGGGCGTGTGCTCTTGAAAGGATGATTGGGAAGTCCAACTGCCTTTGGTGTAATTCACTTACAATAACAGTTGGCACACTTCGATTCAGATAGCACCTTATGAAGCATTGCATGGCCTTCGTTGTAGGTCTCCTCTGTGTTGGGACGACCTGTCTGAATCTTTGGGTATGGAACCCGATATGTTGTTAGCATCCCGAGAGAAGATCGCTCTGATTAGGAGTCGTTTGTTAACGGCTCAAAGCCGACAGAAGTCTTACGCAGACAACCGTCGATGACCGCTTGAGTTTGAGGTCGGAGACCATGTACCAATGAAGGTGTCCCCTACTCGAGGTGTCTTTCGTTTTGGGAAGAGAGGTAAGCTGAGTCCGAGGTATATCAGGCCGTTTGAGGTTTTCGAACGAGTAGGCGATCTGGCCTATCGTCTGGCGTTGCCACCAGCTCTGAGTCGGATCCATAACGTGTTTCATGTCTCCCAAATGAGGAAATATGTTGCTGATCCGAGTCATATACTTCAGTTCGATGAGATCGAGATAGCAGAGGATCATTCATATGAGGAGCGTCCCATACAAATAATTGAGAGTAGAATCAAACAGTTGCGGAACAAGATGATTCCCCTACTGAAGGTTCAGTGGTCACGACATGGAGTCGAGGAGGCTACGTGGGAGATGGAGAGCAGCACACGAGAGAGATATCCCGAGTTTTTTACCCCTTAGTTTCGAGGACGAAACTCCTTTTAAGGGGGGAGTATGTAATATCCGACAGTAATTCTTATCTACTATTGTATTATTCGGATAATTTGAGTATCATTGTAATCATGTTATATTTAGTTAATGTTTATTGATGTCGAGATATAACATAATGGACTTGATTATGACTAGCATTCGCATTGTGGATGATTTCTTGACGTTGTGTAGATTTTTACATTTTTGGGCTAGAATTTCTGTGTTTAACATACGCTAAGGCTTCAACCTAACGTACATTATTTTGTTAGGCTTTACGTACGTAATGGATTGATGGTTACATATGTAATGTATTGGAATCTTATCTGATCTCACTTTCGGCGTGGGGGGGGGACATGATCCGAATAACTGGCCTTTTCGAGGCATCCAGGTTGACCTATATTACTACGTAATGCCATTGTCCATAACGTACGTAATGATGTTAGTGTTTTGAGACAGTAACATCTGGAGGCTGATTACGTACGTAACACTTTTGGCTGTAGCGTACGTAAAGGGGTTAACGTACGTTATCTTCATGCGATAACGTACGTAACGAGTTGTGCAGTTTATAAAAAGACAACTTGTGTCTTTCATTTGAACGTCCAAACTCCGATTTTTCTCTCCAACAATCTTCCCTCTGCATCAATATACTGTTTTGACACCCTTCCAACTTGTATTTGAGCTTTGCATCTTGGATTGGAGCTTGTTGATTGGAAGTTTAGAGTTGTTCTTGTAACTTGGAGTGTGTTCTTGTGTTCTTGGTGGTTGTTCTTTGTTTCTGAAGGTATGTTGTACGATTCTACTCTATATTTTCATAGTTATGATGTTAGTGTTATAGCATACTACACCTAGTGTTGAATTAATCAAGCAAAACATGTTTGTGATTAAGCTTTTAACACTTATTGTTCAATATGGTAATTAAGGGTTTGAAATGAAGATATTCTTGATGTTATAATGCGAATGATCATATTTATAAGAATCATACTCTTCTTGCTGAAATATTAACATCATTAGGACAATAATAATCCTTGGTTTCATTATAGTTAAGTTTGATTGATGGAGTTGTTGTCATAAAATGGATTAGAACAACTTGATGAATGTTAGAAGATTAGAGTGATGTTCTTGAACCTAAGCTATGTGAGTTCATAGGTGTGATTATTAATTCTCCAAGTTAGTAAGGGTATTGTGAGGATGGTGTTAATATGAGATAATCTTCATGATTATGATATGGCCTTTTAACTGAATGAATTTAGTATAACTTACTATATTCAATCTAAATTTGACATAAGTGATGAACAAGGTTGTGCAGATTTTCAGTTTCAAACATTTGTGATGTTTTTGGAAGGTTTAAATGATATATGATAATAATAACGAACATAAATTATTGTTTGACATATTCTTTGTAAATTCTTATTCATAAGAACCATGCGAATATTTGAAAATATCTTGTAAACCGATCATACGAATGAATTGAGGTAAATAGAGTTCTTGGAGTAGAATTTTGATATCTTGAGATAGTGAAATTATTCAAATTGAATTTAGGGTGCTGTATCACTAAATTCAATATCGATAATTATATGAATGTGTTATTGAGTGAAATGTATCTCATTCAAGGTTGGTTGTTCGAGTAACCGATATTAATCGAGGACTGTTCGTTCGTTCGACAAGGGAGGATTATTCTCATCTCCGTATTGAGGCAAGTTATCTTGCTTGATTATAATGATGATTGAATTCTTGTGATGGTTATACGTTTCGTGTATATGAAACACTTATGAAGTTGTGATTTGTAATTTGATATTGTTCTTGATAATGATCTCGTTCTCTATCATGGGATTGCATTCCCAAGTTCATCACTTTGAATTGTTGATCTCATTGATTATTATTGTCACTTCGGTGCGTTCTTGATCCTTAATCGGATATGTGATTTGTTGAACTCGTTGTCATGTTGTATCGTGACATATCTGGAATCATATCTATGTGCCGATTAGTTATTGTGTAGGAGTTTTGGCCAGGTACATATATAGTCATACGTGGATGTTTCTGTATTGGACTGTGCACACGAGACGTAGTTCGTTAGGCTAATTAGGTACATTGTCACACGTATATGTTGGAACATTTTGTTCCATACATATATTAAGAGTGTTTTGATGATTAATGTTGACAAACAAAACAAAACAACGAAGAGACGAAGCAAGCATCGAAGGAAAACGAAGTGCAAAAGCTGGAAAAACACAAAGCTAATGTATGTAATATGTGATCATTAACGTACGTAATGGTAGCAGCTTAACGTACGTAATGGATGAGAGATAACGTACGTAAAGGAGTTCAAACAAGTGAACGTTGGAGAAGTCAAAGTCAGCAAAGCATACAACGGATATATGACGTCATGAGTGACGTAATGTTAACGTACGTAACAAAGGAAAGGCTAACGTACGTAACTCAAATGATGAAACTCACTGGACTGATTTGTGAAGATGCTAACGTACGTAACCAGCCATGGTTAACGTACGTAACGAAGCTTACGTACGTAATGGAGAGCATATAACGTACGTAAAGAAGGTTCAGCAGCTAACGGCTAGTTTGAAGATGGAGCTTATAAATACCATCCCTATGGTATTGTTTGAGAACAACAACCTTGAGCAAATTGTCTATACTTGTGATATTATTATACACATTCTTGTTGTTGATATTGAGCTTAATTGTAAGTGTTTGAGTGAGAATTCACGAAAACATACACGAGTGGTAAAAGAAAAGATACGATTGGATTCGGTGTTATTAGGATCAAGGATCCGGCACTATTAGAATCGCAATCGATATCTAAGTGAGGTTTATCTAGTACCCATAGAAAGCTAGAGCGGTTGATTCCTTGTCCGATAGAAAAGGAAAACGGTTTAACTTGGACCGACGCAAAGACAAGTACGAGTGGTTTATCACGGACCAATAGAAGACGTGATTGTAAACGGTTATACCTCGACCGATAGAAGAGAGGCGAAGAGGTTGCTATCTTTAACCTATTGAAAAAGATAAAGAGAGGACGTAGGCTCGTTTATAGCCGAACCTCTATAAATCCTCGTGTCCTTTATTTTCCGCACCTTTTATTTACGCTTCCGCAAACGGCGCAATATCCGATTCGATACCCAACAATTGGTATCAGAGCGGTACTCCAATACGCGGCTTAACATCCGAGGAGAAGATCCAAAATGGCTTTTCAAATGGCTCCCGTCGAAGGCCTTGCTCTCAACCGACCACCATTCTTTGATGGCTCAAATTATTTGACGTGGAAGAAGAAGATGTCGATATTCATCCGAGCATACGACATCGAAATTTGGAAGATTATTTGCCTTGGCCCGAAAGTTCCAATCAAATCCGACGGTACGCTCAAATCTTTCGAAGAATACGACGATGCCGATTGGAAAAATGACCATCTAAATTGTAAGGCTACTCAACTCTTATTTTGTGCCTTAAATCCGGAAGAGGTCAATCGAATCTCATCGTGTGAGAGTGCGAAAGAAATATGGAAAATTCTAGAAATCACACACGAAGGGACGACTCAAGTCAAGGAGACGAAGATCAATATGCTTCTCCATGACTACGAGCTATTCATGATGAAGGGTGACGAGTCCATCACCAATATGCTCGACCGATTTTCGGTCATCACTAATGGACTTGCTTCGTTCGGAAAACCATTATCTAGTAGTGAAAAAGTTAAGAAAATTTTACGATCACTACCTAGCGAATGGGACGGCACCGTGACCGCAATTATGGAATCTAAAGATCTCAACACACTTGATTTTAGCGCCCTCGTTGGTTCGCTAATTAATTATGAGATCGTGTTAAAATCACGAAGTGTCAAGCCGAAACCGAAAGAAAAATCGTTAGCCATGAAGGCTAAGATGTCGAAAAAGAAAGAAGAAATCCCGGTGGAGGAAAGCGACGAAGAAGCGGCATATTATGCCAAGAATATTAATAAATTCCAAACTTTATTAAACCGGAGGAAGAAGGATATCTCGAGCGAATCTAAGAAGTTCGACAATTCTTGTCGACTATGTGGAAAACCAGGCCACTTCGCTAAGCATTGCCGTGCCAAACCCAAGAAGGAGGTCCTCGTGGAAACATGGAGCGATGAAGACGAAGAAGATGATTTCATCAATCAAAATAATCTCGCTCTCATGGCCCGAAGTTCGTTCGACGACAGCGACGTCGAAAGCCAGGTTAGTACATCCTCCCGTGATGAATTATTTGATGCATTTGAGTTATTACATACGGATTTCCAAAATGCTTTATTGAAAATTAAATCCCTTAAGTCTAAAATTAAATCCTTGGAAATTGAAAATTCCAAAATTATCGAGAAGGGAAAATTTGTCGAAATCGATCATTCAAAGTGTATTGAAAATGAAAATATTCTGAAGAATGATCTCGTTAAAATCCAAACCGAGCTTAAATCTTTGACAAAGAAATTCTCGTGCGGAAACGAGAAATTTGAACAAATGCTTGGTGTTCAAAAATTTACTTTGAATAAAGAGGAAGCCACGTTCGAAAAACGAATCCGTTAATCTTAAAATACCCCATTGCGAAAAGTGTTTGAAAATCGGGCATCATATTTCAAGTTGCAAAAGCCCGAGACGGACGATAAAAATTAAGAAAATTTGGGTTCCTAAAGGAACAATCGTTTCAAATATCGTCTACATTTCTAAACAAAAACCAACTATAGGTTGGATCCCCAAAAATTGATTTTTGTATTTTACTCAGGGGGAGTATTTTTTTTTTTTTTTTTTTTTTAGGGAGATATTATTCTCAGGGGGAGTTTTTACCCTTTATGCAAATATTCATAAATTGTATCATGCATATTTTATATTGGTATTATTTATTTCAATTGTTATTTAATCCACTTTTTGATGAATACAAAAAGGGGGAGAGATAGAGAATGGAGAAATAAGTCGAAAATGTGATTAACCGTGAAAGGGGGAGAAAAATCGAAGAAAATCGATAGCATACAAAAGAATTGGAAAAACGAAGGAGTTGAACAAAACTAAGGAGAAGTCGAAAATGACAGAAAAGAAAATGCGGAGACGTCGAAAAGACGATGAAAATTTAAAAATGGAGAAAAGAATAGAAGGAGTCGAAAAGAAATGGGAGAAGATTCTAACGAAACGGACAAAGTCAAAAACTTTGGTCCAGAAGATATACATATATTTGTATTTTTTGCAGGAAAATCCCATTGACGAAGTGTTGTTTTGTAATCATCAAAAAGGGGGAGATTGTTGGAACATTTTGTTCCATACATATATTAAGAGTGTTTTGATGATTAATGTTGACAAACAAAACAAAACAACGAAGAGACGAAGCAAGCATCGAAGGAAAACGAAGTGCAAAAAGCTGGAAAAACACAAAGCTAACGTACGTAATATGTGATCATTAACGTACGTAATGGTAGCAGCTTAACGTACGTAATGGATGAGAGATAACGTACGTAAAGGAGTTCAAACAAGTGAACGTTGGAGAAGTCAAAGTCAGCAAAGCATACAACGGATATATGACGTCATGAGTGACGTAATGTTAACGTACGTAACAAAGGAAAGGCTAACGTACGTAACTCAAATGATGAAACTCACTGGACTGATTTGTGAAGATGCTAACGTACGTAACCAGCCATGGTTAACGTACGTAACGAAGCTTACGTACGTAATGGATAGCATATAACGTACGTAAAGAAGGTTCAGCAGCTAACGGCTAGTTTGAAGATGGAGCTTATAAATACCATCCCTATGGTATTGTTTGAGAACAACAACCTTGAGCAAATTGTCTATACTTGTGATATTATTATACACATTCTTGTTGTTGATATTGAGCTTAATTGTAAGTGTTTGAGTGAGAATTCACGAAAACATACACGAGTGGTAAAAGAAAAGATACGATTGGATTCGGTGTTATTATGATCAAGGATCCGGCACTATTAGAATCGCAATCGATATCTAAGTGAGGTTTATCTAGTACCCATAGAAAGCTAGAGCGGTTGATTCCTTGTCCGATAGAAAAGGAAAACGGTTTAACTTGGACCGACGCAAAGACAAGTACGAGTGGTTTATCACGGACCAATAGAAGACGTGATTGTAAACGGTTATACCTCGACCGATAGAAGAGAGGCGAAGAGGTTGCTATCTTTAACCTATTGAAAAAGATAAAGAGAGGACGTAGGCTCGTTTATAGCCGAACCTCTATAAATCCTCGTGTCCTTTATTTTCCGCACCTTTTATTTACACTTCCGCAAACGGCGCAATATCCGATTCGGTACCCAACAGTATATTCTGGATCGGGCGTATTGTGATGTCCATCTTGAGCCATATTGTTTGATCGTTCATAGTC
The DNA here is from genome assembly GCA_033398695.1 of Orobanche coerulescens. Taxonomy (NCBI): domain Eukaryota; kingdom Viridiplantae; phylum Streptophyta; class Magnoliopsida; order Lamiales; family Orobanchaceae; genus Orobanche; species Orobanche coerulescens. Next base: position 87,979,040 of record CM065811.1, on the reverse strand, counting down.
TATGTATGATTGGATATGTTCGACGGTTTGTGACTGATTGTTCATACGCCCGAGGGGTATATTCAATAGTCGGGATGTTTTCTTTGAGATCTAATATATTTGAATTGTATAATGTCTGGAGATTAATTTATCATGTATATCTGACCCTGTGGTTTAGGCGAAATACTTGTGTTTTATTTTAGGTCGAGGCAAAGGCAAGGCACGGGAAGAGCATGGTGATGGCGAAGGGTTCGAAGGATACTAGTTCGGGGGCCCCAAGTCTTTTGTTGTCCAGTTATGTTCAAACCGTGTAATGTTATGTTACCATTTCCTTTAAACTGTTATCCGATTGTATTGTCATTTGAAGTATATTCCATCTCCATATGGTTTATACTTGGGTTTGGATCCTCTGTACGTTAAGGATGTTGGCCATACTATTTATAAACTCCTAATCGGAGTAATGACTATTTATAGTGGTTCGGTATCACACATCAAATCTGTATTTTGGTATTGCCTGGTGGGTCCCAGTGTGGGGTCTACGACACTGTAATAGCTGCCTTTTGGGGTGTTACGGTGCCGACCCTGGCTGAACGTGTCACATGAAGGGGGCCGGAAACGTTGATGGAATTGCAATCGGGATCCTTTGTTCGTCATCCAAAGTTAAAAGAAAGGAGGAAAGTGAACGTTGAAGAGATTGAAGAAGATGATCTAGTAGCCCGGATACATAGCCTCAAAACTACGCAAATCGAGATCTGTGATGACGTTAGGGCTCTACATTCCGAGGTCCGCGAAGCTTCCCAAGAAATTCACTCCGTTAAGAATCATTTGTAAGACTTTATTCGTTTCTCCAACCCGTCTTTTCCGTTTCCTACTTCTCACTCCGACCAAGCCCCATAGTCTCTCATGTTTTGATTCTCGTTAAAGATGAATTAATTGATGTATCTTGATGACTTTTGTTTGACTTCTTGGTGTGATTGGATGTGTGATTTGTTGGTTAATCTTGTTTGCATTTCTTGTAGTTTGAATTTTTGCATTATCAATGAAGTTGGCTTTCAGGTTGTTTATTGATGACCTTCGATTTGTCTTATTTCTTATGTCTTATTCTCATCTATACAAAAGATAGCTTTGTTTCAGGGGGAGTACCTTTTTCCTTATGTCAAAAAGGGGGAGAAAAACACTCAACAACTGAAAATACTAACTCAATCGAACAAAGAACTTTGATTCGAAAATACTAACGGAAAGCTATCTGAAGTCAGAAAGTCACCTCAAAAATTTACCTGAAGTCTCACCGGATGTTTAGCGCATGCAATCTACAAATATTAGCACACGCTATCTAGATCAACTAACGCACGCAAACAAACACCTAGCGCACGCTATCGGTTTCATGTTTAAACAAGACAGTAAGGACAGTGAGTTTTGGACTGAAAAAGGAACAACAGGTAACACACGCTAAGAAGAAATTTGCGCACGCTATGAAACGGAGTAACGCATGTTATGGGATATAATTACGCACGGTACCTGTTAGTATATCTGAGACAGAAAGCTTTAATGAAGCAATGGGTAACTTACGCTACAATGAAGACTAACGCACGCTACCTGAAGACCATTAGCGCACGCTATCTACTACATATTAGCGCATGCTAATTGTTCAAAATCCTATCGTTAGTCATTCAATCGTTGAATCAACAAAGTCAACACAAGAATCTCGCTCAAATCTGGAAAGCATATCTTGGACGTCTAATGCATGCTAGGAATGAGTATTAGCTCATGCTAAGTTCAAAATTTATCTGTTGGAAAGAGACGTTAAGAGACAAGCCCGTTTCAAGTCAACATCAAAAGAAAAGTTGGTTGACTAAGCCGCTAGCACACGCAATGCATAAGAGTTAGCGCATGCTAAACTCCACATATCAGTAACGGCTATAAGGCTCAAAATACCTATAAATACCATCACATTTGGAATTGATGGACACACAACTACAAGCATACTTGCAATACTTTGAGCTTCGATTATCTTGATTTATTTCCATCATATAAGTTGTGAGAAAGAGAAAAACGAGAGTTGTTCACATTTTGTAACATTCCATATACCTCGTATTTTCTTATTGTATTGAGAGTGTTGCATCACTCTTTTGAGTTTTTGAGAGAAACGATTCTAAGAGTATTAATCCGGTGTTATTAGGATCAATTAATCCGGCATTGTTAGAATTAAACTCCAACGATCGTAAGTAAGGATTTTCTAGTTCCGATAGAACACTAGAAGAAATATTTATTCTTGAGTGATTAGTTATGCTTGGACCTATTGAAGACACGCTTTGTAAAGGTTGTGCTCGGACCGATAGAAGACGAGACAAGGTTGTATGTGGTTGTTCTTAAGCCAATAGAAAAGGATCGAAGAGCGGACGTAGGTCACATTTTGACCGAACCTCTATAAATCTGGTGTCATTATTTTCCGTATTATTTTTAATTTCTCACAAACTTCTCTCCACTATTCAACTCCCCATTCTAGTGGAAATTTTAGTCTATCAAGTATTACATTTTATTTTAAACTGTATAACATTAATGTAGGAATGTTAGCTTAAAGGTGGTACTATGCGAGTCCTACACGGACAAGCTTCTAGAAATAGCACCTACCAACAATAAGCTTGAAAACGGGCTTACTATAGCACTGCAATTTGCACACAAGTCCATTTAGCAAGGTCATCGGCATTTCATACTAATTTTAATGTAAATTTCTTTATTTTAAACACATACTAATTGTAATACCCTGTTGTAATTCATTCATTATCATTCAGTAATTATCAATCAGAATTGGTCACTCAGTAATTTTCACTCATTAATAATCACTCATCATTCATGATTCATTCATTTGTATTCATCGTTGGCATTTTTGTAACCGTGTATCATTTACCGATCATCATTCATCTCCGATTGAGAGTCAAGACGAGAGTATTATCATAATCATCGTGAATATAGTATTGTGTTGGAAGTATCATCTATCACGTGTTATTGGACTTAATTACAATCATACAAGTATTGTACGTCGGATCATTCACTGTTTGTATCGAGTAGACGGAGTTGTCGGATTTTTGCCACTTCTAGCAGCGAGTTACGGCCGTAACTAGTCGGGCATTACGGCTGTAACATGCATTCGTTGGCTCAGGGTGGTTTTGGACGAAGGTGAGTTACGGCCGTAAGGATTGTCGGATACGGCCGTAACATGCGTTCGTTGTTTTCAGGACAGTTCGGACGAATAGGACTTATGGCCGTAAGGGTTGCGGCATACGGCCATAAGATGAGGCTAGTACGGCCGTAAGGCTTGGCCGGTTACGGCCGTACGATTCGGGCAGGGTGCCCAGGCAGTTTCGACGAAGGCTTCATATGCCCGTAAGTTTGGCCGGGTACGGCCGTATCGGTCGAGTTACGCCCGTAAGGCATGTGCGGGTACGGCCGTATGGCTATCGGCAGATTCTGAACGTAGCCGAGTTACGTCCGTACGAGATGGCTGGTTACGGCCGTAAGGCCATTGACTTGGGATGTTACGGCCGTAAGTAGGCCGAGTTACAGCCGTAACGTTCGGCAGTTTATATAGACTTGGATGGGACTTGGAGCTCATTTTCTCATTTCTTCACCTTGTATCCGAGAGAGAGAGAGCTTGAGGAAGAGACTTTTCATTATCAATCACTTGGGTGTTCGGTTTTCATCATCTTCATTTGTTTGTGAATCTTGGATAGTCGGTTTAACACGATTTCATCGGATCAAAGTGTTTGGATCTTCAAAGGTAATATTCCTCAACAACTTGGATTTCAATTTTGTGTTGAGGTATGATGTTTTGAACGTTATAATCATGTTGTATGAAGAGCTATACGTATGATTATGAGTGTGTATGAATATTCATTGGATTATTGAAAGGTTATCCAAGAACACTTTGAATATTGAGTTGGATTAGGGGGTTTTCGATAAGTTGTTGTTGAAATCACGATTTTGGATATTCATATTAGAGTATTGATTATGTTAAAGATGTTTTGTTGGTTTGAAACACTCCTTGAGGATTTGATGTTGGTATAATTGAGGATTGGTTGTAAACAATCGAAGATTGGTTACAACGTGTTTGATATAATGCCCCAATGAGCTTGGTTTAGTCATATCGACGTTTTGTGTTAGTTATAACCGTGTTTGATTCATATGTTGAACGTATTGTTGGTAATTGTGTTATTCAAGGTTGTTCGAGCGACCAACATCTCATTTAGGATGTTTGTTCGTGGAAGGACATTTTTCACCGGTGTTGAGTAAGCTAATTCTTACTCGGTTAAAAGTATATTCATTCCTTTTGTTGTTGTTCATTCATAATCATAACTCATTCATAATGTATTAACCGTATTGAGACTTGTAATTGTCGAATAATCACTTCATTCACGAGGAACGACGGTTCTAATCATTTCATTGAGCTATCATTCACTTCACTATTATTTTCATCTCGGTGAGTCATTCTTGACTTTGTCGGATTATTATTCATTGATATTCGTTATGGTCATTCTCGTTCATATGACCTTCTGAGTTCGAATTGCGTGGCCAGGTGGTGATGTGTGGGATTTTTAGTCAGGCACATGATGGTCATGTGTTCGGGTTCACCGACACAATGGACTGTGCACATGGTAACGTACCTCCGTGAGACTAATTAGGTACAAGGACGGGTGTGTCCGGTCACCCATCTTGTGCACATGCACATACCATTACGGGCGTACTACGATGCCCCTCTTCATCTTAATTTCATAATTGATATATATCATGATCGTGTATATTCAACCCTTGTGGATTGTTGTTCTGTGTAACTGACCCCGTTGGGGGATATTGTTTTCAGGTCATGGCAAGGCAAAAGCACGGGAATAGAACGTTGACGGCGAGGAGTCCCAGTGATACTAGTAGGGGGCCCCAATCCTTTCAGTCATTCATGTTGTCGTCATTTTACTTTCCGCTGTAGATTTCCATTTTGGATACTCCATTTCATTTAGTGTTGTATATTTTATCTTCATATAAAATATACACGTATTCTGTATTATCCTGGGTGTGTTGTACTTGAAACTCCTTATCGAAGTAGTGGATGATATAATGTGGTTCGCTACTGCGATTATGTTATCTAAGTCATCAATTTTCATTCGCATGGTGGGTCCCAGTCGGGGGTCCACGGCACTGTAATAGTCGCCTAGTTTGGGGTGTTACAGAGTTGGTAATGGAGCGTGGTTTTGAATACTACCTTCCGAGTCATGTCTCATTTGAAATCATCATCACCAGACTAGTATCCTTAGACTTTCGCGTCACGTGTGACCTGTGCAAATGCCGAGCCCCTCAGACCGAAAGAACTGTAAGATTTCTAACGCTATGGTATAATTTCTGGCAATAAGAATCACTCATTCATCATTCAACAGTCAACAATCCTCATCATCATTCATTTTGATCAGGACGATCATGTTAACTCATTAATCACTCAGTTCATTTCATTGTTCAGTTGTTGATCTGGAGGATCATATCATTAATCTTGTTAACTTGTTCAAGATAATCATTTCACTAATTTCATCTGATAATCATGTCACCTCAGTTAATCATTCATATAATCAATGTGTTAGAGCGCGTATGCTCATTTTCATCATTTCATGACGTAATCATAATGTGATATTCATGCGAGAGATATAATTATCATGTGACTTTACTACTTCAGTATGGAGAGAGCAGGCAGAGGACCCGGGGGACAAGGCTGCGGTGCGGGCCGAAACCCAAGAGCTCGTGTGAATACACGCGCGAACGCGAGGAATAATGCTAATTCATCGAGAAGTGATGCTGCCACTCATTCACCTAGACGTAATCATTCACTATCAGGGAGTCGTACCCGGGACACAGCTGAGTCAGAAGGTGTTCGGGTTGATCCACTCACTTTTATGCAGGGCATGATGGCCCAGATGACACAGATGGCACGCCTCATGGAGACGATGCAGAACTCAACAGCTTAGAATCAGCAGGCTCCGCCGCCGCCACCTCAGGGGCGAGAGAGGGATGTAAGCAGTATTATTGGCGACATCTCTCGCCAAAGGCCACCTACTTTTGAGGGTTCATCTGAACCGAAGGATATTGTTCACTGGCTCGAGCATTTTGAGAAGTTAGTTTCTATGGTAGAGTGTCCCGAAGGACACAAAGTTTCAGTTACGGCTTACTATCTAGGTAAGAGCGCTCATTCATGGTGGTTATCGTTGAAACCCCCCGACGGATCATGTACTTGGGATCAATTCAAGACTCTCATGATGGAGAGGTATTATCCGGCCGCACTCAGAGAGGCCAAACTATCAAAATTACTCACTCCCGACCCCTCAGCAGATAAGGATGTTCTCGCCATCGCCGAGAAATTTCAGAAACTTCTTCCTTTTGCCTCATCCATCATTCACTCCGAGGCGGATAAGATTAAGTATTTCAGCAAGAGGCTGAAACCCCGTATGCGGATGCAGTTACTTAATCATAATTGCACCACTCTGGCCGAATTCATCAAGAAAGCTCTTACTTATGAGCTTACTGCTAAGGAGATTGCTAAGCAGCAACCTTCATCTGCTAGCAAGAAGTCAAAGAATCGTAATCAGTCTGAAGGCGGTCAGACAACCTTCAAGAAGCCTCGTGCGGGCTCTACTTTCTCTGAGCGACCTCCCGTTGCGCCCAGACCGGCGGAATCACAGTCCCGAGGGGCCAGTTCGGCCATCACCTATTTCAACTGTGGAGAACTTGGTCATATCAGCATAAAGTGTCCGAGGCAGACTGTCACGTGCCATAACTGTGGGATTGCTGGGCATAAGGCCTATTTTTGCCGAAGTGACTCCAAACCTATCCCGGCATCATCTCAGGCCCCGAAGCAGTCAGCTGTTCATAATCAGGCCACTCAATCTGCGTCGTTCAAGACGACAGGAGCGAACAAAGGCGGAGCAAAGAGCTATCAGACGGGAGCATCCGGTTTGGGGGCCGGCAAGCCCCAGATTTATGAGATGAAGAAGACCGACGATCCGGAGGCCCGGATGATCTCAGGTACACTCGATATTCTATCTCAACCTGTGTGTACCCTTTTTGATACTGGTGCATCACATTCATTCATTTCCGAATCATGTTTGAGTAGACTACGTCTGGGTAGTGCTACTAGTTGTGAGCCGCATGTCATTGGTCTACCTGATGGCAGACGAATTATCGGAAATCGTGAGATTAAGAATTGTCCGATTCAACTTCATGGCCGTAATTGGTTAGCAGACCTAATCGTGGCAGATTTACCGAGAGACGACGTCATCTTGGGTATTGATTGGATGGATCGTCACGATGCCATCATTAGTGTCCGTAAGCGTTTGGTCACTATCATTTCATACGATGGGGTCAAATGTGTTTTTCAGGGCGGTAATCCCAGTTGTTCCGGGAGAGTCATTAACTTGATGAAAGCAGTGAAATTACTCAGTCAAGGGTGTGTTGGTTATTGGTGCTTTATGACCAAAACCGAGAAATCAATGTTGGCGGATATTCCGGTAGTGAGAGAATATGCTGATGTGTTTCCAGACGAGTTACCTGGTTTACCTTCATAGAGAGATGTGGAATTCACAATTGAGTTGGAGCCCGGAACGTCTCCAATATCGAAGGCACCATATCAGATGGCCCCGACCGAAATGCAGGAGTTGAAGAATCAACTTGAGGAGTTGTTCAAGAAAGGTTATATCCGACCGAGTGTATCCCCGTGGGGAGCACCAGTATTGTTTGTCAAGAAGAAGGATGGTTCGTTTCGCTTGTGTATTGATTATCGGGAGTTGAACAGAGTGATGATCAAGAATAAGTATCCTCTACCCCGTATTGATGATCTCTTAGATCAACTTCAGGGAGCTTCAGTATTTTCCAAGATCAACTTAAGATCTGGATATCATCAGTTGCGAATTCGAGAGTCAGATATCGCGAGGACGGCGTTTCGAACACGCTATGGTCACTATGAGTTCGTGGTAATGCCGTTTGGGTTAACTAATGCACCTGCGGTATTCATGGAGTTAATGAATCAGATTTTTCTCGACTTTTTGGATCAGTTTGTGGTTGTCTTCATTGATGACATTTTAATTTTTCTCGTGATCGGGAGGAGCACGAGTTTCACCTTCATCGGGTGGTCGACGTGTTGAGACGAGAGCAACTTTATGGAAAGTTTTCCAAATGTGAGTTCTGGATGTCCGAAGTGACGTTTCTCGGGCATGTAATTTCATCAGACGGTGTGCGTTTTGATCCTCAGAAGATGGAGACTATCCTAGATTGGTTACCTCCGAAGAATGTTAAGGAAATCCGAAGCATTCTCGGATTATACGGTTATTATCGGAGGTTTGTGGAAGGATTTTCTAAAATCGATCAACCAATGACGAACCTTTTGCGAAAGGATAAGAAATACACGTGGTCCGACGTGTGTCAGCGGAGTTTTGAGGAACTCAAGAGCCGGTTAATTTCAACACCCATCCTTTCCTTGCCACAAGGGACAGAAGGATTTGTGGTTTATAGTGACGCGTCCGGACACGGTCTTGGATGTGTATTAATGCAGAATGGGAAGCTTATTGCATATGCTTCACGGTAATTGAGACCTTACGAGGTTAATTATCCGACCCACGACCTAGAGCTAGCAGCCGTGGTTTTCGCGTTGAAGATTTGGCGTCATTACTTTTATGGCATTACCTGTCAGATATTCACCGATCATAAGAGTTTGAAGTATATATTTACTCAGAAGGAGTTAAATATGCGACAGAGGCGGTGGTTGGAACTAATCAAAGATTATGATATCGAGATCATGTACCACCAGGGTAGCAAACGTGGTTGTCGATGCCTTGAGTCGTAAGTCCGTTCAGGAGCAAATGCTTGCTCGTTTAACAGTTCAGAAGGAGCTTCAGCAGGAATTTCTTAGACCCAAGATCGAGGTCTGGCTTCAGCGAGTGAAAGGGCAACTTTGCATGTTAGAGATTTCATCGCCACTTGAGAAGGCAATCAGAGAGAATCAGGGTTTAGACCCATCATTGTTGCGCATCCGTGAGGATGTGGCTCAGGGGAAAGCCCCTGGATTTGTGGTCCACGAGGATGGACTTTTGCGATTTAAGAATCGGTTATGCATACCGGCGAGTGACGAGTTGAAAAACTCGATTTTGAGAGAAGCTCATGCTACCCCTTACTCCATTCATCCGGGGTCTAGCAAGATTTACAAGGACTTGAAACAAAATTACTGGCGGAGTAATATGAAGCGAGAAGTCGCAGAATTTGTTTCGAGATGTTTAACCTGTCAGCAATTCAAGATAGAACATCAGCGACCGGCAGGTATGCTGAAACCGCTCCCTATTCCAGAGTGGAAGTGGGAAGATATTTCTATGGACTTCATCACGAGTTTGCCGACGAGTCGTCATGGCATGAATACAATCTGGGTAGTTGTGGACCGTTTAACTAAGTCAGCTCATTTCCTCGAGATTAAGGATACGTCGGGTCCCGAGAGACTTGCCTAGTTGTTCATCAAAGAGATAGTGAGATTGCATGGTACTCCTAAGAGTATCGTTTCCGATCGTGACGGACGATTCATGTCACATTTTTGGAAATCAGTTCATCGTGCTATGGGGACTCAGCTTAATCTCAGCACCACTTTTCATCCTCAGTCCGATGGACAATCGAAGAGGACTATTCAAACATTGGAGGACATGATGAGGGCATGCGTCCTCGATTGGAAAGACGATTGGGAAGCCCAACTACCGTTGATTGAGTTCACTTACAATAATAGTTAGCATGCTTCGATTAAGATGGAACCTTACGAGGCCTTGTACGGTCGACGTTGTCTATCTCCTTTGTGTTGGGACGACTTATCAGAATCGATCAGCACCGAGCCCGATATGCTTATAGCCGCCCGTGAGAAGGTAGATTTGATCAGGAGTCATTTGTTGACCGCTCAGAGTCGACAAAAATCATATGCAGATAATCGTCGTTGACCACTAGAGTTCGAGACAGGTGACCACATATTGGTCAAGGTATCCCCGAGTCGAGGTATTTTTCGATTTGGAAAATAGGGGAAGTTGAGTCCGAGATTCATCGGACCGTTTGAGATTTTGGATCAAGCAGGCAGTCTGGCTTATGAATTGGCTTTACCTCTGGCGTTGAGCCGAATTCATAATGTATTTCACGTCTCTCAGTTGCGGAAGTATGTTGCCGACCCGAGTCACATACTTTAGTTCGATGAAATCGAGATTGCAGATGATCATTCGTATGAGGAGTGTCTTATACGATTTTTAGAGCGGCGAAGCAAACAGTTGAGAAACAAGACGATTCCTTTGGTCAAGATTCAGTGGTCTAGACACGGAGTCGAAGAGGCTACTTGGGAAACCGAGGATAGTATACGGGAGAGTTATCCCTAGTTGTTTCACCCTTAATTCATTCATTATCATTCATTAATTATCAATCAGAATTGGTCACTCAGTAATTTTCACTCATTAATAATCACTCATCATTCATGATTCATTCATTTATATTCATCGTTGGCATTTTTGTAACCGTGTATCATTTACCGATCGTCATTCATCTCCGATTGAGAGTCGAGACGAGAGTATTATCATATTCATTGTGAATATAGTCTTGTGTTGGAAGTATCATCTATCACGTGTTATTGGACTTAATTACAATCAAAAAAATATTGTACGTCGGATCATTCACCGTTTGTATCGAGTAGACGGAGTTGTCGGATTTTTACCACTTCCAACAGTGAGTTACGGTCGTAACTAGTCGGGAATTACGGCCGTAACATGCATTCATTGGCTTAGGGTGGTTTTGGACGAAGGTGAGTTACGGCTGTAAGGATTGTCGAAAACGGCTATAACATGCGTTCGTTGTTTTCAGGACAGTTCGGACGAATAGGACTTACGGCCGTAAGGGTTGGGGCATACGGCCGTAAGATGAGGCTGGTACGGCTGTAAGGCTTGGCAGTTATGGCCGCATTTATCGAGCGGTGGTGCCCGTGCGCTGACGAAGGCTTCATACGCCCGTAAGTTTGGCCGGGTACGGCCGTATCGGTCGAGTTACGCCCGTAAGGCATGTGCGGGTACGGCCGTATGGCTGTCGGTAGATTTTGGATGTAGCCGAGTTACGGCCATACGAGATGACTGGTTACGGCCGTAAGGCCGTTGACTTGGGATGTTACGGCCGTAAGTAGGCCGAGTTACGGCCGTAAGTAGGCCGAGTTACGGTCGTGACGTTCGGCAGTTTATATAGACTTGGACGGGACTTTGAGCTCATTTTCTCATTTCTTCACCTTGTATCCGAGAGAGAGAGCCTGAGGAAGAGACTTTTCATCATCAATCACTTGGGTGTTCTGTTTTCATCATCTTCATTTGTTTGTGAAGCTTGGATAGTCGGTTTACCACGATTTCATTGGATCAAAGTGTTTGGATCTTCAAAGGTAATATTCCTCAACATCTTGGATTTCGATTTTGTGTTGAGGTATGATATTTTGAACGTTATAATCATGTTGTATGAAGAGATATACGTATGATTATGAGTGTGTATGAATATTCATTGGATTATTGAAGGGTTATCCAAGAACACTTTGAATATTGCGTTGGATTTGGGGGTTTTCGATTAGTTGTTGTTGAAATCATGATTTTAGATATTCATATAGGAGTATTGATTGTGTTAAAGATGTTTTGTCGGTTTGAAACACTCCTCGAGGATTTGATATTGGTATAATTGAGGATTGGTTGTAAACAATCGAAGATTGGTTACAACGTGTTTGATATAATGCCCTAATGAGCTTGGTTTAGTCGTATCGACGTTTTGTGTTAGTTATAACCGTGTTTGATTCGTATGTTGAACGAATTGTTGGTAATTGTGTTATTCAAGGTTGTTCGAGCGACCGACATCTCATTTAGGACGTTTGTTCGTGGAAGGACATTTTTCACCGGTGTTGAGTAAGTTAATTCTTACTCGGTTAAAAGGATATTCATTCCTTTTGTTGTTGTTCATTCATAATCATAACTCATTCATAATGTATTAACCGTATTGAGACTTGTAATTGTCGAATAATCACTTCATTCACGAGGAACGACGGTTCTAATCATTTCATTGAGCTATCATTCACTTCACTATTATTTTCATCTCGGTGAGTCATTCTTGACTTTGTCAGATTAGTATTCATTGATATTCATTATGGTCATTCTCGTTCATATGACCTTCTGGGTTCGTATTGCGTGGCCGGGTGGTGATGTGTGGGATTTTTAGTCGGGCACATGATGGTCATGTGTTCGGGTTCACCGACACAATGTACTGTGCACACGATAACGTACCTCTATCAAAATAGTTAGGTACAAGGACGGGTGTGTCTGTTCACTCGTCTTGTGCACATGCACATACCATTACGGGCATACTACGATGCCGCTCTGCAGCTTAATTTCATAATTGAGATATATCATGATTGTGTATATTCAACCCTTGAGGATTGTTGTTCTGTGTAACTGACCCCGTTGGGGGATATTGTTTTCAGGTCATGGCAAGGCAAAAGCACGGGAAGAGAACGTTGACGGCGAGGAGTCCCAGTGATACTAGTAGGGCCCCCCAATCCTTTCAGTCATTCATGTTGTCGTCATTTTATTTTCCGCTGCAGATTTCCATTTTGGATACTCCATTTCATTCAGTGTTGTATATTTTATCTTCATTTAAAATATACACGTATTCTGTATTATCCTGGGTTTGTTGTACTTGAAACTCCTTATCGGAGTGGTGGATGATATAAAGTGGTTCGGTACTGCGATTATGTTATCTAAGTCATCAATTTTCATTCGCCTGGTGGGTCCCAGTCGGGGGTCCACGGCACTGTAATAGTCGCCTAGTTTGGGGTGTTACACTAATAAAATCACGCCAATTCTAACAGAAGAACTACGTGTGCAAGCCACTATGCATGACACCAAGATTCTAATAAATGGAGAGTTGCCTGAGTTTGAAGACTTCAATATGAAGTACTACGAAACAGTCTATTATATAAGTATTTTGGAATTGTCATTCTATGTTTTTTATATAAAAAACATTGTTTTTTAATTAATCTTGCCGTACTATAGAAAGAAGATGTCGGGAAATGATTCAGTTAGTAGATCAATCACATTACGAAGTGACATCCGTACACTGAAATCAGAGGACTGGTTGAACATGGATAAACACAGGACAACTTCTCAGATCATGAAAGGAACTGAGGTAAATAAATCTACTATAGTTGATTTATAATATCTTTAATTCAATTTAGTTAATGTAAATTTAACGTTTTCCCACTTGAGTCCTATATTCTCTTTATCAAGTTCACTAACATTGGAGATATATGGTACTACGATTCGTGCGTGCATTGCAAAACAAAGACTGGAGACATAAAGGCTGGGGAAATCTGTCCCAATCCAAAGTGCGGACTTAAAATGAAGTCAATTGTACCTAGGTAATCAGGTCAATTTAAGTCAGTTTACGCTTAATATTAGAAACATATCTTAATGATGGATAAAACAAGTTCAGGCTCAAGGTTATAGCAACAGGTCCTAAATCAAATGATGAAATTACCGTGGTTTTATTTGAGGATATGGTTACAAATATTATAGGTAAATCAGCTGCTACAGTTCTTGCTTCCCACATTGAGGTATTTTGTGTTTCAATCAGTTTCATTATATATAAGTTCCTAAAAAATTTCTATTCTGACAATTTTTTTCCCACTAAAGGAATGAGATGAAGAAGCACTACCCAAGGGCTTTCAACCAATACTTTTCAAGGATTATTTGATAAGGATCCGAGTGTCAAGTGTGATATCTTGTATTTTTCAGTATAAATTTTTCGTGTTATTTTATCTGAGATATATTGGATAATGTGGTATCTATACAGTATGGATAAAATAACTAAGAACTGAGACAGATGTGTTATTGTAATCATTATACTTAGTCGACAATTGCATTTGTGGATATTGTGTATCAGATGTATCATATGAGAATGTTATTATGACGAGTATATATATTCAGTATGCCGCGTATACGTATTCGGTATATTGAGACGACAGGCAGAAGCAGTTGAAAATGGCTAAGTATAAAAGCCATTACGTACGTTAAGCGTAGGAGCTTACGTACGTAAAGATGCAAGCATAACGTACGTTACGCAAAGTACATAATGTACATTATGAAGAGAATCGGACAGGTCTGAGCTATGATCAATGAGTGGGCCCGGTGTCAGCAACTTTCGGCGTAGATGTGGACAGGCGAGTCAATGTAGAGCTTTACGTACGTTATGGGTAGCCCATTATGTACGTTAAATGAGTATCACTGTACCAAGTCAACGACCATGTTACGTATGTTATGGCATAGGCCTTACGTATGTAAGACATGGTACGGATTGAGGCAGCGGCCTCTTGATTGGTATTATGTACGTTATGACATGGGTGTTACGTACGTAGGCCATCAAACGAATTGAGGCAGTAGGTTCTGGAATGTTGCTACATACGTATCAAGGACAGATAATGTACGTAAAGTTGGTTACGTACGTTATATGGATTACGTAATGTACGTAATGGTTGAATTTCTATAAATATGAGAGACTCTATCATTTTGTCATTTTGGAGAGGTTCACTTTATTTCTTCGTCCTTCAACCCTCCAAGGCTGAGTTTGGCTATTCTAACTTGATTATGAGCCTGATGGCATGGATTGGATCTTGAGATATAAGATACTATTGATTCTTGAGGAGTTTGATTGTGTTGTTCATCTTCAAGAGGTATGTTGGATAATCCCCTCTTTATTTTCGGGTTTTGATGTTGTTGTTTATGATTAATTCGTGTGATGACACATTATGGGAGTGTTGTGATAATTCTTGGAGTTTCATGGAGTTTGAGTTGAGGAAGATGATGATATATATATATATCTTGGATTATGTTGTTTTGTTATGAACATGATTTTGGAATCATGGTGTTCTTGGTATATATCACATCAAAGAAGAATATGTGATAGGGTATAAATGGTTTTGAGTATAAACACGGATTTGATGATTAGAATCAATATTATGTTTGTTGTAGTGGTCAATTTCGTACATTTTGAAACTGTCGAGTTTTGGCATTTTGGCCTTGAATATTAGTGGGATTTTTAGGATAGTATTGATATATATTGGAAAGTATTTAAGTATTTGAAAGATATTACCGTCTATGCCTCTTTGGCGCATTTGAAACGATTGCGAAAATGATTTTTAGCCTTGTGGGTTCTGGTGCGGGCCCCACGGCGCAGTAATATCTCCGGGGGGTTTTGGGGGTGTTACAGAAGATGGTATCAGAGCTTGGGTTTCGTAAAACACGGGTATATGTGTTATGTGGCTCTACCAGTATGGTAGTAGCGTGACTTTTGAAAATAATTTTCTGAATTTTGAGTCAAACCGATTTTTGGAGGTTTTGAGATATTTTCAAAATTGCTATAATTGCGATTTTGGTTTATATTGGCATTATGTCGAGACTTCATGTGGGAGTCGTATGCTAGTATCACGGGAGATCATCGGCTTCACGCACCTGTAAGTATATTGTTTTGGTTATTCACTTGTGGCGACGATTGACTATTTTCGTGATGAGTTGGGATATTTTGGTTGAGATATTGTCTGTGACAGGATTGCAAGTTTCGAGGACGAAACTTATTTTAATGGTGTTGGTATGTGATATTCTGGATTTTTCAGTATAAATTTTTCGCGTTATTTTATCTGAGATATATCGGATAATGTGGTATCTATACAGTATGGATAAAATAACTGAGAACTGAGACAGTTGTGTTATTATAATTGTTGTACTTAGTCGCCAATTGCATTTGCGGATATTGCGTATCAAATGTATCATATGAGAATGTTATTGGGTCGAGTATATATATTCAGTATGCCGCGCATACGTATTCGGTATATTGAGACGACAGGCAGGAGCAGTTGTAAATGGCTAAGTATAAAACCCATTATGTACGTTAAGCGTAGGAGCTTATGTTCGTAAAGATGCAAGCGTAATGTACGTTACGCAGAGTACATAACATACGTTATGAATAGAATCAGACAAGTCTGAGCTATGATCGACGAGTGGGCCCAGTGTCAGCAACTTTCGGCGTAGATGTGGACATGCGAGTCAACGTAGAGCATTACGTACGTTATGGGTATACCATTATGTACGTTAAATGAGTATCAATGTACCAAGTCAACTACCATGTTATGTACATTATGGCATAGGCCTTACCTACGTAAGACATGGTACGAATTGAGGCAGCAACCTCTTGATTGGTATTACTTATGTTATGACATGTGTGTTACGTACGTAAGCCATCGAACGAATTGAGGCAGTAGGTTCTGGAAAATAAAGACTAGATTATCCAACTTACCTCTTGAAGATGAACAACACAATAAAACTCCTCAAGAATCAATAGTATCTTCATATATCAAGCTCCAATCCATGCCATCAGGCTCATAATCAAGTTAGAAGAGCCAAACTCGGCCCTAGAGGTTTGAAGGATGAAGAAACAAAGTGAAACTTTCCAAAATGATGATTACAATTCTCAACATGATTAGTACACTATGAATGATTATTATCTATGAATGAACAACCACGAAAGGAATGAGTATCCTTTTAACCGAGTAAGAATTAACTTACACAACACCGATGAAGAATGTCCTTCCTCGAACAAGCATCCTACAATGATATGTCGGTCACTCGAACAACCTTGAATAAGACAATTACCCACAATCCGTTCAATATACGTAACAAGCATGATTATAACAAACTCAAAACGTCGATATGACAAATCCAAGTTCATTGGGGCATTATAACAACCACGTTGTAACCAATCTTCGGTTGTTTACAATCAACCTCAATTATATCCATATCAAACTTCCAAGGAGTGATACAATCCAACAAAAACATCTTCAATACAATCAATAATCCATTAAGAATATCCAATTCTAGATTTCAACAACCTCTAATCAAAAACCCCCAAATCTAAATCAATATTCAAAGTGTTCTTGAATAATCCTTCAATAAGCCAATAAATATTCACACAAACTCGTAATAATATGTATATCTCTTCATACAACATAGTTATAACATCCAAAACATCATATCTCAACACAAAATCGAAATCTAAGATGTTGAAGAATTTACCTTTGAAGATCCAAACACTTTGATACGGTGAATTCGTGTTAAATCGACTATCCAAGCTTCCCAATCCAAGATATATGATTAGAACACTCCTACCCAAGTGATGTGATGAAGAAAATCTCTCCCAAGAACTTCTCTCTCGGAACTCAAGTGAAGAAATGAGAAAAATGGTCTCAAAAACCCGTCCAGGTACTTAAGTACTGCCATTGTTATGGCCATAACTTGGCCTACTTACGGCCGTAACATCCCCAAGTCAATGGCCTTATGGCGGTAACCAGCTAACTCGTACGGGCGTAACTCGACCTCGTCGAAAAATCTACCGACAGACATACGGCCATAACCGCACATGCCTTACAGGCGTAACTCGACTAATACGGCCGTACTCGGCAAAACTTAAGGGCGTAAGAAGCCTTCTCCGAAACTGACTGGAACACCTTGCTCGAATCATACGGCCATAACCGGCCAAGTCTTACGGCCGTACCTGCCTCAACTTATGGCCGTATGCTGCAACCCTTACGACAGTAAGTCCTCTTCGTCCGAACTGTCCTGAAAACAACGAACGTATGTTACGACCGTAACTCGCTGCTGGACACCAACGAAACGACAAATCCGTCTACTCGACACACATCGCTGAATAGTCTGACATACCATACTTGTATGAATATAATTAAGTCCAATAACATACGATAGATGATACTTCCAACACAAGACTACCAATCACGATGATTATAACAATACTCTCATCTCGATTCTCAAACGGAGATGAATGACGGTCGGTAATTGATACACGGTTAAAAATACGCCAACGATGAATACAATGAATGAGTCATGAATGATGAAAGATTATTAATGAATGAAATAATCCGACAGTGACAAATACTAAATAATAAATACTAAATGATAATTACCGAATTACAATCGGGTATTACAGTTGTAGTGGTCAATTTCGTATGTTCTTGATGAAATATGAATCATGATATGAGGTTGAATCTGGAAAGATTATGGTTAATCTTGGAATACGATTATTCATTGTATTGGACTATTTGGATAGTTTAGATTGATGATAATAGTCGGTATAATCATTTTGCTATGAATCTAAGGGTATGAACAAGAAGGAACCTTGTTAATTCATGTTTAAGGTTGAAGTTGGAATCGAGAATGTTAAGACCCTTGTTATTGGTTTGAATTGATTGTTGATATGATTATCGAATTGTGGCTTGTATTTGTATTATTTGAGTTGAATAGTTTGGTTTTGTATATGATCAAGACATCATTTAACCATTGAGTTTGATTAGTTGGTTATATCGGTTGTTGATTATTATCGAACGTATTGTTAATTGATTATTGCATTAGGTTGTGATAAGTGATCATTGATTTTAACCGTTGTGCAGCGATTAAGATTGGAGAATTCGTGGATTGCCTTGGTTGGGGCTGAGGAGCTGGTAGATAAAGGCGATGAGATTGGTAACGGCTTCGTCGCATCAGTATCGAGGCAAGTTATACTTGCTCATTTCATAATGTTTAATAAATGGTTTTGATTTCATTTCATTCATGATTTATATAGCAATGACATTATAAATATGAATTGTCAGGATGATGGTATGTATATTATGCCTTGGCTTAGGTTAAATCATAATGAATATGATTTAAAGGTGTCTCGTGAAAACGGAGATGTGAATTATCTTTAGTCTGCGACATGAAATATTGGGTATCGAGGATAGTTTAACATGCCGACATTGATCTCTAGGTGGTGGTTTGTTGATAGTGATGAGTTGTACTTCATTCTGGACTATTCGTATAATTGTGTACTCATTCAGAGATGTTGGTCGTGGAAAGGTTAGTGTTTCCGGCCTTGAGGTAATTTAGTATTGCTCAATTATGAGAATAATTATTCTGATGCATTGTTGTATATGTTATATGTTGATGTTTCATGTAATGAGTGTGCATTGTTGTTTGGTGTCTTTTTGTGTTGTTGTCTTTCTTAAAACTGTACTTTTTAATGGGCCGGTGTGTTGAGGGATAAAATCTGAATGGTACCCATGTCCGGAGTATTCCTGTGTAGATACTTTTGTGACCTATGGTTGTGACCTTGGAAGTTTATGGGTTGATAGAACTGTGTTGAGGGATAAAACCTGAATGGTACCCACATCCGGAGTATTCCTGTGTAGATACTTCCGTGACCCTTGGTTGCGACCTTGGGAGTTTGTGTGTTAATAGTATAGACGTTGTTGAACATTCTGTGAACTGTTGTCTAACAGAAATACGATATTGTGGTCGTGTCGATCTTTCATTATCGTACGAACCGATCGAGATGAGCTTGCTGCCGATCGGGACTCGGTCAGCTTGCTGTCTCGGCCGACCGCCTCGCCGCTCGGCCAAAGCAGGTTCCAGTGCCGCGGTCGCCGGGCAGCAGGTCGGGTTTTTGTCCGGACAGGTTCGTTCGGTGTATGGTCCTATTCGTTTATCCGCCGTTCATTGTGTCCGTTGGAGCACAATAATTTTAATTTGGAAATTTCTTGTGCAATTAATTTTACATGGAAGAAAGTTTCTAAATTTGGCAATTTTTGTGCCCCGACTGGGAGGAGGTGACGAGATGCTTGAAGCAGTGGAAGCAAAAGAGCCGAGGATTTTCTCGTTGTTAAAAACGAGGAATAAAAGCCATGATAATTGGATTTGATTATCCATTTTTTGTTGGTTTTATTGTTTTGATGAATGGCATGTATGAATGTATGCGTGATATGTTTCTTGCATGTTAGGACGAGAAAAATAAAAACCTTAATTTTTCAAAATAACTAAGTGATTTTAATAATTGATTTTTCAAAATCAAATTGGCCTCCATAAATGGTTTAAATCGTGAAATAATTAGCATGCACGTTGACATTAGAGTCTTCCTCCACATCGGATGTGCTTATTATTGGCTCACTAGTTTTAAACTTCAATTAGATAGCAAAAAGGTGAATATTATTTTTATGATAGGAACTCTCCATCTGTTTGACTATTATCATTAAATAATATTCTAAGGATTATTAAATTATAGTGCTCACTTAGGTGTATTAATTAATAAGATCCCCATCAAAGTCTATGTTAATTTAATACATGGCCAAGAGGAACCAACTATTAATTTTACTTCTCAAAACGCATCTTGACTAGATAGTAAAATTAAAGACATTAAAATCTACTTGAAAAATGTATATGTCAACGTCCACACTAACGTGGCTTGCATGTGCGGTTCTTTTTTAAGGTGTTGGTTGACTGCATATATATTGTGTTTATGGTTTTTTAATATATTTTGTGTCGAATTATGTGATGAATGGTGTTTTAATTTTATTCTCAGATGTCTTTCAATCCACTAGCTGTTATTCTCAAAGAAAATAAACTTGATGGCACTAACTTGCCGACTGGAAAAGAAATCTTGACATTGTCCTGACTGCCGAGGGGCATAAATTTGTTTTCACTGAGGAAAGCCCTCTGGAACCAGAACCGGATGCCACTCCTGAAGAGTTGGCTGAATTCCGAAAATAGAAAACAGTCTGATAAGATGGCTCGCTGTTACATTTTGGCTTCACTGACAAATGTATTGCAGCATCAGCATCAGATGATGGCCACAGCCGCAAAAATGATGAAAAATCTCATCGAGATGTTTGGTCATCAGAACCGGGCGGCTAAGTAAAATGCAATGAGGGTGTTGATGACAACCCAAATATCTTAAGGGACTCTAGTAAAGGATCATGTTCTGAACGGACTGAGCATATTGGGGGCCACTATCGATGCCGAGTCGCAGGTCGATATTATCTTGGGCAGCTTGCCAAGAAGCTTTGAGCAGTTCCGCCTCAACTACAATATGAATCGCAGGACTTACTGTAATGCCCCGACTTTCTAGGGGTATTTATTAGGAAAAATAAATAAAAAGCTAAATTTTGACAAAAATATTTTCTTTTGAGAATATTAAAATTCTCGCCTACAAAGTCGAGTCTCTACACTGACATAAATTAAATACCTTTAAATAAGTCAACAATACGTCATAAATACGAGATAAAAATTTGCAGCGGAAGAATAAATTATAAATTATAAATTTCTAGTCAAAGTTTCCCCAAATAAGTTTCAAAAAATTAGACATAATGATAAACATCATGTAGTAAATTCTCATTCATATGCCCTCTCGGCTCGCTTTTCGTCCATCTAGCTCGGTTTAACCTGCGGGATCAATAAAGGTGGGGGTGAGCTTCCTTCAGCACAGTAATATACAATCTCATGGAAAGTATAACATAAATAATCTATCATATCTTTTCCTCAACGTGAATGCATACACACAATATTACGTATAGCATGAATCGAGAACGCATAACACGAAAATTGAGGTTGCGCAGGTGCCCCCGCGACAACATTAAACATACACACAATACCACATATAACATGAATCGAGCACGCATGTGAATATTGAGGTTGCGCAGGTGTCCCCGCAATAACATATATCTTAAGATAGCCTCTTTACACGTATACGGATGAGCCTGATTTACAACATGTATCGTCAATTTAAACATAAATAGGATATCACATATACAATCCAATTAAAGCAATTAAAGTGATAGTGAAAATTCGCACCTAAATAAATGATGTTGTCTGACTTGAATATGAAGATGCTCGACTCACTGTCCTAAGCCCGTAAATCCTCGATAAAGTCTACATATAATAATAATTTAATCATTATAAAATATTACGATATAATGACTGAAATAAAAATATATATGCATAAATTCAGATCAATTATTAATATTAATTGAAAGTCAACATTTTAATGTCTTGGTCAAAATATGACTGAATTGAAGTTTTAAAGTTGACTGAGGTCAAATTCCGTATGAAATTGAAGGTTAAGGGCTGAAATTGAATGAACTGAAATATAGATTTGGGTCAAGTTGCAAGACCTGAGAAGTCTGGGGTCTAAAACGAAAAGCCCTAAAAATTCGCGGGTATATAAACCCTAACTTATCCTTCAGCCGACACAACCCTTTTCTCCCCCCGTCATTCACTCTCTCTCCCTCCTCTACCTTCTCTCTATCCTTCCCGTCTCATTCTCTCTCACTAAACAATTTCTTCTCGGCCAGAAATGGAATGGCCGAAAGACACACACACACCAAACAGAATCGGAAACACACCAAAACACACTCACACCCTCGGCTCGCCCGAGCTTGGATTAACCAGCCACGAGTCGGGGCTACGGCGGCGGCGATTTGACTTCCGATCCGGGAATCCCTCAGCTGCAAATACAGAAACACACACTTCGCGCACAACACTGGTACAAACCGGAACGGCTGGCAGGGAAAGGCGGTGGCGGTTCTGGACTCGGCTGAGTTACAAGTTTCCTTCTCCAGGTAAGGATTTCGGTATATTCGATTGAGGGTCGGTTTTCGGTGATTCGTGTTCGGGTTTTCTTTTCTGATTCATGAATTTGAATTCCAGTTTCTGTGATTGTTTGGGTTAGAAAATTAGAGTTTGGATTTGGGCTCGGCCCGAATTTATTTTGATTTGTTGTTGTTGTTTAGGTCAGATTCTACGAACATTGTTGGGTTGATTACAATAGGTTCGGACCAAAACGGGTATCAGGCTCTGAAATCGAATTATGCCCGAAACTAAAGATTGAACTAAATTAGGGAAGCTGTTGAGAGTTGTAAGAAGATGACTGTATTATGGGGTCGGTGTTGGAACATTTTGTTCCATACATGCTTAATAGTGTTTTGTTGATTAAAGTTGATAAACAAAGCAAAACAATAAAAAGACGAAGCAAAGCATCGAAGGAAACAAAGTGCAAAAAGCTGGATTTATACAAGCTTAACGTACGTAAAATGTTCTATATAGCATATGTAACTCGTGGAGATTAACGTGCGTAAGCAAGGATAGCTAACGTACGTAATGGAGTGTTCAGAGGTCAAACTAGAAGAACGTTGGACGAGTCAAAGTTAGAAAGGCGGCAACGGATATATGACGTCAGCAATGACGTATCCTTAACGTACGTAATGCAAGATTTGACAACGTACGTAATGAGAAGAGAAGGATACTACTGGACTCAAACTGGGAGATGTTAACGTACATAACTGGGATGTGTTAACGTACGTTAAACGGCTAACGGCCGTAATGGAAAGCTGATAGCGGCCGTAATGAAGAGTCAGGGAGCTAACGGCTAGTAAGGCTCCAATGCCTATAAATACCATTACTATGGTGTTGTTTCACTACAACAACTTCAAGCAAACGATACATTCATCAGAGATTGATATACTTACATTGTTGTTGTGATATTGAGCTTATATTGTTAGTTTGAGTGTTTATACATTCAACACATACACGAGAGGTAAAAGAAAAGATACGATTGGATTCGGTGTTATTTGGATCAAGGACCCGACATTACTAGAATCGCAATCGATATCTTCGTGAGGTTTATCTAGTACCGATAGAAAGCTAGAGTGGTTGATTCCTTGTCTAATAGAAAAGGAAAACGGTTTAACTTTGACCGACACAAAGACAAGTACGAGTGGTTTATCACAGACCAATAGAAGACGTGATTGTAACGGTTATCCCTCGACCGATAGAAGAGAGGTGCAGAGGTTTATATCTTCAACCTATCGAAAAAGATACCGAGAGAGGACGTAGGCTCGATTATAGCCGAACGTCTATAAATCCTTGTGTCATTTAATTTCTGCACATTTAATTTACGCTTCCGCAACACGGCGCATATTCCGATTCTGTTCCAACAATTGATATCGGAGCAGTACCTCCAATAAGCGGCTTAACATCCAAGGAGAAGATCCAATGGCATTTCAATATGCTCCATTCGAAGGCCTTGCTCTCAACCGACCACCATTTTTTGATGGCTCAAATTTCATGACGTGAAAGAAAAATATGTCAATATTCATCCGAGCATATGACATCGAGATTTGGAAAGTGATGTCTTGGTCCAAAAATTCATCTCAAATCCGACGGTACACTTAAATCTTTCGAAGAATATGATGACGCAGATTGGGAGAACGACCATCTAAATTGTAAGGCTACTCAATTTCTATTTTGTGCCTTAAATCCAGAAGAGGTCAATCGTATCACATCGTGTGAAAGTGCTAAAGAGATATGGAAAATTCTTGAAATCACACACAAAGGGACAACTCAAGTCAAGGAGACGAAGATCAATATGCTTCTCCATGACTACGAGTTATTCATGATGAAAGTGACGAGTCCATCACCAACATGCACGACCGATTTTAGGTCATGACAAATGGACTTGCTTCGTTCGGTAAACCATTATCAAGTAGTGAGAAAGTCAAGAAAATCTTAAGATCACTACCTGTTGAATGGGACAGAACGGTAACGACGATTATGGAATCGAAAGATCTCAATAATCTTGATTTTAGTGTGTTGTACGGCATTTAAACACGCCTCGAAGGCGATCGTCATAGCAGTCGGAAAGTCTACCATAAGAGATATGCTCGGGGCAAACGCCCTGAACTCGGCACCCACGGCGATCGCCTTTTGTTGA
Source organism: Orobanche coerulescens (assembly GCA_033398695.1). Lineage (NCBI taxonomy): Eukaryota > Viridiplantae > Streptophyta > Magnoliopsida > Lamiales > Orobanchaceae > Orobanche > Orobanche coerulescens. The sequence goes on along the minus strand of CM065811.1, from coordinate 87,954,368 downwards.
TTGGCGATCGTCTTTTGTTGATTGGCGATCGTCTTTTGTTGATTGGCGATCGTCTTTTGTTGATTGGCGATCGTCTCGTGCCACGTATTAATCCAACATCCGTCAAAAGTCACCAAAGCCCAAATCTCGGGCTGGGACCCGCGTGCAGATCTCAAAAGGTGCTGACAGACAAGATCGGTGCCCACAGCCTGTCACCTACTTCACCTACCAACAGGGCCGCAGACCTGCGAAAGGTGCTGACAGACAAGACGTGTGCTCACAGTCTGTCACCTACCTCACCTACCAACAGTACCGCCGAAAAGGTGGGTGACAGCGGCTCAGGGCGCATGCGAGTTCCCCGTCAGACCGTACAGCCGGCTGTCAGTAACAACCGTGGACTTTAAGGGAAAAGACCTACGCGGCGAGACGATCGGCCGTCTTATTATAATATAAATAACGACGATAGCCTGCGATCACAGGGGGGCCCCCAGGAACTTGGTCTGCTATAAATAGAAGGTCCATAACACAGAATAAGGGCTTCGAAAACACAACAAACAAGAGAAAGAAAAAAGAGAAAGACATTCTCACACATAGAACATCCATAGCAAGAATTCACAGAACTCCATATCTGATTCTTCCGACATTCTATACGCTCCACAACTTAGAAAACTAGAATTCTTTACACTCTTTGTGATAGATTCTAACATTAATATTTGTACTCAACAGTATACTTATTAATAAAATCTCGCGAGAGCATTCAAGCCCGGGATTAACAACCCCGGCAAATCTTGTGTCATTTAATTTCTCACGGACGTGCTCCCGCACTTGTTGGTTACTCGATCATTCCAGCAACACTATCTTCGGATAATATTTTGGGTAACAACAATTGGCGCTAGAGGAAGGGGGGCTATACCTTCACTTTTATTCCGATCGTCTCGTAGAACACTCATTGTTCTCCGGACTCATACTTGAAGAAACACTCCCTGTTCTTCCAAAGAAATCGACCTTCAGAAAAATGACGTCTGCAACAACTTCCAAGAGAGCCACCCTGAGATCAGCCGGAAATATCATTCTGACCCGGACAGGATCCCAGCCCGCGACGGAGGGCGACCGCGGCGACGCTAGGTCCTCACTCCCGCCCCCAAGGGACGGCCCTAGTCTCTCACTCGATCAGCCTGCATCATGAATGCATTGAGGAGGCCATAGCCATCCTCAGGGAGCGACGGATTGCATGCGACTCGCCCACCATCACTCCGTCAACCATCCGCCGAGCTGGCAAGCGGAAGCTCAAAGGGATATATGTTGAGAAATCAACAGGAAACCCTGAGCCGCAGGCAAAGGCTCTCGTTAAGCGGGACGACTCCGTCTTCAGTCGCCTAGGGAGTGATCCCTCATGGCGACCCGGGCAGTCGGGCCCGAGTCGGGAGGCATCGGAGTCCGAATCCGTCACCAGGAGTTCGGCATATCCGACTCCCAGAAGACAAAGCGCCGACAGCCCCCACTCGCCCAAGAAATGAATCCGGCAGAGAACTCGTCATCCACCATGGGGGCAGGGATCGGTACATGATCGTCTCGGCCGCGCTCGTGCCAATCGGGCCGAGCCAAAGCACGGCGATGGCCGCAATGCGCCAACTCGACGAAATGAAGGCGCTACTAGACATCGGGCAGCCCCGGAGATCGATCTCTGGACCAAGTGAACCACTCGCGGTCCAGATCGAGCTCGCCCCGGTTCAACCAACAATCGCTCCCCCACAGACACCTCTATATGAGGGAAGATCGGATCCGGAGACCCACTTGAGCAAATTCCGGATCTACATGACCGGATGTGGTGCATCAGATGCGACGAAGTGTCGGATGTTCCCGCTAACTCTGGGTGACCTCGCCCACAGGTGGTAAATCTCACTGCCACCTCGCTCAATCAATTGCTTCGAGAAGTTGGCGAACAACTTTACGTCATACTTCGCTGCCAAAGTCGCTCGTCCTGAAGGCCCCCACCGCATGATGAAAATCAAGCAGGGGAAGGACGAACCAGATGAAGATTACATCGACCGGGTGGACGAGATAGTCCTCACCGGCGAGCCCATTAGCGACGAGCTCGCCCTCTATTCAGTCCTGGTGGGATTCTACGGCCACTCACCCATGTTCAGGTATCTCACAAAGGATATCCCCCCGACCTACTCGGTCTTCCGCGTCAGGGCCGCCGATTTCCTGGCCAGGCAGAGGATGCTCTCCCTCCGTTTAGATGAGGAACCCACCGGAGAGGGGAAGATGCCATCCCATGCTCAGAAGAAGGCGGTCGCCAAGCCCAGAAAGGCGGTCGCCAAGCCGCCTGGCGAATTCAAAGCCTTCGGGGATGTAGAGGCTCACCTCCTCCACAACCTCAACTTATCTCCAGCCCACATCTTCAACGCAATTAAGGGGCGGGAGTGGCTTTCCAAACCGAAGCCAATAAGGGACCACGGTCATCTAGACCGTAGCAAATTCTGTGCCTACCACAAAAGTCCCGGCCACAACACCAGCCAATGCCGCGACCTCCTCAGGCAACTCTGGCGACTGTTCGAAGAAGGCAAGTTAGACAACCTGGTCACCAAGCCAGAACCTCGAACAGAGAGGACCGGAGGGCGCGAGCGCCGGCAAAACGAAAGGACGCCTCCCAATCCGGTCGCCAGGATCGAACACGAGCCAGAGCATTCCGATGAATCGATTCCTCCGATCAACCCTGGCGGTCGTATTAATATGCTCCAAGCAGGAGGTGGGAACCTCGGGGGCCTTTCCCCGGTTTCCACCGCGTCAAACAGGAAGCGGAAGGCCGAACTGAGGGCATTCGCCGGAGTCCATATTGTGGTGCCCCCAGAGCCGACCATCGCTAGAGATGCGCTCATCACCTTCTCCAATAAAGACAGGGAGGGGGTACAATGCCCCAAAGAGGATGCATTGGTGATCTCTGCCTGTATCCTTGGGAAGGCGGTCGACCGCGTGCTGGTTGACAACGGGAGCTTCTGCAATATCATATTCAAAACAGCTTTGGATCACTCTAAACTCCGACGAAATTCATCAAGCCATTCGACACCGTGCTCCAAGGATTCGGCGACAGCACTGTCCAAGCCTATGGGAGGATCAAGCTCTCCGTCGAGCTGATATGCTTTTACGATCCCAAGGTTAGGATTACTAGGAACCTAAACTTTGTAATCATAGATAGACCCAGCATCTATAATGGGTTCCTAGGTCGTCCATTCTTAGAAACCTTTGAGGCGGTCGCTTCGTCCTTCTTTTATTGTATCAAATTCCCCACTGCCGATGGGACGGTCGCATCAGTAAAGGGGGATCAGCTAATGGCAAAAAGATGTTTGAATTACTCCTATGTCGTTACTGTTTTCAATACTTCCCCCGATATGTGTAACGTTGAAACGATCGACGATCGACCCATGGAGATCGACGAACCAGACACATCGTACCAACCCAACTCAGAGGACGCCATCTCGGATCAGTTAACGGACGACATCGATCCAAGGATCGGTTTCGAGCCGAGTCTCGACGGCGATCCAAGGATCGAGTCCGAAAATCGTTCCAAGCAAGAAGCGACCGTCCCCATCGAAGAGTTGGAGAGTATAGCCATAGATCCGGCTCATCCAGAACGAGAAGTACAGATCGGCGCAAGCATCGACCTCGCACTGAAAGGAGATCTGGTCAATTTGCTACGTAAAAACGTCGGAGTCTTCGCCTGGTCGCATCAAGATATGGTTGGCATAAGTCCCGAGCACGATTGCCACTATCTAAAGATCGACCCGGCGATGAAGCCTGTTCATAAAAAACGTAGGAAATTCGGCCCCAAAAAATACGCGGCGCTCGACATAGAGGTCCAAAAGTTGCTCGACAACAAGTTAATCGGAGTAGCTACGGACGACCCACAATGGGTCGCTAACGCGGTACTCGTCAAGAAGCCGACTGGTTCCTGGAGGTTATGCATCGACTTCACCGACCTCAACGCGGCTTCTCCAAAAGATCACTTTCCGATGCCTCATATTGATCACTTGGTCGATAGTACTGCAGGCTGCGAAATGATGTCGTTTATGGATGCCTTCGCCGGATATCATCAAATCCCAATGGCGGAGAAATACATAAAACACACATCTTTCCACACGGAAAAAGACATATACTTTTGGGTCCGGATGCCGTTCGGCTTGAAGAATGCGGGGGCGACCTACCATCGCCTGGTCAACAGGATGTTTGCTAATCATATCGGCAAGACCATGGAGGTCTACACCGACGACATCGTGGTCAAAAGCCTCAAGAAGGAATATCACCTCAATGATCTCGCCGAGACATTCGCCATCCTCGAAAAGTTCAACATGAAGCTGAACCCCAAGAAATGCAACTTTGGGGTGGGCTCCGGGAAATTCCTGGGGCACATTGTCAGCCAGAGGGGGATCGAGGCGAATCCCACCAAGATACAGGCGATCCTCGACATGCAGGAACCTCGGAACATCAAGCAGGTACAACGCCTCACAGGTTGTCTGGCCGCCCTCAACCGCTTCATATCTCGGCTCGGCGATAAAAGCAAGCCTTTCTTCGCGATCATCAAAAACAAAAAGTTCGCATGGACGAGGGAGAGTCAGATGGCGTTCGCCAAAATAAAGGAATATTTATCCAACCCCGCATCTCGGCAAAGCCGATCCCCGGGGAGAAATTATTCCTTTACCTAGCGGCCTCGGAGGTCGCGCTGAGTGCGGTCTTGGTGCGAGCGGAGGGACTAGTCCATCTGCCGATCTACTATGTCAGTCAAGCGCTCCACGACGCTGAAACACGCTATACACCTTTGGAGAAGATCGCCTACGCTCTAGTCATGAGTGTCCGTAAGCTAAGAGCCTACTTTTTCGACCATCAAGTGGAGGTTTTGACAACTCTCCCTCTAAGGCAAGTTCTACATCGACCGGACACCAACGGGCGACTCCTCAAATGGTCACTAGAGATCGCCCAATACGGCATCACATACGCTCCTCGCACGGCGATCAAGGGCCAAGCTCTGGCGGACTTCGTGGTGGAGTTAACATTCCCTCACACCGACCCATGCCTGGCCGACCGCCGCCAGACGTTGACGGTTCGGAGACCAACTCACGATCAGGGGCAGGGATCGTCCTCATTAGCCCCAACGGACAAAGCTTCACAAATGCCGTGCGTTTCGGGTTTCGAGCGACCAACAATGAAGCCGAATACGAGGCCTTGGTAGGAGGGCTCGACCTGGCTCTCGCCCTAGACGTTCGTCGCCTCCATATCTTCATGGACTCCCTCCTGGTCGTGAACCAAGTCAAAGGAGAATATGAGGCACGTGGCGAATAGATGATCAAATACCAAGAGCTGGTCGCCGAGATGTGCACGAAATTTGAAGAAGTACAAATCGAACAAGTCCCGAGAGAGCACAACTCTCAGGCCGATGCCCTATCCAAGCTAGCGTCGTCGGATAGGGCAGCCGATTTCTCTAATATCCAAATTACAAAGTCAGAAAGGCCGGCAATCGAAACAAACCTGGTGGCCACAGTTGCCGTTGCCGAAGAAAGCTGGATGACTCCGTTCATCACATACTTGAAGGACGGGATGGTCCCTGACGACCGTATCAAAGCTCGCCAACTCCAGCTCCGAGCGACCAGATACACCCTACTGGACGATCGTCTTTACAAGCGAGCTTTCAGCCTTCCCCTCCTCAAGTGTATTACACCGGAGGAAGGACAGCTCGTTTTAGCCGAGATCCACGACGGAATCTGTGGAAATCACGCTGGTGGACGAGCTCTCATCCATAAGACAACCAGGCAAGGTTTTTTCTGGCCGTCACTTCAGAAGGATGCGATCGCCTATGCCAGGTCGTGTCATAGATGTCAAGTAATGGGACCAAGTATTAAAATCTCCCCCGAGCAGCTCACCTCGATGTACAGCCCATGGCCATTCGCTCAATGGGGCATCGACCTTATAGGTCCCTTACCGACGGCTCCAGGAGGCTGTAAGTTCGCCATCGTCGGGGTCGACTATTTCACAAAATGGGCAGAGGCCGAACCGCTAAACAAGATCGGCCAAGAGCAAGTGATCAAGTTTATCTGGAGAAACATCATATGCCGGTTCGGTCTACCCTGTGCCATCATCTCCGACAATGGAAAGCAATGACGGCTTAGAAGTGATTCAATTCTTTGATAATTGGGGAATCAAAAGGTTGTTCTCGGCTCCCTATCACCCTCGGACGAACGGGCAGTAGAGGCGGTGAACAAGATCCTCAAACACACAATTAAAGCGCGACTCGAATCCGTGCTAGGACGATGGGCGAGCGAGCTCCCAGACGTTTTGTGGTCTTACCGAACAACGACCCGCAATTCAACGGCGAAACCCCATTCGCCCTAGCCTTCGAATGTGGCGGTGATTCCCTCGGAGATCGCCGTCCTCAGCCATCGAACCGAGCAAGAGATGACGATCGATAATGATGTGGCCCGGCGGATCGACCTCGACATGCTCGAAGAACGTCGACTAACCTCGGAAATGAAGAACACTATCCACAAAAGGAGATCCGAAAAGTTCTTCAATTCGAAGGTCAGGGAAAGACAGTTTCAAGTGGGCGATCTCGTCCTCAAAAAGATCCAAACCCACACAGGTCTCTTTGGACCAAGTTGGGAAGGCCCCTTCAGAATATCGAAATGGCTAACTAAGGGAGCCTACGAGCTGGAACACCCTGACGGTACTCCGGATCGATATCCCTGGAACGCTGTACATCTGAAGAAATACTATCAATGATAACTTTGTATTCATTTTCAACTGCCAAATGTACAAGGAACATAATGAAATATTTTTGTTCTCTATCCCATCTATTCTGGCGATCGCCCCACTAGCATATTACATACCGTCGAGGATCGTCGTTCAAGAATGACAATCCGAGGTAGAAAACAATACAGCCATGGCACTGGAGGTCGATGGAACCAACAGCTTCGCCCATGCAAGGTTCCTTCGAGCTTAGATCGCCCGCCCTTCGTTTGGATACGAGGCCGGCGTAGCCGAAGGACCCTCCAAAACTAATCAGTGGACACGATCGCCCTCCCTCAATGGTTCATCATCTAACTTGGTGAACCCGGACAATGCGACGTGCCACTACCCCCGTCTCAACGTACACCGTCGAGGGTCGCCATCTTCATGGCGAGCCGAGGTGGAAGCAGAGCTGACAAGCCGCGGGCGTGGAGTCGAATAAACCGACGACGCCCCGCGCAAGGTTTCCTCCAGACCAAGATCGCCCACCTTTCGTTTTAACACAAGGCAGGCGTAGTCTAACGGAGGACCCTCACAAAAAGTGAGTCGCGGGATACACAACATCCCTCGCACACAAAGACACGATAAGGGAGGTCGATCCATCGAACACCCCAACCATACATAATTCTTCAGAACCGAAAGTCAAGATAGCCACGGACGACCTAGTTTTTGTTTCCTTTCTTACAATAAGTAAACTTAAACAAGGGGTCAGTGATGGGTCGAGCTAATCCCAAATACGATCGAACAAAAGGAACCACACACGATCGGCCTCACTCAAACACATTCGCCAACACGCGCAGACGATCGAAGTCGTCCAACAAAAATTACAAGTAAGAATTCCGATTCAAAACATATCAATACTTTCAACACTCAGACAATCGATCGGATGAACAAAACGTCGAAAGCAATCATACACATACTTGTAAAAGTTGCACGCAAACATTCAAAGACGATCGTATGAAAAGAAGAACATTTTATTCATAACGCAAGTTTAGTACATTACTGGGCCCGAAGGCATTACAAAAGGAAAACGAAAAGTACAAAGTACTGGAGGAAAACAAAAATGCCTTTCAAGGACCCGCCTGCTGGTCTTCGCCCTCGGGTTGCGGATCGGCTTCGGCCTCGGGATGAATAAGTTTACCCGTATACCAACTCAAGTCGATCCCGAAGTCGGCTAAATCAAGGATCGGCAAGGAGAATTCCGGATGCAGAGGATGCTCAAGGACATAGGATTTGAAGCTCTCCATCAGGGGACCGATCTCGACCCCCGCCTTTTTAGCAGCTCGAACAGCGTCAGCATATGCCAAGTAATATGCGAACTCGCCGGCGAGCGCCACACTTTGGTAGGGATCGGTCTCGATCGCCTTCAGTTGGCCTTTCAACTCCGCGGCCGTCTTCTCAGCCTCCGCCATCTCGGCAACCTTGGCGGCATTCTCACCCTGGGACTTCTCCAGCTCTTTCCTTGCCACGTCCAGCTCACCGCTAAGCCGATCAACCATCGCCTTCAGTCCGGCCGCCTCCTCCTGCGACGCCGTGAGCTTCTGGCGAGCTTCGCGCTCCTCGTCACGGGACCGATCGGCAGCCTCCTTGGAGCGGCTCAGCTCCTGCATCAATCGATCCACATCCTGCTTAGCCCTTTTGGCCGTCTCCTCATACTCCTTCTCCATAGCCCGGATCCGGTTGGCATCCTCGATATTTTTGTTCCGGGCGGCCTCGAGGTCGCGATGGAGATGAGCAGTGGAGGGTCGCCCCTCAAAATCCCTTGCAGCTTGGACGGCCATCGTCGCCGTCTGGAGAGCCAGGGCAACGGTCGCCTGCATGGCGTCTCCAGATCGCCGACGAGCGATCGCATCGAGGTCGGTCGTCCAAGCCTTGGGCAAAGAGTTGATAGCCTGGCGAACGTAAGCAGGGACATCGAGAGATTGTTGCGGAGCCTTGATCGACAGAAAGTCCAGCACCATGGAGCAACGTCCGGATCGGCAAGACGAACCCTGCAGCGCAAAACAAGGAAACCAAAGGAGTTAGCCTAAACCTTACTCAGAACGCCTAGCTCGGAAGTTTCAAACCATTCTCACCTGTTGACCAGCTCTGGATCACGGCCGAAAAAGGGCTTTCCCCGAGGAGTCTCGGCGTCAGCGATCGCCGTCCTTTTCAAGTAGCCGGAAGACGACCTGGAGCTGGACGCCGACGGCCTGGGACCAGACCCCTCCGCCATCGGAACAGAAGAAATGGGGGGAGCGGCGATCGGCGGCTCCAGAATAGCTAAATCCGCCTCAGCCGACGGAAGGGAAGCCTCCGGCCTCCGCCTCTTGCGGTTGCGCTGGAGTTGTTCCTCACCCTAAGATTCCGGTTCGGCGACCGGCACCGCAACGGGCCTCACCACAGGGGCAGGGTGAGACAACGTCGCAGCAACGCGACCCGTTTTCTTTCCCAGATGAAGGCGACCGAGAAAACCGGGATTAGACATGGCGATCTCCTGCGGTAGCTCGGTGATACGGGGAAAATAAATCTCTGCCAAAGAAGAAACTAAAACAAGTTAGACACTTACGTAAACATGGCGACCTCTTGGAGACGATCGCCTCGCAGAGAAGAGTGGATGAAAAGTCATACCAAGTGCCTTCAGGTGGCGAGGGAAGCGAAACAGTCGAGCTCCCAACCGATGAGATTCGTGGCTGACTGATTGAACGTCTTTATAGGAAACCGGCAATGCGCGAATCCGCTCCCAGACGATCGAGAAATCAAAGGGGAGATCGTCGATCGATGGAACAAGGGATCCTGCAAAAAGGGAAATAAATTAGATCAGTCCAAGGAGTATCCAAATAAAGGGAGAAAGGAAACCCTTACTTGGATTCCTCTCCCGAAAATTGGTAGGGATATCCAACTCCTCCTCCGGCGGTTCGCTCGATGCCGACCTCCATGCACCACCAACCCAGCACCACTTTTTGGTCGCCCGAGTCTTGCTCGGCACCCGATAACCACCCTACCCCAGTGACCTTGGATATGGTACCCGCCGATCGATCCCATACGCACGATCGGCTTAAAAGATAATTCATCTCCAGCGCAGAAGGCAAGCGAAACAACCTGTGACCGCCAAATAATGTCAATGTGCTGATAATCTGCAGCCAGGCGTTCGGCGTCAACTGAAGAGGCGCCAAATTCCAGGCGATCAGCAGATACGAAACGGCGAACGGCAAGGGAAACCGCAGTCCGGCAGCCAGGGTCACTTCGTTGATGGCGACCATACCCTCGGGAGGCTGGTCGGCACGTTCGTTCTCGGAGGGCACGTGCAAAGACACATCAGAGGGGATATGATATTTGGCCCTCCAGCGGGTCATGTCCTTCCAGGTCGCCGAGCTCTGAATCTGACCAAGAGTCCATTGAGTCGGTTCAGCAGCCCAAAACTCCGTCCGCTTCACATGTACGTAGGGATGAGCGGCGGAGTATGCTTCGAAATCAAACTCCGGACAGGGCCCGGCAATCCCCTCCATAAGTTTAGCAAAAGCCGTATAGACGGGGCCGGAGACGCTATCTTTTTCCCAAGACAAACGCGTCAGTTCATCTTCCTCCACCGGCGACACATCTCGCTCCTCCGCCGCCGCAGAGCCCACCACTACGGCCTCTTTGAAAAGCTCCTCAAGCTCTGCGGGTGCAATCCCCGCACGAATAGCCTCTGTGGCCGTTTCCACGGGGATTCCCACAGGAATTCCCTCCCGGTCCGGTGAAGCCGCGGCGGCAGAAGTGCTTCCGACCTCGAAGACCTTAGATCCTCCCGACATATTCTCAAAAATTAAGGGAGAAAGAAAAATTGGGTTTCTTACCTAAAGAAAGGAAGATGGTCGGCACAACAAGCTACGAAAATTTTTGCAGAGCTTCAGCAGGAAGGCAAGGACGCGTAAAAGATGAAAATGGAGTAGCCCTAGACCCTTTTATAGATGGAGGCGGGGGTCTCTGTGCAAATAGGCGAAAGTCCGAGGGCTGGGATGCAACCGACAGTTGGGAAACGCAATAAATGCGGCCCTCGAGTCCCGCGTACGCGTCTTTTCGAGGGCACGCCAATCGACAAAGTCTGACGAACCGTCGGGCTCCCTCAATAGAAACGCGACGCGTGTCCTTGCATTGTTTCGAGAGCCCACTTTTCTTTTCCCGCCGCTCCCAGCGCAAAAGGAGATCGTCCAAATTTGAAATCAGATCGCCCGGTCGTCTAAAACATTGGCGATCGCCAAAACTCACCCCGTGTTTTCAACATCGAGCCGAGCTGGGGGGCAATTGTTGTGCGGCATTTAAACACGCCTCGAAGGCGATCGTCATAGCAGTCGGAAAGTCTACCATAAGAGATATGCTCGGGGCAAACGCCCTGAACTCGGCACCCACGGCGATCGCCTTTTGTTGATTGGCGATCGTCTTTTGTTGATTGGCGATCGTCTTTTGTTGATTGGCGATCGTCTCGTGCCACGTATTAATCCAACATCCGTCAAAAGTCACCAAAGCCCAAATCTCGGGCTGGGACCCGCGTGCAGATCTCAAAAGGTGCTGACAGACAAGATCGGTGCCCACAGCCTGTCATCTACTTCACCTACCAACAGGGCCGCAGACCTGCGAAAGGTGCTGACAGACAAGACGTGTGCTCACGATCATCACCTACCTCACCTACCAACAGTACCGCCGAAAAGGTGGGTGACAGCGGCTCAGGGCGCATGCGAGTTCCCCGTCAGACCGTACAGCCGGCTGTCAGTAACAACCGCGGACTTTAAGGGAAAAGCCCCACGCGGCGAGACGATCGGCCGTCTTATTATAATATAAATAACGACGATCGCCTGCGATCACAGGGGGCCCCCAGGAACTTGGTCTTCTATAAATAGAAGTTCCATAACACAGAATAAGGGCTTCGAAAACACAGCAAACAAGAGAAAGAAAAAAGAGAAAGACATTCTCACACATAGAACATCCATAGCAAGAATTCACAGAACTACATATCTGATTCTTCCGGCATTCTATACGCTCCACAGCTTAGAAAACTAGAATTCTTTACACTCTTTGTGATAGATTCTAACATTAATATTTGTACTCAACAGTATACTTATTAATAAAATCTCGCGAGAGCATTCAAGCCCGGGATTAACAACCCCGGCAAATCTTGTGTCATTTAATTTCTCACGGACGTGCTCCCGCACTTGTTGGTTACTCGATCATTCCAGCAACACTATCTTCGGATAATATTTTGGGTAACAACATAGTGCCCTCGTTGGTTCACTAATAAATTATGAGATTGTCCTTAAATCTCGAAATGCAAAGCCGAAACCGAAGGAAAGATCGATAGCCTTGAAGGCTAAGATGTCTAAAAGAGAAGAAATCCCGGTGGACGAAAGCAATGAAGAATCGGCATATTATGCCAAAAATATTAATAAGTTTCAAACCTTATTAAACCGGAGAAAGAAAGACATCTCGGGCGAATCTAAGATATTCGACAACAATTGTCGATTATGTGGTAAACCAGGCCACTTTGCAAAGAATTGCCAAGCAAAACCCAAGAAAGAGGTTCTCATTGCAACATGGAGCGATGAAGACGAAGATGATGATTTTATCAATCAAAATAATCTCGCTCTTATGGCACGAAGCTCATTCGACGATAGCGACGTCAAAAGTGTAATATCTGCAATTTTCGATTTTCGGTAAATTTCTTTTTCGGCCAGAGTCCGTTTTGACGACTCGCTCATGACCGTTTCATCATTTCTAGAATGATTAATTCTGCACTTTTTATCATCCGAGTTCGTCTCGGTATCATTTTGTCGAGTTCTGAGCTTTTTAGCGACTTTTCCGCACTCGAGTTCGATTCTTGCGAATCTCGTCCGAAATTATTGTTTTGAGTTTCTCGTAAGTTCATTTAATGTTATTATTCATGTTGCGAGCTTTGGTTTGGTGTTTCGATCGTGTATCGTGATTTTCGGACGTTTTGGGCCATTTTCGTAATTTCCCAAAGTTTTGGGTAATTACTTCCGTTGTCGAATTCCGAGCCTTCGGGTGGTCGGAATTGTGTGTTCTCTTAGCTCTTAGATTCGTCTTTGCGAGTACGTCGTAACCATATCATCGATTCGTATTCAGGTTCGGGTTTCGGGGTCGTTCGGGCCGTCGGAGTTGGCCCCGGCCGAGTCATGGCCGCAATGCAGGCCCAGGCCGGCCAGCGGCGAGTTACGGCCGGTAGTGCTCGGCGGCTTGGCGAGTTACGGCCGGTAGTGCTCGGCGGCTTCGGCCGGCGAGCCGTCTGCGTGGGCGCGGCACATGCCGGCAGGGCCGCGGCACATGCCGGCAGGGCCGCGGCACGCTCGTGCATTTTTTCGGCCAAACCGTCTGTACCTGGTGCTGCGGAACATGTTGGCCGGGCCACGGCACACTGCCGATCACTGGGCGCAGATTTGGCCCTGTGCCGCGGCACACTCCCGCTGGGCCGCGGCACACTGTGCAGCCTATTTATGGCCCTGCAGACGGGTTTTTGGCCATTTTTCTCAATCTTTCCTTTCTCTTCCGCGGATGTGGTCTTGGGAATCTTGAAGCCATGTTGTTTAACAACAAATCCATGAAGTTCTTGAGGTCATAACATCAATAAATCATCCGTTATCATCCCTTGATCCAGCGAATCAAGGTAATCTTCCTTATAACCCTAATTTCGTGAATTTGGGGGTTTTGGCATTTTTATCCTATTCGTTCCGTGTTGTTGATTAATCCATGACGGGTATGATTAATCTTGGTAGTATTCTTGTGTTTAACATCATTTAATCCATTGTTCTTCGTCGAATCGAAGTATATTTCTTGATTTCCTTCGAATCGACTTTTTTGGGGGATTCGTTCTCGATCTCGTTTTCCATCCATTTTTGTTGGATAAATTGTGGTTAAATGATGTTGTTAAACATATTCTATGGATTGTATATCCATATTTCGACTTAGAATTCCGTTTTCGTGTTTTGTCGGGACGAATTGTGTTCTTGGCCGTTTGGGGGAAAACACTTGAACTTTCGTCATTCGTTCTTTGAGTTCAGCGGCTTTGGGTCGTACTTTGGAATTTATTTTCGTTGTTATTGTTTTCGTTCGTAGTTCATTGTTGCGGATTGTCGTTCGGTGGAGTCGGTGAGTTCGTAGTCGGTTCGTGCCAACCTACTTCGGCCGATTCTCTGCGTTGTGGTTATTCGAGGCAAGTATCTTGCCCATACATTACGTGTTTTGTGGATATTATGGTTGTTAATCGTCGATATGTGCTAAATAAATATTAATAACCATTTTTCAAAAGAATCGGTATATTTACCATCATGGTTTTTGTGAAGGTGACCCGTGTGTGTCGGGAATTAATGTGCTTAGTTGAATATGTGTGCTAGTGTCGAGTATAGAATCACCTTACTTTCTTGTGGTGTCATTGCGTATGATTATGTCATTGGTAAATGTAAAGTGTAATTCTTTTGTCAAATTATGTGCTTGGAGTCATGTGTTTATGGATGAATATGTGAGTTTGTGTGATATTAGTTGTGTCGTTCGGTGCTGTTGAAATATTGTGCTTCCTTGTGAATTGTTATAGTTCTGGGTCGTGAGTACTTGTTGGATAATATGGCCATTCTAGCAAGGTACCTCGACTATATATATTTTGTGTGTTTGACCTTTGAGAGTTGTGGTTTCGTAAACTGTGAGTTCTTCTTCCACCCGGGGATGGCATGTGTGGCCTCTGGGGGCCGATACTAATGGGTACGGCCACGGAAGTGGACTTGGGTGCGTGTGTTGATGTTCTTCCACCTAGGGACGGTTCTACGGGACCTCTGGGGGCCGATACTAATGGGTACGGACACGGAAGTGGTTTCCCACCTGGGGATGGTCCGACGGGGCCTCTGGGGGCCGATACTAATGGGTACGGCCACGGGTTACCAAGTGTGGTTTCTGTGATATTGATGTTGATGTTTTGATAACTATTGTGATATGTTCCGGAGTATCACAATGCTTTATGCTCGCGGTCGAGATACATTATATATCGAGTCTTGTTGTTTGGCTAGAATGGCATAAGAATAATGTGTTATGTGTAATGTGTCCTTGTAAGTGAATCGCAATGGATGATCGGGTCGTAGGCCCTGTGTTTTGTGACCGGAATGGTTGGGTCGTGGACCCCGTGTCTTGTTAACGGATTTGCATTTTGGAAAATGAACTTTGGGGCTATGACCATTGTTGGGATTCGGTGCCTAAAACGAAGGCCCAGCGGAAGCGGTAAAACGAAAATTAATTCGATCCGAATCCCTACGAGGATCGATCGAGCTACGTATATACGAATATAAAATAAACAAAGGAAGATTCGAAATCATACCCTTGTCGTCCGTTGATTATATGGATTTCCTTCTCTTGAGCTATTCCCCAAACGATCCAAAATGCTCCAAGCCCTTGGATGATCCAACGCCGAAAAACCGCGTCTCTACTTGTCACGCGTCGGAGAAACGAACGGAATGACAACACTCGATTAACCTCTAAGGTTACGGCTAGAATCAAGTGATGAAACTTTAGTTATAACACTCTAAGTGTTTTAATTTATATCTCTCAACATATCTTTAATTTTCTCCAAGAACAATTAAGATGATATGAAAAAGATGATGAAGACAATTGAGAAAATGGTTTTTCTCTCTCTCTCTCTAACTCACTATCACGTAGGAATGTGTTGGTGAAATGAAAGATGTCTTCATCCCTTTTATTCAACTCCCCACTACTAGCAACAACTCATGCATGTGGGAATCTAACCCCACCTCCACCATTATCATACATTAAAGAATGGAGACATAAGTCCAAAAGGAAGGTGGCTAGAAATGGGGGGGGGGCGGCCCATGGAGAAACGGATGAGTTTGGTTCGTTTCGGACTCCCGAGAGTCCAAACAGATAAATTCCAATTCCGTTCCGATGTATTTGTATAGTTTAATTAATCCAATTAATTTCATCATATCAAATACAAAATAATATAATTAATTTCTCCAAGAAATAATTATATATATGAATTAAATTAATCACCCAGTAATTTATTTAATTCATTAGGCCGTAAATCAATTTATCCAATAAATCGATTTAAACATCCAATGTTCCAAAATTAGATATTCAATATCTAATATTCATAATGAGAGAATTAGCTTTATTCATTCCGTCGTCAATCCTATTGCGCGACTCGGTAGGTCCGTCTCAGTCAGCAATGGGAGGAACCAAAGAGTAGTAGCACCACCTAGCCAGCCTAGCGGCCTGCTTGCCCAACTGAGAACGAATGATTGGGATCATTCAAGAACCATTCTGTCGTGAATACCAGTATACGTATAAACCCTTCTTTCAAATGTCCCGATCAAGTTATAGGGTCACGGTCATTCAAACCCTATCTGTTACTTGACGCTATGCATGCGTTAATGCAAATCGAGATTATTGAGCTCTCATGTATCCAATACAACTAGCTCCAATGCTTTGGCCAAAGACTTATGATCTCATCTGCCAATAACCGCATAGGACATTTAACTCGTTCACTAACAGGAGAAAGAATTCTATCTTGGTATTCAGTAGGACCTGCTACTTGCCCATCAAAATGCACGTCGAGGTTGACCCCCGCCTTCCGGTTTATAGGGTCGAACTACTCTAATGAAAATCTTGACGTCACAAGCACATCCCTACTAAATCCTCAAGTCGAAGGTTCACGAATACCTATCACAACCTTTCGATTCCGTCATTGACTGTCCCGGAGTGAAATCCGTGTGACGAATCGAGGGTGAGTCGGTTCGAGTATACTAATCCAATTAGCATACCTATAACCTGTGCTCCCACTAAACATTAGCGTTCGACAGGCACTCTCCATGTCAAAAAACACGTCATACAAGTCTTCACATAAACTTAATGCCCAGTCAAGTTTCATCGACTTGCGAACGATTAAGTATTTGAGCTATAAACCTTTCCAGTGCCGACCTCCTTATCCAATAAGGAGTGGAACGTTTTGCTCTCAAATACATGGACTAGTTTCTATATGTATATTTACGAGTTAGGAACGCCAGTAACTACAAGTAAATAAAGAAACATTCATTGCCTTATATTAATGATTTACATAATTACAAGTACAATGCCCTCACTCAATATCCTCTGAGTGGCATTCGAGGGCATACACCCAACAATCTCCCACTTGCACTCAATGCCACACACTATGGTATCTAATACCCATATTCTCCAGATGACGCTCCAAGCTAGTCTGAGAAATTGGCTTGGCCAGTGGATCAGCGACGTTGTCGGCTGAGTCTACTCTGTGAAGCACAATGTATCCCTTGCGAATAAATTCTCTTACGAGATGATACTTCCTCTCAATATGTTTGGTGCTGTTGTGAAACCTCGGCTCCTAAGCCTGTGCTCTGGCAGCGTAACACACAGTCTCACGAGAAGTTTACCTAGTAACTTCTTAACCCTTCCTTTGGAGGCCTCCGAGGCCGCTTTATACTCAGTCTAACTGGTGGAATCAGCAGTCGCGCTATACTTGGCACTATGCCAAGATACTGCTCCTCCATTAAGAGTAAATGTAGCCATAAGTAGAGATAGAATCGTCTTTCTGTCCTTCGAAGTTCAATACAGTGAATCCCATCGCATTCAGTTCTCCACCGCCATATATAAGAACCATATCTCTAGTCCTTCTAAAGTACTTGAGAACGTTCTTTACGGTAGTCTAATGTTCCCTGCCTGGGTTTGCCTGAAACCTACTCACCACGCTTACAGCATGCGCAATGTCAGGTCTCGTACACAATATAGCATACATAAGGCTACCCATGGCCGAAGCATATGGTATATTACTCATTTCCTTCCGTTGTTCCTCACTTTGAGGACACATCTTCAAGGAGAGTTTTATTCCATGTCGCATCGGTAAGAACCCTCTTTTAGAATCATCCATCTTAAATTGCTTTAAGATTTTATCTATATAGAGGGCTTGGGAAAGACCTATTGTTCTCTTCGCTCTATCCCTAGAGAGTCGAATACCAAGAATATAGGTAGCTTCTCCCAAGTCTTTCATGGAGAAATTACTCAAAAGCCAATCTTTCACAGAACTGAGCATTCGCACATCATTTCCTATTAGTAGAATGTCATTTACACATAGTACTAAGAATATGATCTAGCTCCCACTAACCCTCTTGTATACACAAGGTTCCTCTTCGTTTTGCATGAAGTCAAACTCTTTGACTGCCTCGTCAAAACGAAAAAGGTCCCAACTACATGAAGACTGCTACAATCTATTTCATGGAGTCTACATCCACCATTGCTAGGTCATTTGGTCGCGGGTCGGTCTCTTGTTTATCACCTGGAACCTCGTAGAAACCCAGTTCCTCCAAGTGCATAAAACTATACCTCTCAGGTAATTGAGACACCCTACTTGACCTACGAGGTGGTTGTACTTGTGTTATAGAAGGTTTGGTTCCATTTTCTTGCACAGGTGTCTCCTGAGGAATTTCATTGTATTCTTCTAAAGAAATACTTCTACCTGCTCTGCCTTCCTGAATGAACTCATCTTCCAGGAAGTTTGCTTGTAAAGCAACAAAGATCTTTTGATCTTCGGGCATGTAGAATAGATATCCCATCATCCCAAATGGGAATCCAATGAAACATCCCTTTGCGGACCTAGCTTCCAACTTCTCCACCTTAGTCTTCTTGACATAAGCGGGACATCCCCAAATCCTAATGTGATTAAGACTTGGTTTCCTGCCCTCCCCCATCTCATGTGGAGTTTTAGGAACGGATTTGGAAGGACATCTGTTCAAGATATACGCGGCAGTCAGGAGTGCATACCCCCACAGGTAAATTGGTAAGTCAGTGTAGCCCAGCATGGAACGGACCATGTTTAACAAGGTCCGATTCCTTCTTTCTGACACACCATTTAACTGAGGAGTACCTGGAGGTGTTAGTTGTGAAACTATTCCATGTTCCTTAAGGAACTCGTCAAACTCCGTACTCATATACTCGCCACCTCGGTCCGACCGAAGTGCTTTGATATGATTACCAGTTTGTTTCTCGACTAGGGCCTTGAATTCCTGGAATTTCTCAAAAGCCTCGGATTTATGTTTCATTAAGTATACATAACCATACCTAGTATGATCATCTGTAAACGTAATGAAATATTGATATCCATCACGTGCTGCTTCCAAAGCACCACAAACGTCATTATGGATTAATCCCAGTTTATCAGCGGCTCTTTCAAAAGTCCCTGTGAAGGGGGACTTAGTCATTTTACCTTCAAGGCAAGATTCACAAGTAGGAAAGGGATCCGATCCCAATGGACCCATAAGTCCATCCTTTTCCATCTTGTAAACCTTGGTCTGACCAACATGACCAAGTCTAAGATGCCATTTCAAAATTTGATTGGTTTCATCCCTACCACGTTTTCTAGTCATAGTATTCACAACTACTTTGTTGCTGAGATTTAGATGATATAATCCATTTAACAATGTAGCAGTACCCACTAGTTTATTTCTGAAATAAATTTTGCAGGAACCATCACCAATGAAAAATGAAAAACCTTTTCGGTCCATGACCGGAATGGATACAATGTTTTTGTGCCCCTTGGGCAAAACCAGTACATCTTCTAAAGTCAAAACAAAGTCGGATTCTAAACCCAAAAGAAGTGATCCTATGTCGGTCGCCTCGACACTATGCCCGCTTCCGACTGTGATCATAACTTCTCCAGCTCCAAGCTTCCTACTTTGTTCCAGATCCTGATTCACGGTACAAATATGAGAACTAGCACCAGAATCCAGTATCCAGGAAGTAGAAAATACGATGGCGAACAATTTGTTTCCAAAACTAAAAGTTACTGCACGAAGTGCCATGAAGAATCGGACAGTCTCTAGCCCAATGGCCCCGGATCACGCGCTTGAGACAAGCATCCTTCTTCTTCTTGTTCTTCGAACCATCGGGGCCTTGCCCTTACCCTTAAGGTCCTTTGCTTGTGGTCCATCCGCTTCTTGGTCTTTTTCTTCTTATTCTTAGACTTCCGAAGTCCGTAAGAAATCACAAGGGCCGACTCCTTCATCCGCGGAGTCTTCATCGAGGCGAGCGGTCACAAGTTTGTTCATTAGCCCAGCTAAATTACATGCAATCTCATTGCAGTTGAAGTTCATAACAAACTGTGAGAAGGAATCAGGGAGAGACTGTAGGATAAGGTCGGTTTGGAGAGAAGTATCCATTTTAAAATCAAGAGCCTCCAATCTCTCGATCATGGATATCATTTTGAGGACGTGTTCCCCAACCTTCTTACCTTCCTTCATCCTTGCACCGAACAGTTGCTTGGATATCTCATATCTAGCAGTTCTGCTGTGCTCACCATAAAGCTCGGTTAAGTGAGATAGAATCTGCCTAGCAGAAGTCATTTTCTCATGAGCTCTCTGAAGCTCATTAGACATGGAAGCCATCATATACGCACGGACTTTCACGTCATCCTTAACCCACTTTTCGTGGTTTTCAATCTCTTCCTGATTGGCTCGGGTCCGCACAGGAGGCGCGGGAATGTCCGTCTCCAAGACGTATCCAAGTGCCTCTATACTGAGGACAATCATCAGATTGCGGAGCCAATCCACAAAGTTAGGTCCCATTAAGGTGTTCTTTTCGAGTAGAATTGCGAGTGGATTCATTGTCATATTGAGAGTTATGTCTGCATTAAGTATAACAGATTAATTAGTGACTTATTATATTATGATCTGAGTATAGAATTAAGGTCTTTTCTATTCTTGTTACCCAGCTCCCACTATTTTATCGGAACAACACACTCCCATGTGAAATCCGGAAGTATCGTCGCTCTACTTCATAGTGGTGATCGAGTTCTTTATAAATCTTAATAGAGGGCAACCGAGCGGGTTTCTAGTCTATTAATTTTCATATAGTGGTGTCCAACACCAACACATCTAATGAATGATTCGATCTTCTTTTTCCCCTTGTTCACTCCCCTCAACCTATACGGTTTCTATGGTTCGTGAACAAGTTAAGTTTATACCATCGACGCAATCGGTTTCACAATTGAATCTTATCCGCAACCTATCGTGTTTCTATAAAATTTGCTCCAACCGAAGGCATCCAATGCGCTACGGTAATTTATCCGTCCTCCCGACGACTACCCCGATAACTCGGAAGCATAGCACATCCGGTTTGGATTTCAATTTCCCGAAAGCTCGATGGAGGGAAGGAAAACCTTGAAACCTTATAAACTTAATAATTTGTTGTGGGAGAATTTTCGCGATTAACGTTACACTTTGCACATTAATCATTTTAGCGCGTTTGTTGCATTCATACAATATGAAACGACCATTCACAACCTAGTTGCTACCAACATGTGGTTCATGGACCGTTCCTAGAAAACAAAAACTCCGTAATCTAATTACAAGTCTTCGTCTTGAATCTTCGTCTTCTCGAAACGGATCTTCCTCCGGTCTTCGTCATTACATATAAATTTTACATTGAAAATTGCATTCTAGATACAAATATTTCTAGTAAAATAAATAGGCTCAAAACGGCCTTTACCACCCAATCGAATAAAACGAACGATTCAAACTAAGTCCACGAACCACATCCCCATTCAAAAAGCATTCATCCAATAAATACTCAATAAATGGATAGCGAGAAGATTACATATGATCCAATCAATAATCAACAATAAATAGAATTGATCCAATCAATTCAACAATAATCGACAATTTAATTTTCGTTCGTAGTGTACCCTTAAAATATTTTCTTTGAATTTTCCTTCATCAAAAATTCTAAATTAATGATTTTAATACAGAAAAATTCAATAATCGAAAATATACTGAAAAACGAGACCCAGTGCCGAAACGGCCTGAAGCGCAGCGGCACTGTGCACCACGGCAGCGGCTACGAGCCACGCCCGCTCCAGGACAGAAAGGGCCCGGCCATGCCGGACACGGCCGGCAGGATACTGACACTACCGGCCGGATACAGAGCACTCGGCTCGTCTGACCACGCCCGGCAGACTCGGCTCGTCGGCAAGTGTCGGCCGGATCCGGCGAGCACTCGGCTCGTCTGACCTTCGCCGGCGGGACTCGGCTCGATACATCAAGTGTCCGGCAGATCCAGTGAGCACTCGGCTCGATCTGACAGCAGGCTCGGCCGGACTCGGCGAATCGGCAAGCGTTCGGCGGATCAATGAGCACTCGGCTCGATCTGACAAGCGCTCGGCGGACTCGGCGAAATCGGAAGCGTCGGCCCACGGGCGGCGTGCTCGGCCATACTCGGCCGGTATGGAAAATCGTCCGATTCGATACTCGTTTTGAGCGATTTCTAAAATCTTGTTATTCCTGATCTGAATATTATTAATATAAATCATGTTTCCAAGAAAAACCTGATTTATACCATAACATAAAATCACGGAAAAACGACACTACGACGAACAATAAAATATCTACGATTATCAAAATGATTCTAAATCACAAAATAAGCATTCCAAATGCTAAATATCGTATATACGATCGCAAGACCTCGCTCCGATACCACTGTTGGGATTCGGTACCTAAAACGAAGGCCCAGCGGAAGCGGTAAAACGAAAATTAATTCGATCCGAATCCCTACGAGGATCGATCGAGCTACGTATATACGAATATAAAATAAACAAAGGAAGATTCGAAATCATACCCTTGTCGTCCGTTGATTATATGGATTTCCTTCTCTTGAGCTATTCCCCAAACGATCCAAAATGCTCCAAGCCCTTGGATGATCCAACGCCGAAAAACCGCGTCTCTACTTGTCACGCGTCGGAGAAACGAACGGAATGACAACACTCGATTAACCTCTAAGGTTACGGCTAGAATCAAGTGATGAAACTTTAGTTATAACACTCTAAGTGTTTTAATTTATATCTCTCAATATATCTTTAATTTTCTCCAAGAACAATTAAGATGATATGAAAAAGATGATGAAGACAATTGAGAAAATGGTTTTTCTCTCTCTCTCTAACTCACTATCACGTAGGAATGTGTTGGTGAAATGAAAGATGTCTTCATCCCTTTTATTCAACTCCCCACTACTAGCAACAACTCATGCATGTGGGAATCTAACCCCACCTCCACCATTATCATACATTAAAGAATGGAGACATAAGTCCAAAAGGAAGGTGGCTAGAAATGGGGGGGCGGCCCATGGAGAAACGGATGAGTTTTGTTCGTTTCGGACTCCCGAGAGTCCAAACAGATAAATTCCAATTCCGTTCCGATGTATTTGTATAGTTTAATTAATCCAATTAATTTCATCATATCAAATACAAAATAATATAATTAATTTCTCCAAGAACTAATTATATATATGAATTAAATTAATCACCCAGTAATTTATTTAATTCATTAGGCCGTAAATCAATTTATTTAATAAATCGATTTAAACATCCAATGTTCCAAAATTAGATATCCAATATCTAATATTCATAATGAGAGAATTAGCTTTATTCATTCCGTCGTCAATCCTATTGCGCGACTCGGTAGGTCCGTCTCAGTCAGCAATGGGAGGAACCAAAGAGTAGTAGCACCACCTAGCCAGCCTGGCGGCCTACACTGTACCCCAACTGAGAACGAATGATTGGGATCATTCAAGAACCATTCTGTCGTGAATACCAGTATACGTATAAACCCTTCTTTCAAATGTCCCGATCAAGTTATAGGGTCACGGTCATTCAAACCCTATCTGTTACTTGACGTTATGCATGCGTTAATGCAAATCGAGATCATTGAGCTCTCATGTATCCAATACAACTAGCTCCAATGCTTTGGCCAAAGACTTATGATCTCATCTGCCAATAACCGCATAGGACATTTAACCCGTTCACTAACAGGAGAAAGAATTCTATCTTGGTATTCAGTAGGACCTGCTACTTGCCCATCAAGATGCACGTCGAGGTTGATCCTCAAGTCGAAGGTTCACGAATACCTATCACAACCTTTCGATTCCGTCATTGACTATCCCGGAGTGAAATCCGTGTGACGAATCGAGGGTGAGTCAGTTCGAGTATACTAATCCAATTAGCATACCTATAACGTGTGCTCCCACTAAACATTAGCGTTCGACAGGCACTCTCCATGTCAAAGAACACGTCATACAAGTCTTCACATAAACTTAATGCCCAGTCAAGTTTCATCGACTTGCGAACGATTAAGTATTTGAGCTATAAACATTTCCAGTGCCGACCTCCTTATCCAATAAGGAGTGGAACGTTTTGCTCTCAAATACATGGACTAGTTTCTATATGTATATTTACGAGTTAGGAACGCCAGTAACTACGAGTAAATAAAGAAACATTCATTGCCTTATATTAATGATTTACATAATTACAAGTACAATGCCCTCACTCAATATCCTCTGAGTGGCATTAGAGGGCATACTCCCAACAACCCTAAATGACTTTCGAGGAATTAAGAACTTTTCAATTTCTAATGTTTTCAAAACTCCCGAGATTTGGAAATGTTTCCAAAATGCTTACTTGCTTCGTTTCTGCTTTCAGGACTTGAACTATTTTTAACTAAATATATCTCGGGAAGTCTTTCGTTATATTCTCGGAATGTGTTGTGTATGGCTCGTGTTTGCACTTTATACTTGCACTAGCGAAACAGTGGAGTTTTGCTAACCCCCGAGTAATCGGGGGGTGGATATCTGTATTGTGTCCAGGTACATGCAGGTTTTCGGGAGCAAGACACAGGATCGGTGGGAGGGACGATGAAAGACGAATGATACTAATCACACGAAGGCCAATTTTGGGTTCAGTTAGTCGGAGTCCATTGTATTGTCTTTTCCGTTGTCTTATTGTTTGTGGTGGTAATTATTTTACCCTTGCGTGGGTATGAGTCTGGATGAGTTTATGTATTTTTATTTGTAAGTCAGTGTCGAAAGACCAAATCGGTCTATTGGTTCGTTATTTTGATTCGTCAGTATGTAATGTAATGTATTGTTTTGATGTCTAGCCTGGTGGATCCTCACGAAGAGGGTCTGCGGCGTGTAATATTTCCGGTTCGATCTGGGGGTGTTACATTTATGGTATCAAAGCTTTAGGTTGCGGAAACCTAGGCTGTCGGGCCCAGTCGTGTATTTTTGGGTCTTGTCTTGTCAGATTGAGTCTGACTGATGTTGTGTCGCGACGCGTCGTTTGGAATGTCGGTCGTGATTAGTATCAGGGTGCAGCCATCATCTTCGTGCGATCTGTGGATGTAAGTCTCCCCACTATGGGTTGTACCACGAGCTATACGAGCCTGTGTGATTCTGTGTTATGTAGTAAGTATTTGAAGGTGCATCGTGAGTAAGTGACATATATTTGTTGATCCCGTATTGCGCTAAAATGTAGAATGATATTGATGAATGTATCTTTATATAAACCGTTTTTCTTGCAAGAGTATAAACCTTGGAATTTTAAGTTTTCGAATCCTTTCGGGGAGTCACGTAAAATTTTTAAAATGTCCTCCAAGGGAGGAAAAAGTTGATTTTCGTATGTTGACCTCAAGGCTGTAAGTTCTGAAAATTCGAATTATTGATAATTCTTTTCCACTGTGTACTATAAGTTTTCAAAACACGAGTTTTGAACTCAAATGAGTTCTACAAAATATACTCAAGACGTGACCCTTGCTTTTAACTTTTCGGTTTTGAATGACAATTACCTTTTGATGGTTGCTCATGATGTGTTGTAATTATGTGAATAGATGGCTTTGAGATTCGAATATTATTGTTGTTTATTTATGACCTTCGATTCCAGTAATGTCGTATATATGTTCGCAATCATGTTGCTAAAATAGAACCGTTAGCGCACGCTAAGTGTAAGGCTAGCTAGCGCTAATGCAGCATGGGTAGCGCACGCTAAATATGTGTTGTAGCGCGTGTTAGTCAGTCTGGACAGAGGCTAGGGAACTACATTTCTTTTAGCCGTTAGGCCTAACCTTAGCAGTCAATCACCCGGGACTGTATTCTATGTGTGTTGTCAAGTAATGACAACTTTTTTGTATGAATGTGCGTTATGATTTTTTTTTCGTTGCGCTAAGTGATAATTGATTGGGTTCGGCAAATTGATAAATTATGTCTGCTGCGAGTGTGTTCGAACACGCTTTTATAAAACTTTCATAAGTTTGTGCAAGTGCGATTAGCCGGCGGCTTCGTACGAACTTTTGAAATTGTTTGAAATTGCGGCCGGCCTAGGATTCTCAAATAAAACCTCGACGGTATTTGAAAGAGTTGTTTTAAAGTACCTTGAACATTTTGTGAAATATTACCGTCGTTCATGTTTGTGAAGGGTTGGGAGAATTTTCGAAAATGATTTTAACGTATTGTTGCATTTTCAAATAATTCGAGTGAATGATTTTCAAAAATCTTTCACACCATAAAAAATATTTTATTTCAAAAACCAATGCGATTTTTATTTTCAAAAATATATAGTGAAAGATGAAAAATCTCACTCGATGTAAAGTTCAAACTCGGATTTGGAAATGTTAGAGTATGTAAGAATGATTTGATGATCTTGCATGGTTAACTTGTTAGTTGTTAACGGTGATGATGATACGTAGAGGCATGATGACTTCAAATGATTTCAAATGAGACGGTTAAAGTATGTTGTTTACAAGTTTTGATGAAACAACCCGAGGTACCAGAAGTACTTTTAAAGTTTATTTTAAATAGCATACCAATCCAAGGATTTTCAAAAGATTTCCTTTAAAAGGATACCTCGTAGATTTTCTTTTCGAGTTGTTATTGGTTACCTTATGTGATATGTCGTACTGAGTTGGTACTTTAGTATAATATTTTGCGAAGTTGTGCAATCGTATTGAGTGGGGATCCGCTTAGTATGCCGTTGGGCAGAGGACACAGTCGTGACCACAATACTAATGGCCATAAAGATCGGATGTGGACCAAGAGGGTATAGTCGGGAAGGTTGCTATTCCAGCACTTCGTTCTCGTTGTTTAGGTTTCGGGACGAAACCTCTTTTAAAGGTGATATGATGTAATACCCACATTTTTCTTTCTTTCTCTTCTGTTTCGTCTAACCGTATCGACTCGACTGTGTTCATTGATGCTTCTGACCTGGTGTTGTTTCTCACCTTTGTCATTCGAGCGAGTTCTGATATTGTCCCAAATTGATCTATATATCGTTGTGACCTTTCCAAGTTCGTAAAATTAGTCTCGTTTTCGATCTTCCAACCCTTGGGCGGTGGAATTCCGTATTTGTTCAGCGATTGGCTCGCGTTTTGATTGATGTACCGTTGGGTTGGTCAATCGTATTGATTTTCATCCATTGTGTTTTGTGATTGTTCGGATAATTGACTTGATTGTATTATCCAGTTGATGACGCTTGTCACTTGTTGGTTTTATTATATCCCTAACGGCGGCGTTGTGTTAGTCGTCGTGGAGCGTGTTTTCACGCCGTATATTCCTTTGCGTTGCTTGTAATGTTTCGCCGATGGGCGTAAGTTACGCGTTTCCTTGCGTATCTCGTTGAGTTTTCCTGGCGGGATATTGCGTCTCCCCACTTGTTTTAAGTTTCGGGACGAAACTTCTTTTAAGAAGGGTAGAATGTAATATCCGCAATTTTTGATTTTCCGTAAATTTCTTTTTCGGCCGGAGTCTATTTTGACGACTCGCTCATGACCATTTCGTCATTTCGAGAATGATTAATTCTGCACTTTTTGTCATCCGAGTTCGTTTCGGTATTGTTTTGTCGAGTTCCGAGCTTTTTAGCGACTTTTCCGCACTCGAGTTCGATTCTTGCGAATCTCGTCCGAAACTGTTGTTTCGAGTTTCTCGTAAGTTCATTTAATGTTATTATTCATGTTGCGAGCTTTGGTTTGGTGTTTCGATCGCGTATCGTGATTTTCGGACGTTTTGGGCCATTTTCATAATTTCCCAAAGTTTTGGGTAATTACTTCCGTTGTCGAATTCCGAGCCTTCGGGTGGTCGGAATTGTGTGTTCTCTTAGCTCTTAGATTCGTCTTTGCGAGTACGTCGTAACCGTATCATCGATTCGTATTCAGGTTCGGGTTTCGGGGTCGTTCGGGCCGTCGGAGTTGGCCCCGGCCGAGTCATGGACGGGCAATCTGGGCCTAGGCAGCCTTCGCCGAGTTACGACCGTGTAGTGCTCGGCGGCCCGGCGGCGAGGCCGTGCGTGGGCCGCGGCACATGCCGCGAGGCGCGGCACGCGTGCATTTTTTTCGGCCAAACAAATGCATTACAGTGCCGCGGTACATGTCGGCCGGGCCGCGGCACACTGCCGATCACTGGGCGCAGATTTGGCCCTGTGCCGCGGCACACTCCCGCTGGGCCACGGCACACTGTGCAGCCTATTTATGGCCATGTAGACGGGTCTTTGGCCATTTTTCTCAATCTTTCCTTTCTCTTCCGCGGATGTGGTCTTGGGAATCTTGAAGCCATGTTGTTTAACAACAAATCCATGAAGTTCTTGAGGTCATAACATCAATCAATCATCCGTTATCATCCTTTGATCCAGCGAATCAAGGTAATCTTCCTTAGAACCCTAATTTCGTGAATTTGGGGTTTTTTGCATTTTTATCCGATTCGTTCCGTGTTGTTGATTAATCCATGATGGGTATGATTAATCTTGGAAGTATTCTTGTGTTTAATATCATTTAATCCATTGTTCTTCGTCGAATCGAAGTATATTTCTTGATTTCCTTCGAATCGACTTTTTTGGGGGATTTGTTCTCGATCTCATTTTCCATCCATTTTTTTGGATAAATTGTGGTTAAATGATGTTTTTAAACATATTCTATGGATTGTATATCCATATTTTGACTTAGAATTCTGTTTTCGTGTTTTGTCGGGACGAATCGTGTTCTTGGCCGTTTTGGGAAAAACACTTGAACTCTCGTCATTCGTTCTTTGAATTCAGCGGCTTTAGGTCGTACATTGGAATTTATTTTCGTTGTTATTGTTTTCGTTCGTAGTTCATTGTTGCGGATTGTCGTTCGGTGGAGTCGGTGAGTTCGTAGTCGCTTCGTGCCAACCTACTTCGGCTGATTTTCTGCGTTGTGGTCATTCGAGGCAAGTATCTTGCCCATACATTACGTGTTTTGTGGATATTATGGTTGTTAATCATCGATATGTGCTAAATAAATATTAATAACCATTTTTCAAAAGAATCGGTATATTTACCATCATGGTTTTTGTGAAGGTGACCCGTGTGTGTCGGAAATTAATGTGCTTAGTTGAATATGTGTGCTAGTGTCGAGTATAGAATCAGCTTACTTTCTTGTGATGTCATTGCGTATGATTATGTCGTTGGTAAATGTAAAGTGTAATTCTTTTGTCAAATTATGTGCTTGGAGTCACGTGTTTATGGATGAATATGTGAGTTTGTGTGATATTAGTTGTGTCGTTCGGTGCTGTTGAAATATTGTGCTTCCTTGTGAATTGTTATAGTTCTGGGTCGTGAGTACTTGTTGGATAATATGGCCATTCTATCAAGGTACCTCGACTATATATATTTTGTGTGTTTGACCTTTGAGAGTTGTGGTTTTGTAAACTGTGAGTTGTTCTTGCACCCGGGGATGGCATGTGTGGCCTCTGGAGGCCGATACTAATGGGTACGGCCACGGAAGTGGACTTGGGTGCGTGTGTTGATGTTCTTCCACCTGGGGACGGTTCGACGGGACCTCTGGGGGCCGATACTAATGGGTACGGCCGCGGAAGTGGTTTCCCACCTGGGGATGGTCCGACGGGGCCTCTGGGGGCCGATACTAATGGGTACGGCCACGGGTTACCAAGTGTGGTTTCTGTGATATTGATGTTGATGTTTTGATAACTATTGTGATATGTTCCGGAGTATCACAATGCTTTATGCTCGGGGTCGAGATACATTATATATCGAGTCTTGGTGTTCGGCTAGAATGGCATAAGAATAATGTGTTATGTGTAATGTGTCCTTGTAAGTGAATCGAGTGGATGATCGGGTCGTAGGCCCTGTGTTTTGTGACCGGAATGGTTGGGTCGTGGACCCCGTGTCTTGTTAACGGATTTGCATTTTGGAAAATGAACTTTGGGGCTGTGACTCTAAATGACATTCGAGGAATTAAGAACTTTTCAATTTCTAATGTTTTCAAAACTCTCGAGATTTGGAAATGTTTCCAAAATGCTTACTTGCTTCGTTTCTGCTTTCAGAACTTGAACTATTTTTAACTAAATATATCTCGGGAAGTCTTTCGTTATATTCTCGGAATGTGTTGTGTATGGCTCGTATTTGCACTTTATACTTGCACTAGCGAAACAGTGGAGTTTTGCTAACCCCCGAGTAATCGGGGGGTGGATATCTGTATTGTGTCCAGGTACATGCAGGTTTTCGGGAGCAAGACACAGGATCGGTGTGAGGGATGATGAAAGACGAATGATACTAATCACACGAAGGCCAGTTTTGGGTTCAGTTAGTCGGAGTCCATTGTATTGTCTTTTCCGCTGTCTTATTGTTTGTGGTGGTAATTATTTTACCCTTGCGTGAGTATGAGTCTGGATGAGTTTATGTATTTTTATTTGTAAGTCAGTGTCGAAAGACCAAATCGGTCTATTGGTTCGTTATTTTGATTCGTCAGTATGTAATGTAATGTGTTGTTTTGATGTCTAGCCTGGTGGATCCTCACGGAGAGGGTCTGCGGCGTGTAATATTTCCGGTTCGATCTGGGGGTGTTACAGAAAGTCAAGTAAGCACATCCTCTCGTGATGAGTTATTTGAAGCTTTTGAATTATTGCATACCGACTTTCAAAATGTTTTATCCGAAATTAAATCCCTTAAATCTAAAAATAAATCATTGGAAATTGAAAATTCCAAAATTCTAGAAAAGGGAAAATTTGTTGAGACCGATCATTCGCAATGCATTGAAAACGAAAATATTTTAAAGGATGATCTTGTTAAAATTCAAACCGAGCTCTAAAATTTAACGAAGAAATTTTCTCTCGGAAACGAGAAATTTGAAAATATGCTCTCGGTTCAAAAGTTCACTTTAAATAAATAGGGGTTGGGATTCAAACCTTGTTTTAAAAACGAATCCTGAAATTTAAAGATACCCCATTGCGAAAAATGTTTGAAAATTGGTTACCATATTTTGAACTGTAAAAGCCCACGCCGGAAGATTAAAATTAAAAGAATTTGGGTTCCTAAAGGAACAAATATTTCAAATATCATCTATGTTTCAAATGAAAAACCAACTCTCGGTTGGATCCCCAAAAATTGATTTTTTTTCAAAATATATTTTACTTAGGGGGAGTAATAATTTTTTTTAAAGGAGAGATAATATTTAGGGGGAGTTTATTCCCTATTCATGCATATAGTTATATTCATCATTTGGTATCGCATATTTTTTATTTATCATTTTATTCATTTATTACACTTTTTGGTGAAAACAAAAAGGGGGAGAAAGGAGAAAAGAAAAAGAATGGGATTAACCATGAAAGGGGGAGAAAATCGAAGAAAAGTTGAAAAGAAAAATGAGGAGACGTCAAAAAGATGATGAAAATTTGAAAATTCGAAAAGAAAAAAGGAACGAAGGAGTCGAAAAATAAATGGGAGAAGAAACTAACGAAACGGACAAAGTTGAAAACTTTGGTCTGTACACATATACATATATTTGTATTTTTGCAGGTAAATCCCATTGACGAAGTGTTGTTTTGTAATCATCAAAAAGGGGGAGATTGTTGGAACATTTTGTTCCATACATGCTTAATAGTGTTTTGATGATTAAAGTTGATAAACAAAGCAAAACAACAAAAAGACGAAGCAAAGCATCAAAGGAAACAAAGTGCAAAAAGCTGGATTTATGCAATATTAACGTACGTAAAATGTTCTATATAGCGTACGTAACTCTTAGATATTAACGTGCGTAAGCAAGGATGGCTAACGTACGTAATGGGGTGTTCATAGTTCAAACCAGAAGAACGTTGGACGAGTCAAAGTCAGAAAGGCGGCAACGGATAGATGACATCAGCAATGATGTATCCTTAACGTACGTAATGCAAGATTTGACAACGTACGTAATGAGGAGAGAAGGATGCTAGTGGACTCAAACTGGGAGATGTTAACGTATGTAACCGGGATGTGTTAGCGTACTTTAAATGGCTAATGGCCGTAATGGAAAGCTGATAGTGGCCGTAATGAAGAGTCAGGGAGCTAGCGGCTAGTAAGGATCCAATGCCTATAAATACCATTCCTATGGTATTGTTTCACTACAACAACTTCAAGCAAACGATACATTCATCAGAGATTGATATACTTACATTGTTGTTGTGATATTGAGCTTATATTGTTAGTTTGAGTGTTTATACATTCAACACATACACGAGAGGTAAAAAGATACGATTGGATTCAGTGTTATTAGGATCAAGGATCCAGCATTATTAGAATCGCAAACGATATCTTCATGAGGTTTATCTAGTACCGAAGAAAGCTAGAGTGGTTGATTCCTTGTCCAATAGAAAAGGAAAACTGTTTAACTTGGACCGACATAAAGACAAGTACGAGTGGTTTATCACGGACCACTAGAAGACGTGATTGTAACGGTTATCCCTCGACCGATAGAAGAGAGGTGCAGAGGTTTATATCTTCAACATATAGAAAAAGATACCGAGAGAGGACGTAGGCTCGATTATAGCCAAACCTCTATAAATCCTCGTGTCATTTAATTTCCGCACATTTAATTTATGCTTCCGCAACACGGCGCATATTCAGATTTCGTCCCAATAGTTGGTGGATTAGGGAACTAGGATTGGGGTTTCTATATGTTGTATACAAGCATTGTAAATTGCAGATGAGTAGTAAAAGAAAGAATTAAAATATATTCTTACCTTTTGCTGGGGAGTTGGAGAACCGTATGTAAGGTTTGCTGGAATGAAAAGTTGGGAAGATGAAGTTGCAGATCCTAAGTTGCTGCTGGGAAGATCCGAATATGGTGAAATTGCATAACAGTGTGAAGGGTTGCGGCTGAAAACAATCGGTTAGAACTTGATGACAGTATTCTCTGTATTTTATTTTGTACTGCATAGTGTATTGTATTTATACTGTATAAAATTAGGGTTAGGGCATATTTTTCTGGGCTTAATTATTGATTTGGGTCAGCACCATATGTTTGGGCCAATGATAATAATAATAACAATAATAATAATAATAATAATGATAAAAATAATAGTAGTAACAGTAGTAATAATATTAATAATATCGATACTAATAATAATAATATTGAGAGTAATATGAATGATGATACCGAAATGATAAAGATAAAAATATTAATACCGTCAATATTAATATGGTTCCTATTATAAATATTATTATTAATAATAACATTACCTCTAATAATTATAATATCAATAACAATGACTAATATTAAATGTTTCTGAAATTAAATTGAGAAATTGGCTCGGGCTTAGAACATATGAGATATTCATGTAAATGTCGATGATCTTATTAAATGATATTACATGAATTTGACTTGTAGGTGTAGTGAAAGTAATTGTACAACAATTACTCACTCGGTAAGGAAATGAGATTTAATGAAATAAAATGCATTATTAATATTATTATAAATAATAATATTATTATTCTATAAAAAATGGCGGATATTACATCCTACCCCTCTTAGAAAAATTTTTGTCCTCGAAAATAAATGACATACCTCAATTGAAGAAATTTGGATAACGAGCTTGAAGTTCTTCTTCGCGCTCCCAAGTAGCCTCATCTTTACTATGTTTACGCCATTGGATTTTGACAAACACCTTCTCTTTGTTCCTCAACTGCCGGACTGATCGGTCGAGAATCAGTTCTGGTTGTTCTTCATAAGTAAGATCTTTGTTCATCTCCACGGCGGTATAGTTGATGACGTGGCTGGGATCGTGCACATACTTCCTCAACAACGACACATGGAAAATGTTGAGCACAGTCGAAAGTTTCGGGGGTAAAGCCAAGCAGTAAGCTAACTCTCCAATCCGTTCAAGAATTTTGAACGGTCCAATATATCTCGGTCTCAACTTTCTCCTTGGACCAAAACGAATAATTCCCTTGGTAGGAGATACCTTCAGGAATACATTGTCGCCAACACAGAATTCGAGATCTTTCCTACGCTTGTCGGCGTAAGACTTCTGACGACCCTGTGCTATCTTGATCCTCTCACGAATCTTATCCACCACACCTACTGTCTGTTCGATCATCTCGGGACCCAAAATTGTCCTTTCACCTACTTCGTCCCAATATAGTGATGATCGACACTTTCTACCGTATAAGGCTTCATACGGTGCCATACCGATCGTCGACTGATAACTGTTGTTGTAAGCAAATTCTACTAAAGGCAACAGTCATTCCCAATTATTGCCCATGTCTAACACACATGCTCGCAACATATCCTCAAGAATCTGAATGGTCCTCTCAGTCTGACCATCAATCTGAGGATGATAGGCCGTACTAAAATTCAACTGTGTCCCCAAGGCTTCTTGCAAACTCTCCTAAAAACGCGAGGTGAAACGAGTATCCCTATCGGATACTATAGAGACTGGCACTCCATGCAACTTAATAATCTCCCTGATATAAAGTTGAGCATACTGATCCATTTGAAAGTTCATCTTGACTGGGATGAAATGAGCTGACTTTGTGAGTCGGTCCACAACAACCCAAATAGCGTGGTTTCCTCTTTCCATTCGAGGCAAACCTAACACAAAATAAGAAAATAAGAAAAAGGTAAATTTTGACAAAATAATTTATTTCGAGAATATTAAAATTTGCACCTACAAGGTCGAGTCGCTACACTGACATAAATTAAATGCCTTTAAATAAGGCAACAATTCATCATAGATACGAGATAAAAATTTGCGGTGGAAGAATAAATTATAAATTGTTAATTTCTAACAAAGTTTCCCCAAAAAATTTCGAAACATTAGACATAACAAAGAAAAAACATCATTTAATAAATTTCATTCATATGCCCTCTCGGCTCGCTCCTTTGTCCATCGTAATGTGTTCCCATTTCCATTCCGGAATATGAAGTGATTTAAGTAATCCAAAGGGGCGTTGGTGTTCTGCCTTCACTTGTTGACAAACTATACACTTTCTGACAAAGTCTGCCACATCTCTTTTCAAACCTTCCCACCAAAAAGTCCCCTTAAGATCTTGGTACATCTTTGTACTCCCAGGATGTGCTGTATATGGAGTACTATGTGCCTCCTTCAATATTATTTCTCTCAACTTGACAACATTGGGCACACAAATCCTCCCTTCGTAGTATATTGTGCCATCATTGGACACACTGAATCCCTTAACCTGAACTGAAAGAGTACGTTCTTTCATTTTGACCAAAAAGTCATGTTGTCCTTGACCTTCTTTGATCTGTTTCTTCAAGGTTGGTTGAACCACCAAACTAGACAATAATGACTCAACTGGGTTCGATGGTGTAGCCATATCAAGGTTCATCCTTGCAAATTCCTTGACCAAGCTTTCCTCTTTGGTCAATAAACAGGTTAGGTCTCCTCTCGCCTTATGGCTCAGTGCATCAGCAGCTACGTTTGCTTTACCAGGGTGGTAATGAATTGTACAATTGTAGTCTTTAACTAACTCTAGCCATCTGCGGTGCCTCATATTCAATTCCTTTCGTGTGAAAATATATTTCAGAATTTTTTGGTCTGTATAAATTTCAGACTTACCTCCATACAGGTAATGTCTCCAAATCTTCAAGGCATGAACTACCGCTGCTAATTCCAAATTATGAGTAGGGTAGTTCAGCTCGTGCAGTTTCAACTGTCTTTAAGCATAGGCAACTACCTTGCCCTCTTGCATCAATACACATCCCAAGCCTTTCTTGGATGCATCACTGTAGATGACGAATTCTCTCGTCGGATCGGGAATCGTCGAAAATGGTGCTGCAATCAGTTTTCGCTTAAGTTCTTGGAAACTCTTTTCACATTTCTCATTCCATAAGAAAACTTCTCCCTTTCTAGTCAATCTAGTCATCGGTGTAGCTATCTTTGAAAATCCCTCGACAAATCTCCAATAATAACCAGCTAATCCCAAGCTACGAACTTCATTCGCATTACTCGGTACTTTCCAATCATTGACTGCATCTACCTTAATCGGGTCAACCTCAATTCCTCTAGAAGTGACCACATGTCCCCAAAATGCAACACGATTAAGACAGAATTCACACTTGTTGAACTTCGCATATAACTTCTCCTTGCGCAGTATTCCCAATACTGTTCTAAGATGCTGCTCATGTTCAACCTTCCTATTTGAATACACAAGTATGTCATCTATGAATACAATGACAAACTTATCCAAATAAGGTTGAAATACACGGTTCATGAGATCCATGAATACCGCTGGCGCATTAGTCAAACCAAATGGCATCACTATAAACTCATAGTGTCCATATCGAGTTCGAAATGCTGTCTTCGGGATATCATCATCCTTAATCCTCAGTTGGTGATATCCGGATCTCAAATCTATTTTCGAGAATACTCCCGACACTCCAAGTTGATCGAATAGGTCCTTTATTCTAGGAAGTGGATATATATTCTTTATCGTGAGTCGATTAAGTTCACGATAGTCTATGCACATCCTCAAACTTCCGTCCTTTTTTTTCATGAAGAGTACTGGCACACCCCATGGCGAAACACTCAGTCGGATAAATCCAGAGTCGAGCAGTTCCTGAAGTTGCACTTTCAGCTCTTGTAATTCCTTGGGTGCCATTCTATAGGGGCTTTCGATATTGGTGGCGCTCCTGGCACTAAATCAATCAAGAACTCAACTTGACGACTCGACAGAACTCCGGGTAAGTCTTCGGGAAAGACATATGGATACTCCTTGACGATAGGTACATCAGCTACCGTCTTCTCCGAAGTTGTTTTCCCCATCACATTCACCAGGAATCCTTGGCAACTATGCTTCTTCAACATCTTCACAGCTTTCATGGCTGATATCACCTTCGGGATACTGCTGTGTCTTACTCCCTCGAATATGGTCTTGACATCAACAGACAGACATAAGGTTACCCTCCTTTCGGAGCATTCAACTACAGCTCTATGTTTGTCCAACCAATCCATACCCAAAATAACATCAAAATCACTGGATTCAACTATGTGCAAGTCGGCTAAGAAGCTATGTTCGTTAATCTCTATCTTCACATTGTTAGTTATAGAGTCTACACGCACTACTCCCCCCGCAGGCATGCTAACTAATAGAGATCTAGTGGATTTACTACTTCTACAACCAATCATAGTACAAAGCTTCCTAGAGATGAATGAATAAGATGCACCCGTATCAAACAACACCATAGCCTAGATATTAGCTGTAACACCCCCAATCCGCTTAGGGACATTACACGCCGTAGATCCTTTCCGCAAGGATCTATCAGGAAAGAAACCACAAAACAAACCCACGCGTGGTTGGTTCGACCAAAACATAAAAATGTAGACCGATTAGGTCTCCCAAAATACAATATAGCAGTACAATTGATAAGCCCAAAATATAACTCGATCACAATTTACACAACATGTCCATCCTATTAAGGATGACGAAGAACTAGAAATAAATACTTGGTCCGACAGATCACTGACGGACAACCGACCACAACTGTGACTAGTATCGCTGCTTTACATAATCCTCCATGCCAATCCTGTGGTTGCTCTCTCTCTCAAATCAGAATACCTGAAAAACATAGCATAATCCCCTAACGAGGGGTTAGCGATGGAAATCGCTAGCAAGTAACCAAGCTATACAATTATACATCAAGAATACAACCGTTATGAAAATAACATTTCGACAAGGTAGTAACACGATCCCCGAGTCTAAAGTCTTTTGAAAATTATTTCTTTTAAAACAAAACATGTGAATTACTCCAGAAATCTGTAAGAGATTAATTGGAGACTTCGTGAGTCTCAGTATAAAATCATGAAAAGATTTATAATTCTTCTATTCAAAAGGGGTATCTTTCAAAATCATATAAATGATTTTATTTTCAGCCCAAACCTCAAAGACAAAACCATATTCACCAATATAACCGGGGTTCAAGATTCAAACATAAACAATTCAGAGATATCAAATCAACAATCAAATTGTCTCCTAGGCCCCAAAGGGTCCCACCCAGATTAGCTCATCGAAAATAAACTCAAACACACCCGTAAGTTATCTTGACATCGCACTCGCAAGTGACGATTGTCGGAGCCCTCTTTAGACCTACCCGAATTGATAACCTTATGGTTAAATCGCAACGTCTGGCCGTACTCGCAAGCACGCGCCTCCGGAGGCCGCGACGGACCCTACCTGGATAACATCATTCAAGCACGCCCATAAGTTATCATGACATCGCACTCGCAAGTGCCGATTCTCGGAGCCCTCTCTAGACCTACCCGAATTGATAACCTTATGGTCACAACATAACATCTGGCCGTACTCGCAAGCACGCGCCTCCAGGGGCCTCGACGGAACCCCTACCCGGATAACATCTCAATTCTCTAAGATATACAATAACAAAGGTATAATATTCACCACAACCGCAAACACATAACACATAAGTTAACGCATCATAGCTTCCACAAAAGCACAACATTCACAGCACACCATCATTCAGGAAAAAGACTAACGAGTGAACAATACAAGCATTACGCGATTCCACAATTCCTCGGATAACTACTCATTTTTATTATTCGTTTTAAACACAAAATAACATGAAATGGTTGTTATCATTCTTCACAAAACTCAAGTTTACGTTCGTAATTACTTTCGTAAAATAACATCTTCATTTAAAAGTAAGTTACGATTAAATATACCGTCACTAACAAGTCCACGTCAAATTCATGACACATCACATTCTCAAAGTATAAAGAATATAGACGAGATACTCGCCTCAAGTCCAAAGCACGCGAAGCAACGGGAGAGCTCGACCGGAAATCCCCGAATCCTCCAACTAGGTGAAAATACAGGAACAACATAATTACTACAAAGTCAATCGCAAGGAGGGTGGAAAATATATGAAATTTCCTACAAGAATTCGTAGAATCAAAAGATCGAACACTTGGGGTACAATATTCCCCAAGAACATCAAGAACATCACTCGAAACCCGGATACGACAAGAGACACGAATCAAATCATAGGGAGAGAATCAATACAACCGATTGATGATATACAACAACACGATTCATGAAGAACAACCCCAATCTTGAAGATTCACGAAATACATCAAGGAGGGTTTCAAGAGAGTTACCTCGAATCGAAGATGAAGAACACGGATTGATGATGTTAATCGACACCAAGAACTCAAGGAAGATGTAAACTTGGAGTTACAAGACTCCAAAATCGCCCTATAATCGCCACAAGTCGCCACAGCCGCAGAGGAAGGAAGGAAGAATGTAAAATGACGAACACGGTCAACCCCTGGGTATATAAACCCGCACATGCATTACGTACGTTATACACAAAGGATAACGTATGTTAAAGGTATTACGTACGTAAGACACGAAAAATTATGTACGTAATCGATGCCCAGAACCCCCTGTCCGAAAAAACGAAGACCATTACATACGTCACGGCAAGAGATTAACGCACGCTAAGGCCAATACATAGCATGCGCTATCGACGACCAGAACTCACTGTCTGAACTAGAATACCCTTATGTACGTAATGAAAAGGCTTAACGTACGTTAGCTACATGATGATAACGTACATTATTCTTATAGCATAGCGTACGTAAGTCACTTAGCAGTTCCAAAACTGCTAAGTTCAACTCGTCGAGTACGAGGGCGACGAAACTGCGAAACGACGACAACAACACAAGACGAAGGCATGCATACAAAGAGTGCACAACGACGAACTCAAACGTTAAATCAAAATACAATTCCGACTACCCGAAGGTTCGGAATAACGACAACGAAAGTAATTACCCCCAAACTTTGGGAAATTACAAAATGGCCCAAAACATCCGCAAATCACAATATGATATCAAACAACCAAACCGAAGCTCACAACACGCATAAAAAATCTCAACGGACTTAGAGGAAACATGAAACCGTAGTCTCGAACCACCATCACACGAAATGAACCAAATAGCGGAAGAAGCCGCTCAAGACACGGATTCGGGTAAAACAGCCCAGAACAAACTCGGATGACCAAACACGAAGAACAAAACATTATAAAAATGTCAAAACGCTCGCAAGCGAGTTCTGGAAACCAGAAAAATGCCAAAAATAAAAAATTACCGAAAGAAAAATCACGGGTATTACATTCTACCCCTCTAAAAAGAAGTTTCGTCCCGAAACTTAAAAAAAGGATGAAGTCACAAATAAAAAAGCACGGCCGACAAAATCTCAGTGGTCCCGACGATCGGTCCCGGTACTGATGCCGAACCACGATTCTGGGAAACTTCATGGAATATTTCACAATACTTAACTCTGTGGCCCTCGAGTCCACAGTTATAACAAGTAATCGGTTGCGAAGGACAATTAGCTTGCACATGACCCACAATGTTGCAACTGAAAAACCTCTCAGTCTGACTAGGAGTCAAAGAAGATGACTTGGAACTCTTGGCTTCACCGAACGAAGAAAATCAAGGTTTCACTTAAGGACTACGCGAAACTCGACGAGAAGAAGTTCCGACTCCCACACTATCCGAAAATTCTCCAGACTTCCTCTGCCTCTTCGGCTCATACAAAGGCCTAGTAGATAATGATGCCATCTCGTACGCCATGGCTCGATTCTGATATTCTCTCAAAGTAGCACAAGTGAAACCCGACATGTACTATCGAATCTCTGGTTTCATCCGCATATCGAAATGACGGATTTTGTCTTCCTCGGTCCTCACCTGCCCCTTCATGTAAGCGAGTTGTCGACTATAATCGATAATATCCTGCGATACGGGTACATCTTGTGGATCGGCTAGATAAAAATCTTGGATCCTTTGCTCTCAGATTGGCTCCGGATAGAACTCTGCTTCCATCAATTTCTTGAACTCATCCCAAGTAACAGCAAGATCCTGAGGTTCAACCGCCTCCCACCAATTAGCAGCGTCACTATCGAGTAGGAACTGAGTGTTAGCAATCATCCGTTCCTCTGGACAACCAACCGCCCTGAAGATCTTTTCCAATTGGAAAAGCCAACCGTCCCAGCCCAAAGTATCACCTACGCCCGCAAAATGGAGAGGACGCATACGTACCACTTCTCTAAGCCACTGAGTCGACCCGACCTTCTCAGTCACGGTAGTGTTACGTTGAACCGCCTAGGTCAAATGAGTCATCTGGTCTGCCACTTGCTGGAGTATAGTAGCAACACCAATACCAACGCCATCACTGGCAGCATGATCCTGATCGCGTGACTAATTGCCACGGCCACGACCTCTGGCCCTTGACATACTAAACTGAACAACTGTTCGTTAAAATGAGACATAACAACACATAACATCAATCACAAAAGAGGGTCCATCCAAGGCACGCTGCGAAGCACAGAAATATTCTCGCTAACCAGAGTTACCATAGAGTGTTCACGCGATAACTCATATCTCATAGATTCGGAAATGATTATTTCTGCAAATAACATTTACCAAGTCATCACACACTAGAATCAAGCACATAATTAAACCACTCGAAACATTCAACACATGCCCAAGGCATCAAGCGCAGCTATCACCGCATACACAACAATATCATTCAAATTTCAAACCATTCTCAACTGTTATTGAAACAAAACCAAACGTTCATAAAATAGTCATAAACTCTCACACTAAAGTTGACCAAACTCATAGACTTACCAATAACCAAGAACATCTCAATTCAGTTGAACTTTTGAAAATCTCGAGTCAAAATTTTTGAGTTAAAGCACTGAATTTTCCGAAGTTTATTAAAGTTCAAACCTTTTAACAAGAGTCACGAGAAATAGTTTAATGACCACAAATTCGAATATCATCAACATGAGAAATGATATTAGTCAACACACGTATCTTTCAAACATAATTGTCGAACATACATATTAAAAAAATGGAATTTCTTTCTCAAACAACAAAAATGTTTGTAATTATCAATTCTTCGTGAAACGGATCAGGGATTTATTATTTTGAAAATTTTGAAAAAGTGTGAAAAATATTTTAGAAGACTTGTTGTTCCTCATAAAGCGGAAAGGACTCAGTCTAGAAAAAAAAGAATTTTGAAATCATCAACATCCCGTTCCGTTTCGAAGCGAAACTTTCGAATCTTATCAAAAATTTCCCAAACTCCTTTCGATCAAAACCAAAATGACGGTAATATTTTACATTGTCAAAAATACTTTAAAACGCCTACTTCAGATACCGTCTGAAGGTGTCATTAGAAAATACAAGACTAACTCGTCAAAGTTTAACCGTTTTCAAAATCCTTGCAAAACTGTTGATTAACCGCACCATCGAAATATTTTCAAAAATTGGTTCTTTACAAACATATTCAGGCTCATAATTGCAATTAAGAAAACCATTTTCAAACCTACACGCAGTGGACATAATTACAACTATCCAAAAATAATCGAACTTGAAACCACATGCCCACTCTGTAACGAGATCACAAATTCAATAAAACATAATTCGCAAACACCAAGTTCAAACATACGTCAAAACTACCTATCTGAGTTCCTCACGAACTCTACCGTCGATACATTCTTGAGAACATGTCAAGATTCACAGTTTTCACATTTTATTGCACCAATCGATGTCCAAACATCAATATATTCAGCTCATTATACACACGACATACCACAACTATCAAACATGGATTTCACCTTACAGCACTACACAAACAAAATTACGAACCACAATCATCGCACATACACGAAATCAAGAAATACGAATACCTCGCATAAAAGAGGAGACTTACGTCCACAGGCTGCACGGAGATGATGGCTGCACCATGATACTAATCACAACGAATCACAATTGATCCCAACAAATCACAATGATCACGCTTGTTCATAATTGCTCACCCAGGTGACACGACAGGACACGACTCTGACAAGACACAGCTCGACAAGATCCAACTAGACCCAACTTCCTAGGTTTTTGCAAACCTAAGCTCTGATACCATTTATGTAACACCCCCAATCTGCTTAGGGACATTACACGCCGCATATCCTTTCCGCAAGGATCTACAGGTAAGAAACTACAAAACAAACCCACATGTGGTGTGTTCGACCAATACATAAAATCGTAGACCAATTAGGTCTCCCAAAATACAACATAGTAGTACAACTGATTGTAACACCCACAATCCGCTTAGGGACATTACACGCCGTAGATCCTTTCCGCAAGGATCTACCAGGCAAGAAACCAGAAAACAAACCCACACGTGGTCAGTTCGACCAAAACCTAAAACTGTAGACCGATTAGGTCTCCCAAAATACAACATAGTAGTACAACCGACAAATACATCTCGATCACAATTTACACAACAAGTCCATCCGCTTAAGGATGACAAAGAACTAGAGATACATACTTGGTCCGACAGATCACTGACAGACAATCGACTACAACTGTGACTAGTATCGCTGCTTTACATCATCCTCCATGCCGATCCTGTGGTTGCTCCCTCTCAAATCGGAATACCTGAAAAACATAATATAATCCCCAAACGAGGGGTTAGCGATGGAAATCGCTAGCAAGTAACCAAGCTATACAATTATACATCAAGAATACAACCGTTATGAAAGTAACGTTTCGACAAGGTAGTAACACGATCCCCGAGTCTAAAGTCTTTTGAAAATTATTTCCTTTAAAACAATTCATGTGAATCCCTCGAGAAATCACTTTAAGGGATTATTTAGAGACTTCGGGGGTCTTAGTGTAAAATTATGAAATATGAATGATTTTCCTTTCCAAAAAGGTTTTCTTTCAAAATCATACAAATGATTTTATTCTCAACCCAAACCTCAATATAATCGGGATTTAAGATTCAAACATAAACAATTCAGAGATATCAAATCAAAAGTCAAAACGTCTTTGTGGACTTAGCTCATCAAAAATAAACTCAAACACACCCATAAGTTATCTTGACATCGCACTCACAAGTGACGATTCTCGGAGCTGTAAC
The DNA here is from genome assembly GCA_033398695.1 of Orobanche coerulescens. NCBI lineage: Eukaryota > Viridiplantae > Streptophyta > Magnoliopsida > Lamiales > Orobanchaceae > Orobanche > Orobanche coerulescens. The sequence goes on along the minus strand of CM065811.1, from coordinate 87,910,567 downwards.
ACCCCCAAGTTATTCAGGGAATATTACAGCGTCGTAAGCCCCGCCGTGGGACCCACAAGGCTAAACATACGCGGAACTATAAATTTTTTACCGAGAAGGTCTACACACAATGGAATGAAAAACAATACAAAGGTATTCAAAACATAACCAATGTATTCACCGACATCACAACACGAATCAATACTTCGGCAAACATAGGCAGGAACATCAAGGAAAATGGAAAACAATACTCGAGTATTCAATAGCCAATCCAGTACAACAACACTGAATGGAAAACTCAAAACATAACTGGAAGAAAGACGCAGTATCACACTTGCCCACCATCTTCATGCCGACCCGATACCTGCCTGTCCGCTCTCCTGGAACCTGAAATACATAAAACGTATTTCCCCCTTAAAGGGGTTAGCCGTCGAATAGCTAGTGCAAGTATATCAAGTATGAAACACAATACTCCTCGACAATAAAGTAAATGTAACCGTCAATTCATCAATTTAAGACTAGTATTCCGGAATAACTAAATCTCATAGCGTCACATCAAGACGTATATGAATGCCGTAGAAACGGTTCGTTCATATCATCCGTCAATACATATATGAATGCCGTAGAAACGGTTCGTTCATATCATGCCATCAATACATATATGAATGCCGTAGAAACGGTTCATTCATATCATGCCATCAATATATATATGAATGCCGTAGAAACGGTTCGTTCATATCATACCATCAATATTTCTTACTTTCAAAGTCGAGAACGTACAATCATAAATATATACTTGCCTTTGAGACATCGAGAAATCGAATGGAAAAACGGTATGAGTTCGGTAGGTCCAAGAACGCGCTTCCGGCACCTAAACGATTCGCAAGGAATATGATAGTCAAATATCCATACTCAAATTACACGAAGAAATCCCCGAAACCCGTCTACGATTCACGAAAAATACACGGGTAAACAATAAGAGGTTGGAAAATCGCTCAAACTCCCAAAAGTCCGAAAAATCGTAGGAAAAGCATGTATACGGTATAGATACATCATAATCTCAAGGTTCTCAAGCTTCAAATCGGATAAATCGGACGAATCTACGACAAACCCCAAAATCCAACACAATATTCAAAGTGTTCTTGAATAATCTTTCAATAATCCGATGAATAATCAAACATGCCCATAATCATGCGTATATCACTTCATACACCATGATTTTAACATCCAAAACGTCAATACCCAATGTAAAATCGAAAACCAAGATGTTGAAGAAATTACCTCTTGAATATCCAAGCTCTATGATCCGAAGAATACGCGATAGATCGATGATCCGAGCTTCCCAACCGAATGAAATTGATAAAAATCCTACACTTAAGTGATAGATGATGATAAGATACTCCCCTCAAGTTCTCTCTCTCGCAGGTGGAAGAAGGAAATGGAGGAAATGAGCTACATCTCACTCAAAAAGCCGAAATATGCAGTTGACCGCATTGTGTGCCGCGGCTCAGCCGAAGTGTGCCGCGGCACAGGCCTAAAAAAGGCTCCTGTGGTTCGGCGGTGCCGCGGCCCGATCGTGCGCCGCGGCACCGGTCTGATGGGTTTTGGTCAGATGCCACACGAGTGTGCCGCGCCCGACAGTGTGCCGCGCAGCTGACTCAAGCGGTGCCGCGGGCCGGGCGACGCCGCGGCACCGGGTACAATCTACTCGGCCAGGTCTAGAAAATGTGTGTGCCGCGGCACACACTCCTTGTGCCGCGGCCCACACCCCCCTCGGGTCCTAAAATGATAAAAAATGACCCGGAAAGAGAATAAAAGCAATAAGACTCAATATCTGGGAAACAATAACATGAAATGGAAGTACGGAAATCCCAAAACGGTGATTCCAAGCAATAATTACAAGGGTTCGCCCAACAAAACACAATTTGAACAATGAGGAGACATGAATTTCAACCGGGTATTACATTCTCCCCCTCTAAAAAGAAGTTTCGTCCCGAAACTTAAGAAATAAATAGTTAGGGGTATTCCACCCGCATCTTCTCTTCCGTCTCCCAAGTCGACTCCTCGACTCTATGCCTCGACCATTGCACTTTAACCAGTGGAATGGTCTTATGCCGAAGTTGTTTCTCGCGGCGCTCAAGGATCTTCACAGGTTTCTCCGGAAAGGTAATATCCTCGGCTACGTCAATCTCACTGTAGTCGATAATGTGGCTCGGATCCGGTACGTACTTCCTCAACTGAGACACATGAAAAACATTGTGGACGTGACTCAATGCTGGAGGCAATGCCAAGCGATATGCTAAATCTCCAACTCTGTCCAAAATATCGAAGGGTCCGATGTACCTCGGACTAAGTTTTCCCTTTTTCCCGAAGCGGAAAACTCCCCTGGTCGGCGACACCTTGAGCAAGACATGATCTCCCACCTCGAACTCCAAAGGTCGACGACGAGTATTAGCATAAGATTTCTGACGACTCTGGGCAGCTAGCAATCGGTCCCGGATAATAGAAATCTTTTCCTTAGTCTCCATCAACATATCCGGCTCCGTCCCAACTAGCTCAGAAGCCTCGTCCCAACATAATGGCGACCTACATCGCCTACCATAGAGTGCCTCGAAGGGTGCTATTTTGATCGACGCATGCCAACTATTGTTGTAAGCAAACTCGATCAACGGTAAGTGAAGCTCCCAATCATTACTCCAATCCAAGGCACAAGCCCGTAACATATCTTCCAACGTCTGAATCGTCCTCTATGTCTGACCGTCCGACTGAGGATGAAAGGAAGTGCTCAATCTCAACTCCGTACCTAGAGCCTGATGAACGGCCTGCCAAAAATGCGATACGAAACGGCCGTCTCGATCAGAAACAATGGTCTTGGGGGCACCGTGTAACCTCACGATCTCGGCAATAAAGATTCGAGCCAGTCTATCCGGTCCCCAAGTATCCTTAATACCCAAGAAGTGTGCAGACTTGGTCAACCGATCGACAATTACCCAAATCATATTCATTCCGGCCCGAGTTCTCGGCATGCCAGTGATGAAATCCATCGATATGTCTTCCCACTTCCACTCGGGAATGGGAAGTGGCTTCAACAACCCCGCTGGTCGTTGATGTTCGATCTTGACTTGTTGACACGTCAAGCAACGTAATACAAACTCCATAACATCCTTCTTCATGTTATTCCACCAAAAATTGTGCTTCAATCTTTGTACATCTTACTCGTCCCGGGGTGGATTGAGTAAGGCGTAGCATGAGCTTCTCGGAGAATTCTCTGTCTCAACTCTAAATCGTTCGGAACACAAAGCCTGTCCTGAAATCTCAGAATACTTTCCTCGTGAACCATAAAGCCAGGAGCTTTTCCTTTAATTACATCTTCCTTCAGTTGAGAAATCATCGGGTCACTCCACTGCTTCCCTTTGATGTCATCAACTAAGGACGATGTAATTTCGAGAGCACATAATTGTCCCTGAACTCGCTGAAGCCAAACTTCTATCCCTTGCTCAATTAAATCCTGACGGATTTTCGTCTGGGATGTACGAACCTCGAGTATTTGAAGAGATGCCGATTTGCGGCTCAAAGCATCCGCAACGACATTGGCTTTTCCGGGGTGGTAAAGAATTTCCAAATCATAATCCTTTATCAACTCTAACCAATGCCTCTGTCTCATATTCAGCTCCTTCTGACTGAAAATATACTTCAGGCTCTTGTGATCGGTATAAATCCGGCACGGTGAACCATACAAATAATGCCGCCAAATCTTGAGTGCGAAGACAATTACGGCCAACTCTAAATCGTGAGTAGGATAATTCATCTCATAAGGCTTTAATTGTCGTGACGCAAAAGCTATTGTCTTATCATGCTGCATAAGAACACAAATGTGCCTTGACCCGAAGCGTCACTATAAACTGCAAAGCCCTCGCTACCATGTGGTAAAGTTAGAATCGGCACTGAAGTCAATCGTCTCTTCAGTTCATCGAAACTCTGTTGTCTCTCATCCGTCCAAATAAATTTTTCGGTCTTCTGGAGCAATTTCGTAAGCGGTCGAGCGAGTTTCGAGAACCCATCGACAAACCGACGGTAATACCCAGCAAGGCCCAAAAAGCTACGGACTTCCTTAACATTCTTAGGCGGTGCCCAATCTAGCACTGCCTCAATCTTCTGCGGGTCTACACGAACCCCTTCGGCCGAAATCACGTGACCGAGAAACATAACTTCTTCCAACCAAAACTCAAATTTCGAGAATTTTGCATAGAGGTGCTCGGTTCTCAAAATGTCTAAAACTAAATGCAAGTGTCGGGCATGTTCCTCCTTATCTCGAGAATAGATTAAGATGTCATCAATAAAGACGACTACACACCTGTCGAGGTACTCGATGAATATTTTATTCATTAACTGCATGAATACCGCCGGCGCATTAGTCAACCCAAAAGGCATAACTACAAATTCATAATGCCCATATCTCGTCCGAAACGCCGTCTTCGGAACGTCGGACTCCCTCACTCTGAGTTGATAATACCGGGATCTTAAATCAATCTTCGAGAAAACCGCAGCCCCTTGCAATTGATCAAATAAATCGTCTATACGAGGCAAAGGATATTTGTTCTTGATGGTTACTTTGTTCAGCTCACGGTAGTCGATGCACAAACGTAGTGAACCATCCTTCTTCCTCACGAAGAGAACAGGCGCGCCCTAAGACGAAGCGCTCGGTCTGATGTACCCTTTTTCCAAAAGTTCTCCCAACTGAGTCTGCAATTCTTGCATCTCGGAAGGTGCCATTCGATAAGGTGCTTTAGAAATCGGGGCCGCATCCGGCTCTAAGTCCACGGAAAAACCTACCTCTCGATCTGGCGGTAATCCCGGGAGGTCATCCGGAAAAACATCGGGATACTCATTAACAACCGGAATCGAAGAGAAATCGACTTCGTTTCCTTCCGTTTTCAAAGCATAACACCAATAGCCCGTACAACCTTTATTCAAAAGTTTTACAGTCTTCATGGCACTGATAAGTAATTTGGATTGGCCCGACTTACGTCCCAAAAATGAGTACTCGGATCCGTCTTTAGTCATCATGGTGATAATCTTGGTACGGTAATTCATAATCGCTTGGTGATTATCAAGCCAATCCTCGCCGAGGATCACGTCCTCGCCTTCCAAATCAACTACAATCAGATTCGATAACCACTCCATACCGGATATAATCACCGGAAAATCTCTAATCTCCCGATTCCCCACAATCCTATCCCCGCTAGGCAGTTTCACAATAAAGGGATCGCAAGCAGTCAAACAAGTTATATTCAAACGGCGTACACACTCCAAAGATATAAAAGAATGTGTAGCACCCGTATCAAAAAGTAGACGGACTGGATAAGATAAAATATGGATGATACCTGAAGCCACTGCCGCGTCGGGTTCGTCTATTCGACGCATCTCATAAACCCGTGGTTGCACCGAACCAACGCTAGAGTTCCCCCCTCCAGCGTTCTGACCCCGTCCCCGGCCCCTGCCAAAATTCTGCTGAGGTTGACCAAAAGATTGTCGCTGGTTATACCTTGATCAAGTGGTGTTGGGGCAGAAGCCCGAGTGTCCAAAGTCTGATATGGCTCGGAACAATAAACCGCTCTATGTCCCATCTGTCCGCACGTGTGACACTTCAATGGTGGAAAGTTGCATTCCGAATTAAAGTGGCCTGGACGGCCACAATTATAGCAAGTCATCGTGCGATTTGTGGTACCCGGAGTGGGACGGTAACCCCTCTTTCCTTTATTAGAACGTGACGACTGTCCGGCAAAACGGCTAGTCGTCTGTGACTTCTGAAAGTTGCCACCCTTAGAGCCAGAAAAATTTCCCGCGACTTTCTGCTTCTTCGGTTCTTCAACGGTATCGTTGTCGGGGCTCAACATATCATGGGCTAAAGCTCTGTCCTGATACTCTTTCAGTGTGGTACAAGCAAATCCGGCCATGTACCGCCGTAAGTCCAACTTCATCCGCATATCAAAATAACAGATCTTATCATGCTCGTTACGCACTTGATCCTTCACATGGATCAATTGTTGGTTGTACTCCACGATCGCCTGTGAAACGGGAATATCTTGTGGTTTAGCCTCGAAAAAGGCTCGGATTCGGCTCTCTCGCACCGTCCAAGGACAAAACTCGGCCTCCAAGAGTTTCTTAAATTCATCCCACGTGGCAATACGATCCTGTGGCTTGATGACCTTTCACCAAGTAGCGGCCTCCTTAGTGAGGAAATACTGAGCAATCGGTACTTTCCTCACCTCGGGGCAATCAACCGCCTCGAAAATCTTCTCCAATTCTGCTAGCCAATCTTCCCAGCCTAACGGGTCTGTGGCACTGCCAAACTGTGGAGGGTGCATACGGATTACATTCTGAAGCAAGGCATCCGTGTTTGGGTTCGGGTTATTCAGCTAAACAGTTTGGGCCAAAATAGTCGTCTGAGTAGCCAATTGTTGAAGTGCATTCGCCACTCCAACGTCCGCGTTGTTTCGACCGCCCGATCGGGTCGTGGCCGACTCGTTGTCGGGATGCACCGAGTTCGACAAACTGGGGTTGGTCGACCCCGCAACTGAACTGATGGAAACGGCCGCGCCACGACCTCTTCCTCGTCCCCGGCAACGACCACGGCCACGGCCCCTACCAGCTGACATACTGAAGAACACATAAGGTACGTAAGCACAATTCAATCGCACGTCATTAAGGTGGTCGATTCTCAAGAATACCAATAAAAGAAGCATAATGAGTAAGGAATCATCAGAAGAGTAAGAGGTCTTACCAGTACCGGTCGCACTGTGATGATGGCAGAGTAGTTATACTGTGGACAAATAACGACTCATTCGACCCAAAAGACCGACAGCCTAGGTATCCATAGACCTAAGCTCTGATACCATATTCTGTAACACCCCCAAGTTATTCAGGGAATATTACAGCGCCGTAAACCCCGCCGTGGGACCCACAAGGCTAAACATGCGCGGAACTATAAATTTTTAACCGAGAAGGTCTACACACAATGGAATGAAAAACAATACAAAGGTATTCAAAACATAACCAATGTATTCACCGACATCACAACACGAATCAATACTTCGGCAAACACAGGAAGGAACATCAAGGAAAATGGAAAACCATACTCGAGTATTCAATAGCCAATCCAGTACAACAACACTGAATGGAAAACTCAAAACATAACTGGAAGAAAGACGCAGTATCACACTTGCCCACCATCTTCATGCCGACCCGATACCTGCCTGTCCGCTCTCCTGGAACCTGAAATACATAAAACGTATTTCCCCCTTAAAGGGGTTAGCCGTCGAATAGCTAGTGCAAGCATATCAAGTATGAAACACAATACTCCTCGACAATAAAGTAAATGTAACCGTCAATTCATCAATTTAAGACTAGTATTCCGGAATAACTAAATCTCATAGCGTCACATCAAGACGTATATGAATGCCGTAGAAACGGTTCGTTCATATCATCCGTCAATACATATATGAATGCCATAGAAATGGTTCGTTCATATCATGCCATCAATACATATATGAATGCCGTAGAAATGGTTCGTTCATATCATGCCATCAATATATATATGAATGCCGTAGAAACGGTTCGTTCATATCATACCATCAATATTTATTACTTTCAAAGTCGAGAACGTACAATCATAAATATATACTTGCCTTTGAGACATCGAGAAATCGAATGGAAAAACGGTATGAGTTCGGTAGGTCCAAGAACGCGCTTCCGGCACCTAAACGATTCGCAAGGAATATGATAGTCAAATATCCATACTCAAATTACACGAAGAAATCCCCGAAACCCGTCTACGATTCACGAAAAATACACGGGTAAACAATAAGAGGTTGGAAAATCGCTCAAACTCCCAAAAGTCCGAAAAATCGTAGGAAAAGCATGTATACGGTATAGATACATCATAATCTCAAGGGTCTCAAGCTTCAAATCGGATAAATCGGACGAATCTACGACAAACCCCAAAATCCAACACAATATTCAAAGTTTTCTTGAATAATCTTTCAATAATCCGATGAATAATCAAACATGCCCATAATCATGCATATATCACATCATACACCATGATTTTAACATCCAAAACGTCAATACCCAATGTAAAATCGAAAACCAAGATGTTGAAGAAATTACCTCTTGAATATCCAAGCTCTATGATCTGAAGAATACGCGATAGATCGATGATCCGAGCTTCCCAACCGAATGAAATTGATAAAAATCCTACACTTAAGTGATAGATGATGATAAGATCCTCCCCTCAAGTTCTCTCTCTCGCAGGTGGAAGAAGGAAATGGAGGAAATGAGCTGCATCGCTCAAAAAGCCGAAATATGCAGTTGACCGCATTGTGTGCCGCGGCTCAGCCGAAGTGTGCCGCGGCACGTGCCTAAAATGGCTCCTGTGGTTCTAAGAAGCCGCGGCCCGGCTGGCGTGCGCCGCGGCACCGGGTACAGTTGGTTTTTGGCTGTAGATGCCACACGAGTGTGCCGCGGCCCGGACAGGTGTGTCGCGGCAGTGACTCGGCAGTGTGCCGTGGCCCGGCTGGCGTGCGCCGCGGCACCGGGTACAGTCTACTCGGCCAGGTCTAGAAAATGTGTGTGCCGCGGCACACACTCCTTGTGCCGCGTCCCACACCCCCCTCGAGTCCTAAAATGATGAAAAATGACCCGGAAAGAGAATAAAAGCAATAGGACTCAATATCTGGGAAACAATAACATGAAATGGAAGTACGGAAATCCCAAAATGGTGATTCCAAGTAATAATTACAAGGGTTCGCCCAACAAAACACAATTTGAACAATGAGGAGACATGAATTTCAACCGGGTATTACAAGAGCCCTCTCAAGACCTACTCGATTAGATAACCTTATGGTCAAATCGTAACGTCTGGACGTTCTCGCAAGCACGCGCCTCCGGAGGCCTCGATGGAACATACCCGGATAACACCATTCAAGCACGTCCATAAGTTATCATGACATCGCACTCGCAAGTGCCGATCCTCGGAGCCCTCCCCAAACCTACCCGAATTGATAACCTTATGGTCACAACGTAACGTCTGGCCGTACTCGCAAGCACGCTCCTCCGGAGGCCTCGACAGGACCCTACCCGGACAACATCTCAATTCGCTAACATACACAACAACAACAAAGGCACAATATTCACTACAACCGGAAACACGTAACATATAAGTTAATGTAACATAACTTCCACAAAGGCACAACATTCGCAGCACACCATCATTCAAGAAAAAGGCTAACGGGCTAAAAATACAAGTATTACGCGATTCCACAATTCCTCGGTTAACTACTCATTTCTAGTATCCACCTTAAGCACAAAATAACATGAAATGGTTGTTATCATTCTTCTTGAAACTCAACTTACGTTTGTAATTACTTTCATAAATTCACATCTTCATTTAAAGTAAGTTACGGTTAATTATACCGTCACTAACAAGTCCACGTTAGATTCACGACACATCACATTCTTAAAGTATAAAGAATATAGACGATATACTCGCCTAAAGTCCAAAACACGCGAAGAAACAGGAAAGCTTGAGCGGAAACCCTCAAATCCTCCAACAAATTGCAGAATCCCATCACCGGAGAAGATTTACTTGAGTCGGAGGAGGCGAGACCCTAGAAAACTGGGCGTTTCCGAAATCGACACCAAATCAGCCGTGATCAGAGGCAAACGGACTGCCTTGACGAAAGGAATTGATTGGTATATGGCACTAGATTGCAGGTTGCCGGAGATGGTCGGAAAAAGCAAACGAACGGTCGCCGGATTTGAGGTGGTGGGGGATACCGGCTGGGGAACCAACACGGGCTATGCTGCAGTGCAGAATGACCGCCTGGCCGAGGAGAATCTACTGCCGGTGATCTGCGACCATGAGTTGGCCGGAGGTGGCCGGAATTAGGCGTTGACCGATTTGCTTGAAAACGGTCAAAATGGACGTCGGGCTTAAATCAGTCGGAATTAGTGTCGGAGACCATGGGGCTATTATGCGAAATGATATTTCCGGTCGAATGCAAGTGTTGTGCCGACAAATGGTGACCGGGCGGTGGCGGAAACGGGCGGCGACCTGGGTGGTGATTTAGTATGTTTTCAGGAATTTGCAGGCAAGATTTGGAAGGGCAAACAATGTCGGAATTGGCTCAAATTTTGAGGGTAGACTCAAAAAAATGAGACGAACAATATGCAATTCGCCGGAGCCGGAGAGGAGACCGGACGTGCCTACACGCGCCGACGGGCAGGGGCAAAGAAGTGAAAATCGCCCAAGTCTGCTCCCAACGAGATAGAGATGAAAATGACGAACACGGTCAATCCCTGGATATTTAAACACGATTCCGACTACCCGAGGGTTCGAAATACGACAACGGAAGTAATACCCCCAAACTTTGGGAAATTATAAAACAGCCCAAAACGTCCGAAAATCACAATATGACATCAAACAACAAAACCGAAGTTCACAACATGTCTAACAAAGTTAAACGGACTTATATGAAACACGAAATCGTAGTTTCGAACCACCATCACACGAATTGAACCAAATAACGGAAAAAGTCGCTCAGAACACGGATTCGGGTAAAACAGCCCTGAAACAAACTCGGATGACCAAACACACAGAAAAAAAAATATTACTAAAATGTCAGAACGCTCGCAAGCGAGTTCTGGAAGCCAAAAAAAATGTCAAAAACGGAAAATTTCCGAAAGAGAAAATCACAGGTATTACACTGATAAGCCCAAAATACAACTCGATCACAATTTACACAACATGTCCATCCTCTTAAGGATGATGAAGAACTAGAAATAAATAATTGGTCCGACAGATCACTGACGGACAACCGACCACAACTGTGACTAATATCGCTGCTTTACATCATCCTCCATGCCGATCCTGTGGTTGCTCTCTCTCTCAAGTCGGAATACCTGAAAAACATAGCATAATCCCCCAACGAAGGGTTAGCGATGGAAATCGCTAGCAAGTAACCAAGCTATACAATTATACATCAGGAATACAACCGTTATGAAAATAACATTTCGACAAGGTAGTAACACGATCCCCGAGTCTAAAGTATTATGAAAATTATTTCCTTTAAAACAAAACATGTGAATTACTCCAAAAATCACTGTAAGAGATTAATTAGAGACTTCGGGAGTCTCAGTGTAGAATCATGAAAAGATTTATAATTCTTCTGTTCAAAAAGGGTTTCTTTCAAAATCATATAAATGATTTTATTTTCAGCCCAAACCTCAAAGACAAAACCATATTCACCAATATAACCGGGGTTCAAGATTCAAACATAAACAATTCAGAGATATCAAATCAATAGTGAAATCGTCTCTGAGGCCCCAAAGGGTCCCACCCGGATTAGCTCATCGAAAATAAACTCAAACACACCCATAAGTTATCTTGACATCGCACTCGCAAATGACGATTCTTGTAGCCCTCTCCAGACCTACCAGAATTGATAACCTTATGGTTAAATCACACCGTCTGGCCGTACTCGCAAGCGCGCGCCTCCGGAGGCCTCGACGGACCCTGCCCGGATAACATCATTCAAGCATGCCCATAAGTTATCATGACATCGCACTCGCAAGTGCCGATTCTCGGAGCCCTCTACAGACCTACCCGAATTGATAACCTTATGGTCACAACGTAACGTCTAGCCGTACTCGCAAGCACGTGCCTCCGGAGGCCTCGACGGAACCCCTACCCGGATAACATCTCAATTCTCTAAGATACACAACAAGAAAGGTATAATATTCACCACAGCCGCAAACACGTAACACATAAGTTAACGCATCATAGATTCCACAAAAGCACAACATTCACAACACACCATCATTCAGGAAAAAGACTAACGAGTGAACAATACAAGCATTACGCGATTCCACAATTCCTCGGATAACTACTCATTTTTAGTATCCGTTTTAAACACAAAATAACATGAAATGGTTGTTATCATTCTTCACAAAACTCAAGTTTATGTTCGTAATTACTTTCGTAAAATCACATCCTCATTTAAAAGTAAGTTAAGGTTAAATATACCGTCACTAACAAGTCCACGTCAAATTCACGACACATCACATTCTCAAAGTATAAAGAATATAGACGAGATACTCGCCTAAAGTGCTAAGCACGCGAAGCAACGAGAGAGCTCGACCGGAAACCCTCAAATCCTCCAACTAGGTGAGAACACAGGAACAACATAATTACTGCGAAGTCGATCGCAAGGAGGGTGGAAAATATATGAAATTTCCAACAAGAATTCGTAGAATCAAAAGATCGAACACTTCGGGTTCAATATTCCCCAAGAACATCAAGAACATTACTCAAAACCCATATACGACAAGAGACACGAATCAAATTATAGGGAGAGAATCAATACAACCGATTGATGATATACAACAACACGATTCATGAAGAACAACCCCAATCTTGAAGATTCAAGAAATACATCAAGGAGGGTTTCAAGAGAGTTACCTCGAATCGAAGGCGAAGAACACGGATTGATGATGTTAATCGACACCAATAACTCAAGGAAGATGTAAACTTGGAGTTACAAGACTCCAAAATCGCCCTACAATCGCCACAAGTCACTGCAGCCGCGGAGGAAGGAAGGAAGAATGAAAAATGACGAACACGGTCAACCCCTGGGTATATAAACCCGCACATGCATTACGTACGTTATACACAAAGGATAACGTACTTTAAAGGTATTACCTACGTAAGACACGAAAAATTACGTACGTAATCGATGCACAGAACCTCCTGTCCAAAAAACCAAAGACCATTACGTACGTTACGGCAAGGGCTTAACGCACGCTAGGGCCAATACATAGCGTGCGTGATCGATGTCCAGAACTCACTGTCTGAACTGGAATACCCTTACGTACGTAATGAAAAGGCTTAACGTGCATAAGCTACATGATGATAACGCACGTTATGCTTATAGCATTGCATACGTAAGTCACTTAGCAGTTCCAAAACTGCTAAGTTCAGCTCGTCGAGTACGAGCGCGACGAAACCGCGAAACGACAACAACAACACAAGATGAAGGCATGCATACGAAGAGTGCACAATGACGAACACAAACGTTAAAAGAAAATACAATTCCGACTACCCAAATGTTCAGAATAACGACAACGAAAGTAATTACCCCCAAACTTTGGGAAATTACAAAACGACCAAAACGTCCGCAAATCACAATATGACATCAAACAACCAAACCGAAGCTCACCACACGCATAACAAATCTCAACGGACTTATAGGAAACACGAAACCGTAGTTTCAAACCACCATCACACGAAATGAACCAAATAGCAGAAAAAGTTGCTCAAGACACGGATTCGGGTAAAACAGCCCCGGAACAAACTCGGATGACCAAACACGAAGAACAAAACATTATCAAAATGTCAAAACGCTCACAAGCGAGTTCTAGAAACCAGAAAATGGCCAAAAACAAAAAATTATTGAAAGAGAAAATCACGGGTATTACATTAGCAACTCACAACATACCGACATAGTTTGAGGCTCTATCTCTTTCTCTTCCTCGGTGTAGGACATCCTCCCATGGCTAGCAGACTGTGATGGATCCAGTCACAAAGTCCATCACAAAACTTCTGCGCCTTCATCCCATCAGTCTTAACCATATGCGGTGTAAAACAGCGCATGTGGTTGAATTTTCTCTCATAATCCGTCACAATTATGCTACCATGCGTCAAGTATAAGAACTCCCTCTATATCTTAGACTTATACACCCTCGGGTAGTACTTCTCTATGACCATCTCCTTGTCCTTCCTACTCGACTCACTATCAGCCATCTCAGCACATTCGAGTCTCCCATCTGCTTCACATCCAACTCTTCCTCTGTTTCTCGTTGTTCGGGATCCTCATCCGGGTCTTCTTCATCCGTAGAGTCGGAACTCCAATTTGCAGCTGATATCGCCTCTCGAGCGTCCAAATCCAATAAGCATCCAGCTACGAACTGGAAATCATCTGCGGTCTCTCGCTCTTCTGGCGATCTCTTGATAGACTTTTTACAAAGCCTGAAGATGCAGTAACTCCAGTCTTCAGGTAACTTCTCCATTAGGTGCTCCAGCTGTCGCATGACGGAACCTCGTTTCCCAGACTGCAGCCACTTGCTCAGCCTATTGATGACATAGTGTGGTGCATTTTCTGGTAACTAGGATCGTCCCACCAGTCTTTGCGTGACAGAAGACACGAGTCAAATGTAGTAGGAACCCTCTTACGTGGTATCATCCTAGGTTTGGCCATTCTAACAATTCGTACATACATATATAATTATGTAAATAAAAATGAAATGACATATGCATGAATAATGACTGAAATCTGGTACCTCGGACGGAGTGACGAAGTGGCGAAGCTGAGAGCATATGATATTTTTACATTTTAGTGAGTCTACAAAAGGTAAAACCCGCTCTGATACTGTAACACCCCCAAATCCCATTGAGTTATTACAGTGCTGTGGACACCACACCCGGAGATCCACCAGGCGAACATGACTAAAATACATTAAAATTAACCAACAAGGGAGATCACAGTCCCTACTATGATATCCGACACAATATTCCGATAAGGAATTTCAACGACAACGATGGGCCTACATGGCCAAAAATAAAAATACAACAACATCCACGAGCATATGCTCGCGTAATACATAATGACAATGACTAACAAACTGGAGAACACTCCAACTGACTGACCAACATGAACAACTCGGACTAGTATCGTCCGAATGCCTCGTCGCCATCATCATACCCCTGTGTCTCAACTCTCTCCTCACAAGCACCTAAAACATGAAAACATGTTTCGCCCCCACGGGGTCGGTCATCCAGATAGTGAACATCAAATACATGTATAACATGATATGCATCCAAAGGCAGAATGAAACGGTACAATGATAATAATAATAATACGAGATGCTCACAAACCAAGGTAAGAACCGAGTATTCGTGAAACACTATGCCCACGGCATATGAATAATACCTGCTCAATAGCTTAGAACATAAGTGCTCAACGGCGAATCATAACTTATAAAGCACCACAATCAATTACATGAACATGAACCACACCAGAACTGAATTAATTATGAATCACAATGCCCGAAGGCTCCAATGAAATTACCAAGACATCACAAAGGTCCGAAAGCCACTCAGCCGAAGCTGTCAAATATCACAATCACCTGAAGCCAAAACAGCCCGAAACTATATCAATTAGGGCCGAATCCATGGCACGAAGCCGTAACACAATTAGGTCCGAAGCCACGGCACGAAGCCGTATCACAATAAGGGTCGAAGCCACGGCACGAAGCCGTATCACAATGAGGGCTGAAGCCACGGCATGAAGCCGTATCACAATGAAACCATCCAATGGTCATTGACCTACTGAGTCGTAGGTGTTGGGGGAAACAACCGCGAAGGTTCAGGCCCCACCAAACTTACCCCATAATGAAACCATCCAATGGTCGTTGACCTACTGAGTTGTAGGTGTTGGGGGAAACAACCGCGAAGGTTCAGGCCCCACCAAACTTACCCCATAATGAAACCATCCAATGGCCGTTGACCTACTGAGTTGTAGGTGTTGGGGGAAACAACCGCGAAGGTTCAGGCCCCACCAAACTTACCCCATAATGAGCACTAGCCGAGACTAGACTCCAAAACACAATTAAGCACAGACGGCAACGATTTAAAGATTACCGAAATCACAAGCATGATAGTGTGTTGCCTTGAGTCAGCCCACACGAAGACAGTAATTCACGGATGGGCACCGTCCTCGATAGTCCCAATTCAATACCTTTATGGCCTTAGAATGGCCAACCGATAACAATGATGTAGCGGATGATTCAGTAAATGATTGAGTACTTCGATTGCCCTAGGACGGCCAATCGATAACAATGATATAATGAATGATTGAACACTTCGATTTGCCTGAGAACGGCCAACCGATAACAATGATATGATGAATGATTGAACACTTCGATTTACCTGAGAACAGCCAACCGATAACAATGATATAACGAATGAGTGAATAACTCGATTGCCTTAGAATGGCCAATCGATAACAATGATACGAAGGATGCCTCGGCACCTTTAATCGGTTACCGACGACGAAGATGAGAAATGAATACGCCAATGCCTTTAATCGGCCAATACAGTTTTAATGACAAAACACCAACAAGAATAACAATGATTACAACAATGTCTTAATTCGACATCCATATCAACGACAACAATCGATACATCGATACCGCGAACAGGCCATCGACAATAACATTAATTAACATTTGGCACCATTGCCGAAGAGTATCGTATCGAACGATCCCTTAATATCAATGAACTCATGAAGAGACTAAGTCTCGGAATGATACAATATATTAACACACATATATGACAACATTAATCTCATTGACTAGTACAAGTATAAAACTTGCCTCAATCCAACGGCGAGAAAGTCCTTCCACGATCAACGTCCTTGAAGAATATCGGCCACTCGGACAACCTTGAACAATACAAATACCAATAATTCGCTCAATATACGAATCAAGCATGATCACTATCAACTCAAAAGTCGAAACAACACTACCCGAAACTCATTGTGGCATTTAAACAAACACGTTGTAAACAATCTCCAATTGTTTACAACCAAAACTCAGTTATATCAAAAACCAACCTCCAATGGATGATTCAATCCGACAAAACCTCATGAATACTATCAATAATCCAATAGGAATACTTAAATCGGGATTTCAACAACATCTAGTCGAAACCCCCCAAAAATTCCAAAGTCAACACCAAGGTGTTCTTGAAAAATTCCTCAATGATTCACAAATTCCGAAAATTACATCAATGAATCCATAAGAATATAAGTATCCAAGGTAGATAATCCATATCTAACATATTCCAACATAAAAGCAAGCTAACTCAAAGAGATCGGGAATAAAACCTTCAAATCCCGAAATTCAAGCTTCAATGAAAAAATTACCTTGATTTGGAGTGATGAAACTGATTAAATGATGATTAATCCAACTTAGGAGCTTGAATATGATGATAGGTGAATGCAGCTCGAAAAGATCTCTTCAAAACATCCAAAATCGCCCAAAACCGATGGAAGGAGGAGGAGAAAATGAAAAATGACGATTATGGATCGAACTGTCCCATTTATAGTAATCCAGCTTAGCGCACGCTATGTCCTGATGTTTAGCGTGTGCTAGCGGTTTACTGGGCAGTCCAGTGAGTTCTGACTGCCTCGTTAGTGTGCGCTACGAACTTGGTAGCGTGCGCTAACACCTTACCGATAGCGTGCGTTAATCCCAAATGTTATCGTGTGCTAACTGATGTCTGATACTCAGAAACTGAAGTCCAGGACGTACTGTCCTCTGCCTTGCTCGCGTTAGCACGCGTTAATAATATGACTTAGCATGCGTTAGCAGCACAATTAGCGTACGCTACTTATCACTCGTAGCATGCGCTACGAATTTCCCAAATCAGCCCAGTACCTTCTGGACTGTCTGCCTCATTTGCGCTAGCGTGCGCTAATACTGAACCATAGCATGCTCTACCTGCATCCCATTAGCGCGCGCTAACAAGAATGCGTAGCGTGCGCTACCTCTCAAACTGAATACCAAAATATGATAATGATGATGACAATAATCCCGGCTCGATCTCAAACAGTGATGAATGACGAATAACAACTGATATGCGATTCCAAAGTACGCCGAAAGGTGAACACAGTTGAATGAATATAACTGATGAATGATTATTATTGAGTAAAAAAAATTTTGAGTGACAATTACTGAATGATAATAGTGAATCCAAAGCCAGGCATTACAGATACCACTATGTAACGGCCCGACTTTCTAGGGGTATTTATTGGGGAAAATAAATAAAAAGGTAAATTTTGACAAAAATATTTTTTATTGAGAATATTAAAATTCTCGCCTACAAAGTCGAGTGGCTACACTGACATAAATTAATTACCTTTAAATAAGGCAACAATACGTCATAAATACGAGATAAAAATTTGCGGCGGAAGAATAAAGTATAAATTATAAATTTCTAGTCAAAGTTTCCCCAAATAAGTTTCAAAACATTAGACATAACGATAAACATCATGTAATAAATTCTTATTCATATGCCCTCTCGGCTCGCTCCTTCGTCCATCCGGCTCGGTTTAACCTGCGGGATCAATAAAGGCGGGGGTGAGCTTCCTTCAGTTCGTGGAAATCACCTTGATCGCGGTAATATACAATCTCATGGAAAGCATAACACGAATAATCTATCATATCTTTTACTCAACGTGAATGCATACACATAATATTACGTATAGCATGAATCGAGCACGCATAACACGAATATTAAGGTTGCGCAGGTGCCCCCGCAACAACATTAAACATACACACAATACCACATATAACATGAATCGAGCACGCATGTGAATATTGAGGTTGCGCAGGTGTCCCCGCAATAACATATATCTTAAGATAGCCTCTTTACACGTATACGGATGAGCCTGATTTACAACATGTATCGTCAATTTAAACATAAATAGGATATCACATATACAATCCAATTAAAGCAATTAAAGTGATAGTGAAAATTCGCACCTGAATAAATGATGTTGTCTGACTTGAATATGAAGATGCTCGACTCACTGTCCTAAGCCCGTAAATCCTCGATAAAGTCTACATATAATAATAATTTAATCATTATAAAATATTACGATATAATGACTAAAATAAAAATATATATGCATAATTCAGATTAATTATTAATATTAATTGAAAGTCAAAATTTTAATGTCTTGGTTAAAATAGGACTGAATTGAAGTTTTAAAGTTGACTGAGGTCAAATTCCTCACAAAATTGAAGGTTAAGGGCTGAAATTGAATGAACTAAAAAATGGATTTGGGTCAAGTTGCAAGACCTGAGAAGTCTGGGGTCTAAAACAAAAAGCCTTAAAATTCGCGGGTATATAAACCCTAACTTATCCCTCAGCCGAAACAGCCCTTTTCTCCCCCCGTCCTTCACTCTCTCTCCCTCTTCTACCCTCTCTCTCTATCCTTCCCGTCTCATTCTCTCTCACTAAACAATTTCTTCTCGGCCAGAAATGGAATGGCCGAAAGACACAAACACCAAACAGAATCGGAAACACACGCCGAAACACACACACACCCTCGGCTCGCCTGAGCTTCGATTAACCAGCCACGGAGCTCGGGGCTACGGCGGCGGCGATTTGACTTCCGATCCGGGAATCCCATCGTCTGCTAATACAGAAACACACACTTCGCGCACAACACTGGTGCAAACCGAAACGGCTGGCAGGGAAAGGCGACGGTGGTTCTGGACTCGACTGAATTACAAGTTTCCTTATCCAGGTAAGGATTTCGGTATATTCGATTGGGGTCGGTTTTCGGTGATTCGTGTTCGGGTTTTCTTTTCTGATTCACGAATTTGAGTTCTAGTTTCTGTGATTGATTGGGTTGGAAAATTTGAACTTGGATTCGGGCTCAGCCCGAATTTATTTTGATTTGTTGTTGTTGCTTAGGCCAGATTCTACGAACATTGTTGGGTTGATTGCAATAGGTTCGGACCAAAATGGGTATCAGGCTCTAAAATCGAATTAGGCCTGAAACTAAAGATTGAACTAAATTAGGGAAGCTGTTGAGAGTTGCTAGAAGATGACTGTATTACGGGGTCGGTGGATTAGGGAACTAGGATTGGGGTTTCTATATGTTGTATACAAGCATTGTAAATTGCAGATGAGTAGTAAAAGAAAGAATTAAAATATGATCTTACCTTTTGTTGGAGAGTTGGAGAACCGTATGTAAGGTTTGCTGGATAGAAAAGTTGGGAAGATGAAGTTGCAGATCCGAAGTTGCTGCTGGGAAGATCCGAATATGGTGAAATTGCATAACAGTGTGAAGGGTTGCGGCTGAAAACAATCGGCTGGAACTTGATGACAGTCTTCTGTGTATTTAATTTAATACTGCATAGTGTATTGTATTTATACTATATAAAATTAGGGTTGGGGCATATTTTTCTGGGCTTAATTGTTGATTTGGTTCAGCACCATATGTTTGGGCCAATGATGATGATGATGATGATGATGATGATAATAATAATAATAATAATAATAATAATAATAATAAGAAGAAGAAGAAGAAGAAGAAGAAGAAGAAAAAGAAAAAGAAGAAGAAGAATGCTGTAACGTCCTCTCGGGCCACATAGTTCGCTGCTCTCTGTCCCGGCGCGTGACGGCGCGTCTGGCGCTTGTTCCGAAATCGGCGAACTCCTGAATGTTCATCTCATTTTCTGAAGCTACCCTCAAAATTTCAGCCAATTCCGACATCGTTTGCCCTTTGAACGATCGACTACAAGTTCCGCAAAACATACTTTTTCCGCACACAGTTTCGTCGGTCTGTCTTTTGCTGATTCCGGCTTGCATTAGATTCCTGCTTGTATTCCGGTCAGAAGCCCTATAGACGCCGCTTCCAATTCCTCCTCCACGGCGTCCGGTGACGATTTTGACTTTTCTTCTTCCGATTGGTGAACGCCTGATTCCGGCCATCTCTGGCCAAACCGCGATCGTGGACCACCGGAAAAAGCTTCCCCTCGTCTAGACAATCAGTTTGTGCCCACCCACGGCCGGTGACTTTCTCATTTTCCGGTCAGGTGATGAACCCAGATTCCGGCGACCTTGCGCCGCTAATTCCGGCCAACTCCGGTCGAATTACGGCGACTGCGATATACCGTTCAGTTCGCCTTGTCGATACGGTTCTTTTCCAACCAATCCCATCAGATGTCGTTGCCTATTCAGAAAACCCCCAATTTCTAGGGATCTGAATCTCCCTCGGTGATAAGTGTCAGTTTTATACACTTATCCATGGTTTGTATCGATATATTTCACCCATAATTGAGCTAGTCTACTCGTTTTTGCTTTGAATTAATTAGCTTTTAATAATTTTATTATTTATCAGATGAAGATGTAAATTTAGTATTAATCATATTGAATTACTGATTTACTCAAGAAATAACATGTGTATAAAATATTCTCTTCGTTGAATTTTTATGTATTCATGTTGTAGGGCTTTCTGAGACGAGTTCGGCAGTCTTTCCGGCTTCAAAATCAGAGTTATATATCAAAAGTTATCATCCGAAGAAGATTTGGGGCAAAAACGCAAAGTCTAAGAAATTTTGGGCTGAAAATAAAGTTTGAAACTCCATACGGGAATGTACGGGCGTAACTCACAAAAATGTAAATTTACGAAGCCATGTTACGGTCGTAACTCCTCAATGTTACGGCCGTAAGTCATCATAGTTACGGCCGTAACTCCTCAATGTTACATCCGTAACTATTGTCAAATTGTGATCATTGTCTAATTTTTTTATACTTTTGGTCTATTATTGAGGGGATGGCTGGCATTGATCCGATCTATTGTAATAATACTGGAGTTTTGGAACTATTAGATGACTTTAGGTGTATAAATAGACCCCTTAGATCCATCATTATTCATCATTCATCTTATTATTTTCTCACTTTGTAATACTTTTTCTTGTTGTGTGAAGAACACACTTGTGTTCTTGAGTGATTTTTGTAAGTGTGGTTTAGCTTATGTTGTTGAGGAAGTTTATTGTTTCTTTCTCCTTTATCTACTAAGGGAGTTAGGATCAATTCTTTCCCTTTTTCAACTATTAATGACCACTCAAGCTTGTAATATGTTGAATAAACCCTTAATGGGCTAAGTTACTTAAATTGGGATTATAAACAAGGTTAGTCATGTTATTTAAGTTTGTATAAAGATCTATTATGAATTACTTGTGTATGATTTTCATTGTTTTACCAATCTTTATTTATTTGGCCAATAAATGACGATATTTATGGTCTTCATATGTTTCGAAAGAAAATATGTTTGATTAGATCAAATGATCTTCACTCTAAGTTGTTATAGGGGATAGAAATATACCTCTAGACCTTAGATGATTCTTTGAGTTATTTTCATAAAACCTAATGCTATGTATTAAAGCCAATCAACATAGAAATATAGTGGATTGATTCAATATATATGGGGCGTTTTGACATTCGAAAGAGGAACCGTCTTTTTTTAGAAAAATCGAATCTACACAACATAATAAGTAAATTCATCTTATGATCTCCTATACATCTTCTAGAACTAATGATGAGCTAATTTTGTAATCCCAACAATTTCATTTTATCTTTTATTAATCTATTATTAGTGAAAATCTTTCATTTCCTTGAATATTAGAACTATTATTGCAATTTCTTTGTAATTGTCAAACCAAACTCTTAAATTGTGTGTTTCAATAATATAAATCTCTATAACAAATAGTTAAATAGTGCATAATTCAATATATAACCTAACTTCCTCGTGGGATCGATAAACCGGACTCAAAAAGTCCACTTACTACTTGATACGATATCGTGCACTTGCGATAGTTACACTAAAGACGTGTCACTATTGCATTACTAAAATGGGTCCAGAAGATTTCGGTGTCTCAGGATGTTGGGAGGCGTGCTGCTGCTCATATTTTTACTCGAGTTGGTTTTGTTATTGCAAAAGGAGTGGGGCCCCAGATAGTATCTCGGCTTCCCACTAATTTCTTGTAAAATGTTATTCATCTAATAAAATTTGTTTTTTTATAAATAATAATAATAATAATAATAATAATGATAAAAATAATAATAGTAACGGTAATAATAATATTAATAATATCGATACTAATAATAATAATATCGAGAGTAATATGAATGATGATACCGAAATGATAAAGATAAAAATATTAATACCGTCAATATTAATATGGTTCCTATTATAAATATTATTATTAATAATGTTACCTCTAATAATTATAATATCAATAACAATGACTAAATGTTTATGAAATTAAATTGAGAAATTGACTCGGGCTTAGAACATATGAGATATTCATGTAAATGTCTATGATCTTATTAAATGATGTTACATGAATTTGACTTGTACGTGTAGCGAAAGTAATTGTACAACAATTACTCACTCGGTAATGAAATGAGATTAAATGAAATAAAATGCATTATTAATATTATTATAAATAATAATATTATTCTATAAAAAATGGTGGATATTACACTTACACTTTGGTGGAACTTCTGACAAAGCTTCAATCTGCCGAAGGTCCCTTCAAACAAGGTTATCATCAAATTCTTGCGGCAACCGGTGCTAGTTCTTTAAAACCCAAATGGGGAAAGAAGAAAAAGCAGGTTCGCCAGAAGCAAGTAGCAACCTTCAAAGCTAAGGGCAAGGCTCCTCAGTCCAAGGTTCCTCAGTCCGAGGCAAACAAAAAGCCGAAGGGCAAATGCTATAAGTGCGGTTTGAAGGGGCATTTCAAGAGTGACTGCCCTAAGAAAGGTACGTCTCATGCACTAGTAGTCAAACATGTTTGGCTACCTGTTCTATCACTTTGTGGATTGTAGATTCGGGATCCACTGATCATGTTTGTTAGGACTCGCAGGGGTTCCAAGTAACCAAGGTACTTAGTGCGGATGAGATTACTATTAGCTGGGGCGACTATTCCAGGCTGAAGGCTGTTGCAGTGGGAGTCGTGCAGTTAAAAGTTAATGATATGATTGTAGTCCTAAATAATGTGTTATTAGTACATGATTTTAGAATGAATTTAATTTCAGTTTCTAAATTACGTTGTGGTGAATATTCAATTTTTTTTGAAGATAATGCAGTTATTAAAAGAAATGATGAATATGTTTGCACGAGTACTTATAATGAAGGACTTTATATCATTAATGCTGCACCAGCTCCCTTGCATAATTATAGATCACTTAATTCTTTGACTAATCCTAATAAAAGAAAAGAACCTTCGAGCATAAATCAAACATATTTGTGGCATTTACGATTGAGTCATATTAACCATAGAAGGATTCAAATATTGGTGAGCGATGGCCCACTGGATTCGCTCCAAGTTGAGTCATTTCCAATCTGCGAATCCTGTCTAGAAGGGAAAATGACAAAGGGATTTTCAAAAGAAAGGAAATTGTGCACAAAATGTATTGGAATTAGTACACACCGATGTATGTGGTCCAATGAACATCCAGGCTAAGTGTTGTGCGGACAAGCCAAAAGATCTATTTTCCAGATCGACGAAGAAGAGGAGTAACGAAGAAGATGACTGACAGTGATGATGGTGTTGAAGGATCCTCCTCGGTGTTGTGAAGAACAGAAGTTCTTTTGGTAGTGTTTTCTTATCGCATAAACAAGAGAGGAGAATGGCAATTCCATCTCAGTAATTAGCCAAGTATTTTAATCGTTTTGATTTTGTGGAATTGCTTAATTATTTAATTAGTGCAGTGGAAGTAATCATTGCTGATGGGATTTAATTAGTGCAGTGGAAGCAATCAATGCTGATAAGAAATTAATATATTCTAAAATTACAGTTAATATTAAACTAATTAAAGGTTATATTTGTAAATTATTATTTTAATATATATATATATCTTTATTATTATAAATAAATTGATGGTGTAGATTAATCTATTAGTAAATCAATTGTATTTAAATTCACTGCATCATATATGGGCTTCAGTCACACCTAAAAAAGTGTGTTCACAGCCCAAAAAGTGTCTGTAAAAGAAAAAACACAGGCTACGACTACACTTTGACCAAATTTTAGGGTGTTACAAAAATGGCCGCTACCATAGGGGTCTACGCTAACACTTTTATAGTTTCTCGTAACACTGCGGAAAGGTGTAGCTGTAGACCCCTATGCCCACACTTTTTGGTTCTATTCCTACACCTTTAGAGGTGTTGCTGTAGACCTATTCTAACACCGTTATCTATGTGGTGACACCATTAAAAGGATAGCTGTAGACCTATGGCTACACCTGTTTAGTACTACTGTAACATCACTTCGATATTTTTGGAAACACCATTTATCATTATGGCTACATTTTCGCAGGTCTTTTACCAACACTCTAAATGCTAAAAATCAACATATGGTATTTAAAAATAGAGTTACCCATTAAAAATAAATTCAAACATCCTAATACATAAAAGGTTATTAAAAAACCATCCAAATACAAAAACCATCAGGAATAACTACATAAATCCACAAGCCATTGTAATACATCTACTAATCAGGTAAGATGGGCCATGTTCCTTGCCACCATGAACCAATTTATTAGCAGCTTCAACACCTTTATTTTGTAGAACTTTCTCAACATCAGCCTGTAAAAAGAACAGAAGATTTGATTCAAAAATAAATACAATAAATAATATTATGAGTAGAGGAAAATGTACATATAATACTTACAATTTTATCCTTAACCGTTTTAAGCACCTCCTCAGGTAACTTGTACTAACGGCCATCTTTTCTTTTACGAGTCGCTATATATACATCAGCATAAGATATTTTAACCGGCTCTTCCTCAAAATCAGCATCACCATCGACACGAGTTTTTCAAGCTTTTTAAGTTGCTGAATTCAATAAATTTAACATATAAAAACATCATTCATCTTGTTATTTTACTGTATTTCTAGATTATACACAAAAATGTTCGAAGTGATGAATCTTGCCTAAAGGTTTACCACCAATTCTAGTCCCATCAGTTTTCGAGAAAGGCGCACTTGAGGGACATCATTCTGCCGAAACCAATATTAATCTGCTAACCAGAATAACAATTACTCATAAAATCTGTTTTTTCTTTTCCTTTTTCTGTTGGGCAAGGTGAAGTTCATTCATACGTATGTTGATTTACTGTATTTCTAGCTTATACATAAAAATGTTCGAAGTGATGAATCTTGCCTAAAGGTTTACCACCAATTATAGTCCCATCAGTTTTCGAGAAAGGCACACTTGAGGGACATCATTCTGCCGAAACCAATATTAATCTGCTAACCAGAATAACAATTACTCGTACAATTTATTTTTTATTTTCCTTTTTCTGTTGGGCAAGGTGAAAATGTTCATTCATACATATGTTGAATTACTGTATTTCTTGATTATACACAAAAATGTTCGAAGTGGTGAATCTTGCTTAAATTTCAAAATTGTATTAATGTGCTTTTATAACAAAATTACTATTACCCGGGCTAGGGTCATTACTGACAGTATATATGTTGGGAAAATGAGGTTCACTGATATCTGATACAAGATCAAAAGGCTTTAGCGGAGTATGTTCATGGAAATGTTATTGTTCTTTTAAGACCTCTAACTAAGCCTAAGTCAGTTATTTCCAGAAGCCTTTAATCACTTCCCCATTATCTTTCCCATTATTTTCATATTCTAGGTAAATTGGTAATCTTCAATCCGATTGTAAATGGTAACTTATGTCTGATGTTATTCTAGATTCATGCATCACATTTCTACAATGGAAAGGTTTTCCCATTTCTCTTTAGGCTCTTCAAGACCTCCGCGCAACTTGAATCGATCTCAATTGATTCCTCGGAACATATTGTTAAAATAATCAAGTAAATCCTTTCTACCAAAAATACTGCACTCATAAAGCAAAACTATCTCATGCAAGAGTATTACATACTATCCAGTATCCAGAACAATAGACCACAAAAAATCATATCGCAAAAGAAGGATGTGCTTACTTGCTGTGCCTCCCCATCCAGCCAGGCAAATGTCAGACGTTTTTGTTTCAGTGCTAATGCTGCAGGTCGTGATATAAGTTCTTGATTAACTGTGTCCCATTCC
This sequence comes from Orobanche coerulescens, assembly GCA_033398695.1. Taxonomy (NCBI): domain Eukaryota; kingdom Viridiplantae; phylum Streptophyta; class Magnoliopsida; order Lamiales; family Orobanchaceae; genus Orobanche; species Orobanche coerulescens. The sequence continues at coordinate 87,883,825 of CM065811.1, read as the reverse complement.
CCATTATTTGCAAGTGCTCCTTGCACTCTGCCCATGGTCTTTAAACATATGTCAATTACATCACCCTCCATGTAAATTCATTAACACTAATATAAAACACACAGATGAATTTTCAATTATGGATTAAAATAAACCACTATTTTGATTTTTATAGTAAAAAAATTTAATTTATGTAAAATTAAATGATAAAAGAATATTTGAAGTACATATAATTAGGGCCGGCCCAAACCCAAAGCGGCCCAAGCATGGACTTGGGGCCACAGAAAAAAATAATTTTAGGGCCTCTCGGAAATAAATACTCCACATATATAATAGCGTCGAGCCTCTCACTCGTATTTTCAGTTTTTCTTCACTTTTTTCTTTGTCAGACACCTAACCTAAATTTTTCTTCACTTTCTTTTTGTCAGACTCCTAACCTAACCTAGCATCGCTTTCTATGTCACTGATTTGTGGTGGTGAAGCCTTCTCTTATTCCTTTTTCCTCGGAGTGGTGCGGTCCGATTTGAGTGCTGTTTACACCGAGTCGCACTTGGTGACTCACCGACAGTGGTGGTATCCTTCAGCTCGTTCCGGCTTCCGAGCTCCCCAGTGGATGGTGGCCAACAGCATCAGATTTTATTCTCCCAAGTGGTTTTGTGAAATATTGTCTCCGCAATCAGGTTTTATTATTCTAATATCTTGATTCTCTTCTATTTTATTTTGATTTATAATTGTTTAATTTAGTTGTTTTTATTTAATTTTACTTACAGTTAGATAAATTCTATCCGAAATCTACAATTTTTTTACCTTATTTTATAGTCCTTCTATTATTTTTATTTGTAAAAAAATGTCAACTCGAAAGTCTGAGTTCGTTTATGCCAAATGCAAAAAAAGAAAAGAATTGAAGCTTTGATTGAATCACAAAAGGGGCTTGATAAATTTATTAAAACAAACAAATAAAATAGTATTGAGAATACAAGTGGTTACTCGTTGAATGAACAAGTTAATGATGTAAACTCGAATGAAAATGAACATAGGGAAGGATTGGTTAATGAACAAGTCAATAATATAGACACAAGTGAAAATAAAAATAGAAGAAGTGATAGATAATGAGGTTAATGATCAAGTCATAAAAAATAAAAGCGAAAATAGAGAAGAAGTATTTGTTAATGAAGAACATTGTATTGATTTCCACACTCATAATGAAGATAAATAAGAAGTGCTAGAAGAATTCACTCCTAGAAATACATATGATCCAAGTCACTTAACAAATGTTGATACTAGTTTGAGACAGTTTTTAGTAGAAAATTGTCCTATTAAAATTATTAATATAATTTTTCCTAAAGACAAATTTGTGTGAATGTATTGTTGAATGAATTATGTTGCATTAAAGGTTGCTTTCGAGTGAGTACTTAGTCGAGGATACCGTCCGTTTGATCATTTGGAGAAGGACTATCTTTCGTCTACGGAATTGAGTCAAGTTATCTTGCTTGGTTATAATGATGATTGAATTCTTGTGAACATTATACGTTTCATGTAAATGAAATGCTTATGAATCTGTGATTCGTAACGTGATATTGTTTAACTCTCTACATATAAAAAGGGCCTTACCAATTCCTACGTAGACGCCTAATCGGTTTTCTACGGATTAGCCTTGAATTTTAAGTCATTAATGAATCCACTAGCTTCTGTTTGTGATGTCCATTCAACTCTCACAACCAAAGACTTCAAGCTTCTAGACAATACACTTGACATCATCCTTTTCCTTTGTTGACAATTCTATGATCGTGTGCATCATGTTACCCTACTATATGAGCCTTCCTAAAAGAAAAGAATATGTACATTGTCAAAAATTTTGTGATAAAACAGGGATTCAGAAGATAGTTTCTATATTGTGATATACAATATACAAATCGACAGTATGTATAGTAATCGTAAGACAAAACCTAATTCCAGAATCGTGAATCTTAAAAACATAACAGGAAATAGCACTAAACAGAACAGTAAAGCGCAAGAATAAGTGTTAGGCGTATTTCTATGCGCTTATTTATCATTATTTTATATCCATCTTGAGCCTAAATCTGCATAAATGAGCCTTTAAAGCACTATTCTTTTATGTTTGGCAGGAAATTGGAGTCCGGAAGCTCGAACGTTGAAAAACGGGTGAAAACGGCAACTTTTGGCCTGGGGCCGCGGCACGAACCCAGTGAGCCGCGGCACACACAGGTGACCTGAAAGTCCAGAGCAAACTGTAACTTGAGTCGTGGCACAAGGATGCTGAGCCACGGCCCAGGAAGGAAAAAAGGCACCCAGGTATGTGTAACACCCCAAACTAGGCGGATATTACAGTGCCGTGAATCCCCGACTGGGACCCACCAGGCTAATGAAAATGATGAATTAAATAATATAATTGTAGTACCGAACCACATTATATTACCAAACACTCCGATGAGGAGTTTAAGTACAACACACCAGGACAATACCGAATACTAGTATATTTTACATGAAGATAAAATACACCACACCGAATGAAATGGAGTATCCAAATGAAAGTCTGCAGCGGAAAATAAAGGACAACAACATGGATAACTGAAAGATCGGGGCCCCCTACTAGTATCACTGGGACTCCTCGCCGTCAACATGTTATTCCCGTGTTTTTGCCTTGCCATGACCTGAAAAACAAAATCCCCAACCGGGGTCAGTTACATAGAACAACAATCCTCAAGAGTTGAATAAACACAATCATATATATGTTGTATAAACCATAAGTTCGATCAAAATGAATCGGTTAGATTATAACCCAATGTTGTTGAAAACATACGCAATCAAACATGCTGTATGAATCAACTAACAGTACGGCTCAAAGGGTGGCGCCACACTACGCCCGGGATGGAAATGTGTCCGTGCAAAAGCCACCAACGAGTATCGATCGAATACACGTGTGGTCTTGTACCTAATCAGTCTCACGAAGCAATCGACTCGTGTGCACAGTCCAATGTGAGGCCAACAACCAACACACGACTTAAATGTGCCCGACATGAAAATCCTACACATACCAACCGGCACGCCAGTATGACTCGGAATGCCACGATATAACAAAAGTGACATCGAAAATGAATAATGACTCACCGAGATGAAATGATAGTGAAATGAATGAGAGCTCAATGAAAAGATTGGAACCGTAGTTCCATGTGACTGAAGTGATTAATTGACAATGACAAGTTTTGATACGGTTAACACAATGATGAATGAGCTATGATTATGAATGAACAACAACAAAAGGAGTGAATATCCTTTTAACCGAGTAAGAATTAACTTACACAACACTGGTGACAATTATCCTTCCACGAACAACGTCCTAATTGAGATATCGGTCGCTCAAACAACCTTGAATAAATACAATTATCAACAATCCGTTCAATATACGAATCAAACACGAATATAACGAGCTCAAAACGTCGATATGATTAAACTAAGTTCATTGGGGCATTATATCGAACACTTTGTGGCCAAACTTCGATTGTTTATAACCAAACCTCAAAAATACCAACATCAAATCCCCAAGAAGTGTTTCAAACCAACAAAACATCTTCAATACGATCAATAATCCGTTATGAATATCCAAAATCGTGATTACAACAACGATTAATCGAAAACCCCCAAATCCAACTCAATATTCAAAGTGTTCTTGAATAATCCTTCAATAATCCAATGAATCATCAAACATATCCATAATCATGCGTATATCACTTCATACAATATGATCTTAACATCCAAAACATCATATCTCAACACAAAATCGAAATCCAAGATGTTGAAGAAATTACATCTTGAAGATCCAAGCACTTTGATCCGAAGAACACGCGATAGATCGACTATCCGGGCTTCACGATCGAAAGGAGATAAAGAAAATCACACACTCAAGTGATAGATGAAGGAAAATCCCCCCCTCAAGCCTCTCTCTCTCGTACCAAAGTGAAGAAATGAAAAAAAGTGAGTTGATCCACACAAAAACTGCAATTATAGAGTTGACTGCCCTGTTTGCCGCGGCCCGGCCGAAGTGTGCCGCGGCATAGGGCCTAAAATGCCCCCAGTGATCAGCAGTGTGCCGCGGCCCGGACGAGTGTGCCGCGGCAGTGACTCGGCAGTGTGCCGCGGCCCCGTTGGCATGTGTCGCGGCTCACGGTACAGAAGGGTTGGCCGATAAGTTGCAACACGAGTGTGCCGCGGCCCGGACGATTGTGCCGCGGCAGTGACTCGGCAGTGTGCCGCGGCCCTGCCGGCATGTGCCGCATCTCACGGTACAAAAGGGTTTCTCGGCCAAAAACTGGGCAATGTGAGTGCCGCAGCGCACACTCCTTGTGCCGCGGCCCACACCCCCTTAGGGTCTTAAAATGATGAAAAATGATCCGGGAAGAGAATAAAAGCAATAAGAATCAATATTTGGGAAACAATAACACGAAATGGAAGTACGAAAACCCCAAAACGGTGGTTCCAAACAATGATTACAAAGGTTCTCCCAACAAAACACAGTTCGAACAATGAGAAGATTATAAATGACATGAACTCCAACGTCAACATCGACTAATGAATCAATTTCCACGATCAAGATAATACTCTTGTCTCGATTTCCGAGTAAGGTTGGAACAATGAACAATATCGATACACAACTCGAAGTTATTTCGAACGGTGAACACGGATGAATGATTATAACGAGTGAAAATTACATAGTGACAATTACCGAATGGAATTACTGAATGATAATGACTGAATTACAACCGGGTATTACATACACCCCCCCTTAAAAGAGTTTCGTCCCCGAAACTAAGGTTAAACAACTCGGGATAACTCTCCCGCATACTATCCTCAGTTTCCCAAGTAGCCTCTTCGACTCCGTGTCTAGACCACTGAATTTTAACCAAAGGAATCGCCTTATTCCTCAACTGTTTGATTCGCCGATCTAAGACTCGTATGGGACGCTCCTCGTACGAATGATCATCCGCGATCTCGATTTCGTCGAACTGAAGTAAGTGACTCGGGTCGGCAACATATTTCCGTAGCTGAGAGATGTGAACACATCATGAATTCGGCTCAACGCCGGAGGTAAGGCCAATCGATAAGCTAACTCGCCTACTCGATCCAAAATCTCAAACGGTCCAAAGAATCTCGGACTCAACTTCCCCCGTTTTTTCCGAAATGGAAAATACCTCGACTTGGGGATACCTTGACCAACACGTGGTCACCCATCTCGAACTCTAGTGGTCGACGACGATTTTCTGCATATGGTCTCTGTCGACTCTGAGCAGTCAACAAACGACTCCTGATCAAAGATACCTTCTCACATGTGGTTATAAGCATATCGGGCTCGGTGCCGATTGATTCTGATAAGTCATCCCAACACAAAGGAGATCGACAACGACGACCGTACAAGGCTTCGTAAGGTGCCATCTTAAACGAAGCATGCCAACTATTATTATACGTGAACTCGATCAATGGTAGTTGGGCTTCCTAATCGTCTTTCCAATCGAGGACGCATGCCTTCAACATGTCCTCTAATGTCTGAATAGTCCTCTCTGATTGCCCGTCGGAATGAGGATGAAAGGCGGTACTGAGATTAAGCTGAGTTCCCATAACACGATGAACTGATTTCCAAAAATGAGACACGAATCGTCCGTCACGATCGGAAATGATACTTTTAGGAGTACTGTGCAATCTCACTATCTCTTTTATGAACAACTGGGCAAGTTCCTCGGAACCTCACGTATCCTTAATCTCAAGGAAATGAGATGATTTAGTTAAGCGGTCCACAATCACCCAGATCGTGTTCATGCCACGACGACTCGTCGGCAAACTCGTGATGAAGTCCATTGAAATATCCTCCCATTTCCACTCCTAATAGGAGCGGTTTAAGATACACGCGCCATCGATGTTCTATCTTGACTTGCTGACAGGTTAAGCATCTCGAAACAAATTCTGTGACTTCTCGCTTCATACTACTCTACCAATAATTTTGTTCCAAGTCTTTATACATCTTGCTAGACCCCGGGTGAACGGAATAAGGGGTATCATGAGCTTCTCTCAAAATCGAGTTTTTCAACTCGTCATTAGCCGGTGCGCACAACCGATTCTTAAATCTCAAAAGTCCATCCTCGTGGACCATGAATCCAGGGGCTTTCCCCTGTGCCACATCCTCACGGATGCGCAACAGCGATGGGTCTGAACCCTGATTCTCTCTGATTGCCTCTTCCAGTGGTGATGAAATCTCCAGCATACAAAGCTGTCCCTGAACTCGCTGAATCCAGACCTCGATCTTGGGTCTAAGGAATTCTTGCTGGAGCTCCTTCTGAACTGTTAATCGGGCAAGCATCTGCTCCTGAACGGACTTACGACTCAAGGCATCGGCGACAACATTCGCCTTGCCCGGGTGGTAAAGGATCTCGATATCATAATCTTTGATTAGTTCCAACCACCGCCTCTGTCATATTTTTAACTCCTTCTGAATAAATATATACTTCAACTCTTGTGATTGGTGAATAACTGACAGGTGACGCCATAAAGGTAATGACGCCAAATTTCCAACGCGAAAACCACGGCTGCTAGTTCCAGGTCGTGGGTCGGATAATTAACCAGCTAATCCGAGGAAACTTCGGATTTACTTAACATTCTTCGGAGGTCGCCAATCTCGGATAGTCTCCGTCTTCTGAGGGTCGACACGAACTCCGTCTGATGAAATTACATGCCCGAGAAAAGTCACTTCGGACATCCAGAACTCACATTTGGAAACTTTCCATAAAGTTGCTCTCGTCTTAACACGTCGAGAACCTGATGAAGATGAACCTCGTGTTCCTCTCGATCACGAGAATAAATAAAAATGTCATCAATAAAGATAAGCACTAACTGATCCAACAGTCGATGAAATCCCGATTCATTGATTCCATGAATACCGCAGATGCATTAGTTAGCCCGAACGGCATAACTACGAACTCATAATGACCATAGCGTGAACGAAACACTGTCCTTGCGATATCCGACTCTCGAATTCACAACTGATGATATCCAGATCTTAGGTCGATCTTCGAAAACACTGAAGCTCCCTGAAGTTGATCTAAGAGATCATCAATACGGGGTAAGGGATACTTATTCTTGATCGTCACCCTATTAACTCCCGATAATTAATACACACTCGAAACGAACCATCCTCCTTCTTGACAACAACACTGGTGCTCCCTACGGGGACGCACCCGGTCGGATAGAACCCTTCTCGGTCAAATCCTCTAATTGATTCCTCAATTCCCGCATTTCGGTCAGGGCCATTCGGTACGGTGCCTTCGATAATGGGGACGTACCAGGATCTAACCCTATCGTGAATTCGATATCCCTCGATTGAGGTAAAACAGGTAGCTCGTCTGGGAGTACATCGTCAAGCGATAACGATGATACCACGAAATGATTGAACACCTCGATTGCCTGGGAATGGCCAATCAACGACAACGATACGATAAATGGTTGAACACTTCGACTGCCTAAGAACGGCCAATAGGTGACAATGATATAATGAATGATTGAATATCTCGATTGCCTATGAACGACCAATCGATGACAATGATACAATGAATGATTGAATATCTCGATTGCCTATGAACGGCCAATCGATGACAATGATATAATGAATGATTGAACACCTCGATTGCCTTAGAATGGCCAATCGATGACAATGATACAATGAATGATTGAACAACTCGATTGCCTTAGAATGGCCAATCGATGAAAATGATACGATGAATTATTGAACACGTCGATTGAGTAATTTCACTGTTTCCTTCATATTAATGATTCTTCCGGAACAACGGGGATCATCTCCCTGAATCATGCATTCGACATCCAACGACGAAAAAGATAGTGACCATACACTTACGAACACTAATGATGGCATCGTGACAATCCATCTAATTAACATCCAATATTACATCATCCTTAGGTAAGTCCACCACGATTAGGTCCACCAACCAATCGCGGTCATTAAGCTTAATTCGGTATGATTTCCGAAAATTCTTCCATCACCAGGTAGACCGATGGTATGAGGTCCACAAGCAATAGGACTATCTAAATTAAGTCTATTCAAACATTATTCGAAAATGAATGAATGCGGTGCACCAGTATCAAAAGGTACACACAGGTTGAGATAAAATTACGAGTATACCTGAGGTCATTCGGGCCACCGGATCGTCGATCCTCTTCATCACATGAATCAGGGACTTGCCGGTCCCCGAACCGGATGCTCCCGTCTGATAACTATGAGCTCCGACTTTATTTGCTTCCATCATCTTAAACGACGCTGATAGAGTAGTCTAATTCTGAATCACTGATTGCTTCGGGGCCTGAGATGCCGCCGGAGCTGACTTGGAGTCCTTTCGGCAAAAACGGGCCTTATGCCCAAAATTCCCACAATTATGGCACATGATAGACGGTTTCAGACACTTAGTGCTGTAATGACCCGGCGTTCCACAGTTGAGACAGATGATGGCCGAATTGGCCGCTCGGGACTGAGATCCCGCACGATTATGTGCCGTAGGAGGTCGCTCAGAAACGATAGGACCCGCACGAGGCTTCTTGAAGGTTGACTAACCGCCTTCGGACTGATTACGCTTCGTTGATTTCTTGCTGACAGATAAAAGTTGTTGTTCAGCAATTTCCTTAGTAGCAGGTTCATACGGGAGAGTTCTCTCGATTAATTTGGCCAGAGTGGCGCAATGATGATTGAGCAATTGCATATGGGTCATCATGACCTGCATAAAAGTGAGTGGATCAACCCGAACATCTTCGGATCGAGCCGAGTCCTGGGTACGATTTCCCGACAGCGAGTGATTATATCCTGGGTTTCGGCCCGCACCGAGGCCTCTCCCCGTGCATCCCCTGTCAGCTCTCTCCATACTGAAGTAGGAAGGTCGCATAATGATTATATTTCCCGCATGAATATCACGTTATGATTATGTCATGAGATGATGAAAATGAGCATACATGCTCTAAATAGTGATTACATGAATGATTTACTGAAGTGACATGATTATGTGATGAAATTCTTGAAATGATTATCTTGAACAATTTAACAAGATTAATAATATGATCATCCAGATCGACAACTGAGTAATGAAATGAATTGAGTAATTAATGAGTTAACATGATCGTCCTGATCATCAACTGAGTAATGAAATGAATTGAGTGATTAATGAGTTAACATGATCGTCCTAATCATAATGAATGATGATGTTTGAGGATTGTTAATTGATGAATGATGAATGAATGATTATTGCCAGAAATTATACCATGGTGTTAGAAATCTTACAGTTCTTTCGGTCTGATTGGCTCGGCATTTGCACAGGTCACACGTGACACGAAAGTCTAATGATACTAGTCTGATGACGATGATTTCAAATGAGACATGACTTGGAAGGTAGTATTCAAAACCTCGCTCCGATACCAACTCTGTAACACCCCCAAACTAGGCGGATATTACAGTGCCGTGAATCCCCGACTGGGACCCACCAGGCTAATGAAAATGATGAATTAAATAATATAATTGTAGTACCGAACCACATTATATTACCAAACACTCCGATGAGGAGTTTAAGTACAACACACCAGGACAATACCGAATACTAGTATATTTTACATGAAGATAAAATACACCACACCGAATGAAATGGAGTATCCAAATGAAAGTCTGCAGCGGAAAATAAAGGACAACAACATGGATAACTGAAAGATCGGGGCCCCCTACTAGTATCACTGGGACTCCTCGCCGTCAACATGTTATTCCCGTGTTTTTGCCTTGCCATGACCTGAAAAACAAAATCCCCAACCGGGGTCAGTTACATAGAACAACAATCCTCAAGAGTTGAATAAACACAATCATATATATGTTGTATAAACCATAAGTTCGATCAAAATGAATCGGTTAGATTATAACCCAATGTTGTTGAAAACATACGCAATCAAACATGCTGTATGAATCAACTAACAGTACGGCTCAAAGGGTGGCGCCACACTACGCCCGGGATGGAAATGTGTCCGTGCAAAAGCCACCAACGAGTATCGATCGAATACACGTGTGGTCTTGTACCTAATCAGTCTCACGAAGCAATCGACTCGTGTGCACAGTCCAATGTGAGGCCAACAACCAACACACGACTTAAATGTGCCCGACATGAAAATCCTACACATACCAACCGGCACGCCAGTATGACTCGGAATGCCACGATATAACAAAAGTGACATCGAAAATGAATAATGACTCACCGAGATGAAATGATAGTGAAATGAATGACAGCTCAATGAAAAGATTGGAACCGTAGTTCCATGTGACTGAAGTGATTAATTGACAATGACAAGTTTTGATACGGTTAACACAATGATGAATGAGCTATGATTATGAATGAACAACAACAAAAGGAGTGAATATCCTTTTAACCGAGTAAGAATTAACTTACACAACACCGGTGACAATTATCCTTCCACGAACAACGTCCTAATTGAGATATCGGTCGCTCGAACAACCTTGAATAAATACAATTATCAAAAATTCGTTCAATATACGAATCAAACACGAATATAACGAGCTCAAAACGTCGATATGATTAAACTAAGTTCATTGGGGCATTATATCGAACACTTTGTGGCCAAACTTCGATTGTTTATAACCAAACCTCAAAAATACCAACATCAAATCCCCAAGAAGTGTTTCAAACCAACAAAACATCTTCAATACGATCAATAATCCATTATGAATATCCAAAATCGTGATTACAACAACGATTAATCGAAAACCCCCAAATCCAACTCAATATTCAAAGTGTTCTTGAATAATCCTTCAATAATCCAATGAATCATCAAACATATCCATAATCATGCGTATATCACTTCATACAACATGATCTTAACATCCAAAACATCATATCTCAACACAAAATCGAAATTCAAGATGTTGAAGAAATTACCTCTTGAAGATCCAAGCACTTTGATCCGAAGAACACGCGTTAGATCGACTATCCGGGCTTCACGATCGAAAGGAGATGAAGAAAATCACACACTCAAGTGATAGATGAAGGAAAATCCCCCCCTCAAGCCTCTCTCTTGTAACACCCCCGATATATTCAGGAATATTACAGCGCCGTAAATCCTTTACATAAGAATTTACAAGGCTGAATAAAAGAAATGACAATAACAGATACCAGTTTATGAAATTGCTGAAATAAAATTCAACCGACTGGTTCAAAACCGAAATTACAAATATCCCATGAAGAGTTATTATTACATCATCAAAATCCAAACATTATAAATCGACAACGTACTCGAGTACTTATTGAAAATAACCGATAAATAATGCAGAAGAAACCCGGTCGAAACATCACTCTGCACCCTCGCTGCCATTCATCTCCAAAGTGGTTGTTTCCCGCTCTCCCGGATCCCGAACATACACAAATGTTCACCCCCGAAGGGGTTAGCACAACGATGCTAGTACAAGTACAATAATCATACAACAGTGATATAATCAACAATTATATCATAACAAGTTTCTCCAACGAGAATATCCACAACACATATCATATCATAACATTTTCAACATACTGATGGTATTCCAACGATCCAAATAGACACACTATAGATTCCCATGATGATCCCGTCGGACCAACACATGGTGGAACTACTGTCCAACGATCCAACAGACACAATATAGATTCCCATGATGATTCCCGTCGGATCAACACATGGTGGACATATATTCACAACATATTTACACGATACAATCACATCATAATTGTATAATTATAAACAATTCTAATTAGAGTACTTGCCTCGATTTGAAGACAATAACAACACTTCCACGAAAATGAACACTCGAAGGTCGTCCTCCTCAATCAATCACGTAACGAGACCAAACCTTAACAAAAGAAATGATATAGGATTTATCTCACGTCGTATGAATGTTTAACAATTTGATTCACGGCCAAAAGTTCATAAAATGCATTCTGCCCGAACTGCTTAGCGCACGCTAAGTACTCTGTGTAGCGTGCGTTAAGTCTGCCCGATAGCGCACGCAAACAACAAAGCCTAGTGCACGCTAACTATGTATGGTCAGTACTTCACCGATCGATCGACTTCGTCTGTTGGCTTAGCGTACGTTACGTACCAAACGTAGCGTACGCTAACTCGTGCCCGATAGCGCACGTTAATAATCAAAGCATAGCGTGCGCTATCTGTGCATGGCGCCATCACCGAAAGCAAGATGCCCTCGCCATGATCGAAACAATGAAATCTTCCGTGATACTACATGTTACCTCCATGAATATCATGTATATACGATTCTGAATGATCTTATGGATAACAACAACTTCGGATTCAAGGATATGCATACCATATAAACCATATTCCATTTCGACTTCAAATCTTCATACGACAATTCGAAAAGCTTATCGGTTGATATCAACACCTCTATATCAATCCATATTATCATACTGAAGTGGATAAATGTCCTATATATACTAGATAAATCCTTCCATGATCAAACCTTTAGATTTATCTAACAATAAGGATGTTTACGTCTAGTCCAAGATTACTATGAAATCATCTATTAGATTCGGTTTACCAATGATAGAAGATTCTCTTCACATATTCAGTGTACTAAAATTCGAATCATGATGATTATAATCAAAGTATTTAAGGCTTATTCATCTCACTATTCCAAACATGATATACTTGGATAATTCATCTATGAAAATCCATATCTTGTTAACATGATCATCCAAATCGTTAGAATCCAACTCTAAGTCTGGAGATAGATTGAACATACCTTAAAATGACGAAAATCACTGAACCGTAAGGTAGAATCCCACTCCGGTTGGTTGTATGCCACTCCAAGGTGCTATTCCACTTCCATGAACATTCCCAAGTGATAACCAATGTATAACACCAACAATATGTGTTCTAAGTGTATAGAAGTATTACTACAACTCTCTGAACTCTCAAGGTTGAGGAATGGGCGAAAGAAATGAAAGCCAAATCGGTTGTTGTCCCATTTATAATATTCTACATTATTGACAAGTTAGCGCACGCTACTAAGCATCCCTTAGCGTGCGCTAATAATGGTTGACTTCAGAATTTGTCCGGGTGCGTCAGCGGGAATCTTATCCGACCTATCATTACTGGCGCATGTGTTAGCCGTCCCGCTCAATAATTGAGTTCTTAGCGCACGCAATTCCTATCTTCATAGCGTGCGCTAATAATGGCCCGATAGCGCGCGTTAAGATATATTCTTAGCGTGCGCTATCCGAGGTTGCTTGAGCAATTTTGCAAGTTTCTACACTTATGTACAATGATATCAATGCACGAAATATCATATTCCAATAATCAAAATCATCAATCCGAAATAATACAGGGTTGAATACATATGAAATACACCGTAATAAATCCGGATATTACATACTCTCCTACTAAAAAGGAGTTTCGTCCTGAAACTCAAGACGAAAATAACTCGGGATATCTAGACTTCATATCAGCTTCCGTTTCCCAGGTGGCTTCTTCCATTCCGTGACGTGACCACTGAACTTTGACCAAAACGATTGGTTTGTTCCTCAGTTTCTTAACTCGACTCTCGAGTATCTTGACCGGCCTTTCTTCAAAAGTCCCATCCTGCGCGACTTCGATCTCGCCGAAATCAATGATATGACTGGGATCTGGTATATACCTCCGTAACTGGGATACGTGGAACACGTTATGAACATGGCACAATGACGGCGGCAATGCCAATCTGTATGATAACTCCCCAACTCTCTCGAGGATTTCAAATGGTCCGATATATCTAGGACTCAGCTTTCCTTTCCTTCCGAAACGAAAGATTCCCCAAGTAGGAGAAACCTTCAAAAGTACGTGATCTCCAGTACTGAACTCCAATGGGCGGCGGCGTACGTCCGCATAGGATTTCTGGCGACTGGGGCGGTCAACATTTTCACGAATTAAGGCTATCTTCTCTCGAGTCTCGATCAACTCGGGTTCTGCTCCGATCAAGTCCGATGAATCGTCCCCAAAGATAGGGCGATCTGCATCTCCTTCCGTATAATGCCTCAAACGGTGCCATCTTAATGGAAGCATGCCAACTATTGTTGTAGGTAAATTCAATCAACGGTAGATGAATTTCCCAATCGTTTGACCAATCTAAAGCACAGGCCCTTAGCATGTCTTCCACCATTTGTATAGTTCTCTCAGATTGTCCGTCAGTCTGTGGGTGATAAGCTGTACTGAAGTTCAATTCGGTCCCCAAGGCCTTATGAACTGCTTTCCAAAAGTGAGACACAAAACGACCGTCTCGATCAGAAACAATGGTCTTCGGCGTACCATGCAATCGAACTATCTCCGAAATAAATACTCGTGCCAACCTCTCTGGTCCCCACGTATCCTTAATACCTAGAAAATGAGCTGATTTGGTTAAGCGATCAACTATCACCCAAATCACGTTCATTCCTGTCTTGGTTTTCGGCATATTAGTGATAAAATCCATCGATATGTCCTCCCACTTCCATTCAGGAATTGGGAGCGGCTTCAACATTCCAGCAGGCCGTTGATGCTCGATCTTAACCTGCTGACAAGTCAAGCATTTCGAAACATAGTCCACTACGTCTTTCTTCATGTTGCCCCACCAGAAGTTCTGCTTCAAGTCCTTATACATTTTACTGGTGCCCGGGTGGATAGAATAGGGCGAACTATGAGCTTCCTTCATAATCGTCTGTTTCAGAACATCAACATCGGGAACGCAGAGTCGGTTCTGAAATCTCAAAACTCCATCGTCATGAATTATGAATCCGGGGTCCTTTCCTTTGATCACTTCATCATGTAACCGAATCATCAGAGGATCATCTGCCTGTCTAGATTTGATTTCTTCGGTTAATGATGAAGTTATCTCCATCACGCACAGCTGTCCTTGGACTCTTTGTAACCACACTTCAATCCCTTCACGAATCATCTCTCGTTGAAGGCTAAGTTGGGATGTCAGCGTCTCAAAGATCTCGAATAGAGACAGGCTTGCGGCTAAGTGCATCGGCCACTACATTTGCTTTGCCTGGATGATATAAAATCTCCAAGTCATAGTCCTTAATCAGTTCTAACCATCTTCTTTGCCGCATGTTCAACTCTTTCTGATTAAATATGTACTTGAGACTCTTGTGATCCGTAAAGATCTGACAGTGAGTCCCGTATAGATAATGCCTCCAGATCTTGAAGGCAAAAACCACTGCTGCTAGCTCCAAATCATGTGTCGGGTAATTAACTTCATAAGGTTTCAGTTGTCGCGATGCATAAGCGATCACCTTATCATTCTGCATCAACACGCACCCAAGTCCTTGGTTCGAAGCATCACTGTAAACTATGAATCCTTCAGTTCCCTGCGGAAGTGATAGAATCGGTGCCGTCGTCAATCTCTTCTTCAATTCATCAAAGCTAATCTGACATAATTCATTCCACTTGAACTTTTGAGTTTTCTGCAGGAGTCGAGTAAGTGGGCGGGAGACTTTAGAAAATCCTTCCACGAATCGACGATAGTATCCAGCAAGTCCTAAGAAGCTTCAGACTTCTTTCACGTTCCTTGAAGGCTTCCAATCCAATATTGCTTCGATCTTCTGAGGATCTACTCGGACTCCTCTAGCTGACACTACATGGCCGAGGAACATTACTTCCTTTAGCTAGAATTCACACTTAGAAAGTTTGGCGTACAATTGTTCGTTTCTCAAAAGTTCTAATACACTCCGCAAATGCTGCGCATGTTCTTCCGGACTCTTAGAATACACCAGAATGTCATCAATAAACACAACCACAAATTTATCTAAAAATTCAATGAACACACGGTTAATCAATTGCATAAATACAGCAGGTGCGTTAGTGAGACCAAACGGCATCACTACAAACTCATAATGCCCGTAGCGAGTTCTGAACGCTGATTTCGGAACATCAGATTCCTTAATCCTCAGCTGATGGTATCCTGATCTCAGATCGATCTTAGAAAATACTGTTGCCCCTTGCAACTGGTCAAACAAATCATCAATCCGTGGCAACGGATACTTGTTCTTAATCGTCATCTTGTTCGGCTCCCGATAGTCAATACACAATAAGCGATCCATCCTTCTTTCGGACAAAAAGAACGGGTGCTCCCGGTGAAACGCTTGGTGGATATAGCCCTTATCCAAGAATTCCTCCACCGCTTCTTGATTCGTACATCTCGGTAGGTACCATACGATACGGCGCCTTGGAAATCGGTGTAGCTCCGGTTCCACCAATGGTAAATTCCACATCCCTTCGTGGAGGTAGTCCCGGTAACTCGTCAGAAATACATCCGGAAATTCGTTCACAACAGAATGGATGAAAGTTCCACAATTTCGTCTTCTTTCTTCATTGCGTAACACCAGCATCTGCATTACTGTTTCAACAATTTGACAGCTTTCATCGCCTTGATCAATTTCCCTGAGCTTCCTGGTTTCCACCCTTCGAACAATATTTCGGAACCATCGTCAGCGATCAGTGATATATTCCTCCTTCGGTAGTCTACAATTGCTCCATACCGATTAAGCCAATCGTCTCCGAGTATCAGGTCATCTCCTTGCATTTCTATCACAATCAGATTTGAGAGCCACTCTCTGCCCCCGAATGATACGGGGAAATTTCTAGTTTCTAAATTTCCGACAATTCTCTCTCCATTCGGTAAACCAACAACATAAGGTTCACAAGCATGAAAACCGGAAATATTCAAACGATTTATACAAGACAAAGATATGAAAGAATGTGTAGCTCTCAGACGAACAAAACGCTAATCGGCCGGGAAAGGATTCGACAAGACTGATGCGACAAAGAAGATCCCGATCGTCTGTCCTCCTCATCTCATACAAACGTGGGGAACAGATCCGCACTCGATGTCCCTTTCGGTCCCATTGTCCTCTCGCTCGCCTGCTGCCAAAATTCCGAGGCATCCGAACACTTTGCTGCGTCTGTTGACACCGGCTTCCTTCAAATGGCCGTGATGAACGGGTTCCATTGTACTTAGTGGCGTCCTTACAAAACGCCGCACGGTGTCCTTCCTGCCCGCACTCAAAACATGTAATCGAGTGTGCAAACAATCACGCCAAAGGTGGCACAGGCGACCACGCTAAAGCACTTCCTAGCTGTATCCGTCGTGGCTGACATTGTTCCGTAATTCTTTCCGCTCTTAGATGGGTGCGGAGGTTTCTTGAAAGAAAAAGAAGACTGGGCCTTGCGGGGCCCACTGCTCTTGTGCTCTGTAAAAGTACCAGAGACTTTCTGTTTCTTCGACTCCATAAACTTCTCCATTGCTGCTTCTTTTATTTCGTACGCCAACGCCTTATCCTGGTATTGGCGGAGAGTGGTACATTCAAAACCGGACATGTACCTCTGGATTTCTGGTTTCATCCTCATTTCAAAATGAATCATCATCTCCGCATCTGTTCTGACCAGATGTCGAACAAATGCTAACTACTGGTTAAACATCTTAATCGTCTGGGATACAGGTTCGTCTGATGGTTGAGCGGAGAAAAATTCCCGAATTTTGGCTTCCCTCACAGGACGAGGGCAATAATGAGCTTCCATCATCATTTTAAATTTCGTCCAATCGGCATCATGATCTGCAGGTCGGATAGCTTCCCACCATTTGGATGCTTCCCCTATCAGAAAGTACTGGGCAATAGGAGCTCTCCTGTCGTCCGGGCAATTAATTCCAGCAAAAATTTTCTCCAGTTCCCTCAACCAATGGTCCCTAGTGGGAGTCTCGGAAAAGCCGTCAAATTTGGGTGGTTGCATCTTTGCCACTTCTTGTAACCATTGGTCACCTCGATTTCCCATTTCTGGAATCCTTTGCTGTCCATCTCCCTGCTGAATTCCTGCCGCCACCTGTATTCGGTCCACGACCTGAGCGAACTGAGTCATCTGGTTCACGACTTGACGAAGGATCTCTGGTACAGCAGGATCTGGTTCATTATTAATAGATTGCTGCGGCTCTCCTGAGCTATGACTAGCCTGATTAGAAGGCGACGCCTCCCTTTCAGCATTCCTTCGTCCGCGTCCACGACCGCGACCACGTCCACGTCCGCCTCTCAACATACTGTAAGCATAAATACTCAATATACAGGGAACAACATCGTTCTAATATTCAAGTATAAAGAGACACAACGTGTAAAGAACGAGATAGAGTTTAGGAACTTACAACCACCGTTCGCATGAAGACGTAGGCAGTGCAGTGATGTCGTTCACGACCGGTTACCTCAAAAGACATAAATGACCCCTATTTTAACCCAACGACCAAGATATCCATAATCTTAGCTCCGATACCATATTCTGTAACACCCTCGATATATTCAGGAATATTACAGCGCCGTAAATCCTTTACATAAGAATTTACAAGGCTGAATAAAAGAAATGACAATAATGATACCGCTTATGAAATTGCTGAAATAAAATTCAACCGACTGGTTCAAAACCGAAATTACAAATATCCCATGAAGAGTTATTATTACATCATCAAAATCCAAACATTATAAATCGACAACGTACTCGAGTACTTATTGAAAATAACCAATAAATAACAGACAGTAAACCCGGTCGAAACATCACTCTGCACCCTCGTCGTCATGCATCTCCAGTGGTTGTTTCCCCACTCTCCTGGATCCTGAACATACACAAATGTTCACCCCCGAAGGGGTTAGCACAACGATGCTAGTACAAGTACAATAATCATACAACAGTGATATAATCAACAATTATATCATAACAAGTTTCTCCAACGAGAATATCCACAACACATATCATATCATAACATTTTCAACATACTGATGGTATTCCAACGATCCAACGCACACAGCTATAGATTCCCATGATGATCCCGTCGGACCAACACATGGTGGAACTACCTCTCCAACGATCCAGCGCACACGGCAATAGATTCCCATGATGATTCCCGTCGGATCAACACATGGTGGACATATATTCACAACATATTTACACGATACAATCACATCATAATTGTATAATTATAAACAATTCTAATTAGAGTACTTGCCTCGATTTGAAGACAATAAAAACACTTCCACGAAAATGAACACTCGAAGGTCGTCCTCCTCAATCAATCACGTAACGAGACCAAACCTTAACAAAAGAAATGATATAGGATTTATCTCACGTCGTATGAATGTTTAACAATTCGATTCACGTCCAAAAGTTCATAAAATGCATTCTGCCCGAACTGCTTAGCGCACGCTAAGTACTCTGTGTAGCGTGCGTTAAGTCTGCCCGATAGCGCACGCAAACAACAAAGCCTAGCGCACGCTAACTATGTATGGTCAGTACTTCACTGATCGATCGACTTCGTTGGCTTAGCGACAAGCATGCACCAAACGTAGCGTCGCTAACTCGTGCCCGATAGCGCACGTTAATAATCAAAGCATAGCGTGCGCTATTCTGCATGGCGCCATCACCGAGCAAGAACTGTCCTCGCCATGATCGAAACAATGAAATCTTCCGTGATACTACATGTTACCTCCATGAATATCATGTATATACGATTCTGAATGATCTTATGGATAACAACAACTTTGGATTCAAGGATATGCATACCATATAAACCATATTCCATTTCGACTTCAAATCTTCATACGACAATTCGAAAAGCTTATCGGTTGATATCAACACCTCTATATCAATCCATATTATCATACTGAAGTGGATAAACGTCCTATATATACTAGATAAATCCTTCCATGATCAAACCTTTAGATTTATCTAACAATAAGGATGTTAACGTCTAGTCCAAGATTACTATGAAATCATCTATTAGATTCGGTTTACCAATGATAGAAGCTTCTCTTCACATATTCAGTGTACTAAAATTCGAATCATGATGATTATAATCAAAGTATTTAAGGCTTATTCATCTCACTATTCCAAACATGATATACTTGGATAATTCATCTATGAAAATCCATATCTTGTTAACATGATCATCCAAATCGTTAGAATCCAACTCTAAGTCCGGAGATAGATTGAACATACCTTAAAATGACGAAAATCACTGAACCGTAAGGTAGAATCCCACTCCGGTTGGTTGTATGCCACTCCAAGGTGCTATTCCACTTCCATGAACATTCCCAAGTGATAACCAATGTATAACACCAACAATATGTGTTCTAAGTGTATAGAAGTATTACTACAACTCTCTGAACTCTCAAGGTTGAGGAATGGGCGAAAGAAATGAAAGCGAAATCGGTTGTTGTCCCATTTATAATATTCTGCATTATTGACAAGTTAGCGCACGCTACTAAGCATCCCTTAGCGTGCGCTAATAATGGTTGACTTCAGAATTTGTCCGGGTGCGTCAGCGGGAATCTTATCCGGACCCATGTCCCGGCTGGCGCATGTGTTAGCCGTCCCGCTCAATAATTGAGTTCTTAGCGCACACAACTCCTATCTTCATAGCGTGCGCTAATAATGGCCCGATAGCGCGCGTTAAGATACATTCTTAGCGTGCGCTATCACGAGGTTGCTTGAGCAATTTTGCAAGTTTCTACACTTATGTACAATGATATCAATGCACGAAATATCATACTCTAATAATCAAAATCATCAATCCAAAATAATACAGGGTTGAATACATATGAAATACACCGTAATAAATCTGGATATTACATCTCTCTCGTACTAAAGTGAAGAAATGAAAAAAAGTGAGTTGATCCGCACAAAAACTGCAATTATAGAGTTGACTGCCCTGTGTGCCGCGGCCCGGCCGAAGTGTGCCGCGGCACAGGGCCTAAAATGCCCCTAGTGATCGGCAGTGTACCGCGGCCCGGAAGAGTGTGCCGCGGCAGTGACTCGGTAGTGTGCCGCGGCCCCATCGACATGTGCCGCGGCTCACGGTACAGAAGGGTTGGCAGATAAGTTGCAACACGAGTGTGCCGCGGCCCGGACGAGTGTGCCGCGGCAGTGACTCGGCAGTGTGCCGCGGCCCTGCCGGCATGTGCCGCGGCTCACGGTACAGAAGGGTTGCTCGGCCAAAAATTGGGCAATGTGTGTGCCGCGGCGCACACTCCTTGTGCCGCGGCCCACACCCCCTTAGGGTCTTAAAATGATGAAAAGTGATCCGGGAAGAGAATAAAAGCAATATGAATTAATATTTGGGAAACAATAACACGAAATGGAAGTACGGAAACCCCAAAACGGTGGTTCCAAACAATGATTACAAAGGTTCGCCCAACAAAACACAATTCGAACAATGAGAAGATTAGAAATGACATGAACTCCAACGTCAACATCGACTAATGAATCAATTTCCACAATCAAGATAATACTCTTGTCTCGATTTCCGAGTAAGGTTGAAACAATGAACAATATCGATACACAACTCGAAGTTATTCCGAACGGTGAACACTGATAAATGATTATAACGAGTGAAAATTACATAGTGACAATTACCGAATGGAAATACTGAATGATAATGACTGAATTACAACAGGGTATTACAGTATGTGCTAAAGATAGGGTGATCCGTGGCACAGATTAAGTGAGCTGCGGCCCACCGGGCGGTTTTGCTGAATATTCCGCGTTTCTGGGCCGTTTTGGAGCCTATTCTCGACCTAATCACACGGACGCATTTTAGAGGCTGAGGAGGGCTATAAATAAGCATGGAAGGGCTGAAAAAGGGGGAGAGGAGATCGATCGGAGACATCTTAGGAGGGAGAAGAACACAAGAAGCAGATTTGTGGTCGACGACAAGACCACGGATCCCTACGTTTTTTCTTAATTTTTCCGCATCTTAGTTTCTAGATCTATTCGAGTAGGGTTGTGATTGTAGCCGATTACATGATGGTTTGATCATTTATTTTTATTTCAATTCATTCGTAATTCATATTGAGTTGGATTTTTCTCATTGTTCTTAATGCTTTTTAATTGTCTGGCCAACGGTTGAATTGTTTTGAATGTCTTTATGGATTCAGGAGATGAAATTTAGGCATAGTTCTTGTGAGATGAATCATAATTTTCGTGAGATAGGAATATACTCATGGGAATTGTGAAGCCTATTTATTGTAGGAATTCTTGAACCGTTTTAGCTATCAATTATCTAATTCGAATAGGGATATATCGAGTTAATAATTCGTAGTATTTTCTATCGACCTTGGGAAAGACTCTAGAATAATTTAGGAATTCCTGGCTTGCAATCAATTGAATAAAAGTGAATTGGAATTAAATAAATATCATTCCTGATTGTTTGAGGTGAAAATCATAATCCTACACCCTTACTATTATTATCTTTATTATCACTACTATTATTTTCTATTTATTTTCTGCAATTAGTTTAGAAATAAATTCTATATAATTGTTCTTCAAATAAAATTACGAGTTGACTATATTTTGGTACTTAGTGAAATCAGTCCTCGAGGGAACGATATCTTACTTATCACTTTATTACTTGTTGACACCGTGCAATACCAAGCGACTCTAATTTTAATTTGAAGTTTTTTTTAGTCTCTATATTTTTATTTTTTTCATTATGTATTCTTTTGATTATCGTGACCCTTGGCATTTCATAAATTTCGATGTTCTTAATAATTTGCCTAATAGGGTCAGTCAGCCCCCTCCCCCGAAACAAAAGACCATGCTTGAACATTGTGTAGACGCTCTCAAAAATCCTGATAGTACCCCTCTTGAGCGAGAATGTGCAAGTCACAGTCTTGAGATTCACTATGGTTATTTTCCAGCTCATAACTTTAGTAGTGAAGTAGAGGGGGAGGTTGAGAAGAATGACATGCAGAGTTTTAGGGTCGATCCCCCAGCACCTGATATATAAGTACATAAAGTGTGATGAGCCTGTAGAAGAAGTTACCATTGATGATGTTTCCAAAGAAATTTCATTAAATTGTCATCAAACTTCGACTAATAAGGTGAACACTTATGTGCCTAAAATTTTATTAACGGCGCCACGCATAATTTTTCCTAAATCCATAATGGGAGAGATTGACCCTATTACTTGTGATTTTGTTGAGGCTGATTCTTTGAGTTCTAATGAAGTTGTGCATGATAAGTGTTTATTATTTACCCATTCGAACTCTGCTTATTTTTTCGTGCCTTACAATTATTATATTCTTCCATTATTTTTTGGTTGTCCGCATAATTATTCTTACTCATTATTTTTGGCAACCGGGCATGAACCAAAGCCTCCCTTGTGGAATAAGTGGCTTATAGATTGTAAGAAGGGGGTATTTGGCAATCTCCCTAGAAAGAAGCCACGTTAAATTTCTTTTGCCACGTCGTGCTCAAGACGTAAAATAGAGCGCTTGATGGGAGGCAACCCATAATTTTTACTTGCTTTCTAGTTAGTTGTTTTTATTTGATTTTTAGTTAATAATTTTTTCCTTTGTTTTGTTATTTCGTTTGGATTCGTGCATTCTTGTTGGCCCTTATTTCTCTAATATTTCTTTATAACCTCAATGTGTTATTATTCTTCATATTCTAGTCTTTCTTGGCTTAATGTCTACAGTTATTTCATGACTAGAGACTAAGTTTGGGGGTTCCTCATGATGTTGAGCATTATTTGATACATGGATTGACAGACGATTCCACTCAGACATGTGCTGGCGTTCAAAAAGACATTTGGAATAAGTTTCACTTTTCCTTATCTCTTTTATTTTAACATGAGTTTTATTGTTGGTGATTTTATGTGTAGTGGAATAAATTGAAGCATGTGATATTTCCTTAATTGAGATTTCATCATTGCTTTATTTTTCTTACATGCTGTTGATGGTTTTTGCAATCATGATTTTTTCGTGAATTTTTCGTGCTTCCGTGTGCAAAACTGATGTTACGATACTGATTTCTCTTGGAAGAAACGGTTGAGTTTTGGTAGAGTTTGCAGTCATCGATTTCTGTTTCCTCTGAGTATTCATGTAGGTCCAAAATTTTATCATTTTTGTAGAAATCTTAGCAGATAAGAAAGGAGACATACGTGTTTTCAAATCGCCGCCTATACGTTTGGTTATACTTTTCGGTTAGCTAGTCGTCCAATAACATCAGTCTTGTGGGCACTTGAAGTGAGTGTAGAGTCGGGCAGTTTTTCCCAAAAATTCGAGAAAATGTTCTATGATGGGAAGTCTAGTAACCGGGGGTATTCACGTGACCCGTCGTTTACTCTCGCGTAAAACGACGACCCTGAATAGATTAATATTTTAGAAATATCGCATTACCGATGATGGGAAGCCTAGTAACCGGGGGTATTCACGTGACCCGTTGTTTACTCTCGCGTAAAACAGCAACCTTGACATGCGGGAATTGCTATTCGAGTTTTTTCTCCGCTGTAGAGGGGGACTTAGTAACTAGAAGCATCCATGTGCCCCATGAGTGTCTATTACATCAAACGGTTCCCCGATATATGAGAATGGAAATCCACCCTAGGATCATCCCGATGAAATATCCCGAGATCCGAACCTAGTGGTCAACTCGAATCATCTTATTGAGCATATATAAGGGAATACTGTCCGAGGGTTATTTTTAACGATGAAACTCCTGAAATTTTAGCCACTAGACTGTGGGACTGGGCGAGTTGGCTCGTTAATTTTAACCCTTCATATTGGCGGTCGGTTAAATTCATGCTTGTTAATCTTTGAGCTTGATTTTCTTCATGAACGATTGATTAGGACTGAAATTGGTTACTTAGTGGAATCAGTGTCCTGGATGTGACTCGCTATTACGATTCTTGTACTATTCTTTGAGATTTTCAGGGTAGTATTGATTAAGTTGAGCACTATGGACTTGCATGATTATTCACGATACATTTTTGATAATTTTTGCTTGAGGACAAGCAAAGGCTCAAGTTTGGGGGTATTTGTTAGGCGTATTTTTATGCGCTTATTTATCATTATTTTATATCCATCTTGAGCCTAAATCTGCATAAATCAGCTTTTAATGCACTATTCTTATATGTTTTGTAGGAAATTGGAGTCCGGAAGCTCCAACGACGAAAAACGGGCGAAAACGGCAGTTTTTGGCCTGGGGCCGCGGCATAAGGGAAGCGGGCCGCGGCACACGCAGGTGACCAGCAAGCGCCGAACCCACTGTACCTTGAGTCGCGGCACAGATTAAGTGAGCCATGGCCCTGGAGGAAAATATGCGCCTGTGCATCCGGCTGAGAGGGGGCCGCGTACGTATTAAGTGAGCCGCGGCCCACAGGGCGGTTTTAGCTGAGCCTTCCGCGTTTCTTCGCCGTTTTGGAGCCTGTTCTCGACCTAATCACACGGACGCATTTTGAAGGCTGAGAACAGTTATAAATAAGGATTGAAGGGCTGAAAACGGGAAAGGATCATGATCCAAAGGAAGAAATCAGGGGAGGCATCGATCGATAGATAGAGAGAAGAACACAAGGAGGAGATTTGTGGGCAACGACAAGACCACGGATCCCTACAGTTTTTCTTAATTTTTCCGCATCTTAGTTTCTAGATCTATTCGAGTAGGGTTGTGATTGTAGCCGATTACATGACGGTTTGATTTATTTATTATTATTTCAATTTACTCGTTATTCGTATTGAGTTGGATATTTCTCATTGTTCTTAATGCTTTTTAATTATCTGGCCAACAGTTGAATTGTTTTGAATGTCTTTATGGATTCGGGAGATGAAATTTAGACATAGTCCTTGTGAGAATTATCATGATTTTCGTGAGATAGGGATATACTCATGGGAATTGTGAAGTTTATTTATTGTGGGAATTCTTGAACTGTTTTAGCTATTAATTATCTAATTCGAATAGGGATATATCGAGTTAATAATTCATAGTATTTTCTATCGACCTTGGGAAAGGCTTTAGAATAATTTAGGAATTCCTCGCTTACAATCAATTGAATAAAATTGAATTGAATTGAATAAAAATCACTCCTGATTGTTTGAGGTGAAAATCATAATCCTACGCTCTTATTATTATTATTATTAGTATTAGTATTATTTTCTATTTATTTTTCTACAATTAGGTTAGATATAAATTCCATATAATTATTCTTCAAATAAAATTATGAGCTGACTATATTTTGGTACTTAGTGAAATCAGTCCTCGTGGGAACGATATCTCACTCATCACTTTATTACTTGTTGACACCATGTTTGAACAATGTGTAGACACTCTCAAAAATCCTGATAGTACCCCTCTTGAGCGAGAATGTGCAAGTCACGGTCTTGAGATTCACTATGGTTATTTTCCAGCTCATAGCTTTAGTAGTGAAGTAGAGGGGGAGGTTGAGAAGAATGACATGCCGAGTTTTAGGGTCGATCCACCAGCACCTGATATATAAGTACATAAAGTGTGATGAGCCTGTAGAAGAAGTTACCATTGATGATGTTTCCAAAGAAATTCCATTAAATTGTCATCAAACTTCGACTATTAAGGTGAACACTTATGTGCCTAAAATTTTATTAACGGTGCCACGCATAATTTTTCCTAAATCCATAATGGGAGAGATTGACCCCATTACTTGTGATTTTGTTGAGGCTGATTCTTTGAGTGTTAATGAGGTTGTGCATGATAAGTCTTTATTATTTACCCATTCGAACTCTGCTTATTTTTTCGTGCCTTACAATTATTATATTCTTCCATTATTTTTTGGTTGTCCGCATAATTATTCTTACTCATTATTTTTGGCAACCGGGCATGAATCAAAGCCTCCCTTGTGGAATAAGAGGCTTGTAGATTGCAAGAAGGGGGCATTTGGCAATCTCCCTTGAAAGAAGCCATGTTAAATTCTTTTTGCCACGTTGTGCTCAAGACGTAAAATAGAGCGCTTGATGGGAGGCAACCCATCATTTTTACTTGCTTTCTAGTTAGTTGTTTTTATTTGATTTTTCATTTATAATTTTTTTTCCTTTGTTTGTTATTTCGTTTGGATTCGTGTATTTTTGTTGGCCCTTATTTCTCTAATATTTCTTTATAACCCCAATGAATTATTATTCTTCATATTGTAGTCTTTCTTGATTTAATGTCTACTGTTATTTCATGACTAGAGACTAAGTTTGGGGATCCCTCGTGATGTTAAGCAATACTTGAAGTATGGACTGACAGATGATTCCACTCAGACATGTGCTGACGTTCTAGAAGACATTTGGAATAAGTTTCACTTTTCCTTATCTCTTTTATTTTTACATGACTTTTAATGATTTTATGTGTAGTGGAATAAATTGAAGCATGCGATATTCTCTTAATTTTTCGTGGTTATAAATTGCGATTTCATTATTGCTTTATTTTTCTTGCATGCTGTTGATGGTTTTTGCAAACATGAATTTTTTGTGATTTTTTCGTGCTTCCGTGTGTAAAACTGATGTTACGATACTGATTTCTCTTGGAAGAAACGGTTGAGTTGTAGTCGAGTTGTAGTCAGCGATATCTGTTTCTGTTGAGTATTCATTTAGGTCCGAAATTTTTTCATTTTTGTGGAAATCTTAGCAGATAAGAGAGGAGACATACATGTTTTCAAATCACCGTCTATACGTTTGGTTACACTTTTCGCGTAGCTAGTCATCCAGTAACATAAGTCGTGTTGGCACTTAATTTGAGTTTAGAGTCGGACAGTTTTTCCCAAGTAACAGTCGAGATATTAATTGTTCTATGATGGGAAGTTTAGTAACCGGGGGTATTCACGTGACCCGTTGTTTACTCTCGCGTAAAACGACAACCCTAATTAGACTAGTGGTTTAGAGATTTCGCATGTGCCGATGATGGGGAGCCTAGTAACTGGGGGTATTCACGTGACCCGTTGTTTACTATCGCGTAAAACAGCGACCTTGAATCGGACATGCGGGAAATTGCTATTCGAGTTTTTTCTCCGCTGTAGAGGGGGACTTAGTAACTAGAAGCATCCATGTGCCCCATGAGTGTCTTTTACGTCAAACGGTTCCCCAATATATGAGAATGGAAATCCATCCTAGGATTATCCCGATGAATCATCCCGAGATCCGAACCTAGTGGTTAACTCGAATCATATTATTGATCATACATAAGGGAATGTTGTCCGAGGGTTATTTTTGATGATGAAACTCTTGTAATTTTTAACACTAGACTGTGGTACTGGGCGAATTGGCTTGTTTAATCTAACCCTTCATATTGACGGTCGGTTAAATTCACGCTTGTTAATCTTTGAGCTTGATTTTCTTCATGAACGATTGATTAGGACTGAAATTGGTTACTTAGTGGAATCAGTGTCCTGGATGTGACTCGCTATTACGATACTTGTACTATTCTTTGAGATTTTCAGGGTAGTATTGATTAAGTTGAGCACCATGGACTTGCAAGATTATTCACGATACATTTTGTTTAAAATTGATAATTTTTGCTTGAGGACAAGCAAAGGCTCAAGTTTGAGGGTATTTGTTAGGCGTATTTTTATGCGCTTATTTATCATTATTTTATATCCATCTTGAGCCTAAATCTGCATAAATGAGCCTTTAAAGCACTATTCTTTTATGTTTGGCAGGAAATTGGAGTCCGGAAGCTCGAACGATGAAAAACGGGCGAAAACGGCAACTTTTGGCCTGGGGCCGCGGCAGGAACCCAGTGAGCCGCGGCACAAACAGGTGACCTGAAAGTCCAGAGCGAACTGTACCCTGAGCCGCGACACAAGGATGCTGAGCCGTGGCCCAGGAAGGAAAAAAGGCGCCCAAGTATGCGCTGAAGACAGGGTGAGCCGCGGCACAGATTAAGTGAGCCGCGGCCCACCGGGCGGTTTTGCTGAATATTCCGCGTTTCTGGGCCGTTTTGGAGCATGTTCTCGACCTAATCACACGGACGCGTTTTAGAGGCTGAGGAGGGCTATAAATAAGCATGGAAGGGCTGAAAAAGGGGGAGAGGAGATCGATCGGAGACATCTTAGGAGGGAGAAGAACACAAGGATGAGATTTGTGGCCGACGACAAGACCACGTATCCCTACGGTTTTTCTTAATATTTCCGCATCTTAGTTTCTAGATCTATTCGAGTAGGGTTGTGATTGTATCTGATTACATGACGGTTTGATCATTTATTTTTATTTCAATTCATTCGTTATTCATATTGAGTTGGATTTTTCTCATTGTTCTTAATGCTTTTTAATTGTCTGGCCAACGGTTGAATTGTTTTGAATGTCTTTATGGATTCAGGAGATGAAATTTAGGCATAGTTCTTGTGAGACGAATCATAATTTTCGTGAGATAGGAATATACTCATGGGAATTGTGAAGCCTATTTATTGTAGGAATTCTTGAACCGTTTTAGCTATCAATTATCTAATTCGAATAGGGATATATCGAGTTAATAATTCGTAGTATTTTCTATCGACCTTGGGAAAGGCTCTAGAATAATTTAGGAATTCCTGGCTTGCAATCAATTGAATAAAAGTGAATTGGAATTAAATAAATATCATTCCTGATTGTTTGAGGTGAAAATCATAATCCTACACCCTTACTATTATTATCTTTATTATCACTACTATTATTTTCTATTTATTTTCTGCAATTAGTTTAGAAATAAATTCTATATAATTGTTCTTCAAATAAAATTACGAGTTGACTATATTTTGGTACTTAGTGAAATCAGTCCTCGAGGGAACGATATCTTACTTATCACTTTATTACTTGTTGACACCGTTCACTTGCGGCATAGTGTGAGGGATTTATTCACAACAATAAGTGAGTCGTTGTTGTTTGTTTTGATAGTTAGTTAGTTTTGGTAGCTAGTAGTCAGTTTTGTCATAGCAAAAAAGAACAGGAGAGATTTGTTGAATATAATGCAGTCTTTAAGGAAAAGATACATTTACATTTATGGTAGCAGCTTCTTTGACTTAATACGTTTTTTTTGTTCTGCTATGTGCCTTTTAACATTACAAATCAGTCCATTAGTATCAATGCTAAGATCAGAGCTGAGCATAATGCAGTCCTTGATGGGGTTGGATTGACAGTTTTAGTTAAGCTCAATCAAGATACAGATAACAGTTATATAGATTGTTGCTTTAATAAGTGAGTCGTTGTTTATTTTGGCAGTTAAAATAGTTTAGTCATAACAAAAAAGAACCCTTACCTAGGAGGGATTGGCTGAGTAGCGGACTCAAGTTTGTATATATATCTTCACAAGGCATTGGATCACGGAGAATGGGGGACTATTTTGAATTAGTTTAGAAAAATCAATAAACAATATGATATACAAGGATGAGAATATTAGAATAATCAGATAAAACAGAGATAGGGCTTCAATGTCAAAGAGAGAGAGAGAGAGAGAGAGAGAGAGAGAGAGACTCACGGTGGAGAGGACTGCATTTATGAAACGCTCACGGGATTTACTGGAGTCATCTTCCATCGTATTTGCAAAACTGAATCATCATTTGAAAGAGTAATACGAATTAATTTAGAAAAATCAATAAACATTATGATATACAATCTAATTCCAGAATCATGAATCTAGGAAACAGAACACGAAATAGCAGTAGCAACACAGGAGAATTGAAAACAACACACGAAATCTAAGGTACAGCGGGTTCCCGGCCGGACTCCATATCATCTTTCCGGTAAGTTACAACACAGGAGAATTGAAAAACAAACCGGGCAGAATCAAATCGGCACAACACAGGAGAATTTACAAACAAATACACTTTGAGAATAAGCGACTGAGTGTGGGAGAGGGAGTTAGACTTAAGGATTTTCAGCGAGGTAGACTTCCTGTTCAGCAGCGACGCGCCGACGGCCTACGAAGAACAGAAGAAGATGGTGAGGGAGGGAGAGCAGCCGATGGAATAGAAGAAGGAGAACTGAAGCTGATATACGAATACCAATTAAGGATTTAGGTTGTTAATATTAATAAAAATAAATTTTAATTTTATTTTTTTAAAGCTGGCCTAGCGGGTCAGCCTGGGCAGCCCGCCCGTTTAGACCGGATTTAAACGAGCTGCCAATTAAAGGCCCTAACTCGGTTTTTTAGCGGGTTAAATGGGCTGGTCCGACGGGCTCGAGCCCGTTTAACATCTCTAGTTGAGAGTTGAGAGTGAATGATTAAAATTTGACACGCTTAATTGAAATATTTGGACAAAGATTGAGCCCACCTATTTAATTGAGTAATATTCGGACAATCATTGAGCCCGTCTATTTTTTATTGATTTTTAAAGACCAACGGCTACACTGACTTCAATGTTACCGTAGATACTGAATGACATCTACCGTAACAGTGATTTATAGCAATGCTAACATCGAAAAAAAGTGTAGGCCTAGATCACTTTCAAGGCATATATGGTTATACTTTTGCTTGTAACATTGAAAAAAGCGTTGTTAAAACCCATATATGGCGTAGTGATTGCGATCTAACGTTAGGTCAGTTTTACCTGACCTGACGGTAGAAACGCCCTAATTGAACTGTTTTGTGTATTTTTGTGTTTGACCCGAGTTTGGGACAATAATGTCTCCCTTTTCCCAAAAATTTCAAAGCGGCAAAATTGCCTCCTTTTTCCCAAATATTTCGAACAACCCCCTCCCTCACAATTTCTGACAAAAAATTTATTGCAATTTCATTTTTAAATTTTTTTAAGCAAATAAAGATTAAAAGTAGTTATCCCTAAAATATGTTATTATTCATATTCTGAAGAAAATTTCATTAAAAATTTTTTTATTCACAAATTTCATCAATTTAAAATTTACTAAAAAATATGTTATTTTTATAAAAATATTATACTTCACGCCAATAATTATTTTTGAATTTTTTATTATGAAAAATATTTTTTTCAAACAGTATTCATTTCATGTAAAATAAAAATTTTAAATTTTTTTATTACATTTTGTACAAAATTGATATTATTGATTGTAATCACAAACTGCCAGTTTTGAAATTTTAAATAATATATTTTTCCAATTTTAAATAATTTTAAAGTAAATTAAATATTTATTTTAAATTTTTTATTAAAAATATAAAGTTCTAGATAAGGCAACACTTTGTAAACATATACAACAACATCAAAAAAGCAATGTTGCAGCAAGTAAAAATTTTAGAGCTACTACAATATTTTTGAGTGCAATACTAACAAAATCTGTTGCCGTAGGCCGTATATGGCGTAGTGAGGATCCAATGATTACTCAAATCCGAGAGAATATTATTAAGGGAAAGTCTCCAGGATTTGTGATTCACGAGGATGGTGTGATGAGATTCCAGAGTCGGCTTTGTGTACCGAACGACTTGGAATTGATGCAGAGTATTTTGCGTGAGGCCCATGCTACGCCTTACTCCGTTCATCCTGGTTCGAGTAATATGTACAAGGACCTAAGGAGGAACTTTTGGTGGAACGACATGAAGGAGGAGGTCCCACGGTTTGTAGCGAGATGTTTGACTTGTCAGCAGGTCCAAATCGAGTATCAGCGACCGACCGGGTTATTGCAGTTGCTTCCCGTTCCGAAATGGAAATGGGAAGATACTTCGATGGACTTCATCACGAGCTTGCCGAGATTGAAGTGTGGTATGAATATGGTTTGGGTGATTGTGGATCGTTTGACCAAGTCGGCATATTTTCTGGGAATCAAGGATACTTGGGGTCCGGAAAGGTTGGCTCGTGTATTTATTGCACAGATTGTGAGGCTCCACGGTACTCATACATCTATTTGATGCGATGTAAGTCTGAATCTTTTGATAAGTTCAAAGAATTCAAGGCTGAAGCGGAGAAGCGTCATGGACAGAGTATCAAGTCACTACGATCTGATCGTGGTGGCGAGTATCTTAGTGGAGAGTTTTTGGAATTCATGACACATGAGGGGATTACTTCCCACCTCACTGCGCCTGGTACACCACAACAAAATGGTGTTGCTGAACGAAGGAATCGTACTTTATTAGAGATGGTTAGGTCAATGACGATTTATTCTGATTTACCTATTTTGTTTTGGGGATACGCCTTAGAAACAACGGCATACATTCTAAACTTGGTGCCTTCGAAATCAGTTCCAAAAACACCCACAGAACTGTGGAGTGGGCGCAAGCCCATTCTAGGACATGTTCGGATTTGGGGTTCACCAGCACACGTGCTGAATAAGGAAGCTGATAAGTTGGCATCTCGTACAGAAGTAAGAGTGTTTGTAGGATATCCGAAGGGAACGAATGGTGGCTTATTCTACAGTCCTAAAGATCAGAAGGTCATTGTTAGCACCAATGCCCGATTCTTAGAGGAGGACTATGTAATAGCTACAAGACTAGGAGTGAGGTCATTCTAGAAGAACTTAGGGGCGAGATTTCGATAATACCAATTGTACAAACACCTAGTGTACCACGTATCGACACTATTGTGGATACACAAACCAAGGAAACGCC
Source organism: Orobanche coerulescens (assembly GCA_033398695.1). Classification (NCBI taxonomy): domain Eukaryota; kingdom Viridiplantae; phylum Streptophyta; class Magnoliopsida; order Lamiales; family Orobanchaceae; genus Orobanche; species Orobanche coerulescens. The sequence goes on along the minus strand of CM065811.1, from coordinate 87,850,477 downwards.
TCATCGTAGTGGGAGGGTTGTTCATCAACCTGAACGTTTCACCGGCGTGGGAGCATTTGTTAGGAGTATGCCCTCGAATGCCACTCAGAGGATGTTGAGTGAGGGCATTGTACTTGATATTATGTAAATCATTATCATAAGGTAAATGAATGTTTCTTTATAAACTGGTAGTTACTGGCATTCCTAACTCGTAAATATACATATAGAAACTAGTCCGTGTATTTGAGAGCAAAACGTTCCACTCCTTACTGGATAAGGGGATAGGCACTGGAAAGGTTTATAGCTCAAATACTCAATCGTTCGCAAGTCGATGAAACTTGACTGGGTGTTAAGTTTATGTGAAGACTTGTATGACGTGTTCTTTAACATGGAGAATGCCTGTCGAACACTAATGGTTAGTGGGAGCACACATTATAGGTATGCTAATTGGATTAGTATACTCGAACCGACTCACCCTCGATTCGTCACACGGATTGTAATACCCCCAAGTTATTCATGGTATATTACAGCGCCGTGAGCCCCTCCGTGGGACCCATAAAGCTAATCATACGCGGAACTATAAAACTTGACCGAGAAGGTCCAAATAGAACAAAATGAAGGACAACACAAAGGGTATTCAAAACATATCCAATGTATCCAAATACCTCAATACAAAATCAATACCTCGGCAACACAGGCCGGAACATCAAGGAACTGAAAAACAATACTCGAGTACTCAATAACCATTCCAGTACAACAACACTGAATGGAGGAACACAAAACATAACCAGAGACAAGACACAGTATCGCGCTTTCCCATTATCTTCATGCCGACCCGATATGTGCCTGTCCGCTCTCCTGGAACCTGAAATACATAAAAAGTTTTTCCCCCATAAAGGGGTTAGCCGTCGAATAGCTAGTGCAAGTATATCGAATATGAAATACAATACTCCTCGACAATAAAGTAAAGGTAACCATCAATTCATCAATTCAAGACTAGTATTCTGGAATAACTAAATCTCATAGCATCACCTCAATACATACATGATCAACCGTGGAACCGCACCAGAGGCTACGGAACCCTCAGAGGACTCGTCGGTCCATCCCAGAGTGGTTAACTCATATTATCCGTGGAATCGCACCAGAGGCTATGAAACCCTCAGAGGACCCGTCGGCCCATCCCAGAGTGGATATAAACAATCATGCCATTCATATATCTTACTTTCAAAGTCGAGAATGTACAATCATAAATATATACTTGCCTTTGAGACATCGAGAAATCGAACGGAAAAGAGTGTGAGTTCGGTAGGTCCAAGAATGCACTTCCGGTACCTATGATTTGTAAGGGATATGATAATCAATAATCCATACTCATAATTCACGAAGAAACTCCCGAAAACCGTCTACGATTCACAAAAATACAAGAGTAAACAACTAGAGGTTCGAAAATCACCCAAACCTTCACAGGTCCGAACACGGCACAAACCAATCCGTAAAATCGTAGGAAAAGCATGTATACGGGGTAGATATATCATATTCTCAAGATTCTCAAGCTTCAATACGGATAAATTGAACGAATCTAAGAAAAACACCAAAATTCCCAAAAATATGGTTCTAAGGATTTTTACCTTGATTTGGATGATAAAATGGATTAGATGTTGTTAAATCCTTGTTTTCCAACCAAAGATGTTGATATCTGAAGAAATATCGCTTCCAAACTCCCCGAATTGCCCAAACCCACTGCTCCCGATCGGAAATGTGAGAAGAATGAAAAAAATGACGAAATGGAAGTCAACTGTCCATTATATACTCGCCCAGTATAGCGTACGTTACCTGATAGTCCAGACAGCCTGACAACCTCACTGCCTCTGCCGACCAGCCCGTTAGCGTGCACTACGGACGGATGTTAGCACGTGCTACTGACCACGAATAGCATGCGCTAACGAACTACTAGCGCGCGTTAACTGCTAGTCTAGAAAGCAGGATGAGTTACTGGTTCTGGCCTGACTGGTCCCTTAGCACGCGCTACGGCTCAAAGCTAGCATGCGCTACTCAGGGAGAATTAGCATGCGTTATCCTAGGCCTAGCGTGCATTATTTCTCTGACCCAGAACACTTCCGCAAGGTCTAAACAACACAATCGTGATCCAAACAAGGTACGAAACTCTATAACAATATCGACAACATCACAAAGAGTTTATAGAGCGACAAAATAGGAAGAACGACAAAGTTAAACAGTCAATAAAAAGTATGGGTATTACATTCTCCCCCTCTAAAAAAAAGTTTCGTCCCGAAACATAAGAAATAAAAAGTTCGGGGTACTCCGACCGTATCTTCTATTCCGTTTCCCAAGTCGCCTACTCGACTCCATGTCTCGACCATTGCACTTTAACCAGTGGAATGGTCTTATGCCGAAGTTGTTTCTCCCGACGCTCAAGGATCTTCACGGGTCTCTCCGGAAAGGTAATATCCTCGGCTACGTCAATCTCACTATAGGCGATAACATGGCTCGGATCCGGCACGTACTTTCTCAACTGAGACACATGAAAAACACTATGGACATGACTCAAAGCTGGAGGCTACGCCAAGGGATAAGCTAAATCTCCAACCCTGTCCAAAATCTCGGAAGGCCCGATATACCTCGGACTAAGTTTCCCCTTTTCCCTGAACCGGAAAACCCCTCTGGTCGGCGACACCTTGAGTAAGACATGACCCCCCACTTCGAACTCCAAGGGTCGACGACAATTATCAGCATAAGATTTCTGACGGCTCTGGGCAGTCAGAAACCGGTCCCGGATGATAGAAATCTTTTCCTTAGTCTCCATCAACATGTCCGGATCTATTCCGATTAGCTCCGAAGCTTCGTCCCAACATAATGGCGACCTACATCGCCTACCATAAAGTGCCTCGAATGGTACCATTTTGATAGACGCATGCCAACTATTATTGTAGGCAAACTCGATCAACGGCAAGTGAAGCTACCAATCATTACTCCAGTCTAAGGCACAAGCTCGCAACATATCCTCCAACATCTGAATCGTTCTCTATGTCTGACCGTGTGACTGAGGGTGAAAGGACATGCTCAATCTCAACTGAGTACCCAAAGCCTGATGAACGGCCTGCCAAAAATGCGATACGAAACGACCGTCTCGATCAGAAACAATGGTCTTGGGGGCACCGTGTGTTGTGTTAAGAATTAACACCTCCCGACCGGCGATCGCCTCGGAGGTCGGGCGACCGAGTCACTGCCGAGCGGCCGAGGCAGACCTGCCGACCAGCGACCGGGCGGCCAAGCCTTAACCCAGCGGACATGCTAGACTGGCCAACCGAAGGTCCCAGGACAAGTCCCGGTGCCGAGCGATCGAACTCAGATACGATCGTCGCCCGGTACTCGGCGACCGACTCCTGGCGATCGACGAACAGACGACCATCCCTCGACACCTGCCGACCGACCCTTGGTGACCGACTAATGCCGACCTCCAGCAACTGGCCAATGGCGTCCTCTGTTGACCAGCTAGAGACGACCGCCTCATGTCGATCAGCGCCGATGGCCATCCAATCGGCCAAGGCCGAGCCTCAAGAATGGCACCACGTGCAAGGGCCAAGACAAGATCCGCGAATCACGGGTCATTGACCACAGCCTGGCAGAATCTCTCCACCAGCCGACAAGCCGCCGAAAGCTTGTCAGTGGGGCCGCATGTTGACTGACTCCGGACACGTGATGGCTCCTTATTGGACCGCCCAGCTGGCGCCAGCTACTGCATTGGACTTTATACGGACTGCCAGCCTCTTTCTTGGAATTTAGCCCGACAACCCGGGTGATCGCCCCATTATAATATTGGCCGGCAAACGATCGGCACATTATTATAATGGCCGGAAGGCGATCGCCCGCCAGAGGACAGGACCCGGCTTCCACTATAAATACTAGGCACCCTGCACTTGTCCAACTCTATGCACTATCGCAATTTCAGCATACATTACAGAAGCAAAACATCAAGCACTTGGCTACTTCCAACTCTTGGCAACAGCTATCATTCGGTCTTACTTCTCCCGGACTCTCTCATCAGGAAGACGGTCGGCGGGGACGAAGAACACCGAGCTTCGCTCAAGAGCCGGATTAACAGAGTCTTTTTACACTCATTGTATTTAGATTTCTCTCATTAATACTTGTATCCACGAATATTCGTATTAATATCATCTCGCGAGAGAATTCAAGCCCGGGCCTAACAAACCCGGAAAATCTTGTATTATTTATCTTCTCTCGGAAGTGCTCCCGCAATTATTGTTTGTTGTCCGTCTCCAGCAGTATTAATCTTCGGATAAATATTTTGGGCAACAACAATTGGCGCTAGAGGAAGGGGCTCCAACCCTCGAATTTTTACACCTACCGTCCCGAAGAACACTCACTGTTCTCGGGGCAGATACTTGAAGTGACACTCACTGCACTTCAAAGAAATCCTTCAGAAATCATGTCTTCCGCCTCCGCGTCGAAGAAAGCCACGACTCACTCGGCTGCACCCTGCCTGGCCCCACCGAGCCGCAGCCGATGGTGGAAGGTAGCCGCCGCGATCAGAGACGCTCGATCCCGTCCCGGGACGACGGCCCGAGCCTCTCGCTCGATCAGTTCCGAACCAATGAACAGATCGAAGAGGCCATAGCCGTCCTTCGGGAGCGACGGAGTGCTCTCGACGCGCCTCCTGCTATCACCCTGCCTCCCGCCGAAGTCCAAGCGAAGCTCAAGGCACATCGCCGAGCGATCGCCAGAGGCTCTCGCCGCAAGAAGAGGCGCGGCAGCCTGGGCACGTCTGTCTTCGATCGCTCAGGCGTGACCCGACTCGGCGACCGGGCTCCGGCCTCGGCCTACGAGGCGACGGAGTTTGAATCCGTCACCAGGAGCTCGGCCTACCCGGCTCCCAGAAGGCAATCCAGCCGCCTGGCTCCTGCTCGCCAAATTCCCGAGGTCGGCAGCAGCGGAGTCCAGAGATCGGTACACGATCGCCTCGGCTCCCGCTCCCAAAGCCGATCCGCAAGCAACCGAGCCGCGGCGATTGCCGCATTACAACGTCAGATCGACGACGTGAAGGCGCTCCTGCAATCCGGGCCAGGCGCCGTGAAGACGATCGCCGAGCCGAGCGAGCCGCTCGCGATCGACATCGAGCTCGCCTCCGTGCAGCACAGGATCGCTCCCCCGCAAACACCCGTGTACGAGGGGCGATCGGACCCCCAGACGCACCTGAAGAAGTTCAACATCTACATGACCGGGTGTGGGGCATCGGACGCGACCCGGTGCCGAATGTTTCCTCTGACGCTGGACGACCTTGCCCACCGGTGGTACACCTCATTGCCACCTCGGTCCATTGGCTCCTTTAACGAGCTGGCACACGTCTTCACGGAACACTTCGCCACCAGGGTCGTCCGGCCAGAAGGTTGCTTTCGCATGATGCAAATCAAGCAGGGAGAAGAGGAGTCCGACTCGGACTACATCGACCGGGTAGACGTGATCATCCTCAACGGCGAGCCCGTAAGCGATGAGACCGCCCTCTACGCGGTCCTAGGAGGTTTTCAGGGCTTCTCGCCTATGTTCAGGCATATCACGAAGACCCTACCGACGACCTACACGGGCTTTCGGGCTAGAGCCGCAGATTTCCTGTCCAGGCAAAGGTTTCTCCTTAGCCTAGGAGTAGAGCGATCGGCGCCCGCGCGACGACCTCCAGTCTCCCAGCCCGATCGCTACTATCCAGCAGTGCCGGAGGACTCGCTCACCGCCTACAGTCCATTTTAAATAAGGGACTAACTCCCGCCGATCGCCGATATCAACCTACGAATAAAGCGATCGGCTGCCGAGCGACGATCGCCAGTCTTCCGGCCGATCGCCGATCGTCGCGCTACGTCATCAGCAACCCGGTGGACACGATCGCCATCTACAGTCCAGCATATAACATGACGGACTAAGGCATAAGATCGCCTCCACCGCACATCATAAAGCCATGGTCCTGGCAGTCGATGGAACCGGCTGTTTCGGCCATGCAAGGTCCCTTTCGGCCGAGATCGCCTGCCCTTCGTTTAAATACGAGGCCGGCGTAGTCTGAGGGCTCTCCAACATTAATCAGTGGACCCATGCCACAACCCCGTCTCAACGTACACCGTCGAGGTCGTCCATCTCCATGGCTGGCCGAGGTGGAAGCAGAGCTAACAAGCCGCGGGCGTGGAGTTGATTCATCCGACGCTGCCCCGCGCAAGGACTCCTCTAGACCGAGACCGCACGCCCTTCGTTTAAATACGAGGCGAGGCGCAGCCTAACAGAGGACCCTCATAAGAAAGTGAGTCACGAGACACTCAATGTCTTCGCGCACCAAGATACGGTCATGGAGTCGGTCCATCGATCTCCGCGACTGTGCACGATTCCTCAAACAAGCGAAACCACCAAGTTTCCGAGAGGGATCGGCCAATGTTGTTTTTGCAGGTACAAGACCGAAAGATAGCTAGCCAATCGACCATGATAGCCCAAGTCCGAAATCATACGTCAGCTCAGCAAGATCGCCCGTCCTCATCCTTACACGATCGCCAGCAAGAACCACCTCGCCCCATGTCTTCAACATAGGAGCAAGCTGGGGGGCAATTGTTGTGTCAAGAATTAACACCTCCCGACTGGCGATCGCCTCAGAGGTCGGGCGACCGAGTCACTGCCGAGCGGCCGAGGCAGACCTGCCGACCAGCGACCGGGCGGCCAAGCCTTAACCCAGCGGACATGCTAGACTGGCCAACCGAAGGTCCCAGAACAAGTCCCGGTGCCGAGCGATCAACCTCAGATACGATCGTCGCCCGGTACTCGGCGACCGACTCCTGGCGATCGACGAATGGACGACCATCCCTCGGCACCTGCCGACCGACCCTTGGTGACTGACTAATGCCGACCTCCAGCAACTGGCCAATGACGTCCTCTGTTGACTATCTAGAGACGACCGCCTCATGTCGATCAGCGCCGATGGCCATCCAATCGGCCAAGGCCGAGCCTCAAGAATGGCACCACGTGCAAGGGCCAAGACAAGATCCGCGAATCACGGGTCATTGACCACAGCCTGGCAGAATCTCTCCACCAGCCGACAAGCCGCCGAAAGCTTGTCAATGGGGCCGCATGTTGACTGACTCCGGACACGTGATGGCTCCTTATTGGACCGCCCAGCTGGCGCCAGCCACTGCATTGGACTTTATACGGACTGCCAGCCTCTTTCTTGGAATTTAGCCCGACAGCCCGGGTGATCGCCCCATTATAATATTGGTCGGCAGACGATCAGCACATTATTATAATGGCTGGAAGGCGATCGCCCGCCAGAGGACAGGACCCGGCTGCCACTATAAATACTAGGCACCCTGCACTTGTCCAACTCTCTGCACTATCGCAATTTCAGCATACATTACAGAAGCAAAACATCAAGCACTTGGCTACTTCCAACTCTTGGCAACAGCTATCATTCGGTCTTACTTCTCTCGGCCTCTCTCATCAGGAAGACGGTCGGCGGGGACGAAGAACACCGAGCTTCGCTCAAGAGCCGGATTAACAGAGTCTTTTTACACTCATTGTATTTAGATTTCTCTCATTAATACTTGTATCCACGAATATTCGTATTAATATCATCTCGCGAGAGCATTCAATCCCGGGCCTAACAAACCCGGCAAATCTTGTATTATTTATCTTCTCTCGGAAGTGCTCCCGCAATTGTTGTTTGTTGTCCGTCTCCAGCAGTATTAATCTTCGGATAAATATTTTGGGCAACAACACCGTGCAATCTTACGATCTCAGCTATAAAGGTTCGAGCCAACCTCTCCGGTCCCCAAGTATCCTTAATACCCAAGAAGTGTGCAGACTTGGTCAACTGGTCGACGATTACCCAAATCATATTCATTTCGGCCCTAGTTCTTGGCATGCCAGAGATAAAGTCTATAGAAATGTCTTCCCACTTCCACTCGGGAATAGGAAGCAGCTTCAACAACCCCGCTGGTCGTTGATGTTCGATCTTAACTTGCTGACACATCAAGCACCACAATGCAAATTCCGTGACATCCTTCTTCATGTTATTCCACCAATAATTGCGCTTCAAGTCTTTGTACATCTTACTCATTCCGGGGTGGATTGAGTAAGGTGTAGCATGAGCTTCTCAGAGAATTCTCAGCCTCAACTATAGTTCATTCGGAACACAAAGCCTGCCTTGAAATCTCAAGATACTATCTTCGTGAACCATAAAGCCAGGAGCTTTTCCTTTAATTACATCTTCCTTCAGTTGAGAGATCATCGGGTCACTCCACTGTTTCCCTGTGATGTCGTCAACCAAGGACGAAGTAATTTCGAGAGTACACAACTGTCCTTGTACTCGTTGAAGCCAAACTTCTATTCCTTGCTCGATTAAATCCTGACGAATCTTTGTCTGAGAAGTAAGAACCTCGAGCATCTGGAGAGATGCCGATTTGCGGCTCAAAGCATCCGCGACAACATTGGCTTTACCCGGGTGGTAAATAATTTCTAAATCGTAATCCTTTATCAACTCTAACCAACGTCTCTGTCTCATGTTCAGCTCTTTCTGACTGAAAATATACTTCAGGCTCTTATGATCGGTATAAATCCGACACGGAGAGCCATACAAATAATGCCGCCAAATCTTGAGTGCGAAGACAATTGCGGCCAACTCCAAATCGTGAGTAGGATAGTTCATCTCGTACGGCTTTAGTTGTCGTGACGCAAAAGCTATCGTCTTATCATGCTGCATAAGCACACAACCAAGGCCTTGACCCAAAGCGTCACTATAAACCGCAAAGCCCTCACTACCATGTGGTAAAGTTAAAATCCACGCTGAAGTCAAACGTCTCTTCAGCTCATCGAAGCTCTATTGTCTCTCATCCGTCCAAAGAAATTTTTTCGTCTTCTAGAGTAATTTCGTAAGCGGCCGAGCGAGTTTCGAGAACCCCTCAACAAACCGACGGTAATACCCAGCAAGGCCCAAAAAACTACGAACTTCCTTAACATTTTTAGGCGGTGCCCAGCCTAGCACTGCCTCAATCTTCTGCGGGCCTACACGAACCCCTTTGGCCGAAATCACATGGACGAGAAACATAACTTCTTCCAACCAGAATTCACATTTCGAGAATTTCGCATAGAGGTGCTCGGTTCTCAAAATATCTAGTACCAAACGCAAGTGTCGGGTATGTTCCTCTTTATCTCGAGAATAAATCAAAATGTCGTCAATAAAGACGACTACACACCTGTCGAGATACTCGATGAATATCTTGTTCATTAACTGCATGAATACTGGCGGTTCATTAGTCCAACCAAAAGGCATGACTACAAATTCATAATGCCCATACCTCGTCCGAAATGCATTCTTCGGAACATCGGACTCTTTCCCCTGAGTTGATAGTACCCTGATCTCAAGTCAATTTTTGAGAAAACTGCAGCCCCCTGCAACTGATCAAATAAATCGTCTATACGAGGCAAAGGATACTTGTTCTTGATGGTCACTTTGTTCAGCTCACGGTAGTCGATGCACAAACGTAGTGAACCATCCTTCTTTCTCACAAAAAGGACAGGCGCGCCCCAAGGCGAAGCACTCGGTCTGATGTACCCTTTCTCCAGAAGCTCTCCCAACTGATTCTTTAATTCTTGCATCTCGGAAGGTGCCATCCGATAAGGTGCCTTAGAAATCGGGGCCGCATCAGGCTCTAAATCCATAGAAAATTCTATTTCTCGATCTGGTGGTAATCCCAGGAGGTCGTCTGGAAAAACATCGGGATACTCATTAACAACCGGAATCGAAGAGAATTCGACTTCGTTCCCTTCCGTCTTCAAGGAATAACATCAATAGCCCGTACAACCTTTATTCAAAAGTTTTACGGCCTGCATGGCACTAATAAGTAACTTGGATTGGCCCAACTTACATCCCAAAAATGAGTACTCGGATCCATCTCCTCATGATGATAACCTTAGTACGGTAATTCATAATCGTTTAGTGACTATCAAGCCAATCCTTGCCGAGGATCACGTCCTCACCTTCCATATCAACTACAATCAGATTTGATAACCAATCCATACCGGATATAATCACCGGAAAATCTTTAATCTCCCGGTTCCCCACAATTCTATCCCCTCTAGGTAGTTTCACAATGAAGGGATCAAACAGTCATACAAGTTATATTCAAACGGCGTACACACTCCAAGAAAATGAAAGAATGGGTAGCACCCGTATCAAAAAGTACACAAACTGGATGAGATAAAATATGAATGGTACCTAAGGCCACCGCTGCATCGGGTTTGTTTGTTAGACGCATCTCGTACACTCGTGGTTGTACCGAACCGACGCTAGAGTTTCCCCCTCCAGCATTCTGACCCCGTCCCCGGCCCCTGCCGTAATTCTGTTGAGACTGACCAAAAGATTGCCGAAGATTCACGCCTTGATCAAGTGGCGCTGGGGCAGAAGCCCGAGTGTCTAAAGTCTGATTTGGTTTGGAACAATAAGCCACCCTCTGTCCCATCTGTCCGCAAGTGTGACACTTCAAAGGTGGGAAATTGCATTCCAAATTAACGTGGCATGGACGACCACAATTATAGCAAGTCACCGTGTGAGTTGTGGTGCCCGGTGCAGAGCAAAACCCCCTCTTTCCTTTAGCAGAACGTGACGACTGTCCGGCGGAACGGTTAGTCGTCTATGACCTCTGGAAGTTGCCACTCTTAGGGCCAGAAAAATTTCCTGCGATCTTCTGCTTCTTCGGTTCTTCATTGGTGTCATTGTCGGGGCTTAACAAATCATGGGCCAAAGCTCTATCCTGATATTCCTTCAACATGGTGCAAGCAAATCCAGCCATGTACCGCCGTAAGTCCATATTCATCCGTATATCAAAGTCACGGATCTTATCACGCTCGTTTCGCACTTGATCTTTCACGTGAATCAATTGCTGGTTGTACTCCACGATCGCCTGCGAAAACTCAGCCTCCAAAAGTTCTTTAAACTCATCCCACGTAGCAACACGATCCTGTGGCTTGATGACTTTCCACCACGTAGCAGCCTCCTTGGTGAGGAAATACTGAGTAATCGGTACTTTCCTCGCTTCGGGACAATCGACCGCTTCAACAATTTTCTCCAACTCCGCTAGCCAAACCTCCCATCCTAACGGGTCTATGGCACCGCCAAACTGAGGAGGGTGCATACGAATTACATTTTGAAGCAAGGCATCCGCGTTCGGGTTCGGATTATTCAGCTGAACGATTTGGGCTAAAATGGTCATCTAGTTAGCCAATTGTTGAAGTACGTTCTCAACTCCAATGTCTGCGCTGTTCCCCTGGCCAGTCGACTGGTCGTGCTGACTTTCGGTGTCAGGATGCAGCGAGTTAGATAGGCTATGGTTTGTCGATCCTGCAACCGAACTAAGGGAAGTGACCGTGCCACGTTCTCGTCCACGTCCACGGCCACGAACACGGCCTTGTCCCCTACCAGCTGACATGCTGAAGAACACACAAGGCACGTAAGTACAATTCAATCTTACATCACCGAAGTGACCGATTATCAAAATACCAAAGCAGAAGCAAAACTATAAGGGAAACGTCAGAAGAGCAGGAGGTCTTACAAGTATCGGTCGCACTGTGATGATGGCAAAGTAGTGATACTGTAGAAAAACGATGACTCAATCGACCCAAAAGACCTACAGCCTAGGTATGCATAGACCTAAGCTCTGATACCATATTATGTAACACCCCCAAGTTATTCAGGGTATATTACAGCGCCGTGAGCCCCTCCGTGGGACCCAAAAGGCTAATCATACGTGGAACTATAAAACTTGACCGAGAAGGTCCAAATACAACAAAATGAAGGACAACACAAAGGGTATTCAAAACATATCCAATGTATCCAAATACCTCACAATACAAAATCAATACCTCGGCAACACAGGCCGGAACATCAAGGAACTAAAAAACAATACTCGAGTACTCAATAACCATTCCAGTACAACAACACTGAATGGAGGCACACAAAACATAACCAGAGACAAGACACAGTATCACACTTGCCCATCATCTTCATGCCGACCCGATACCTGTCTGTCCGCTCTCCTGGAACCTGAAATACATAAAAAGTATTTCCCCCATAAAGGGGTTAGCCGTCGAATAGCTAGTGCAAGTATATCGAATATGAAATACAATACTCCTCGACAATAAAGTAAAGGTAACCATCAATTCATCAATTCAAGACTAGTATTCTGGAATAACTAAATCTCATAGCATCACATCAATACATACATGATCAACCGTGGAACCGCACCAGAGGCTACGGAACCCTCAGAGGACTCGTCGGTCCATCCCAGAGTGGTTAACTCATATTATCCGTGGAATCGCACCAGAGGCTATAAAACACTCAGAGGACCCATCGGCCCATCCCAGAGTGGATATAAACAATCATGCCATTCATATATCTTACTTTGAAAGTCGAGAACGTACAATCATAAATATATACTTGCCTTTGAGACATCGAGAAATCGAACGGAAAAGAGTGTGAGTTCGGTAGGTCCAAGAATGCACTTCCGGTACCTATGATTTGTAAGGGATATGATAATCAATAATCCATACTCATAATTCACGAAGAAACTCCCGAAAACCGTCTACGATTCACAAAAATACATGAGTAAACAACTAGAGGTTGGAAAATCACCCAAACCTTCACAGGTCCGAACATGGCACAAACCAATCCGTAAAATCGTAGGAAAAGCATGTATACGGGGTAGATATATCATAATCTCAAGATTCTCAAGCTTCAAACCGGATAAATCGAACGAATCTAAGAAAAACCCCAAAATTCCCAAAAATATGGTTCTAAGGATTTTTACCTTGATTTGGACGATAGAATGGATTAGATGTTGTTAAATCCTTGTTTTCCAACCAAAGATGTTGATATCTGAAGAAATATCACTTCCAAACTCCCCGAATCGCCCAAACCCACTGCTCCCGATCAGAAATGTGAGAAGAATGAGAAAAATAACGAAATGGAAGTCAACTGTCCATTATATACTCGCCCAATCTAGCGTACGTTACCTGATACTCCAGACAGCCTCACAACCTCACTTCCTCTGCCGACCAGCCCGTTAGCATGCGCTATGGACGGATGTTAGTGCGCGCTACTGACCACGAATAGCGTGCGCTAACGAACTCCTAGCACGCATTAACTACCAGTCCAGAATGCAGGATGAGTTACTAGTTCTGACCTGACTGGTCCCTTAGAGCGCGCTACGGCTCAAAGCTAGCATGCGCTACTCAAGGAGAATTAGCGTGCGTTAGCCTAGGCCTAGTGTGCGTTATTTCTCTGACCCAGAACACTTCTGCATGGTCTAAACAACACAATCGTAATCCAAACAAGGTAGGAACTCTATAACAATATCGACAACATCACAAAGAGTTTACAGAGCGACAAAATAGGAAGAACGACAAAGTTAAACAGTCAATAAAAAGTACAGGTATTACACGGATTTCACTCTGAGACAGTCAATGACGGAATCGAAAGGTTGTGATAGGTATTCGTGAACCTTCGACTTGAGGATTTAGTAGGGATGTGCTTTTGACGTCAAGATTTTCATTAGAGTAGTTCGACCCTGTAAACCGGAAGGTGGGGGTCAACCTCGATGTGCATCTTGATAGGCAACTAGCAGGTCCTACTGAATATCAAGATAGAATTCTTTCTCCCGTTAGTGAGTGGGTTATATGTCCTATGCGGTTATTGGCAGATGAGATCATAAGTCTTTGGCCAAAGCATTGGAGCTAGTTGTATTAGATACACGAAAGCTCGATGATCTCGATTTGCATTAACGCATGCATAGCGTCAAGTACAGATAGGGTTTGACTGGTCGTGCCCCTATATTTTGATCGGGATATTTGAAAGAAGGGTTTATACGTATACTGGTATTCACGACAGAATGGTTCTTGAATGATCCCATCATTCGTTCTCAGTTGGGGTACAGTGTAGGCCGTCAGGCTGGATAGGTGGTGCTACTACTCTTTGGTTCCTCCCATTGCTGACTGAGACGGACCTACCGAGTCGCGCAATAGGATTGACGACGGAATGAATCAAGCTTATTATCTCATTATCAATATTAGATATTGAATATCTAATTTGGGACATTGGATGTCTGAATCGATTTATTGGGTAAATTGATTTACGGCCAAATGAATTAAATATATTACTGGGTGATTAATTTAATTCATGAATATAATTATTTCTTGTAGAAATTAATTATGTTATTATGTATTTGGTATGATTAATTAATTGGATTAATTAATCGATATAAATTCATCGGAACGGAATCGGAGTTTATCTATTTGGATTATCGGGAGTCTGAAACGGACCGAACTTGTCCGGCTCCTTCTAGATGGCCGCCCCAAAACACCTACTCCCTCCATTGTCTTGGTCTTCACTTGGTGGGGTACTAGCTTTGTGACAATTCAAGGGGACAATATATCACTTTGGTGATTTTATCAAATGGGAGGTGATTTGGTATGATATGATGAGAATATATGTGTGAAGACCATATCTCCTTGGCCATAAACTTCATATCATGGTTATGGAAGTGTAAGGAGAGAGGAAAAAGTTTTTTTCCAAGGCTTCATACTATTCATCATCATCTTCATAACATTCATAAGTTTTTCTTGGAGGAAATTTTGTGAGATAGAGAGAACATAGACTAAATACTTGGAGTGTTGTAATCTTGTTTTTGCAAAGCTTCTACAACCTTGTTCTAGCCGTATCCTTGGAGGATAACAAGGTTTAGTCATTCTGGTCATTTCTCCAGCGCGTGACAAGTAGAGACGTTGTCTTTTCGGCGTCGGATCATTCAAGTGCTTGGAGCGCATTGGATCGTAGGGAATTCTTTTCAAGCTTGGGGAATAGCTCAAGAGAAGGAATCCATTTAATCAACGGACTACAAGGGTGAGTTTCTTATATCTCTTGTATTTCGTTTTAATATTCGTATATACGTAGCTCGATCAATCCTCGTAGGGATTCGGATCGAATTAATTTTCGTTTTACCGCTTCTGCTGGGCCTTCGATTTAGGCACCGAATCCCAACATTGGTATCGGAGCGTAGGTATTGCAATCGTGTATACGATATTGGCATTTGGAATGCTTGATTAGATGGTGTATGATTTGGAATCATAATCGTATTAATCGTTAATTTTCTATTGTTCATCCAAAAATTATTTTTTCATGACTTCATGTTACAATGTAAATCTATTTTTATTTTGAAAACTGATTTAAAGTGTAATATAAAGATTAAAAAAATATTATTTTTGGAATCGAAGCAACGAGCCGCAGCGTAATCGGACCGGCACCACAGAAGTTGCTGCCTCGCGGTCCGAGGCAGCAGATCGCGATCTGGACCCGTGATCGGCCACGCTCGGCAGTCTGTGCCGGCAGTGCTCGGCAGCCCGTGCCGGGCATGCTCGGCAGCCTGCTGGGCAGTGCTCCGGCCGTGTTTTTCGACTCCGTTTTTTATATTTCGTTCGATAATTAATTTCCCACAAATTAAATTGGATTTAATTTGACTAAGATTTAATTTTTGGTAATTTTATCTTAGGGGAATTAATTAATAAAATATTTTTCGTCCGGAACAAGTTAAAATTAACGGTTGTTTGAATTAATTGGATTAATTCGTTTTGGATGAATCGATTGGATCGGTTTGTATTGTTGATTAGATCAATGTATCTCTACGCTTTCCATTTATATAGCATTTATTGGATGAAAGCTTTTGAATGGGGATGTGGTTCGTGGACTTAGTTTTTGAATCATTTGTTTATTCGATTGGGTTGTAAAGGCTGTTTTGAGCCTATTTATTTTACTAGAAATATTTGTATCTAGGATGCAATTTTCAATGTAAAATTCATATGTAATGACGAATACCGGAGGAAGATCCGTTTCGAGAAGACGAAGATTCAAGACGAAGACTTGTAATTAGATTACGGAGTTTTTGTTTTCTGGGAACGGTCCATGAACCACATGTTGGTAGCAACTAGGTTGTGCTATGCTTCCGAGTTATCGGGGTAGTCGTTTGGGGAGGATAGATAAATTACTGGGAGCGCATTGGATGCCTTCGGTTGGAGCAAATTTTATCCCTAGAAACCTGATAGGTTGCTGGAGAAGATTCAATTGTGAAACTGATTTGCGTCGATGGTATAAACTTAACTTGTTGTTGGGATAACAATCCCTGTATCGAAATTGTTGGGATAACAATCCCTGTATCGAAAGATCATGACAGAATGTTTTGACAATGTGCCAATCCAGCATACAACAAACAGCCGTATCGAAAAGCTGATCAAAGGTGTCAACTTGTATCGAAGACTTCTCGTAGTCCCAACATACAGTGAATCAATCATACAGCAAAGGAGTCTCATTAAGACTAAGTATGGAAGCTGTCTCCAATCGACAATACAGCTATCATTCCATACAGTATTCAAACAGGACAAGAAGGAATCTTTGTTATTCGCTAAAGTCAAAGTCCCGTTTAAGGAGTCTCATTAAGACTAAGTATGGATTACCGGATTATGATGATGTTGTTGATATATGGATATTGATATGATTTTTGTGGTTTTGAATTGTGTTGTTTATCGTAAAGAGATATATTGGTTGATCTCTCATTCCATTTTCGAATTCTTGATGTTGTGTTGTGGTTTAGTTCATATGACGATAAATATGGAAATGATATGATGATTCTTGGTGTTTCATGGAGTTTGTATTGAGGAAGAAGATGATATATCGATATATATATATATGTCTTGGATTACGAGTTAGACGACGGTTTAGATGTTAGAACATATTGAATTATGTTGTTTTATTGATTATGATCATGATTATTGATTATTTGGTGATCTTGAAGAACTTCTTGGTGAATATAGCATACCAAGATGACTAATATGTCGAAGTATTGATGTTTTTGGATATGAACATGGAATGCTCATATCTAGAATTAAGCTATGCTGATTGATGATGTGATTTCTGTATAACAATACGAGTATGATAATGAGATTAAATTGGAAAGATTATGGTTAATCTTGAAATGCGATTATTCATAATATTGAACTATTTGGATGATTCAGATTAGTGATTATATCGGTATCATTTTACTACGAGTTTATAATTATGAGCAAGGAGGAATCTTGTTAATCCGTATATGAGATTGGTTTTGGAAGTGAGTAGGTTATAATCCCTGTTATCGGGTTAGGTTGATTGTTGATATAATTATCAGATTATGGAATCATATTGTGGTAATGGATTCGTGATTGATTGATTTTGGTTGTTCGGATTTATGTTTAATCAAGATATCATTGAACCATTGAGTTTGATTGGTTGGTTATGTCGGTTATTGATTGTTATAGGATTGTTGTTAATTGATTATTGCAATAGGTTGTGAGGATTGATCGATGATCAAAATAACATGTTGCAGTCGCGTTCGAGGATGTTAGTGAATTGCTTTGGTCGGGGGTCGAGGAGCTTGTAGACGACGGCAAGGAAATTGGTAACGGCTTCACTATCGTCGTATCGGTATCGAGGCAAGTTATTACTTGTTCAGTTTATAATATTTAATGAATGATTTCAGTTTCATTTCGTTTATAATGCATATATCAATGATTATTATTGTGAACTCTGGAGATTTGGTTGTATGTTGTTTTCTGATTTTTGGCAGTTAAATCATAATGTATATGATTTACATTCTTTATTGGTATAATTGGATATCGAGGATACATTGTGGTAAATGCGAGGATATGAGTTATCTACAGTCCGTGGTACTTTTGGATCGTCCAATATTGAGGAAATTGTTAGTGATGGTTTTGACATCGAGATTGCTCTTGAAGGACTCGGGCAAGTGCTCTAATCATTTTTGTCATCTTGTGTCGATCATGTTGTGATACATTCATGTATTGTTGTTGTCATGTATTTGTGTTGGTTTTATTATGTCTCTGCCTGTGATGTTGTGATAGTCGTCGCGGAGTGTGTTTTCACGCCGCATGTGTCTTCGAGTGGCTTGTAACATTTCGCTGTTGGGCGTGAGTTTTCGGTTCTTGTGTATCTCATTGAGTTTTTCCTGGCAGGATATTACTTCTCCCTACTTGTTTTAAGTTTCGGGACGAAACTTCTTTTAAGGAGGGTAGTATGTAATACCCGCAATTTCGATTTCCGATAATTTTCTTTTTTGGCGGAAGTCCGTTTTAACGACTCCCTCATGACCGTTTCGTCATTTTGAGAATATTAATTCTGCACTTTTTGACGTCCGAGTTCGTTTCGGTATCGTTTTGTTGAGTTTCGTGTTCTTAAGCGGCTTTTCCGTACTTGAGTTCGATTCTTGCGAATCTCGTCTGAAACTGTTGTTTCGAGTTCCTCGTAAGTTCATTTAATGTTATTATTCATGTTGTGAGCCTTGGTTTGGTGTTTCGATCATGTACCGTGTATTTTGGACGTTTTGGGCCATTTTCATAATTTCCCAAAGTTTGGGGTAATTACTTTCCGTTGTCGAATTTCGAGCCTTCGGGTGGTCGGAATCGTGTGTTCTCTTAGTGCTCGAATTCATCTTTGCGAGTACTTCGTAACTGTATCTTCGATTCATATTCAGGTTCGGGTTTCGGGGTAGTCCGGGCCGTCGGAGTTGGCCCCGGCAGAGTCATGGCCGGGCATGTTGGGGCCAGGCCAGCCCTGGCCGAGTTACGGCCGGAAGGGCCCGGCAGTTACGTACGTAAGGCCGGTTACGTACGTAAGCCTTGTCCGGTTACGTACGTAGCGCTGCCGGCATTTCTGGGCAGTGAGTTCGGCCATGGCCGGTTACGTACGTAAGCCATGGCCGATTACGTACGTAAGGCGTCCGACAGGCTGTGTATTTAAGACCCAGCAGATGGGTTTTTCATCATTTTTCTCACTAGTTTTCTTCCCTTCCGCGGCTGGAGGTGAGTTGATCATGGAGCCATGTTGTTGGACAATTAATCCATGAAATCCTGGAGTTCATATCATCAATCGTTCATCCTATAACATCCTTTGACCGAGCGAATCAGGTCAGATTTTCTAGAAATCTAGTTTTGGGGAATTTGGGTATTTTTGTTGTTTTCATCCGTTTAATCAGATTTAACTTAGGATTGTGATGGATTGATGATTATTTAGATGTATTATATCATTTCCCTTGTTACTCCATGGTCGGATCGTATAGGTTCGTCGTTTTGATCTAGTTCTTGATCGATGCCTTGAAGGTGTCCGGTAGAATGTCATAGAGGGGTTTTCGGACGTTCTATGATTATTCTTCCTCGTATGATCGTTGATTTTTTAATTATATGATGTTAGGGTCGAGTTCCTTGTGAAGAAACCGTGTTGAACCCTTCCGTTCGTCGTCATCTTCCTTTTCGATGGCATCGGGCATTTCGAAGCTTCCCGGTTGAACCGCGTCCGTTGGAGTACATGCGTGCCGATTTCGAGGCAAGTACCTTGTTCATACGCTTCTCGTTTTGTGGATATGATGATCGGTGGTCGTCTTGGTGTGTTTGTTTGGTTATTTGAAATGAATTTCCAAAAGATTCGTTTTGGCCTCGTTAAGGGCTCTTTTTAAAAATGCGTGTGTGTTTTGTGAACGGTGTGTTTTGGGAAATTGATTATGATTTGATTGTTTTGAACGTTGAGGGCTTTGGTGATACCCCTGTTGTTTAAAGTTATGGAATCATGTATTCCGCGTTAATCATGTTGTGTTGTGATGAGTTTGATAACGGTGTCGAGTAAATGGCCATCTCTAGTAAGTATTCTTGATAAGCTTACATTCTTAGCATATTAGTATTGCATGAGCAACGTGTGTGTGTGTGTGTATGCTCACTACGGGTTAGATCCAACGGGGTCTCGGTAGGGGTCCACGGAGGGGTGGATCCGCAAGCTTGCTTTTAACCACTATGGGTTAGATCCGACGGGGTCTCGATAGGGGTCCACGGAGGGGTGGATCCACGGTTAATTGTGGTGTATTTCACAAATGTGCTTTGAGATGGCGTTTCCGGAAACGAGTGTTTTGAACGGTGATTTCATGATTTGCATGCATTGACTAAGTGTGTAAGAGGTAAGTTGTTCATTGGCCTACTTGGCTAGGATGGCACTAGAGTATTTTGTCGTATGTGTTTTAGTCTTTTAATTGTGGGGTTTTGATGTTGGAAAATGAACCTTGCTATCGTTCTCGTGTACTATGATTTGATGTAATTTGGGGCTAAAATCCCAACGGTTTTGTAAAGGTCATTTTACGGAAAATAAACCTTCGGGGCGGTGACTGTAACACCCCAAACTAGGCGAATATTACAGTGCCGTGGACCCCCGACGGGACCCACTAGGCGAATGAAAATTAATGGATTAAGTGACATAATTGTAGTACCGAACCACAGTATATCATTAATTACTCCGATGAGGAGTTTCAAGTACAACACTCCCAGGATAATACAGAATACAAGTATATTTTATATGAAGATAAAATATACAACACTGAATGAAAATGAACATCCAAACGGAAATCTGCAGCGGAAATAAAATAAAAAAAAAACATGAATGACTGAAAGGACTGGGGGCCCCTACTAGAATCATTGGGACTCCTCGTCGTCAACGTTCTCTTCCCGTGCCTTAGCCTTGCCATGACCTGAAAACAATATCCCCCAACGGGGTCCGTTACACAGAACAACAATCCTCATGGGTTGAATATACACAATCATGATATATCTCAATTATGAAATATCCTTAGTTATGAATTTAAGCTGAAGAGGAGCATCATAGTACACCCGTAATGATATGTGCAAGTGCACAAGACGAGTGTCCGGACACACCCGTCCTTGTACCTAATTAGTCTCACGGAGGTACATTACCGTGTGCATAGTCCAATGTGTCGGTGAACCCAACACATGACCATCACGTGCCCGACTAAAAATTTCACACATCCTCACACGGCCACGCAATATGAACCCAGAAGGTCATATGGGCAAGAAATGACCATGAAGAATAATAATGAATAACAATCCGACAAAGTCAAGAATGACTCACCGAGATGAAATGATAGTGAAATGAATGATAGCTCAACAAAATGATTGGAACCGTCGTTCCTCGTGAATGAAGTGATTAGTTGACAATTACAAGTCCCAATACGGTTAATACATTATGAATGAATTATGATTATGAATGAACAACAACAAAAGGAATGAATTGTAACACCCCCAAAACCATCCGGGATATTACAGCGCCGTGGATCCCTCGCCGGAACCCACCAGGCAAAAAAAATCATTTACAAAACCATTTCAAAAACGCCAAAAGGCTGATGACGGTAATATTTTAAATACTCAAATATTTTCAAAAACATAGTTCTCAAATACCGTCATAAAATACCATTTCAAAATACAAGGCGAAGTGCCAATTCTCGACAGTTCAAAATGTACGTTAAGCCACTCCTTAAACGTATCGATAAAATAGTTAGGAAAAAGGGTTTGACGAAATAACCCAAGTTCGCAAAGTGCCAAAAGGGCCATTAAAAATACACACACACAGCGGATAAAGATACCGAAAAGCCATTTTGAGATATACACACGCAGCGGATAAATACAGTTCAAAATACACATTTGCAGCGGAAATAAATAACCGGAAAAGAATACTCAATTCTCCGAAAACAAGCCACAGCCAGTATCACATCGGGAAGCTCATCCCTTCACGACCGCTACTAGCTCGATCTCCGAGTACATAAAAATAAAGCCCACGACGGGGTCAGCCACAATACTCAATAATGATACCGATCACATCATCATAAATAATTACATACCAATGTAATAATATTGTAAGAATACTACCAAAGTAATCTTACCGTTATAACCTTACCAATCCATAATAATCCAATCCTTACCATAATCCACATTTCGCATCCTCGAATGACGAAATGAACTTAACAACAATTATCTGTATCGAATTTCAAAAATACCAACAATCCTCAAAACATTATCATAACTCACAAGTACGGAGTAATCCAATCTGTGTCAAATCCTGCTCTTCGGATTACACAATCAAATCTCAACCTGGATAAACTAATAATACACAACATTTCTGTAGATCAACTATCACATGACAATGAATACAATTCTCGAAACATCGACGTACAGTCTGAATGCTCATACGATCAATAACAATGATCAACCAATACATCACTGAGAATATCATCGACATGATAGCTCCAATATGACCAACGAAGGATCAACGATGACTGAGAGTACCCTCAACAAGGTAAACTACAAACACGATCACCAAAGGATCAACTATAACCGAGAATACCCTCAACAAGGTAGACTCCAAATGATCAACAAAAGACCAACAATAACCGAGAATACCCTCAACAAGGTAGACTCCAAGTGATCAACAATAATGGATCTCAAGAAATAACTCTGACTGTCGAACATACCCCTCGGGCGTATGAACAACCAGTCGCAAACCGTCGAACATATCCAATCATACATGGACTATGAACGACCCAACAATATGGCTCAAAAGATGGACGTCACGGTACGCCCGATCCGGAAATGTGTCCGTGCACAAGCCACCCGGGTATCGATCAAATACACGTATGGTCTTGTACCTAATTAGCCTCACGAACTACGTCTCGTGTGCACGGTTCAATGCGGAAATATCCACGCATAACCATCATGTGCCCGGCTAAAAATCCTACACAATAACCAATCGGCACGCAGATATGACTCCAGATATGTCACGATGCAACATGACAATGAAACTCAAAGAAACACATATCGATAAGGATCAAAAGACTCACCGAAGTGAACAACAACGATCGACAATGAGAAGTCGACACGACTAATCAATATCCAAAACATCAATCACAGGATCATCATCCCTAAATGAATGACCAACATGATCTACGATCTCAATACAACGATCCTGGGATCAACATCCCTCAACGAATAACCGATACGAAACTCATTACACGAAACCTCAACATATACAACAACTCAACATACTAATTATCCACATGACTGAACAAATACTTAGATTACCTCAAAGCCGAGGACCATATCCATCAACATCCCCCAATGAGACGATCAACACAGCCATTAATACCAACAATAGTCATGGGATCAACATCCTCAACGAACAACCAAGATTTAATCTCAATATACAAAGCCTCAACATACAACATATACAACAACTCAACGTAATAATTATCTCATAACTGAACAATACATAAATTACCTCAAAGCCGAAGACAACATCCTTTCCACGAACAACATTCCAGAACGAATACATAGTTATACAAATAATCTCAAATAAGGTACCATCCATTCAATACCAATAACCCTTTATCCTGATATTTATGTCATCACGATAACTATCCTCGATATCCGATATTCTATATCCTTGACCAAAGATAACTCACGTCTTCCCTGAACACAATTAAATCATATACCTTATGATTTAATACAACCAGAGCACGATATACAAACCATTATCCCGACAACTCACATTTATAACAACATTGCTATACGAATTATAAATGAAATGAAAACGAAACCATTCATCAAATATTATAACCTGAACAAGTATAAACTTGCCTCGATACCGATACCACGAAGTCGTTACCAAAATCCATTGCCTTTGTCTACGAGCTCCTTAGCCCCGACCAAAAGCAATCTACGAACTCTTTAGCCTCAACCGCAACTCAACGGTCATAATCCACGATCAAAACATATCAACCTATTGCAATAACCGATTAACACACATTCGATAAAAATTAATAACCGACATACTCAACCAACAAACTCAACGGTTCAACGAAACCTCGATCATATACATAATACCAAATAATCCAACTCAACAAATACGAACCCATATCCACGATACAAGCCGTAACTCGATGATCACAAATAACAATCAATAACCGATCAACAACGGTTCTGCAATATCCCGATTAAACACATATCCAAACAACCCGAACCAATCAAACACGAATTCAAAACCACAATACGATTCCAAAATCCGAAGATCATATCAATAATCAATTTAAACCAACAAGGGTCTAACATTACCGATTCCAAATTCAATCTTAAATACGGATACAAGTTTCCTCCTTGTAAATTCATAATATAAACCAATTACCGGTTATCATCATCAATCCGGACGATCCGATTAATTCAACATCATAGATAACCATATTCCAAAATTATCCGAAATCCTTCCAAAATCATAACATGTAACTCAAGAGTTCTTCAAGAACACGAATTATCCAAATTCACGTTCATAATCCATAAAACAACATAACCCGATGTTTTGTAACATCTAAACAACCCTTAATCATAATTCAAGGTGTATATAATCATGTTCTTCAACATATACTTCTCATAACATCATGAATCGCAACAAACCACCAAGAACATCGAGAATACTACGATTCCATAATCATAACAACATAATCGAATCATTTGATCACCAATTCATTATCTTCCTTTAACAAAATTCCCATAATTACCAAGAATCATCACAACAATATCATTTCCATCACCATTCATACGAAAACGTGTAGAATTTTCCAAGTTCTACTCATTGAGACATTTCATCGAACACTTTGAAGGCATAGTCCAATTCAATCGATTATTCAAAGAAATACTCGAATTCTTTCCACAAAACTTCAAGAATAATGAATGATTACGAGTTTACAATCAAGTTCAATCAACAATCTGAATCAAAATGAAGCAAATCGGCCAAAACACCAAGAAATCTCAAGAACATCCAAAAACCAAAAATTTAGGTGTTCTTACCTTCGATCCGGGTGGAAGATGATGTTAATCCATGATTCCAACTTCCAAAACATGTTGTTATAAGTTGATTCTACTCAAAACCATCGATCTATGGTGAAAAATCGCAGAAGGAACGAAGAAAAGTGGAAAATGCCGGATATGACTCGGTCCAGGCCTTAAATAGCCGGACACTGCCGGACGCTTACGTACGTAACCGGCTGGGCCCTTACGTACGTAACCGGCCATGGCCGAAGTCTCTGCCCAGAAATTCCGGCATCGTTACGTACGTAACCGGCCGAGGCTTACGTACGTAACCGGCCCTTACGGCCGTAACCGGCCACTGCCTTACGTACGTAATCGGCCAGTCCTAGCCATCCCTGCGAGTCACTGCCGACCGTGATCGGCCAACCCCACGAATCACTGCCGACCATTCTCGGCCATTCCAACGAGTCACGACCGGCCATGCTCGGCCATCCAGGTCATCTCGGCCACGACTCGACCGGCTACTCCGTAACGTACGTAACACTTAATCCGTTGCGTACGTAATACGTACGTTGACTTGCTATAGTATAATACTCGTATTACGTACGTAATACACCCTGTATAACGTACATAACTCCATCCGTTGTCTCATCTGTCCACATCTGTGCCGAAAGCTGCCGACCACGGGCCCCACTGTCCGATTCCTCTTGTTACATACGTTATGTACACTATATAACGTACGTAAGCTAACACATTTTACGTACGTAAGCTCCAAGGCTTAACGTACGTAATGGATTTTATACTTAGCCAAAAATCCAACTGTTCCTGTCCGACGTCTCGACGTACGAAATGCAAACATACGGCATACTGAATACACATACTGAATCCAAAAATATTCTCATACGGTATACCTGATATCCGAATCAGTTCAACCTCATACAACATATCCTGAATATATCTGTCAATCAAAAACGATAATCACACCAGTATAACTGTCTCGGTTCTCAATTTATTTTATCCATACTGTATAGATACCAAACTATACAGTATATCTCAGATAAAATAACGCGAAAAATTTATACTGAAAATCCGGGTATTACATACTACCCCCCTTAAAATAAGTTTCGCCCTCGAAACTTGCAACCAGTCACCAACAGCAGATAAATCCAAAATTTCCAACTCATCACGAAAACAATCAATCGCCGCCACAAGCGAATAACCAAACCAATGTACTTACAGGTGCGTGAAGCCGATGATCTCCCGTGATACTAGCACACGACTCCCATACGAAGTCTCAACACAACCAACGCACACCAATATCACAAATAGCAGTTTGAAAAGAATCACGAAAATTTTGGAAACTCCAAAAATTGATTCGACTCAAAAGTCAGAAAAACTCATTTTCAAAAGCCACGCTACTACCGTACCGGTAGAGCCACATAACACACATGCCTCGGTTTCACAAAACCCAAGCTCTGATACCATCTTCTGTAACACCCCCAAAACCATCCGGGATATTACAGCGCCGTGGATCCCTCGCCAGAACCCACCAGGCAAAAAAAATCGTTTACAAAACCATTTCAAAAACGCCAAAAGGCTGATGACGGTAATATTTTAAATACTCAAATATTTTCAAAAACATAGTTCTCAAATACCGTCATAAAATACCATTTCAAAATACAAGGCGAAGTGCCAATTCTCGACAGTTCAAAATGTACGTTAAGCCACTCCTTAAACGTATCGATAAAATAGTTAGGAAAAAGGGTTTGACGAAATAACCCAAGTTCGCAAAGTGCCAAAAGGGCCATTAAAAATACACACACACAGCGGATAAAGATACCGAAAAGCCATTTTGAGATATACACACGCAGCGGATAAATACAGTTCAAAATACACATTTGCAGCGGAAATAAATATCCGGAAAAGAATACTCAATTCTCCGAAAACAAGCCACGGCCCAGTATCACATCGAAGCTCATCCCTTCACGACCGCTACTAGCTCGATCTCCGAGTACCTAAAAATAAAGCCCACGACGGGGTCAGCCACAATACTCAATAATGATACCGATCACATCATCATAAATAATTACATACCAATGTAATAATATTGTAAGAATACTACCAAAGTAATCTTACCGTTATAACCTTACCAATCCATAATAATCCAATCCTTACCATAATCCACATTTCGCATCCTCGAATGACGAAATGAACTTAACAACAATTATCTGTATCGAATTTCAAAAATACCAACAATCCTCAAAACATTATCATAACTCACAAGTACGGAGTAATCCAATCTGTGTCAAATCCTGCTCTTCGGATTACACAATCAAATCTCAACCTGGATAAACTAATAATACACAACATTTCTGTAGATCAACTATCACATGACAATGAATACAATTCTCGAAACATCGACGTACAGTCGGAATGCTCATACGATCAATAACAATGATCAACCAATACATCACTGAGAATATCATCGACATGATAGCTCCAATATGACCAACGAAGGATCAACGATGACTGAGAGTACCCTCAACAAGGTAAACTACAAACACGATCACCAAAGGATCAACTATAACCGAGAATACCCTCAACAAGGTAGACTCCAAATGATCAACAAAAGACCAACAATAACCGAGAATACCCTCAACAAGGTAGACTCCAAGTGATCAACAATAATGGATCTCAAGAAATAACTCTGACTATCGAACATACCCCTCGGGCGTATGAACAACCAGTCGCAAACCGTCGAACATATCCAATCATACATGGACTATGAACGACCCAACAATATGGCTCAAAAGATGGACGTCACAGTACGCCCGATCCGGAAATGTGTCCGTGCACAAGCCACCCCGGGTATCGATCAAATACACGTATGGTCTTGTACCTAATTAGCCTCACGAACTACGTCTCGTGTGCACGGTTCAATGCGGAAATATCCACGCATAACCATCATGTGCCCGGCTAAAAATCCTACACAATAACCAATCGGCACGCAGATATGACTCCAGATATGTCACGATGCAACATGACAATGAAACTCAAAGAAACACATATCCAATAAGGATCAAAAGACTCACCGAAGTGAACAACAACAGACTGACAATGAGAAGTCGACACGACTAATCAATATCCAAAACATCAATCCTGGGATCATCATCCCTAAATGAATGACCAACATGATCTACGATCTCAATACAACAGTCCTGGGATCAACATCCCTCAACGAATAACCGATACGAAACTCATTACACGAAACCTCAACATATACAACAACTCAACATACTAATTATCCACATGACTGAACAAATACTTAGATTACCTCAAAGCCGAGGACCATATCCATCAACATCCCCCAATGAGACGATCAACACAACCATTAATACCAACAATAGTCCTGGGATCAACATCCCTCAACGAACAACCAGTACGAATCTCAATATACAAAGCCTCAACATACAACATATACAACAACTCAACGTAATAATTATCTCATAACTGAACAATACATAAATTACCTCAAAGCCGAAGACAACATCCTTTCCACGAACAACATTCCTGAACGAATACATAGTTATACAAATAATCTCAAATAAGGTACCATCCATTCAATACCAATAACCCTTTATCCCGATATTTATGTCATCACGATAACTATCCTCGATATCCGATATTCTATATCCTTGACCAAAGATAACTCACGTCTTCCCTGAACACAATTAAATCATATACCTTATGATTTAATACAACCAGAGCACGATATACAAACCATTATCCCGACAACTCACATTTATAACAACATTGCTATACGAATTATAAATGAAATGAAAACGAAACCATTCATCAAATATTATAAACTGAACAAGTATAAACTTGCCTCGATACCGATACCACGAAGTCGTTACCAAAATCCATTGCCTTTGTCTACGAGCTCCTTAGCCCCGACCAAAAGCAATCTAAGAACTCTTTAGCCTCAACCACAACTCAACGGTCATAATCCACGATCAAAACATATCAACCTATTGCAATAACCGATTAACACACATTCGATAAAAATTAATAACCGACATACTCAACCAACAAACTCAACGGTTCAACGAAACCTCGATCATATACATAATACCAAATAATCCAACTCAACAAATACGAACCCATATCCACGATACAAGCCGTAACTCGATGATCACAAATAACAATCAATAACCGATCAACAACGGTTCTACAATATCCCGATTAAACACATATCCAAACAACCCGAACCAATCAAACACGAATTCAAAACCACAATACGATTCCAAAATCCGAAGATCATATCGATAATCAATTTAAACCAACAAGGGTCTAACATTACCGATTCCAAATTTAATCTTAAATACGGATACAAGTTTCCTCCTTGTAAATTCATAATATAAACCAATTACCGGTTATCATCATCAATCCGGACAATCCGATTGTAATACCCGGTTGTGAATTCATTTATTATCATTCAGTAACTGCCACTCAGAATTTTTTTTTCACTCAGTATTAATCATTCATCATTCATATTCAGTCAACTATGTTCACCATTCGGCGTAGTTTGGGATCATCACTGTTTGAGATCGAGACGAGATTATTGTCATCATCATCATCATGTTTTTATTTGCAGTTTGAGAGGTAGCGCACGCTACACATTGTAGTTAGCGCGCGCTAATTAGGTGCATGTAACGCACGCAATGATTCAGTATTAGCGCACGCTAGCGCAAGTGAGGCAGACAGTCCAGAAGGTACTGGGCTGATTTGGGAAATTCGTAGCGCACGCTACGAGTGGTAAGTAGCGTACGCTAACTATGCTGGTAACGCACGCTAAGACTTCAGAGTAGCGCACGCTAGCGCGCTCAGAACAGAGGACGATGAGTTCGGACTCCGTGATTTTGGATATCAACTATCGGGTAGCGCACGCTAACATAAGGTTAACGACGCTAAGAACAGCCGTTAGCGCACGCTACCAAAGGTACTTAGCGCACGCTAACGATTCATCAAGGGGTACTGGATTACCCCGTACACGCGTTAGCGCACGCTAACATCGGAGTTAGCGCGCGCTAAATTTGGACAAGATATAAATAGGGCGATTCGGTCAACTTTCGTCATTTCTTCATTTCTCAATCATTTCGGACGAGCTCGGGCGATTCGGAAAGGTCTTTTCGAGCTGCAATCATCTAGCATCATCTTCAAGCTTCTAAGTTGGATTAATCATCATCTAAATCAGTTTCATCACTCCAAATCAAGGTAATGATTCTTGGATCTAGAATTTCGGATCTTAGGTGTTTTGCTTCCGATCTCTTCGTGTAAATCGATATTATGTTGGAATATGTTAGATATGGATTATATATCTTGGATACATGTATTTCTACGGATTCATTGGTGTAATTTTCGGAATTTGTGAATAATTGAGGAATTGTTCAAGAACCCTTACGGGTTGACTTTGGAATTTGGGGGTTTTCGACTAAATGTTGTTGAAATATCATTCTAAGTATTCCTATTGGATTATTGATAGTATTCATGAGTTTTTGTGGGTTTGAATCATTCATTGGGGGTTGGTTTCAGATGTAATTGAGTTTTGGTTGTAAACAATTGGAGATTGTTTACAACGCGTTTGTTTAAATGCCCCAATGAGTTTCGGGTATTGTTGTATCGACTTTTGAGTTGGTTGTGATCATGCTTGATTCGTGTATTAAGAGAATTGTTGGTTTTTGTGATGTTTAAGGTTGTTCAAGCGGCCGATAATTTCATTAAGGACGTTGATCGTGGAAGTACCTTCTCATCTTCGGTTTGAGGCAAGTTTTATACTTGTACTAGTCAATGAGCTAATGTCATCATGTATGTGTATGGATGTGTTGTATCATTCCGAGACTTAGTCTCTTCATGAATTCATTGATATCAAGAGATCGTTCGATACGATACCTTCCGGCAATTTTGCCAAGTGTTTATTGTTGTTCGTTAACGGCCGATTGAAGGCATTGTAATACTCATTATTAATGTCATTGTCGATAGCCGGTTCGCGGCATCGATGTATCGATTGTTTTTAATATTGATGTCAATCTAAGACATCGTTCAGATCATCGTTATTCATGTTGGGAGTTGTCATTAAAAACCGTATTGGCCGAATTAAGGCATTGGCTTATTCATTTCTCATCTTCGTCGTTGGTCACCGATTAAAGGTGCCGAGGCATCCTTCGTATCATTGTCATCGATTGGCCGTTCCCAGGCAAATCGAAATGTTCAATTATTCACCATCTCATTGTTATCGATTGACCGTCCTAAGGCAATCGAAGTATTTTAATCATTCATCGTATCATTCGTAGCGATTGGCCATTCTAAGCCAATCGAAGTGCTTAATCATTCATGGAATCGTCCGCTGCATCGTTGTTATCGGTTGGCCATCCTAAGGCATCCGAGGTGTTAAATGGGGACTGTCAAGGACGGTGTCTATCCGTGTGTTACTGTCATCGTGTTGGCCGACTCAAGGCAGCACACTATCATTAATTGTGATACGGCTGGATGTCGTGGCTTCGGCCCTCATTGTGATACGGCTTCGTGCCGTGGCTTCGGCCCTCATTGTGATACGGCTTTGTGCCGTGGCTTCGGCCCTAATTATGATACGGCTGGATGCCGTGGCTTCGGCCCTCATTGTGATACGGCTTCGTGCCGTGGCTTCGGCCCTAATTGTGATACGACTGGATGCCGTGGCTTCGGCCCTCATTGTGATACGGCTTCGTGCCGTGGCTTCGGCCCTCATTGATACAGCTTCGGGCTGTTTTGACTTCAGGTGTTTGTGATATTTGTTAATTTCTGCTGAACGACTTCCAGGCCTTTTGTAATGTCTTGGTATTTTCATTGGAGCCTTTGGGCTTTATGATTCATATTAAATTCAGTTCTGGTTTGGTTCATGTCGTTTAATTCATTGTGGTATTCTGTGATTATGATTCGCCGTTGGGCATTTATGTTCTAACCTGTCGAATAGGTATTAATAGTATGCCGTGAGCATAGTGTTTCACGAATGCTTGGTTCTTACCTTGGTTTGTGAGCATCTCGTATTATTATCATCATTGTACCATTTCATTCTGCCTTTGGATGCATATCATGTTATACATGTATTTGATGTTCATTATCTGGATGACTGACCCCGTGGGGGCGGAACATGTTTTTCATGTTTTAGGTGCTTGCGAGGAGAGAGTTGAGACACAGGGGCATGATGATGGCAACGAGGCATTCTAGCGATACTAGTTCGAGTTGTTCATGTTGGTCAGTCGGTTGGAGTGTTCTCCAGTTTGTCAGTCATTGTCATTTTGTATTACCCGAGCAGATGCTCGTGGATGTTGTATTTTACTCTTGGCCATGTAGGCCCATCGTTGTCATTGAAATTCCTTATCGGAATATTGTGTCGGATATCATGGTAGGGACTATGATTTTCCCTTGTTGTTTAATTTAATGTATCTTAGTCATGTTCGCCTGGTGGATCTCCTGGCGTGGGGTCCACGGCACTGTAATAACCCAATAGGATTTGGGGGTGTTACATAAATGGTATCAGAGATTTGGGTTGTGAAATACCCTGAGATGTGAGTTATGTGGTCCTACCGACGCGGTAGTAGTGGGATTGTCAGGTTATGACAATTTAGTCAGTCAGGTTTTGTGAGTCGTAATATTAGTACGACTGCACGAGTCATTCATTCATCGAGTCGTCATCAGTGAAGACTAGTATCGCGAGACCTCGAAGCTTCGTATGACCTGTGTAAGGACTCGATTCTCTTTATGTTCATACATTCATCATGTCATTAATTATTCATGCTTTGTTGAAACATATATGTGATATTAGCGTTATGATTGATTCATGACTAATTGTTTTGGAGCACGTGTGACTTGTGTAAGCATTAAGGATCAACTCATTTATCAGTTAATAATTCTCAATCATCATTTTGATCTCGTCATTCAGTTAATTCATTCATCACTCAGTCAATATCATTACTCAGATAATTCATTCATCAGTCAGTTAATTCATTCATCATTCAGTCAATATCATCACTCAGATAATTCATTCATCACTCAGTCAATATCATTACTCAGTTAATTCATCACTCAGATGATTCATTCATCACTCAGTCAATATCATTACTCAGATAATTCATTCATCAGTCAGTTAATTCATTCATCATTCAGTCAATATCATCACTCAGATAACTCATTCATCACTCAGTTAACCCATTCATCACTCAGTTAATTCATTCATCATTCAGTCAATATCATTGCTCAGTTGCTTCGTTCACCACTCAATTAACCTCGTCGTTCAGCTAATTCATTCATCACTCAATTAATCTCATCGTTTAGCTAATTCACTCGTCACTCAGTCAATCTCATTGCTCAGTTAATTCATTCCTCATTCAGTCAATCTCATTGTTCAGTTAATTCATTAATCGTTCAGCCCATCTCACGGTTCAGTTGTTGATCTTGAGGATCGAATTTTCAACCTTGTTAACTTGTTCAAGGTAATCATTTCAGGAATTTTATCAGGCAATCATGTTACCTCATTTGATGTTTCATACGGTCTTATCATACTCTGACGTAATGTCGACGATCATTTCATTAAATAATTAATGCATTCATTGTGTTAGAGCGTGTATGCTCATTATTGTCACTCTGTAACGTGATCATAATGCGATATTCATGCGGAATCTATAATCATCATGTGACTTTCCTACTTCAGTATGGATAGAGTCATCGGAGGACGCAGGGAAGAGGCGCAGACGGGCGGAACCGGGATCTCGTGTGTATGCCCACGAACGTGAGGGATATCATTAATTCATCAAATAGCGAGGCTACTCATTCATCGTGAGATAATCATTCACCGTCGAGTCGTACCCGAGAGACATCTCACTCGGAAGGTGTTCGGGTTGATCCATTCATATTTATGCAGGGCATGATGGCCCAGATGACTCAGATGACGCGGATAGTGGAGACCATGCAGACCTCGATGGTTCGTGGTCCACCGCAACAGGGATGCCAGATGCCATTTCATGGACAGACTGGAGGAGTGAATCATATTGTTGGCGATATCTCTCGTCAGATTCCGCCTACTTTTGAGGGTTCGTCGGAACCAGCTGATATTGTTCATTGGCTCGAGCATTTTGATAAACTCTTCGACATGGTTCAGTGCCCGGAAGAGAGTAGAGTGGCAGTAGCGGCTTATTACTTGAGTAAGGGCGCTTATTCGTGGTGGCTTTCTGTGAAACCCATCGATCGTAATTGTATTTGGAGCGAGTTCAAGACTCTCATGTTAGAGAGGTATTATCCGGCTCCACTTCGTGAAGCCAAGTTGTCAGAGGTTTTGAACCCCAAACCCGACGAGGACGATGGTGTTATTGTCATTGCTGAGAAGTTTCAGGGACTACTTCAGTTTGCTTCGTCAATTATCCGTACTGAGGCGGACAAAATTAAGTATTTTAGCAAGAGGCTAAATCCGCAGTTGAGGATGCAGTTGTTCAATCACAATTGTAATTCACTTAGTGAGTTCATCGGGAAGGCTCTTGGAGCAGAGCTTTTAATCAAGGAGCTTACTCAGAAGCATCCTTCAGTTTCTTCAGGTGAGAGGACTAGAATGCCGGCTTGTTCAGAGGGACATCGGGCTCCGACGTCCAAGGGGTCATTTTCTAGTCGTCTTCGTGCTGGGATAGCATCTTCCTCTCAGGCGGCGAGTTCGACTGTTGTTTGCTTTAACTGTGATTCAGCAGGTCACGTTAGTACCCGGTGTACGGTGCCAGCTATTGTTTGTTCTCTGTGTGGGAAGCAGGGACACCGGCAGAAATACTGCAGGGGTTCTAGCGCCAGTAAATCTCAAGGGAGCTCAAGAGCCTCGAGGGATTTTGTTACTCCAGTCCGTACTTCATTCAAGGGGCCCTATCAGGCTTCGAGAGCCCGAGGTAAGGACATTCATCACCAGTTTTGAGCAAGTTAATTCTTGCTCGGTAGGAGGATAATCATTCATTTCATTGTCGTTCATTCATTCATATAATTCATTTATCATATATATCAATCATGTTGGGACACATAATTATCGATTAATCATTCAATTCACGAGGAACGGCGGTTCCAATCACTTCAAGGAACTATCACTCATGACGTTATTAATTCACCTTGGTGAGTCATTCTAAATCCTTGTCGGATTTGTAGTCATTTATTATTCATCATTCATTTTTGTCACTTTCATTCTCGTGACCTTCTGAGATCTTAGTTAGCGGCGAGTTCATCGTCGGATATACCTTAAATCGATAATATGGGAGGATATCGATGATGGGTACATTGAGATGTAACCTTGTTTTTGGATGACTGTGTATATCTATCCGTAATAATGTATCATGACTGTGAATCATTTATTGTTGATCTATCTTATTATGATCATTTTCGAGAATCTTGAGATTTGGGTCTTTTGTTGAGAGTTCATCCCTTCGACGTTGTGCTTGAGATTTCGTGATAATTTGGGAAATCGTTCACTGTGATTCGAGACGTCAAGTCTTGGGGACTTGGGCGTGCGATTGATTTGGTCCCGAGGACTATTTGGGGCGTTATTGTTTTCAGATCGTGATGGATAGTTCTTATCCCGAGATGTTTACCCTCAGTTTCGAGGACGAAACTCTTTTTAAGGGGGGGGGGTATGTAATACCCGGTTGTGATTTCATTTATTATCATTCAGTAACTGCCACTCAGAATTTTTTTTCACTCAGTATTAATCATTCATCATTCATATTCAGTCAACTATGTTCACCATTCGGCGTAGTTTGGGATCATCACTGTTTGAGATCGAGCCGAGATTATTGTCATCATCATCATCATGTTTTTATTTGCAGTTTTAGAGGTAGCGCACGCTACACATTGTAGTTAGCGCGCGCTAATTAGGTGCATGTAACGCACGCAATGATTCAGTATTAGCGCACGCTAGCACAAGTGAGGCAGACAGTCCAGAAGGTACTGGGCTGATTTGGGAAATTCGTAGCGCACGCTACGAGTGGTAAGTAGTGTACGCTAACTATGCTGGTAACGCACGCTAAGACTTCAGAGTAGCGCACGCTAGCGCGCTCAGAACAGAGGACAGTAGGTTCTGGACTCCAGGATTTTGGATATCAACTATCAGGTAGCGCACGCTAACATAAGGTTAACGTACGCTAAGAACAGGCTGTTAGCGCACGCTACCAAAGGTACTTAGCGCACGCTAACGATTCAGTCAAGGGGTACTGGATTACCCGGTACACGCGTTAGCGCACGCTAACATCAGGAGTTAGCGCGCGCTAAGCTGGGACAGTATAAATAGGACAGTTCGGTCCAACTTTCGTCATTTCTTCATTTCTCAATCATTTCGGACGAGCTCGGGCGATTCGGAAAGGTCTTTTCGAGCTGCAATCATCTAGCATCATCTTCAAGCTTCTAAGTTGGATTAATCATCATCTAAATCAGTTTCATCACTCCAAATCAAGGTAATGATTCTTGGATCTAGAATTTCGGATCTTGGGTGTTTTGCTTTCGATCTCTTCGTGTAAATCGATATTATGTTGGAATATGTTAGATATGGATTATCTATCTTGGATACATGTATTTCTACGGATTCATTGGTGTAATTTTCGGAATTTGTGAATAATTGAGGAATTTTTCAAGAACCCTTATGGGTTGACTTTGGAATTTGGGGGTTTTCGACTAAATGTTGTTGAAATATCGTTCTAAGTATTCCTATTGGATTATTGATAGTATTCATGAGTTTTTGTGGGTTTGAATCATTCATTGGGGGTTGGTTTCGGATGTAATTGAGTTTTGGTTGTAAACAATTGGAGATTGTTTACAACGCGTTTGTTTAAATGCCCCAATGAGTTTCGGGTATTGTTGTATCGACTTTTGAGTTGGTTGTGATCATGCTTGATTCGTGTATTAAGAGAATTGTTGGTTTTTGTGTTGTTTAAGGTTGTTCAAGCGTCCGGTAATTTCATTAAGGACGTTGATCGTGGAAGTACCTTCTCACCTTCGGTTTGAGGTAAGTTTTATACTTGTACTAGTCAATGAGCTAATGTCATCATGTATGTGTATGGATGTGTTGTATCATTCCGAGACTTAGTCTCTTCATGAATTCATTGATATCAAGAGATCGTTCTATACGATACCTTTCGGCAATTTTGCCAAGTGTTTATTGTTGTTCGTTAACGGCCGATTCAAGGCATTGTAATACTCATTATTAATGTCATTGTCGATAGCCGGTTCGCGGCATCGATGTATCGATTGTTGTTAATATTGATGTCAATCTAAGACATCGTTCAGATCATCGTTATTCACGTTGGGAGTTGTCATTAAAAACCGTATTGGCCGAATTAAGGCATTGGCTTATTCATTTCTCATCTTCGTCGTTGGTCACCGATTAAAGGTGCCGAGGCATCCTTCGTATCATTGTCATCGATTGGCCGTTCCCAGGCAAATCGAAATGTTCAATTATTCACCATCTCATTGTTATCGATTGACCGTCCTAAAGCAATCGAAGTATTTTAATCATTCATCGTATCATTCGTAGCGATTGGCCATTCTAAGCCAATCGAAGTGCTTAATCATTCATGGAATCGTCCGCTGCATCGTTGTTATCGGTTGGCCATCCTAAGGCATCCGAGGTGTTAAATGGGGACTGTCAAGGACGGTGTCTATCCGTGTGTTACTGTCATCGTGTTGGCCGACTCAAGGCAGCACACTATCATTAATTGTGATACGGCTGGATGCCGTGGCTTCGGCCCTCATTGTGATACGGCTTCGTGTCGTGGCTTTGGCCCTCATTGTGATACGGCTTCGTGCCGTGGCTTCGGCCCTAATTGTGATACGGCTGGATGCCGTGGCTTCGGCCCTCATTGTGATACGGCTTCGTGCCGTGGCTTCGGCCCTCATTGATACTGACTTAATTTGCTTTGACTTCAGGTGTTTGTGATATTTGTTAATTTCCGCTGAACGACTTCCAGGCCTTTTGTAATGTCTTGGTATTTTCATTGGAGCCTTTGGGCATTATGATTCATATTAAATTCAGTTCTGGTTTGGTTCATGTCGTTTAATTCATTGTGGTATTCTGTGATTATGATTCGCCGTTGGGCATTTATGTTATAACCTGTCGAATAGGTATTAATAGTATGCCGTGAGCATAGTGTTTCACGAATGCTCGGTTCTTACCTTGGTTTGTGAGCATCTCGTATTATTATCATCATTGTACCGTTTCATTCTGCCTTTGGATGCATATCATGTTATACATGTATTTGATGTTCATTATCTGATGATCGACCCGTGGGGCGGAACATGTTTTTCATGTTTTAGGTGCTTGCGAGGAGAGAGTTGAGACACAGGGGCATGATGATGGCAACGAGGCATTCTAGCGATACTAGTTCGAGTTGTTCATGTTGGTCAGTCGGTTGGAGTGTTCTCCAGTTTGTCAGTC
Organism: Orobanche coerulescens; assembly: GCA_033398695.1. NCBI lineage: Eukaryota > Viridiplantae > Streptophyta > Magnoliopsida > Lamiales > Orobanchaceae > Orobanche > Orobanche coerulescens. The sequence goes on along the minus strand of CM065811.1, from coordinate 87,812,232 downwards.
ATTGTCATTTTGTATTACCCGAGCAAATGCTCGTGGATGTTGTATTTTACTCTTGGCCATGTAGGCCCATCGTTGTCGTTGAAATTCCTTATCGGAATATTGTGTCGGATATCATGGTAGGGACTATGATTTTCCCTTGTTGTTTAATTTAATGTATCTTAGTCATGTTCGCCTGGTGGATCTCCTGGCGTGGGGTCCACGACACTGTAATAACCCAATAGGATTTGGGGGTGTTACACCAATTAATTCAACATCATAGATAACCATATTCCAAAATTATCCGAAATCCTTCCAAAATCATAACATGTAACTCAAGAGTTCTTCAAGAACACAAATTATCCAAATTCACGTTCATAATCCATAAAACAACATAACCCGATGTTTTGTAACATCTAAACAACCCTTAATCATAATTCAAGGTGTATATAATCATGTTCTTCAACATATAGTTCCCATAACATCATGAATCCCAACAAACCACCAAGAACATCGAGAATACTACGATTCCATAATCATAACAACATAATCAAATCATTTGATCACCAATTCATTATCTTCCTTTAACAAAATTCCCATAATTACCAAGAATCATCACAACAATATCATTTCCATCACCATTCATACGAAAACGTGTAGAATTTTCCAAGTTCTACTCATTGAGACATTTCATCGAACACTTTGAAGGCATAGTCCAATTCAATCGATTATTCAAAGAAATACTCGAATTCTTTCCACAAAACTTCAAGAATAATGAATTATTACGAGTTTACAATCAAGTTCAATCAACAATCTGAATCAAAACGAAGCAAATCGGCCAAAACACCAAGAAATCTCAAGAACATCCAAAAACCAAAAATTTAGGTGTTCTTACCTTCGATCCGGGTGGAAGATGATGTTAATCCATGATTCCAACTTCCAAAACATGTTGTTATAAGTTGATTCTACTCAAAACCATCGATCTATGGTGAAAAATCGCGGAAGGAACGAAGAAAAGTGGAAAATGCCGGATATGACTCGGTCCAGGCCTTAAATAGCCGGACACTGCCGGACGCTTACGTACGTAACCGGCCGGGCCCTTACGTACGTAACCGGCCATGTGTCACACTTTGGCTATGGAAGCTTCTAGAAGGGTCGAGATTCTTCTCCAGAATTCTAGTATTTACTTGATAGATGTTGTAACATTCCGGAAGCCCTCCGGAATGATCATAGAAAGGATTAGAAGGCTGTAGATTGACTTGTAATCTCTTGTATGTTCTAGATACTTGTAGATTCTTGTACATTCTAGAAGATGTAGATGGAGACCTATAAAAGGAGCTCCAAGCCCCTCATTTGTACATCATCCGAAGTTGAGCAATAAAAGTTCCTTTCTAAAGAGCAGTTTCTCTCTCTAACTTTCTCTCTCTAAAATACTTCAATCTTCCGCACTTAACCGGCAAGGGTTGGGAAAGCCTACCTTAGTGGCCGAAGGACTGAGTTGCTAAGGGGCGCACGGCATAACTCGACGGACTGAAGTTTGCCCGTGACACGTGGTATCGGAGCCCGGTTTGTTGGTAAAGTGAGAGAATGAGCGGAAACAGCAGCATGGTCGAAGGGAACAATGCTGGCGATGATGCTCGCAAGACCAAAAAAGGTGGTAGTGACAAGTCCCGAGATTTTGCATCCTCGATGGAAGTAAGGATGACCAAGATCGAGGTGGCTGTTGGTGAAACCATCGAACGGATGGATGTCCTTGAAGAAAATGCCAGCAATATTGAGGACAAGGTGTTGATTGCTCTTAATGAGTTGAAGTCCACACTTCTTGGCGAGGTAGCCAAATTGCGGGAAGAACTGACCGCACGGATGGATAAGACCGAGGAGGATTGTGCATTGTGCAAGGCAGCCGTGGCAGGTGGCACCATGGCAAGGGAAGTGCCGCGCATTCGGGCACCAGAACCTCCAAAGTACTCAGGTAAGCGAAATGCCAAAGAACTTGATAATTTCTTTTGGTCTCTCGAAACCTATATGGATGCAGTACGTATAAGGGATGACGAGGACAAGATCAAGTCGGCGATCTTGTACCTTAGTGATGACGCTGCCTTATGGTGGAGACGGCGCCATCAAGATATTGCACGAGGGACATGCCGGATAGATACTTGGGAAGAATTCAAGGCGGACTTGAAAAAGCAATTCTATCCGGAGAATGCCGAGAGCCTGGCCATGAAGAAGATGCGTGGCCTAAAACAATCGGGGAGCGTGAAAGATTATGTTAATGAGTTCTCCTCACTCATGTTGGAACTTCCCGAAATGTCGGACAAGGATCGATTGTTCTATTTCTTGGACGGGTTGCAGTCTTGGGCAGCCCTTGAGCTGAGAAGGCAGAAGGTCCAAGATCTGTCGGAAGCAATTGATGCGGCCGAAGAAATTGTGGAATTCCGAAAGGACTTCGCGCAGCGAAAGGACAAGAAGGGAGGCAAGGAAAAAGGTGGGGGAGACGGGCCTCACAAGACGGGATACAAGCCAACCTTCAAAGGGAAAGAAAAGACCCATGAAGTCAAGAAGAGAGAGTGCTTCTTATGCGGGGGTCCACACTTCGTCCAGGAGTGCCCGAAGAAGAAAGCACTTAATGCCATAATAAGCCAACAGGAGGAACGGGCCGAAGAAATGCAGATGGGGTCGATGCGACTCCTTAATGCAATGAAGGCGAAGGAAGAAACCGTGATGGTACCCAAGGCGGAAAAGGTCAGGAATGGTCTCATGTATGTTGAGGCAAGGATAAATAAGGGAATCACAAAGGCCTTAGTAGACACGGGAGCCACTCACAACTTCCTAGCTGAGGACGAGGCGGTCCGACTGGGTGTAAGAGTTACTAAGGAAATGGGATGGATGAAAACAGTAAACACTCCATCAAGACCCATAATTGGCGTGGCTAAGCAAGTCCCGGTCCAACTGGCGGATTGGCGAGGCAAGCTTGACTTGACAGTGGTCCGAATGGATGATTATCGGATGGTACTAGGCATGGAATTCCTGGAAAAGATGAAGACAGTAACCATCCAAGATGCCCAAATTCTGAGCATAACGCCGAACAAGGTAACATTTGATATTCCATTATTACGTGGAAAGCTCGAGTCCCGTATGTTGTCGGCCATGTAGGTTTCAAAAGGGTATAAGAAGGGGCAAGAGACATATCTTGCTGCCCTCAAGACGGAGGACCCAATCGTCGGGAAGGAAGTCCCGGCAGAAATCGGTGAAGTGCTGGCCGAATTTAAGGACGTGATGCCCCCCGAGTTGCCCAAAAAGTTACCACCGAGGCGGGAGGTAGATCACGAGGTTGAGCTGGAACAGGGGGCAAAACCTCCTGCAATGGGGCCGCACCGGATGGCTCCGCCAGAGTTGGAAGAACTTCGAAGGCAATTAAAAGATTTACTTGATGCTGGCTATATTCGTCCTTCCAAAGCTCCTTATGGCGCCCCGATGCTATTCCAGAAGAAACAGGACGGTAGCTTGCGGATGTGCATTGACTACCGGGCGCTTAACAAAGTTACTATAAAGAATAAATACCCAATACCTTTGGTGGCTGACCTATTCGACCGCTTGGGGAAGGCAAAGTGGTTCTCAAAACTAGACTTGCGGTCGGGGTATTGGCAAGTCCGTATCGCGGAAGGAGACGAACCAAAAACAACCTGCGTGACGAGGTATGGTTCATTTGAGTTTTTGGTTATGCCCTTTGGCTTGACTAATGCTCTTGCAACTTTCTGCACTCTCATGAATAAGATATTTCACCCATTCTTGGACAAGTTTGTTGTTGTGTACCTGGATGACATAGTGATATACAGCGAGTCCTTGAATGAACAGGCTGAACATCTACGGAAAGTGTTCCGATTCCTGAGGGAGAACGAACTATACATAAAACTGGAAAAATGCTCGTTTGGCCAAACGGAGGTAATGTTCTTGGGGCACAAGGTGAAACAAGAAATGATCTTAATGGACACAAAGAAAGTGCAGGCTATTGCCGAGTGGGAGCCTCCTCAGAACGTCTCCGAGCTTCGGTCGTTCTTAGGATTGGTAAACTACTATCGGCGATTTATTGATGGATATTCGGCGAGGGCTACGCCATTAACCAACTTACTCAAGAAGAAGGTTGTATGGGATTGGACGGATGAGTGCCAAGCATCCTTCGAAGATCTCAAGGTGGCGGTCATGAATGACCCGGTGCTGAAACTTCCGGACTACACAAAGCCTTTTGAGTTACATTCGGATGCCTCTGACTATGCCATTGGAGGAGTCCTAATGCAGGATGGGCATCCTGTTGCATACGAGTCCCGGAAGCTAAACGAGACGGAACGGCGATACCCGGTTCATGACAAGGAAATGACGGCTATAATCCATTGTCTTCGTACGTGGAGACACTACTTGCTCGGGAATCATTTCGTGATCAAGACGGACAATGTGGCGACTAGCTATTTCCAAAATCAAAAGAAGATCACCCTGAAGCAAGCCCGATGGCAAGACTTCTTGGCTGAATTTGATTATTCTATGGAATATAAGCCAGGAAAAACGAACGTTGTTGCGGATGCTTTAAGTCGGAAGGCCTCACTGGCGTCTTTCACCCAAGCGCAGTGCGACCTTGCTGACCGGATAAGAGACGGTATTGCCCAAGACCCCTTGGCCAAGAACCTGGTGGAACTGGCAAAGGAGGGCAAAACAAGGAAGTTCTGGCAAGAGAATGGCCTACTTTTTACTGTTGGAGATAGGTTGTATGTACCCCGATGGGACAACCTTAGAAGGGAAGTGCTGAAGGAGTGCCATGATTCGAAATGGGCGGGACACCCAGGTACTCTTCGTACTAAAGCGCTTGTTGAGCAGTCATTTTACTGGCCTAACTTGCAGGATGACGTGAACGCCTACGTAAAGACCTGCTTGGTCTGCCAACAAGACAAGGTGGAACAAAGTAAACCGGCAGGACTGCTAGAGCCATTGCCTATTGCCGAACGTCCGTGGGACAGTCTTACGATGGACTTTATATCGGCACTACCAAGGTCGGAAGGATGCGGGTCTATTATGGTAGTAATTGACCGGTTCTCTAAGTATGGGACATTCATACCGGCAACAAAGGATTGTAAGGCCGAGGAAGCTGCCCGACTATTCTTGAAGTATGTGGTAAAGTACTGGGGAGTTCCTCGGAGTATCATAAGCGACCGAGACCCGCGATTCACAGGAAAGTTTTGGAGGGAGCTGTTCAAGTTGATGGGGTCAAACCTCCACTTCTCGACAAGCTTTCACCCCCAAACGGATGGACAAACTGAACGAGTAAATCATTTGCGGGAGATTAATCTCCGACACTTTGTAAGTGCCAACCAGTCCGACTGGGCTCGTTTACTTGATGTTGCGCAATTTTCTTACAACTTGCAGCGGAACGAGTCCACACAACGAAGTCCGTTTGAACTAGTGATGGGGCAACAACCGACGAAACCCCAGGAACTAGTTCGGAAATACGAAGGTGCGAGTCCGGCAGCTTACAAACTTGCTAAGGGTTGGAACGAGGAACATGACATAGCAAGGGCGTATCTTACTAATGCTGCCAAACGAATGAAAAAATGGGCGGACGACAAGCGCCGTCCGAGGGAATTTCAAGTAGGGGACCAAGTGTTGGTCCGAATGATCGGAAGAAATGTTAAAGCGATTCGTCAAGTGCACAAAGGCTTGACACGGCGGTATGAAGGACCCTTTGAGATAGTGAAGAAGGTCGGAACGCGGTCCTATCGGCTCAATCTTCCTAATGACTTCAAAATTCATCCGGTCTTCCATGTGAGTCTTTTGAAACCATACTTCAAGGATGAGGAAGACCCAACCCGAAATAAGTCAGATCGAGCCCCGCCTGCCCACACAGTGTCCTTTGAGAAGGAAATTGAAGAAATCCTGGCGGATCGACAAGTTGGAAAACGGGGGACACCCCGCTGGACGGAGTACTTAGTACGCTGGAGAGGTTTACCAGACAGCGAAGCTTCGTGGGAAAAGGAGCAAGACTTGTGGCAATTCAAAACCGAAATTGAAGTATACAAGGCAAAACCTTGACAGGGACGTCAAGACTCAGGTGGGGGAGAATTGTCACACTTTGGCTATGGAAGCTTCTAGAAGGGTCGAGATTCTTCTCCAGAATTCTAGTATTTACTTGATAGATGTTGTAACATTCCGGAAGCCCTCCGGAATGATCATAGAAAGGATTAGAAGGCTGTAGATTGACTTGTAATCTCTTGTATGTTCTAGATACTTGTAGATTCTTGTACATTCTAGAAGATGTAGATGGAGACCTATAAAAGGAGCTCCAAGCCCCTCATTTGTACATCATCCGAAGTTGAGCAATAAAAGTTCCTTTCTAAAGAGCAGTTTCTCTCTCTAACTTTCTCTCTCTAAAATACTTCAATCTTCCGCACTTAACCGGCAAGGGTTGGGAAAGCCTACCTTAGTGGCCGAAGGACTGAGTTGCTAAGGGGCGCACGGCATAACTCGATGGACTGAAGTTTGCCCGTGACACATGGCCGAAGTCTCTGCCCAGAAATGCCGGCATCGTTACGTACGTAACCGGCCGAGGCTTACGTACGTAACCGGCCCTTACGGCCAGAATCGCCACCGCCTTACGACGTAATCGCCGCCCCTAGCCATCCTCGCGAAGTCACCGCGACCGTGATCGCCACCCCACGAATCACCGCCACCATGATCGCCATTCCAACGAGTCACGACCGCCATGCTCGCCATCCAGTCATCTCGCCACGACTCGACCGGCTACTCCGTAACGCACGTAACACTTAATCCGCTATGCACGTAATACGTGCGTTGACTTGCTACAAGATAATACTCGTATTACGTATGTAATACACCCCGTATAACGACGTAACTCCATCCGCTGACTCATCTGTCCACATCTGCGCCAAAGCCGCCACCACGGGCCCCACTGTCCGATTCCTCTTGTTACGTGCGTTATGTACACTATATAACGTCGTAAGCTAACACATTTTACGACGTAAGCTCCAAGGCTTAACGTACGTAATGGATTTTATACTTAGCCAAAATCCGATCGTTTCGTCCGACGATCGACGCACGAAATACAAACATACGGCATAACAATACACATACCGAATCCAAAATATTCTCATACGGTATACCTGATATCCGAATCAGTTCAACCTCATACAACATATCCTGAATATATCTGTCAATCAAAAACGATAATCACACCAGTATAACTGTCTCGGTTCTCAATTTATTTTATCCATACTGTATAGATACCAAACTATACAGTATATCTCAGATAAAATAACGCGAAAAATTTATACTGAAAATCCGGGTAATACATGAATATCCTTTTAACCGAGTAAGAATTAACTTACACAACACCGGTGAAGAATGTCCTTCCTCGAACAACATCCAAAAAGGATTTCGGTCTCTCGAACAACCTTGAATGACAATTACCAACACGGTTATAACCGACTCAAACGTCGATACAACAATATCCAAACTCATAGAGGCATTCTAGCGAATACTTAGCAAACACACATCCCTTGATAATATCCGGTCCCGAATATATCGAAACCAACTCCAAAATGAGTATTTAGAACCATCAAAACACTTCAAATGATATCAATAATACGATAGAAATCCACAATTCGAGTTAACGGCAACATCTAATCGAAAACCCCCAAAATCAAAGTTAACTCCAAGGTGTTCTTGAATCAAACCTCAACAATTCATGAAATCCGAAATATACACTGAATAATCCGTGGGAAAACATTTATCCAAGGTAGATAATACATATCTAACATATTCCAACAACAATCCAAACTTACACGAAGAAATCGGGAGGAAAAACCCAATATCCGAAATTATAGATCCAAGAAGATTATTACCTTGATTTGATGTGATGGGGATGATGAAATGATGATTAATCTGAATGATAAGCTTGAAGGTGATGATTGATGATTGCACCTCGAAGAACACTCTCCAAATCGTCCAAAATCGCCCGGAATCGCCCAAAAACGAAGTGAGAAATGAAAATGACGAAGAAAGGGCTGGACTGTCCTATTTATAGTAATCCCAGTTTAGCGTGTGCTAGCCCCAGTTCTTAGCATGCGCTAACGGGTGTTTTGGGTAGTCCAGTACCCACTGTCCGAAAATGGTAGCATGTGCTACGTACCTTGTGTAGCGTGTGCTACGGCTGTACACTTAGCGTGCGCTAACCCCAATATGTTAGCGTGTTGTTAGGCATATTTTTATGCGCTTTTATATTATTATTTTATATCCATCTTGAGCCTAATTCAGCATAAATGAGCTTTTAATGCACTATTCTTATATGTTTTGCAGGAAATCGGAGTCCGGAAGCCGAAACGATGAAAAACGAAAAACAAATAGCTTTTGGTCATGAGCCGCAGACAAACCATGTGAGCCGCGGCACAGAAGATGGCTCAAAGCGCCCAGTAATCAGATTCGAGCCGCGGCATGCATAAGCTGAGCCGCGGCACAGGAAGGAAAAATAGCGCTCAGGTTTTAAGCTGTGCCCCGTGAGCCGCGGCACAGCTTAAGTGAGCCGCGGCACATGGGGCGGTTTTGGTGTACTCCGCGCGGGTTTGGGCCGTTTTGGAGCCTGTTCTCGACCTAATCACACGGACGCATTTTGGAGGCTGAGGACGACTATAAATAAGCATCATATGGCTGAAGAAGGAGAGGATCGACCAGAAAGAAAGAGGAAGGACATCGACAGCTAGGGCGAAGAACACAAGGAGGAGATTTGTGGGCGACGACAAGACCACGAATCCCTACGGTTTTTCTGCATCTTAGTACCTAGATCTATTTGAGTAGGATTTTGATTGTAACCGATTTCATGACGGTTTGATTATTTATTATTATTTCGATTTACTCGTTATTCTATTGAATTGGATTCTTCTTACTGTTCTTAATGCTTTTTAATTGTCTGGCCAACAGTTAATTTGTTTTGAATGTCTTTATGGATTCGGGAGATGAAATTTAGGCTTAGTTCTTGTGAGACGAATCATAATTTTCGTGAGATAGGGATATACTCATGGAATTGTGAAGCCTTTATTGTGGGAATTCTTGAACTGTTTTAGCTATTAATTATCTAATTCGAATAGGGATATATCGAGTTAATAATTCGTAGTATTTTCTATCGACCTTGGGAAAGGCTTTAGAATAATTTAGGAATTCCTGACTTACAATCAATTGAATGAAAGTGAATTGAATTGAATAAATATCATTCCTGATTGTCTGAGGTGAAAATCATAATCCTACACCCTATTTAATATTATTATTATTATTAGTAGTACTGTTATTTATTTTCGGCAATTAGTTTAGGTATAAAATCCATATAATTGTTCTTCAAATAAAATTGTGAGTTGACTATATTTTGGTACTTAGTGAAATCAGTCCTCGAGGGAACGATACTTTACTTATCACTTTATAACTTGTTGACACCGTGCACTTGCGGCATATTGTGAGGGATTTCCCACAATAAGTTTTTGGCGCCGTTGCCGGGGACTGATTTTTCACTAATATTAATACCAAGCGACTCTAATTTTAATTTGAAGTTTTTCTTTAGTCTCAATATTTTTTTTTTATTTTCTTCATTATGTTTTCCTTTGGCATTTCATAAATTTCGATGTTCTTAATAATTTACCAAATAGGGTCAGTCAGCCCCCTCCCCCAAAACAAAAGACCATGCTTGAACAATGTGTAGACACTCTTAAAAATCCTGATAGTACCCTTTTTGAGCTAGAATGTGCACGTCGTGGTCTTGATATTCACTATGGTTATTTTCCAGTTCATTTATTTAGTAGTGAAGTTGAGGGGGAGGTTGAAAAGAAAGATATGATAAGTTTTAGGGTCGATCCCCCAGCACCCGATAATTACATAAAGTGTGATGATCTTGTAGAAGAAGTTACCATTGATGATGTTTCCCAAGAAATTTCATTAGATTGTCATCAAACTTCGACTAATAAGGAGAACACTTATGTGCCAAAAATTTTATTAACGGTGCCGCATATAATCTTTCCTAAATCCATAATGGGAGAGATTGACCCTATTACTTTTGATTCTGTTGAGGCTGATACCATGAGTTCTAATGAGGTTGTTTGTGATAAGTCTTTATTATTTACCCATTCGAACTCTGCTTATTTTTTCATGCCTTATCATTATTATATTCTTCCATCATTTTTTGGTTGTCTTCATAATTATTCTTACTCATTATTTGTGGCAACCGGGCATGAACCAAAGCCTCCCTTATGGAATAAGAGGCTTATAGATTGCAAGAAGGGGGCATTTGGCAATCTCCCTAAAAAAAGCCACGTTAAACTCTTTTTGCCACGTCGTGCTCAAGACGTAAAATAGAGCGCTTGATGGGAGGCAACCCATCATTTTTACTTGCTTTATAGTTAGTTGTTTTTATTTGATTTTTCGGTTTTAATTTTTCTTTGTTTTGTTATTTCGTTTGGATTCATGTATTCTTGTTGGCCCTTATTTCTCTAATATTTCTTTATAACCCCAATGAGTTATTATTCTTCATATTCTAGTCTTTCTAGGATTTAATGTCTATTGTTATTTCATGACTAGAGACTAAGTTTGGGGGTCCCTCGTGATGTTGGGCAGACGATTGCACTCAGACATGTGCTGGCTTTCAAGAAGACATTTGGAATAAGTTTCACTTTTCCTTATCTCTTTTACGTTCACATGAGTATGATGGTTGATGATTTTATGTGTAGTGGAATTGATTTACTTGGGTATAAATTGCGATTGTTTTATTGTCCTTGCATGCTGTTGATGGTTTTGTTCAAAAACGTGAATTTTTCGTGAATTTTTCATGCTTACGTGTGTAAAACTGATCTTACGATACTGACGTCTCTTGGAAGAAACGGTTGACTCGTGGTCGAGTTGTAGTCAGTGATATCTGTTTCTGTTGAGTATTTATTTAGGTCCGAAATTTTATCGTTTTTGTAGAAATTTTAGCAGATAAGAAAGGAGACGTACGTGTTTTCAAATCACCGTTTATATGTTTGGTTAAACTTTTCGCGTAGCTAATCGTCCAGTAACATAAGTCTTGTGGGCACTTAAATTGAGTTTAGAGTCGGACAGTTTTTCCCAAGAAAAATTCGAGATATTAATTGTTCTATGATGGGAAGTTTAGTAACCGGGGTATTCACGTGACCCGTTGTTTACTCTCGCGTAAAACGACGACCCTGAATAGATTAATAATTTAGAAATATCGTATTACCGATGATGGGAAGCCTAGTAACCGGGTGTATTCACGTGACCCGTTTTTTACTCTCGCGTAAAACAGCAACCTTGACATGCGGAAATAGCTATTCGAGTTGTTTCTCCGCTGTGGAGGGGAACTTAGTAACTAGAAGCATCCATGTGCCCCATGAGTGTCTTTTACGTCAAACGGTTCCCCAATGCATGAGAATGGAATTCCACCCTAGGATTATCCCGATGAAACATCCCGAGATCCGAACCTAGTGGTTAACTCGAATCATATTATTGATCATACATAAGGGAATGTTGTCCTAGGAGTAATTTTAATAATGAAACTCTTGAATTTTGCCTCTAGACTGTGGGACTGGGCGAATTGGCTTGTTTAATCTAACCAGTCATATTGACGGTCGGTTAAATTCACGCTTGTTAATCTTTGAGCTTATTTTTCTTCATTAACGATTGATTAGGACTGAAATTGGTTACTTAGTGGAATCAGTGTCCTGGATGTGACTCGCTATTACGATACTTGTACTATTCTTTGAGATTTTCAGGGTAGTATTGATTAAGTCGAGCACTATGGACTTGCATGATTATTCACGACCCATTTTGTTTAAGATTGGTAATTTTTTGCTTGAGGACAAGCAAAGGCTCAAGTTTGGGGGTATTTGTTAGGCATATTTTTATGCGCTTTTTTATTATTATTTTATATCCATCTTGAGCCTAATTCAGCATAAATGAGCTTTTAATGCACTATTCTCATATGTTTTGCAGGAAATCGGAGTCCGTGGTTTAAACGATGAAAACGGGCGAAATAAAGAAGCTTTGGTCATGAGCCGCAGCACAAACCATGTGAGCCGCGGCACAGAAGATGGCTCAAAGCGCCAGAATCAGATTGAGCCGCGGCATGCATAAGCCGAGCCGCGGCACAGAAGGAAAACAATACTGTGTTTTAAGCTGTGCCCCGTGAGCCGCGGCACAGCTTAAGTGAGCCGCGGCACACGGGGTGGTTTTGGTGTACTCCGCGCGGGTTTGGGCCGTTTTGGAGCCTGTTCTCGACCTAATCACACGGACGCATTTTGGAGGCTGAGGACGACTATAAATAAGAATCATATGGCTGAAGAAGGAGAGGATCGATCAGAAAGGAAGAGGAAGGACATCGACAGCTAGGGCGAAGAACACAAGGAGGAGATTTGTGGGCGATGACAAGACCACGGATCCCTACGGTTTTTCTGCATCTTAGTACCTAGATCTATTTGAGTAGGATTTTGATTGTAACCGATTTCATGACGGTTTGATTATTTATTATTATTTCGATTTACTCGTTATTCTATTGAATTAGATTCTTCTTACTGTTCTTAATGCTTTTTAATTATCTGGCTAACAGTTAATTTGTTTTGAATGTCTTTATGGATTCAGGAGATGAAATTTAGGCTTAGTTCTTGTGAGACGAATCATAATTTTCGTGAGATAGGGATATACTCATGGAATTGTGAAGCCTTTGTTGTGGGAATTCTTGAACTGTTTTAGCTATTAATTATCTAATTCGAATAGGGATATATCGAGTTAATAATTCGTAGTATTTTCTATCGACCTTGGGAAAGGCTTTAGAATAATTTAGGAATTCCTGGCTTACAATCAATTGAATGAAAGTGAATTGAATTGAATAAATATCATTCCTGATTGTCTGAGGTGAAAATCATAATCCTACACCCTATTTAGTATTATTATTATTATTAGTACTGTTATTTATTTTCGGCAATTAGTTTAGGTATAAAATCCATATAATTGTTTTTCAAATAAAATTGTGAGTTGACTATATTTTGGTACTTAGTGAAATCAGTCCTCGAGGGAACGATACTTTACTTATCACTTTATTACTTGTTCACACCGTGCACTTGCGGCATATTGTGAGGGATTTCCCACAAGAAGTTTTTGGCGCCGTTGCCAGGGACTGATTTTTCGCTAATATCAATACCAAGCGACTCTAATTTTAATTTGAAGTTTTTCTTTAGTCTCTATATTTTTTTTTATTTTCTTCATTATGTTTTCCTTTGAGTATCGTGGCCCTTGGCATTTCATAAATTTCGATGTTCTTAATAATTTACCAAATAGGGTCAGTCAGCCCCCTCCCCCAAAACAAAAGACCATGCTTGAACAATGTGTAGACACTCTTAAAAATCCTGATAGTACCCTTTTTGAGCTAGAATGTGCACGTCGTGGTCTTGATATTCACTATGGTTATTTTCTAGCTCATTTATTTAGTAGTGAAGTTGAGGGGGAGGTTGAGAAGAAAGATATGCTAAGTTTTAGGGTCAATCCCCCAGCACCCGATAATTACATAAAGTGTGATGATCTTGTAGAAGAAGTTACCATTGATGATGTTTCCCAAGAAATTTCATTAGATTGTCATCAAACTTCGACTAATAAGGAGAACACTTATGTGCCAAAAATTTTATTAACGGTGCCGCGCATAATCTTTCCTAAATCCATAATGGGAGAGATTGACCCTATTACTTTTGATTCTGTTGAGGCTGATACCATGATTTCTAATGAGGTTGTTTGTGATAAGTCTTTATTATTTACCCATTCGAACTCTGCTTATTTTTTCATGCCTTATCATTATTATATTCTTCCATCATTTTTTGGTTGTCTTCATAATTATTCTTACTCATTATTTGTGGCAACCGGGCATGAACCAAAGCCTCCCTTATGGAATAAGAGGCTTATAGATTGCAAGAAGGGGGCATTTGGCAATCTCCCTAGAAAAAAACCACGTTAAACTCTTTTTGCCACGTCGTGCTCAAGACGTAAAATAGAGCGCTTGATGGGAGGCAACCCATCATTTTTACTTGCTTTCTAGTTAGTTGTTTTTATTTGATTTTTCGGTTTTAATTTTTCTTTGTTTTGTTATTTCGTTTAGATTCATGTATTCTTGTTGGCCCTTATTTCTCTAATATTTCTTTATAATCCCAATGAGTTATTATTCTTCATATTCTAGTCTTTCTAGGATTTAATGTCTATTGTTATTTCATGACTAGAGACTAAGTTTGTGTAACACCCCCAAGTTATTCAGGGATATTACAGCGCCGTAAGCCCCGCCGTGGGACCCACAAGGCTAAATATACGAGTAACCATAACTTTTGACCGATAAGGTCTACATACAAAGGAAGGAAGATCAATACAAAGGGGTATTCAACACATAACCAATGTACGCAAAGACATCACAACACAAATCAATACCTCGGCAAACACAGGCCGGAACATCAAGAAAAATGGGAAACAATACTCGAGTATTCAATAACCATTCCAGTATAACAACACTGAATGGAAAACTCAAAACATAACCGGAGGAAATACACAGTATCACTCTTGCCCACCATCTTCATGACGACCCGATACCTGCCTGTCCGCTCTCCTGGAACCTGAAATACATAAAAGGTATTTCCCCCATAAAGGGGTTAGCCGTCGAATAGCTAATGTAAATCTATCAAGTATGAAACACAATACTTCTCGACAATAAGGTAAATATAACCGTCAATTCATCAATTCAAGACTAGTATTCCAGAATAACTAAATCTCATAGCGTCACCTCAAGACGTATATGAATGCCGTGGAAACGGTTCGTTCATATCATCCGTCAATGCATATATGAATGCCGTAGAAACGGTTCGTTCATATCATGCCATCAATACATATATGAATGTCGTAGAAACGGTTCGTTCATATCATACCATCAATATATCTATGAATGCCGTAAAAACGGTTCGTTCATATCATACCATCAATATTTCTTTGAATGCCGTAAAAATGGCTCGTTCATATCATACCATCAATATTTCTTACTTTCAAAGTCGAGAACGTACAATCATAAATATATACTTGACTTTGAGACATCGAGAAATCGAACGGAGGAAGGGTATGAGTTCGGTAGGTCCAAGAACGTGCTTCCGGCACCTAAACAATTCGCAAGGAATATGATAATCAATTATCCATATTCAATTTACACGAAGAAACTCCCGAAACCCGTCTATGATTCATGAAAATACACGGATAAACAACTAGAGGTTGGAAAATCGTCCAAACTCTCACAAGTCCGAAAATGGTACAATCCAATCCGTAAAATCGTAGGAAAAGTATGCATACGGTATAGATACATCATAATCTCAAGGTTCTCAAGCTTCAAAACGGATAAATCGGACGAATCTACGAAAAACCCCAAAATTCCCAAAAGTAGGGTTCTAAGGATTTTTACCTTGATTCGGACGATAGGATGGATTAGATGTTGCCAAATCCTTGTTCTCCAACCAAAAATGTTGTTATTAGAAGGAAGAGCGCTGCCAATCGCCCAATATCATGTCTCCCGAGCGATTCCCGTCGAAAAGGAGTGAAGGAGGTGAGAAATGACGAAATGGAAGTCAACTGTCATATATATAGCTGCCCAGTCTAGCGCACGCTACGCCTCTTTCATTAGCGTGCGCTAGCGAAGTCACCGGGTAGTCCAGTGGCTACTGCCATAAGACATTAGCGCGCGTTACGATCCCTTACGTGCGCTAACTGCTGTCCTGCCAAAATCTCAGCTTACTGCCTCGGTCCGCTAGCGTGCGTTAATACTGAGCACTAGCGTGCGTTACGCAACACATATAGCTTACGCTAGCCGCTGCCTAGCGTGCGCTGCCCGTTAGTCCAGAAAGTCTGAAACCTCACTGCTTCTACTGACCAGACCATTAGCGTGTGCTACCATTATGCCTTAGCGTGCGCTACGTAACAGTTTTAGCGTGCGCTAGCCGAAGCCTAGCGTGCGCTACCTGATAGTCCAGAAACCTGACAACCTCACTGCCTCTGCCGACCCGGCCATTAGCGTGCGCTACGGACGGATGTTAGCGTAAGCTACTAACCACGAATAGCGCACGCTAACGAACTCCTAGCGTGCGTTAATCCGCCAGTCCAGAGAGCAGTCTGAGTTACTGGTTCTGCCCTGACTGGTCCCTTAGCGCGCACTACGGCTAAAAGCTAGCGTGCGCTAATCAAGCTGAATTAGCGTACGTTAGCCTAGCGTGCGCTATTCCTCTGGCCCAGAACACTTCCGCAAGGTCTAAACAATACGATCGTGACCTAAACAAGGCACGAATATCAACAACATCTCCATGCGTTTACAGAGCGACAAAATAAGGAGAACGGAAAGGTCAAACAGTCAATAAAAGTACGGGTATTACATTCTACACCTCTAAAAAGAAGTTTCGTCCTGAAACTTAAGAAATAAATAATTCGGGGTATTCCACCCGCATCTTCTCTTCCGTCTCCCAAGTTGCTTCTTCGACTCCATGTCTCGACCATTGCACTTTAACCAGTGGAATGGTCTTATGCCGAAGTTGTTTCTCGCGATGCTCAAGGATCTTCACGGGTTTCTCCGGAAAGGTAACATCCTCGGCTACGTCAATCTCGCTGTAGTCGATAATGTGGCTCGGATCCGGTACGTACTTCCTCAACTGAGACACATGAAAAACACTGTGGACGTGACTCAAAGCTGGAGGCAATGCCAAGCGATAAGCTAAATCCCCAACTCTGTCCAAAATCTCGAAGGGCCCGATATACCTCGGACTAAGTTTCCCCTTTTTCCCAAAGCGGAAGACTCCTCTGGTCGGCGACACCTTGAGTAAGACATGACCTCCCACTTCAAACTCCAAGGGTCAACGACGAGTATCAGCATAAGATTTCTAACGACTCTGGGCAGTCAGCAATCGGTCCCAGATAATAGAAATCTTTTCCTTAGTCTCCATCAACATATTCGGTTCCGTTCCAACTAGCTCGGAATCCTCGTCCCAACACAATGGAGACCTACATCGTCTACCGCAAAGTGCCTCGAAGGGTGCCATTTTGATCGACGCGTGCCAACTATTATTGTAAGCAAACTCGATCAATGGCAAATGAAGCTCCCAATCATTACTCCAATCCAAGGCACAAGCTCGTAACATATCTTCCAACGTCTGAATCGTCCTATCTGTCTGACCGTCCGACTGAGGATGAAAAGAAGTGCTCAATCTCAACTCCGTACCCAGAGCCTGATGAACGGCCTGCCAAAAATGCGATACGAAACGGCCGTCTCGATCAGAAACAATGGTCTTGGGGGCACCGTGTAACCTCACGATCTCAGCAACAAAGGTTCGAGCCAGTCTATCCGGTCCCCAAGTATCCTTAATACCCAAGAAGTGTGCTGATTTGGTCAACCGATCGACAATTACCCAAATCATATTCATTCTGGACCGAGTTCTCGGCATGCCAGTGATTAAATCCATAGAAATATCTTCCCACTTCCACTCGGGAATGGGAAGCGGTTTCAACAACCCCGCCGGTCGTTGATGTTCGATCTTGACTTGTTGACACGTCAAGCACCGTAGTACAAACTCTCTAACATCCTTCTTCATGTTATTCCACCAAAAATTGCGCTTCAAATCTTTGTACATCTTACTCGTCCCGGGGTGGATTGAGTAAGGCGTAGCATGAGCTTCTCGGAGAATTCTCTGCCTCAACTCTAAATCATTCGGAACACAAAGTCTCCTCAAATCTCGTAATACTATCCTCGTGAACCATAAAGCCAGAGCTTTTCCTTTAATTACATCTTCCTTCGCTTGAGAAATCATCGTCACTCCACCGCCCTTTGATGTCATCAACTAAGGACGAAGTAATTTCGAGAGTACACAACTGTCCCTGTACTCGTCGAAGCCAAACTTCTATCCCTTGCTCAATTAAATCTTGACGAATTTTCGTCTCGGATGTAAGAACCTCGAGCATTTGAAGAGATGCCGATTTGCGGCTCCAAGCATCCGCAACGACATTGGCTTTTCCGGGGTGGTAAAGAATTTCTAAATCATTATCCTTTATCAACTCTAACCAACGCCTCTGTCTCATATTCAGCTCCTTCTGACTGAAAATATACTTCAGGCTCTTGTGATCGGTATAAATCCGGCACGGTGAACCATACAAATAATGCCGCCAAATCTTGAGTGCGAAGACAATTGCGGCCAATTCCAAATCGTGGGTAGGATAATTCATCTCATAAGGCTTTAATTGTCGAGACGCAAAAGCCATCGTCTTATCATACTGCATAAGTACACAGCCCAGGCCTTGACCCGAAGTGTCACTATAAACTGCAAAGCCCTCGCTACTTTGTGGTAAAGTTAAAATCGGCGACGAGGTCAATCGTCTCTTCAGTTCATCGAAGATCTGTTGTCTCTCATCCGTCCAAACAAACTTTTCGGTCTTCTGGAGTAATTTCGTAAGCGGTCGAGCGAGTTTCGAGAACCCCTCGACGAACCGACGGTAATACCCAGCAAGGCCCAAAAAGCTACGGACTTCCTTAACATTTTTAGGCGGTGCCCAATCTAGCACTGCCTCAATTTTCTGCGGGTCTACACGAACCCCTTCGGCCGAAATCACATGGTCGAGAAACATAACTTCTTCCAACCAAAATTCGCATTTCTAGAATTTTGCATAGAGATGCTCGGTTCTCAAAATATCTAAAACCAAACGCAAGTGTCGGGCATGTTCCTCCTTATCTCGAGAATATATCAAGATGTCATCAATAAAGACGACTACACACCTGTCGAGATACTCGATGAATATCTTATTCATTAACTGCATGAATACTTCTGGTGCATTAGTCAACCCAAAAGGCATAACTACAAATTCATAATGCCCGTATCTCGTCCGAAATGCCGTCTTTGGAACGTCGGACTCCTTCACCCTGAGTTGATAATACCCGGATCTTAAATCAATCTTCGAGAAAATCGCAGCCCCTTGCAGCTGGTCAAATAAATCGTCTATACGAGGCAGAGGATATTTGTTCTTGATGGTTACTTTGTTCAGCTCACGGTAGTCGATGCACAAACGTAGTGAACCATCCTTCTACCTCACGAAAAGAACAGGCGCGCCCCAAGGCGAAGCGCTCGGTCTGATGTACCCTCTTTCCAGAAGTTCTCCCAACTGATTCTTCAATTCTTGCATCTCGGAAGGTGCCATCCGATAAGGTGCTTTAGAAATCGGAGCCGCATCTGGCTCTAAGTCCACTGCAAATTCTATCTCTCGATCTGGCGGTAATCCCGGGAGGTCATCCGGGAAAACATCGGGATACTCATTAACAACCGGAATCGAAAAGAAATCAACTTCATTTCCTTCCATTTTCAAGGCATAACACCAATAGCCCGTACAACCTTTATTCAAAAGTTTTACGGCCTTCATGGAACTGATAAGTAACTTGGATTGGCCCCACTTACGTCCCAAAAATGAGTACTCAGATCTTTCTTTGGTCATCATGGTAATAACCTTGGTACGGTAATTCATAATCGCTTGGTGATTATCAAGACAATCATCGCCGAGGATCACGTCCTCGCCTTCCATATCAACTACAATCAGATTCGATAACCATTCCATACCGGATATAACCACCGGAAAATCTCTAATCTCCCGGTTCCCCACAATCCTATCCCCGCTAGGCAGTTTCACGATAAAGGGATCGCAAGCAGTCAAACAAGTTATATTCAAACGGCGTACACACTCCAAAGAAATAAAAGAATGTGTAGCACCCGTATCGAAAAGTACACGGACTGGATAAGATAAAATATGGATGGTACCTGAAGCCACCGCCGCATCGGGTTCGTCTGTTCGGCGCATCTCATAAACCCGTGGTTGTACCGAACCGACGCTAGAGTTCCCCCCTCCAGTGTTCTGACCCCGTCCCCGGCCCCTGCCGAAATTCTGCTGAGGTTGACCAAAAGATTGTCGTTGATTCATACTTTGATCAAGTGGTGCTGGGGCAGAAGCCCGAGTGTCCAAAGTCTGATTTGGTTCGAAACAATAAGCCGCCCTATGTCCCATATGTCCGCACGTGTGACACTTCAATGGTGGAAAGTTGCATTCCAAACTGACGTGGCCTGGACGGCCACAATTATAGCAAGTCATTGTGCGATTTGTGGTGCCCGGAGTAGGACGGTAACCCCTCTTTCCTTTATTAGAACGTGACGACTGTCCGGCATATCGGTTAGCCGTCTGTGACCTCTGAAAGTTGCCACCCTTAGAGCCAGAAAAATTCCCCGCGACTTTCTGCTTCTTCGGTTCTTCAACGGTATCGTTGTCGGGGCTTAACATATCATGGGCTAAAGCTCTGTCTTGATACTCCTTCAGTGTGGTACAAGCAAATCCGGCCATGTACCGTCATAAGTCCAAATTCATCCGCATATCAAAATAACGGATCTTATCACGCTCGTTCCATACTTGATCCTTCACGTGGATCAGTTGTTGGTTGTACTCTACAATCGCTTGCGAAACAGGAATGTTCTGCGGTTTAGCCTCAAAAAAGGCTCGGATTCGCCTCTCTCGCACCGGCCAAGGACAAAACTTGGCCTCCAAAAGCTCCTTAAATTTCTCCCACGTGGCAATGCGATCCTGTGGCTTGATGACCTTCCACCAGGTAGCGGCCTCCTTGGTGAGGAAATACTGAGCAATCGGTACTTTCCTCACTTCGGGGCAATCAACCGCCTCGAAAATCTTTTCCAATTGCGCTAGCCAGTCTTCCCATCCTAACGGGTCTGTGGCACCGCCAAATTGTGGAGGGTGCATACGAATTACATTCTGAAGCAAGGCATCCGTGTTCGGATTCGGATTATTCAGCTGAACTGTTTGGGCTAAAATGGTCATCTGGGTAGCCAATTGTTGAAGTACATTCGCAACTCCAACGTCCGCGTTGTTCCCCTGGCCATTCGACTGGTCGTGCTGACTTTCGGTGTCGGGATGCACCGAGTTTGACAAGCTGGGGTTGGCTGACCCCGCAACAGAACTGATGGAAACGGCCGCGCCACGACCTCTTCCACGTCCACGGCCACGACCACGGCCACGACCCCTACCAGCTGACATACTGAAGAACACACAAGTCACGTAAGCACTACTCAATTACACGTCATCAAAGTGACCGTTTCTCACGAATACCAACAAAACGAAGCAAAACGAACAAGGAAACACCAGAAGAGTAAGAGGTCTTACAAGTACCGGTCGCACTGTGATGATGGCAAAGTAGTGATACTGCGGACAAATGACAACTCGATCGACCCAAAAGACCGACAGCCTAGGTATCCATAGACCTAAGCTCCGATACCATATTCTATAACACCCCCAAGTTATTCAGGGATATTACAGCGCCGTAAGCCCCGCCGTGGGACCCACAAGGCTAAATATACGAGGAACCATAATTTTTGACCGATAAGGTCTACATACAATGGAAGGAAGATCAATACAAAGGGGTATTCAACACATAACCAATGTACGCAAAGACATCACAACACAAATAAATACCTCGGCAAACACAGGCCGGAACATCAAGAAAAATGGAAAACAATACTCGAGTATTCAATAACCATTCCAGTACAACAGCACTGAATGGAAAACTCAAAACATAACCGGAGGAAATACACAGTATCACTCTTGCCCACCATCTTCATGCTGACCCGATACCTGCCTGTCCGCTCTCCTGGAACTTGAAATACATAAAAGGTATTTCCCCCATAAAGGGGTTAGCCGTCGAATAGCTAGTGCAAATATATCAAGTATGAAACACAATACTTCTCGATAATAAGGTAAATGTAACCGTCAATTCATCAATTCAAGACTAGTATTCCGGAATAACTAAATCTCATAGCGTCACCTCAAGACGTATATGAATGCCGTGGAAACGGTTCGTTCATATCATCTGTCAATGCATATATGAATGTCGTAGAAACGGTTCGTTCATATCATGCCATCAATACATATATGAATGCCGTAGAAACGGTTCGTTCATATCATACCATCAATATATCTATGAATGCCGTAAAAACGGTTCGTTCATGTCATACCATCAATATTTCTTTGAATGCCGTAAAAACGGCTCGTTCATATCATACCATCAATATTTCTTACTTTCAAAGTCGAGAACGTACAATCATAAATATATACTTGCCTTTGAGACATCGAGAAATCGAACGGAGGAAGGGTATGAGTTCGGTAGGTCCAAGAACGTGCTTCCGGCACCTAAACGATTCGCAAGGAATATGATAATCAATTATCCATATTCAATTTACACGAAGAAACTCCCGAAACCCGTCTACGATTCATGAAAATACACGGATAAACAACTAGAGGTTGGAAAATCGTCCAAACTCTCACAAGTCCGAAAACGGTACAATCCAATCCGTAAAATCATAGGAAAAGTATGCATACGGTATAGATACATCATAATCTCAAGGTTCTCAAGCTTCAAAACGGATAAATCGGACGAATCTACGAAAAACCCCAAAATTCCCAAAAGTAGGGTTCTAAGGATTTTTACCTTGATTCGGACGATAGGATGGATTAGATGTTGCCAAATCCTTGTTCTCCAACCAAAAATGTTGTTATTAGAAGGAAGAGCGCTGCCAATTGCCCAAGATCGTGTCTCCCGGGCGATTCCCGTCGAAAAAGAGTGAAGGAGGTGAGAAATGACGAAATGGAAGTCAACTGTCATATATATAGCTGCCCAGTCTAGCGCACGCTACGCCTCCTTCATTAGCGTGCGCTAGCGAAGTCACCGGGTAGTCCAGTGGCTACTACCATAAGACGTTAGTGCGCGTTACGAAACATCCCTTGCGTGCGCTAACTGCTGTCCTGCCAAAATCTCAGCTTACTGCCTCGGTCCGCTAGCGTGCGTTAATACTGAGCACTAGCGTGCGTTACACAACACATATAGCGTACGCTAGCCGCTGCCTAGCGTGCGCTGCCCGTTAGTCCAGAAAGTCTGAAACCTCACTGCTTCTACTGACCAGACCATTAGCGTGCTCTACCATTATGCCTTAGCGTGCGCTACGTAACAGTTTTAGCGTGCGCTAGCCTAAGCCTAGCGTGCGCTACCTGATAGTCCATAAACCTGACAACCTCACTGCCTCTGCCGACCCGGCCATTAGCGTGCGCTACGGACGGATGTTAGCGTACGCTACTAACCACGAATAGCGCACGCTAACGAACTCCTAGCGTGCGTTAATCCGCCAGTCCAGAGCGATCGAGTTCTGGTTACGCCTTTCGGTCCCTTAGCGCGCGCTACGGCTAAAAGCTAGCGTGCGCTAATCAAGCTGAATTAGCGTGCGTTAGCCTAGCGTGCGCTATTCCTCTGGCCCATAACACTTCCGCAAGGTCTAAACAATACGATCGTTACCTAAACAAGGCACGAAACTTAATAACAATATCAACAACATCTCCATGCGTTTACAGAGCGACAAAATAAGGAGAACGGAAAGGTCAAACAGTCAATAAAAGTACGGGTATTACAGTTTGGGGGTCCCTCGTGATGTTGGGCAGACGATTGCACTCAGACATGTGCTGGCTTTCAAGAAGACATTTGGAATAAGTTTCACTTTTCCTTATCTCTTTTACGTTCACATGAGTATGATGGTTGATGATTTTATGTGTAGTGGAATTGATTTACTTGGGTATAAATTGCGATTGTTTTATTGTCTTTGCATGCTGTTGATGGTTTTGTTCAAAAATGTTAATTTTTCGTGAATTTTTCGTGCTTACGTGTGTAAAACTGATGTTACGATACTGATGTCTCTTGGAAGAAACGGTTGACTCGTGGTCGAGTTGTAGTCAGCGATATCTGTTTCTATTGAGTATTCATTTAGGTCCGAAATTTTATCGTTTTTGTAGAAATTTTAGCAGATAAGAAAGGAGACGTACGTGTTTTCAAATCACCGTTTATATGTTTGGTTAAACTTTTCGCGTAGCTAATCATCCAGTAACATAAGTCTTGTGGGCACTTAAATTGAATTTAGAGTCGGACAGTTTTTCCCAAGAAAAATTCGAGATATTAATTGTTCTATGATGGGAAGTTTAGTAACCGGGGGTATTCACGTGACCCGTTGTTTACTCTCGCGTAAAGCAGCGACCACGAATAGATTAATAATTTAGAAATATCGTATTACCGATGATGGGAAGCCTAGTAACCGGGGGTATTCACGTGACCCGTTGTTTACTCTCGCGTAAAACAGCAACCTTGACATGCGGAAATAGCTATTCGAGTTGTTTCTCCGCTGTGGAGGGGAACTTAGTAACTAGAAGCATCCATATGCCCCATGAGTGTATTTTACGTCAAACGGTTCCCCAATGCATGAGAATGGAATTCCACCCTAGGATTATCCCGATGAAACATCCCGAGATCCGAACCTAGTGGTTAACTCGAATCATATTATTGATCATACATAAGGGAATGCTGTCCTAGGAGTAATTTTAATAATGAAACTCTTGAATTTTGCCTCTAGACTGCGGGACTGGGCGAATTGGCTTGTTTAATCTAACCCTTCAATTGCTGGTCGGTTAAATTCACGCTTGTTAATCTTTGAGCTTATTGTTCTTCATTAACGATTGATTAGGACTGAAATTGGTTACTTAGTGGAATCAGTGTCCTGGATGTGACTCGCTATTACGATACTTGTACTATTCTTTGAGATTTTCAGGGTAGTATTGATTAAGTTGAGCACTATGGACTTGCATGATTATTCACGACCCATTTTGTTTAAGATTGGTAATTTTTTGCTTGAGGACAAGCAAAGGCTCAAGTTTGAGGGTATTTGTTAGGCATATTTTTATGCGCTTTTATATTATTATTTTATATCCATCTTGAGCCTAATTCAACATAAATGAGCTTTTAATGCACTATTCTCATATGTTTTGCAGGAAATCGGAGTCCGGAAGCCGAAACGATGAAAAACGGGCGCAATGATTTTGGTCATGAGCCGCGGCACAAACCATGTGAGCCGGCACAGAAGATGGCTCAAAGCGCCCAGCAATCAGCTGTACTGCAGAGCGCACAGACAAGCTGAGCCACGGCACAGGAAGGAAAAACAGCGCCCAGGTTTTAAGCTGTGCCCCGTGAGCTGCGGCACAGCTTAAGTGAGCCGCGGCACACGGGGTGGTTTTGGTGTACTCCGCGCGGGTTTGGGCCGTTTTGGAGCCTGTTCTCGACCTAATCACACGAACGCGTTTTGGAGGCTGAGGACGACTATAAATAAGCATCATATGGCTGAAGAAGGAGAGGATCGATCAGAAAGGAAGAGGAAGGACATCGACAGCTAGGGCGAAGAACACAAGGAGGAGATTTGTGGGCGACGACAAGACCACGGATCCCTACGGTTTTTCTGCATCTTAGTACCTAGATCTATTTGAGTAGGATTTTGATTGTAACCGATTTCATGACGGTTTGATTATTTATTATTATTTCGATTTACTCGTTATTCTATTGAATTGGATTCTTCTTACTGTTCTTAATGCTTTTTAATTGTCCGCTGATTAATTTGTTTTGAATGTCTTTATGGATTCGGGAGATGAAATTTAGGCTTAGTTCTTGTGAGACGAATCATAATTTTCGTGAGATAGGGATATACTCATGGAATTGTGAAGCCTTTATTGTGGGAATTCTTGAACTGTTTTAGCTATTAATTATCTAATTCGAATAGGGATATATCGAGTTAATAATTCGTAGTATTTTTTATCGACCTTGGGAAAGGCTTTAGAATAATTTAGGAATTCCTGGCTTACAATCAATTGAATGAAAGTGAATTGAATTGAATAAATATCATTCCTGATTGTCTGAGGTGAAAATCATAATCCTACACCCTATTTAGTATTATTATTATTAGTACTATTATTTATTTTCGGCAATTAGTTTAGGTATAAAATCCATATAATTGTTTTTCAAATAAAATTGTGAGTTGACTATATTTTGGTACTTAGTGAAATCAGTCCTCGAGGGAACGATACTTTACTTATCACTTTATTACTTGTTGACACCGTGCACTTGCGGCATATTGTGAGGGATTTCCCACAACAAGTTTTTGGCGCCGTTGCCGGGGACTGATTTTTCGCTAATATCAATACCAAGCGACTCTATTTTTAATTTGAAGTTTTTCTTTAGTCTCTATATTTTTTTTTATTTTCTTCATTATGTTTTCCTTTGAGTATCGTGGCCCTTGGCATTTCATAAATTTCGATGTTCTTAATAATTTACCAAATAGGGTCAGTCAGCCCCCTCCCCCAAAACAAAAGACCATGCTTGAACAATGTGTAGACACTCTTAAAAATCCTGATAGTACCCTTTTTGAGCTAGAATGTGCACGTCGTGGTCTTGATATTCACTATGGTTATTTTCCAGCTCATTTATTTAGTAGTGAAGTTGAGGGGGAGGTTGATAAGAAAGATATGCTAAGTTTTAGGGTCGATCCCCCAGCACCCGATAATTACATAAAGTGTGATGATCTTGTAGAAGAAGTTACCATTGATGATGTTTCCCAAGAAATTTCATTAGATTGTCATCAAACTTCGACTAATAAGGAGAACACTTATGTGCCAAAAATTTTTATTAATGGTGCCGTGCATAATCTTTCCTAAATCCATAATGGGAGAGATTGACCCTATTACTTTTGATTCTGTTGAGGCTGATACCATGAGTTCTAATGAGGTTGTTTGTGATAAGTCTTTATTATTTACCCATTCGAACTCTGCTTATTTTTTCATGCCTTATCACTATTATATTCTTCCATCATTTCTTGGTTGTCTTCATAATTATTCTTACTCATTATTTGTGGCAACCGGGCATGAACCAAAGCCTCCCTTATGGAATAAGAGGCTTATAGGTTGCAAGAAGGGGGCATTTGGCAATCTCCCTAGAAAAAAGCCACGTTAAACTCTTTTTGCCACGTCATGCTCAAGACGTAAAATAGAGCGCTTGATGGGAGGCAACCCATCATTTTTACTTGCTTTCTAGTTAGTTGTTTTTATTTGATTTTTCGGTTTTAATTTTTCTTTGTTTTGTTATTTCGTTTGGATTTATGTATTCTTGTTGGCCCTTATTTCTCTAATATTTCTTTATAACCCCAATGAGTTATTATTCTTCATATTCTAGTCTTTCTAGGATTTAATGTCTATTGTTATTTCATGACTAGAGACTAAGTTTGGGGGTCCCTCGTGATGTTGGGCAGACGATTGCACTTAGACATGTGCTGGCTTTCAAGAAGACATTTGGAATAAGTTTCACTTTTCCTTATCTCTTTTACGTTCACATGAGTATGATGGTTGATAATTTTATGTGTAGTGGAATTGATTTACTTGGGTATAAATTGCGATTGTTTTATTGTCCTTGCATGCTGTTGATGGTTTTGTTCAAAAATGTGAATTTTTCGTGAATTTTTCGTGCTTACGTGTGTAAAACTGATGTTACGATACTAATGTCTCTTGGAAGAAACGGTTGACTCGTGGTCGAGTTGTAGTCAGCGATATCTGTTTCTGTTGAGTATTCATTTAGGTCCGAAATTTTATCGTTTTTGTAGAAATTTTAGCAGATAAGAAAGGAGACGTACATGTTTTCAAATCACCGTTTATATGTTTGGTTAAACTTTTCGCATAGCTAATCGTCCAGTAACATAAGTCTTGTGGGCACTTAAATTGAGTTTAGAGTCGGACAGTTTTTCCCAAGAAAAATTCGAGATATTAATTGTTCTATGATGGGAAGTTTAGTAACCGGGGGTATTCACGTGACCCGTTGTTTACTCTCGCGTAAAACGACGACCCTGAATAGATTAATAATTTAGAAATATCGTATTACCGATGATGGGAAGCCTAGTAACCGGGGGTATTCACGTGACCCGTTGTTTACTCTCGCGTAAAACAGCAACCTTGACATGCGGAAATAGCTATTCGAGTTGTTTCTCCGCTGTGGAGGGGAACTTAGTAACTAGAAGCATCCATGTGCCCCATGAGTGTCTTTTACGTCAAACGGTTCCCCAATGCATGAGAATGGAATTCCACCCTAGGATTATCCCGATGAAACATCCCGAGATCCGAACCTAGTGGTTAACTCGAATCATATTATTGATCATACATAAGGGAATGCTGTCCTAGGAGTAATTTTAATAATGAAACTCTTGAATTTTGCCTCTAGACTGTGGGACTGGGCGAATTGGCTTGTTTAATCTAACCCTTCATATTGACGGTCGGTTAAATTCACGCTTGTTAATCTTTGAGCTTATTTTTCTTCATTAACGATTGATTAGGACTGAAATTGGTTACTTAGTGGAACCATTGTCCTCGATGTGACTCGCTATTACGATACTTGTACTATTCTTTGAGATTTTCAGGGTAGTATTGATTAAGTTGAGCACTATGGACTTGCATGATTATTCACGGCCCATTTTGTTTAAGATTGGTAATTTTTTGCTTGAGGACAAGCAAAGGCTCAAGTTTGGGGGTATTTGTTAGGCATATTTTTATACGCTTTTATATTATTATTTTATATCCATCTTGAGCCTAATTCAGCATAAATGAGCTTTTAATGCACTATTCTCATATGTTTTGTAGGAAATCGGAGTCCGGAAGCCGAAACGATGAAAAACGGGCGAAAACAGCAGTTTTTGGTCATGAGCCGCGGCACAAACCATGTGAGCCGCGGCACAGGAAGATGGCCTGAAAGCGCCCAGGAAAAGTGTACTCTGAGCTGCGGCACAGACAAGTTGAGCCATGGCACAGGAAGGAAAAACAGCGCCCAGGTTTTAAGCTGTGCCCCGTGAGCTGCGGCACAGCTTAAGTGAGCCGCGGCACACGGGGTGGTTTTGGTGTACTCCGCGCGGGTTTGGGCCGTTTTGGAGCCTGTTCTCGACCTAATCACACGGACGCATTTTGGAGGGTGAGGACGACTATAAATAAGCATCATATGGCTGAAGAAGGAGAGGATCGATCAGAAAGGAAGAGGAAGGACATCGACAGCTAGGGCGAAGAACACAAGGAGGAGATTTGTGGGCGACGACAAGACCACGGATCCCTACGGTTTTTCTGCATCTTAGTACCTAGATCTATTTGAGTAGGATTTTGATTGTAACCGATTTCATGACGGTTTAATTATTTATTATTATTTCGATTTACTCGTTTTTCTATTGAATTGGATTCTTCTTACTGTTCTTAATGCTTTTTAATTGTTTGGCCAACAGTTAATTTGTTTTGAATGTCTTTATGGATTCGGGAGATGAAATTTAGGCTTAGTTCTTGTGAGACGAATCATAATTTTCGTGAGATAGGGATATACTCATGCAATTGTGAAGCCTTTATTGTGGGAATTCTTGAACTGTTTTAGCTATTAATTATCTAATTCGAATAGGGATATATCGAGTTAATAATTCGTAGTATTTTCTATCGACCTTGGGAAAGGCTTTAGAATAATTTAGGAATTCCTGGCTTACAATCAATTGAATGAAAGTGAATTGAATTGAATAAATATCATTCCTGATTGTCTGAGGTGAAAATCATAATCCTACACCTTATTTAGTATTATTATTATTAGTACTATTATTTATTTTCGGCAATTAGTTTAGGTATAAAATCCATATAATTGTTCTTCAAATAAAATTGTGAGTTGACTATATTTTGGTACTTAGTGAAATCAGTCCTCGAGGGAACGATACTTTACTTATCACTTTATTACTTGTTGACACCGTGCACTTGCGGCATATTGTGAGGGATTTCCCACAACAAGTTTTTAGCGCCGTTGCCGGGGACTGATTTTTCGCTAATATCAATACCAAGCGACTCTAATTTTAATTTGAAGTTTTTCTTTAGTCTCTATATTTTTTTTTATTTTCTTCATTATGTTTTCCTTTGAGTATCGTGGCCCTTGGCATTTCATAAATTTTGATGTTCTTAATAATTTACCAAATAGGGTCAGTCAGCCCCCTCCCCCAAAACAAAAGATCATGCTTGAACAATGTGTAGACACTCTTAAAAATCCTGATAGTACCCTTTTTGAGCTAGAATGTGCACGTCGGGGTCTTGATATTCACTATGGTTATTTTCCAGCTCATTTATTTAGTAGTGAAGTTGAGGGGGAGGTTGATAAGAAAGATATGCTAAGTTTTAGGGTCGATCCCCCAGCACCCGATAATTACATAAAGTGTGATGATCTTGTAGAAGAAGTTACCATTGATGATGTTTCCCAAGAAATTTCATTAGATTGTCATCAAACTTCGACTAATAAGGAGAACACTTATGTGCCAAAAAATTTTATTAACGGTGCCGTGCATAATCTTTCCTAAATCCATAATGGGAGAGATTGACCCTATTACTTTTGATTCTGTTGAGGCTGATACCATGAGTTCTAATGAGGTTGTTTGTGATAAGTCTTTATTATTTACCCATTCGAACTCTGCTTATTTTTTCATGCCTTATCATTATTATATTCTTTCATCATTTTTTGGTTGTCTTCATAATTATTCTTACTCATTATTTGTGGCAACCGGGCATGAACCAAAGCCTCCCTTATGGAATAAGAGGCTTATAGATTGCAAGAAGGGGGCATTTGGCAATCTCCCTAGAAAAAAGCCACGTTAAACTCTTTTTGCCACGTCGTGCTGAAGACGTAAAATAGAGCGCTTGATGGGAGGCAACCCATCATTTTTACTTGCTTTCTAGTTTGTTGTTTTTATTTGATTTTTCGGTTTTAATTTTTTTTTGTTTTGTTATTTCGTTTGGATTCATGTATTCTTGTTGGCCCTTATTTCTCTAATATTTCTTTATAACCCCAATGAGTTATTATTCTTCATATTCTAGTCTTTCTAGGATTTAATGTCTATTGTTATTTCATGACTAGAGACTAAGTTTGGGGGTCCTTCGTGATGTTGGGCAGACGATTGCACTCAGACATGTGCTGGCTTTCAAGAAGACATTTGGAATAAGTTTCACTTTTCCTTATCTCTTTTACGTTCACATGAGTATGATGGTTGATGATTTTATGTGTAGTGGAATTGATTTACTTGGGTATAAATTGCGATTGTTTTATTGTCCTTGCATGTTGTTGATGGTTTTGTTCAAAAACGTGAATTTTTCTTGAATTTTTCGTGCTTACGTATGTAAAACTGATGTTACGATACTGATGTCTCTTGGAAGAAACGGTTGACTCGTGGTCGAGTTGTAGTCAGCGATATCTGTTTCTGTTGAGTATTCATTTAGGTCCGAAATTTTATCGTTTTTGTAGAAATTTTAGCAGATAAGAAAGGAGACGTACGTGTTTTCAAATCACCGTTTATATGTTTGGTTAAACTTTTCGCGTAGCTAATCGTCCAGTAACATAAGTCTTGTGGGCACTTAAATTGAGTTTAGAGTCCGACAGTTTTTCCCAAGAAAAATTCGAGATATTAATTGTTCTATGATGGGAAGTTTAGTAACCGGGGGTATTCACGTGACCCGTTGTTTACTCTCGCGTAAAACGACGACCCTGAATAGATTAATAATTTAGAAATATCGTATTACCGATGATGGGAAGCCTAGTAACCGGGGGTATTCACGTGACCCGTTGTTTACTCTCGCGTAAAACAGCAACCTTGACATGCGGAAATAGCTATTCTAGTTGTTTCTCCGCTGTGGAGGGGAACTTAGTAACTAGAAGCATCCATGTGCCCCATGAGTGTCTTTTACGTCAAACGGTTCCCCAATGCATGAGAATGGAATTCCACCCTAGGATTATCCCGATGAAACATCCCGAGATCCGAACCTAGTGGTTAACTCGAATCATATTATTGATCATACATAAGGGAATGCTGTCCTAGGAGTAATTTTAATAATGAAACTCTTGAATTTTGCCTCTAGACTGTGGGACTGGGCGAATTGGCTTGTTTAATCTTACCCTTCATATTGACGGTCGGTTAAATTCACGCTTGTTAATCTTTGAGCTTATTTTTCTTCATTAACGATTGATTAGGACTGAAATTGGTAACTTAGTGGAATCAGTGTCCTGGATGTGACTCGCTATTACGATACTTGTACTATTCTTTGAGATTTTCAGGATAGTATTGATTAAGTTGAGCACTATGGACTTGCATGATTATTCACGACCCATTTTGTTTAAGATTGGTAATTTTTTGCTTGAGGACAAGCAAAGGCTCAAGTTTGGGGGTATTTGTTAGGCATATTTTTATGTGCTTTTATATTATTATTTTATATCCATCTTGAGCCTAATTCAGCATAAATGAGCTTTTAATGCACTATTCTCATATGTTTTGCAGGAAATCGGAGTCCGGAAGCCGAAACGATGAAAAGCAGGCGAAATGATTTTGGTCATGAGCCGCGGCACAAACCATGTGAGCGCGGCACAGAAGATGGCTCAAAGCGCCCGAGCAAAGCGTACTCAGACAGCGGCACAGACAAGCTGAGCCGCGGCACAGGAAGGAAAAACAGCGCCCAGGTTTTAAGCTGTGCCCCGTGAGCCGCGGCACAGCTTAAGTGAGCCGCGGCACACGGGGTGGTTTTGGTGTACTCCGCGCGGGTTTGGGCCGTTTTGGAGCCTGTTCTCAACCTAATCACACGGACGCGTTTTGGAGGCTGAGGATGACTATAAATAAGCATCATATGGCTGAAGAAGGAGAGGATCGATCAGAAAGGAAGAGGAAGGACATCGACAGCTAGGGCGAAGAACACAAGGAGGAGATTTGTGGGCGACGACAAGACCACGGATCCCTACGGTTTTTCTGCATCTTAGTACCTAGATCTATTTGAGTAGGATTTTGATTGTAACCGATTTCATGACGGTTTGATTATTTATTATTATTTCGATTTACTCATTATTCTATTGAATTGGATTCTTCTTACTGTTCTTAATGCTTTTTAATTGTCTGGCCAACAGTTAATTTGTTTTGAATGTCTTTATAGATTCGGGAGATGAAATTTAGGCTTAGTTCTTGTGAGACAAATCATAATTTTCGTGAGATAGGGATATACTCATGGAATTGTGAAGCCTTTATTGTGGGAATTCTTGAACTGTTTTAGCTATTAATTATCTAATTCGAATAGGGATATATCGAGTTAATAATTCGTAGTATTTTCTATCGACCTTGGGAAAGGCTTTAGAATAATTTAGGAATTCCTGGCTTACAATCAATTGAATGAAAGTGAATTGAATTGAATAAATATCATTCCTGATTGTCTGAGGTGAAAATCATAATCCTACACCCTATTTAGTATTATTATTATTAGTACTGTTATTTATTTTCGGCAATTAGTTTAGGTATAAAATCCATATAATTGTTCTTCAAATAAAATTGTGAGTTGACTATATTTTGGTACTTAGTGAAATCAGTCCTCGAGGGAACGATACTTTACTTATCACTATATTACTTGTTGACACCGTGCACTTGCGGCATATTGTGAGGGATTTCCCACAACACGTGCGCTAACGAATTATCTGACCAGAATCCTCTGTCCTCTGATCTGTTCGCGATAGCGTGCGTTACATTCAATATTTAGCGTGCGCTACTACACCGTTTGCGAACGCTAAAAACCATTCATAGCGTGCGCTATGAATTAATCCAATTCAGTCCAGTACCCACTGGACTCTGCCTGATCCGACCTTAGCGCGCACTACACCGACTGCATAGCGTGCGCTACTCCGGCCTACTAATGAACACTACTTACCATTTGTAGCGTGCGCTACTTACAACCCAAATGTAGTCAAGTGCCTTCTGGACTGCCTGCTTGAACTACACTAGCGTGCGCTAGTGTTGAGAGGTAGCGTGCGCTACCCGTACTCAATTAGCGCACGCTAAAGAGAGTACGTAGCATGCGCTACTCCTCACACACAGCACACTATGAAGATGACAACGGTGATAAACACGG
Source organism: Orobanche coerulescens (assembly GCA_033398695.1). Lineage (NCBI taxonomy): Eukaryota > Viridiplantae > Streptophyta > Magnoliopsida > Lamiales > Orobanchaceae > Orobanche > Orobanche coerulescens. Next base: position 87,778,302 of record CM065811.1, on the reverse strand, counting down.
CACGAAACTCCATCTAGATTGATGATGAATGACGATTGATACACGATACAATTACTCTGAACGGTGAATACACTGATTGAATATGAGTGACAAACGATCATTAATGAGTGAAAATTACTGAGTGACAATTACTGAACGATAATGACTGAATGATATTGACTGAATGATAATGACTGAATTACAACCGGGTATTACATACACCCCACCTTATAAGAGTTTCATCCCCGAAACTAAGGGTCAAACAACTCGGGATGGCTCTCCCGCATACTATCCTCGGTTTCCCAAGTAGCCTCGTCGACTCCGTGTCTAGACCACTGAATTTTAACCAAAGGAATCGTCTTGTTCCTCAACTGTTTGATTTGCCGCTCTAAGACTCGTATAGGACGCTCCTCATATGAATGATCATCGGCGATTTCGATTTCGTCGAACTGAAGTATGTGGCTCGGGTCAGCAACATACTTCCGCAACTGAGATACGTGAAACACATTATGAATTCGGCTCAACGTCGGGGTCAATCGATAAGCTAACTTGCCTACTCGTTCCAAAATCTCAAACGGTCCAATGAATCTCGGACTCAACTTCCCCCTCTTCCCAAAACGGAAGATACCATGACTCAGGGATACCTTGACCAAAACATGGTCACCTGTCTCGAACTCTAATGGCCGACGACGGTTATCTTCATAAGATTTCTGTCGACTCTGAGTGGTCAACAAACGACTCCTGATCAAGGCTACCTTCTCACGGGCGGCTATAAGCATATTAGGCTCGGTGCCGATTGATTCTGATAAGTCATCCCAACACAAAGGAGATCGACAACGACGACCGTACAAGGCCTCGTAAGGTGCCATCTTAATCGAAGAATGCCAACTATTATTGTACGTGAACTCGATCAACGGTAGTTGGGCTTCCAATCATCTGTTCAATCGAGAACACATGCCCTCAACATGTCCTCTAAAGTCTGAATAGTCCTCTCTGATTGTCCGTCGGACTGAGGATGAAAAGTTGTACTGAGATTAAGCTGAGTTCCCATAGCACGGTGAACTGATTTCCAAAAATGAGACATGAATCGTCCATCACGATCGGAAATGATACTTTTAGGAGTACCATGTAGTCTCACTATCTCTTTGATAAACAACTGGGCAAGTCTCTCAGGACCCCACGTATCCTTAATCTCAAGAAAATGAGCTGATTTAGTCAAGCGGTCCATAACTACCGAGATTGTATTCATGCCACAACGACTCGTCAGAAAACTCGTGATGAAGTCCTTTGAAATATCTTCCCACTTCCACTATGGAATAGGGAGAGGTTTCAGCATACCTGCCGGTCGCTAATGTTTTATCTTGACTTGCTGACAGGTCAAACATCTCGAAACAAATTCCGCGACTTCTCGCTTCCTATTACTCCACCAGTAATTTTGTTTCAAGTCTTTATACATCTTGCTAGACCCCAGATGAACGGAATAAGGGGTAGCATGAGCTTCTCTCAAAATCGAGTTTTTCAACTCGACATTCGCCGGTACGCATAACCGATTCTTAAATCGCAAAAGTCCATCCTCATGGACCACAAATCCAGGGGCTTTCCCCTGAGTCACATCATCTCGAATGCGTAACAAAAATGGGTTTGAACCCTGATTCTCTCTGCTCGCCTCCTCGAGTGGCGATGAAATCTCTAACGTACAAATTTGCCCTTGTACTCGCTGTAACCAGACCTCGATCTCGGGTCTCAGAAATTCCTTCTGAACTGTTAATCGAGCAAGCATCTGCTCCTGAACGGACTTAAGCCTCAAGGCGTCGGTGACAACGTTCGCCTTGCCCGGGTGGTAAAGTATCTCAATATCATAATCTTTGATTAGTTCCAACCACCGTCTCTGTCGCATATTTAACTCCTTTTGAGTAAATATATACTTTAAACTCTTAAGATCGGTGAATATCTGACAGGTAACGCCATAAAGATAATGACGCCAAATCTTCAATGCGAAAACCACGGCTGCTACCTCCAGGTCGTGGGTTGGATAATTAACCTCGTAAGGTCTCAATTGCCGTGAAGCATAAGCAATAACTTTCCCGTTCTGCATTAGTACACATCCGAGACCCTGTCCGGACGCATCACTATAAACCACAAATCCTTCCATCCCTTGCGGTAAAGAAAGGACAGGTGTTATAATTAACCGGCTCTTGAGTTCCTCAAAACTCTATTGACACGCGTCGGACCACGTGTATTTCTTATCCTTCCATAAAAGGTTCGTCATGGGTTGAGCGATTTTAGAAAATCCTTCCACAAATCGCCGATAATAACCAGCTAATCCGAGAAAACTTCGGATTTCCTTAACATTCTTCGAAGGTAACCAGTATCGGATAGCCTCCGTCTTTTGAGGGTCGACACGAACTCTGTCTGATGAAATTACATGTCCGAGAAACGTCACTTCGGACATCCAGAACTCACATTTGGAAAACTTTCCAAAAAGTTGCTCTCGTCTCAACACGTCGAGCACCTGATGAAGGTGAAACTCGTGTTCCTCCCGGTCACGAGAATAAATTAAAATGTCATCAATAAAGTTAACCACGAATTGATCCAAATAGTCGATGAAAACCCGATTCATTAACTCCATGAATACCGCAGGTGCATTAGTCAACCCAAACGGCATAACCACAAACTCATAATGACCATAGCGTGTTCGGAACGCCGTCCTTGCGATATCTGACTCTCGAATTCGCAACTGATGATATCTAGATCTTAAGTCGATCTTGGAAAATACTGAAGCTCCCTGAAGTTGATCCAAAAGATCATCGATACGGGGTAGAGGATATTTATTCTTGATCGTCACCCGGTTCAATTCCCGATAATCAATACATAAGCGGAACGAACCATCCTTCTTCTTGACAAATAACACTGGTGTTCCCACGGGGACGCACTCGGTCAAATATAACCCTTCTCAGTCAAATCCTCTAATTGATTCTCCAACTCCTGCATTTCGGTCGGGGCCATACGGTACGGTGCCTTCGATATTGGGGACGTACCGGGCTCCAACTCAATCGTGAATTCCACATCTCTCTGTGGAGGCAAACCAGGTAACTCGTCTGGAAATACATCGGCATATTCTCTCACTATAGGAATATCCATCAACATTACTGATGGTTTCTCGGTCTTGGTCATATATCACCAATAACCGACACACCCCTGATTGAGTAATCTCACTGCTTTCATCAAGTTGATGACTCTCCCAGAAGAGCTGGGATTACCTCCCTGAAATACACATTCGACCACATTGTCTGAAATGATAGTGACCATACGCTTACGGACACTAATGATGGCATCGTCACGATCCATCCAATCAATACCCAAGATGACGTCATCTCTCGGTAAATCCACCACGATTAGGTCTGCCAACCAATCACGGCCATGAAGCTGAATCGGACAATCCTTAATCTCACGATTCCCGATAATTCTTCTACCATCGACATAAGGCTCACAGCTAGTAGCACTACCCAAACGTAGTCTACTCAAACATGACTCGGAAATGAATGAATGCAATGCACCAGTATCAAATAGGGTACACACATGTTGAGATAGAATATCGAGTGTACCTGAGATCATCCGGGCCTCTGGATCATCGGTCTTCTTCATCTCATAAATTCGGAGTTTGCCGGCCCCCTAACCGGACGCTCCTGTCTGATAGCTCTTGGCTCCACCGTTATTTTCTCCCATCGTCTTGAACGACGCAGACTGAGTGGCCTGATTCTGCACCGCTGAATGTCTCGGGGCCTGAGATGACACCGAAGTAGGTTTAGAGTCTCTTCGGAAAAAACAGGTCTTATGCCCAGCAATCACACAGTTATGGCACGTGACAGTCTGCCTCGGACACTTGGTGCTGAAATGACCCTGTTCTTCACAGTTGAAACAGGTGATGGCCGAACTGGCCGCTCGTGACTGAGATTCCGCGGGTCTAGGCGCCATAGGAGGTCGCTCAGAAAAAGTAGAGCCCGCACGTGGTTTCTTGAAAGTGGCCTGACTGCCGTCAGACTGATTACGATTCTTAGACTTCTTGCCAGCAGATGAAGGTTGTTGCTTAGCAATCTCCTTAGCAATAAGCTCATAAGTAAGAGCTTTCTCAATGAATTCGGCCAGAGTGGTGCAATTGTGATTAAGCAACTGCATCCACATATGAGGCTTCAACCTCTTGCTGAAATACTTAATCTTATCCGCCTCGGAGTGAATGATAGATGAGGCGAAAGGAAGAAGTTCTTGAAATTTCTCGGCGATGGCGAGAACATCATCGTCCGCTGAGAGGTCAGGAGTGAGTAATTCTGACAACTTGGCCTCCCTGAGTGGGGCCGGATAATACCTCCATCATGAGAGTCCTGAATTGATCCCATATACAAGATCCTTCGGTGGGCTTCAATGACAACCACCATGAATGTGCGCCCTTACCCAGATAGTAAGCCGCAACTGAAACTTTTTGTCCCTCAGGACAGTCCACCATAGCAAATAGTTTCTCGAAATGTTCAATCCAGTGAATGATATCTGCCGGCTCAGATGAGCCCTCGAAGGTAGGTGGGCTCTGGCGAGAGATGTCGCCAATGATACTGTTCACACCCCTCTCATGACTCTGAGGTGGCGGCGGAGGAGCCTGCTGATTTTGAGTAGTTGAGTTATGCATTGTCTCCATTAGTTGTTCCATCTGAGTCATTTGGGCCATCATGCCCTGCATAAAAGCGAGTGGATCAACCCGAACATCTTCTGACTGAGCTGTGTCCCGGGTACGACTCCCTGATAGTGAATGATTACATCCAGGTGAATGAGTGGCAGCATCACTGCTCGATGAGTTAGCATTATTCCTAGCATTAGTGCGTGTATTCACACGAGCTCTCGGGTTTCGGCCCGCACCACGGCCTCATCCCCCGCGTCCTCTGCCAGCTCTTTCCATACTGAAGTGGAAAGTCATATGATGATTATATATCTCGCATGATTATCACATTATGATTATGTTATGAAATGATGAAAGTGAGCATGCGCGCTCAAACACAATGATTACATGAATGATCAACTGAAGTGACGTGATTATCTGATGAAATTCTTGAAATGATTATCTTGAACAAGTTAACAAGATTAATGATATGATCCTCAAGATCAACAACTGAACATTGAAATGAACTGAGTGATTAATTAATTAACATGATCGACTAGATCAAAAATGAAAATGATGAAAGAGGATTGTTGACTATTGAATGATGAATGAGTGATTCTATTGCCAGAAATTATACCATGGCGTCAGAAATCTTACTGTTCTTTGGTCTGAGGGGCTCGGCTCTTGCACAGGTCACACGTGACGCGAAAGTCCAATGATACTAGTCCGATGACGATGATTTAAATGAGACATAACTCGGAAGGTAGTATTCAAAACCACGCTCCGATACCAACTCTGTAACACCCCAAACTAGGCGAATATTACAGTGTCGTGGACCCCCGACTGGGACCCACTAGGCGAATGAAAATTAATAGATTAAGTGATATAATTGTAGTACCGAACCATACTATATCATTAATTACTCCGATGAGGAGTTTCAAGTACAGCACTCCCAGGATAATACAGAATACAAGTATATTTTATATGAAGATAAAATATACAACACTGAATGAAAATGAACATCCAAACGGAAATCTGCAGCGGAAATAAAATAAAGAAAACATGAATGACTGAAAGGACTAGGGACCCCTACTAGTATCACTGGGACTCCTCGCCGTCAACGTTCTCTTCCTGTGCCTTAGCCTTGCCATGACCTGAAAACAATATCCCCCAACGGGGTCAGTTACACAGAACAACAATCCTCATGGATTGAATATACACAATCATGATATATCTCAATTATGAAATATCCTTAGTTATGAATTTAAGCTGAAGAGGAGCATCATAGTACGCCCGTAATGATATGTGCAAGTGCACAAGACAAGTGTCCAGACACACCCGTCTTGTACCTAATTAGTCTCACGGAGGTACATTACCGTATGCACAGTCTAATGTGTCGGTGAACCCAACACATGACCATCACGTGCCCGACTAAAAATTCCACACATCCTCACCCGACCACGCAATATGAACCCAGAAGGTCATATGGGTAAGAAATGACCATGAAGAATAATAATGAATAGCAATCCGACAAAGTCAAGAATGACTCACTGAGATGAAATGATAGTGACATGAATGATAGCTCAACGAAATGATTGGAACCGTCGTTCCTTATGAATAAAGTGATTAATTGACAATTACAAGTCCCAATACGGTTAATACATTATGAATGAATTATGATTATGAATGAACAACAACAAAAGGAATGAATATCCTTTTAACCGAGTAAGAATTAACTTACACAACACCGGTGAAGAATGTCCTTCCTCGAACAACGTCTAATAAGGGATGTCGGTTGCTCGAACAACCTTGAATGACAATTACCAACAATGATCAATATACAAATCAAACACGGTTATAACCGACTCAAACGTCGATACAACAATTTCCAAACTCATAGAGGCATTCTAGCGAATACTTAGCAAACACACATCCCTTGATAATATCCAATCCCGAATATATCGAAACCAACTCCAAAATGAGTATTTCAAACCATCAAAACACTTCAAATTATATCAATAATCCGATAGGAATCCACAATTCGAGTTAACGACAACATCTAATCGAAAACCCCCAAAATCAAAGTCAACTCCAAGGTGTTCTTGAATCAAACCTCAACAATTCATGAAATCCGAAATATACACTGAATAATCCATGGAAAAATATTTATCCAAGGTAGATAATCGATATCTAACATATTCCAACAACAATCCAAACTTACACGAAGAAATCGGGAGAAAAAACCCAAAATCCGAAATTCTAGATCCAAGAAGATTATTACCTTGATTTGATGTGATGGGGATGATGAAATGATTACTAATCCGAATGATAAGCTTGAATGTGATGATTGATGGTTGCACCTCGAAGAACACTCTCCAAATCGTCCAAAATCGCCCGGAATCGCCCAAAAACGAAGTGAGAAATGAAAATGACGAAGAAAGGGCTGAACTGTCCTATTTATAGTAATCCCAGTTTAGCGCGCGCTAGCCCCATTTCTTAGCGTACGCTAATGGGTGTTTTGGGTAGTCCAGTACCCACTGTCCGAAAACGGTCGCATGCGCTACGTACCTTTTGTAGCGTGCGCTACGGTTGTACACTTAGCGTGCGCTAACCCCAATATGTTAGCGTGCGCTAACGAATTATCTGATGCCCAGTGATGGAGTCCAGAACCCTCTGTCCTCTGATCTGTTCTCGATAGCGTGCGCTACATTCAATATTTAGCGTGCGCTACTACACCGTTTGCGAACGCTAATAACCATTCAAAGCGTGCGCTATGAATTAATCCAATTCTGTCCAGCACCCACTGGACTCTGCCTGTTCCGACCTTAGCGCACGCTATACCGACTGCATAGCGTGCACTACTCCGGCCTACTAATGCGCGCTACTTACCATTCGTAGCGTGCGCTACTTACAACCCAACTGCAGTCCAGTGCCTTCTGGACTGCCTGCTTGAACTACACTAGTGTGCGCTAGTGTTGGGAGGTAGCGTGCGCTACCTGTACTCAATTAGTGCATGCTAAAGAGAGTACGTAGCGTACGCTACTCCTCACACACAACACACTATGAAGATGACAATGGTGATAAACACGGCACAAAACTCCATCTAGATTGATGATAAATGATGATTGATACACGATACAATTACTCTGAACGGTGAATACACTGATTGAATATGAGTGACAAACGATCATTAATGAGTGAAAATTATTGAGTGACAATTACTGAACGATAATGACTGAATGATAATGACTGAATTACAACCGGGTATTACAGTGACCCCATTCGTATTTCGAGTTTTGGAAAGTGAATGATTCGATAATCCTAAATTGATTTCTATTAAAACTCCCGAAGGCATATCAAACCATTTTGTAAACTATTTTCCCTTGATTGGTGATTCTCTCGGTTTTTAAAAAGTTTTACTCAAACTCTTGCCTCGGGAAGTACTTTCGTGTTATGTTGGAATCTTTGAGGATTCTTGATTATTATTATTCTTGGAACTTGAATTGAATTACTCGTATTTTTGCACTTTGTACTTGCACTAGCAAAAGAGTGGAATTTTGCTAACCCCCGAGAAATCGGGGGGTGGATGTCTGTATTGCATTCAGATTTTGGATCATAGCACAGGGTCGGCATGAAGGATGATGAAAGATGAACGATACTTATCACACAAGGACCCATTGATGTCGTATTGGTTTAGTTGTATTTTATTTTCTGCTACAGTATTTTTCCGCATTATATGGGAGTTGTTGTATTTTGACCCCTGCGTGGGCAAGTATTGTAATCGAGTTGTATGTATTTATTGAAAGACCAAATCGGTTTACTGAGTCATTGTAGCCTTAAAGGCATTGTTGAGTTGTTCAATGTCGTTACCAGCCTGGTAGATCCTTGAGGAAAGGCTCTATGGCGTGTAATATCACTGAGCGGATTGGGGGTGTTACACCTAAAGTAGTCCAAAAGCCTATAGATAGGACTTATGGGGGTTCGGTCTTGAGGTCTTCTTCATGCTTGAGAGTTCGATATTTTTTCTTGTGTTTAATTGTAGATCTTGACTTGTGTCTTTGATTCTACAATGTAGATAACACATCAATTTTTAAGAGTGTTTACATATTACTAGAAAATAAAGAAAAATCGAGTGACCCCAAGTAAGAACATATTCAGCCGATCCTTCATTGAAGTCCAAGCAAGATTCGGTATCTCGTTCCCACACGACGTCCGGGGGCAGCCTGTTCTGGGCCGGTTCTCCAGTTCGGGTGGGGTCGTCCAGTTTTTGGTCCGGTCCGTTTCACCGCCGTTTGTTGCGTCCGCTGGAGAGTCAGGATTTTAAAATTGAATTTTTTTTATGTAATTAATTTTGCACAAAGTGAAAATTTTAATTTTGGTAATCCATGGACCGGCGGAGAGGAGTGATGAGATGCTTGATCCAGTGGGAGATATCGAGTCGAAGATTTTCTCGGGTTCAATTCAAGGATCAAGACTATAGTAATTGGATAAATTATTATCTATGCATTTAGTTATGGTTTTTAATGTTTTGAATGTATGACATGTATGGATTCTGCGTGATATGTTTTCTTGCATATGAGGACGAGAAAATTAAAAATCTTAAGGCCAAAATAACTAAGTAATTAAATTGATTTATTTTTGAAAATAAAATCAAATTGGCCTCCATAATTAATTTAAATTGTAAAGTAATTAGCATGCACGTTGATATTAGGGTCTTCCTCCATATATGTGCTAATTATAGGTTCACTTGTTTTGAATTTCAAATGATAATAAAAGTTAAATATTATTTTTATGAGAGGACCTTTCCATGGTCTCCCCATCGGAATCTATGTTAATTAATACATGGCCAAGAAGAACCAACTATTAATTTTTCTTGTCAAAATATAAATTGACTAGATAGTAAATTAAGGACGTAAAACTCTACTTGAAAACGTGTGTGTAAACGTCCACACGATCGTGGCTTGCATGTGTGGATTTTTCGAGGTGTTGGTTACTAGGATATATTTTGTGTTTTGAGGTTCTTCAATATATTTTGCTATGCATTGTGTGATGAATGTTTTTAATTTTATATCAGATGTCTTTCAATCCACTTGCTGTAATTCTCAAAGAAAACAAACTTGATGGCACTAACTTTGCTGATTGGATACGTAATTTAAATATTGTCCTGACAGCTGAAGAATACAAGTTTGTTCTAACTGAGGAATGTCCATTAAACCAGATGAGGATTCGAGACCTGATAAGGTGAAAGAATATCGCAAATGGAATAAATCTAATGAGATGGCTCGCTGTTACATCTTGGCTTCTTTAGCAAATGTATTGCAGCATCTGCATCAGAGTATGGGCACGACCGTGGAAATGATTAAAAATCTCGTCTAGATGTTTAATCATCAGAACCGGGCGGCTAGAGGGTCTTGATGACGACCCAAATCCCTGAAGAAATCCTAGTAAGGGATCATGTTCTAAAGATGATTTCACTACGCCATAAGTGCTCATAGGCAATGCTTTTAGCCAGAGTTGCCACCAAAGCGTTTCAATAGATTGCTGATTTTTGATCTTTTGAAACCCTACTAAAATAGTATTGCACTAGATATACATTCGGTGTTGCAAGATAAAAATGGTGTTGCGCGACGTGCAACACCTGTGATGGTGTTGCATTATATCTAATTTTTTAATAATTTTTTCAAGTTATTGTCAAAAACAAGCACAATGAAATAAAATTTAAAATTTGATAATTTTTTACTCTTAAAGTTTGATATATAACATATGATAAATTTGATTTAAATTATTTATATTTAATATAGATACTTATTATATTTTTTAATATTGTAATTAAAAATTATAAATATTTTTTATAATTTTAAAGTTTAATATAATATCAATATATAATGAAATTTAAAATTAAGATATATGTTTTATTTTCAAAGTTTGATATATAATATAATATAAATTATAACTTATATATATTTAAATTATTTAATATAAATACACATTATAAATTTTAATAATAAAATTTCAAAATTTTAAATTATAAAAAATAATACAATCCTTTTTAAAAATACTTATATAGCATTTAATTAGGAAGCGCTATGTAACAGTACACTTACATAGCGTTTTTAGAAAATGCTATTGTAGGTTCCGTATTTTGAGTAATATTTTTAATTCTCGATCCGTCAATTTAGAAGGTATTTTGAACTTTTTATTTTGGATTTGATTTGAAGGATTAAATTCTTTTTTTGTTTAGATCTGAATGATTGCTCAAGGATTTTCTAGTTTTTTTCCTATTTGATTGATTGCTAAGTGTATTTTGCTGGTGTGGTATATCTATTTTGTTATAATATTTTGGCCCAACCCGACCTGTTATAACATTTTTATTATCCCAGCCTGAACCCGGCTCAAAGCCCATGGCAGCTCTTTTTAGTGGGAGCCGTCCGATTGAGATTATAAATCTCCCCTTCATCAAGACCGTACGATCTCCCCTTATAACCCCCTAACCCTACTCCCTCTTCTCACCGCCTCCCTCATTCTCTCCTCTCTCTCCCCTCACTATTCTGTCACTCAGTCGCCGCGATTCCTCCCCTCCCCTCGTTTCAGCTGCCGCGGCGCCCTCCCCTTCGTCCCCTTCGTCTGCCGCCTTCCGTAGTCCTTCCGCCTTCCAGCGCATTCCCGCAACTTAGGGTTTCAGTTCTTAATCATGTTAACAGTACCCACCTCTGGCTCTATGACTCCATCTGTCGACTCCGTCCAGTCCCGCAGAAAGAGAGAAGAGACTGCCGCACAACAAGAGTCATCACCGGCTTCAGGTTAGTATCTCCGGAAGTTTCAATTAGGGCTGAAGGTTTGTTTTTTAGTCGGGCTCAGGTGGTGGTGTTGATTTGATAAGGCTGAATAGTGGTTGATGTTGATTTTTGTCACCAAATATTGGGATTTCTTGCTACTTACAAGGTTTTAATCAATCTCAACGTACTGAAAGTAAGAAAAATAAATATTGTTATCTTGCCAGAGAAAAGTTGAGGCGCCAAAGAGGGTTGTAAACGGCTGGGCTGAGAACATCCACTTGAACGATCGACTGAAAAATAATTGTTTCTTTCTTCCTTTCTTTTTTTTTTGAATATTTTGCACTGTAGGTATGAGTATTTATACACTAGGTTAGAGTTGAGAGACTATAATCCGAGGAGAGCTTGAAAAATGCAGAACTCCTCATTCTTATCTGATGAATAGTTAGGGTAAGAAGATTTCTTGTTGGTTCTTAAAATTGGGCCAAAGGGAATGATGGATTTACTTTTGATTGTCTTTTTTGAGTCTATACTGTAATATCTGGATTAATTATTGAGTATTTCATCTGTAATTTAACCATGTATTATTCATAATTGTGATATCGATAATCGAAGTATGATATTTCTCGTATTTGTATCCTTGTACATAAGTATGGCAACATGTAAATTTTCCCATGCAAATACGTGATAACGTACGCTAAGAATGTAGCTTAACGTACATTATCGGCCAGAGTTAGCGTACGCTACGAATGAAGCGTAGCGTACGTTAGACAGTCAATAATTGAGCTGGGCGGCTATCACATGCGCCAGCCGGACATGGGTCCGGATAAGATTCCCTCGGATGAACCTGGACAGTTTTGAAGTCAACGATTGTTAACGTACGCTAAGGAACATGTCTAGTGTACGCTAAAGGGTGTTGCTTACATACGTAACCTGATGGTGTAACGTACATAATCGAGTACAGAATGAGAACAGTTAACTATCAGTGGACGATAGCGTACACTAAGAATATTGGATAACGTATGCTAAGATGCTAACGTACGTTATGCATGAAGGCTAACGTATGTTAAGGACAGAAAATTATAAATAAAACAGCACCCCATGTTATGTTGTTTACGTTTTCTTCACTTATCCTTCAGTCCAGAGAGCCTCCCCTCCTTCATAAACATCCATAGGCCATCCATACTCGATCTTTGAAGTTTAGATATCACTTATATTAATCATTGAATTGGAGAATCATTTTGGATTGATACACAAGCAACCAGAGTTGGATTCTACCTATTGTCTCAGCATTTTCTTCATCTTAAGGTATGTTATGTTGTCTCCAACCTTGATTTCGTATTCTTAAAGATATTATGATCATGCTACTAAGGATATTAAGTTTCATAGATGATTTATTCAACCAACATCATGTTTAGGAATTTGAGATGTTTATGCTTTAAGTACCTCGGTTAAGAGCATCATAATGTGAATCTTGTTACGATGAACAAGTAAAGGAAGTTTCTGAGATTGGTAATCCAAATTTGGAAGGTCTCTTCGTAGTAATCACGGACTTGGTATTAACATCAATGTTATTAGACGAACCTACGAAGTTGATCATGGAAGGATTGTTGTATCTTGTAAAGGTAGATTGTTAATTAAACTTCAAGATGATAGTTTGAATGGTATAAAGATATTGATATCAACCATAGGCCTTCCGAATTATGTATGAGAATTTGTAATCATGATTAGAGTATGATCACCATGATGATGTACGTATCCTTGAATTCAAAGATGTTGTAATCTGTAAGATCATTCATAATTGTATGAGCATGATATGTATGGAGATAACGTACGTTAATCACTGAGGATTTCGTAAGCTTCATCACAAATCGAGACAGTCGTCGGCCCAGTGAGAAACTATCATGCGTGCTTAGCGTATGCTAAGCTATGTATCTTACGTACGCTATCGGGCATAGTTAACGTACACTACGTTTGGTACGTAACGTACGTTATATCATCAGACGAGTCAGTCAATTGATGTCGATGCATGGTTAGCGTACGCTAGACTTCCTAGCTTAAGTTCGCTAACGAGTAGGCTTAACGTACGTTAAGCAGGTCAGGCAGGTTACGTTTTATGAAATTTCGACTGTAATTTGAATTGTTAGACATTCGTACGACGTGAGATGAACTCTATATTATTTATTTTGTTTAAGGTTCGAGTTTTGAAACGTGATTAACGAAGGGGCGACCTTCGAATATTTTGATATTCGTGGAAGTGTTATTCTTGTCATCGAACCGAGGCAAGTACCTTAATTGTATTAGGTATTGATATTATATATATTATTGTGCATATATGTCGTTGTTGTATGTCCACCTCGTGTTGGTTCGATGGGATCATCGGGGGATCTATGCTAGCGTGCGCTGGATCATCGGGCGGGTTTCCACCACGGGTTGGTCTAATGAGATCATCGTGGGTTCTAGGTAATGAACGCTGGATCATCGGAATTACCATATGTATGTTGTGATATCATGTTGTGATTATCAGTTGTGTACGTTATTTATGAGTTTCTCGTAGGAGAAGACTCGTTGGTAATTTGTCATCTATGTTATTATTATTCTTCGTGAAATGTTGAATAATATGTTGTGGTACTTGTACTAACATCGTTGTGCTATCCCCTTCGGGGGTGAACATTTATTTATGTTCAGGATCAGGAGAGCGGGGAAACAACCACTGGAGCTGCATGACAATGAGGGTGCAGAGTGATCTTCCGGTCGGGTTTAATTGTCTGTTGTTTGTGTTATTTTTAATAAGTACTCGAGTACATCGTTTTTTGTGATGATTGAATTTGGTGATATAATAATATTCTTCCTTTGGATATTTGTATTCTCGGCATTGGCCCAGAACTGTTGTATTTTATTTCAGTTACTTTCATATGTTGGTATATGTTATTGTCTTTTTATTTCTTCAGCCTTGTAAATTCTTATGTAAAGGATTTACGGCGCTGTAATATTTCCTGAATATATCAGGGGTGTTACAGAATATGGTATCAGATCTAATATTATGGATATCTTGGTCATTGGGTTAAAATAGGGGTCATATATGTCTTTTGAGGTAACCGGCCATGAATAACATCACTGTACTGCCTACGTCTTCATGCGAATGGTGGTTCTAAGTTCCTAAACTTTATCTCGTCTTTTACTTGTTATACCTCTTTATACTTGAACATTTGAACGAAATTGTTTCCTGTATATTGAGTATTTATGCTTACAGTATGTTGAGAGGTGGACGTGGATGTGGTCGCGGTCGCGAACGCGGACGAAGGAATGATGGAAGAGAAGCTTCGCCTTCTAATCAGGCCAGCCATAGCTCAAGAGAGCCACAAAGATCTATTAATAATGAACCGGAACCTGCTGTGCCCGGAATCCTTCGTCAGGTGGTTAACCAGATGACTCAGTTTGCCCAGGTCGTGTACCGAATGCAGGTGGCAGTAGGATTACAACAGGGAGATCGACAGCAAGGTATCCCGGACATGGGAAATCGAGGCGACCAATGGCTGCAAGAGGTGGTGATGGGATAACAATACCCTGTATCGAATTTGTTGGGATAACAAAACCCTGTATCGATACTGCCCTGTATTGATCGTAGTGTCAGTATGTTTTGACAATATACCAATCCTGCATACAGTAAGCGAACTGTATCGAATAGCTGATCTATAGTATCAACCTGTATCAAAGACCTCTCATAGATCCATCATATCCTTCAGTACAGCAAAGAAGTCTCATAAAGACTAAGTATGGAAGCTGTCTCGAATCGACAATACAGTGATCTTCCATACAGCTCTCAACAGGACAAAGAAGGAATCTTCAGTCTCCACTAAAAGTCAAGTCCCATTGATAAAGAAGTATTTAAATACTAAAAGATAAAGTATTTAAATACTGTAAGTCAGCAGATCTTCAAATCCCGCAAAATCCGGATCGTGTTTTTCATCCCGTTGGAACGGAATCTTGCTCAACGGATTTATCTCAACGGATATATTTTCAGAAGACTATATCTCATCAAGGCGTTGAAGATCAGTTACGAAGTGACAAAGTTATTATTATATACATCAGAGCAAAACATATCTCCAGAAGCTTACTACAACTCAGATCTAAGAGATATACAGTGCTCAAATAGTGAACAACACATCATCAGCTAGAAGCTCAGAAAGACAATGTTGTTGTTCATATATTGTTCTATCCTTTGAACAAACTCAGATCAGCCCTGTGTGGACCGAGTAATCTTTGCTACTCTGGAACTGTGTGTGAAGGAATTGCATCGAAGAAGACGAAGCTTCAGAACTGTGTGTGAAGAAGCCAGTCAAAGCATTAGCTCAAACCAATCTGTGTGAACGGTTAAAGTTAAGATCATTATATCAATCTGTGTGAACGATATATTGATTAGTGTTGTTATAATTACGTAGTTGTGTACGCAGTAATTATCATAAACCTTTTTACTCCTGTGTGGAGGATCAGTGGACGTAGAGGGGTTTACCTCGAACCACTGTAAATACTGTGTTATTTACCTTCAGCTCTTACTGTTTCATTTAACTGTGATTATTTAAGTATACACTGCACATCGAGTTGTGGTATTCACAACAACTTATTGTATTTAAGACTTCCGCTACACACTCAGATTTAAAACCAGTACAGCTTGTTTCTTAAAACGCTTTCCAAGCTGTATCCAGTATACTTATTGGCCAACAAGTGGCGAAGATGCAACCACCCAAATTCGACGGCTTATCTGAGACACCAACGTGGGATCATTGGTTAAAAGAACTGGAGAAAATTTTTGCCGGGATTAATTGCCCTGAAGACCGGAGAGCCTCTATTGCTCAGTACTTTCTGATAGGGGAAGCATCCGAGTGGTGGGAAGCCATCCGGCCTGTAGATCATGATGCTGACTGGGCAGAATTTAAATTGATGATGGAAGCTCAGTACTGCCCTTGTCCGGTGAGGGAAGCCAAAGTTCGGGAGTTTTTCTCCGCTCAGCCTTCAGATGTGTCAGTATCTCACGCGATTAATACGTTTAACCATCATCGCCAACTCCCATGAGCACTTCCAAATCATTGCCAACTCCCATGAGCACTTCCGTGCAAATAAGTGCTGATGAAGCGGAAAAGTCGATTGACCAATCACTCTACAGGAAGCTTATTGGCTCGCTCCTGTACCTAACAGCTAGCAGGCCCGATATCCAGTTTGTTGTTGGAGTGTGTAAGAGATATCAAGTAGCACCCAAGGAATCACATTTCAATACAGCTAAACGAATCTTGAAGTATATTAAAGGAACAGTCGATGTAGGACTGTGGTATCCTAAAGAAGGCGGATTCGATTTAGTTGGATACAGCGACTCGGATCTCGGAGGCTGCAAGCTATATAGGAAGAGTACAAGTGGAACATGTCACTTTCTTGGACCTAGACTCGTTTCTTGGTTCAGTAAGAAGCAATTGGCAAACTCACTTTCCACGGCTAGGGGTGGACTCGGTTCCATTCGGTTCAGTTTTTGACCGAAACCGAGAGTCGAACCAAATATTCGGTTTCGTTTTGGTTCGGTTCTTTTTGAAGTTCGGTTCGGTTAAGTTCGGTTTTATAAATATTCGGTTCGGTTTCGATTTGGTCTGATGTTTTTTCGGTTCTTCACAATATAAATTCAAATATTATATGCAATAGAATAAGTTATATATAACAACAAGACAACAAGAGTTATATATATGTTCAAGATAAAAGCTAGAGTTGCCTAGCAATTTCCAAATATCTCAAAATATATAACAATCGTAAATCACAGTAGCTCATTCTCTCAACCTAAATTAATTGAATCACAAATTCATGAGCATATTATCTGTCCTTCTTGGACCCATGAGGGTCTTACAAAAGTAAAACGAATTATACTAAAATTCGAAACACACCAAAATCACAAAAACAAGGTCATTTTAGTATGTTGAAATTTGACTTCGGTCCATTTCGGTCCGGTTCGGTTCCGCTCGACCCCGAACCGAGAACCGAACCAAATTAGTTTGGTTCGGTTCTGTTTTTTTGTTTTTCGGTTCGGTCTTCTTCGGTTTCGGTTTTTCGGTTCTTTTTTCGGGTTTTTTCGGTTCGGTTTTGGATTTTCGGTTCCGAAATGCCACCCCTATCCACGGCTGAATCATAATACTATGCTGCTGGAAGTTGCTGTATGTAGATCCTTTGGATGCAGCAACAATTGTCAGATTATGGGATTGAAGCCAGAGAGACGCCAATCATGTGTGATAGCACGAGTGCAATTGCAATCACCCACAATCCTGTCTTGCACTCGCGCACTAAGCACATAAACATGAAGCATCATTTCATAAGGAATCATGTCGAGAACAAGGATGTTCGGCTCGAAAAAGTTCATACAGATATTCAGTTGGCCGACATCTTCACCAAGCCTCTCGACACAACAAGATTCAACATGCTTCGACAAGAATTGGGATTGCTACAGTCTGACTCCCTGTAAGTAATTTACTGTTTTTACTCAACAATTGAGGGGGAATGCTGTAAGACCCAAGAATACAGTATCCACCATTAATTATCTATACACTGAGAACCGTCAATACAGCACTGTAGTGAACAAAGTGATATAAATCATCCTACAGCTGACGTGTGCAATAATTAAGGGGGAATACAGTATGACCCATGATACAGCATTAATCCAAAAGTTGCTGTATGGAATTAAAACCTATATGTACTCGCGGATACAACACATACTATAGAATTTCGATTCAGTATGTATATTATAATATTTCATTTTAAAATAATTTTTGTCCACGTGCCCTGTTTTCATGTCAAACGTCATTTACATTAAATGCTTTACACAATATCTGGACAACTGAATCTCAAAAGCCGCGATGTTTTCTAATTGTCTAATATTTTAAAACCGCCGTTTCAGGCATTAAGGGTAACAACAAATGTTAGAAGTGGGACCCTCTCATATATTAACATTTTAATGGATAAGTGTACCAATTACACTCAGTTCATCGTGACCGTTCATTTCAAACGACGGATCCCATCCCTTAAATCTGACCATTCATTCTCTAAAAAACCCTTCTTCACCGCCCACTATAAAAGGACTGAAATTGCCATTTGAGACTCTTTACGCCTTCTGGATATTCTTAGAGCACTCAAGCAAAAATAGCCTACAAGTTTTCTTTGCGTTTTACTACAAATTTCTATTAATCTCTTTCATATTTTCTTGAGATTCACCAATGGCTGCTCAGACCTCTGCCACCGCCCTCAAGAAAGCCTCGAACATCATTGACGGACGGATCTTCTCCATATATGTTGTCATCGAACGAATTCTCGCTGAAACAAATGACGTCGAACCCATGGAGTTCATTATCACCAGACTCCGTCAGCAAGGCCTCTACCGCCTTGGAAGCCACACCGCCGAGAAATACGATGCTCATTTGGTTGAGGACTTCTACCTTAATGCTGTTGTTCGCTTTCTGTCGCTGGCTCAGGGAGGCCACGTCGCTGACATCACCGCTTTTATTCAAGGAGTGGAGATCTGCATCGACCGAGATCTTCTCCAGAACATTTACAGGCTGCCCGTTGATGGCCTGACCATGGAAGACCTTGAGACTTTTGGGTCTCAAGAGCTGGTGACCAAGTACTATGGCCTGTTCACTGGCTCAGCTACGGTTGAAGTGGTTCACACCACCTATCACAAGAAGAATTTATGTTTGCCATACGTGTACTTGCATGACTTTTGTTGCAGAATCATTGAGAATCGCACTGATGCATTTGAAATGTGCACAAACCTTAGATTTAGGATGATGGTAGCAATCATGACCTGTGAAAAGGTCAACTGGTGCCAGATAATTCTGAAGCGACTGCAGGAAGAAGTGTCGAAGCCTGCCACTCAAAAGAAATCGTTTGGTTTATTTTTAAACCACATTTTGACGAAATGCGTACTTCCACAATCCGCAGATGCGAAGAAAATCAGTTCCTGAATCTACTTAGGAGGCGTCAAGCCTTCGTATTTTAACCAGAGCACTCTGGTCTGCAACCAACCATCCGTCCGAAGTATGCCCGTGTCTGAAGATCCAAGAGATGTTTCTTTGAAGTCCCAGTGTGTGGAGTCTTCAAGGAAAAGAAAAAGACCTCACAGCAAGACACCTATTGCTGCTGAGAAGCCGAAAAAGAAGCAGATGAGGCTCATAAAAGCCAAATCTACCAAACCCTCCAAGGATGCTTCTAGCGTGGCGCAACCCACCCTTGAATTACCCCAGGGCCCAAGCCCTGTGGAAGAGATGCCCGTTACTGTCTCGACAGTAAATCCCGAGCCTTTGGTGGCAACGATGGATGAAAGGACATCTGCCAACTTAGAAGACTCTAGCGAGTAAGTTGCCCCTTTGGAGCCAACAGCTAACTCTCCTCTGCGGGATTCCACACCCGTACAGGATCCACCTTCCTTCGGGGCACCATCCCCTGCAAGGAATCCCTCTTTGATACAGGATTCCACACCTGTAGAGGAACCCCTCACTACAGCGGATACACACGTTGTTCGAAGTCCCTCCCCAGACTCAATTATCAATGCAACCATTTTGTCTGTGCAGATTGATTAGGCTTATGAAAGATTCCTTCAATGGAAAAGCTACCGGCTAGCTCCATACGACATCTTATACAACTGGAGCGATGAAGAAAAATTTGTATTGGAAGTGAAGGACTCGACAGATGTTGAGGCCCTGATCCAATGGGATAATCTTTGCTGCAAATCATTAATTGAAAGCCATCTCTTGCACAAATCAGATGCCAGACAGAAAGGAAAAATAAGTCCGAGGACTCTCCCCAAGATCCAAAAGAAGACCACGACTCAGACGACGACGATGATGCCTTTCAGGCAGGTCTGAGAATGAGCCGTGAGGAGGCTCAGGAAAGAGATGTCCCCCAAGCTCAACAAGATGGTGAAGGGACATCAAGCCGTGATGAGCCACCCTCGCATTAGCCAGATATTTCGAAACAGGCACCCGAGCCTGCTGCTGCCGAAGAAGAAGAAGAATCCCACGCCTTCCAGCAAGAGGAATCAGTCCCTCTGCCAGAAGAGACGGATGCTGAGAGACAGCAGGAGGAATCAGTCCCTCCTGTATCCGTGTCTACAGAAATCCCCTCGAATCAGGAGGATGTTGCATCACCTGCCGCTGACATCGAATCAGCTCCCGCCCCACCAACTGTTTTGGAATCCGACGACGGTACTACACCTGAGGATATCCAACTCAATTCAGGTCCTAACGTGAATTTGAGAAGGTTGAATGGATCAGAAGATTTTGCCAAGCCAGATTCTCATCCCTCTGAATCTAGGAAAGAGCATATGCGTGCTCTTGGTCTCCAAACTGTATTCATTCAGGATGCAGTGGATGCCCTTCACTCAGTCGAAAAAGCTTTAGATTAGATGCACACATCGGCAGTTGAAGAAATGATAGGTTTAAGGCATGAATTCTCTCGTGTTGTCGAAGCCTTCACTATCCTGCCCCATGTCTTCAAACAGGCCCTTGCCAATCTGCAAGAGAAGCAAGAAAAGATCCTGAGAGAAGAGGAATCGAAAACTCGCATATCCGAGGCCAAGACAGCAGCTGCCATGATCGAAACAACTTCTCACCTGCGAGCCCATGACAAGAATATCAACGATATGTCGCAAGTGCTCTCCACCCTTGTCGAGAGAATGACAAGCATTGAGATGAAACAGGATGCCGCACTGGAAATCCCAGGACGTCTGGATGACACCAAAAAGGGGGAAGAAGCGAGAGAAGCACCAAGGAGAAAAAGGCTTCAGCATGAAAGGGAATTTAATGTTGCTCAGCATTACCGCTGAATTGAACAAATTAGCTCCACCCTCTCAAAGTTTCAGGATTTTAGGTTCTCGACCTGAGTTCCATGACCCCAATGTCCCCTGGCAAACCTTGATCTAAAGACCTTCTGAGATTCGTCTGCCAACCAACCCCCATCCCACTGCTGAAGAAGTGAAGCAATGGAGGAGAAATGAACTGATGAGATATTTTGCAAAACTCATCAGGGAATTCGCCATCTTCAAAGGTTATAAAACATTAGCGGAGGCTGCAGACAAATTCACGAAGAGGTTAGAAGAAGGAAAGCTTCCTCTTCAACAAGAAATGAAATCCAAGCATAGAAGAGGAGATCAGATCACCCATCCAGAAGACTGGATTCTTGCCTTTGACAGATCCTACGATGGTAGAGCTATCTATTTAGATCGAGGCAACGATTCCCTATAGCACTGGTGGCGTGGAACCGAGCATGATCCAGAGAAGAGGCCATGGAGACATTCTGATTATAGGAGCTGAAATCCTTGTATTTTTTTTGTTTTGATTGTAATTTTTTTTCAAAACAGCAATCCTTGTACTCTATTTTTGAATATCAATAAAAATGTTTGCTTGTCTTGAAATATTACAACTCGTAATCTACTGTGTTAATGCATGATTACATAACTAAAATTGTTAGGATAACAAATCACAAGTATAAAAACTTGTTTGAAAATTAAGCTGTACGAACTTGTCTACGAACAGTTCATAGATTTAGTTGTATGCATCTAGAATACATTGTAAGATTGTGCCTGCGCGCCAATCATAAGCTTAAGTTGTAAAAATTCTTAGCTGTATCGAACTCGCCTGCGAGCAGTTCATAAATTAGTCTAAGTTACTGAGATCCAGATCATTTGACAGAAGACCAAGAAATCTGCCCGAAGTCATCAAGAAAGTCATTCGCTTCATGAAGAAGGTTTTGGCATCATCAAGAAGGACTTGAAAGATTTTAAGTCTTGGCAAATTGTCAAAAAGGGGGAAATTGTTGGGATAACAATACCCTGTATCGAATTTGTTGGGATAACAAAACCCTGTATCGATACTGCCCTGTATTGATCGTAGTGTCATTATGTTTTGACAATATACCAATCCTGCATACAGTAAGCGAACTGTATCGAAAAGCTGATCTATAGTGTCAACCTGTATTAAAGACCTCTCATAGATCCAGCATATCCTTCAGTACAGCAAAGAAGTCTCATAAAGACTAAGTATGGAAGCTGTCTCGAATCGACAATACAGTGATCTTCCATACAGCTCTCAACAGGACAAAGAAGGAATCTTCAGTCTCCACTAAAATTCAAGTCTCGTTGATAAAGAAGTATTTAAATACTAAAAGATAAAGTATTTAAATACTGTAAGTCAGCAGATCTTCAAATCCCGCAAAATCAGGATCGTGTTTTTCATCCCGTTGGAACGGAATCTTGCTTAACGGATTTATCTCAACGGATATATTTTCAGAAGACTATATATATCTCATCAAGGCGTTGAAGATCAGTTACGAAGTGACAAAGTTATTATTATATACATCAGAGCAAAACATATCTCCAGAAGCTTACTGCAACTCAGATCTAAGAGATATACAGTGCTCAAACAGTGAACAACACATCATCAGCTAGAAGCTCAGAAAGTCAAAGTTGTTGTTCATATATTGTTCTATCCTTTGAACAAACCCAGATCAGCCCTGTGTGGACTGAGTAATCTTTGCTACTCCGGAACAGTGTGTGGAGGAATTGCATCGAAGAAAACGAAGCTTCAGAACTGTGTGTGAAGAAGCCAGTCAAAGCATTAGCTCAAACCAATCTGTGTGAACGGTTAAAGCTAAGATCATTATATCAATCTGTGTGAACGATATATTGATTAGTGTTGTTATAATTACGTAGTTGTGTACGCAGTAATTATAATAAACCTTTTTACTCCTGTGTGGAGGACCAGTGGACGTAGAGGGGTTTACTTCGAACCACTTTAAATACTGTGTTATTTACCTTCAGCTCTTACTGTTTCATTTAACTGTAATTATTTAAGTATACAGTGCACATCGAGTTGCTGTATTCACAACAACTTATTGTATTTAAGACTTCCGCTACGCACTCAGATTTAAAATCAGTACAGCTTGTTGTTTAAAATGCTTTCCAAGTTGTATCCAGTATACTTAGTGGCCAACAGGTGGCGAAGATGCAACCACCCAAATTCGACGGCTTATCTGAGACACCAACGTGGGATCATTGGTTAAAAGAACTGGAGAAAATTTTTGCCGGGATTAATTGCCCTGACGACCGGAGAGCCTCTATTGCTCAGTACTTTCTGATAGGGGAAGCGTCCGAGTGGTGGGAAGCCATCCGGCCTGGAGATCATGATGCTGACTGGGCAGAATTTAAATTGATGATGGAAGCTCAGTACTGCCCTCGTCCAGTGAGGGAAGCCAAAGTTCGGGAGTTTTTCTCCGCTCAGCCTTCAGATGTGCCAGTATCTCACGCGATTAATACGTTTAACCAGCAGCTGGCATTTGTTCGACATCTGGTCAGAACAGATGCGGAAATGATGATCCATTTTAATATGAGTATGAAACCAGAAATCCAGAGGTACATGTCCGGTTTTGAATTTACCACTCTCCGTCAATATTAGGATAAAGCATTGGCGTATGAAATTAAAGAGGCATCGATGGAAAAGTTTGCAGAATCCAAGAAGCAGAAAGTCTCTGGTAGTTTCACAGAGCACAAGAGTAGTGGGCCCCTCAAGGCCCAGTCATCCTTTCATTCTTTCAAGAAACCTCCGCACCCATCTAAGAGCGGAAAGAACTTCGGAGCAGCATCAGCCACGACGGATGTAACCAGGAAGTGCTTTAACTGTGCCCAAACGGGGCACTATCGATGAAATTGCCCCTTAACTGCCGTGATTTTTTTGATTGTGGTCGAGAGGAACATCGTGCGGTGTTCTGTGAAGAGGCTGCAAAGTCTTTTAGAGCATCACAACCAGTTCAGAAGGAAGCCAGTATCCAACAGACGCAGCAAAGTGTTCAGCTGCCCCAGAATTTTGGTCGCGTACGAGGCAGAGGATAGTGGGACCGAAAAGGGACATCGAGTGCCGGATCCGTTCCCCTACTTCTGTACGAGATGAGGAGAGCAGACGATCAGGATGCTGCTGTCGCATCAGGTACTGTTCAGATCCTTTCACATCCAGTTAGCGTTTTATTCGATACAGGACCTACGCATTCATTTATATCCTTGTCTTGTGTAAATCGTTTGAATATTTCTGGTTTTCATAATTGTGAGCCTTATATTGTGGGTTTACCGAGTGGAGAGAGGATGGAAACTTAGAAACTAGAGATTTCCCTGTATCAATTAGAGGCAGAGAGTGGCCCTCAAATCTGATTGTGATAGAAATGCAAGGAGACGACCTGATACTCGGAGATAATTGGCTTAATCGTTATGGAGCTATTGTAAACTATCGGAAGAGAAATATTTCGATAATAGCTGATGATACTGTTTGAGGGATGGAGACAAGGAAGCTCAGGAAAGTTGGTCAAGGCGATGAAAGCTATTAAAATGCTAAAACAGGGCTGTACTGGATACTGGTGCTACGCAATGAAGATACTGGTACTGGACAAAGGCTATATCCATTCCTGTTGTGAACGAATTTCCGAATGTATTTCCTGATGCATTACCTGGACTACCTCCACGATGGGATGTAGAATTCACCAACGAGCTGGAACCAGGAGCTACACCAATCTCTAAGGCGCCGTATCGTATGGCACCTACTGAGATGTAATAATTGAAGAAGCAACTGGAAGAGTTACTGGAAAAAGGCTATATCCACCCAAGCGTTTCGCCCTGGGGTGCACCAGTTCTTTTCGTTCGGAAGAAGGATGGATCGCTTCGATTGTGTATTGACTATCGAGAGCTGAACAAGATGAAAATCAAGAACAAGTATCCGTTGCCACGGATTGATGATTTGTTTGACCAGTTGCAAGGAGCAACAGTGTTTTCTAAGATTGATCTGAGGTCGGGATATCATCAGATGAGGATTAAGGAATCTAATGTTCCAAAATCACCGCTCATAACTCGCTACGGACACTATGAGTTTGTAGTGATGATGTTTGGTCTCACTACACTTGTTGTATTCATGCAATTGATGAACCGAGTGTTCATAGAGTATTTGGACAAGTTTGTGGTTGTGTTCATTGATGACATTTTGGTGTATTCTAAGAGCCCGAAAGAGCATGCGCAGCATTTGCGGATTGTTCTAGACCTTCTGAGAAACGAGCAATTGTACACCAAGCTTTCTAAGTGTGAATTCTAGAAAAAGGAAGTAATGTTCCTCGGCCATGTAGTATCAGCAGAAGGAGTCCGAGTAGATCCCCAGAAAATTGAAGCAGTTATGGATTGGAATCCTCCTAAGAAAGTGAAGAAAGTCCAGAGTTTCTTAGGACTTGCTGGGTATTATCGTCAGTTCGTGGAAGGGTTTTCCGAAATTACCCGCCCACTTACTTGACTACTGCAGAAAACTCAAAAGTTTGAGTGGAACGAGATGTACCAGAATAGCTTTGATGAATTGAAGAAGAGATTGAAGACAGCACCGATTTTAGCACTCCCACAGGGAACTGGAGGATTCATAGTTTATAGTGATACTTCGATCCAAGGACTCGGATATGTATTGATGCAGAATGAGAAGGTGATCGCCTATGTGTCACAACAGTTGAAACCTTATGAAGTGAATTACCCAATGCATGATTTGGAGCTAGCAGCAGTAGTTTTTGCTTTGAAAATCTGGAGACACTACCTGTACGGGACTCACTGTCAAATCTTTACAGATCACAAGAGTCTAAAATACATCTTCAGTCAGAAAGAGTTGAACATGCGGCAAAGGAGATGGCTGGAACTAATTAAGGACTATGACTTGGAGATTCTCTATCATCCGGGCAAAGCAAATGTAGTGGCCGATGCACTTAGCCGCAAGCCTGTTTCTATTCAGATGCTGGAGACTCTGACTTCCCAACCCAGCATTCAACGAGAATTGATTCCCGAAGGAATTGAAGTGTGGTTGCAAAGAGTCCAAGGACAACTGTGTGTGATGGAAATAACTTCATCGTTAACCAAAGAAATCAAATCTAAGCAATTGGATGACCCTCTGATGATTCGGTTGTGCGATGAAGTGAACAAGGGAAAAGCCCCAGGATTTGTAATTCATGATGATGGAATCTTGAGATTTCAGAACCGACTTTTCATTCCTGATGTCGATGTTCTGAAGCAGACAATTATGAAGGAAGCTCACAACACGCCCTATTCTATCCACCCGGGCACCAGTAAGATGTATAAGGACCTAAAGCAGAACTACTGGTGGGGCAACATGAAGAAAGATGTAGCGGATTATGTCTCGAAATGTTTGACTTGTCAGCAGGTTAAGATCGAGCATCAACGACCTGCCGGAATGCTGAAGCCGCTCCCTATTCCTGAATGGAAGTGGGA
Organism: Orobanche coerulescens; assembly: GCA_033398695.1. Taxonomy (NCBI): domain Eukaryota; kingdom Viridiplantae; phylum Streptophyta; class Magnoliopsida; order Lamiales; family Orobanchaceae; genus Orobanche; species Orobanche coerulescens. The sequence goes on along the minus strand of CM065811.1, from coordinate 87,751,589 downwards.
GGACATATCAATGGACTTTATCACTAATATGCCAAGGTCCAGAATATGAATGAACATGATTTGGGTCATAGTTGACCGTCTAACTAAATCGGCTCATTTTCTAGGCATTAAGGACACTTGGGGACCCGAGAGGTTGGCACGAGTATTTATTTCAAAGATAGTCCGATTGCATGGTACACCGAAGACCATTATTTCTGACCGAGACGGTCGCTTTGTGTCTTATTTTTGGAAAGCAGTTCATAAAGCCTTGGGAACCGAATTGAACTTTAGCACAGCTTATCATCCGCAGACATACGGACAATCCGAGAGGACTATTCAAATGGTGGAAGATATGTTGAGGGCTTGTGCCTTAGATTGGTCAACTGATTGGGAAGTTCATCTGCCGTTGATTGAATTCACTTACAACAATAGTTGGCATGCTTCCATTAAGATGGCACCGTTTGAGGCATTATACGAGAGGAGATGCAGATCGCCCCTATGTTGGGATGATTCATCCTACTTGATTGGGACAGAACCGGAATTGATCGTGCAGACACGAGAGAAGATAGCCTTGATTCACGAAAGGCTGTTGACCGCCCAAAGTCAACAGAAATCTTACGCAGACGTACGCCGTAATCCATTAGAGTTCAATATTGGAGAACATGTGCTTTTAAAAGTTTCTCCTACTCAGGGAATCTTTCGTTTTGGGAGGAAAGGAAAACTGAGTCCAAGATATATCGGACCATTCGAAATTCTTGAGAGAGTTTGAGAGTTGGCATACAGGTTGGCATTACCGCCGTCATTGAGCCATGTTCATAACGTATTACACGTATCCCAGTTACGGAAGTATATACTAGATCCTAGTCATGTCATTAATTTCGGCGAGATCGAAGTCACTCAGGATGGCATGTTTGAAGAGAGACCGATCAGGGTACTCGAGAGTCGAGTTAAACAATTGAGAAACAAACCGATTGCTTTGGTTAAGGTTCAGTGGTCGCGTCACGGAGTAGAAGAAGCCACTTAGGAAACGGAAGATAGCATTAAGTCCAGATATCCAGAGTTATTTTCGTCTTGAGTTTCGGGAAGAAACTCCTTTTTAGTAGGAGAGTATGTAATATCCGGATTAATTATTGAGTATTTCATCTGTAATTGAACCCTGTATTATTTGGAATTGTGATATCGATAATCAAAGTATAATATTTCTCATATTTATATCCTTGTACAGTATGTCTACATGTAAATTTTCCCATGCAAATACGTGATAACATACGCTAAGAATGTAGCTTAACGTACGTTATCGGCCAGAGTTAGCGTACGCTACGAATGAAGCATAGCGTATGTTAGATAGTTAATAATTGAGATAGGCGGCTATCACATGCGCTAGCCGGACATGGGTCCGGATAAGATTCCCTCAGATAAACCTGGACAGTTTTGAATTCAACGATTGTTAACGTACGCTAAGGAACATGTCTAGCATACGCTAAAGAGTGTTACTTACATACGTAACCTGATGGTGTAACTTACGTAATCGAGTACAGAATGAGAACAGTTAACTATCAATGGATGATAGAGTACGCTAATAATATTGGATAGCGTACGCTAAGAGGCTAACGTACGTTATGCATGAAGGCTAACGTACGTTAAGGACAGAAAATTATAAATAAGAAAACACCCCATGTTATGTTGTTTACGTTTTCTTCACTTATCCTTCAGTCCAGAGAGCCTCCCCTCCTTCATAAACATCTATAGGCCATCCATACTCGATCTTTGAAGTTTAGATATCACTTATATTGATCATTGAAGTGGAGAATCATTTTGGATTGACACACAAGCAACCGGAGTTGGATTCTACCTATTGTCTCATCATTTTCTTCATCTTAAGGTATGTTATGTTGTCTCCAACCTTGATTTCGTATTCTTAAAGATATTATGATCATTCTACCAAGGATATTAAGTTTCATAGATGATTTATTCAACCAACATCATGTTTAGGAAGTTGATATGATTATGCTTTAAGTACCTCGGTTAAGAGCATCATAATTTGAATCTTGTTATGATGAACAAGTAAAGGAAGTTTCTGAGATTGGTAATCTAATTTGGAAGGTGTCTTCGTAGTAATCACGGACTTGGTATTAAAATCATTGTTATTAGACGAACCTAGGAAGTTGATCATGGAAGGATTGTTGTATCTTGTAAAGGTGGATTGTTAATTAAACTTCAAGATGATAGTTTGAATGGTATAAATATATTGATATCAACCATAGGCCTTCCGAATTATGTATGAGAATTTATAATCAAGATGGGAGTATGATCACCATGATGATATACGGATCCTTGAATTTGAAGATGTTGTAATCCGTAAGATCATTCATAATTGTATGAGCATGATATGTATGGAGATAACGTACGTTAATCACTGAGGATTTCGTATTCTTCATCAAAAATCGAGACAGTCGTCTGCCCAGTGAGAAACTGTCATGCGTTCTTAGCGTATGCTAAGCTATGTATCTTACGTACGCTATCGGGCATAGTTAATGTACGCTACGTTTGGTACGTAACGTACATTATATCATCAGACGAGTCAGTCAACTGATGTCGATGCATGGTTAGCGTACGCTAGACTTCGTAGCTTACATGCGCTAACGAGTAGGCTTAACGTACGCTACATAGGGTACGTAACGTACGTTAAGCAGTTCAGGGAGGTTACGTTTTATGAACTTTCGACGGTAATTTGAATTGTTAGACATTCGTACGACGTGAGATGAACTCTATATTATTTATTTTGTTTAAGGTTCAAGTTTTGCAACGTGATTAACGAAGGGGCGACCTTCGAGTGTTTTGATATTCGTGGAAGTGTTATTCTTGTCATCGAACCGAGACAAGTACCTTAATTGTTTTAGGTATTGATATTATACATATTGTTGTGCATATATGTCGTTGTTGTATGTCCACCTTGTGTTGGCCCGACGGGATCATCGGGGGATCTATGCTAGCGTGCACTGGATCATTGGGGTGGTTTTTCTACCACGGGTTGATCTGATGGGATCATCGTTGTTTGTGATGATTGAATTTGGTGATGTAATAATATTCTTCCTTCGGATATTTGTATTCTCGACATTGGCCCAGAACTGTTGTATTTTATTTTAGTTACTTTCATATGTTGGTATCTGTTATTGTCTTTTTATTTCTTCAGCCTTGTAAATTCTTATGTAAAGAATTTACGGCGCTGTAATATTTCCTGAATATATTGGGGGTGTTACATATACTCTGTCTCTTGTTTAGAAACTTTATTGAAGATATATCAAAGGCAAAGAAAGGGGGATTCGATTTATGTGGAATATTGAAGATGTCGTAGTTAATTCTTATGAAAAAATTCTGCAAGTTTTGAGTCATCCATAGTGCCTGGCCATTGTATTTTCTGTAAAGTTGTAGTACAAATGATTACATTAGTCTATAATCTGTCTATCAAGTTAGGTTAAGAGATAAATAGTTTTCTGGTAGTTAAAATTTTGTGACTTGCAAAGTTGGAGTAAGTTGATGTTATTGAGAGATAGAACTGTCTATCTCTCTACAATGTTTTTGGCAATGAGAAACATATTTTTAATAAGAATGTGCTGATACAATTTGCAGTTGCAAAAAAGTATCTTTATATGTTTCCTATCAGAGTATTCATGCACAATATATCTCGCTAGGTATCGTATGCTTCGGCAGGGGTTACGTTCGTCGTGATTTCCTATGTTATGAGTATGCTCTTTATTTGCATTACGATCCATGGATATCTTCGCTGATTTGCTTTCTATTTTGTTTTCACTTTCTCGAGACGAAGAGTTTTTTTGGGGGGGGTTTACAATTGTAATGTGATGACACTTAGCTACTTAATGATACTCTTATTGCTCCAACATACAATACTGTGGATTACGCAAATTCGAACTGACTTATCTTTTTCTAAAAAAAAAACTATCTTAGACCCAGAAGATTGGAATCAATTCTCATCCATAATTACATGAATACTCTGGTTATTCAACTTGTTTGATTTCTATTGCTGTGTAGTTTTTAAGATCATCACATTCAGTCTGCATATCACTGGGCGAATAAAAAACTCATCCATGGAACAGTTATTATCTCTCGTGCAGTGTTTCCGTGTTTTTTTGTCAAAGGGATATTATATTATCATTTGCTACCAAATGAACCAATGCTATCAATAGCAATGCTTTGGGTACGCCCAATTGATGATCCACATGGTGATTTTATTGCCACGGTGTCCAGTATTTCATTACTGAATTCTTGTGGTTACTTGATTTCTCTTACTATGTAGTTTAGGTCATTGCATTTAACTTGCATACGAATAAAAGGACCACTCATGGAATACCTATTGTGTCTCGTGCATTTTTGTTTACGTCGTCAAAGGAATTTGTAATTGGCTACGGAATGGAACAGTTCATCAATGCCTTCAATAGCTATCCGTCGGTTATTTGGTTATTTGATGACACTCTAGTTAGTTCAATGACTCATAGGTATCAAATGTATAGACACTTTCCTTTTTTCTCATACTACATGCATTTTCTTATTTCGTTCAAAGTATGGGCTGAAGCATTAATCATTTCGGTTCTTTCAACCCCCCCCCCCCCCACACACACACACACACACACACACATACAGAGAGAAACATTTTTTCTCTTTCTGTATATTTGAGGAAGAGGGGATGGTCACTTCATGCTGGAAATATGTCGGAATACGGGAATAGCATTGTTAATTAACTAGCTGACATAGAGGATGTGAAAATAAATGTTCCTTAGCATGTTCAGGTTGCTGGTCCCCTTGATCATAATCCAGAGGAGAATATTGTGGGAAATGCAAAGTTTCGCTGACAAAGGTTTTGAATCCTATTCACAACACATTTCATGTTTCCCGGTTCTTTTCCTGATGATACTCAAACAATTCTTTTTTTGTTTATTGTAGTGATGTTGATGATCCGCGCACATTCATTGATCTCTTTGTTTCAAGTGCAGAACCGTAAGGACCATTTCTTACAAGAACCTATTATCTGCTGCATAGTAACAAATATCAGTTCTAAATACTTTCTTTGTTTGTATTATAATATATATTATATATTAGTTATATATATACATATTATAATATATATACGATCTGATTTACACATATTATATATTAGTTATATATTAATATATAATATATATGCGGTCAGATTTTTCTGCCTATTTTTAACAAACTCGTCATGAAATAATTTTAGTTCTTCAGGAAAATGGAAGGGTGATTTTGCTTATTTCTTGACCTGTATGATAGAAGATAACTGATGAAGATAATTCTACTTATTCTGCTGATATTGGAGAATTTTGTGCAACCATATCAAGTGATCAAGATGATAATGGCACTCCTATGACTCAAGGCGGCACCACTTATCAGTTATTTCAATATGTAACTTTCGATCACTTGTATTTAGACTTATTAATTTTGTACTTTTTAGGTTTTGGTGGTGTTGCTTGGTTTGTATTTTGTATTTTGTATTGGCATCCTTGTTGGTTTTTGGCTGCCTTGGTTTATTTTGGATGGATTGATGTAAAAATAAAATAGTTATTTTCAAAATATTTGTATGAAGTGTTGCCTTTTACTTTAGCTGGTGTTGTATTTATAAAAGTAGTATTACGAAACAAAAAAATTGCTGATGTGGCATAGATGTGGGGCCCATTGCTGATGTGGCACAAAGGCAGAGCCCATTGATGATGTGGCATAAATGTGGACCCCATTGGTGACATGGCATCAAGATGGGACCCATTGATGACGCGACATAAAGGTGGGACCCACTGATGATGTCGCACATGTGGACCCTATGTTCTATTTTTTTTTAAATCCTAGGCAACATCGTTTGTTGCAATAGAGACTAGAAGTGTTGCCTTAGGTGTCAAAGGCAACGGCCATATTGGCAACAAGAGTTTGGTGTTGCCTTTGGCCTAAGGCAACACATTTCTTGTCTTCTGCAACAATAAACAGGCATTGCCTATGAGCACTTATGGCGTAGTATTTCTCTTCTAAACGAACTTGATATCATAGGGGCTATTATCGATGCAGAAACGCAGGTCGATATCATCCTAGGCAGCTTACCTAGGCATTTTGAGCAATTCCGCCTAAACTACAATATGAATCGTAGGGAATATACTCTGGCGGAATTGCTGACAGAACTTCAAGCTGCGGAAGGACTCTTCAGACAAGGGTATCAATGTAATACCCGGAATTTGTACTACTGTTGTTTAATGTTATTTTATCTGAGTTATGTTATACAGCGTGGAATCTGTACAGTATGGATAAAATAAATGAAGGACTGAGACATCTGTATTGGTATAATTGTCGTACTTGGTCGAAAATTATATTTGAGGATATCGTGTGTTGTGTATATGTATTCGGTATATTGAATCGACGATCAAGATCAGTGTAAATGGCTAAGTATAGCCTTATTATTACACGCTAATATTCAAGCATAGCGCACACTATCGTGCAGGTTTAGCGCACGCTAAAGGCAAGGATAGCACACGCTAGTGCAGAACAGATCAGAGGGAATCTACGTATGGACCCGGCTACTTTAGGCGCATGTTTCGATAAGGTCAACGGATGTTTTGCTACGAAGAATTAGCGCACGCTAATGCATATGGTTAGCGCACGCTAATCAAATCGGTCCAACGGAATCTTGGCTTTGTCAGGTTACTTTCGGCATGTGGGGGCACGGGCATCTTCGGGGTAGGTGCAGACTGTAGCAAGTCAACTATAAGTAGCGCATGCTATGGTCGAACACTTGCGTACGCTAAATAGGGGGCGTTTATGTACGTTATTGCATGGGAATTGCGTACGTAAATTATTGTACGAAGTAAGGCAGTAGCCTGTGGACCTCGATAGCGCACGCTAACAAGGTAAGTTAGCGCACGCTAAAGCATGTAACGTACGCTAAATGAAGATGTTAGTGCATGTTAATAATGTACAGTATATATATGTGCAGTTGGCCATTATTCTCCATTTTCGTCCATTCCTTCCTTGCAACCGATAGAGAGAGTTCTTAGAGATATGTTTGAGGATCTAAACACTGGATTAGGGTGGAGTTAATCGTCTATAACAACATTTGAAGCTTGGAAGTGATTGAGAACGGATTCAACCTTGAGATTCAATCCATTCCTTCAAAGAGGTAATTACTCTTCACATTTGGATTTCGTCTTGGATTGAATATTGATGTTCTTGAGTTCATGATTATCATATAAAGAAGTTTATTAGCATGATTATGAAATGGATTACCGGATTATGATGATGTTGTTGTTGATATATGGATATTGATATCATTCTTGTGGTTTGAATTATGTTGTTCGTCTTCTTGAGATAAGTTGGTTAATCATCCTCCTCATTTATGGACGATTGTTTACATGTTAAAGGATATTGGATTACATTTTTTTGATGACTATGAACATGGTTTCAAATCATTTGGTGTTCTTGAAGAACTTCTTGATGAATATACCATAGCAAGACGATTGTATGTTGAATTATCAGTGTTTTTAGATACGAAGATGAAATGTTCATATCTAGGATTAAGTCATGTTGATTGATGATTGATTAATGGTATATATCATGTGAGTATGATAATGAGATTGGATCTGGAAAGATTGTGAGTCATCTTGGAATATGATTTCCTTTACATTCATATCTATGATCGCAAGGTGTTAAGTCGATACTTGTAAGGCATGTAATTGTATAACATTAGAGCACGCTAGCTGAACTGGCTAACGCATGCTAACTGAAATAACTTAGCGCACGCTACGGTATATGATTAACGTGCGCTAAGTGGACAGGCAGTGTAGTATATCGTGTTGTGGTTATGAGTTCGTGCTGGTTTGAGTTGGATTGTTCAGATTATGTTTAACCGAGATATTGTAGAACTGTTGGGTTTGTTGATTGGTTATATCGGTTGTTGATTATTATCGAATATGTGTTAATTGATTACTTCAATAGGTTGTGATCATTGATCATTGGATATAATCGTCGACTAGAAAGTGTGTTGCGATCGTGTTCGAGAACATTCGTGAATCGCTTTGGACAAAAGTCGAGGATCTTGTAGACGATGACAAGGAAATGGTAACAGCTTCATTATCTTCGTGTCGGTATCGAGGCAAGTATTACTTGTTGGAGCAAGATCGGAATATGCGCCGTGTTGCGGAAGTGTAAATTAAATTGCGGAAATTAAAAGATACACAGATTTATAGAGGTTCGGCTATAAACGAGCCTCCGTCCTCTCTCGGTATGTTTTTCTATAGGTTCAAAATAAAACCTCTGCACATCTCTTGTATCGGTCGAGGGATAACCATTTACAATCACGTCTTCTATTGGTCTGTGATGAACCACTCGTACTTGTCTTTATGTCGGTCCAAGTTAAACTGTTTTTATTTTCTATTGGATAAGGAATCAACCTCTCTAGCTTTATTATGGGTACTAGATAACCCTCACAAGATAGAGATTGTGATTCTAATAATGCCGGATCCTTGATCCTAATAACACCGAATCCAATCGTATCTTTTCTTTTACCTCTCGTGTATAATGTTGAATGTATAAACACTCAAACTAATAATGTAAGCTCAATATCACAACAACAATAATATCAATATGAATATCTGATCAATGAGATGTTTGCTTGAAGTTGTTGTAGGGAATAATACCAAAGATATGGTATTTATAGGCTTCATCAACCAAACTAGCCGTTGGCTCTTCATGCTGCATTACGTACACTATCTCTGCAATATTACGTACGTAATCTTGTTTACGTACGCTAATCAATCCTTGTTACGTATGTTAGCTTCTCCCAGATTCAGTCCAGTAACATTCGTTTCTTGTGTTACGTACGTTATCCATTTATCCATTATGTACGTTAGTTTTACGTCGTTGCTGACCTCATATATCCGTTGCTGCTTCTCTGACTTTGACTCTTTCCAATGTTCTTCTCGTTTGAACACATTATGTACGTTAACTCATATCTCTTACATATGTTAATCTGCACTCGTTACATACGCTATTCTTGATATCTTACGTACGCTAACCTTGTAGAAATCCAGCTTTTTGCACTTCGATTCCTTCGATGCTTGGCTTCGTCTTTTTGTTGTTTTGCTTTGTATAACAACTTAATCATCAAAACATTATTAATATATGTATGGAACAAAATGTCCCAACATTACTTGCACTGTTTATAATATTTAATGAATGGTTTCGATTTCATTAGTTTATAATTCATATAGAAATGATTATAATTGTGAACACTGGAGATTCGGGATTGTATGTTGTTTTTAGATTTTGGGAATTTAAATCATAATGTATATGATTTCTTTTGTTATTGGCATACTTGGGTATCGAGGATACATTGTGTTATAGCTGAAGACACGAATTATCTATCGTCCGTGACATTTTGGACCATCGAATATTGAGGATAATTGTTGGTGATGGTTTTGACATCAAGATTGCTCTCGAAGGACTCGGGGCAAGTAATATATCATTTTTGTCATTTTATGTCGATCATGTTGTGATGCATTTGTGTATTGTTGTTGTCGTGCATTGTGTATTTTTGTTTTGTGCAGTTGTGCATTGTTGTCATATGTCCACCATGCGTTGGTCCGACGGGATCATCATAGGAATCTATAGTTGTGTGCGCTGGATCGTTGGACAGGTAATTCCACCATGCGTTGGTCCGACGGGATCATCATGGGAATCTATAGCTGTGTGCGCAGGATCATTGGATTACCATATGTTGTTGTTGTGCATACGTATATTATGGGTTATCCATAGGTATACATTGTTGTTATTGATGTGAGCATATTGACATTGTCATATGAGTATGCATTTGTAGGTCTTGCGTTAGGACCATGTCCGTATGTTGTATTGATATGATCTCGGACATGATTGTTGTGGCATTACATATCTTGAGGTATGTTCCGTATTTCTTTTGGTATTTGCCTTTGATGGACAATCGATTATTGTGTTGGAGTTTGATGATGTTATCCTATGGATCGAAGTGGTCAGAGCTGGTATATTATTGTATTACGAGTTATGATGATGTTTTGAGAATCTTGGGTATTGTTTGAGGTACCGTATGGATATTATGTTTAAGTTTATTGATTAATCGAGATTTCGAGGTGTGAAATGTGATAATGGTTAGTTTGATGAGAATTATTACGAGTTTGATAAAGTTATGGCGGTAAGATTACATTGGTCGTATTCTTACTTAGTATTTTCATTGGTATGTAATTATTGACGCGATGTGATTGTTATCATTGTTGGATATTGTGGTTTACCCCATCGTGGGCTTTCTTTTTAGGTTCTTTGGATATCGAGCTTGTAGCGGTCGTGAAGAGATGAGCTTCCCGGAGGATACTGGCTATGGCATGTTTTTGTGGATCGAGTATTTTGATTATATGTTGTATTCCACTGCTCGGGTATTTTTAACTGTTGTCTTCTCCACTGCGTGAGTATTCTTAAATGCCCTTTTGGTCTTTGGCAACTTAAGTTATTTTGGAAAATCGTGTTCTAAACTATTGAGTTTCGGCTGTTTGGCCTTGTCCTTTCAAATGAGATTTTTACGACAATTTTGTTAAACGGATTTTATTAAGTTTTTGAATGTTTTTAAAAGATAGTACCGTCATTATCCTCTTGGACGTTTGTAAATATTTGCGAAAATGTATTTTAGCCTTGTGGTTTCCATCTCGGGGCCCACGGCGCTGTAATATTCCTGCATGGCTCTGGGGGTGTTGCAATCAAGTTCTTACGGCAACTGGTGTTTCAACTTCTAAACCCAAGTGGGGAAGAAGAAGAAACAAGTGGGCCAAAAGCAAGTGACAACTCTCAAGGTACAAAGCAAGGCTCCTTATCCTGAGGTGAACAAAAAACCAAAGGGAAAGTGCTACAACTGCAGTCAGAAAGGATATTTCAAAACGGAGTGCCCTCCTCTTAAGAAAGGTATGTCTCGTGCGCTAGTAGTCAAAAAAATATTTGGCAGCTTGTTCTACCACTTCGTGGATAGTAGATTCAGGCTCCACTGGCACTGATCATGTTTTCTTTGACTAACATGGTTTTCAGGTAACCAAACAACTTAGTACGGACGAGATCACCATCAATTGGGGTGATTATTCCTCGCTTATGGTTGTAGCAGTGGGAGTCGTGCAGTTGAAAATTAGTGATAAAATATTAGTCCTTAATAATTTATTATTGGTGTCCGATTTTAGAATGAATTTAATTTCAGTTTCTAAATTGAGTTGTGATGGTTATTGAGTTTCTTTTGATGGCTATGTTATTATTAGAAGAAACGGTGAATATGTTTGCAAATATATCTATACTGATGGACTGTATGTCATTCATACTGCACAAACTCTCATGTATAAATATATATATATCGCTTAACTCTTTGTCTAAACCTAAAAATAGAAAATAACCGATGAGGAAAAATAATTGTAGAACACCCGAATCCCCCACTATAACATTGCAACAAACATCTTGAAGGTATCAATTTGTTCGAACTCGACCAAACAGAGAAACACTAACAACCAAAGCATGGAATAATAAAGGAATCGACATACTACGACTACATCATTGGCAATCCATCACTAATCTAAGTTAAATCATATTAAAAGAACAAAGTCAACTCGAAAACCCCAAATACCCAAAACTAAGGTTTTAAGTGTTTTACCTTGATTCAGATGGTAGGAGAAGATCGATATGTGTTTAATTCGAGCTAGGACTTCAAAAATATTGTAAATGATGATGTTTGGTCGGAGTTTCGCCCTAGAATGCTCAAAATCACCTCTGGCGAAATAAGGGTTGCAACCCGCTTATATAGGCTGAAGCATCGTTACGTACGCAACACTCCTTGTGTTACATACTTTAGGAACCCAACGTATATTAAGCTGTCCACATCGCATATGCAACGAACTTCACAGAGGCCACTGCCTCGATGAAACAGGTAACATTACGTGCACTGTACGGAATGGTTATCATACGTAAGGACTATTAACGTACGCTACGTTCCCAAATTAACGTGAGTAAATGTTAATCCAGTACCTACTTCCCTCAATGTTCCAGGTATCTTCACGTACGTTGTGAAGCCTATATAATGTGCATAATAGCCTGTAACGTACGTTGTGTCCTGTAGGCAACGTGCGCTAGTATGCCATCAGATGCTTCTGCCTCAACCTTCAGGTAAGTTCACCTACGTTATAACTAGGATTAACGTACGTTAAAGTCGATTATTACGTATGTAACCGCTGAACATAAAGTGCGTAATGTTCATGAATTTGTAGCACTGCTCTAGCGTCTCGGGCACATGACAACTATACGATGAGGTATACATCTATTCAGTCACGAAAACGCATCCAACACGAGCATCAACTAATGGGCTCAAATACTAATGATTCTGGCAAAAATATAACGATATACAATATGTAAATATCACACTGAGTACAAATGAATCACACAAGTTGGAAAATCTGAAAGTAAGTACGAATATTACATGTAGTACTACTTGTCTTGAAAGTTCAGAAGTATATTTATCCCCCTTTATCATATGAGCACTTCAAAAGACTTTAGAATGTTTTGTGAATCAAAGGAAATTATAACTTAAAAATTAGATATAAACTATTTTCTTTGGAAAAATAAGGTTTAGCAAAGTGCTTTAAAATTTCACAAACCATTTATAAGAGTTGTAAGATGTAGAATTTATAAAAGTGAGAATCATGTAGGTTAGAAGCTAGAATTACTTAGAAATAAACTATAAGTTATAAGCTGCAAAGTATCAAAACATTAGTAATCATAAAATCATGAACCCTCAATTATAGTTAAAAAAAAGTATGTTAACAAGCAGTGAAATGAAAATACTACAAATATAGGAAAAAAGAAGCATAACAAACATTTAGAAATGCAAATAATAATACATGATTAAGAAGTATTAGTCATAGAGAAGACCAAGAACATTCAGAGGAGAAATCATCAAATCTTGCGATCGGGCATAGGAGTGTCTTGATCAGGATATGACAAACTAGAAGAGTATCAAGGAGGAACCATAATATGCTGGTGCTCTCAAAGTCATTCAACCATAGTGTCTACACAGTCGAACTAGGCTGGGACATGGCAGTGTGCTCCTCAAAAAGCATGTCTCATCTGACTCATCCGCTGTGAAAGCTTCTTAATCAAGTGATGGCGAGAAGTCGATGACTCAAGTGTAGAGTGACGAAGAGTGAAGTATGACTGATGTATAGCACCTCGTAATTGAAATCTCTATGTCTGGGGTCCTCTAGTTGGGATCCAATCCTCAACCCGAGGTAAAGAGCCGCCCTATACCAAGATATCACCATAAAAATAAGTAAGGATAAAAAAGCCATCCTCGGTTAGAAGTCCTAACATACCTCATCATCCGGATAGTCCCTTCGAAATCATTGATATTTTCAGATAGTAGGCCTCGAGGCCAGTAAGGTCAACATTGTTCTTTTCAAAAATCTCCATAAGAATGGATCCAAACAGAAGACCCGACTTCCACTTTTGGCCTTTCTTTGCGTATCCTTTCTTATGAAATCTTATACCTTTGTCAAATAACCAGTTGAGCACAATGCCTACAAAATTAACTTTTTCACCCCTCAAAACGTGATAGACAGTGTCCATGTCAATGTTAACAAGCTTTTGTTGAACATTCACTTTTGGCATAAGACTCTGAGTGGCAGCATCACGGAGTAAATGTATGTTTAAGCCAAAATCATTATTTTCAAATTTATCTATATTTAAGCAACATTGTTCCATGACTATCATCCGATGACAAAATCATGGTGCAAATAACACCTTCTTTGGATTAACCGAATATATCAAAGAGTGAACTAGCATAAAAAATTGTTGTTTTTTCAGAAACAAGAGATTGCACTACAACATGTCCTCATTCGTTGTAATTAATGTTAAAATTAGCAAAATTCACGAACTAATCCATCATATTTCGGCCTATACGAACTCAATCTTAGAGATCCCAAAATTAGCAAAATAATCCTCAATTTTGATACCAATAGCAGTAAGGGATTCCAAATCAAAATGATGGCTATGAGTAATCTCTTCATCCACAAGAATATCAGAATATACCTTTTCGCATTACGGATTGAGGAATCGAGGCACACTTGAGGAGTTTCCACATCGGTGGTGTCTCGGGTTCTTTTCGGTCGGATTTGACAAGGATCCATTGCTAGAATGTTGAATTATAGATGGGGAACGATGATATATGATGTTGAATCCTAAATGGGAAAGTATGATATATGATGTTTTAATGGAGAGGTGAGTAAACTCACCATGTTTTTTGACTGAGATATTAGAGTTCCAGTCACTCAATGTGAAAAGAAAAGAAAAGAAAAGAAGAAGTGAGAAGAAAAATTGAGGCAGAAGGTTTGAAAATCATTCGGGTTTTAAGTAACGTATGTTAAGTTCTATAGCAGCTGTGATAACTAGATATAGCGAATGCTTCGTGTAACATTAGTTGTCGTAATTGTTAAAATAATAATACCCAATGTGTGCCTAAATCTGTTATTTATGAGCTTTCCTAGCCACGTGGGATTAGGCCTGTTTGTATGTAATATATCCCTATTTAAATGGATGTTATCAATGATAATACACAACCTTTTGCCCTATTTTATTATCTCAATTATTTGCTCTGCAACTAGAGATGTTAAACGGGCTCGGGCCCGGCGGGCTGGCCCGTTTAACCCGCCAAAAAACTGGGTTAGGGCCGATATTTCCTAGCCCGTTTAAATCCGGGATTTTTTAGCCCGGACCGTTTAGCCTGAAGCCCGCTAAGACTAGCCCGAAGCCCGATATATATATATATATATATATATATATATATATATATATATATATATATATACTTAATTTCAACTTACAGTAATACTATATTTATATAACATATATTTGTTGGGATTCGGTGCCTAAAACGAAGGCCCAGCAGAAGCGGTAAAATGAAAATTAATTCGATCCGAATCCCTACGAGGATCGATCGAGCTACGTATATACGAATATCAAAAACGAATTCACAAGAGATATAGAAACCCACCCTTATAGTCCGTTGATTAGATGGATAACCTTCTCTTGAGCTATTCCCTAAGCTTTGATTGATCTCTACGAATCCAATCCGCTCCAAGCTCTTGAACGATCCAACGCCAAAAGCACCGCGTCTCTACTTGCCACGCGCCGGAAAAACGATCGGAATAACAACACTCGATTAACCTCTAAGGTTACGGCTAGAATCAAGTGATGAAACTTTTTATTATTACACTCTAAGTGTATAATATATATCTCTCAATTAATGTCTTGATATTTCTCCAAGAGAATTCAAGATAAATGAAGAAGAAGTAAACACTTGGAAAAAAACTAATTTTCCTTCTCACTCTCAATCAATACTCACGGTTGGTGCAAGTAAGTGTCATAGAGTTGAGATTTTGTACTCCTTTTATTTATCTTCCACAAGACAAAATCAACACCTTTAAGATCACATGAGATATGTGTTCCCTCCAAAGTCTTTTGTCTTCCAATTATAAAATTGGAGATAAATACCAAGGATGAGGTTGGTGAGATGAGGCAGCCATCTAGAAGAACCGGGATGAGTTCGGTCCGTTTCGGACTCCCGTGAGTCTAAACAGATAAACTCCGATTCCGTTCCGATGTATTTATATCAATTAATTAATACAATTAATTAATCATATCAAATACATTATAACATAATTAATTTCTCCAAGAAATAATTATATTCATGAATTAAATTAATCACCCAGTAATATATTTAATTCATTAGGGCGTAAATTAATTTATCCAATAAATCAATTTAGACATCCAATGTCCCAAATTAGATATCCAATATCTAATATTCATAATGAGAGATTAAGCTCGATTCATTCCGTCGTCAATCCTAATGCGCGACTCGGTAGGTCCGTCTCAGTCAGCAATGGGAGGAACTAAAGAGTAGTAGCACCACCTAGCGAGCCTGGTGGCCTACACTGTACCCCGACTGAGAATGAATGATTGGGATCATTCAAGAACCATTCTGTCGTGAATACCAGTAAACGTATAAACCCTTCTTTCAAATGTCCCGATCAAGTTATAGGGTCACGGTCAGTCAAACCCCATCTGTACTTAACGCTATGCATGCGTTAATGCAAATCGAGATCATCGAGCTCTCGTGTATCTAATACAACCAGCTCCAATGCTTTGGCCAAAGACTTATGATCTCATCTTCCAATAACCGCATAGGACATATAACTCGTTCACTAACAGGAGAAAGAATTCTATCTTGGTATTCAGTAGGACCTGCTACTTGCCCATCAAGATGCACGTCGAGGTTGACCCCCGCCTTCCAGTTTATAGGGTCGAACTACTCTAATGAAAATCTTGACGTCACAAGCACATCCCTACTAAATCCTCAAGTCGAAGGTTCACGAATACCTATCACAACCTTTCGATTCCATCATTGACTGTCCCGGAGTGAAATCCGTGTGACGAATCGAGGGTGAGTCGGTTCGAGTATACTAATCTAATTAGCATACCTATAACGTGTGCTCCCACTAACCATTAGTGTTCGACACGCACTCTCCTTGTCAAAGAACACGTCATACAAGTCTTCACATAAACTTAACGCCCAGTCAAGTTTCATCGACTTGCGAACGATTAAGTATTTGAGCTATAAACCTTTCCAATGCCGACCCCCTTATCCAATAAGGAGTGGAACGTTTTGCTCTCAAATACACGGACTAGTTTCTACATGTATATTTACGAGTTAGGAATGCCAGTAACTACCAGTAAATAAAGAAACATCCATTGCCTTATATTGATGATTTACATAATAACAAGTACAATGCCCTCACTCAACATCCTCTGAGTGGAATTCGAGGGCATACTCCTAACAATCTCCCAATTGCACTCAATGCCACACACTATGGTATCTAATACCCATGTTCTCCAGATGACGCTCCAAGCTAGTCTGAGAAAGTGGCTTGGTTAGTGGATCGGCGACGTTGTCGGCCGAGTCTACACTGTGCAGCACGATGTATCCCTTGCGAACAAATTCTCTTACGAGATGATACTTCCTCTCAATATGTTTGGTGCCTTTGTGAAACCTCGGCTCCTTGGCCTGCGCTACAGCTCCGTCATTGTCGCAGTACAGCGGAACAGGCAGCTCAGCACATGGTATCACTTGAAGTTCTCCCAGAAACTTATTAATCCAGAACCCTTCCTTGGAAGCCTCCGAGGCTGCTTGATACTCAGCCTGACAGGTGGAATCAGCAGTCGCGCTTTGCTTGGCGCTACGCCAAGATACTGCTCCTCCATTAAGACTAAATATGTAGGTAGAAGTAGACATCGAGTCGTCCTTTAGTCTTTGGAAGTCCGAATCAGTGAATCCCACCACATCCAATTCTCCACCGCCATACATCAGAACCATATCCCTAGTCCTTCTCAAGTACTTGAGAACGTTCTTCTGGCCGATCAATGTTCCCTACCTGGGTTTGCCTGAAACCTACTCACCACGCTTACAGCATGCGTGATGTCAGGTCTTGTACACAACATAGCATACATAAGGCTACCCACGGCCGAAGCATATGGTATATTACTCATTTCCTTTCGTTGTTCCTCACTTTGAGGACACATCTTCAAGGAGAGTTTTATTCCATGTTGCATCGGTAGGAACCCTCTTTTAGAATCATCCATCTTATATCGCTTTAAGATCTTATCTATATAGAGGGCTTGGGAAAGGCCTATTGTTCTATTCGCTCTATCCCGATAGAGTCGAATTCCAAGAATATAGGTTGCTTCTCCCAAGTCTTTCATGGAGAAATTACTCGAAATCCAAGCTTTTACAGAACTGAGCATTCCCACATCATTTCCTATTAGTAGAATATCATCCACATATAGTACTAAGAATGCGATCTTGCTCCCACTAACCCTCTTGTATACACAAGGTTCCTCTTCATTTTGCACGAAGTCAAACTCTTTGACCGCCTCGTCAAAACGAAGGTTCCAACTACGCGACGCTTGCTTCAGTCCATAAATGGAACGCTGAAGCTTGCACACTTTCTGAATATCGACTTCGGACACAAAGCCTTTAGGATGCTCTATATAGATTTCCTCCTCGAGGAATCCATTAAGGAAAGCCGTCTTTACGTCCATTTGCCATATCTCATAATCGTGGTAGGCAGCTATAGCAAGCATCACGCGAATAGACTTGATCATGGCTACGGGCGAGAAGGTATCGTGGTAATCGATCCCTTCCTTCTGGGTATAACCCTTTGCCACAAGCCTGGCCTTATAGGCGTCAACCTTGCCATCACCATCAGTCTTTCTCTTGTAAATCCACTTGTTCCCAATAGGCACTATACCCTTTGTAACACCCCCAAATCCTATTGGGTTATTACAGTGCCGTGGACCCCACGCCAGGAGATCCACCAGGCGAACATGACTAAAATACATTAAATTAAATAACAAGGGAAAATCATAGTCCCTACCATGATATCCGACACAATATTCCGATAAGGAATTTCAACGACAACGATGGGCCTACATGGCCAAAAATAAAATACAACAACATCCACGAGCATCTCGCCGTAATACATAATGACAATGATCGTGATCAAGAACACTCCAACTGACTGACCAACATGAACAACTCGAACTAGTATCGCTCGAATGCCTCGTCGCCATCATCATGACCCTGTGTCTCAACTCTCTCCTCGCAAGCACCTAAAACATGAAAACATGTTCCGCCCCCACGGGGTCAGTCATCCAGATAATGAATATCAAATACATGTATAACATGATATGCATCCAAAGGCAGAATGAAACAGTACAATGATAATAATAATAATAATACGAGATGCTCACAAATCAATGTAAGAACCGAGGATTCGTGAAATACTATGCCCACGGCATACTATTAATACCTGTTCAACAGATTAGAACATAAGTGCCCAACGACGAATCATAATCACAGAGTACCACAATGAATTACACGACATGAACCAAACTAGAACTGAATTAATTATGAATCACAATGCCCGAAGGCTCCAATGAAATTACCAAGACAATCACAAAGGCCTGAAAGACATTCAGCCGAAGCTGTCAAATATCACAATACACATGAAACCAAAACAAATTAAGTCATATCGATTAGGCCGGCCACGGCACGGCCGTATCACCATTAGGGCCGGGCCACGCACGGCCGTATCACAATTAGGGCCACGCGCACGGCCGTATCACAATTAGGGCGAAGCCACGCACGGCCGTATCACAATTAGGGCGGCCACGCACGGCCGTATCACAATTAGGGCCGGAAGCCACGGCATGAAGCCGTATCACAATTAGGGCCGGCCACGGCACGGCCGTATCACAATTAGGGCCGGCCACGGCACGGCCGTATCACAATTAGGGCGGGCCACGCACGGCCGTATCACAATTAGGGCCGAAGCCACGGCACGAAGCCGTATCACAATTAGGGCCGAAGCCACGGCACGAAGCCGTATGACAATTAGGACCGAAGCCACGGCACGAAGCCGTATCAAAATTATGCTAGTGTGCTACCTTGAGTCGGCCAACACGATAATGATGACTCACGGATGGGCATTGTACTCGACAGTCCCAATTCAATACCTCGATTACCTTAGAGTGGTCAATCGATAACAACGACACAACGGATGGGAACTATCCTCGACAGCCCCAATTCAATACCTCGATTGCCTTAGAATGGCCAACCGATAACAATGATGCAGCGGATGATTCAATACCTCGATTGCCTTAAAACGGTCAATCGATAACAATGATACAACGAATGATTGAGCACCTCGATTGCCTTAGGACGGCTAATCGATGACAATGATACGATGAATGGTTGAACACTTCGATTTGCCTGAGAACGGCCAATCGATAACAATGATACGAAGGATGCCTCGGCACCTTTAATCGGTTACCGACAACGAAGAAGAGAAATGAATACGTCAACGCCTTTAATCGGCCAAAAAAACTTCAAGGACAAAACTCCAACATTAATAGCAATGATTACAACGACGTCTTAAATCGACATTAATATCAACAACAACGATCGATACATCGATACCGCGAACTGGTGATCGATAATAACATTAACAACGAGTATCACAATGCCTTGAACCGGCCATTAACGAACAATAAAAACATTTGGCATAATTGCCGAAAGGTATCGTATCGAACGATCTCTTAATATCAATAAATTCATGAAGAGACTAAGTCTCGGAATGATACAACACATCCATACACATATATGATAACATTAATCTCATTGACTAGTACAAGTATAAAACTTGCCTCAACCGAAGGCGATGAATTCTTTCCACGAACAACGAACGGAGTCCTCCGATAAACACAAGTACTCGAACCACCTTGAATGAAATACAATTCATTCAATAACACAATATCAATCGAAATCAACATAACGACCGAAAGAAACTCTTTGAGGCATTTAATCGAACACTAAATGTTCAAAGTTCCTCAAGAGCCTAAAAATCATCAATTGGGTTGAATGAATCGAAAATATGGATATACAATCCATAGAACACGATTAATAATGTTTACTAACATCAACCGATTCATCAAAATTGGACTAGAATCGAAATCATGAACAAATTCCCCAAAAAGTCAACTTGGAGGAAAATCAAGAATATACCTTGATTCGACGAACAACACGGATTGGATGATGATATAATCAACAAGAATCTTCCAAAATGTCTTGGAATTGATTAGAATCGGCCAAGAACTCGATTTCCCGAGCCTCCCGTCCGCAGCCACACAAAAACGAGTAAAAAAGGTGAGAAATGCAGGTCTGGCCGAGCCCAGGCTATATATAGCCGGCAGGGTTACGGCCGTAACCGGCAGTGCCTTACGGCCATAACTCAGCCCATACGGCCGTACTCGGCAGGCCTTACGGCCGTAACCGGCATTCTTCAAAAAATCTGCCCAGCACCCCTTGGACACTTATGGCCGTAACTGGCACACATTACGGCCGTAACCGGCCTACGTCCGGAAGATGCCCAGCGCCCGTACGGCCGTAACTCTCGGCCCTTACGGCCGTAACTGGCATTCGTCAGGCCATGCCTGCCGAGCACGTACGGCCGTAACCAGTACCTTACGGCCGTAACTCAGCCAGGCCAGGCCCGGCTCCGGCCGTGGCCACTCCGTCGGTCCGAACTACGCCAAAACCCGAACCTGAATATGAATCGAAGATACGGTTACGAAGTACTCGCAAAGACGAATCCAAGCGCTAAGAGAACACACGATTCCGACCACCCGAAGGCTCGAAATTCGACAACGGAAAGTAATTACCCCAAACTTTGGGAAATTACGAAAATGGCCCAAAACGTCCGAAATGCACGATACACGATCGAAACACCAATCCAAAGCTCACAACATGAATAATAACATTAAATGAACTTACGAGAAACTTGAAACAACAGTTTCGGACGAGATTCGAAAGAATCGAACTCAAGTGCGGAAAAGCCGCTTAAGAACACGGAACTCAACAAAACCATACCGAAACGAACTCGGATGACAAAAAGTGCAGAATTAATCATTCTCAGAATGACGATACGGTCATGAGCGAGTCGTCAAAATGGACTTCCGCCAAAAAAAGAAAATTATCGAAAAATCGAAATTGCGGATATTACATACTACCCCCCTTAAAAGAAGTTTCGTCCCGAAACATAAAACAAGTAGGGAGAAGCAATATCCCGCCACGAAAAATCAACGAGATACACACGAACAAGAATGATCACAATGAATGATAATGAATCGAAATCTAACAAGGATCAAGAATGACTCACCGGGGTGAAATGATAACGTAATGAGTGATAGCTCAAATGAAATGATTGGAACCATAGTTCCCCATGAAGTGAATGATTAGTTTGATAATTATAAGTCTCAACGTGATTGATATATGATGAATGAATTATTTGAATGAATGAACAACAAATGAAATGAATGATTATGCTATTACCGAGCAAGAATTAACTTATTCAAAACCGGTGATGAATGTCCTTACCTATGGCTCTCGAAGCCTGGTAGGACCCCTTGGATGAAGCACGAGCTGGAGTAACAAAGTCCCCCGAGGCCCTTGAGCTCTCTTGAGATCTAACGGCACTAGAACTCCTGCAGTATTTCCGTAGGTGTCCCGGGTTCCCACACAGAAAACAGACAATAGCTGGCACCGTACACCGAGTACTCACGTGCCCTGCTGAATCACAGTTAAAGCAAACAACAGTCGAACTCGTCGTCTGAGAGGAAGATGCTTTCTCAGCACGAAGACGACTGGAAAACGACCTCTTGGATGTCGTAGCCCGATGTCCTCGAACGAATCGGCATCCTAGTCCTCTCACCCAAGAAATCAAGGATGCTTCGAGTAAGCTCCTTGATCAAAACTCGCTCCAAGAGCCTTCTCGATGAACTCACTAAGTGAATTACAATTGTGATTTAACAATCGCATCCTCAATCATGGATTTAGCCTCTTGCTAAAATATTTGATCTTATCCGCCTCAAGACGGATAATCGACGAAGCAAATCAAGTAGTCCCCAAACTTCTCAGCAATGACAATAACACCCTCATCCTCGACGGATTCGGGGTTCAAAACCTCTGACAATTTGGCTTCACGAAGTGGAGCCGGATAATACCTCTCTAGCATGAGGGTCTTGAACTCACTCCAACCACAATCGCGATCGGCGGGTTTCACAGAAAGCCACCACGAATAGGCACCCTTAATCAAGTAATAAGCCGCTACTGCCACTTTACTCTCTTCCGGACACTGAACCATGTCGAAAAGTTTATCAAAATGCTCAAGCCAATGAACAATATCAGCTGGTTCCGACGAACCCTCAAAAGTAGGCGGCCTCTGACGAGAGATATCGCCAACAATCTGATTCACTCCCCCAGTCTGACCATGAAACGGCACCTGAAATCCCTGTTGTGGTGGACCACGAACCATCGAGGTCTGCATGGTCTCCACTATCCGCGTCATCTGAGTCATCTGGGCCATCATGCCCTGCATAAATATGAATGGGTCAACCCGAACACCTTCCGAGTGAGATGCCTCTCGGGTACGGCTCCCTGAAAGTGAATGATTATCTGACAGTGAATGAGTAGACTTGCTATTTGATGAATTAATGATATCCCTTGCGTTCGCGTGGGTATGCACACGAGATCCCGAGTTCCGGCCCGCATCGCGGCCTCTTCCCATGCGTCCTCTGACAGCTCTATCCATACTGAAGCAGGAAAGCCACATGATAATTATAGATCCTGCATGAATATCGCATTATGATTACGTGACAGAATGATAAAAATGAGAATACACACTCCAGCACAATGAATGCATTAATGATTCAATGAAATGATCGTCGACATTACGTCGGAATATGATAAGATCGTATGAAAGATCAGGTGATGTAACATGATTATCTGATGAAATTCCTGAAATGATTACCTTGAATAAGTTAACAAGGTTGAAAATTCAATCCACAAGATCAACAACTGAACCGTGAGATGGACTGGATGATTAATGAATTAACTGAACAATGAGATTGACTGAGTGATGAACGAATTAACTGAGCAATGAGATTGACTGAGTGACGAATGAATTAACTGAACAATGAGATTGACTGAGTGATGAATGAATTAACTGAACGATGAGATTGACTGGGTGATGAATGAATTAACTGAACGATGATATTGACTGAGTGATGAATGAATTAATTGAACGATGAGATTAACTGAGTGATGAATGAATTACTGAACGATGAGATTGACTGAGTGATGAATGAATTACTGAATGATGAGATTAACTGAGTGATGAATGAATTAACTGAACGATGAGATTAACTGAGTGGTGAATGAATTAACGGAGTGATGAATGAATTAACTGAGTAACGAAATTGACTGAGTGATGAATGAATTAACTGAGTGATGAATGATATTGACTTAGTGATGAATGAATTAACTGAGTGATGAATGAATTAACATGATCGACAAGATCAAAATGATGATTGAGGATTATTAACTGGTGAATGAGTTGATCCTTAACGCTTACACAAGTCACACATGCTCCAAAACAATTAGTCATGAATCAATCATAACACTAATATCACATATAGGTTTCAACAAAGCATGAATAATTAATGACATGATGAATGTATGAACATAAAGAGAATAAGTCCTTACACAGGTCATACGAAGCTTCGAGGTCTCACGATACTAGTCCCAACTGACGACGACTCGATGAATGAATGACTCGTGTAGTCGTACTAATATCACGACTCAAAAAACCCGACTGTCCAGATTGTCATAACCTGACAGTCCCACTACTACTGCGTCGGTAGAGCCACATAACTCACATATCAGGGTATCTGACAACCCAAACTCTCCGATACCATCTTCTGTAACACCCCCAAATCCTATTGGGTTATTACAGTGCTGTGGACCCCACGCCAGGAGATCCACCAGGCGAACATGACTAAAATACATTAAATTAAATAAAAAGGGAAAATCATAGTCCCTACCATGATATCCGACACAATATTCCGATAAGGAATTTCAACGACAACGATGGGCCTACATGGCCAAAAATAAAATACAACAACATCCACGAGCATCTGCTCGGGTAATACATAATGACAATGACTCGATGAAGAACACTCCAACCGACCAACATGAACAACTCGGACTAGTATCGCTCGAATGCCTCGTCGCCATCATCATGCCCCGTGTCTCAACTCTCTCCTCGCAAGCACCTAAAACATGAAAACATGTTCCGCCCCACGGTCACCATCCAGATAATGAATATCAAATACATGTATAACATGATATGCATCCAAAGGCAGAATGAAACGGTACAATGATAATAATAATAATACGAGATGCTCACAAATCAATGTAAGAACCGAGCATTCGTGAAATACTATGCCCACGGCATACTATTAATACCTGTTCAATAGATTAGAACATAAGTGCCCAACGACGAATCATAATCACAGAGTACCACAATGAATTACACGACATGAACCAAACGAGAACTGAATTAATTATGAATCACAATGCCCGAAGGCTCCAATGAAATTACCAAGACAATCACAAAGGCCTGAAATACATTCAGTCGAAGCTGTCAAATATCACAATACACATGAAGCCAAAACAGCCCGAAGCTGTTATCGATTAGGGCCGAAGCCACGGCACGAAGCCGTATCACCATTAGGGCCGAAGCCACGGCATGAAGCCGTGTCACAATTAGGGCCGAAGCCACGGCACAAAGCCGTATCACAATTAGGGCCGAAGCCACGGCACGAAGCCGTATCACAATTAGGGCCGAAGCCACGGCACGAAGCCGTATCACAATTAGGGTCGAAGCCACGGCACGAAGCCGTATCACAATTGTAACACCCCAATTCACAATTGGGACATTACACGCCGTAGAACCCTCTTGAGGTCTACCAGGCTAACACATGACACATAACCACAATGAAAACTCCAAAAGATGCACTCAAAAGTAAATAGGGCCGTGGCCTCGGCCAAATCATTTCAACGGAGTACATAAAACATAATGTAAATATCAATTCGATGCCCATGCAGGGGACTTAAACCAAGTTCAAGAATAAACAGTTTAGTTCCAATACTCGACATATGCAATAACCAAACATAGAAATAAACAAAACAGACTCGAGCCACTATCATCAAGCCATCCCGTCCTTCGCGTGCGTGCCGTGCACTGCTCCTCGCCTCTCCGCACTAAATGCATAAGACGCATTTCCCCATTTAAGGGTTAGCATTCGAATAGCTAGTGCAAGTACACAATTACACCACATTATATACAAAAATGCGGTTTTACACAATCATCTCAAACATAAGTCATTTGCCACATATATATATATTCCTAATACTACATTGGCAATCACATCAATTTCCAATCATCACGATATCACAAAATCACAATCGTATCCGTGGCCGTACCCCTTAGTAGCGACCCCGCACATCCCGTCGAACACTCGAGTGGGATACCACTTCCGCGGCCGTACCCTTAGTATCGACTCCCGGACATCCCGTCCGACACTCCGGTGGAAGTTCAATCACACACGCACACAAGTTCCCTTCCGCGGCCGTACCCCTTAGTATCGACCCCCAGACATCCCGTCGGACACTCCGGGTGGAAGGAACACATCTCACGCACCCAAAAATTCACCATTCATCATTCATTTCGAAAATCACAATATACATAATGAAATGTAATACATGTACTTGCCTTGAACGGAACGAAACGAAGGAAACGACGATGGAATAGGTTTTGGTCCGAACAATCCTCCCAAATCCAATCCTAACACAATAACGGTATACACAAGTCTCAATAATGCGGAAAGGTAAGGATTAATCCTAATTCTACCCGTTGGGACAATTCATCGGACACCAAGAGTGCACAAGGAAATGAAATCGGTCAACGGTATAACAACGGGATTTCATCCCAATCAAAAACAAGAAAACCAAGGGTCACGAGTATACTATCAAATCTAACGACAACATCGGCTAAATCGAATTAAAACACAAGATTACCACCAAGCCCTCCCCAAAATCATACTAGGGTCAAAGGAATTCTTACCTCTTGAAGAATCAAGCTTTCAAATCCAAAAACCACGTGTTAGATCCGCAATCCGAGCCACCCGATCGAAAAGAGAGGAAGAAATCTACACAAATAAGTGGTGTATGGAGGAACTCTCCCTCTCAAGACTCTCTCTCTCTCGCACGGTTGAAGAAGGGGGAGGAAATGGGCGATTCTCGCTGAATAAGAAGCAGATATAGCGCTGACCGCGCCGTGTGCCGCGGCTCAGCTAAACTGTGCCGCGGCACAGAGCCAAAAATTGTGCCCAGTGGTCGGCTGACCGCGCGGGGTGCCGCGGCGCCTCGGCGGTGTGCCCCGGCTCCGACTCGGCATGTGCCGCGGCCGCTGCCCGTACGCGGCACGCGGTACAGTCGATTTTGGTCGGCAAGTGTCATACGGGTGTGCCGCGGCCCGGACAAGTGTGCCGCGGCACTGACTCGGCTGTGTGCCGCGGCGCACAATCCTTGTGCCGCGGCACACGGTACAGTTTGTTTAGGCAACAACTGGGCGATGTGTGTGCCGCGGCTCACAATTCTTGTGCCGCGGCCCACACCCCCCCTCGAGTCCCAAAATGACGAAAAAATGATCCGGAAGGAGAATAAAAGCAACAGGGATCGATATTTGGGCAACAATAACACGAAATGGAAGTACGGAACCCAAAACGATCTGAGGTACACAACCAAAGTCGAATAAGGGACAAATCCCCTAAACTTCTAGGAAATTACAAAAACGGCCCAAACGACCGAAAGTCACGACACAACGTCGGATTAACAATCCGAAACTCGCAATATGCTCTACATAAGCATACGAACTCATGGAAGTAAGAAAACGACGAAATCGAACGAATCTAACGAGAACGAATACACATGCGACAGAATATAACACGAGATGAAATTACGTAAAAACATTATCAAGACCCGTCTAAACGGGAAAACTCCAAGAATAAAAATAGGTTCAGAATTACAAAACAGTGCCAGGCGAGTTGTCCGAAACGAAAATGCACCAAAATAGAAATTACCCAGGATAGAAAACGCGGATATTACATTATCTCCCCCTAAAAATAAGTTTCGTCCCGAAACTTACAATACGAATAACTCGGGGTATCTCGACCTCATACTCTCCTCTGTTTCCCACGTGGCCTCCTCGGATCCATGCCTCGACCACTGCACTTTGACCAAAGGGATGGTTTTGTGCCTGAGTTGCTTAACCCGACGCTCTACGATCTGAATCGGCCTCTCCTCGAAGGTAATGTCGGGCCCCAACTCAATCTCTCCAAAATCAATAATATGGCTAGGGTCCGATACGTACTTCCTAAGCTGGGAAACATGAAATACGTTATGCACGTGGCTCAGGGACGGCGGCAAGCCTAACCGATACGCGAGTTCTCCAACTCTATCTAAAATCTCAAATGGCCCGATAAATCTCGGACTAAGTTTACCCTTCCGACCGAAGCGGTAAACTCCCCGTGTCGGCGACACCTTAAGCAAGACGTGATCTCCCACCTCAAACTCCAACGGTCGGCGACGTGTATCGGCATAAGACTTCTGCCGACTCTGGGCCGTCAGCAATCTACCACGAATCAGGGTAATCTTCTCCCTAGTCTCAACTATCAGATCGGGCTCGGTTCCGATTAGCTCGGACGTATCATCCCAGCACAACGGTGATCTGCACCTCCTTCCATACAATGCTTCGAATGGTGCCATTTTGATCGAGGCATGCCAACTATTATTATACGTGAACTCGATCAACGGCAAGTGTGTCTCCCAATCATCCTTCCAATCTAAGGCACAGGCTCTCAACATATCTTCTAGTGTCTCAGATCGTCCGCCAGATCGTCTGTCTGCGAGGGTGGTAGGATGTACTAAGTCTCAACTCGGTTCCCAAAGCTCTATGAACGGCCTGCCAAAAATGTGATATGAATCGGCCATCACGATCCGAAACAATGCTCTTAGGGGTCCCATGCAATCTCACTATTTCCGCAACAAACACTCGTGCAAGCCTCTCCGGCCCCCAAGTGTCCTTTATACTTAGAAAATGAGCTGATTTGGTTAGTCGATCAACAACGACCCAAATCATGTTCATTCCCGTCCGAGTCTTGGGCATATTGGTAATGAAATCCATAGAAATATCCTCCCATTTCCACTCCGGATAGGAAGTGGTCGTAACAGCCAGCTGGTCGCCGATGCTCAATCTTAACTCGTTGTGTGTCAAACACTTCGCCACAAACTCGCTAACATCCATCTTCAAATTACTCCACCGTAGTTACTCCTCACGTCCTTGTACATTTTACTCGCATCGGGATGTATGGAGTAGGGCGTGGTATGAGCTTCGCTCAAGATCTTCTGTCTCACCAATATCACATGGTACACAAAGTCTGCCGCGAAACCTCAAAACTCCATCATCGTGAACCACAAATACAGAGCTTTCCCTTTCCTCACATCCTCCCTCACTGGACCAAAAACGGATCGTCATATTGCTTCGCCTTGATATCATCATCAAGGACGAAGTGATCTCTAATGCACATAATCGCCTGAACTCTCGAACCCACACCTCAATATTCTCGACGGATGAAATCTCGCTGGATCTTACTCTGCGGTGTAAGTACCTCTAACATCTGCAAAGCCATCGGTTTTCTGCTCAACGCATCAGCCACTACGTTGGCCTTACCAGGATGGTAAAGTATCTCGAGGTCGTAATCCTTAATTAACTCTAACCACCTACGCTGCCTCATGTTCAACTCTTTCTGGATGAAGATGTACTTCAAACTCTTGTGATCCGTAAAAATCTTACATGATGACCCATAGAGGTAGTGCCTCCAGATTTTTAAGGCGAAAACGACCGCAGCTAACTCCAAATCGTGCGTGGGGTAGTTTACTTCATAAGGTTTCAATTGGCGGGACGCATAAGCAATCACTCTGTCTCTCTGCATCAAAACACACCCTAGACCAAGGCCCGAAGCATCACTATACACTACGAAGTCCTCGTTCCCCTGAGGCAAAGCTAAAACGGGCGCGGTAGTCAGACGTCTCTTTAACTCGTCAAAGCTGTCCTGCCTGTCTGCAGTCCACTCGAACTTCTGAGTTTTCTGGAGCAACTGAGTGAGTGGTCTAGCGATCTTAGAAAATCCCTCAACGAACCTGCGGTAATAGCCGGCGAGACCCAGAAAACTCCTCACCTCCTTCACATTCTTAGGCGGCTCCCAAGACATCACTGCCTCTATCTTCTGTGGATCTACCCGAACTCCCTCTGCTGAAATCACGTGCCCGAGGAACGTCACTTCTTCGACCCAAAACTCACACTTAGAGAACTTCGCGTACAACTGCTCAGTCCTCAAAGTGTCTAATACAATTCGGAGATGTAAGGCGTGATCCTCCCGACTCCGTGAATAGATAAGAAGATCGTCGATAAAAACGACTACGAATTTGTCCAGATACTCAATAAAAACCTTGTTCATCAACTGCATGAACACTGCTGGGGCATTGGTTAGCCCGAAAGGCATAACCACAAACTCGTAATGGCCATATCTCGTCCGAAAGGCGGCTTTCGGAACATCGACGTCCCGAATTCTCAACTGGTAGTAGCCCGATCGCAAATCAATCTTCAAAAGACTGCCGCCCCCTGAAGCCGATCAAACAAATCGTCAATCCTGGGCAAAGGGTATTTATTTTTGATGGTCGGCTTGTTTAATTCTCGATAATCGATGCATAAACGGCGACCCATCTTTCTTCTTAACGAAAATGCAGGCGCACCCCAAGGCGATGCGCTCGGTCGAATATACCCTTTATCTAACAATTCTCCCAACCGGTTCTTCAACTCTAACATCTCCGACGGTGCCATACGGTACGGTGCTCGAGAAATAGGGTGCATTCGGCTCTAGATCGATAGGAAACTCCACCTCTCGTGGTGGTAATCCCGGCAAGTCGTGCGGGAAGACATCGGGATACTCACTAACAACCGGAATTGACGACATGTCAACTCCACCATCTTCCGCCTTCAGGGCATAGCACCGATGGCACACCTGACAGTTCGAAGTTTCATCGCCTTCAAGGCGCTAATCATGCTCCCCGATCTACCCGGCTTACAGCCGACGAGAGTATGCTCTGTGCCATCCTCGGCCACGATCGAGATAGTACGAGTCCGATAGTTCATGATAGCACCGTGACGCTCTAACCAATCGTCCCCGAGGATTAAATCCTCACCCTTAAGGTCGATAACGATGAGGTTCGAGGGCCAATCTCGGCTCCCGATCCTCACAGGGCAATCCCTAACTTCCCGGTCCCCAACCATACGATCCCCGCTAGGTGTACCCACCACAAACGGTTCACACTCAAACAAGCAGTTAAAGCCAATACGATTCACACAATCCGACGCAATAAAGGAATGGGTAGCACCCGAATCGAAAAGCACGGAAACTGGATGAGTAAGGATCTGAGTGGTACACGCCTACGGAATGTCTGCCTCCTCTGTGCGCCTCATCGATACGGATCGGGGTGGATCAACCCGAGCTCGAGGGCGCGGCGATCCCATTGTCCCGACCTCTACCGCGACCCGAACCTGCGGAACTCCGAGTAGCCGGAGTATTATGATCCTCTGATCGGTAGTGGTAGTCGGAATTCTAGCGACCCTGGTGGCTCTCTCACAATGAGCCGCCCGATGCCCGGTATGCCCGCAAGTGAAGCAAGCAACGGGGGGAAAAGGACAATCCTTCATCAAATGCTCATATTGGTTGCAGTTAAAACAAACCCTGGCACCCGGCAGCGATTTGAACCGAGCAGTTACCCTGAGATCCACCGGCCTGATGTAACGGCCTCTTCCCCGGTATGGGAGCAGAACGAGACCTCGAAAACTGACCACCCTTCCCGGTCGAGAATCCACCGGTAGTCTTCTGCTTCTTAGCTTCCGAAACCGACTCTGATTCCGGAACCGCCATCTCGATCGCTAGGGCGCGATCCTGGTATTCTTTCAAAGTGGCACACATGAGCGGTGCCATACTCTGCCTAATATGCGGCTTCATGCGCATATTGAAGTAACGGATTTTATCGGCCTCCGACCTCACCTGATCTCTCACGAAACCCAACTGCTGATTGTAAGTAATGATGGCCTGAGAAATAGGCACGTCCTGAGGTGTAGCGGTGAAGAACTCCACAATTCTGCGCTCCTTGACTGGCGGCGGACAATACTCTGCTTCCATAGCAGCCTTGAATTCCTCCCAAGTAGCTCGACGGTCTCTGGGCACAACGGCCTCCCACCATTCCGCAGCTTCCTTATCCAGGAGGTACTGGGCAATATGTACCCTCCTGTCTTCAGGACAAGCTATGGCATCGAAGGTCCTGGACAATTGAAAGAGCCAATTCTCCCAACCGAGGGAGTCAGAGGATCCGGAGAAACGAGGAGGGTGCATCTTAGTCACCGTCTGAAGCCACTTACTAGCCTCCTCTTCCGGTGTCGGGGGCGGATTAAGCGTCCACCCCGAGCTATCCGAGTAAGTTGGGCTACCAATCTGGCAAGTACGGCAGAGCCCCGTCGGCATTATTACCCGACGGCCTTGAGTGAGAGGCCGAGTCCGCAGAGGACCGAGAAAGTGAGCCCTCCTCATTATCGGCACCCGACCACGGCCTCGGCCGCGTCCCTAGCGGTCTACCACGACCTCTCAACATACTGAAGGAAAGTAAGAAAAGGACAAGATCAGAAAGATTCACAATTCACAAAGTTGGTAACACAAGTCACGATTCCGAACAACGCAAGAAAACGAATTACAGAGATATAAGAGTTCGAGGAGGCTTACAGCCACGGGTCGCACGAAAAGACGGTAGCATGATGATATTAGGCTCAATGACTGACTCTAATGACGCAACTGACAGACCCAAAATTCACCGACACCTAGGTATTCAAAACCTAAGGCTCGATACCATAAATGTAACACCCCAATTCACAATTGGGACATTACACGCCGTAGAACCCTCTTGAGGTCTACCAAAGCAACACATGACACATAACCACAATGAAAACCCCAAAAGATGCACTCAAAAGTAAATAGGGCCGTGGCCTCGGCCAAATCATTTCAACGGAGTACATAAAACATAATGTAAATATCAATTCGATGCCCACGCAGGGAACTTAAACCAAGTTCAAGAATAAACAGTTTAGTTCCAATACTCGACATATGCAATAACCAAACATAGAAATAAACAAAACAGACTCGAGCCACTATCATCAAGCCATCCCGTCCTTCGCGTGCGTGCCCCGTGCCTGCTCCTCAGCTCTCCCGGTACCTGAAATGCATAAGACGCATTTCCCCCATTTAAGGGGTTAGCATTCGAATAGCTAGTGCAAGTACACAATTACACCACATTATATACAAAAATGCGGTTTTACACAATCATCTCAAACATAAGTCATTTGCCACATATATATATATTCCGGAATACTACATTGGCAATCACATCAATTTCCAATCATCACGATATCACAAAATCACAACTGGTATCCCGTGGCCGTACCCCTTAGTAGCGACCCCCAGACATCCCGTCGAACACTCCGAGTGGGATACCACTTCGCGGCCGTACCCTTAGTATCGACCCCCAGACATCCCGTCAGACACTCCGGGTGGAAGTTCAATCACACACGCACACAAGTTCCCTTCCGCGGCCGTACCCTTAGTATCGACCCCAGACATCCCGTCGGACACTCCGGGTGGAAGGAACACATCTCACGCACCCAAAAATTCACCATTCATCATTCATTTCGAAAATCACAATATACATAATGAAATGTAATACATGTACTTGCCTTGAACGGAACGAAACGAAGGAAACGACGACGGAATAGGTTTTGGTCCGAACAATCCTCCCAAATCCAATCCTAACACAATAACGGTATACACAAGTCTCAATAATGCGGAAAGGTAAGGATTAATCCTAATTCTACCCGTTGGGACAATTCATCGGACACCAAGAGTGTACAAGGAAATGAAATCGGTCAACGGTATAACAACGGGATTTCATCCCAATCAAAAACAAGAAAACCAAGGGTCACGAGTATACTATCAAATCTAACGACAACATCGGCTAAATCGAATTAAAACACAAGATTACCACCAAGCCCTCCCCAAAATCATACTAGGGTCAAAGGAATTCTTACCTCTTGAAGAATCAAGCTTTCAAATCCAAAAACCACGTGTTAGATCCGCAATCCGAGCCACCCGATCGAAAAGAGAGGAAGAAATCTACACGAATAAGTGGTGTATGGAGGAACTCTCCCTCTCAAGACTCTCTCTCTCGCACGGTTGAAGAAGGGGGAGGAAATGGGCGATTCTCGCTGAATAAGAAGCAGATATAGCGCTGACCGCGCCGTGTGCATGGCTCGGCTAAAGCGTGCCGCGGCACGAGCCAAAATTGTGCCGGTGGTGGTGGCTCGTTGTGCAGCGGCTCATCCGAGGTGTGCGCGGCTCGGTTCGGCATGTGCCGCGGCATCGCCGGATCGTGCCGCGCACGCGGTCTGATCGATTTTGGCGGCAAGTGTCACACGGGTGTGCCGCGGCCGGACAAGTGTGCCGCGGCACAATCCTTGTGCCGCGGCACACGACGATTTGTTTAGGCAACAATCGGCGATGTGTGTGCCGCGACTCACAATTCTTGTGCCGCGGCCCACACCCCCTCGAGTCCCAAAATGACGAAAAATGATCCTAAGGAGAATAAAAGCAACAGGATCGATATTTGGGCAACAATAACACGAAATGGAAGTACGGAACCCAAAACGATCTGAGGTACACAACCAAAGTCGAATAAGGGACAAATCCCCTAAACTTCTAGGAAATTACAAAAACGGCCCAAACGACCGAAAGTCACGACACAACGTCGGATTAACAATCCGAAACTCGCAATATGCTCTACATAAGCATACGAACTCATGGAAGTAAGAAAACGACGAAATCGAACGAATCTAACGAGAACGAATACACATGCGACAGAATATAACACGAGATGAAATTACGTAAAAACATTATCAAGACCCGTCTAAACGGGAAAACTCCAAGAATAAAAATAGGTTCAGAATTACAAAACAGTGCCAGGCGAGTTGTCCGAAACGAAAATGCACCAAAATAGAAATTACCCAGGATAGAAAACGCGGATATTACAACAATTAGGGCCGAAGCCACGGCACGAATCCGTATCACAATTAGGGCCGAAGCCACGGCACGAAGCCGTATCACAATTAGGGCCGAAGCCACGGCACGAAGCCGTATCACAATTAGGGCCGAAGCCACGGCACGAAGCCGTATCACAATTAGGGCCGAAGCCACGGCACGAAGCCGTATCACAATTAGGGCCGAAGCCACGGCACGAAGCCGTATCACAATTATGCTAGTGTGCTACCTTGAGTCGGCCAACACGATAATGATGACTCACGGATGGGCATTGTACTCGACAGTCCCAATTCAATACCTCGATTACCTTAGAGTGGTCAATCGATAACAACGACACAACGGATGGGAACTATCCTCGACAGCCCCAATTCAATACCTCGATTGCCTTAGAATGGCCAACCGATAACAATGATGCAGCGGATGATTCAATACCTCGATTGCCTTAAAACGGTCAATCGATAACAATGATACAACGAATGATTGAGCACCTCGATTGCCTTAGGACGGCTAATCGATGACAATGATACGATGAATGATTGAACACTTCGATTTGCCTGAGAACGGCCAATCGATAACAATGATACGAAGGATGCCTCGGCACCTTTAATCGGTTACCGACAACGAAGAAGAGAAATGAATACGTCAACGCCTTTAATCGGCCAAAACAACTTCAAGGAAAAAACTCCAACATTAATAGAAATGATTACAACGACGTCTTAAATCGACATTAATATCAACAACAACGATCGATACATCGATACCGCGAACCGGTGATCGATAATAACATTAACAACGAGTATCACAATGCCTTGAACCGGCCATTAACGAACAATAAAAACATTTGGCATAATTGCCGAAAGGTATCGTATCGAACGATCTCTTAATATCAATGAATTCATGAAGAGACTAAGTCTCGGAATGATACAACACATCCATACACATATATGATAACATTAATCTCATTGACTAGTACAAGTATAAAACTTGCCTCAACCGAAGGCGATGAATTCCTTCCACGAACAACGAACGGCGTCCTCCGATAAACACAAGTACTCGAACCACCTTGAATGAAATACAATTCATTCAATAACACAATATCAATCGAAATCAACATAACGACCGAAAGAAACTCTTTGAGGCATTTAATCGAACACTAAATGTTCAAAGTTCCTCAAGAGCCTAAAAATCATCAATCGGGTTGAATGAATCGAAAATATGGATATACAATCCATAGAACACGATTAATAATGTTTACTAACATCAACCAATTCATCAAAATCGGACTAGAATCGAAATCATGAACAAATTCCCCAAAAAGTCAACTTGGAGGAAAATCAAGAATATACCTTGATTCGACGAAGAACACGGATTGGATGATGATATAATAAACAAGAATCTTCCAAAATGTCTTGGAATTGATTAGAATCGTCCAAGAACTCGATTTCCCGAGCCTCCCGTCCGCAGCCGCACAAAAACGAGTAAAAAAGGTGAGAAATGCAGGTCTGGCCGAGCCCAGGCTATATATAGCCGGCAGGGTTACGGCCGTAACCGGCAGTGCCTTACGGCCATAACTCGGCCCATACGGCCGTACTCGGCAGGCCTTACGGCCATAACCGGCATTCGTCAAAAAATCTGCCCAGCACCCCTCGGACACTTACGGCCGTAACTGGCACACATTACGGCCAATCGCCTACGTCCGGAAGATGCCCAGCGCCGTCTGGCCGTAACTCTCGACCCTTACGGCCGTATCGCATTCGTCGAGCCATGCTCGCCGAGCACGCGTCTGGCCGTAACCAGTACCTTACGGCCGTAACTCGGCCAGGCCAGGCCCGGCTCCGGCCGTGGCCACTCCGACGGTCCGAACGATGCCGAAACCCGAACCTGAATATGAATCGAAGATACGGTTACGAAGTACTCGCAAAGACGAATCCAAGCGCTAAGAGAACACACGATTCCGACCACCCGAAGGCTCGAAATTCGACAACGGAAAGTAATTACCCCAAACTTTGGGAAATTACGAAAATGGCCCAAAACGTCCGAAATGCACGATACACGATCGAAACACCAATACAAAGCTCACAACATGAATAATAACATTAAATGAACTTACGAGAAACTCGAAACAACAGTTTCGGATGAGATTCGCAAGAATTGAACTCAAGTGCGGAAAAGCCGCTTAAGAACACGGAACTCAACAAAACCATACCGAAACGAACTCGGATGACAAAAAGTGCAGAATTAATCATTCTCATAATGACGATACGGTCATGAGCGAGTCGTCAAAATGGACTTCAGCCAAAAAAAGAAAATTATCGAAAAATCAAAATTGCGGATATTACACCCTTGGGGCGGTCTACTAGAGTCCAGACCTGATTGACATACATCGAGTCTATCTCAGCTTCCATAGCTTCACGCCATTTCGCGGAGTCTACATCCACCATCGCTTGGTCATAGGTCGTCGGGTCGGTCTCTTGGCTATCACTTGGAACCTCATGGAGACCCAGCTCCTCCAAGTGCACAAGCCCATACCTCTCAGGTAAATGAGACACCCTACTAGACCTATGAGGTGGTTGTACTTGTGTTTCAGAAAGTTCGGTTCCAGTTTCTTGCACAGGTGTCTCCCGAGGAGTTTCATTGTATTCTTCTAAAGAAATACTTCTACCTGCTCCGCCTTCATGAATGAACTCATCTTCCAGGAAGTGTGCTTGTAAAGCAACAATGATCTTTCGATCTTAGGGCATGTAGAATAGATATCCCATCGTCCCAGACGGGAATCCAATGAAACGTCCCTTCGCAGACCTAGCTTCCAACTTTTCCACCTTAGTCTTCTTGACATAGGCGGGACATCCCCAAATCCTAATATGATTAAGACTTGGTTTCCTTCCCTCCCACATCTCATGTGGAGTTTTAGGAACAGATTTGGAAGGACATCTGTTTAAGATATAAGTGGCAGTCAGGAGTGCATACCCCCCCCCCCCCACAGGTAAATTGGTAAGTCAGTATAGCCCAGCATGGAACGGACCATATTTAACAAGGTCCGGTTCCTTCTTTCTGACACACCATTTAACTGAGGAGTACCTGGAGGTGTTAGTTGTGAAACTATTCCATGTTCCTTAAGGAACTCGTCAAACTCCGTACTCATATACTCGCCACCTCGGTCCAACCGAAGTGCTTTGATATGATTACCAGTTTGTTTCTCGACTAGGGCCCTGAGTTCCTGGAATTTCTCAAAGGCCTCGGATTTATGTTTCATTAAGTATACATAACCATACCTAGTATGATCCTCTGTAAACGTAATGAAATATTGATATCCGTCACGTGCTGCTTCCAAAGCACCACATACGTCAGTATGGATTAATCCCAGTTTATCCGCGGCTCTTTCAAATGTCCCTGTGAAGGGGGACTTAGTCATTATGCCTTTAAGGCAAGATTCACAAGTAGGAAAGGGATCTGATCCCAATGGACCCATAAGTCTATCTTTTTCCATCTTGTAAACCTTGGTCTGACCAACATGACCAAGTCTAAGATGCCATTTCAAAACTTGATTGGTTTCATCCCTACCACGTTTTCTAGTCATAGTATTCACAACTACTTTGTTGCTCAGATTTAGATGATACAATCCATTCAACAATGTAGCAGTACTCACTAGTTTATTTCTAAAATAAATTTTGCAGGAACCATCACCAATGAAAAATAAAAAGCCTTTTCGGTCCATGACCGGAATGGATACAAAGTTTTTGTGCCCCTTGGGCAAAACAAGTACATCTTCTAAAGTCAAAACAAAGCCGGATTCTAAACCCAAAAGAAGTGATGCTATGTCGGTCGCCTCGACACTATGCCCGCTTCCGACTGTGATCATAACTTCTCGGCTCAAGCTTCCTACTTTGTTCCGATCCCGATTCACGGTACAAATATGAGAACTAGCACGAGAATCCGATTATCCAGGAAGTAGAAAATACAGTAGCAGAACAATTTGTTTCCAAAACTAAAAGTTCTGTACCTGAAGTGCCATGAAGAGTCGGACAGTCTCTAGCCCAGTGGCCCAGCTCACCGCACTTGATACAAGCATCCTTCTTCTTCTTGTTCTTCGGAACCATCGGGGTCTTGCCCTTACCCTTAAGGTCCTTAACTTGTGGTCCAGTTTGCTTCTTGGTCTTTTTCTTCTTGTTCTTAGACCTCCGAGGTCCAGAAGAAATCACAAGAGCAGACTCCTTCATCCGCGGAGTCTTCATTTGAGACTGAGCGGTCACAAGTTTGTTCATTAGCCCAGCTAAATTACATGCAATCTCATTGCAATTGAAGTTCATAACAAACTGTGAGAAGGAATCAGGGAGAGACTGTAGGATAAGGTCGGTTTGGAGAGAAGTATCCATTTTAAAATCAAGAGCCTCCAATCTCTCGATCATGGATATCATTTTGAGTACATGTTCCCCAACCTTCTCACATTCCTTCATCCTTGCACCGAACAGTTGCTTGGATATCTCATATCTAGCAGTTCTGCTATGCTCACCATAAAGCTAGGTTAAGTGAGATAGAATCTGCCTAGCAGAAGTCATTTTCTCATGAGCTCTCTGAAGCTCATTAGACATGGAAGCCATCATATAAGCACGGACTTTCACGTCATCCTTAATGTAATACCCGTAATTTCGATTTCCGGTAATTTCTTTTTTTCGGCGGAAGTCCGTTTTGACGACTCGCTCATGACCGTTTCGTCATTCTGAGAATGATTAATTTTGCACTTTTTGTCATCCGAGTTCGTTTCGGTATCATTTTGTTGAGTTCCGAGCTTTTAGCGACTTTTCCGCACTTGAGTTCGATTCTTGCGAATCTCGTTCGAAACTGTTGTTTCGAGTTTCTAGTAAGTTCATTTGATGTTATTATTCATGTTGTGAGCTTTGGTTTGGTGTTTCGATCGCGTATCATGATTTTCGGACGTTTTGGGCCATTTTCGTAATTTCCCAAAGTTTTGGGTAATTACTTCCGTTGTCGAATTCCGAGCCTTCGGGTGGTCGGAATTGTGTGTTCTCTTAGCTCTTAGATTCGTCTTTGCGAGTACGTCGTAACCGTATCATCGATTCGTATTCAGGTTCGGGTTTCGGGGTCGTTCGGGCCGTCGGAGTTGGCCGGCCGAGTCATGGCCGGGCAATCAGGCGTGCCGGATCGCCGAGTCACGGACGGTAGTGCTCGGCGGCTTCCCGGCCGAGTCACGGCTGGTAGTGCTCGGCATCTTCTCGCCGAGCAGCCGTCACTGGGCCGCGGCACATGCCGCAGGCCGCGGCACACTTCGTGGCATTTTTCGCCAAACCGATCAGACGTGTGCTGCGGCACACGCCGGCCGGGCCGCCACACACTGCCGACCACTGGGAGCCATTTTTGGGCCTGTGTCGCGGCACACTCCCGCTGCGCCGCGGCACACTGTGCAGCCTATTTATGGCCCTGCAGACGGGGTTTTGGCCATTTTTTTCCCCCTTCACCTTCTCTTCCGCGGCTGAGGGTATGCTCATCATGGAGCCATGTTGTTTGACAACAAATCCTCGAAGTTATTGAGGTTATATCATCAATCAATCATCCTATATCGTCCTTTGATCCAGCGAATCAAGGTAATCTTCCTTAGAACCCTAATTTCGTGAATTTGGGGGGTTTTGCGTTTTTGTCCGATTCGTTCCGTATTATTGATTAATTCATGATGGGTATGATTAATCTTGGTAGTATTCTTGTGTTTAACATCATTTAATCCATTGTTCTTCGTCGAATCAAAGTATATTTCTTGATTTCCTTCAAATTGACTTTTTGGGGGATTTGTCCTCGATCTCGTTTTTCATCCATTTTTGATAGATCGATTATGGTTAAATGATGTCTTTAAACACATTCTATGGATTGTATATCCATATTTCAACTTGGAATTCCGCTGGGTTTTGTGGCCAACGAATCGTGTTCTTGGCCGTTTTGGGGAAAACACTTGATCATTCGTCGTTCGTTATTTGAATTCAACGGCTTTGAGTCGTGTTATGGAATTCATTTCATTGTTGTCATTATCCTTCGTAGTTTATTATCGCGAGTTGGCATTCGGTGGAGTCGGCGGGTTCGTAGTCGG
Source organism: Orobanche coerulescens (assembly GCA_033398695.1). Classification (NCBI taxonomy): domain Eukaryota; kingdom Viridiplantae; phylum Streptophyta; class Magnoliopsida; order Lamiales; family Orobanchaceae; genus Orobanche; species Orobanche coerulescens. The sequence goes on along the minus strand of CM065811.1, from coordinate 87,710,680 downwards.
TTCATGCCAACCTACTTCGGTCGATTCCCCGCATTGTGGTTGTTCGAGGCAAGTACCTTGTCCATACTATTCTTGTTTTGGGAATATGATTAATCTTGTTGGTATTCTTAGTTTCCCTACGGATTCATGGTATATTTCGTGGTTTTTACGGAATCGAGAGGGTTTGGTTGTGGTCCGCCCTCGTTGTTGTTTATATACGAATATACATGAATCGTAGGCGGGTTTTCGGGTGTATTCCAATTCCGTATTCATTTAGAAATGGTTGTGATTGTATTCTTCGAATCGTTAGGTTCGGTTTTGTTGGTTCCTAGCGTTTGTTGGTGACTTTCCTTTCCATTCGTTGCGTCGTCAATTATTCAAGGCAAGTATTTTTGGAAACCTTCATACTTAACGTGGAATAGTAATGTATTTTGTGTGTGAATTGCTCACCTCGGGTTGGTCCGACGGGATCACGGAGGGAATCCAAAGGGTTGAGTCCTGGATTCATGAGTTTGTTTAGCTAGCCAGCTCGGGAGGGTCCTTAGAGGCCTCGGGCGGGATCTATGATATTACTCTGTTCCCAAGGCGATGCACGTGCGTGTTTTGTTTTATAATGTGGCCAGCTCGGGAGGGTCCTTAGAGGCCTCGGGCGGGATCTATGATATTACTCTGTTCCCAAGGCAAATTTGTTTGACTGTTTGTTTCCGGAAAAGGCATGTCTGGTTTTGGTTTTTGAAATGATATTGGTGCATGTACTATGAAATGTGTAAGCGATTGGTTTGCCTTGGATACTTGTACTAGCATAATTGCTAACCCCTTTGGGGACCCGTTGTCGGGGAAATTCTTGTTATGGATTTCAAGTTATGTTCAATGCATTTGAGCGGCTACTGGATGGTACGAGGATGTCGGCCAAGGTTGTTGACATGTGCAATTGAGTCTTGTTATTTCCTACTGTCTCTTTTGATGTGGATGTTTTCCAAATTGTAAACTTATAGATTGTACTCGCGAGTACTTAGGCTTTTCCTTTCGGATTGTGATTGGTCTTTGGTGGAGTCACTGTATTTGTCGGTTGATGTTTATTATGCCGGTTGTACCGGACGTGTTGTTTTATGTTCTTGTTGTTAACAATTGTTTCCTTGCTAACCGAGGCGGTTAGTCGAGTGGTGTTTTCTTGTGTTAGCCTGGTGGGTCCCATGTAGGGGTCCACGGCGCTGTAATACACCTCGAATATCTTGGGGGTGTTACACTTAACCCACTTTTCGTGGGTTTCAATCTCTTCCTGATTGGCCCGGGTCCGCACAGGAGGCGCCGGAATGTCCGTCTCCAAGACGTATCCCAGTGCCTCTATACTGAGGACCATTATCATATTGTGGAGCCAATCCACAAAGTTAGGTCCCATTAAGGTGTTCTTTTCGAGCAGAATTGTGAGTGGATTGATCGGTCAAAAACTTATCCTAAAAATAGGAGTTTTTTAGTCGCTCGCAAATATAAACGAGGTAGAAGTAGTTTGTGGTAAGTTCTACCAAGGTCTTTTCTCTCGAGGATTGTCCAACAGGGCTTCGTATAATATTTTGTTACAAATTGCGAGAAATAAATACGAAAATAGATTGTTGGGTTTTTAAATATTAACAAAATTAAATGCACTATATTTTAAACCAAACTATTTTTAATAAGACTATTTTTATTAAGACTATTTTTAATAAGACTATTTTTATACTAGACTATTTATATTAAGACTATTTATACTAGACTATTTATACTAAGACTATTTTTAACTAGACTATTTTTAACTAGTGAAAATGAATAGAATTAAAATGAGTTGGGAATTTATAAAATCTAGGGGATTACGGGTTCATTAAATTAGGTATTTAATTAAGTATAGGAATTTATTTATATGGATATAAAAGAAAAAACGAATATTTATCGAGTAATCAACTTTTCACCTCTGTACTTTCGTAATCAAAGATGTCTTAATCACTTTTGCTTTTTTAAAATGTTGATAACAAGATTAACACTTGATAGATTGAAAAGATCTGTTTTCAATACACTTAACAATCAATCAATGAGGTTTCACTAGTAGAAATAGGATATGATCAATCTCTATTTAAACCAATTAGTCCTTTCATTTCTCTAACTTGACTATTTTTAGGATAAACGATCGTTCATCGAGTAATCAACTTTTCACCTCATAACTTTCGTATTCAAAGGTGTCTTAACCACTTTCGCAATCTTAAGATGTTGATAACAAGATTAACATTTGATAGATTGAAAAGATATATTTCCAATTCACTCAACAATCAATCAAGAAGGTTTCATGAGTAAAAATAGGATATGATCAATCTCTATTTAAACCAATTAGTCCTAAAAATAGTTTAAATCAATCAAATACTCAATATATAACCTAATAGAAATCACCCTTCCCCTAGGAAGAAAGATTAGCTACTCATTGGTTTATACAAACTAAAATTATAATAGAAATAATTTATATATATAATATATATATAGAAACTTTTAATTACTAGAACTTAATGACAATAGATAAAACTTACTTGAATATGATGAATCAAAGTGCAAGAAACAAACTTCAAACTATAACTTCAAACTTGTTCAAAGGTTACAAGCTTACAAAAATTGAAAGTAAAACACTAAGTAAAATACTAAGTGCTTATTGATCAAGCACTTTTCAATTACAAACTAAATGAAAGAAAAACTTCAAACCAAAAATGAAATACAAACTAAAATTGAGAGTTCTAAGGAAAATATATTGCTAAAAGAAAGGAGTATTTCTTAGCAAGAAGATGGGTTTGAGAATTGGTGATTTTGCAATGGATGAAGATGTCCTTTTATAGGTGATTTTCAAGAATACAATTGATTATTTAATTTAAAATATCTATTGTAATATCATTTTTTTAATTCTTTGTTCACACTTCACCCATGTCTTTGAATTTTCAGATTTTTGACCAAAAAAATATCTTGTGGTTGAGTTCACAAGTTGGTCAAAAGTTGACTAATTTTGCATGGCATCTGCTGAAAAACGGCGATGAAAAACGGCCCAGTTTGCCCCGTGTTGTGCGCCGTTTTGTGGTGACTCGGTCTCTTCCGGAATACGCGCGAGGACACGGCGCTAAATGCCGGTCGTGTGTGAAATGGCCCAAGACACGGCCCTTGTTGCGCCGTATATGAAACGGCCTACATAACATGGTCCTTTTTGCGCAGTGTTGTATGGTCGTTTTGCCTTGAAAAATTCCCGTCGTTGGATTTGATCTTGTTTTCCGTCCTTTTTGATGCTTCATGTCAGTAATCTGTAAAATAATCATTTTTAGCTCATGTTTGGACATATCTGTAAAATATATATTTTTAATCACAAATCAGTACAATTATGCCCGGAAAAATGAATATTTTGTATATGAATTTTAGATCAATTATGCACTAATCAAATACCCCACACTTAAATTCTTGCTAGTCACGAGCAAGACTCTTTATTAATCACACACAAAATAAAAATTAAAATAAGACATAAAATAAAAAATAAAAAATAATACACACAAATTTAAGAAAAATAATTATATATAAAGATAAAAAGAGATCAAAATGCCATTAATACACAATAACCAACTTTATACAGTAGATAGAAATGAATCAAGATTCAAAATAAATCTACTAACGATTTTGAAGTTAAAACACGATTTTTATTTTTGTAATTCCAAAATGCAAGGTTTTCCCCCTAAAAGGTTGATTATTTCTTTCCCACTCGTGACTTCACACGACTCCCTTTAATGGTTGCTCTCGATCACTCGTTTATTTTTCGACTCAATATGAAGAAGAATTTCATCGGCGTCATCAAATATTGTGATTTTTCACGAAATTGAGTGTATTGAAATTCAGCCGCTAATTAATTCAGATCTTGCTCATAAACTACATCCCTTTTAGTGATAGCTTTCACACCGTTATTTGCTAACGTGTAGCTCTTTTCACCAACATAATTTCTATCTCTTTTTTTTAAAAAGATGATAGCTTTCACACCGTTATTTGCTAACGTGTAGCTCTTTTCACCAATTTTTCTGTGAGATGGCAGCTACGCACCAACAATGGTTAGTCCTTTATTTTTTGCAAAATTTTAAGACCCCCAAAATTAGGCAGCTGTTGCTGCTCAACACTTCTCCTTTTTGTCATTTTTTTTAGGTGATAGCTTTCACACCGTTATTTGCTAACGTGTAGCTCTTTTCAACAATGACTCCTTTTTTTTTAGGAATAGAATTTTTGCAGAAAATCATTTATTAGTTAAGCATGAAAAATCAAAAACTCCTCAAATTAAGTAAATTTCAGTTCTATTTTTCATCAACCGACTGATTCTTCTTTTCTCATGGTAACGAATGACTCGATTTTATATGATAACTACAAGGTTTGGAAAGAGAGATTAAGGCTCAAAATTTTTTGGAATATACAATTTTTTTACCGGTTAAAACAATTTTAGAAGCTTGTATATAGTTAATTTATTGGTGTTTATGGCCAGATTTAGAAATCTCACAAATCAAAATACTATATATATATATATATATATACTAAAAAAAAAATTAAGGCAAATAAAAACACACCAAAATACTAACACACCAAAACATACTACCCCCAAACTTGAAAAAGAAACCGTCCTCGGTTTTTCTAAAAAAAAATGATAATAATAAGCAAGAGAAAAAAAAATACTCCCTGTTATGAAAATTGATGCTTGAGCTACGCCTTTTTGGATCTGCATGAAAAGATATACGAGGCAAAACAACAACAACAAATAATAAAATATACCCGGAAGTATAACACAATTTTTAAGATGTGCTTCAAGAAAGTCCGAAGAGTCGCCTTACGCTGCCATCAAAGCTTTTATAATAATAAAAAAACAATAAAAATTACAGCAATAAAATAACAATACATAAATCGCGCATAGATGCGCGTCAAGAGATCAAGAAGAAACTCCTTAAGCTGCCACCATTTAGCACGATTATTACACACGACAGAAATTAAAAATAACAAGAGGTCTTATATGGGGTATCAAAGGGAGAGGAATGAATCCACTTTTCGTTTCCTCACGGTGAGATCTTCCATCCAGACAATATTAGCTAGAGCTGGATCTGGTTGAGGAACAAATTCAATGAGTTTTTTGATTAGCTCTTCTGGTGTTGTTGCAACGACTATGATTCGTTTAGCACGCTCGGAAATAAAACCTTTTTCAGCAGAGTAGTCGATGAAAGATAGTAAACCATCAAAGAAACCATTGACATTAAGCAGGCCTATAGGTTTTTGATGAACATTTAGCTGGGCTCTGGTAACCACATGAAAAAGTTCATCAAGGGTGCCAAAACTACCGGGAAGGGTGATAAAGGCGCCAGAATTATTTATCATGTGAGTTATGCGATCTTGCATATTTAAAGATCTAAACTCATCTCCAATAGTTGCCCCGGTGATTTTACTTTCAGCCAGAGATTTTGGAATTACTACCAACACTCTTACCCCTTCCATATAGGCAGAAGCAACTGCTCATCCCATTAATCCTTGACTTCATCCTCCATAAACTACATGAATGCATTTTTCTCCTAAAGTACGACCCAAGTTGTGGGCTGCTTCAGTAAAGCATGCATCTTTTCCATAACTAGCTCCACCAAAAATGCAGACTGAGTTAAATCTTTTTGTGGAAGATGATGATTCCATTTTTGAAAAGAAATTTATTAGAGAGAAAAAGAGAAAAGTACAAGTTTGAGGGATGAATAAAAGAAACAAGCACAATGGTTATTTATAGAAGAAAAAATGAGGAAAAATTGCTTAACAAGTTTGTGATTGCGTTGATTGCGCTTCAACTACTCAATAGAATAATAAATGCATTTATCGCGTATCACATTTTTTATTCATAGAATCTCACCATATGACAAAAATAAAAGATACTCACGTGTATGTACAGTAGTTGTGATTGTGGCTCACATCTTCCTCTGATTTTACGTTCAGAAACGGCTTAAACGCCTTCTATGACTCCGGGAGAAGCTTCCCATCCAATTTTCTTACAAATTGGCAAACAGGGTCTTTTAACGTCAGATTCCCAAGACGTCACTACGCCATAGATGACTTTCTACAACACTTAAGGGGGGGTGTTACCTTGTTGGATGTTACCATAGCTATGAAATTTTGGACCTACCACAACGTTTGGGTTATGGTGTTACCAAATCCTGAAATATATGTTACTCTAGCTATAAAAGGTGTAACTCTCAGTAACACCATGAGATGTGTTACCTTAGAGTATTAATAAACAAAATTTTGAATTTTATATAAAATTAATAATTTAATAAATTTTTAACTTTAAAAATAATTAATTTTAATAAAACATTGAATCTATTTTTATAAAAAAATATTCCATCAAATAATGAATTATATATGTTTTTTATAAATAATAAAATATTTTTAATAATTTTAAATTTAAAATGGTTTTAATATAAATTACTATTTTTAATTTAATAAATTTTGATTTAAATAATTAAAAAATTAAAGCTTGTAATAACTATGAATAATTACAAAATAATTAAAATAACAAATTTAATGTCTACATATAATAACAAATTTTAATAAAAATAATGTCGAGTCGCTACACTGACTAAAATAAATGCCCATTAATTAAGGCAACGACATGACATAGATAAGAGGTAATAATTGCGGCGGAAATAAATTTATAAATTAATATTTCTAATCAAGATTTTCCTGATGTCATTTCGCAGGGTTGAGAAGTTTACTGATCTCGGCTTATTTTGTCACTGAGCCGAGTCGGCGCAACAATTTGGTTGCCTGAACCAAGTCTTGGCTTGAGCCTGAGCTGAGGCACACCGAGTGTGGTCCTGGTTTTCAGGTCGGTCTCGACGTCATGCTCTATGCCGAGCTAATAAGTTTATTCCTAGGCTTTGTAGGGTCTTGATTTATGAGCCTTTCTGAGCTTTATACTCGAGCTCTCCAGATCCATGTAATCAATTCAGTTTATGTCGTTCATTGTGTAATTATTTTAAGTTGGTGTTAAAAGTGTTAAAATAAGTTATAATTTGGCCCGATATAGAAAAAGTTACAAAATAGGATTTTTTTTTTCAAAGCCCAACAATTGCATTATTGTTATTAAGCCCGATTGATGTGATGAATTTAAACTGCCATGTTGTCACCACTTTCCGTCAATTCCTCTAGTAGAAAATGGGAAAACCCTCGCGGTCCTCCATCCTGAAACCCCGACGATTCTCCCCCGCTCAGATCGATTTCCCCCGCTGGAAAAATGTTTTACCATCGATGCCGCCGCCTTGATCGCCCGAGAGCTCCGCTCTGTCTCAGTCCGCCGTCCTCCACCGCGAGCGGTAAGATCACATCTCAGCCGCATCGCCGTCATCCATACAGCGCCGCCGACGTCTGTTAGCCTCCTCAACAACCAGCGCCTTGCCGCTACCACTTTCGCCAGTCTGTTTGTCGAGACCTAAGTCGCCGCCTGTAAAACAATTTACACTGTTCAGGTCCCGACTGGATAACACTTGTACAAAGGATCAATTTGTTTGATATTTCTAATTGTTAAAGAGTTTACATACATTGTTGTAGGTTGACTCTTCTGAATTCTTGCGGTTCTATGGTTTCATGTCCTTCATTTGCGTGGAAAATGGTCAAAAGAGTATAAGTAAGGCAGCTATGATACTTTACTTAAGTTAAACTCTACTTTCATCCTACTTTCTTGTACATCTTTGGCATATGGATCTTTTACATTGCTGTTCTCCATAAATATTCAGGCTCAGAGCAGTTACGGCTTAGAGACTGGTTCTAGCTGGAAGGTTTCGGCTGCTTAATGAGTGGTGTAACTTTGTTGAGGTACCAGTTTGTAAAGCTGCGTATGAAGATGCTTAATTAAGGAAATGAAACTATTCATAAGTTTGAAACGAAGATAAATGCATGAATTGAATTTAGAGCATAGCTGTGATATATCAAGTTTGGAACCACTGGCTCCTTCCCTTTAGAGCTTCTACCTAATTTTCTCTATTGCTTTATTTTTTCCAGTTTTCCGTTTTAGTTTTAGAGAAAGATATGATTTCCAGGGCGCTATTTTTGGTGTGAATTGGCTGCCGCATCTGAGGTATAGATTAAATCATTATTGGAAATGGCTTTTGTATTCTATTTGATTATCAACTGTCCGACTTTACTCGTCATTGTTCTTGTAGATGCGTCTTTGGTTACTATTCAGTTGTATTCAAAAGGTGGCCCATGTTGTTCATGAAAATTTTAGTGGGATCACATTGATTGAGTTCACTTAACTTAAAGCATAATTATGGAATGGAACTTCAAGTCATATATAGTCTTTGACAACACTTTTATGATTTCATTCGTCTTGTCAACTTAAACATCCATTCTATTGCTTTCTTGGATTGTTTATTTGCTTATTATCTCGCAACCAAAGATTTGATAAATATATTGCATTGCTCTTTGCTTGCTATATGTTAATAGAATGTATTAGTATATTGCATCGTTCTTTGCTTGCTATATGTTAATAGAATATATCAAGATATTGTAGTCGCGTGAATGTGTTTCTTAGCTTGCAAAGAATCCGAAACACTTGGTCATTGGGCAATTCCTTTACCCCTATCTACAAGGTCACTACTTATAGGAGTTTTCGATTGACTAGTCCAGATCCTGCTCGGGTTTCCGAACTACTTAGGCTTTGGTGCTCTTCCTTTGCGGGTGGAACAACAAATCTTGGATCCTTAGCCACAGTGTGGAGCTTTGCATGTTAATCGCTAAGACAATGACCTATCGTCTCCGAACATTCCTCTTTCAAAATACTCACAATTGCTGATTTTACAATCATGCGGACCCTTCGCACTTAAAACCATATGTTTTGCATGCTCATCTTCATTTTCTCCAGCTGATCCATCCTTGCCAGCAGTGATACTAGGTGGAGACACCTGTTGTGTCTGCAAATCAAGTGGTGGAGGAGAAATAGCTTGGAGCAATTCACGTGGAAGAGTCCCATCTCCTTTCTAAAACCAAAGCAAAGAAGGCCATCAATACAAAAGCTTTTGTCAAAGATTAAGAGGAAATATGTTACAATGTTGAGTATATTTTTTTTTGTAAGAAAATAGTTCAATGTTAAGAAAAGTTGGAAAATTTAAAGTGACATCGATTTTATTGGGAAACGAGTAAACAATTGGGTCATATTTCATATGAAGTTTTAAGATATTAATCATAAATATATTATATAATAAGGGTTTACTATTTTAGGTACTGCATGGGATCTACATGAATTTTTAGGTACTATATTAATCATAAATATATTACGTCTTTTGCTATATATAAATGCTTACAGGGACGGCAGACAAAGAAGGTTAGTTTAAATGATACTTTCTTGTGTCATATTCAATATTGGTTATTTTGAGAGTATGTCCCATTTTCTCGCTTCTGCGTAATGGTTATAATTCCTCATTTAGGTTGTACACCTCTGCATTGGGCGACCATTAGGGGTAAATTAGAAGCATGCACTGTTCTGGTGCAGGCAGGGAAGAAGGAAGATTTGATGAAAACAGATAATACTGGCCTGACACCTGAAAATCACCGACAAGTTGCATTTCTCGTGCTTCACGGCTGACAGGTCTATGCCATCATCTGATGTGAAAAATTATTATCAAAAATGTTAAAGTCTATGGTCTTTTACTCTTTCTACTCTCCATTGACTTAGGCATGGTTGCATATTGTGGTGAAGAAGGAAAAACCTTTTGCTTCCAGGTGAATGTTTATTTGATCTGTATATATCTTCATCCACTGTATTTGTATACTTGCCATGATCTTGAATGTCATCCAAAAGAACAATGATTTGTGAGCACATTGATTATGGAGAATTTTTATGTTGCAGAATCTGATATCTAATATGTGATTCTTAAATTGAAAATAAAGAAAGAGAAAAATTAACTTATTACTTATTTCCCTTTAAAGAATGTAGTCATGTACGTCTCGAACTTATTGAGGCGGTTTAGCCTCACTCTTGATATGTCGAAATGTTTATTTATGCTTGTTCGATCCGTCCTTTTACAGTAACAAGGCTATGCAGTCTAAACGTTACGTAAGCGCTTGAGCTTTATACTTTTCTTTGTTGCTTTGTGTGAAGACAATGTTGTTTACCATTGCAACAGTCATCCACTTGTTATTTCTAGTGGTCTATTTTTTTGTATTTGATCTCATTGCTTCAATTTAGCATCTTAAAGAAGGCCGAGTAGGTTCAAATATGTTCCGTAGGTTAAATGTAGTTTTTGAAGCTGAATGTTCGATTTTTCTTTCCTATCTCCCGGTGGCACTAGTGTCACTTAAGATGACCCTTATTATCCCCCAAAGATAAGAAGCCATCGATTCGGGGCCTTTAGGATAAAAACTATCACTTAAGGGCTGGAAAATTGAATTATCAATTAAATACCCATAAATCTAATGCATGTTTGGCGTCTTGCAATATGTAGTTATTTAAAGATATTTTCAAAATTATAATCCATAAAATATTATCGGTGAATTTGATGTGTACTAAAAAAAGGAAAGAATAATAATATTAATCAAATATATTCATAATGGTATGAATTGGAAGATCCCTAATGTTAAGGCTGTCTATTTGGAAGCTTAGTAACCATCACTAATTATTGACTCTTCTTTCTTGTTTCATTCTGCAGCCTCCCTGCTCAAAGAAGGTGAAGTTTGTGAATGGACACCAACTCACGCAAATTGGCTAATCCTTGGCTAATTGAATAAGTGTTCCACATAATAGTTTCTTAGAGTCTTTTTGTATATTAGTCTTAGACGCCCACTGATGTAATTGGTTAAAAATAACCAAGTTATTTTCTTCTAGTACTTGTACATATGTAGTTGGTTGGTTTTGTGATTGAATATAGTTTTTTTTTTATGATGGGATTATGTAGTTGGATGATGTAGTTGGTTTCTGTGAATTGGTTTGTTGGTTTTTTTAATGGGAAATGCTAAATTTAAAATTTACATTTTTATTTTGTTAAAATGAAGATGTTACGGTACTATATATATGTTCCAAATGTCTTTCATTTGTAATATCTAGTGTGTTGCAATTGGTAATATAGAATAGACTAAAAATTGCTGCACAATTGTGGCCCCACCTGTGGGACTACAAAGTAGGCCCACTAACAAGCCCAAGAAAAGTGGGTCCGACATATGGGACCCACAAAACGGGCCCCACATGTGGAACCCATTAAATTAGCTATATATTTTACAAAATTATAAAGTCTATTGCAACACGAATATGATGTTGTTGTAGGGTCCTTAGGATGTTGCTGTAGGGTACTTAGGTAACCAATAATTCTATGTTAGCTTAGGATGATCCACATGATGCCTTTGAGTCCAAAGGTTACTGCTCACAGAGCAACATAGCTAAAATGTTACCTTTGCCCATTTTGGGTCTGTGGCAACAGAAAATTGGCTCTAAGGTAATACAGTTATGTGGTTGCCGAATGCCATTTATGGCGTAGTGCGTTGTTCATATTCTGGTTTGAATTTATTCCACAAACATCGAATTCCGTAATGTACGAGTCCACTAGGATGCGTGTCAAGAGAAATTTCGATATCATCTAAATTCTCTTTATTCAGACCATCCTTAATGAATTGAATTTTATCTTCTCTGTTTGTAGATGGAATTCCTAAAGATCGACATTTTAAATTACAGTTCCATCTAGCACATTTATAGCAAACGGCTATCATCTTTGCTCGTCGTTTCTGTGAATTCACCTTCTATTCTTACTTTGGCTTCGATAATGAATCTTATGTCAAAAGGTATGCTTTTATTCATAAGCAACCTCATCCTTTCAAGCCTTGTCTTGTAAATCTTTAAAGTTGCATTTTTGCTTAGAAAGGGAAATCTTTTTTCAATTTTATACAATGTTTCTTCCATGACGAAAAAAATTAAAATGAAAAACGATAAAATATCTACAAATATCAGTTTTTTGTGGGAAACTGAAAAATCCGATTTTGATAGTCACGGAGTACCGTTATCCGCCACTTGACCGGACAGAAGAATAAAAGATGCAGAAATAAAGGAAGATAAAATAACAAGATATAAACAAAATTATACAAAAAAAAATTATATTTGGCCTAAAACAATCCCCGGCAACGGCGCCAAAAATTGATCGGTCAAAAACTTATCCTAAAAATAGGAGTTTTTTAGTCGCTCGCAAATATATACGAGGTAGAAGTAGTTTGTGGTAAGTTCTACCAAGGTCTTTTCTCTCGAGGATTGTCCAACAGGGCTTCGTATAATATTTTGTTACAAATTGCGAGAAATAAATACTAAAATAGATTGTTGGGTTTTTAAATATTAACAAAATTAAATGCACTATATTTTAAACCAAACTATTTTTAATAAGACTATTTTTATTAAGACTATTTTTAATAAGACTATTTTTATACTAGACTATTTATATTAAGACTATTTATACTAGACTATTTATACTAAGACTATTTTTAACTAGACTATTTTTAACTAGTGAAAATGAATAGAATTAAAATGAGTTGGGAATTTATAAAATCTAGGGGATTATGGGTTCATTAAATTAGGTATTTAATTAAGTATAGGAATTGATTTATATGGATATAAAATAAAAAACGAATATTTATCGAGTAATCAACTTTTCACCTCTGTACTTTCGTAATCAAAGATGTCTTAATCACTTTTGCTTTTTTAAGATGTTGATAACAAGATTAACACTTGATAGATTGAAAAGATCTGTTTTCAATACACTTAACAATCAATCAATGAGGTTTCACTAGTAGAAATAGGATATGATCAATCTCTATTTAAACCAATTAGTCCTTTCATTTCTCTAACTTGACTATTTTTAGGATAAACGATCGTTCATCGAGTAATCAACTTTTCACCTCATAACTTTCGTATTCAAAGGTGTCTTAACCACTTTCGCAATCTTAAGATGTTGATAACAAGATTAACATTTGATAGATTGAAAAGATATATTTCCAATTCACTCAACAATCAATCAAGAAGGTTTCATGAGTAAAAATAGGATATGATCAATCTCTATTTAAACCAATTAGTCCTAAAAATAGTTTAAATCAATCAAATACTCAATATATAACCTAATAGAAATCACCCTTCCCCTAGGAAGAAAGATTAGCTACTCATTGGTTTATACAAACTAAAATTATAATAGAAATAATTTATATATATAATATATATAGAAACTTTTAATTACTAGAACTTAATGACAATAGATAAAACTTACTTGAATATGATGAATCAAAGTGCAAGAAACAAACTTCAAACTATAACTTCAAACTTGTTCAAAGGTTACAAGCTTACAAAAATTGAAAGTAAAACACTAAGTAAAATACTAAGTGCTTATTGATCAAGCACTTTTCAATTACAAACTAAATAAAAGAAAAACTTCAAACCAAAAATGAAATACAAACTAAAATTGAGAGTTCTAAGGAAAATATATTGCTAAAAGAAAGAAGTATTTCTTAGCAAAAAGATGGGTTTGAGAATTGGTGATTTTGCAATGGATGAAGATGTCCTTTTATAGGTGATTTTTAAGAATACAATTGATTATTTAATTCAAAATATCTATTGTAATATCATTTTTTTAATTCTTTGTTCACACTTCACCCATGTCTTTGAATTTTCAGATTTTTGACCAAAAAAATATCTTGTGGTTGAGTTCACAAGTTGGTCAAAAGTGGACTAATTTTGCATGGCATCTGCTAAAAAACGGCGATGAAAAACGGCCCAGTTTGCCCCGTGTTGTGCGCCGTTTTGTGGTGACTCGGTCTCTTTTGGAATACGCGCGAGGACACGGCGCTAAATGCCGGTCGTGTGTGAAACGGCCCAAGACACGGCCCTTGTTGCGCCGTATGTGAAACGGCCTACATAACACGGTCCTTTTTGCGCCGTGTTGTATGGTCATTTTGCCTTGAAAAATTCCCGTCGTTGGATTTGATCTTATTTTCCGTCCTTTTTGATGCTTCATGTCAGTAATCTGTAAAGTAATCATTTTTAGCTCATGTTTGGACATATCTGTAATATATATTTTTAATCACAAATCAGTACAATTATGCCCGGGAAAATGAATATTTTGTATATGAATTTTAGATCAATTATGCACTAATCATGGATTCATTGTCATATTGAGATATGAGTCTGCATTAAGTACGATAGATTAATTAGTGACTCATTCAATTATGTTCTGAATATAGAATTAAGGTCTTTTCTATTCTTGTTACCCAGCTCCCACTATTTTTATCGGAATAATACACTCCCATGTGAATCCGGAAGTATCGTCGCTCTACTTCATAGTGGCGATCGAGTTCTTTATAAATCTTAATAGAGGGCAACCGAACAGGTTTCTAGTCTATTAATTTTCATAAAGTGGTGTCCAACACCAACCCATCTAATGGATGATCCGATCTCCTTTTTCCCCTTGTTCACTCCCCTCAACCTATACGGTTTCTATGGTTCGTGAACAAGTTAAGTTTATACCATCGACGCAAATCAGTTTCACGATTGAATCTTATTCGGCAACCTATCAGGTTTCTAGGGATAAAATTTGCTCCAATCGAAGGTATCCAATGCGCTCCCGGTAATTTATCCATCCTCCCCGAACGACTACCCCGATAACACGGAAGCATAGCACATCCGGCTTGGATTTCAATTTCCCGAAAACTCGATGGAGGGAAGGAAAACCTTGAAACCTTATAAACATAATAATTTATCGTGGGAGAATTTTCGCGATTAACGTTACACTTTGCACATTAATCGTTTAAGCGCGTTTGTGGCATTCATACAATATGAAACAACCATTCACAACCTAGTTGCTACCAACATGTGGTTCATGGACCGTTCCTAGAAAACAAAAACTCCATAATCTAATTACAAGTCTTCGTCTTCTCGAAATGGATCTTCCTCCGGTCTTCGTCATTACATATAAATTTTACATTGAAAATTGCATCCTAGATACAAATTTTTTCTAGTAAAATAAATAGGCTCAAAACGGCCTTTACAACCCAATCGAATAAAACGAACGATTCAAAAACTAAGTCCACGAACCACATCCCCATTCAAAAGCATTCATCCAATAAATACTAAATAAATGGAAAGCGTAGAGATACATTGATCCAATCAACAATACGAACCGATCAAATCGATTCACACAATCGGTAATATGAAAACGTTCAAAATAATTCGGTCGATCACAAGTATTCCAATAAATCAATTTTTCCTTATAAAATGAAATACCATAAATCATTTTAATCATATTAAATCCAATTTAAAATGAGGGAAATCATTTTTAGGAATACACGAAGCAAACAAGCCCGAAACGGGTCCGAAATGGGCCGAACCGCGCCCGAAAACGCCACCAGGCAGCATGCAGGGCTGCCCAGCGGCCCTGGGCCGCGGCCCCCAGTACAGCGCCTGCCCAGGCCGGCTGCAACAGCCCTGGGCCGCGGCCCCCTGCTTCCGGACCCCTCCCGGACCGTCCAACGGCATTTCGGGGCTAGTTTTTCGACCGGATATCCAATATCTATATTCTCCAACATTCATATCTTCAATATAAATCATATTTCCAAGAAATAAAGATTTATTTTTAGATATAAACTTACGAAAAATATAACTACAACGAACGTAAAAACATATACCACGATTATGACTAAAATGATTCCAAATCATTCACCATCTAATCAAGCATTCCAAATGCTAAATATCGTATATACGATCGCAAGACCTATGCTCCGATACCACTGTTGGGATTCGGTGCCTAAAACGAAGGCCCAACGGAAGCGGTAAAACAAAAATTAATTCGATCCAAATCCCTACGAGGATCGATCGAGCTACGTATATACGAATATCAAAAACGAATTCACAAGAGATATAGAAACTCACCCTTGTAGTCCGTTGATTAGATGGATAACCTTCTCTTGAGCTATTCCCCAAGCTTTGATTGATCTCTACGAATCCAATCCGCTCCAAGCTCTTGAACGATCCAATGCCGAAAGCACCGCGTCTCTACTTGTCACGCGTCGGAAAACGATCGGAATAACAACACTCAATTAACCTCTAAGATTACGGCTAGAATCAAGTGATGAAGCTTTTTATTATTACACTCTAAGTGTATAATATATATCTCTCAATTAATGTCTTGATATTTCTCCAAGAGAATTCAAGATAAATGAAGAAGAAGTAAACACTTGGAAAAACTAATATTCCTTCTCACTCTCAATCAATACTCACGGTTGGTGCAAGTAAGTGTCATAGACTGAGATTTTCTATTCCTTTTATTTATCTTCCACAAGACAAAATCAACACCTTTAAGATCACATGAGATATGTGTCCCCTCCAAAGTCTTTTGTCTTCCAATTATAAAATTGGAGATAAAGACCAAGGATGAGGTTGGTGAGATGAGGCAGCCATCTAGAAGAACCGGGATGAGTTCGGTCCGTTTCGGACTCCCGTGAGTCTAAACAGATAAACTCCGATTCCGTTCCGATGTATTTATATCAATTAATTAATACAATTAATTAATCATATCAAATACATTATAACATAATTAATTTCTCCAAGAAATAATTATATTCATGAATTAAATTAATCACCCAGTAATATATTTAATTCATTGGTAGTAAATTAATTTATCCAATAAATCAATTTAGACATCCGATGTCCCAAATTAGATATCCAATATCTAATATTCATAATGAGAGATTAAGCTCGATTCATTCCGTCAATCCTAATGCGCGACTCGGTAGGTCCGTCTCGATCAAGAATGGGAGGAACCAAAGAGTAGTAAGACCACCTACCATACCTGGCCTACACTGCACTTCGATCGAGAACGAATGATTGGGATCATTCAAGAACCATTCTGTCGTGAATACCAAGAACGTATAAACCCTTCTTTCAAATGTCCGATCAAGTTATAGGGTCACGGTCGATCCAAACCCCATCTCATTTGACGCTATGCATGCGTTAATGCAAATCGAGATCATCGAGCTCTCGTGTATCTAATACAGCCAGCTCCAATGCTTTGGCCAAAGACTTATGATCTCATCTGCCAATAACCGCATAGGACATATAACCCGTTCACTAAAAGGAAAAAGAATTCTATCTTGGTATTCAGTAGGACCTGCTACTTGCCCATCAAAATGCACGTCGAGGTTGACCTCGCCTTCCGGTTTATAGGGTCGAACTACTCTAATGAAAATCTTGACGTCACAAGCACATCCCTACTAAATCTTCAAGTCGAAGGTTCACGAATACCTATCACAACCTTTCGATTCCATCATTGACTGTCCCGGAGTGAAATCCGTGTGAAGAATCGAGGGTGAGTCGGTTCGAGTATACTAATCTAATTAGCATACCTATAACGTGTGCTCCCACTAACCATTAGTGTTCGACAAGCACTCTCCTTGTCAAAGAACACGTCATACAAGTCTTCCCATAAACTTAACGCCCAGTCAAGTTTCATCGACTTGCGAACGATTAAGTATTTGAGCTATAAACCTTTCCAGTGCCGACCCCCTTATCCAATAAGGAGTGGAACGTTTTGCTCTCAAACACACGGACTAGTTTCTACATGTATATTTACGAGTTAAGAATGCTAGTAACTACCAGTAAATAAAGAAACATCCATTGCCTTATATTGATGATTTACATAATAACAAGTACAATGCACTCACTCAACATCCTCTGAGTGGCATTCGAGGGCATACTCCTAACAATATTAATATTATATATATAATATATATTAATATTACATATGTAATATATATTAATATTATATATAATATATATTATTACTGTATTTGTTAATATAGTGTGTATATATATATATGTATATACATAAAAGTGTATTTTTTGTTATATATATATATATTATAGTATAGTTGTTACTATATATATAAAATATATTGTTACTGTTTTTTTTGTTTGACTTATAAAAAAATAAAAAATAGATTTTTTAAATATTTGCAGTTCATGAAATTGCTCGTTAGGGTTAGGGTTAGGGTTAGGCCGATATTTCATTCTGGTTTAAATCCGGGCTTTTGGCCCTAACGTTAGGCCGAAACCCGCTAGGCCAAATCCGAATCATGGCGCTAACCCGTTTAACATCTCTATCTGCAACACGTTATCAGCCCATAGTCTGTCGACTGAGCAAGAATTTTTTTTTCGCCCAAAATCCCTTGAAAATTACGATTTTTTTTTTTTAAAAAAGAGTAGGATTTCTCGAGCGACACCCTAGCACCGCCGCTAGCCCTAACCATCTCAAATCTGCAGCAGATCTACGCAAGAAGGCTTCTTTACCAAAAGAATCGAAGCCCGTTTCTATTTCGAAGCCCGATAAAAACAAAATCGGACCCATTAGCCCGAATCATGAGATGACGACCAAGCAATTCGGAACTAAGAAGATTTTCGGCGCCGGAAGAAAATCAGATCACCATCTAAAAACCGTCGGTGACTCGCCTGCGCACAGCTCCGCCCGCGCCACCACGTGCAGACCCACGAACCCGCGGCCTTCATTCTCCATCACCGGACCGATGTCGTCCGGTTCGCACCTCATCAGATCGAAATCGCAGAGACGATCCCACAATCTCCGCCATGAATCACCAATCTCAGGCGTCGTCCTTCGCCAACAAAGCCAACGCATGATTGAAACCCTAGACACAGTGAAGCTCCTCGACTTGCAACCCGCTGCCAACCCCGATCTCCTCCAGATCTGACTGCAACTTATGACCAGATCACGATCACTTGACACTCGATCCGCCCCGCGACCCATTGCCAACGCCTGAACCCTCAGTTTTCACGACCGACTCCAGATTCTAAACCAAAAAAAAGGGGGGACAAAGAGGAGAATGATCGGACTTATTCGCATCTCATGTGCAATTTGATTTCGGATGGTTATTTTTTTTCTTCTTCTTCAATTTTCAATTGCATTAATTATTATTTTTGTTGAAAAAGTATCAATCTAATATTTTGTTTTCCTACATTGTTTGTAAGGAACCTAACTTCATTTTAAAGAGAAATTAAGGAATTTTTTTTACTGTGGATTCAAGCGGACGATGGGAAGTGGGAACGAAGAGTACATTTTCATCCCAAAAAATTATGCCCTAGGAAAGAATCATGTCTTTCCTATAAGGTACACAATCCGCTGCAAATGTATTTCTACCTTGTTTATACCAACTGCGTGTGTATTTCAAAATGGCTTTCTGGTATTTTACCAACTTGTGTATACTTTTAAAATGACCTTTTGATATTTTGCAAATTTGGGTTTATTTCGTAAAACCGATTTCCTAAACTATTTTGTTGGTATATGTAAGTGGTTGCTTAATGAACGTTTTGAAACTGTCGATACCATACTGTAACGACCCGATTTTTTTGAGGTATTTTATGAATAAAATTTTAGTAATGAGGAAACTTGTAGAAATTTCAAGTCGTTACTAAACATACATTTTCTAAAATTTTTGTGAAACGTAAAAGAATTTCAATTTCCAATACGACAAAATCCAGCAGCGGGAAATAATTTCAAAAAATAGAATTAATTTTTCTTAGTAACTTGAGCGGAATTAAAAGAAATAATTATAATATTAATCATATGCCCGCTTGCTCTGCAACCCGTTCTCTCCATTCCGAATTAACCTGAAAAGTTTACATAAAAATGGGATGAGCTTTCTATCGCTTGTGGGAACATCACATGTCAACAATAATCACAATACATAACGGAGGCATAGCATGAATATTTGTTACATCAACTTGAGCATGTAAGCATGTGACTGCATGTAAACATATACTGATACTTGGTATGAAAACATGTGATTGCATGTTAATCATATACTGATACTTGGTACGAAAAACATATGACCGCATGTTAATCGTAAATATAACATATCACCTATACAGTCCAAATAAAGCAATTAAAATCGACAAGTAATAATTCCCACCTGAAATTGAAATGACTTGAATGCAAATGCTTGAATGCTTTTGATTCGTCTTAATCGTGTCCTTGATTCTCGTATCCTACTATCAAAAGAAATATTTGTAGATACTTAATTTGATTGGGAATATAATTTTATGAAAATAAATGAAAAAGATTTGATTAATTTGAAGGCTTGAATGGACCAAATCTGAAAATGGAAAGGTTGCGCTTAGGAATTAATTTGTTGGTGGGTTAAAAGAATTTGGGCTGAGAGGAGGTCTTGGCCCAACAAAGAAATGATGTATAATCGGACGAACCCCAGCCCTAACTCCCATTCCCATCCATTATCGGAGAAAAGAAAATGAATCATCTTCTCTCTCTCTCCTGCCCAGATCGCCTCAAATCTTGTCTCTCGCCTGAGTTCTGAAAACTCCCACCCGCGACGCGCAAGATCCACTGACAGAACACTAGCAGCGACCATGCCCCCAATTGGAGTGGTGTCTGTACTCCACGACTCAACGTTTCCGTTCAGGCTTCCCAATACTCATAACCGACTACCGCGACAGACGGAAAAAGGAGCCCTGGTTTTCGAGTTGGCGGAATATAGTAGCGATGGCGGCGGGCTGAGGGGTGAAGTTATCACGACCGGAGAAGTCACAAGTTTGATTGTTTGAATTTTAAATTTACTGGTTTCTGTTTTTCTGATTTGGATTTTGGGTTCTAAAAATGGAATTTCTGAAATTAGGTTTTGTTATTCTGAAACCTGTGTATGATTGTGTGTGTGTGGTTTCTGGTGTAGTGATGAAGATGGAACTGATATGGCCGGAAACAGAAGAATTTCACCGGCGAAGGGCTTCGACTGAGGAATGTGATGAAATAAATTTTGCTGTAGAAATGGGGATGATGTGTTTGAAATCGAAGGAGGAGAAATGTACCTGTTATACGTATTCTGGTGTGAAGATTTGTCGTGACACTTTTTGATATGGAAATTTGCTGTAAATGGGATTCTTTTATGTGTGTTTGTACGAGATTTCTGCACTGTATCGTGGATTCCTTTCTGCGGAGGTTTTTATACTGAAAGGATTGTAACCACTCCCCATGATGTAAAACTTCCCCCCATTATGTCCACTACCTCCATTAAGGAGTTTTTTTTAAAGAGGGGGATTGTCCCCTGTCCTGAGTACCCCCAATAAGCTCGACCTCATCCCGATCTAGAGGTAAGTTTTCCAGCATGAGCTGTTTGCCTCATGGTCCCCCGCTTGGGTTACAGGCCCGTGCTTACTGGGCCCGATTCTCGGGTGATAGTGTGAAATGCAGAAACCTCCCTTATTTCTGTTCTGATCGTGGGGAAAGATTGCAGGTTGGGCTTGGTTATATTATTAGTTGGTTTGGGCCTAAAATACGTGAATTGGGTTTGGACTAGGCCGGCCCAATCGAAATTGTAAGGGTTGGCTGGCCCAAAATGAATGGATTAAAATTAATTAAAATGGATTTATAATATTTGAGCTCGATAATTAATTGACTTGGGTCTATAGTTAAATTAGAAATTCATGAATTGGGCTCACTAAATAATCGTAAGCCCAAATGATAATTTAAATTGAATTATTATTCAATATTTACTATAAAAAATAATTAAGAAATTAAGAAATAATTTTCCAAATCTAGCGGGTATTACATCCTACCCCTGTTGGAAAAATTTCCGTTCTCGAAAATATTATACATAGCGTGAATAAGGAAATATGGATAACGAGTTCGAATTTCTTCTTCACGCTCCCAAGTAGCTTCGTCCTTGGTGTGGTTTCGCCATTGAATCTTGACGAGCACTCTCTCTTTATTTCTAAGTGGAATAATCTTTCTATCGATTATCGCAACTAGTCGTTCGACATAGGTTAGATCCTTGTTCACTTCCACTGTCGAATAGTTGATCACGTGACTAGGATCGTGAATGTACTTTCTCAACTGCGAGACGTGAAAAACATTATGTACTGCTGAAAATTCTGGTGGTAATGCTAAACGGTATGCCAAATCTCCAATCCGGACGAGGATCTCAAATGGTCCTAAGTATCTTGGTCTCAACTTGTTTCTCGATCCAAACCGGATAACTCCTTTAGTCGGGGCTACCTTTAGGAAGACTTTTTCTCCAACATTAAACTCAAGGTCCTTCCTTCGCTTGTCGGCATAAGATTTTTGGCGATCTTGAGCTGTCTTAATTCTTTCACGAATCTTCTCTACTACACCCACGGTCTTCTCGATCATCTCAGGACCCAAAATCTTTCCTTAACCTACATCATCCCAATAAACCGGCGATCTGCACTTTCTCCCATAAGTGCCTCGTACGGGGCCATTCCGATCGTTGCTTGAAAACTATTATTGTATGCGAATTCTACCAAAGGTAGTAATTGTTCCCAACAATTACCCATGTCCAGCACACAAGCTCTCAACATGTCTTCAAGTATTTGTATTGTCCTTTCTGATTGACCATCAATTTATGAGTGATATGCTGTACTAAAATTTAATTTAGTTCACAATGCTTCCTGCAAACTTTCCCAAAAAACGTGACGTGAAGAGAGTATCTCTATCCGAGACGATAGACACCGGTACTCCGTGCAGCCTTACGATCTCCTTAATATACCATTGCGCATACTGATACATTGTGAAGTTCATCTTTACTGGAATAAAATGGGCCGACTTCATGGGGCGATCAACCACAACCCAAATCGCCTGATTTCCTCTTCCGATTGAGGTAAGCTTACCACAAAGTCCATAGTGATGTGTTCCCATTTCCACTCTGCAATGTGGAGTGATTTTAACAAACCAAATGGGCGTTGATGTTCGGTTTTCACCTACTGACAAATAATATATCTCCTAACGAATTCAGCAATGTCTCTTTTCAAACCTTCCCATATGGATCAGCTTGGTTATCCGTCCTTTAGATTTAGATAGGTTTTATTTTATTGATTGCTTGCTTGCCTATTGGTCCGCACATTAGCCCACAGTTTTAGTGGTGCACCTTGTATTGATCTAGTGGTCCGTAGGCACTTTAGATTTAGGTTCCGGATTATGGCCCATTTTTGGTCATAATTCGGAGTTGAGTTATCTTCGTCTACGAGTCCGCACATTAGCCCACGGTTTGTGGTGCACTTTGTATTTCTTTAGCGGGCCATAGATTTCTTCGATGTTTGGATCCGAATTATGGCCCATTTTTGGTCATAATTCGGGGCTGATACTTTGTATTTCTTGATTTCTTCTTATCTACAGGTTGGCGGGTCCTGCCTCAACCCCCCGTCCACAACGGACGCTTTTTCTTTTTTTAAAAAAAAAAAAAAAAACCTTCCCACCAAAATTTGCTTTTCAAATCTTGGTACATCTTTGTACTACCAGGATGAGCAGTATGTGTTATGTGCCTCTTCCAAAATCACCTTCTTCAAATCCGTATTGTCGGGCACACAAATCCTTTCTTGTAGTATATTGTACCATCTTCTGATATACTAAATCCTTTATCCTCTCCAGCTATAACACGCTCCTTCATTTTGGTCAAGAAATTGTCTTGACCCTGACCTTCCTTGATCCTCTATCTCAAGGTCGGTTGAACTGACAACATCATTAAAATTGCTTCCACTGGTTTTAACGGTGTAGCCACCTCTAGGTTCATCCTTGAAAATTCACTGACCAATTTGTCTTGCTTAGTCAATATACAACTTAATTCTCCTCTGACCTTGCGACTTAAAGCATCTGCGACCACGTTCGCCTTCTCTGGATGATAGTGAATTGTACAATCGTAGTCCTTCACTAACTCCAACCATCTTCTTGTCTCATATTCAGTTCCTTATGAGTGAATAGATACTTTAAGCTTTTGTGGTCGGTATAGATCTCACATTTACCTTCGTAAAGGTAATGTAGCCATATCTTCAAGGCGTGAACTACCGCATCTAGTTCTAAATCATGGGTCGGATAATTTAACTCATGCGACTTTAATTGCCTTAACGTATATGCGATGAATTTACCTTGATGTATTAGAACACATCCTAATCCTTGATTAGATGCGTCACTATAGATCACGAATTCTCTAGACGAATATGGAATCGTCAAAACTGAAGCTGAGGGTAATCTCCGCTTAAGTTCTTGAAAACTTTCTTCGCACTTCTCATTCCACAGGAACTGTTCTCCTTTCCTCGTTAGTCGAGTCATCGGTACGGCTACTTAGAAAATCCTTCAATAAAACTCCTATAATATCCTGCTAACCCCAAGAAACTGCGAACTTCATTCGCGTTAGTTGGTGTTTTCCAATTGTTGAT
This sequence comes from Orobanche coerulescens, assembly GCA_033398695.1. Taxonomy (NCBI): domain Eukaryota; kingdom Viridiplantae; phylum Streptophyta; class Magnoliopsida; order Lamiales; family Orobanchaceae; genus Orobanche; species Orobanche coerulescens. The sequence continues at coordinate 87,686,448 of CM065811.1, read as the reverse complement.
AGCCTCTATCTTAGACGGATCGAATTGAAGCTGTTTATCTTGGAATGGAGTAACGAAGTAGTGGCAGTCGAACATATGATATTCCCTTGAAGAAAAATATTTTTAACTTTAAAAATCTTCCGGCGTACCAGGAAAGTAGACGGATTTTTTTCTGATACCATACTCTAACGAGTTTTAAGCATGGGACGATTATACATCTCTATTTTCACAGCAGAAATTGTTCCCTCATTCTCTTTAGTTCAATCGAAGCCTAGCCGGAGGAATAAATTCCACTTTTGGTCACCGAATTTTGTTGGCCAGAAAACACACACACACACACATAAGAAGATTCAGAAAAACCTGAATCTGAAAACTCAAACCATGTTCTTTTTCAAATCAGAACTCAAGAAAAACAAACCTGGAAAAAATTTCCTGACCGCGACTAACCCAGCCTGTCGACGCCGCCCAATTTCTTCCCCTCCAAATCGTGCCGCCGCCTCATAGTTCACGATGAGCGTAGCCAGTTTCCATCCAGCCGCACCACCATCCTTGGTTCCACGACGGGTCGGGTGAACCCTCAACCCACCGCCGCCGCTGCGCTGGCCATCGTACGAGCCACCTACTTCACGGCGAGGCTATACAAACTCTCAAAAACCAGCCCCGATTGACCACCCATCGCCGTCCTATCGAAACCGCCATCACCGCCGCCACGATTTATGTGCGCGTGTGTAATTTAGGTTTTGAGGGAGAAGGTCGGCCGATTTGCAGAAACTTGGAGAGAGAAAATTTCTAGAGAGGGAGAAGGATCGGGTGAGAGAGAGAGAGAGAGAGATCAGGGAAGAAGGGTTTTCACGTAAATGGGGTTTTATACCCAACCTTTTCCACTCAATTTCTATATCAGTCCCCAACTTTTAATTTCATACGATTTCACCCCAATTAGTTTCCAACATTTTATAATTAGACCATCTCAACTCAATTTCAAACATTTCGAAACGTCTATTCGTGTTATTATATTCTTTCATTCCTCTTAATTTTCTTCTTTCACTCGGCACTATATATACATCTATAAATAATAGGTTAATTTATTTATTGTAGGATAAAAGAACCAAGGGCACAATTTGGACGATTCATAAGCATTCAAGCATCTTGCATTCAAGTAATCTCATTTCAGGTAGGAATTATTACTTGTCAATTTTAATTGCTTTATTTGGACTGTATAGGTGATATGTTATATTTACGATTAACATGCAATCACATGTTTTTCGTATCAAGTATCAGTGTATGATTAACATGAAGCCACATATTTTTCATACCAAGTATCAGTATATATTTACATACAGTCACATGTTTACATGCTCAAGTATGTTGATATAAAAAATATTCATTCTATGCCTCCATTATGTATTGTGATTATTGTTGACATGTGATGTTCCCACGAGCGATTGAAAGTTTATCCCATTTTTATGTAAAATTTTCAGGTTATTTCGGAATGGAGAAAACGGGTTGCAGAGCAGGCCAGCATATGATTAATATTATAATTATTTCTTTTAATTCCGTTCAAGTTACTATGAACAATTAATTTACTTTTTAGAAATTATTTTCCGCTGCTGGATTTTGTCATAAGGGAAATTTGAAATCCTTTTGTTTTACGTTCCGCAAGATTTTTTATAAAATGTATGTTTATTAACGACTTGAAATTTCTACAAGTTTCTTACGCTTTTAAAATAATCCAAAAGTACCATTAGAAAAATCGGATCGTTACAATATGGAAAATACGATTATGGTATTTGGAAAATAGATTTTTGGAGACTATTTGAGTATTTGAAATATATTACCGTCTTTGGACTCTTGGCGTGTTTGAAATGATTGTGACAATAATTTTCAGCCTTGTGGGTTCTGGCGCGGGGCCTACGACACTGTAATATTCCCGGTTGGTTTTGGGGGTGTTACAGAAGATGGTATCTGTAATATCCGTGTGTTTTACGTATGTTATTTTGGTTGTATCTTGTGGTAATGTGGATTATGTGGAGATGAGTGTATTGATGAATTGATATTTGGGTTGTTCATGATTGTTAATCGTTGAGTTTTGTGGTTTTCGGAAGTGTTCGTTTTGGCCGGACTGTAGGGTATGTGGCATGCGGGTTACGGCCGTATGGCATTCTGAGTTACGGCCGTAATGTGTGTTATGGCCGTAAGACACTGCCGGTTATGGCCGCAACGCACCCGCACAAAATGGGCAGAAGCCTCAGAAAGGCTCGTTACGGCCGTAAGGGAGAGCTGGTTACGGCCGTAAGGTACATGTCGAGTACGACCGTAAGAGGATGGCCGAGTACGGCCATAAGATATCGAGCATTAGGACGTAATGACTGGCCGAGTAACGGACCTAATGTGCCTGGGTGTTTCGGGCAGTAGCCGATGAGGACCCGTTACGACCGTAATGCACTGCCAGTTACGGTCGTAATGCACTCGGCTATATAAGCCCGAATGATGGGCCACAATGTCATTTTTTCCCCTTTTTCTTCCTCCTTCACGATTCTTCGGGAGATTTTGAGAAGTTTGATCAAGAACATCATTTTGCACCATTTTGGGAAGATTGATTCGTGTCTAACATCATCCTTCACTCGAGTTCCGTCCGAATCAAGGTAAAAAATTCGTTCAAATTCCTAGTTCTTCATATGTTGGGGTTTTTGCTTGAATCTTCAATTTTAATCCGTTCCAGCTCTAATTGGTGTTAGATTATGATGTTATAATCGTGATCCTTCATTTTTCCCCGAAGCTCATGCATTAAATTCTAAGTTTTCCTCCGTAGTTTGAATCCGAACCATGTTGTCTTCATAGTGTTTGATTAAATACCCCCAAGGGTGAAACTTAGGGTAAACCCTTCCGTTTTCATGGTGCGGTATTTTATTCGGTATTTCAATGTGTTAGGATCGAATTATTGAAGGAAGTCGGACCGTACGTTCATCCGTTTGCTGTTTCCCATGTCGTTCGAATTGAGGCAAGTACTTTGATTATGTTTAATGTACTTCTTGTGAATATATGAAAAACGTGAATTGAGAAAATGTGATTTGTGCCAAAGTGATGTTTTCAAAAGTGCGACATGTGGTTGTGTGCTAAATAAAACCAGTGTGGGTCCCCTGGGTTCCGTAGACTGAGGCCTCAGCAGTTCACTTGGATGGGTTTGTACAACCAGGGAGGCCTGACGAGGACTCACTGGGGAGAGGTATGTATCCCGCGTGGGGTACAGTACCTGTACATCCCCCGTTGATGTTTTATGAGGATGATTGTGATGTATTCCGGAATATCTGTGATGGCACTGTGATTTCTGTGATTTATATTGATTATTCATTGGTTGTACATATTCTAGAATCATTGTACTTGCACCGGCATCTTGCTGACCCCTTCAGGGGTGGATATACTTTTGTGTATTCAGGTACAGGTCCAGTGGGAGAGCCAGCATAGGGCGGACACGAGCTTGGTGAGCAGCATTGATATCGTGCACTATTTTGAGTTGGAGGTCGTATGGTCATGGTCAAAGTCGTGTTTTGGTTTTGTACTCGCACGGGTACTGTCCGGTGTTGTATATCGTGTCATTGTTGATGGTTAACGATGTTGTTGTATTCCAGTTGTGAACGGTTGTATGGGTTATGATCCTACGGGACGATATGTTATTCGGTATTGTGATGTATGTCTTATTGAAGTTAAAGTTGGTTTTAAATGTATGAACGTTCCGGTTTTGTTGTATTTTAATGTGTTTTGTTTTGGTCTAAGCCTGGTAGGTTCTCCAAAAAGAATCTACGGCGCTGTAATATCTCCGTAAATCACGGGGGTGTTACAGAATATGGTATCAGAGCTTAGGTTTATGGATACCTAGGTTGTCAGTGTTTTGGGTCTGTTAAAATGAGTCGGTTGCTGTCTACGATATCATTGGCGTGCTACCACCCCGTGATGCCTGTGCTGGAAGACTCTTCGGATGTTGGTTGTTTCTTTCATTCGGAAGTAATTATCTTTGACATTGTGCAACCTACTGTTGTAATCGTTTCTTTGCTGAACCATTCTTATTCCTCAATATGCCGAGAGTTAGAGCTATCGATCAACGCGGCCGAGGCCGTGGCAGAGTAGCAGTATCTCAACCCGAAGATGTTCCTATTTCCGAGGCAATCAAGACATACAACAAACAGTTAGTATATGTCCAAGATCAGGTTAAGGATGAAATAGACAAGATACTTCATTTTGATGCTAGGATGAAACCGGAGCTCCGAAAGTATTTAGCAGGCCTTGGGTGTACTACTTTGAGAGAATATCAGGACATAGCGCTTGCTTATGAGATGGTTTCAGTTTCGGTTCCTACGGTTTTGAGCTCAAAGAAACCGAAATTTTCTGGTAGTTTCCGAGGCAGCGGATCGCGTAGGCCTCAACCTTATGCGCAATCTTCTGTTGGTTCCCCTCAGCTTAGTGGAGGAGTGCCAAAAGTTTGTTTTAATTGTTGAAATCCGGAGCATGTCAGTTCTCGTTGCACATTTCGCACCATCGATTGTTTTAAGTGTGGGAAGCAGGGTCATCGTGCGTTATATTGTGAGTCAGTAGGCAGAGTCTTCTCTAAACAGTCTCCTACTCCGGCAGGCACAGTTACAGGTCAGAAAACTCCGAGTGTCGGACGCGGTAGTGGAAGAGGTAAAACCGAGAACAGGGATGCTCCGAGTGCCGGATCAGCTCCACCCCGATTGTACGAAATGAGATAGACTGATGACGTAGGGGCTGCAACTACGTCTGGTATTGTTTATATTTTTATGAAACCGGTAGATGTATTGTTTGATTTTGGAGCTACTCATTCCTTTATATCATTATCTTGTGTGACCCTTTTGGGTCTTATCGGTCTCTCTGCTTGCGAACCTTTTATTGTTGGACTGCCGAGTGGGGAAAGGATAGTTGGGGATCGAGAGATTGTTAATTGTCCTATAACCATCAGCAGTAAAGATTGGTCATCTGATTTGATTGTGATTGATATGATAGGAGAGGATTTGATCCTCGGTGATGATTGGTTAAATTGGCATGGAGCGATAGTAGATTATCATCGGAAAATAATTTCAATAGTTGCGCCTGATGTAACCGAGCTGATCGGTCACCAAGAACCGGGTTAATCTCAGGAGTTTAGCTAAGAAAACCCAAAATGTATGAAGTATTGTCTTTCTCTCTTTCTCTAAAGTATGCTATAATCTCAGAATGTGAATCCCCTTGAAATCCCCCCTCTTCCTTTTATAGCAGGGAGATGTCTTGTTCTCTAAAATCTTCCCTGATTTTTAGAGAAGATCCCGGATATCCAGGGATTCGGGCTGCGATTTCCCATCCCTGGATTTCCGGGATTTCAAGGTATGGGCTCTCAATCCCTGGATCTCAGGGATCCTGTCAGATGAGTCGGTATGTTCTTTCCCGAGACTTCGACCTTCATGAGCTCGGAGGCCTTAGATCGGCTCCTATTATGAAAGATCACTTAGGTCGGGTCGTTCTTATTCAAATCCGTACTTCGGGAGACCTTTGAGGCCGGCAACCTTCTAACAGATGTCACAGGTCGGCGGGGCCTCCGAGGTCGGCGCCCTTCTAACAGATGTCTCAGGTCAGCGGGGCCTCCGAGGTCGGCGGACCTTTGAGGTCGGCAACCTTCTAAAGGATGTCTCAGGTCAGCGGGGCCTCCGAGGTCGGCGTCCACTTGTCTAAGAAAACCTCTTATTACTAAGAGGTCAGTACTCTGGCTTATATTGGTCCATGTTTTAGACCGGGTTTTCAGGGAGCGTGCATTTGGCGTCCTATCAGCGCCGGATGGTACTGAACACATCTTTGAAGGACAGAAACCTGGTACTTCTGGGAAGATTATCCGAGCCAAGAAGGCGATGAAATTATTGTGACAAGGTTGTACCGGTTATTGGTGCTACACATTGAAGTCAGAAATTGCCAAGGTGAACTTGTCCTCTATTCTCGTTGTTAATGAATTTCCAGATGTATGTCCAGATGACTTACCTGGGTTACCGCCACATCAGGACGTGGAGCTTACTATCGAATTAGAGCCTAATGCGGCGCCAATATCTAAGGCACCATACAGAACGGCCCCATCAGAAATGCAAGAGTTGAAGAAACAATTGGGTGAACCGCTGTACAAAGGTTATATTCGGCCTAGTGCGTATCCATGGGGTGCACCGGTATTGTTCATACGGAAGAAAGACGGATCTTTGCGGTTATGTATTGACTATCGTGAGTTGAATAAACTCACTATCAAGAACAAGTATCCGTTGCCAAGAATCGATGATCTATTTGATCAATTACAAGGGGCTACGGTTTTTTCAAAGATTGATTTGAGATCAGGATATTATCAATTATAGATTCAGGATTCAGATATTCCAAAAACGGCATTCCGAACGAGATACGGGCATTACGAATTTATAGTTATGCATTTTGGTCTGACGAATGCTCCGACGGCATTTATGCAACTTATGAACAAAACATTTATCGAATACCTCGATAAATTTGTGGTGGTGTTTATTGATGATATCTTAATTTATTCTAAGAACAAGACGGAGCATGCCGAGCACTTGAGAAATGTGTTGAGTATTTTGAGGACTGATAAGCTTTATGCTAAGTTTTCCAAGTGTGAATTCTGGCAGAAAGAAGTTGCTTTTATGGGACATATTGTATCGGCCGAAGGTATTCAGGTAGACCCTCAAAAGGTTGAAGCAGTCTTAGCTTGGGAGCCTCCATGGAATGTTAAGGAAGTTTGGAGTTTTCTGGGATTCGCTGGCTATTATCGTCGATTTGTCGAGGGATTCTCGAAAATTTCTCGACCGCTCACCCAATTACTGCAGAAAACTCAGAAATTCGAGTGGAGTGATGAGTGTCAGAGGAGTTGTGATGAATTGAAAAAGAGGCTGATTACGTCTCCGGTCCTAGCCCTAACACAAGGAACGGAAGGTTTCATTATTTATAGTGATGCTTCTAAACAAGGATTGGAATGTGTATTGATGCAAAACGAGATAGTAGTGGCTAATGCATCTCGGCAATTAAAGCTATACGAGATGAATTATCCCACCATGACCTTGAGTTATCCGCTGTGGTGTCTGCATTAAAAATTTGGAGGCATTATTTATATGGTTCTTCTTGTCGAGTGTATACAGATCATAAGAGCTTGAAGTATTTATTCACGCAGAAGGAGCTTAATATGCGCCAGAGGCAATGGTTGGAATTGCTTAAAGATTATCATCTCGACATTTTTTACCATCCAGGTAAAGCGAATGTCTTTGCCGATGCTCTAAGCCGCAAGTCAGTCGTGTTGCAGAAATTAGATTTACTTACCATACAACCGAAGCTCAGACGAGAGTTGATTGATTTGGAAATTGAAGTTTGACCTCAAGTAACTCAAGGACAATTATGTTTCCTTGAGGTCATGTCCTTCATGATGGAAGATATTAAATCTAACCAGTTAGATGATCGCTTATTTGTGCAGCTTTGGGAAGACGTTGTTAAAGGAAACTGGATTCTTACTCGATGAAGATGGAGTTCTTCGATTTCGAGGTAGAACTTGTGTACCTAAGCGGGATGATCTCAAGCAAGTGATTTTGAATGAAGCACATTATACTCCGTACTCGATTCATTCGGGTACAAGTAAAATGTATAAGGACTTGAAGAAAAAATTTTGGTGGCCGAACCTGAAGAAAGATGTAACGGAGTTCGTGTCGAAATGCTTGACTTGTCAGCAGGTTAAAGCTGAGCATCAAAAACCTGCCGGGAAGTTGCAACCATTACCAATTCCGGAAAGGAAGTGGGAAGACATCGCGATGGATTTTATTGTGGGAATGCCAAGAACGCGAACCAGAATGAATATAATTTGGGTAATTGTTGATCGGTTAACCAAATCAGCACATTTTCTGGGCATTAGAGATACTTGGGGACCAGAGAGGTTAACTCGTTTGTTCATTATAGAGATTGTGAGACTCCATGGTACCCCAAAGAGTATTGTTTCGGATCGCGATGGTCGATTTATATCGCATTTCTGGAAGGAACTACATAGAGTGCTCGGTACTAAACTAAATTTTAGTACCACTTATCATCCTCAGATGGATGGACAGTCGGAGAGAACGATCTAAACATTGGAAGACATGTTGAGGGCTTGTGCATTGGATTGGAAAGAGGATTGGGAGATTCATTTACCATTAATCGAATTTGCGTATAATAATAGTTGGCATAGTTTGATTGGAATGGCTCTATTTGAAGTATTATATGGAAGATGGTGTAGATCGCCAATTTTTTGGGACGAACCGTACGAGTTACTTGGAGTAGAACCGGACTTGATGATTCAAACCGGGAGAAAGTCGCAGTTATTCGACAAAGGTTGTTGACCGCCTAGAGTCATCAAAAGTCATATGTCGACGTTTGACATCGACCATTAGAATTTCAGGCAAGAGATCATGTGTTATTGAAAGTATCGCCGACTCGTGGAGTTATTCGGTTTTGTAAGAAGGGGAAGCTTAGTCCTCGTTATATTGGTCACTTCGAGATCCTAGACAAGTTAGGCGATGTAGCTTATCGACTAGCGTTACCTCCGACGCTTAGCCATGTTCATAACATGTTCCATGTTTTGCAATTGCATAAGTATGTTCCCGATCCATGTCATGTTATTGATTATCAAGAGATTGAAGTTAATGATGATGTTTCGTATGAAGAGCAATCGGTAGCCATATTGGAGCTGCGAGTGAAACAATTGTGACAGAAAGCGATTCCGTTAGTAAAGGTCCAATGGTTTAAACATGGGATTGAGGCCTCCAGTTCCCTGTGGGAGTGCTAAAATCGGTGCCGTCGTCAATCTCTTCTTCAATTCATCAAAGCTAGTCTGGCACATCTCGTTCCACTCAAACTTTTGGGTCTTCTGAAGTAAGAGTAAGTGGCCGGGAAATTTTGGAAAACCCTTCCATGAATCGACGATAATACCCAGCAAGTCCTAAGAAACTCCGGACTTCTTTCACGTTCTTAGGAGGCTTCCAATCCATAACTGCTTCAATTTTCTGAGGATCTACTCGGACTCCTTCTGCTGATACTACATGACTAAGGAACATTACTTCCTTTAGCCAGAATTCACACTTAGAAAGCTTGGCGTGCAATTGCTCGTGTCTCAAAAGGTCTAACACGATCTGCAAATGCTGTGCGTGCTCTTCTGGGCTCTTGGAATAAATCCGAATGTCATCAATAAATACAACCATGAATTTGTCCAAATACTCTATGAACACTCGGTTCATCAATTGCATGAATACAGCAGGTGCGTTAGTGAAACCAAACAGTATCACTACAAACTCATAGTGTCCGTAGCGAGTTCTGAATGCTGATTTTGGAACATCGGATTCCTTAATCCTCAACTGATGATATCCCGACCTCAGGTCGATCTTGGAAAACACAGTCGCTCCTTGCAACTGGTCAAATAAATCATCAATCCGTGGCAACGGATACTTGTTCTTGATTATCATCTTGTTCAGCTCTCGATAGTCAATACACAATCGAAGCGATCCATCCTTCTTCCGGACAAAAAAAACTGGTGCACCCCAGGGCGAAACGCTTGGCCGGATATACCCTTTGTCCAGTAACTCTTCCAGTTGCTTCTTCAATTCATACATCTCAGCAGGTGCCATATGATACGGCGCCTTAGAAATTGGTGTAGCTCATGGTTCCAGCTCGATGGTGAATTCTACATCCCGTCGTGGAGATAGTCTATGTAATTCGTCAGGAAATACATCCGGAAACTCGTTCACAACAGGAATGGATGAGAGTTCTACTTTTCTGTCTTCTTTCTTAATTGCGTAGCACCAGTATCTGGTACAACCATGTTTCAACAATTTGATAGCTTTCATCGCCTTGATCATCTTTCTGATCTTCCTGGTTTCCATCCTTCAAACAGAATTTCGGAACCATCGTCAGCTATCACTGAGATATTCCTCTTTCGGTAGTTTATAATAGCTCCATATCGATTAAGCCAATCATCTCTGAGTATCAGGTCGTCTCCTTGCATCTCTATCACAATCAGATTTGAGGGCTACTCTCTGCCTCCAAATGATACAGGGAAATCTCTAGTTTCTAAGTTTCCCACAATCCTCTCTCCACTCGATAAACCCACAACATAAGGCTCACAATTATGAAAACCAGAAATATTCAAACGATTTACACAAGACAAGGATATAAATGAATGCGTAGCTCCTGTATCGAATAAAATGCTAACTGGCTGTGAAAGGATCTAAACAGTACCTGATGCAACAACAGCATCATGATCGTCTGCCCTCCTCATCTCGTACAGATGTGGGGGAGCGGATCCAACACTCGAGGCTCCCTTGCGGTAGAATTGTCCTCTGCCTCGACCTCGACTGAAATTTTGGGGCAGCTGAACACTCTGCTGTGTCTGCTGAATACTTGCTTCCTTCTAAGCTGGCTGTGATGTACGGGTTCCATTAAACTTTGTGGCATCCTTTCAAAACATCTCACGATGCCTTTCTTGTCCGCAATCAAAACATGTAACTGAAGTATGGAAACAATCACGCCAAAGGTGGCCTGGGCGACCACAGTTAAAGCACTTCCTAGTTGTATCCGTCGTGGTTGATACTGCTCCGGAGTTCTTTCCGCTCTTATATGGGTGCGTAGGTTTCTTGAAAGAATGAAAAGACGACTGGGCCTTGCGGGGCCCACTGCTCTTGTGTGCTGTGAAACTACCAGAGACTTTATGTTTCTTGGATTCTGCAAACTTTTCCATCGCTGCTTCTTTGATTTCATACGCCAATGCTTTATCCTAATATTGACGGAGAGTGGTACATTCAAAACCGGACATGTACTTCTGAATTTCTGGTTTCATTCTCATATCAAAATGGATCATCATTTCTGCATCTGTTCTGACCAGATGTCGAACAAATGCCAGCTGCTGGGTAAACGTCTTAATCGCCTTAGATACTGGCACATCCGAAGGCTGAGCGGAGAAAAACTCCCGAACTTTGGCTTCCCTCACCGGACGAGGGCAGTACTGAGCTGCCATCATCAATCTAAATTCTCCCCAGTCGGCATCATGATCTACAGGCTGGATGGATTCTCACCACTCGGATGCTTCCCCTATCAGAAAGTACTGAGCTATAGAGGCTCTCCGGTCGTCTGGGCAATTAATCCCGGCAAAAATATTCTCCACTTCTTTTAACCAATGATCCCATGTCGGTGTCTCAGAAAATCCGTCGAATTTGGGTGGTTGCATCTTCGCCACCTCTTGCAGCCATCGGTCGCCTCGATTTCCCATGTCTGGGATACCTTACTGTCGATCTCCCTATTGTAATCCTACTGCCACCTGCATTCGGTCCACGATCTGGGCGAACTGAGTCATCTGGTTAACCACCTGATGAAGAATTTCGGGCACAGCAGGTTCTGGTTCGTTGTTAATAGATCTTCGTGGCTCGCCTGAGCTGTGGCTGGCCTGATTAGAAGGCGAAGCTTCTCTTTCGGCATTCCTTCGTCCGCATCCGCAACGGCGACCACGTCCACGTCCACCTCTCAACATACTGTAAGCATAAATACTCAATATACATGAAACAATATCGTTCAAATGTTTAAGTATAAAGAGGTATAATAGGTAAAGGACGAGATAGAGTTTAGGAACTTACAACCACTGTTTGCACGAAGACGTAGGCAGTATAGTGATGTTTTTCACAGCCGATTACCTCAAAAGACATATATGACCCCTATTTTAACCCAATGGCCAAGATATCCATAATCTTAGCTCCGATACCATATTCTGTAACACCCCGATATATTCAGGAATATTACACCGCCGTAAATCCTTTACATAAGAATTTACAAGGTTGGAGAAATGAAAAGACAACAACAGATACTAACATATGAAAGTAACTGAAATAAAATACAACAGTTCTGGGCCAATACCGAGAATATAAATATCCAAAGGAAAAATATTAATACATCACCAAATCCAATCATCACAAGCGACGACGTACTCGAGTACTTATTAAAACAACACAAACAACAGACAAATAGACCCGGCCGGAACATCACTCTGCACCCTCGTCATCATGCAGCTCTAGTGGTTGTTTCCCCGCTCTCCTGTATCCTGAACATAAATAAATGTTCACCCCCGAAGGGGTTAGCACAACGATGCTAGTACAAGTACCACAGTATATTATTCAACATCTCACGAAGAATAATAACAACATAAAAGTCAAAATGCCAACGAGTATCCTCCTACGAGAAACTCATAAATAACATACACAAATGATAATCACAACATGATATCACAACATACATATGGTATTTCCGACAATCCAGCGTTCACTGCCTAGAACCCACAATGATCCCGTCAGACCAACCCGTGGTGGAAAAACCCATCCGATGATTATGCGCACGCTAGCATAGATCCCCCGATGATCCCATCAGACCAACACGAGGTGGACATACAACAACGACATATATGCACAACAATATGTATAACATCGATATATAGAACAATTAAAGTACTTGCCTGACAAGAATAATACTTCCACAAATATCAAAACACTCGGAGGTCGCCCCTTCGATCAATCACGTAGCAAAGCTCGAACCTTAAACAAAAGAAATAATATAGATTTCATCTCACGTCATATGAACATCTAACAATCCAAATTACGGTCGGAAGTTCATAAAACGTATCCTGTCTGACATGCATAAAGTACGTTACATATCCTTTGTAGCGTATGTTAAACCTACTCGTTAGCATACGTAAGCTACGAAGTCTAGCGTACGCTAACCATGTATCGCCAGTTCCTCTCTGATCAGTCGACTGACTCGTCTGATGATGTAACGTACGTTACGTACCAAACGTAGTGTACGTTAACCTTGCCCGTTAGCGTACATAAGCTGCAGAGCATAGCGTACGCTAAACAAGCATCCGACAGTCTCTTACTGAACTGTCGACTGTTCTAATTTACGATGAAGCGTACGAAATCCTCAGTGATTAACGTACGTTACCCTTCTACATATCATGCTCATACAATTATGAATGATTATACGGATTAAAACATCTTCGAAATTCAAGGATACATATATCATCACAACACCATATTCAATCTCGATTACAATTCTCATGTGAAGGTCGGTGATCTAAGGTTGATGCACTAGATTCCAATATCAACATTATATTCAAACTTTATCTTAAAGATGAACTAATCAATCCAACTTATAAGAAATGATACAACTTTTGATGATTCTATCTTAAGTCCATTTTAGCAAAGGTGGCATCAACACTAAGTCAACGATCAATATGATGATAACATTCGACATGAATTATCAATCTCAGAACACTATTCTCATCATTTGACATAACAAGATTCCAACTACGATATTCCCAACAATGATAACTCAATCATAATCATCCCAACTTCTAAACATGATATTTTGTTGCGTAAGTCATCTAAGTGATCTACTATTCTCGGTAGTATGATCATAACATCCCTAAGAACATGAATCCAAGGTTGGGGATAGCATAACATACCTTAAGATGAAGAAAACACTGAAACAATAGGTAGAGTCCAACTCCGGTTGCTTGTGTGCCAAATCAAGATATTTCTTCTCTTCAATGATCAAGCATAAGTGATATCCAATCTTCAAAGATCGAGTATAGATGGCCTATGGATGTTTATGAAGGAGGGGACGCTCTATGGACTTCAAAGAAATGAAAGGCAAGTGAAGAAAACGTAGACATAATAAAATGGGGTGCTGTCCATTTTATAAGGTTTCTATCTTTACGTACGTTAGCCTTCCACGCATAACGTACGTTAACTATTTAGCGTACGCTACCCTGATGTCCTTAGCTTACGCTAACGAGTGTTGACTCCAAAATTGTCCAGGTACACCCACGGGAATCTTATCCGGACCCATGTCCGGCTGGCGCATGTGCTAGCCGCCCAGCTCAATTATTGGCTATTTAACGTGTGCTGTGCTACATTCATAGCGTACGCTAACTCTGATGGATAACGTACGTTAAGCTTCTTTCTTAGCGTACGTTATCACGTATTTGTATGAGAAAATTTACATGTTGCCATACTCATGTACATGGATACAAATACGAGAAATATCATACTTTGATTATCGATATCACAATTTCGAATAATGCAAGGTCCAATTATAGATGAAATACTCAATAAATAATCCGGATATTACAGATATACTTTTGTGTATTCAGGTACAGGTCCAGTGGGAGAGCCAGCACAGGGCGGACACGAGCTTGGTGGGCAGCATTGATATCATGCACTATTTTGAGTTGGAGGTCGTATGGTCATGGTCAAAGTCGTGTTTTGGTTTTGTACTTGCGCGGGTACTGTCCGATGTTGTATGTCGTGTCATTGTTGATGGTTAACGATGTAGTTGTATTCCAGTTGTGAACGGTTGTATTGGTTATGATCCTATGGGATGATACGTTGTTCGGTATTGTGATGTATGTCTTATTGAAGATAAAATTGGTTTCAAATGTATGAACGTTCTGGTTTTGTTGTATTTTAATGTGTTTTGTTTTGGTCTAAGCCTGGTAGGTTCTCCAAAAAAAATCTACGGCGCTGTAATATCTACGTAAATCACGGGGGTGTTATAGTATCGGAGCTTGGGTTTTGTGAAACCCGGGTATGTGTGTTATGTGGATCTATTGGTACGGTAGTAGCGTGACTTTTGAAAAATATTTTTTCTGACTTTTGAGTCAAACCGATTTTTGGAGGTTCCAAAATTTTTGAGATTTTTTCAAAATTGCTATAATTGCGATATTGGTGTATGTTGGTATTGTGTTGAGACTTCGTATAGGAGTCGTATGCTAGTATCACGGGAGATCATCAGCTTCACGCACCTGTAAGTATATTGTTTTGGTTATTCGCTTGTGGAAATGAGTGATTGCTTTCGTGATGAGTTTGAAATTTTTGGTTGAGATGTTGTTTGTGACAGGATTGCAAGTTTCGAGGATGAAACTTATTTTAAGGGGGATATTATGAAATATCCTGGAATTTCAGTATAATTTTTTCACGTTATTTTATCTGAGATATATTAGATAGCGTGGTATCTATACAGTATGGATAAATAATTTGAGAACTGAGACAGCTGTATTGTATAATGGATGTAGTTGGTCGACAATTACATTTGAGGATATCGTGTATCAGATTGTCTTAATTTTGATATGAGGTATATCATATGAGAATATTATTGGGATGAGTATACATATACATCATGTTGATACGACAAACAGGAGGAGTTATAATTGGCTAAGTACATAAGCCATAACGTACGCTAAGTTCAGAAGCTAACGTATGCTAATATGCTAATTATAGCGTACTCTACATAACATGCATTGTGTATGATATGGGAGGAACCAGACAGAGGAATATATACCTGACATGTGGAGCCCAGAGAACGACTGGCGTGCGAAGATACAAGTCAACAAAGAAGTTAACGTACACGATAGATTGCACATTACGTACGTTAAATGAGTATATTACTATAGTAAGTCAACTTTGAGTTACGTACGCTATGGCAAAGGCTTTGCGTACGTAAGTTATTGAACGAAATGAGGCAGTAGCCTCTGGACTGCCTTTGCGTATGCTATCAAGGTCATATAGCGGACGTAAGATGTTGTTGCGTATGTTAAGCATTGCATGTCGCGTACGCAAGTCATTGAATGAAATGAGGCAATGACCTCTAGATTAGTGTTATGTAAACTATCAAGATTGGACAATGTACTTAAGGAGGGTTACGTATGTTAGGTTCTTCATGTAGCGTACATAATATCTGAAGTTTATAAATATGTGAGACCTCCGTCACTTCGGCATTTTCGAGAAGTTCAACTTCGTTTCTTCGCCCTTCAACCCTACGAGTCCAATTTTGGCTCTTCTAAATTAATTGTGAGCTTGAGAGCATGGATTGGAGCTTCAGATATGGAGTTATTGTTGATTCTTGTGGTGTTCGATTGTGTTGTTAATCTTCATGAGGCTGTTATAATTGATCGTTTATAATTGTTGTGTTGCGGTTGAGACTGACGAGTTCGTGGGTTGCTTTGGTCGGGGCTGAGGAGCTCGTAGACAAAGGCAGTAGAATTGGTGACGGCTTCATCGTATCGGTATCGAGGCAAGTTTATACTTGTTCAGTCATAATATTTAATGAATGATTTTGATTTCATTTCATTTATAATTCATATAGTAATGATATTATAAATATAAATTGTGGACGTTCGAGCCATTGTGTTGGCAAAGGAAATTACTCTCGTCGGAGTTAAGGCATGTGATATCTTGCTCAGACCATATTAGTTTAATTTATGAAATTCTAAAATGAGTATGCATCGTTGTTTGGTGGATTTTGTGTGTTGTCTTTCTTTAGAAACTGTAATATTAATGGGCCGATATGTTGGGGGTAAAACTTGAATGGTACCCGCGTGGAAATGTGTTTAGGGATAAAACCTGAATGGTACCCACGTCCGGAGTATTCCTGTGTATATGCTTCTGTGACCCTTGGTTGCGACCTTGGGAGTTTGTGTTGATAGAAAAGACAACGTTGAGCATTCTGTGGACTATTATCTAATTGGAATAAGATATTGTGGTCGTGTCGGTCTTTCATTATCGAGTTGCGTTATTCACTTCGGTAAGTCCTTTTGATCCTTTTTGGATATGTGATTCTTTGAGTTTCATTGTCATATTGTATTGTGCTATATCTGGAGTCATGTAGGATTTTCAGGGCGGGCACATATAGTCATGTGTTGGTTTTTGACCTCACATTAAGCTGTGAACACGATACGTACTTCGTGAGACTGATTAGGTACAAGACTACACGTGTATTCGATCGATACCTGTTGTTGGCTTGTGCACGAACACATTACTGGATCGGGCGTACTGTGACATCCATGTTGAGCCATATTGATTGGTCATTCATACTCCCTATATGATTAGTTATGTTCGATAGTTTGCGACTGGTTGTTCATACGCCCGTAGGGTATGTTCGACAGTCGGGTTTGTTTCTTGAGATCCACTGTATGTGTTTTGTATAACATTTTGAGAATTTTATTCTCCCATGTATCTGTCCCTGTGGTTCTTTTTTGATCTTGTTGTAGCTTGCCATGTGATGGTATTCTCGGTTATTATTGATCTTTCGCTGGTAGTATTGGAGTTTATCACATTGATGTATTCTTGGTTGTTTTTTGACCTTTGGTTGGTCATTGTTATTGATCGTATGAACATTCAGACTTTGCATTGATGTTTTAGGACTCGTTGTCATTGTTTTGGGGTAGTTGATCTACAGACGTGTTGTGTATTATTGGTTTTTATCAGGATTGGGATTTGATTGTGTGAATTGACAGACAGGATTGGCACGGATGGGTTATTCCATGCTTGAGTTATGATGATGTTTTGAGGATTTTCGGTATTGACTAGATACAGTATAGAGGTTAGGTTTTGGTTTTGTTTCGTCATTTGAGAATGGGGAATGTGAATTATGGTAATGATTGATTTGGTATGGATTACCATGAGTTGGTTATGTTATGATGGTGAGATTACAGCAGTAGTATTCTTACTTGGTTATTACATTGGTATGTAATTTTTTATGATGATGTGATCGTTATCATTGTTGAGTATTGTGGCTGATACCGTCGTGGGCTTTATTTTTAGGTACTCGGAGATCGACTAGTAGCGGTCGTGAAGAGATGAGCTTCCCGGGTGATACTGGCTATGACATGTAATCGAGAATCGAGTATTTTACTGGTTGTTATTTTCCACTGCAAATGTATTTCTACCGTGTTTACACCAACTGCATGTGTATTTCAAAATGGCTTTCTGGTATTTTACCAACTTGTGTATACTTTTAAAATGGCCTTTTGGTATTTTGAAAACTTGGGTTTATTTCGTAAAACCTATTCCCTAAACTATTTTATTGGTATATGTAAACGGTGGCATAATGAACATTTTGAAACTGTCGAGTTTTGGCATTTGGCCTTGAATTTTTAAATGGGATTCTTATGGTATTTGGAAAATAGATTTTGGAGACTATTCGAGTATTTGAAATATATTACCGTCTTTAGCCTCTTGGCGTGTTTGAAATGATTGTGACAATGATTTTTAGTCTTGTGGGTTCTGACGTGGGCCCCACGGTGATGTAATATTCCTAGTTGGTTTTGGGGGTGTTACATTATGCGAGCAAGCAAGTCACATCTCACTACAAGAAATATAGAGTCCAAAGAAAGGAAAACTCACTATATGGAGGAATATGATCTACACAAGTCCCTCTATGTCAATTTCATAGTCACCAATCATTGAAATGTGTCATAAGAGCCACAGTCTATAGAGGCACCCCCATTTATGATTGAATCTTAGTATTATATTTACTTTCTCGTTTATATTTGTTATAGTTGCCTCAAGACGAATGTATTGGTGTTTTATTTTCAATAATGGTGTGATGCAACGTTGTTTCATGAACAAGATATTAATATTGCTTACGTTAGATTCTTAGCTTTATTTCAAAGTACTGAATAATGCTTGAATGCCAGTGGTTCGAATTTTCACTCTCTTCTAAGGAATGAATTGAGGAGAACTTGAATGTTATTAGAATTAGGCTTCTTTTATTCATCGAGTAAGTCGTCTGCCAAACCTCGGTAACTACGATGATTGGGTCCTCCCAACTCATCAAAGGGCGAGGTAATGCCCAATTCTTAATGCCTAGATGGTAGTCTTCCAAGTTATCGATGCTGTGTATACACCTAGAGCCCCTTGAACCTCACTTAGCTTCAATAATAAACGTATCAATTGTTTCCATGTTGAAACCCACTATGAGAATGGAATTGAGTTTCTTTTATTAATTCTAATGAATGTGGATGTATACGCATTTTAGAAAAACTCATGAGTCAATCTAGTGGACTGTACTTCACTACTATTAGGTTTTCAAATCCTATGTTGTCACCAATAATGTACTTTGTGACATAGGCTCATATAGGCTTTGGCATGGTAGACTAGGTTATCCTGATCAAAGTATGATGATCCGTATACTAAAGAACTTGTACGAACATCATTTCTTTTCGAGCGAAAAAGTGGCAACAACTCGACATAAAGAACAATATTGATGTTAATCGTGTTATGTCATCTAAAGAACCGGATGCATATCAAATGCACACCACTTAGGTTTGCAAATCCTGCTCCTTAGCCAAAGTAGGAGTGGGACCATCCTATGCTAAAGAAATAAAAGCAAGCATTCCATTCTTACGCCGAATATAAGGGGATATTTGTGGACTCATCCATCTAATATGCGAACCATTTATGTATTTTATGGTTTTGGTGGATGCTGATAAGTGTCAATTTTATACACTTATCCGTGATTAGTATTGATATATTCCACCCATAATTATGAGCTAGTCTACTCTCTTTTTCTTTAAATTAATTAGTTTTTAATAAATTTATTTTTATAGGATGAAGATGTAAATTTAGCCTTAATCGGATTGAATTACTGATTTACTCAAGAAATAACATGTTTATAAAATATTCTATACATTTCGTTTTTATGTATTCATGTTGTAGATATTTTCGATACGAGTTCGACAGTCTTTCCGGATTCAAAATCAGAGTTATATATCAAAAGTTATCATCCGAAGAAGATTTGAAGCGAAAACGCAAGAGTCTAAGAAATTCTAGGCTGAAAATAAAGTCTGAAAATCCATACAGGTGTACAAATAAAGTTACGGCCGTAACTCACACAGCAACTAATGTGAAAAAGCCGAAGCCATGTTACGGCCGTAACATACAAAGCATACGGCCGTAAGTCCTCTATGTTATGGCCGTAACATCTGAAAGTTACAGCTGTAACTCTTGACATATGTATGATCATTTTTAAATCTTTTATACTTTTGGTCTATTATTGAGGGGATGGATGGCCTTGATCCAATCTAATGTAATAATGCTGGAGTTTTGGAGCTATTAGATGACTTTAGGTGTATAAATAGACCCCTTAGATCCATCACTTATCATCCTTCATCTTATATTTTTCCTACTTTGTAATATTTTTCTTTGTGTGAAGAACACGCTTGTGTTCTTCAGAGTGTATGTAATAGTAGTTTAGCTTATGTTATTGAGGGAGTTTATTGCTTTTTTTCTCCTTTATCTACTAAGGGAGTTAGTATCAACTCTTTCCCGTTTTCAACTAATAATGACCACTCAAGCTTGTAATATGTTGAATAAAGCCTTCATGGGCTAAGTTATCCTTAGTTGGGATTATAAACAAGGTTTGTCATGTTATTTAAGTTTGTATAAAGATCTATTATGGATTACTTATTATTGTGTGTGATTTTCATTGTTTTACCTATCTTTATTTATTTGGCCAATAAATGATGATATTTATGGTCTTCATATATTTTGAAAGAAAATATGTTGATTAGATCAAATGATTTTCACTCTAAGTTGTTCTAGAGGATAAAAATATACCTCTAGACCTTAGATGATTCTTTGAGTTATTTTCATGAAACCTAATGCTATGTATTGAAGCCAATCAACATAGAAATATAGTGGATTGATTCAATATATAAGAGGCGTTTTGACATTCGAAAGAGGAACTATCTTTTTAAGGAAAATCGAATCTACACAGCATAATAAGTAAATACATCTTTTGATCTCCTATACATCTTCTATAACTAATGATGAACTAAGTTTATAATCCCAACTATTTTAAGTGAACTCTTTTACTTATTTATATTTTAGAACTATTATTGCATTTTCCTTGCAATTGTCAAACCAAACTTTTAAATTATGTGTTTCTCTATCATCTAAATCTCTATAACAAATACATAAAGTGTTTAATTCAATATATAACTTAACTTCCACATGGGATCGATAAACCGGAATCAAAAAGTCCACTTACTACTTGATACAATATCGTGCACTTGCGATAGTTACACAAAAGACGTGTCAAGTTTTTGGCGCCGTTGCCGGGGAAGTATATGTTAGGAGTATGGCCACGAATGCCACTCAGGAGATGTATGAGTGAGGGCATTGTACTTGTTATTATGTAATTAATATTCTAAAGGCAATGTATGTTTCTTTAGTTACTGGCATTCCTAACTCGTAAATATATATAGAAACTAGTCCGTGTATTTGAGAGCAAAACATTCCACTCCTTATTGGATAAGGGGGTTGGCACTGGAAAGGTTTATAGCTCAAATAGTTAATCATTCGCAAGTCGATGAAACTTGACTGGGTGTTAAGTTTATGTGAAGACTTGTATGACGTGTTCTTTGACATGGAGAGTGCCTATCGAACACTAATGGTCAGTGGGAGCACACGTTATATGTAACACCCCCAATCCACTCAGGGATATTACACGCCGTAGACCCTTTTCGTCAAGGATCTACCAGGCTGGTAAACAACGAAGAACATCTCAACAATGCCTTTAAGGCTAAAATGATTCAGTAGATCGATTTGGTCTTTCAATAAATATATACAACTCAAACACATTACATGCCCACGCAGGGGTCGAATACAACACACTCCCATACAACAAGAAGGAATACTGCAGCGGAAATAAAATACAACTAAACCAATGACATCATACGGATCCTCGTGTGATTAGTATCGTTCATCTTTCATCATCCTTCGTGCCGACCCTGTGTTATGCTCCCAAACCTGAATGAAAAAACAGACATCCACCCCCCGAATACTCGGGGGTTAGCAAAACTCAACTGTTTTGCTAGTGCAAGAACAAAGTGCAAATACGAGCCACACAATACAAGTTCCAAGGACAATAATAACCAGGAATCCTCAAAGATCCAAACGTAACGAAAAAAAATACCTCCCGAGGCAAGAGTTTGGGTAAACATTCCAAAACCGAAAGATCACAACTCGAGGGAAACAATTTATAAAACAGTTTAAAATGCCACCGAGAGTTTTAATAGAAAACAATTTAGGATTACCGAATCCTTATCTTTCAAAAATCAACAGGGGTCACAGCACAAAGGTTTTGTTTTCACAATTGAAACCAACAACAATACACAAGGTTAAAACCCATGTCATTCATCCTCGACGGACATAAAATACACACGCACCCGTGAAGTTTCACTTGTGAATCCAGGGCAAAACCAATGGACTTCCTCTGTGGCCCCGTCGAACCCTCCCGAGGTGAGCAAACACATTCACAAAACATACACACGCACTCGTGAAGTTTCACTCGTGAATCCTTGGCTATACCATTGGACTCCCTCCGTGGCCCTGTCGAACCCTCCCGAGGTGAGCAAACACATTCACAAAACATACACACGCACTCGTGAAGCTTCACTCGTGAATCTAGGGCTATACCATTGGACTCCCTCCGTGGCCCCGTCGAACCCTCCCGAGGTGAGCAAACACATTCACAAAACATACACACGCACACGCATCGCCTAGGACCGGGACGAAGCCACAAATCCCACTCGAGGCCCCGTCGGACCCTCCCGAGCTGGCTAGAGAAACAATCAAGCACACGCATTGCCTAGGACCGGGACGAATCCACAAATCCCACTTGAGGCCCTGTCGGACCCTCCCGAGCTGGCTAGCGAAACAATCATGCACAAATAATATATCACACCAAGGATATCCAAACAATTCACCCAGAAGCAACAACCGCAAGGCACGACAAAATTGACAAATCACAACGCACCGAAAAGAGATAATATATGTAAATATATTATCAAAGCATAATAACAACAACAAGCAAATTCATAGTGTTCACTTAACCATTCACAGAGCACAATATTCACAAAACACACGCGTTTTGAAAGTGAGCCTTTAACGAGGCTAAACTGAATCTTTTGAAAGTTCAAAATCAAACGATCAAACAAACAAATAGAGACGATCACTAATTATCATATCCACAAAACAAGAATTGTATGGACAAGGTACTTGCCTCAAAATCACGATCGCAATGAGACGACGGATGGGATGCGGTCGAATAGCCCCGAACCCCCGAACAATATCAAGAACGCGATAGCACCACGAGTACTACGAGAATAACACCACACGAATCATCAATCACCGAACGGGATTCAACATCGGAATCCTCGAGCACCTATAATCCTCCGAAAGGAATAATAAAAGATGATTACGACGATAATCAAGGCGAAACAATGGAAATCCCAACAAACTATCGAAAGGAACTCATTGGGGCATTTAATCGAACACTAAATGTTCAATAATTCCCAAGAACACTGGAATCGTCAATCGAGTTAAACAAACTCGATATATGGATATACAATCCGTGAAACATGATTAATAACATCATACTATGCCAAATGATGTATCAAAATCGGACTAGAATCGAAATCAAGAACAATTCCCCAAAAAGTCAACTTGAAGGAAAATCAAGAAATATACCTTGATTCGACGAAGAACACGGATTGGATGATGATATAATCAACAAAAAATCTTCCAAAATGCCTTGGAATTGAGTAGAATCGACCAAGAACTCTATTTCCCGTCGCACCCGTCTGATAGCCGCAAGAAAAGTGAAGAAATGAGCAAAAACCCGCTGCCAGGCCTTATATAGCCGGACACTGCCGGACGTTTACGGCCATAACCGGCCATGGCCTTATGTACGTAACAGGCCAGGCCGACCAAACTGCCCCAATCTGCCGGCAGTGTTACGTACGTAACCGACCATGGGCTTACGTACGTAACAGGCCTTACGGCCATAACTGCTGGGACCCTTACGGCCGTAACCGGCCAGGTGTGCCAATGCCCAGCACGTGTGGCCATGACTCGGCCGTGGCCAACTCCGTCGGTCCGAATGACCCCGAAACCCGAACCTGAATCGATGATACGGTTACGAAGTACTCGCAATGACGAATCCAAGCGCTAAGAGAACACACGATTCCGACCACCCGAAGGATCGAAATTCGACAATGGAAAGTAATTACCCCAAACTTTGGAAACTTACGAAAACGGCCCAAAACGCCTGAAAATCACGATATGTGATCGAATAACCAAACCGAAGTTCGCAACATGAATAATAACATTAAATGAACTTACGAGAAACTCAAAACAACAGTTTCAGATGAGATTCGCAAGAATCGAACTCAAGTGCGGAAAAGCCGCTCAAAAACACGGAACTCAATAAAACGATACCGAAACGAACTCGGATGACAAAAAGAGCAGAATTAATCATTCTCGGAATGACGAAACGGTCATGAGCGAGTCGTTAAAATGGACTTCCGCCGAAAAAAGAAATTACCGAAAATCGAAATTACGGGTATTACATTATAGGTATGCTAATTAGATTAGAATACTTGAACTGACTCACCCATGATTTGTCACACATATTTCACCTCGGGACAGTCAATGATGGAATCAAAAGGTTGTGATAGGTATTCGTGAACCTTCGACTTGAGGAGTTGGTAGGAATGTGCTTGTGACGTTAAGATTTTCATTAGAGTAGTTCGACCCAGAAAACTGGAAGGTGGGGGTCAATCTTGATGTACGTCTTGACGGGCAAGTAGAAGGTCCTACTGAATACCAAGATAGAATTCTTTCTCCTGTTAGTGAAGGGGTTATATGTCCTATGCAGTTATTGGCAGATGAGATCATTAGTCTTTGGCCAAAGCATTGGAGCTAGTTGTATTGGATACACGAGAGGTCGATGATCTCAATTTGCATTAACTCATGCATAGCGTCAAGTACAGATAGGGTTTGACTGACCCATACCATATAACTTGATCGGGACATTTGAAAGAAGGGTTTAAACGTTTACTGGTATTCACGACAGAATGGTTCTTGAATGATCCCAATCATTCGTTCTCAGTTGGGGTACAGTTTAGGCCGCCAGGCTGGCTAGGTGTGTTAGATTGATACCGCCACTAGAAGGGGGGTTGAATAGTGCGGTTAAGAGTATTGTACTCTTTTCGTGCGGAAGCAAAAATATCGGAGTAATAAAAGTGCGGAAAAGAAAGAACACAAGGAATTGTTCGAGAGGTTCGGCTATTAACGAAGCCTACGTCCCCTACCTAGTTT
The DNA here is from genome assembly GCA_033398695.1 of Orobanche coerulescens. Taxonomy (NCBI): domain Eukaryota; kingdom Viridiplantae; phylum Streptophyta; class Magnoliopsida; order Lamiales; family Orobanchaceae; genus Orobanche; species Orobanche coerulescens. Next base: position 87,661,447 of record CM065811.1, on the reverse strand, counting down.
TATCGACTAGGACTTTTCTTAGAACTTGGAATTTGCACTTTGTAGTTTAGTGCCAACTTCTTACAACTTCTTGATTTCCAGGCTCAAGAATAACCTCACAAAAACACTCTTGTTTTTCTAGGTACAAGATAACCAATACACAAAATAAGTGCGAGTAGAAACTCGGCTTTCACGATATATCGCTCTTAGATACAAGAATGAAGATTGGAAATTATAGAACAAATCTTCTCGTATCACAATCTAGAATAAGAATATCTCTCAAAATATTTGCTTGATATTGCTTGAGTATGCTAGTAGGCTCAGAATGCTTGTGTGTCTTCAATCTCCATGAAGGTGGCTATTTATAGCCTTCTTGAGCTCAATTTCCCGTTGGAACAGTTTAACTGGTTACGTCGTTATATCTTTGTAGATTAAATGCGTTAAATGCGTTACGTACGTTATATGATCCGAATAACGTCCGTAATGAAAGTGCCGAAACTGTCCAGTGAAACATGATGAAATGCGTTACGTACGTTATGAACCTCATGGTTACGTACGTAATATCCTGGTCAAAGATCCGTTGATTGAGACGACTTTTTGCAACGGCTAGTGGCTTTTCCAACGGTCAGAATAATTCAAGCCTTACGTACGTTATATATCTCCGGTTACGTACGTTACCTGTACAGAAAAACTTACGAAAATAGTGAATGTTACGTACGTTATAAAAGATGCGTTATGTACGTTAACTGTAGAATGTTACGTACGTTAATGTGATGTGTGTTACGTACGTTAACTGAAGAAATAATATGTTTTAAGTAAATTTTGGTTTTAATAACACATCATCAAAATGATCTAAAAAATATTTGTTCCAACAATCTCCCCCTTTTTGATGATGACAAAATTTACGTATGTGAGTTTTTGAAAACATGATTTTAATAAAAATTAAAATCTCCCCCTGAACATGAGCACTGCAACAATTAATATGCTCCCCCTGAAAACGCGCACGGGTTATTTCAAAAGTTGATTTCAAAAACGATACATATTATTCTCCCCCTTTTTGTCATTAACAAAAAGTTGAGAAAACCTGCAAGAGACATCAATAATACGCATAATAATCAACATAAACGAAGTCAATGATTAAACAAAATTATAACCAAAATGATGCATAAAAAGATAGTCATTACAGTCAAAACATAAACATGAAATGTTTGGTCTTTTAATAAAACAGGAAACATCATCATCAGAAAGGATAGCCCGACTAGTCAAGGTCCGCATCCGGCGGTGTCGGCGGTATCCCAAAATGTGTGCAGATGTTCTTCACCATGATCTTGATGTCGCTCATGTCCTTCTCAAGCCTATCCATTCGAGAAGCCATCTGGAAAGAAGAGGATTCCGGACGAGGACGGGAGGAACCAAGCTGAGATGACGGACGAGGTCTAGTATGTTCGATCCCCCTCGATGTGATCCTCTCCTCCGGTCTCGGAAGAGTGCCCCCATCTATGAGCCGATCATCATCCTTGATATACGCAAAGTATATCCAACCACGATTTCTCGTGCGAAGATACCTCATCGTCCGTAACATCCCCTCGGTGACGAGGCTCCCCCTAGGAATCGGAACCCCGTGGACCCCAGACAGATCAACTCCAGCTTTCTCAAAAATTTCAGTTAAGATAGAACCAAACGGCATTCCTGATTTTCTCTGTCGATCAACTTTCGCGTAGCTCTTTTTGTAGAAAATTTGACCCTTTTCCACGAACCATTTTAGCACAATAGACGCGAAGTTGACTTGGTGATCCTTCCACACATGATAAATGATCTCCATATCGATATTCACCAGTCGAAGCTGAGCATTTACTTTAGGCATAAGACAACGAGTGATAGCATCATGGAGCAAACAAATGTTTATCCCAAAGTCATTGTTTTCGAACCGCCCAGAATGAACATTTAAAACGGCTTTGTCCGACAAAAAAATCACGAACTTTGGACTCGTGAACACCATAGCTTTCATCATCGGACCAATCGTTAATGACTTCGTCCGGAGGAGCAAACTCTCCCTTGCATCGAAAACCCTCATTAGGGAGACCAAAAATCTCCGAAAGCTTCGCCTCATCAAAGGATATTGATTTACCACGCACAAGAGAATTAACAACAGCAAGTCCGTCGGCATCATAAGTGACAAAAAAATTCGCATAAAACTCTTTTACACATTCCTCATAAATTGGTCGAGCAAGACTAACGAACCGATTTATCCCAAGCATATCGAAGAATTCTTCGATAGCAACACCAGCACTGTTCAGAGATTCAAAATCAAAGTGGTGACTCGGAGTTACCTCTTCGTCAATAAGGATTTCGTTGAAAACTTTCATGGCTTGAGCATTCCGAAATGATAGATCGCCGGAAGCCGTGGAGGATGTTTGGGAGGTTTCTCCTCTTCTCTTTTTTCCGGTTCTGGATGCCATGAGGATTGAATCGGTCGAAAAGTGAAGGTTTGATGGATAATCTTGAAGTTTTGATAGATTCGCCGGAACACTTCGTTGCTGTCGCTAGGGATTTGTAGGGAATGAAAAGGGAACTGACGATGTGGGTTTATATATGTTAGGGTCAACGATCGCTTACGTACGTTATATCCCTTATGTAACGTACGTAACGTAAAAACCTAAACTTTCTGGAGTGAAACCTGCATTTCGTTACGTACGTAACGAACCAATCTCTAACGTACGTAAGGTCCTATTACGTACGTAATGGACCGCGTCTACCGTACGTAAGCAAGACCAAATGAATAGTCTTTTCCTTTCGATGATGTCCCGATTTAAATGACCATTTAATGTGACTATGATGAGTATGCAATATTTAAAAATGATCAGCATGTCCCATTCCTAAATTTATGCGAATAAAGTTGAAAGCTTCTTCGGGTAATGGTTTTGTAAAAATATCCGCCAATTGTTCATTAGTACCAACAAATTGGAGACGAATATTCCCGTTTTGGACATGGTCACAAATAAAATGGTGACGAATTTCGATGTGTTTTGTCCTACTATGCAAAATGGGGTTTTTACTTAAATTAATGGCACTTGTATTGTCACAAAAAATAGGAGTATTTTTAAGTTCGATGCCATAATCAAGTAATTGATTTTTGATCCAAAGAACTTGTGCACATGCACTTCCATGACCACATATTCGCTTTTTGTGGAAGTAGCGACACTAGTCTGTTTCTTACTTCCCCATGAAATTAAACATGAACTCATAAAATGACACGTTCCGGTGGTGCTTTTTCTATCAATTTTACATCCACCGAAATCGGCATCACTATATGCAAAAAGTTGAAAATCAATGCTGGAAGGATACCATAGGCCTAAACCAGCAGTATATTTTAAATATCGAAAAATTCGTTTACATGCTATGAGATGAGATTCTTTAGGGTTAGCTTGAAAACGAGCACATAGACAGGTAGCAAACATTATATCAGGTCTAGATGCAGTTAAGTAAAGTAAGGATCCGATCATACCTCGATACTGTTTTTGGTCAACAGATTTACCTTTTTCATCTTTATCGAGTTTAAGAGTGGAAGACATAGGAGTGGATATTTCTTTGCAATCTTCCATCTTAAATTTCTTTAGAATCTCGTTGACGTACTTGGATTGGTGAATGAATATTCCGTCATTGAGTTGCTTAATTTGGAGTCCGAGAAAGTTTTTCAACTCTCCCATCATACTCATTTCGAACTCTCCCTTCATAAGATTTGAAAATTCTTTGGACAGAGTTTCGTTAGTTGCACCAAAAACAATATCGTCCACATAGATTTGACAAATTAACATATCATCATTTAAGACCTTAATGAATAGAGTATTATCAACATTACCTCTTTTATAACCATTTGAGATAAGAAAAGAGCTTAGACGATCATACCATCCTCTCGGAGCTTGCTTTAATCCATAGAGAGCTTTATGGAGCTTGTACACATGATCCGGATGATCATAGTCTTCAAAACCCGGAGGTTGCTTGACATAAACTTCCTCCTGGATGATTCCATTTAGGAACGCACTTTTTACATCCATTTGATGGAGTTTGATCTTCTTGTATGCGGCAAAGGCACAGAGAAGACGAATAGCTTCAAGACGAGCAACAGGAGCGAACGTCTCTTCATAGTCCAAGCCTTCTTCTTGATTATAACCTTGGGCTACCAACCTCGATTTATTTTTAATAGGGAGACCATCATCATCGGTTTTGATTTTATGAACCCATTTGGTACCAATGATTGATTTGTCTACCGGTGCCGGAACTAATTCCCAAACTTTATTTCTTTCGAATTGGTTTAGCTCTTCTTGCATAGCAATAGCCCAATTCTCATCATTTATGGCCTCATCGATATTCTTTGGTTCTGTAAGAGAAATAAATGCAATACAATCATTTATATTTCTCCTAGTTCGTACACCTTCATCGATTTTTCCGAGAATTTGTTCCATCGGATGGTCTTTCACATTTGCCCAATCTTTAGGAAGGTTGTAAGTATTTTCCTCCTGTTTGTCCGAGCTTACGTCGAGCTTCTCCAACTCCTTTGATACTTCGGATACTTCTTTAGCTGGAACCATACCTGCATCATCATCAAAAACAACCTTTCTCGGGGGTAAAACTGTATCATCGAATTTTACATGAATGGACTCTTCTACCGAGCCTCTTCTACAATTAAATACACGATAAGCTTTACTATTAGTAGAATAACCAAGAAATATTCCAATATCTGATTTAGAATCGAATTTACCCAAATTGTCTTTTCCATTATTATGAATAAACACTTTACAACCAAATGGATGAAAATAAGATAAATTGGGCTTTTTACCTTTAAAAATCTCATAAGGAGTCATCATTTTGTTCCTCCTGAGATGGACACGATTTATAGCATAACAAGCAGTGTTAACGGCTTCGGCCCAAAAGTATTTAGGAAGACCATACTCGTTGAGCATTGTTCGGCTCATTTCTTCTAGAGAGCAATTCTTCCTCTCGACAACTCCATTTTGTTGAGGTGTCCGAGGTGCCGAAAAGTTGTGCCCAATACCATATTTATCGCACCAATCTTCAAAGAGATTAGAATCAAATTCTCCACCATGATCGGTTCGAATGGCGATAATCGTAATTCTTTTTCCTTCAGGTAACCTTACACCACTTAACAAACTCGTTAAAAGCATCATCTTTATTGGCTAAGAATTTTACCCAAGTAAATCTAGAAAAATCATCGACAATAACTAAAGTATAAAGTTTACATTAGGCGGCATGTCGAGACGGACCAATTAAATCCATATGAATTAATTCAAGAATGCGACTAGTGGAAATTTCCATTTTTGGTTTAAACGAGCCTCTTGCATGTTTACCTTTAATACAGGCCTCACAAATGTGTCTTTTCTAAAATTCAATTTTGGTAGACCACGAACAATATCATTTTTGGCCAATTTTGAAAGAAGTGGTAAAGAGGCATGTCCCAATTTTCGGTGCCAAACAACGGCATTTTCATCGTACGAAAGTAGACATTTTTCGTTAAAAGAAGATCCATCTTGGAGATCAACAATATAAATATTTCCATAGCGCAATCCAATAAAAACGATTTGGTCTTTTCTCATTGCCGTGCAATGCGTAATTTCAAAAATTAATTTAAGACCGGTGTCACATAGTTGGGAAACACTTAGGAGATTATGGCAAATTCCATCAACAAATAGAACATTTTCAATAGTGGGTAAAGGTTTCTTACCAATTTTACCTGTCCCTTTTATTTGGACCTTTTTATTATCGCCAAAGGTAACACAGCCACGATCTTCCTTTTTCAGCTCCGTGAATGTAACACCCCCAGAATCAAACTGGGAATATTACACGCCGCAGACCCTCTCCATGAGGATCCACCAGGCTAGACATCCAAACAACACAACTCATTACATACCGACGTGATAAAATACCAAAATCAACATACTAACTTGGTATTTCATCACAAACATACAAGTCAAAATGCATATTTCTATCTCGACTCATACCCATGCAAGGGTAAAATACACTCATAAATAAAAATACGACAGCGGAAAGGACCATACACGAACTCCGACTAACTGCATCCAACACTAGCCTTCGTGTGATTAGTATCATTCGCCTTCCATCATCCTTCACGCTGATCCTGTGTTTTGCTCCCAAACCTGCATGTACCTGGATGCAAAAACAGACATCCACCCCCGAATACTCGGTGGTTAGCAAAACTCCACTGTTTTGCTAGTACAAGTATAAAGTGCAAATACGAGCCATACAAAACACATTCCGAGAATACAACAAAAGTCTTCCCGAGATATTTGATAATTAAAATAGTTCAAGTCTTGAAAGTAGAAACCAAAACAAGAAAGCACTTTGAAAACATTTTCAAATCTCGGGAGTTTTCGAAAACATTTGCGATAGTAAGGTTCTTAATTCTCCAAAAGCCACTTAGGGTCACCGCCCCAATATTCATTTTCCAAAAATGCAAATCCGATTAACAAAACACGGGGTTCACAACCCAATTCACTCCAGTCACAAAACACAGGGTCCATGACCCAGCCATTTCGATCATCAATACAGGGTCCGCGACCCGTTCATTCACTTCAATTCACTTCCAACGACACATTACACACAACATATTATTTTTATGCCATTTTAGCCAAACACCAAGACTCGATATATAATGTCTCTCGACTCCGAGCAACAAGCATTGTGATACTCCGGACATATCACAATTAATCAACAGTACAAACACTCTGGCAATTCTCGCGACCCGGTCTAGCCCTCCGATCCCGCCGTAAGGCCACCAAGTCCCTGTGTGACCCGTCGAGCAATCCCCAGGTGAGAATGCCCACTCGAAGTAACTCTCGCGACCCGGTCCAGCCGCTAGGCCACCAGGTCCCCGTGTGACCCCGTCGAGTCAATCCCCGAGTGAGAGTACCCGAGAAAAACCTTACAACTCTCATCAATTCACATTTCCAAAACCGCAATCCTCAAGAGTCAATCACAATATATATAGTCGAGGTATTTTGCTAAAATGGCCATATTATTCAACACATACTCACGACCGAGAATTAATATTATCCACAAAGAAACACGATTATCTCATCAACACCGAATGACAACAACCAATATCACACAACTCATATATCCAACGATAACCACATGACTCCACGCATAATTCATAACAAGAGGATTTAACCATAAATTACCGACGACATATTCACACATATTGGCATCACCCGAAAGTAGGGATATCCTATACTCAACACTAACACACAAAGTCAGTAAGCGCATTAAGTCCCGAACACATGATTAGTCATTTAATAAAACTATGATTGTAAATATACAGATTCTTTTAAGAAAAGTTTGTAAATATTCATTTAGCACATATCGTCAATTTTCAATCATTATATTCACAAAACACGTCTTTGTATGGGCAAGATACTTGCCTTGAAATCAATTGTGAATACTCCGACGAACGGCTCGGCTAAAGCTTGAAAATCGACCACCTTCGCGAAAAATCAATAACAACACCATCACTACGAGAATAACACCGCTACGAATCAACAATACTAAACGAAATCCCAATCGACACTAAGAAACAACAAGGGTTCAAGGGCTTCCCAAGGAAATCAAAATCATGTTCCGGGTGGAATGAAATCAATAAACGAGTTTCTAATCCGTAGGGTACAACCAAAACAACAAGAACTACGTAATCAATTTATCATTTCCGGGTGAACTCAAGAGATCAAGGAAAACCCCCCAAAATTCCCAAAACCAAGGTTCTAAGGGATTTTACATCGAATCCGACGGTGGAAGATGAAAGAAGGTCGATAAATCCGTGTTAGGAGTTGAAAGGAGTTGATATCTAATGATATCTGGCCAAGATCTCCACCTTCTCACGCCTGGAGTCGCCTGGGTCGCCGGAGGAGAAGAAGTGAAATGAAAAAAATGATGAAAGTTGACTTCCCAAACCCTTATATACTAACAGAGGTTTAGCGTACGCTACGGAAAGGCTTAGCGTGCGCTACCAGAGTAAAAATGCAGTCCAGAAGCCTCTGTTCGGTCCCGTTAGCGTGCGCTAATCAATGTATTAGCGTGCGTAAACGAGGCAGTCCTGTAAAGGACAGAATGCTCTGTCCCTGATGGTTAGCGCGCGCTAATAAATACGTTAGCGTGCGCTAATTATACATTGTGTAGTCTTTGCTATTATGACCATAACTCCTTCGTTCGGACTTCGATTGACTCGCCGTTTGAACCATTGGAAAGCTAATTTGATGCTCTATCATATTGTAAAGTTTCAGAATTTTTAGACTTTATAAGTGCCGGTGGTGATCTTACAAAGTCGACCAATTGCACAACAACGATACTCCTCGACAAAACAATGATTATTCAACATGCAACGAAACACTAACGGACAACACCAACAATCCAAATCTAAAACAAACAAATAATAAAGCACGACATACTATTAGCTCGGCTTACGTAACGATATGTCGTACCCGATGAGCACCACAACACGGTACATCATGACGTACCCAACATAGGGGAAAACTCAAATAATCGCTAACGAGCAAAATAAGCACAACCGACAAAAATTCAAAAATAACCGGAAACGAAAATCTCGGTATTACATTCTACCCTACAAAAATAAGTTTCATCCGAAACTTAAAACAAGAGCAAGGCGACTCTAGATAACACACTCTCGATATTGAGAGCGCACAAGAGCTCCATGCAGTACCGAGCTAATGCAGTCCGAATCAGTACGCAAGAATGTTTACGAAAGTAACGAACCTGAACCCCCACGGTTGATAAATCCGAGCAGTACAACAATCAGAACACAACTCCAACGTTGAACAAGAATGAAATTCCAATAACCTCAAATGTTTGAAAAAATCACATACGGGAACAATTACCCGAATTTTAAGGAACCTACGAAATGGCCGAGATGCTCAATATTCGCAGTTTTGGATCGGACAATAAAGATTGGACAACAACGATCGAACAACAATGGTCAATCAACGACGGTCGAGCAAAAACGATTAGACCAAAACGCCGACGTTTACTACAAGATGCTCATATGCATAGGGTTCACGGAAGTCGCACCGAACTTGGAAAAGTCATAAGGCTAAATTAATTGATTCGAAACAACATCAAAACTCTCTCGATTGACAATGCCGAAAAACAACGCAAGGTCAGAAGTATCAGCGAACACAAACGAGTCAACAAAGTCGAACAATACGGAAGCGAAAAAAATGGTTATTATACTCTGTCACTATTAAAAGAGGTTTCATCCCTGAAACCAAAACAACGAAAGCGAGGTGTTAGCATAGCAACCTTCTCGGCAATATTCTCTTGGTCCCACATCTAGTCTCCACAACCATCTGTATCATAGTCACGACCATGACCTCCGCCCCTCAGCATACTGAGTAAGTAACCACTCAGCACGATGGAACCCAACATTTCAAAATGATACATTAGAATGCCAACGTAGCACAACATATCGACATAAGGTATCTAATGGCAACATGATAAGAAGATCCACGAGGTATCCTTTTAAATGATATCATAAAAAAATCTTTGAATTTGTATGTTTACTCGAAAGAGAATTTTTGAAAGTACTTTTGGTACCTCGGGCTGTTTTTACCACGACTTGTAAACAAAAGACCGCAACTATCTTATTTTGAAATCATTTGCAAAACAATATTTCGGAATATCAATTGTCCTTTGTAATCAGTATCGTCATTTTCGTTAATAACAAACAGGGTAACCACGCAATACCATCAAACCATTCGCACATGCACTAAATATTTCCACAAATCGACAATGATTTTGGAGTTATTCAAACTTTTCCAAATCCGAGTTTGATGTTTAAATCGAGTAAGCTTTTTCATCTTTCACTACATATTTTGAAAATAAAAATCGTGTTGGTTTTGGAAAAAAATATTTATGTTGTGAAAGATTTTTGAAAATCATGTACTCGAATTATTTGAAATACAATAGTACGTTAAAAATCATTTCTGAAAATTCTCCCAACACTACACAAAATTCAATGACGGTAACATTTTACAAAATGTTCAAGGTACTTTAAAAGAACTCTTTAAATACCGTCGAGGTTTTATTTGAGAATCTTAGGCTGGCTCGCAAATTTCAAACAATTTCCAAAGTTCATATGAAGCCGCCGATTTAATCGCAACGTCAAATTATTTTCAAAAATTGATTTTCCGCAACTTGCACAAACTTATGAAAGTTTCAGGAAAGCATTTTCGAACACACACACAGAGCAGACATAATTTATCAACTCACTAAACAAAATCAATTATCACTTAGCGCAACGAAAAGTCATAACACAGATAGAATACAATTACGGGTGATTGACTACCGAGGTTAGGCCTAACGGCTAAAAGAAATGCGGTTCACTAGTCTCTGTCCCGGCTAACTAACGCGCACTACAACAATATTTAGTGTGCGCTACCAATGCTGCATTAGCGCGCGCTAGCCTCGCGCTTAGCGTGCGCTAGCTGCTCCAACTCAGCAACATGATCGCGAACGTATATACGACGTTACTAGAATCGATGGTCACAAATAAACAACAACAACGTTCGAATCTCCACGCCATCGATTTAACACTTCATGAGCAACCATCAAAAGACAATTGTTATTCAAAAACCGAAATCTCACCTCTTATTAAAGAGAGATATCTCAATGTACACAAACCAAACGACTCAGCAATCACATCACAGTTTTAATCTAAAACTAGCTATACTGCCCGAACAACAAGAACATCATCACGTATTTGCCGACTAACAACCATAAAATTGATAAGTTGAAAACGAGAGTCACGTCTTGTCTACATTTTGGAGACTTCACTTGAGTTTAAAAATGGTGTTTTGAAAACTTATAATACAAGAAGAAAATAAAATATCGGTAGTTGGAATTCTCCAAAAATTTTGACCTTGAGGTCATCATACGAAAATCAAACAACATAGGCCATATACTCACAAATCACCTTTAACTCCACATCATAACACAAAATCATATGGCTCGTATATCACAAGGCACAATATAGTAGGGAGACTTACATCCACAGGTCGCACGAAGATGATGGCTGCACCTCGATACTAATCACGGCCGACATCACAGACGACGCGTCGCGACACGACTTAGACAAAAACAATCTGACAGGACAAGACACGACAATATCTGACTAGACCCGACAGCCTAGGTTTCCGCAACCTTGCTCCGATACCATAAATGTAACACCCCCAGAATCAAACTGGGAATATTACACGCCGCAGACCCTCTCCATGAGGATCCACCAGGCTAGACATCCAAACAACACAACTCATTACATACCGACGTGATAAAATACCAAATCAACATACTAACTTGGTCTTTCATCACAAACATACAAGTCAAAATGCATATTTCTATCTCGACTCATACCCATGTAAGGGTAAAATACACTCATAAATAAAAATACGACAGCGGAAAGGACCATACACGAACTCCGACTAACTGCATCCAACACTGGCCTTCGTGTGATTAGTATCATTCGCCTTCCATCATCCTTCGCGCTGATCCTGTGTTTTGCTCCCAAACCTGCATGTACCTGGATGCAAAAACAGACATCCACCCCCGAATACTCGGGGTTAGCAAAACTCCACTGTTTTGCTAGTACAAGTATAAAGTGCAAAAACGAGCCATACAAAACACATTCCGAGAATACAACAAAAGTCTTACCGAGATATTTGATAATTAAAATAGTTCAAGTCTTGAAAGTAGAAACCAAAACAAGAAAGCACTTTGAAAACATTTTCAAATCTCGAGAATTTTCGAAAACATTTGCGATAGTAAGGTTCTTAATTCTCCAAAAGCCACTTAGGGTCACCGCCCCAATATTCATTTTCCAAAAATGCAAATCCGATTAACAAAACACGGGGTTCACAACCCAATTCACTCCAGTCACAAAACACAGGGTCCACGACCCAGCCATTTCGATCATCAATACAGGGTCCGCGACCCGTTCATTCATTTCAATTCACTTCCAACGACACATTACACACAACATATTATTTTTATGCCATTTTAGCCAAACACCAAGACTCGATATATAATGTCTCTCGACTCCGAGCAACAAGCATTGTGATACTCCGGACATATCACAATTAATCAACAGTACAAACACTCTGGCAATTCTCGCGACCCGGTCTAGCCCTCCGATCCCGTCGTAAGGCCACCAAGTCCCTGTGTGCCCCGTCGAGCAATCCCCAGGTGAGAATGCCCACTCGAAGTAACTCTCGCGACCCGGTCCAGCCGCTAAGCCACCAGGTCCCCGTGTGACCCCGTCGAGTCAATCCCCGAGTGAGAGTACCCGAGAAAAACCTTACAACTCTCATCAATTCACATTTCCAAAACCGCAATCCTCAAGAGTCAATCACAATATATATAGTCGAGGTATTTTGCTAAAATGGCCATATTATTCAACACATACTCACGACCCAGAATTAATATTATCCACAAAGAAACACACTTATCTCATCAACACCGAATGACAACAACCAATATCACACAACTCATATATCCAACGATAACCACATGACTCCACGCATAATTCATAACAAGAGGATTTAACCATAAATTACCGACGACATATTCACACATATTGGCATCACCCGAAAGTATGGATATCCTATACTCAACACTAACACACAAAGTCAGTAAGTGCATTAAGTCCCGAACACAGGAGTCGTCCTTTAAGAAAACTATGATTGTAAATATACCGATTCTTTTAAGAAAAGGTTGTAAATATTCATTTAGCACATATCGTCAATTTTCAATCATTATATTCACAAAACACGTACTGTATGGGCAAGATACTTGCCTTGAAATCAATTGTGAATACTCCGACGAACGCGGCTCGGCCGAAACAGCCCCGAAAACCGACCACCTTCGCGAAAAATCAATAACAACACCATCACTACGAGAATAACACCGCTACGAATCAACAATACTAAACAAAATCCCAATCGACACTAAGAAACAACAAGGGTTCAAGGGCTTCCCAAGGAAATCAAAATCATGTTCCGGGTGGAATGAAATCAATAAACGAGTTTCTAATCCGTAGGGTACAACCAAAACAACAAGAACTACGTAATCAATTTATCATTTCCGGGTGAACTCAAGAGATCAAGGAAAAACCCCCAAAATTCCCAAAACCAAGGTTCTAAGGGATTTTACCTCGAATCCGACGATGGAAGATGAAAGAAGGTCGATAAATCCGTGTTAGGAGTTGAAAGGAGTTGATATCTAATGATATCTGGCCAAGATCTCCACCTTCTCACGCCTGGAGTCGCACAGGTCACGGAGGAGAAGAAGTGAAATGAAAAAAAATGATGAAAGTTGACTTCCCAAACCCTTATATACTAACAGAGGTTTAGCGTACGCTACGGAAAGGCTTAGCGTGCGCTACCAGGGTAAAAATACAGTCCAGAAGCCTCTGTTCGGTCCCGTTAGCGTGCGCTAATCAATGTATTAGCGTGCGTAAACGAGGCAGTCCTGTAAAGGACAGAACGCTCTGTCCCTAATGGTTAGCGCGCGCTAATAAATATGTTAGCGTGCGCTAATTATACATTGTGTAGTCTTTGCTATTATGACCATAACTCCTTCGTTCGGACTCCGATTGACTCGCCGTTTGAACCATTGGAAAGCTAATTTGATTCTCTATCATATTGTAAAGTTTCAGAATTTTTAGACTTTATAAGTGCCGGTGGTGATCTTACAAAGTCGACCAATTGCACAACAACGATACTCCTCGACAAAACAATGATTATTCAACATGCAACGAAACACTAGCGGACAACACCAACGATCCAAATCTAAAACAAACAAATAATAAAGCACGACATACTATTAGCTCGGCTTACGTAACGATATGTCGTACCCGATGAGCACCACAACACGGTACATCATGACGTACCCAACATAGGGGAAAACTCAAATAATCGCTAACAGAGCAAAATAACCGGCACAACCGACAAAAATTCAAAAATAACCGGAAACGAAAATCTCGGGTATTACAGTGAAGAGATGTTCATTTCCACTCATGTGATTTGAACATCCACTATCAACATACCATTTATTTGATAATGTTGTCTTCCTTGCTTGTACCTACAAAAACCATTTTCTTCCGTTTTATAGGTACTTAGGCTAATTTGGGTCCTGAGGAGTTAGATACAAAAACTTGGTTTTTAATAACGGTCCCTTTTGGTACCCAAATTTGCTTAACCCTTATAGTACGTCTAGAGTTTCGACAGTAGATTTCGGTATGTCCAGGTTTTAAACATTTTGGACATGATGGGATACCCGTTTTTAAAGTGTCTGAATCTTTTGTGGTAATTTCTAAGGACTTTTTCATTGGAAATGAATTATATCCAAGTCCTTGTTTTGAAAGAGAAAATTTTTGACCAAATAATAATTGCTCGAATTTGTCATTACCACATGAAAATTTTCGACATAAAGTTTAAATTCTTTAAGGTTTTATGCAATTCATATTTCAGAATTTTCTCGGTTTCAAGCAATTTGTATGATCAATAGAAACTTCCTTGTTTTTCAATAATTTAGCATTTTCAATTTCAAGGAGTTTTATTTTCTTTTTCAAATCTTTATTGCTATTGCAAGCCTTTTCGTATTCATTATTTAGAGATTCAAAAGCATCAAGTAGTTCTTCATGAGAATCACTAACCTCGACTTCTTCGTCACTATCTTCGGATGCGCGGGCCATTAGAGCAGGATTGGTTTGGACTTGTGGTTCATCATCCTCATCATCGTCACTCCATGTGGCGACATAAACCTCCTTCTTTTTGAACTTTTCATGAGGTGGTTTTGATGAACTTATTGGAGCAGCAGCACGACAATCTTTTGCAAAATGGCCTGGAACGCCGCACCTTCGACAAGTGTTGTCGAACTTTTTGTTTTGAGGGAAGTGAGTCTTTTTGGATTCATCCCTTGATTCTTGTTTGATATCTCTCCGGCGCCTTTGAAGAAGATTTTTAAATTTCTTTATGTTTTTGGCATAAAAGGCGGTTTCTTCGTCTTCTTCTTCGATAGGTTCATCCTCTAGGTCGCTTTCTTCTTTGGCTTTGAAAGAGATAGTCCTTTCTCTCTCCTTAGGTTTTGGTTTCGAGCTACGAGATTTGATGACGATCTCATAATTAATGAGAGATCCGATGAGAGCGCTGAATTCTATTGTATTGAGGTCTTTCGACTCCATGATAGCCGTAACGGTAGCGTCCCATTCTCTTGGTAGAGACCGAAGGATTTTCTTGGCTTTATCACTACTTGATATCGGTTTCCCGAATGAAGCTAGCCCATTTGTGATTGCCGAGAAACGGTCAAGCATAGTGGTAATGCTTTCTTCTTCTTTCATGGTGAAGAGTTCATAATCGTGAAGAAGCATATTGATTTTGGTTTCCTTCACTTGACTTGTACCTTCATGGGTGATCTCTAACATTTTCCAGATTTCTTTTGCCGTCTCGCAGGAAGAGATTCTATTGTGATCTTCTGGATTGAGAGCACAATAAAGCAATTGAGTGGCTTTACTGTTGAAGTGATCGTTCTTCCAGTCGGCATCGTCGTACTCTTCGAAACTTTTGAGAGAGCCATCCGTATTCTTAGGAATGGTAGGTCCAAGGGCAATGACCTTCCATATTTCAACATCGTGAGCTCGGATGAAGATGGCCATCTTCTTCTTCCATGTCATAAAGTTTGAACCATCGAAGAAGGGAGGGTGATTGAGAGCGTTGCCTTCAACGGAGGAGTGGATAAAGGCCATTTGGATCTTTTCTCTAGCGGGTGTTAATCCGGTGATAAAGAGACCGCTCCGATACCAATTGTTAGATTGATACCACCACTAGAAGGGGGGTTGAATAGTGCGGTTAAGAGTATTGTACTCTTTTCGTGCGGAAGCAAAAATATCGGAGTAATAAAAGTGCGGAAAAGAAAGAACATAAGGAATTGTTCGAGAGGTTCGGCTATTAACGAAGCCTACGTCCCCTACCTAGTTTTATCGACTAGGACTTTTCTTAGAACTTGGAATTTGCACTTTCTAGTTTAGTGCCAACTTCTTACAACTTCTTGATTTCCGGGCTCAAGAATAACCTCACAAAAACACTCTTGTTTTTCTAGGTACAAGATAACCAATACACAAAATAAGTGCGAGTAGAAACTCGGCTTTCACGATATATCGCTCTTAGATACAAGAATGAAGATTGGAAATTATAGAACAAATCTTCTCGTATCACAATCTAGAATAAGAATATCTCTCAAAATATTTGCTTGATATTGCTTGAGTATGCTAGTAGGCTCAGAATGCTTGTGTGTCTTCAATCTCCATGAAGGTGGCTATTTATAGCCTTCTTGAGCTCAATTTCCCGTTGGAACAGCTTTAGCGGTTACGTCGTTATATCTTTGTGGATTACGACGTTACGTGCGTTACGTCGTTATATGATCCGAATAACGGCCGTAATGAAAGTGCGAAACGTCGGTGAAACATGATGAAATGCGTTACGTACGTTATGAACCTCATGGTTACGTACGTAATATCCTGGTCAAAGATCCGTTGATTGAGACGACTTGTTGCAATGGCTAGTGGCTTTTCCAACGGTCAGAATAATTCAAGCCTTACGTACGTTATATATCTCCGGTTACGTACGTTACCTGTACAGAAGAACTTACGAAAATAGTGAATGTTACGTACGTTATAAAAGATGCGTTACGTACGTTAACTGTAGAATGTTACGTACGTTAATGTGATGTGTGTTACGTACGTTAACTGAAGAAATAATATGTTTTAAGTAAATTTTGGTTTTAATAACACATCATCAAAATGATCTAAAAAATATTTGTTCCAACTGGTGCTACTACTCTTTGGTTCCTCCCATTGCTAACTGAGATGGACCTACCGAGTCACGCAATAGGATTGACGACGGAATGAATCGAGCTTATTCTCTCATTAAGTATATTAGTTATTGGATATCTAATTTTGGGACATTGGATGTCTAAATAGATTTATTGGATAAATTAATTTACGGCCTAATGAATTAAATAAATTACTGGGTAATTAATTTAATTCATGAATATAATTATTTCTTGGAGAAATTAATTATATTATTATGTATTTGATATGATTAATTAATTAGATTAATTGATATAAATTCATCGGAACGGAATTAGAGTTTATCTGTTTGGACTCACGTGAGTCCAGAATGAACCGAACTCGTCCGATTTTTTCATGATGGCCGCCCTCCCTTCCACCAACCTTCCTCTTGGTCTTCTGTCTCCATTTTATAATGGAGGACAATGACTTGTAGGGAATATCTCATGTTGATGAGTTGTAGGTGTGAGTTGAATGTGTATAAAGAATGAGAAGAAGACTTGTCTCTAAACACTTCTTTTTGGGTTGGTTTCATCCCTGAGAAAAGGGTATAGAGAGAGAGAGAGCGAGAGAGAGAGAGAGAGTTTGGATTCGTGGAAAGCATTTAAAGTTTGGGAAATCGCTCAAGAGAAGATCACCATTTAATCAACAGACTACGAGGGTATGTTTCTCGTATCCTCTTGTGCTTCATTTTATATCCGTATATACGTAGCTCGATCGATCCTCGTAGGGATTCAGATCCAATTAATTTTCGTTTTACCGCTTCTGCTGGGCCTTTGATTTAGGCACCGAATCCCAACAGTGGTATCGGAGCGTAGGTCATGTGATCGTATATACGATATTTGGCATTTGGAATGCTTGATTGGATGGTGTATGATTTGGAATCATAATCGTATTAATCGTTGATTTTCTATTGTTCATCTAAATTTTTTTCATGATTTTATGTTACAATATAAATCTATTTTTCTTTTGAAAAACTGATTTAATATGTAATATAAAGATTAGAAAAATATTATTTTTGGAATCGGGGCAAAAAAACAAGCCGAAAACGTAAATAGACCCGACAGCTTGGAGCTTGCCGGACACTGCCTCGCGGTCCCAGGCATCGGATCGCGATCAGGCCCTGATGTCCGGCCCTGCTGGGCAGCCTGCTGGCCGCTGGCTGGCAGTGGATCGCGATCTAGGCCGGTCCTACTCGGCAGCCTGCTGGGCAGCTTGCTGGGCAGTGCCCCTTGGCCCGGCCGTGTTTTTCGACTCCGTTTTTATATTTCGTTCGGAAATTAATTTTCCACAAATTAAATTGGATTTAATTTGACTAAGATATAATTATGGTAGTTTTATTCTTAGGGGAATTAATTTAATGAAATATTTTCTCATTCGGAACAAGTTAAAATTAACGGTTGTTTGAATTAATTGGATTAATTCGTTTGGATGGATTAATTTATATTGATTGGATCAATATTTAGAATAATTATGAATGCCATTTATTTACTGTGTAGTTCATGGACTTAATTTTGAATCGTTCGGTTTTATTCGATTGGATTGTAAAGGCCGTTTTGAGCCTATTTATTTTACTAGAAATATTTGTATCTGGGATGCAATTTTTCAATGTAAAACTAATATGTAATGACGAAGACCGGAGGAAGATCCGTTTGAGAATACGAAGATTCAAGATAGAAGACTTGTAATTAGATTACGAAATTTTTGATTCCAGGAATGGTTCATGAACTACATGTTGGTAGCAACTAGATTGTGAATGTTTATTCATATTGTATGAATGCACAAACGCGCTTAAATGAATTAATGTGCAAAGGGCAACATTAATCGCGAAAATTCTCCCACAACAAATTATTAAGTTTATAAGGTTTCAAGGTTTTCCTTCCTTCCATCGAGCTTTCGAAAAATTGAAATTCAAATCGGATGTGCTATGCTTCCGATTTATCGGGGTAGTCGTTCGGGGAGGATGTATAAATTACCGGGAGTGCATTGGATGCCTTCGGTTGGAGCAAATTTTATCCCTAGAAACCTGTTCGGTTGCCGGATAAGATTCAATTGTGAAACTGATTTGCGTCGATAGTACAAACTTAACTTGTTCACGAACCATATAAACCGTATAGGTTGAGGGGAGTGAACAAGGGGAAAAAGAAGATCGAATCATCCATTAGATGGGTTAGTGCTAGACACCACTTTATGAAAATTAATAGACTAGAAACCTGTTCGGTTGCCCTCTATTAAGATTTATAAACAACTCGATCACCACTATGAAGTAGAGCGAACGATACTTACGAATTTCACATGGCAGTGTGTTATTCCGATAAAAATAGTGGGAGCTAGGTTAAAGAACAGAAAAGACCTTAATTCTATACTCGGATCATAATTGAGCGAGTAACTAATTAATCTGTCATACTTAATGCAGACATAACTCTCAATATGATAATGAACCCACTCACAATTCTACTCGAAAAGAACACCTTGATCGGACCTAACTTCGTGGATTGGCTCTGCAATCTGATGATAGTCCTCAGTATAGAGGCACTGGGATACGTCTTGGAGACGGACATTCCGGCGCCTTCCGTGCAGACAAGAGCCAATCAGGAAGAGATTGAAAACCACGAAAAGTGGGTTAAGGATGACGCGAAAGTCTATGCTTATATGATGGCTTCCATGTCTAATGAGCTTCAGAGAGCTCATGAGAAAATGACTTCTGCTAGGCAGATTTTATCTCACTTAACCGAGCTTTATGGTGAGCACAGTCAAACCGCTAGATATAAGATATCCAAGCAACTGTTCGGTGCAAGGATGAAGGAAGGAGAGAAGGTTGGGGACCACGTCCTCAAAATGATATCTAAGATCGAGAGATTGGAGGCTCTTGATTTTAAGATGGATACTTCTCTGCAGACCGACCTTATCCTACAGTCTCTCCCTAATTCCTTCTCACAATTTGTAATGAATTTCAACTACAATGAGATTGCGTGCAACTTAGCAGGGTTGATGAACAAACTCGTGACCGCTCAGTCTTAGATGAAGACTCCGTAGATGAAGTAGTCTACCCTTGTGATTTCTTCTGGACCTCGGAGGTCTAAGAATAAGAAGAAAAGGACCAAGAAGCGGACGGGACCACAAGTCAAGGACCTTAAAGGTAAGGGCAAGGCCCCGATGGTTCCAAAGAGCAAGAAGAAGGACGCTTGTCTCAAATGCGGTGAGCTGGGCCACTGGGCTAGAGACTATCCAATTCTTCATGGCGCTTCAGGTACAGAACTTTTAGTTTTGGAAACGAATTGTTCTGCTACTGTATTTTCTACTTCTTGGATACTGGATTCTGGTGCTAGTTCTCATATTTGTACCGTGAATCAGAATTTGGAACAAAGTAGCAATCTTGGAGCTGGGGAAGTGATGATTACTGTCGGAAGAGGGCATAGTGTCGAGGCAACCGACATAGGATCACTTCTTTTGGGTTTAGAATACGGATTTGTTTTAACTTTAGAAGATGTACTTGTTTTGCCCAATGGGCATAAGAACATTGTATCCATTCCGGTCATGGATCGGAAAAACTTTTCATTTTTAATTGGTGATGGTTCCTGGAAAATTTATTTTAGAAATAAACTAGTGGGCACTGCTACATTGTTAAATGGACTGTATCATCTAAACCTTAGTAACAAAGTCGTTGTGAATACTATGACTAGGAAGCGTGGTAGGGATGAAACTAATCATGTTCTAAAATGGCATCTTAGACTTGGTCATGTTGGTCAGACCAAGGTTTACAAAATGGAAAAAGATGGACTTATGAGTCCATTGGATCGGATCCCTTTCCTACATGTGAATCTTGCCTTAAAGGCAAAATGACTAAGTCCCCATTCACAGGGACTTTTGAAAGAGCCGCTGATAAACTAGGATTAATCCATACCGACGTATGTGGTGCTTTGGAAGCAGCACGTGATGGATATCAGTATTTCATTATGTTTACATATGATCATACTAGGTATGGTTATGTATAATTAATGAAAAATAAATCCGAGGCTTTCGAGAAATTCTAGGAATTTAAGTCCCTAGTCGAAAAACAAACTGGTAATCATATCAAAACACTTCGGTCGGACCGAGGTGGCAAGTATATGAGTGCGGAGTTTGACGAGTTCCTAACGGAACATGGAATAGTATCACAACTTACACCTCCAGGTACTCCTCAGTTAAATGGCATGTCAGAAAGAAGGAACCAGACCTTGATAAACATGGTCCGTTCTATGCTGGGCTATACTGACTTACCGATTTACCTATGGGGGTATGCACTTCTGACTGTTGCTTATATCCTGAATAGATGTCCTTCCAAATCCGTTCCTAAAACTCCACATGAGATGTGGGAGGGCCGGAAACCAAGTCTTAATCACATTAGGATTTGTGTATGTCCCGCCTATGTCAAGAAGACTAAGGTGGAAAAGTTGGAAGCGAGGTTCGTAAAGGGACGTTTCATTGGATTCCCATCTGGAACGATGGGCTATCTATTCTACATGCCCGAAGATCGAAAGATCGTTGTTGCTTTGCAAGCACACTTCCTGGAGGATGAATTCATTCAGGAAGGCGGAGCATGTAGAAGTATTTCTTTGGAAGAATACAATGAAACTCCTCAGGAGACACATGTGCAAGAAATTGGAGCCGAACCTTCTGAAACACAAGTACAACCACCTCGTAGGTCTAGTAGGGTGTCTCATTTACCTGAGAGGTATGACCTTGTGCACTTGGAGGAGCTGGGTCTCCATGAGGTTCCAAGTGATAGCCAAGAAACCGACCCAACAACCTATGACCAAGCGATGGTGGATGTAGACTCCGCGAAATAGCGTGAAGCTATGGAAGCTGAGATAGACTCGATGCATGTCAATCAGGTCTGGACTCTAGTAGACCGCCCCGAGGGCATAGTGCCTATTGGGAACAAGTGGATCTACAAGAGAAAGACTGCTGGTGATGGCAAGGTTGACGCCTATAAGGCCAGGCTTGTGGCAAAGGGTTATACCCAAAAGGAAGGGATCGATTATCACGATACCTTCTCGCCCGAAGCTATGATCAAGTCTATTCGCATGATGCTTGCTATAGCTGCCTACCATGATTATGAGATATGGCAAATGGACATAAAGACAGCTTTCCTAAATGGATTCCTCGAGGAGGAGGTCTACATGGAGCAGCCTAAAGGCTTTGTGTTCGAGGTCGATATTCAGAAAGTGTGCAAGCTTCAGCATTCCATTTATGGACTAAAGCCAGCTTCACGTAGTTGGAACCTTCATTTTGATGAGGCAGTCAAAGAGTTTGACTTCATGCAAAATGAAGAGGAACCTTGTGTATACAAGAGGGTTAGTGGGAGCAAGATCGCATTCTTAGTACTGTATGTAGATAACATTCTACTAATATGAAATGATGTGGGAATGCTCAGTTCTGTGAGAGCTTGGCTTTCGAGTAATTTCTCCATGAAAGACTTGGGAGAGGCAACCTATATTCTTGGTATTCGGCCCTACCGGGATAGAGCGAAGAGAACGATAGGTCTTCCCCAAGCCCTCTATATAGATAAAATCTTAAAGCGATTTAAGATGGATGATTCTAAAAGAGGGTTCCTACCGATGCGACATGGAATAAAACTCTCCTCGAAGATGTGTCCTCAAAGTGAGGAACAACGTAAGGAAATGGTTAATATACCATATGCTTCGGCCGTGGGTAGCCTTATGTATGCTATGTTGTGTACGAGACCTAACATTGCTCATGCTGTGAGCGTGGTAAGTAGGTTTCACGCAAACCCAGGTAGGGAACATTGGACTTCCGTAAAGAATGTTCTCAAGTACTTGAGAAGGACTAGAGATATGGTTCTTATGTATGGCTGTGGAGAACTTAATGTGATGGGATTCACCGATTTAGATTTCCAAGTACAGAAAGATGATTCGATGTCTACTTCTGGATACATATTTACTCTTAATGGAGGAGCAGTATCTTAGCGTAGCGCCAAGCAAAGCGCGACTGCTGATTCCACCTGTCAGGCTGAGTATCAAGCAGCCTCGGAGGCTTCCAAGGAAGGGTTTTGGATAAAAATGTTTCTGGGAGAACTTCAAGTGATACCATGTGCTGAGCTTCCTATTCCACTGTACTACGACAACGACAGAGCTGTAGCGCAGGCTAAGGAGCCGAGGTTTCACAACAGTACCAAACACATTGAGAGGAAGTATCATCTCGTAAGAGAATCTGTTCGCAAGGGATACATTGTGCTGCATAGAGTAGACTCAGCCGACAACGTCGCTGATCCACTGACCAAGCCACTTTCTCAGATTAGCTTGGAGCATCATCTGGAGAACATGGGTATTAGATACCAAAGTATGTAGCATTAAGTGCAAGTGGGAGATTGCTAGGAGTATTACCTCGAATGTCACTCAGGGGATGTATGAGTGAGGGCATTGTACTTGTTGTTATGTAATTAATATTCTAAAGGCAATGAATGTTTTTTTATTTACTGTTAGTTACTGGCATTCCTAACTCGTTTATATATAGAAACTAGTCCCTGTATTTGAGAGCAAAACATTCCATTCCTTATTGAATAAGGGGGTTGGTACTGGAAAGGTTTATAGCTCAAATACTTAATCGTTCACAAGTCGATGAAACTTGACTGGGCGTTAAGTTTATGTGAAGACTTGTATGACGTGTTCTTTGACATGAAGAGTGCCTGTCGAATACTAATGGTTAGTGGGAGCACATGTTATAGGTATGCTAAGTGGATTAGTATACTCGAACTGACTCACCCTCGATTCGTCACACGGATTTCACTTCGGGACAGTCAATGACGGAATCGAAAGGTTGTGATAGGTATTCGTGAACCTTCGACTTTAGGATTTAGTAGGGATGTGCTTGTGACGTTAAGATTTTCATTATAGTAGTTCGACCCAGAAAACTGGAAGGTACTGGTCAACCTCGACGTGCGTCTTGACGGGCAAGTAGCAGGTCCTAGTGAATACCAAGATAGAATTCTTTCTCCTGTTAGTGAAGGGGTTATATGTCCTATGCAGTTATTGGCAGATAAGATCATAAGTCTTTGGCCAAAGCATTGGAGCTAGTTGTATTGGATACACGAGAGCTCGATGATCTCGATTTGCATTAACTAATGCATAGCGTCAAGTACAGATAGGGTTTAACTGACCGTGACCCTATAACTTGATCGGGATATTTGAAAGAAGGGTTTATACGTTTACTGGTATTCACGATAGAATGGTTCTTGAATGATCCCAATCATTCGTTCTCAGTTGGGGTACAGTGTAGGCTGCCTGGCTGGCTAATTGAGATGGACCTACCGAGTTGCGCAATAGGATTGATGACGGAATGAATCGAGCTTATTCTCTCATTAAGTATATTAGATATTGGATATCTAATTTTGGGACATTGGATGTCTAAATAGATTTATTGGATAAATTAATTTACGACCTAATGAATTAAATAAATTACTGGGTGATTAATTTAATTCATGAATATAATTATTTCTTGGATAAATTAATTATGTTATTATGTATTTGATAAGATTAATTAATTGGATTAATTAATTGATATAAATACATCAGAACGGAATTGGAGTTTATCTGTTTGGACTTACAGGAGTCTGGAACGAACCAAACTCGTCCGATTTTTTCATGATGGCCGCCCCCCTTCCACCAACCTTCCTCTTGGTCTTTTGTTTCCATTTTATAATGGAGGACAATGACTTGTAGGGAATCTCTCATGTGGATGAGTTGTAGGTGTGAGTTGAATGTGTATAACGAATGAGAAGAAGACTTGTCTCTAAACACTTCTTTTTGGGTTGGTTTCATCCGTGAGAAAAGGGTAGAGAGAGAGAGAAAAACATTTTCTCAAGGGACTACGAGGGTATGTTTCTCGTATCCTCTTGTGCTTCATTTTATATTCGTATATACGTAGCTCGATCGATCCTCGTAGGGATTCGGATCGAATTAATTTTTGTTTTACCGCTTTCACTGGGCCTTCGATTTAGGCATCGAATCCCAATAGTATAAGTGTTATTTTGAAATAATACATTATTCACTATTGTTATAAATACAACTTTTTCTTTGTTGTAAATTCTCTTGTCTATGCGAAGGACGTACAATCGCGATTTAGTTTCACTAGATCCCGAGATTGAAGCCACATTCAGAAGAAGGCAAAGAGAACAAAAAGAAAGCATTATTTCTTCACCATCAATGGCGGACGAACAAAACCCACTTCTTCGCCAAGGAAATGATAACGAAAGAATTCCTCCGGTAGGGGGAATACCCAATGCTCAAAACATTCAACATCAACAACATCCTGTTGTACCGGAAATAGATGAAGACAACAGTCTCTTTAGGGAATTCATGAACCCCCCATCTTTGAGCGTGCAATCAAGTGTGATCTATCCACCATTTGGAGTGGACAATTTTCAAATTCGCCCAGATGTCATCAATCTCTTCTCCAACAACAACTCATTCTATGGAAGAACCGACGAGAATCCATATCTCCACATTAACCATTTTGTGGTGATTTGTGGAAATTTCGAATATCCACGTGTAAATGACGAGGCGATACAAATGAGACTTTTTGTGCACACTTTGAAGGACAGAGCAAGAGAGTGGCTAGATACTTTTTCACCACGAAGCATAACAAATTGGCCCGAATTTGTTCAGAAATTCACCACTAGATATTTTCCACCAATTAAAGTGGCAAAACTCAAATACGAAATCTCTACATTTCGTCAACAAGATTCGGAGTCATTTCATGAATCATCAGAGAGATACAAAGATATGCTACGAAAATGTCCTAACCATGGTTTCAATTTGGGAGCACAGGTCAATTACTTCTATTCAGGACTCTTACCTACATGCCGAGCTAATGTCGATTCATCATCAAATGGCTCACTTGGAAACAAAACTATGAGAGAGGCTTATAATCTTTTTGAGGTTATAAGTGAACAAAGTGCAAGATGGCCAGACTGAAATATCCAAAAGAAACCAAATGGTGTTTTTGAAGTGGATTCTTATTCACTTATGTTGGCAAAAATTGAAGCTTTATCAAAGAAAGTCGAGGACATGTCTTTTTCAACTCCTCAATCTGTGAAGACGGTGCAAACTCCACAAGTTTTATCTCTTTCATGTGAAATTTGTGGAGAAACTCACAACAGAACTATGTGTCCCTTAGTCTAATAGGAGCAGTCATTCCCACCACCATAACAAGTGGCCTATGTTCGGAATTTCCAAAGGCAAGCATACAATCCTTACGGGCCAACATACAATCCAGGGTACAAAAATCATCCAAAATTTTCTTATGCAAACAACAACAATGTGTTGAATCCAACGCATCAAGAAAAGAATCCCAGGTGGAAAGAAACAATCACGAAGCTAGCCGAACAACAACTGAAGTATCAACAACGCAATGATGCTTCAATAAAAAATCTGGAGACACAAGTTGGCCAAATGGCCAAAATACTTTCCGAAAGATCCCACGGCATGTTACCTAGCAATACCGAGGTAAATCCAAGGGAGAGTGTCCAGGCTATCACAACAAGTGGAGTGCAGTTGCCCGAGATTGCTGTGGAAAATCATCTGAAAAAACAAAAAAATAAACAAAGTTGAGAAATAGAAAAAGAATCTGAATCAGGACCTTCATCTCGAAAAGGTCCAGTTGCTGCCAAATCTTATGTTCCACCTATCCCTTTTCCTCAACGGTTGAAGAATCACAAGCTCGATGCGTAATTCGGCAAATTTTTGGAAATTTTCAAAAAGATACACATCAACATACCTTTTGCCGATGCTCCAGCACAAATGCCAAGCTATGCCAAATTTATGAAAGATATTTTTTCTAACAAACGAAGGCTTGAAGAATATGAAACTGTCATGCTAATAGAGGAATGTAGCACAATACTACAAAAGAAGTTGCCACCTAAGCTAAAAGATCCAGGAACTTTTACAATCCCGTGTACAATTGGTAAAGTGAATATTGACAAAGCTCTTTGTGATTTAGGGGCAAGTATCAATTTGATGCCCCTGTCAATTTTTAACAAACTAAACTTGGGAGAAGCAACAACAACAATAGTTTCACTGTAATTAGCCGATCGGCCAATCAAATATCCACATGGGATAATAGAAGATGTGCTAATCAAGGTTGATAAATTTATATTTCCAGCAGATTTTATCATCCTTGACATGGAGGAAGATCAGGATATTCCTATTAACTTGGGACGACCATTTCTTGCAACCGGACATGCTCTTATTGACCTCTACGAAGGAAAGCTAATTCGTAGAGTGCAAGACGAACATGCCACCTTCAATGTCCTAAAAACTTTGAACCATCCCTCCATAGATGATTATTGTCTAAAAATTAATGCAATTGATACCAGAATATGAACAACGTCTTGGGAATCTGACGTTAAACGACCCAGTTTGCGAATTTGTAAGAAAATTAGATGGGAAGCTTCTCCTCGACTCATAGAAGGCGTTTAAGCCGTTTCTCAACGTAAAATCAGAGGAGTATGTGAGCCACAATCACAACTACTATACATACACATGAGTATATTTTATCTTTGTTGTATGGTGAGTTTTTCTGAATAAAAAAAGTGATGCGCAATAAAGGCATTCATTATTCTATTGAGTAGTTGAAGCGTAATTAACGCAATCACAGATTTGTTAAAAAATTTTACCTTATTTTTCATCTATAAATAAACATTGTGCTTGTTTATTTTATTCATCCCTCAAACTTGTACTTTTATTTGTTTCTCTCAAATAAGTTTCTTTTCAAAAATGGAATCAGCATCTTCCACAAAAAGATTTAACTCAGTCTGCATTTTTGGTGGAGCTAGTTATGGAACAGATGCATGCTTTACTGAAGCAGCCCATAACTTGGGTCGTACCTTAGGAGAAAAATGCATTCATGTAGTTTACGGAGGAGGAAGTCTAGGATTAATGGGACGCGCTGCTGCTTCTGCCTATGTGGAAGGAGTAAAAGTGTTGGGAATAATTCCAAAATCTCTGGCTGAAAGTAAAATCAACGGGGCAACTATTAGAGATGAGTTTAGAGTTGTAAATATACAAGATCGCATAACTCACATGATGAATAATTCTGATGCCTTTATCACCCTTCCCGGTGGTTTTGGCACTCTTGAGGAACTTTTTCATGTGGTTACAGAGCCCAGCTAAATGTTCATAAAAAACCAATAGGTCTGCTTAATGTCAATGGTTTCTTGGATGGTTTACTATCTTTCATCGACTACTCTACTGATAAAGGTTTTATTTCCGAGCGTGCTAAACGAATCATAGTCGTTGCAACAACACTAGAAGAACTAATCAATAAACTCATTGAATTTGTTCCTCAACCAGATCCAGATCTAGCTAATATTGTCTGGATGGAATATTTTACCATGAGAAAACGAAAAGTGGATTCATTCCTCTCCCTTTGATAACCCATATCGGACCTATTGTTATTTTTACTTTCTGTCGTGTGTAAATATCGTGCTAAATGATGGCAGCTTAAGGAGTTTCCTTTTGATCTCTTGATGCGCATCTATTCGCCATTTATGTATTGTTATTTTTATTGCTGTAATTTTTATTATTTGTTTTTAATAAAAGCATTGATGGCAACGTAAGGCGACTCTTCGGACTTTCCTGAAGCGCATCTTAAAAATTGTGTTACACTTGCGGGTATATTTTTTTATTTTTTTCTTCTGTTATTTGCCTCGTATATTTTTTCTTGCAGATCCAAAAAGGCGTTAGCTCAAGCATCAACTTTCATAATAGGGAGTATTCTGCTTTTCTCCCTTGCTTTTTATTATTATTTTTTAAACTGGGGACAGTTTCTTTTTCAAGTTTGGGGGTGGTGTGCTTTGATTATTATGGTGTGTTTTGATTATTTTGGTGTGTTTGGTATTCTGATGTGTTTAGCTTTGGTTATTGTGGTGTTTTTTGATTATTTTTGTTATTTGGCCTTGATTTTTTTTAGTATATATATATATATTGTTTATTTTGATTTGTGAGATTTCTAGATCTGGCCATAACACCAATAAATTAGCTATATACAAGCTTCTAAAATCATTTTAACCGGTTAAAAAATTGTATATTCCAAAAATTTTGAGCCTTGATCTCTCTTTCCAAGCCTTGTAGTTATCGTGTAAAATCGAGTCATTCGTTACCTTGAGAAAAGAAGAATCAGTCGGTTGATGAAAAATAGAACTGAAAGTTACTTAATTTGAGGAGTTTTTGATTTTTCATGCTTAGCCAATAAATGATTTCTCTGCAAATATTCTATTCCCTAAAAAAAATTCATTGGTGAAAAGAGGCTAGTTGAAAAAAAAAGGGAGAGGTGTTGAGCAGCAACAACTTCCTAATTTTGGGGGTCCTAAAATATTGCGAAAAATAAAGGACTAACCATTGTTGGTGCGTAGCTGCCGTCTCACACGAGATGGAAAATGTGTTGGTGAAAAGAGCTACACGTTACAAATAACGGTGTGAAAGCTATCACCTAAAATTAAAAGATGGAAAATGTGTTGGTGAAAAGAGATACACGTTAGCAAATAACGGTGTGAAATCTATCACACAAAAAAATAGAAAATGTGTTGGTGAAAAGAGCTACATGTTAGCAAATAACGATGTGAAAACTATCACTAAAAGCGATGTAGATTATGAGCAAATTTGAATTAATTGGTGGCTGAATTTCAATACACTTAATTTCGTGAACAATCACAATACTTGATGACGCCGGTGAAATTCTTTTTCATATTGAGTCGAAAAATAAATGAGTGATCGAGAGCAACCATTAAAAGGAGTCGTGAGTGTCACGAGTGGGAAAGAAATAATCAACCTTTTGGGGGGAAACCTTGCATTTTGGAATTACAAAAATAAAACCGTGTTTTAACTTTAAAATCATTAGTAGATTTATTTTGGATCTTGATTCATTTCTATCTACTGTATAAAGCTGGTTGTTGTGTAAATGACATTTTGATCTCTTTATATATATATATAGTAACTTCAACGAGGACCAATCACAATCCGAAAGAAAAGCCTAAGTACTCGTGAGTACAATCTATAAGTTTACAATTTGGAAAGCAACTATATCAAAAGAGACAGTAGAAATAATAAGACTCAATTGCACATAACAACCTTGGCCGACATCCTCGTACCATCCCAGCACCCGCTCCTCTGTATGAACATAACCTGAAATCCATAACAAGAATTTTCCCAAAACGGGTCCCCAAAGGAGTTAGCAATTACGCTAGTACAAGTATTCAAGGCAAACCAATCGCTTACACATTTCATAGTACATGCACCAATATCATTTCAAAACCAAAACCAGACATGTCTTTTCCGGAAACAAACAGTCACAATCAAATTTGCCTAGGACCGGGACGAAGCCACAAATCCCACCCGAGGCCTCTAAGGACCCTCCCGGGCTGGCCATATCATAAAACAAAACACGCACATGCATCGCCTAGGATAGGGACGAAGCCACAAATCCCACCCGAGGCCTCTAAGGACCCTCTCGGGCTGGCTAGCTAAACAAACTCGTGAATCCAGAGTGAAGTCATAGATTCCCCCGAGGCCCCGTCGGACCCTCCCAAGGTGAGCAAAATCACACACAATATACATTACCATTTCACGTTAAGCATAGAGGTTTCCAAAAAATACTTGCCTTGAATAATTGACGACTCAAGGAACGGAAAGGAAAGTCACCGACGAACGCTAGGAACCAATGAAACCGAACCTAACGATTCGAAGAATACAATCACAACAATTTCTAAATGAATACGGAATTGGAATACACCCTAAAACACGCCTACGATACATGTATATTCGTATATAAACAACAACGACGGCGGACCACAACCAAACCCTCTCGATTCCGTAAAAACCACGAAATATACCAAAATCCGTAGGGAAACTAAGAATACCAACAAGATTAATCATATTCATCATGAATTAATCAACAAAACGGAACGAATCGGACAAAAATGCGAAAACCCCCAAATCTACCCAAAAGTAGGGTTCTAAAGATCTAACCTTGATTCGCTGGATCAAGTGATGTTATAGGATGATTGATCAATGATATAACCTCTAGAACTTTGTGGATTCGTTGTCTAACAACATGGCTTCGCCTCCTCCGAATCCTCAGTCGCGGACAGAAGAGAAAGGAAATGAAAAACGAGTGAAAATGAGTCTGCTCTGTCATTTATATATTGGGCCGGAACTAGTGTGCGCTAGCCTTCCCGGACTAGCGTGTGCTATCGGCTAGTATCGGCTCAGCACCCTCGGCCAGGGCCCGCACGACCCGGCACCACCGACCAATCTTGCCGACCGTGACCTGTCTGCCCGACCCCCGCTAGCATGCGCTACGGCCGGAAGCCTGCGCGCGCTAGCCGACCTGTCTAGTAACATCTGGACTAAACAGCTCGCCCAGGTAACGTACGCTAGTCGGCCGACAGCATGCGCTACCCCTGCCGGTTAGCATGCGCCACGACCGACAGTAGCGTGCGCTACCTGCCGATCCTACCCGAGTCCAGAACCTCAGAACATCTCTGCCCAGACCCGATAGCGTACGCTGGGCCGCTCGACAGCGTGCGCTACACCTGCCGAGCTAGCGCGCGCAGCCTCCCGGCCGTAGCGTGCGCTACGCCGGTTCCTGCCGTGCCTGCTCGGCCAGTGCCCAGCACTTCCGACAGTGCCACACTTGTCCGAAAAGCTGCTCAGCCACCATGATCCGACGACTCGATTTCCGAAAACGTACGGAACGAACACGATGAAAAGCTCGCGGACAACATCAATGACCCGAAATGAAAACATAATGCAATAATTAATCATACGCGACCAAGAAAAGGGTCGAGACAACAAGTATAGATACGGATACCCATAACTTTGGGTAAATTACAAAATGGCCCAAAACGCCCGAAAATCACGATACATGATCAAATAACCAAACCGAAGTTCACAACACGTATAACAAAGTTAAACGGACTTACGGGAAACTCGAAACAGCAGTTTCGAATGAGATTTGCAAGAATCAAACTAAAGTGCGGAAAAGTCGTCAAAAAGCACGGAACTCAACAAAACGGCACCGAAACGAACTCGAATGTCAAAAAGTGCAGAATTAATCATTCTCAGGATGATGAAACGGTCCCAAGCGAGTTATCAAAATGGACTCTCGCCAAAAAAAAGAAAATTACCAGAAATCGAAATTGCGGATATTACATACTACCCTCCTTAAAAGAAGTTTCGTCCCGAAACTTAAAACAAGTAGGGAGAAGCAATATCCTGCCAGGAAAACTCGATGAGGTACACAAGAACCGAAAACTCACGCCCAAACGTGAAACGTTATGAACAACGGAAGGAAACATACGGCGTGAAAACGTGCTCCACGGCGACCAACACAATGCTATATGTAAAACCAACAAGTGACAAACGTCATCAAATAGGTGGTATCACCAAGTCAATTAGCTGAGCAGTCGCAAAACACAAGGTATCTATTTTAAAGAAACACGAACAGTAAAAAAAATAGAAACGATGCGCATAGCAATCTATACAGGGGACAACGATCGAATCAACAATGATCGAACGACAATGATCCAACAACAATGATCGAACAACAACGATCGAAAAACAATGATCGAACGACAATGATCCAACAACAATGATCGAACAACAACGATCGAAAAACAATGATCGAACAACAACTCCGAAGTTCACACTTCAACTCAAGACGTTAAAAGAGCTGGTAGGAACTAAAAGATGTTATTTCCGAACAGGGTTCACAAGAATCGAACCAAGCTCGGAAAAGTCACAGCAATAACCAGGTCAAATCAAAACAAGATTCCGGCTTTTTCAAATGATAAAAACCGAAATACAGAACAAGTTCAGAGAGTATCAACGAACACGAGCGGGTCGATAGAATTGGGAAAGAGAAAATGTAGAAGTAAAAAATAATACGAGTGTTACCTTCGACCTCACCCCCGAAACTCACAGCAATGGAACCAAGGTAACAATACAACAAGCAATCGACACAATGCGGAACAATTACCGATGTACACAATCATACCAACCCAAGCTCTAACAGCTCGCATATATGCGATAACGCACAAATCGATACGAGGCGACAACATCCAATACTAACATCACACCTCTCACAGAGGCTACCACAACAACTGCATGGCGAATGACTCAACGCTCATACCACCAATTCAATCACAACTCGGGGGTTAACACCCTAACGAGAGTACGAACATCAAATATATATTCCCGGACCGCAAATAGGAACGATAGGTTTTGAAAACGAAAACCACCTTTTGAAAATAATTTGGAAGCACCAGTTGATCTTGAGTATCATATATCAAAAAGTAGTACAAACATCGTCATCGAGACTTTGAAAAAAACATCTTGCGTTTGATAAAAAAATAAAAAAAAAATGAGGACACCTTTCTTTAAATTAAAACTTTTCAGCAATATTCGACATTCGGGTCTAAGCGAATGCATTTCTAAATCATTAGAAATATCTCAAAATATTTTGATCCTCAAAGTAGAATAATTTTGAAACATAGCGTGGCGCTAGTAGGCATCTTGAGAACACTGCGAGAAAATAATTTATTTTAAAAGTACGTCTCGAGGTTTATTTTCTAAGATACTCAAGGTTTTTCAGACGTACAATAGGCCAAAATGCCCAAAATTCACACGTGTCAACATTCACTTAAACACATCATAGCACATTCATCAAATCGTTCAAAATCAAGACACTGATATAAAATCCCTAGGATATGTTTAACAACATCATTAAACAACAATCGGTTTATCAAAACCGGATGGAAAATGAAATCAAGAACAAAACTCCAAAGAGTCAATTCTAGGATGTAATAATCACCTAGGATACTCCAAAACACCTTTGGATGGAAGAAAAATCAGCCCAGATGCGAACCCTAGTCGCTACGTCTCAAACTCACGGAGGAAGAAGAAGAAATGAAGAAAATGCAGATCCTAGACTAGTGTCCAGTATTTATACTGGACACAATTAGCGTGCGCTAATCATTAAGGTTAGCGTGCGCTATCACGGCACCAGACAAAAATCCTAACCAAAATACACTGTTAGCGTGCGCTAACCCCAAGTGTTAGCTGTAATATCCGCGATTTCGATTTCCGGTAATTTTCTTTTTTTGGCGGAAGTCCATCTTAGCAACTCTATTATGACCATTTCATCATTCCGAGAATGATTAATTCTAAACTTTTTGTCATTCGAGTTCGTTTCGGTGTCGTTTTCTTGAGTTCAGTGTTATTAAACGACCTTTCCAAGTATGAGTTCGATTTTGTAAAATCACCATAAATTCTTGGAAACTCCAAAGATTTTGAATCTTTTCAATATTATAGAGCATCAAGTTAGCTTTCTAATGGTTCAAATGGTGAGTCAATCGGAGTCCGAAAGAGAGAGTTATGGTCGAAATAGCTCAGACACTCATTTTCCAGTTTTGGCCGAGCAGCCTGTACCGTGAGCCGTGACACATGCCGGCAGGGCCGCGGCACACTGCCGAGTCACTACCGCGGCACACCCGTCCGGGACGCAGCACACTCATGTTTCAATTATTGGCCAACCCCTCTGTACCGTGAGCCGCGGCACATGCCGGCAGGGCCGCGGCACACTGCCGAGTCACTGCCGCGGCACACTCGTCCGGGCCGTGGCACGCTGCCGATCACTGGGGGCAGATTCGGCCCTGTGCCACGGCACACTTCGGCTGGGCCGCGGCACACAGTGCAGATCAGCCTATTTATGCGGATTTTGTGAGATGAATGCTCATTTCATCTCTTCCTTCATTCCTCCTCCTCTTGGGCGATCTTGTGGGCAATTTTTGGGCGTTTTTGCATCATAAATCCCATAGAACTTCATATTCTTCAAGTTCTTGGTGTGGATTAATAACACCAACAATTGTTCTTCATCATTAATCCAAGGTAAATTCTTGAGACCCTACTTTTGGGTGAATTGGGGGTTTTTGTTCGTTTTGTCCGATTTAACCGTAATAACTTAGATTTGTGATGTATTGATGATTATTTAGATGTATTCTATCATTTCCCTTGTTATTCCATGGTTGGATCATTTCGATTCGTTGTTTTGGTCGAGTTCTTAGTCAACGCCTTGAAGGTGTCCGACAAAAGGTCTTAGAGGGGGGATTGGGCGTTGTATGATTATTATCCATCGTACGATTGTTGATTTATCATTGGTATGACTTAGGGATGAAATTCTTGTGAAGAACTCGAGTCAGAACCCTTCCGTTCGTTGTCTTCTTTGGGGTCCGAGCTTCCCGGTCGAACCGTGTTCTTCGAAGTATTCAGTAGCTGTTATTAAGGCAAGTATTTTACTATACGAATTGTGTCTTGTGAATAGGGACATCGTATTATGGTTGTGATGCATTGGTTTACTT
Organism: Orobanche coerulescens; assembly: GCA_033398695.1. Lineage (NCBI taxonomy): Eukaryota > Viridiplantae > Streptophyta > Magnoliopsida > Lamiales > Orobanchaceae > Orobanche > Orobanche coerulescens. The sequence goes on along the minus strand of CM065811.1, from coordinate 87,626,111 downwards.
TCGTGTATATGCTTCGTATGAATTGATTATTACTAACAATTGATGGTAACGATAATACCTTCACTTAGTTAACATCGTGGAATCGCGTTGGATGTGCAAATCATCTAAGTTTGTGCCGGGCGTGGTTGGTCATTGTTGAGTCGTTGTGATGATCATGATATTTTTGTTGTTTTGGTTTACATACTTGATTGTACATTTCGGTGTAATGTGGAATGGCTTGACATTTGATGATTATGAGTTGTGTCGTGTCGATGTGTGTGCGTGTGTTCCAGGTAGGGTCTGACGAGGCCTCTGGAGTTCGGTACATGATGTGTACGAACAAGGTGTGTGATCCATGTAGGGTCTGACGAGGCCTCTGGAGTTCGGTACATGATGTGTACGAACAAGGTGTGTGATCCAGGTAGGGTCTGACGAGACCTCTGGAGTTCGGTACATGATGTGTACGAACGATGTTTGTGACCGGGTAGGGTCGGTTGAGGCCTTCGGAGTTCGGTACATGATGTGTACGAACAATGATCGTGTAGCAGTAATTGTTTGGATAAAATTTTAAATATGGGTCTCAGACTCATAATGATATATTATCTAGTGTGTTTTGAAACGAGAGTCGGGCTAAGGCCCTAATGTTTACGAAAAGGTTTTGTAAATTGGGACTCGAGGTCCAATAGGATTTCTGCCTTAAAAATTCCCGAGATGATGTGTTCCTTTTCAAATATCTCATACTTGAGTTCGAAATTCTAAAACTTCTCGGGAACATTTTGATAATTAATTTACGTATTAAATTTGTAGTTGCTATTTACTTGTTGCATTTCATATCGTATTATACTTGCACTAGTAAAACAGTGGAGTTTTACTAACCCCCGAGTAATCAGGGGGTGGATGTCTGTTCTGCGTCCAGGTACATGCAGGTTCAGGGGAGCAGTCATAGGATTGGCACAAGAGGATGACGAGCTGCGATACTAATCAAGAGTCGAGAGTTGGTAGAGTTTGGTTGTATTGTTGGAGTTGTTTCAGTCTTCCGCTGTATTGTGTTTCGACCCCTGTGTGGGCAATGTTGTTTAGTCAGTTCTGTTAATGGAGTTGTGTCACCTCATCGGTCTGTGTGTTTATGTGTAAGTGACCTTAACGGTCCGTATTATTATGTTGTTTGACCCTGGCCGGGCAAGCATTTGGTTGTTTATGGATGTTTAGCCTGGTAGATCCTTGTGGAAAGGGTCTACGGCATGTAACATTCCCCTACGGTTTTGGGGGTGTTACATTTATGGTATCAGAGCTTAGGTTGCGGAAACCTAGGCTGTCGGGTCAAGTCGAGTCGTGATTTGTCGAGTATTGTGTAGTTTTGTCATTCGAGATGTCGGGTGACAAGTTGAGTTGTGCGTAGTCACAACGTGTCGGTTATGTTGTTGGATGAGATTAGTATCGTGGGCGACCGTCATCTCCGTGCGGCCTGTAGACGTAAGTCTCCTCTTTTATGCATAATATCTGTGTTCATGATATGTGTGATATTTGTGGTGCATGATGTTATTTGCATGGTGCTGTGTAATGGAGTTTGTATTTGATACTTGTGATACACTGTATGTGTATTGAACTGGACGTATTGACGTTTTGACATTGAACCACCATGTGGGGTGATATAATGTGAAAGTTGTAAACTTTGATCGTTCCGAAAAGAAGGTACCGACGGTAGAGTTTGTGAGAGAATCAGATAGATGGTTTCGTTGTATGTTTAACTTGATGCCCATCAGATGCATTTGATTGAATTGGTGACCCCATTTGCCGTTTGGGCACGTGGTTCTAAGTTCGACTATTTTGGATTGTTGTAAATATGCCCGCTGTGGGTAGGTTTGAAAACGTTTTTCCTGAAAGACTCTACTGGTTTGAGCATTTTTGTGAAAATCAATTTTTTTTTGAAAATATTTTTATGGTATGGTTAAACAACGGTTTGTGTGGATTTTGAAATCGGTTGAATTGTGACAAGTTGGTCATGTATTTTCAAATAGCACCATCGATCAGTATTTGGAAAAATATGTTTTAAAATACTTCGGGCATTGCAAAATACTACCGTCATTTTTATTACGATCGAAAGGATTTTTGGAAAATTTATGTTTTGCAAAACGACTCTAATTTTCGGAACTTAAATGTTATGTGTTTGAGTGTTGTGACGGCATAGTATAATTTAATTGTATTATTCTATGACGTTATCCTGGACATGATAGCTTATCTATGGTAATGATTAGTGTGCTGGCAGATATTAATAAGGTCATTTTGCTGACATCGGTTATAGAGTGGACTTAATATTTCAACGTATTGTTGTGCAAGTGATTTCAAATCGAAAGCGCTTTGATAATGGGTCCATGGATTTGGTTAAATGGTCGAGGTATTAATCAAAGTGTTTTCAAAATTTCATTTCTGCAAAATCTTTCGAACTCACCAATTTTAAAATATTATCATTTGAACAAATACCTCGGGAAAAATTTTACTTTTAAAGAATGTGACAAGTGCCTGATTTTAATTACATATATGTGGTCTTGACTGTGTTTACTTTGGTAAAAGTCGTGCACCTCTGTTGGTGTAACCGTGCGAGTTACTTATGAATTTAAGTCTATTATTACAGTGTTAGTCTGAGTACTCGTGTGATTATTTGGAGTGAATACTTTATTGTGTTGCTGTTTGTTGCCCTATGTTGATTATGTGATATTTATTTTGTTGTTCTGATCGGTGGCCGTTTATTATGCTGAGAGGTAGAGGTCGAGAGCGTGGTCGTGGTAGAGGTAGGAATCAGGTGCATGAGAGGGCGACTCGCTCGTTGTCAAGCGCCAATGAGCTCAGTACAGGTGGTCGAGATGACCAATCGCGTGAGCAGAGGCAATCAACTGGGGAAAATGCTGACATTGGCGCCGCCACCATCCTTCGTCAGCTGGTTGACCAGTTGGCACATATGAATCAGACCATGCACCGGGATAGGATCCCAGATGAGGATAATGGAGCTAGTATGTGGTTACGAGGTGTGATGAGAATGCACCCGCCCCATTTTGTAGGTTCTTGTAACACCCCAAACTAGGCGGATATTACAGTGCCGTGGACCCCCGACTGGGACCTACCAGGCGAATGAAAACTGATGAATTAAATAATATAATTGTAGTACCGAACCACATTATATTACCAAATGCTCCGATGAGGAGCTTAAGTACATTACACCAGGACTAAACAGAATACTAGTATATTTTATATGAAGATAAAATACACCACCCTGAATAAATAAACGTTTCAAACTGAATTTGCAACGGAAATACAAATGAAGAGATAAGAATGACTGAAATGATTGAAATGACTGAATTAAATGGAATGACTCGGTCCCCCTACTAGTATCACTGGGACTCCTCGCCATCAACATGCTCTTCCCGTGCCTTTGCCTTGCCGTGACCTGAAAACAAAATCCCCCAACGGGGTCAGTTACACAGAACAATAATCCTCAAGGGTTGAAATTACACAATCATGATATATCTGAAGTTATGAAATATCCTTAGTTATGAATTACGCTGAAGAGGAGTATCATAGTACGCCCGTAGTGTTCTGTGCAAGTGTACAAGACGGATGACCGGACACACCCGTCCTTGTACCTAATTAGTCTCACATAGTTAATATTTACCGTGTGCACAGCCCAATGTATCACTCCCAATACATGGCCATCACGTGCCCGACTAAAAATTCCACACATCCGCACCCGGCCACGCAATATGAATCCAGAAGGTCATATGAACGAGAATGACCACAATAAATATCAATGAATAATAATAATCTGACAGTCAAGAATGACTCACCGAGATGAAAGTAATAATGAAGTGATTGATAGTTTCAATGAAATGATTGGAACCGCCGTTCCTCGTTAATGAAGTGATTCTTCGACAATTATAAGTCTCAATATGATTAATACAATGATGAATGAGTTATGATTATTAATGATCAACAACAAAAGGAATGAAATCCTTTTAACCGAGTAAGAATTAACTTACTCAACACCGATGAAGAATGTCCATCCACGAACAACGTCCTAAATGAAATGTCGGTCGCTCGAACAACCTTGAATAACACAATTTACCAGTAATTCGATCATTACACGAATCAAATACGATCATAACCGACTCAAACGTCGATACAACAATATCCAAACTCGAATATATCAAAACCAACTCCAATATGAGTATTTCAAACCATCAAAACACTTTCAATGATATCAATAATCCCATAGGAATCCACAATTTCAAGATTACAACAACGTCAATCGGAAATCCCCAAATTAACCGAAGTCAACCCCAAGGGTTCTTGATATAAATCCCCAAAATAGTCATTAAATCCGTAGGAATATATTTATCCAAGATAGATAATCCATATCTAACATATTCCAACAACAATCCAAGCTTACACGAAGAAAATCAGAAGGAAAACCCAAAAATCCGAGTTCCTAGATCTAAGAGATTAATACCTTTGATTTGATGTGATGAATATGATGAAATGATGATTAATCCGAATGATGAGCTTGAAGATGATGATTGATGATTACACCTCGAAGAATACTCTCCAAGTCGCCCAAAATCGCCCAAAACCACCGAAGGAGTGAAGTGAGATGAAGAAATGACGAAATGGACTGCACTGTCCTATTTATAGTCACTCCAGTTTAGCGTGCGCTGGCTCTTGTGCGTAGCGTGCGCTAACGGGTATTTTGGGTAGTCCAGTACCCACTGTCCGGAAATGGTAGCGCGCGCTACGTACCTGCTTATAGCGTGCGCTACGGCTATGCACTTAGCGTGCTCTAACCCCAAAATGTTAGCGTGCGCTAACAAATTATCTGATGCCCAGTACTGGAGTCCAGAACATTCTGTCCTCCGATTTGATCTCGGTAGCGTGCGCTACAACCAACGATTAGCGTGCGCTACTACATCATTTGCGTACGCTAACAACCACTCTTAGCATGCGCTATGAATAAATTCAATTCAGTCCAGTAGCCACTGGACTCAACCTGATCCGACCTTAGCGCGCGCTACACCGACTGTATAGCGTGCGCTACTCCGGCTCACTAGCACGCGCTACTTACCATTCGTAGCGTGCGCTACCTACAATCCCAACTGTAGTCCAGTGCCTTCTGGACTGCCTGCTCAACTACACTAGCGTGTGCTAGTGTTGAGAGGTGGCGTGCGCTACCAGTACTCAATTAGCGCACGCTAAAGAGAGTACGTAGCGTGCGCTTCTTCTCACACACAGCACACTATGAAAAGACAACGATGGTAAACACTGCATGAATCTCCAACTAGATTGATGATGAATGATGATACAATTACTCTGAACGATGAATACAATGATTGAATATGAGTGACAAATGATCATTAATGAGTGTAAAATACTGAGTGACAATTACTGAATGATAAATACTGAATGATAATGACTGAATTACAACCGGGCATTACATACACCCCCCCTTAAAAGAGTTTCGTCCCCTAAACTAAGGATCAAACAACTCGGGATAACTCTCCCGCATACTATCCTCGGTTTCCCAAGTAGCCTCTTCGACTCCGAGTCTAGACCACTGAATTTTAACCAAAGGAATCGTCTTATTCCTCAACTGTTTGATTCGCCGCTCTAAAACTCGTATAGGACGCTCCTCATAGGAATGATCATCGGGGATCTCGATTTCGTCGAACTTAAGTATGTGGCTTGGGTCTGCAACATACTTCCGTAACTGAGATACGTGAAACACATTATGAATTCGGCTCAACGCCGGAGGTAAAGCCAATCGATAAGCTAACTCGCCTACTCGATCCAAAATCTCAAACGGTCCAATGAATCTCGGACTCAACTTTCCCCTCTTCCCAAAACGGAAGATACCATGACTCGGGGAAACCTTGACCAAGACATGGTCACCTGTCTCGAACTCTAATGGTCGATGACGATTATCTACATAAGATTTATGTCGACTCTGAGCGGTCAACAAACGACTCCTGATCAAAGCTACCTTCTCATGGGCGGCTATAAGCATATCGGGCTCGGTGCCGATTGATTCGGATAGGTCGTCCCAACACAAAGGAGATCGACAACGACGACCGTACTAGGCCTCGTAAGGTGCCATCTTAATCGAAGCATGCCAACTATTATTATATGTGAACTCAATCAATGGTAGTTGGGCTTCCCAATCGTCTTTCCAATCGAGGCCGCATGCCCTCAACATGTCCTCTAATGTCTGAATAGTCCTCTCTGATTGCCCGTCAGACTGAGGATGAAAGGCGGTACTGAGATTGAGCTGAGTTCCGATAGCACGATGAACTGATTTCCAAAAATGAGACACAAACCGTCCGTCACGATCGGAAACGATACTTTTAGGAGTACCGTGCAGTCTCACTATCTCTTTGATGAATAACTGGGCAAGTCTCTCGGGACCCCAAGTATCTTTAATCTCAAGGAAATGAGCTGATTTAGTTAAGCGGTCCACAATTACCCATATCGTATTCATGCCACGACGACTCGTCGGCAAACTCGTGATGAAATCCATAGAAATATCTTCCCACTTCCATTCTGTAATAGGGAGAGGTTTCAGCATACCCGCCGGTCGCTGATGTTCAATCTTAACTTGTTGACAGGTTAAGCATCTCGAAACAAATTCTGCGACTTCTCGCTTCATATTACTCCACCAGTAATTTTGTTTCAAGTCCTTGTACATCTTGCTAGATCCCGGATGAACAGAATAAGGGGTAGCATGAGCTTCTCTCAAAATCGAGTTTTTCAACTCGTCATTCGCCGGTACACACAACCGATTCTTAAATCTCAAAAGTCCATCCTCGTGGACCACGAATCCAGGGGCTTTCCCCTGAGCCACATCCTCACGGATGCGCAACAACGATGGGTCCGAACCCTGATTCTCTCTGATTGCCTCCTCAAGTGGCGATGAAATCTCTAACATGCAAAGTTTCCCTTGCACTCGCTGAAGCCAGAACTCGATCTCGGGTCTAAGGAATTCCTGTTGAAGTTCCTTCTGAACTGTTAATCGAGCAAGCATCTGCTCCTGAACGGACTTACGACTTAAGGCGTTGGCGACAACGTTTGCCTTGCCCGGGTGGTAAAGGATCTCGATATCATAATCTTTGATTAGTTCCAACCACCGTCTCTGTCGCATATTTAACTCCTTCTGAGTAAATATATACTTTAAACTCTTATGATCAGTGAATATCTGACAGGTAACGCCATAAAGATAATGATGCCAAATCTTCAATGCGAACACCACGACTGCTAGCTCCAGGTTGTGGGTTGGATAATTAACCTCGTAAGGTCTCAATTGCCGTGAAGCATAAGTAGTAACTTTCCCGTTCTGCATGAGTACACATCCGAGACCCTGTCCGGACGCATCACTATAAACCACAAATCCCTCCGTCCCTTGCGGTAAAGAAAGGACAGGTGCTGAAGTTACCCGGCTCTTGAGTTCCTCAAAACTCTGTTGACACACGTCGGACCACGTGTATTTCTTATCCTTCCATAAAAGGTTCGTCATGGGTTGAGCAATTTTAGAAAATCCCTCCACAAATCGCCGATAATAACCCGCTAATCCAAGGAAACTTCAGATTTCCTTAACATTCTGCGGAGGTAGCCAATCTCGAATAGCCTCCGTCTTCTGAGGATCGATACGAACTCCGTCTGATGAAATTACGTGTTCGAGAAACGTCACTTCGGACATCCAGAACTCACATTTGGAAACTTCCCATAAAGTTGTTCTCGTCTCAACACGTCGAGCACTTGATGAAGGTGAAACTCGTGTTCCTCCCGGTCACGAGAATAAATCAAAATGTCATCGATGAAGACAACAACAAACTGATCCAAAAAGTCGATGAAAACCCGATTCATTAACTTTATGAATACCGCAGGTGCATTAGTCAATCCAAACGGCATAACCACAAACTCATAATGACCATAGCGTGTTCGAAACACCGTCCTCGCAATATCCGACTCTCGAATCCGCAACTGATGATATCCAGATCTTAAGTCGATCTTGGAAAATACTGAAGCTCCCTGAAGTTGATCTAAGAGATCATCAATACGGGGTAAGGGATACTTATTCTTGATTGTCACCCTGTTCAACTCCCGATAATCAATACACAAGCGAAAAGAACCATCCTTCTTCTTGACAAATAACACTGGTGCTCCCCACGGGGATGCACTCGGTCGAATATAACCCTTCTCGAACAACTCCTCAAGTTGGTTCTTTAATTCCCGCATTTCGGTCGGGGCCATCCGGTACGGTGCCTTCGATATCGGGGACGTACCGGGCTCCAACTCAATCGTGAATTCCACATCCCTCTGTGGAGGCAAACCAGGTAACTCGTCTGGAAAAACATCGGCATATTCCCTCACTACCGGAATATCCGTCAACATTACTGATGATTTCTCGATTTTGGTCATATATCACCAATAACCAACACACCCCTGATTGAGTAATCTCATTGCTTTCATCAAATTAATGACCTTACTAGAACAGCCGGGATTACATCCCTGAAACACACATTCGACCCCATCGTCTGAAATGATAGTGACCAAATGCTTACGGACACTAATGATGGCATCATGACGATCCATCCAATCAATACCCAAGATGACGTTGTCTCTCAGCAAATCTACTACGATTAGGTCCGCTGGCCATACACGACCATGAAACTGAATCGTACAATTCTGAATCTCACGATTACCGATAATTCGTCTACCATCAGGTAGACCAATGACATAAGGCTCACAACTAGTAGCACTACCCAGACGTAGTCTACTCAAACATGACTCGGAAATGAATGAATGCGATGCACCAGTATCAAAAAGGGTACACACAGGTTGAGATAGAATATCGAGTGTACCTGAGATCATTCGGGCCTCTGGATCTTCGGTCTTCTTCATCTCATAAATCCGGGGCTTGCTAGTCCCGGCACCGGACGCTCCCGTCTGCTGGCTATAGGCTCCACCTTTAGTCACTCCTGTAGTTTTAAACGACGCTGATTGAGTGGCCTGATTCTGAACGGCTGACTGCTTAGGGGCCTGAGATGACGTCTGAGTAGGTTTGGAGTCCCTACGGCAAAAACGGGCCGTATGCCCAACAATTCCACAATTATGACACGTGACAGACTGTCTCGGACACTTGATGCTGACATGACCAAGATCCCCACAGTTATAATAGGTGATGGCCGAACTGGCCGCTCGTGACTGAGATTCCGTGGGTTTAGACGTCACAGGAGGTTGCTCAGAAAAAGCAGAGCCCGCATGAGGTTTCTTGAAAGTGGCTTGACTGCCGTTCGACTGATTACGGTTCTTGGACTTCTTGCTAGCAGATGAAGGTTGCTGCTTAGCAATCTCCTTAGCTGTAAGCTCATAGGTAAGAGCTTTCTCAATGAATTCGGCCAACGTGGTGCAATTATGATTAAGCAACTGTAGTCTCATACGGGGTTTCAGTCTCTTGCTGAAATACTTAATCTTATCCGCCTCGGAATGAATGATAGATGAGGCGAACGAAAGAAGTTCCTGAAATTTATCGGCAATGGCGAGAACATCCTCGTCTGATGAGGGGTCGGGAGTGAGTAATTCTGACAGCTTGGCCTCTCTGAGTGGGGCCGGATAATACCTCTCCATCATGAGAGTCTTGAACTGATCCCAAGTACATGATCCTTCGGTGGGCTTCAGCGATAACCACCAAGAATGAGCGCTCTTACCCAGGTAGTAAGCCGCAATTGAAACTTTGTGTCCTTCGGGACACTCTACCATAGAAAATAACTTCTCGAAATGCTCAAGCCAATGAACAATATCCGCCGGCTCAGATGAGCCCTCGAAGGTAGGTGGTCGCTGGCGAGAGATATCGCCAATGATACTGCTTACACCCCTCTCTTGCATCTGAGGTGGCGGCGGAGGAGCCTGTTGATTCTGAGTAGTTGAGTTATGCATTGTCTCCATTAGTTGAGCCATCTGAGTCATTTGGGCCATCATGCCCTGCATAAAAGCGAGTGGGTCCACCCGAACACCTTCTGACTGAGCTGTGTCCCGGGTACGACTCCCCGATAGTCAATGATCACGTCCAGGTGAATGAGTGGCAGCGTCGCTGCTCGATGAATTAGCATTATTCCTTGCATTTGCACGAGTATTCACACGAGCTCTCGGGATTCGGCCCGCACCACGGCCTCGTCCTCCGCGTCCTCTTCTTGCTCTCTCCATACTGAAGTAGGAAAGTCACATGATGATTATATTCCCCGCATGAATAACACGTTATGATTATGACATGAGATGATGAAAATGAGCATACACGCTCTAACGCAGTGATTACATGAATGATTAACTAAGGTGACATGATTATCTGATGAAATTATTGAAATGATTATCTTGAACAAGTTAACAAGATTAATGATATGATATTCCAGATCAACAATCGAGTAATGAAATCAATTTAGTGATTAATGAGTTAGCATGATCGTCCTGGTCAAAATGAAAATGATGATGAGGATTGTTAACTGATGAATTATGAATGAATGATTATTGCCAGAAATTATACCATGGCGTTAGAAATCTTACAGTTCTTTCGGTCTGATTGGCTCGGCATCTGCACAGGTCACACGTGACGCGAAAGTCCAATGATACTAGTTCGATGACGATGATTTCAAATGAGACATGACTCGGAAGGTAGTATTCAAAACCACGCTCCGATACCAACTCCGTAACACCCCAACTGGGACCCACCAGGCGAATGAAAACTGATGAATTAAATAATATAATTGTAGTACCGAACCACATTATATTACCAAATACTCCGATGAGGAGCTTAAGTACATTACACCAGGACTAAACAGAATACTAGTATATTTTATATGAAGATAAAATACACCACCCTGAATAAATAAACGTTTCAAACTGAATTTGCAGCGGAAATACAAATGAAGAGAAATAAGAATGACTGAAATGAATGAAATGACTGAATTAAACGGAATGACTGGGGCCCCCTACTAGTTGTAAAACCCGTAATTTCGATTTTCGGTAATTTCTTTTTTTTAGCGGAAGTCCATTTTGACGAATCGCTCATGACCGTTTCGTCATTCTGAGAATGATTAATTCTACACTTTTTGGCATCCGAGTTCGTTTCGGAGTTGTTTTTTTGAGTTCCGTGCTTTTTAGCGGTTTTTCCGCACTTAAGTTCGATTCTTGCGAATCTCGTCCGAAACTGTTGTTTCGAATTTCTCGTAAGTTCATCTAATGTTATTATTCATGTTGCGAGCTTCATATTCGTGTTTCGATCATGTATCGTGTATTTCGGATGTTTTGGGCCATTTTTGTAATTTCCCAAAGTTTGGGGTAATTACTTTCCGTTGTCGAATTTCGAGCCTTCGGGTGGTCGGAATCGTGTGTTCTCTTAGTGCTAGAATTCGTCTTTGCGAGTACTTCGTAACCGTATCTTAGATTCATATTCAGGTTTGGGTTTCGGGGTCATTCGGGCCGTCGGAGTTGGCCCCGGCCGAGTTACGGCCGGTGGTGCTCGGCAGTTACGTACGTAAGGCCGGTTACGTATGTAAGGCCCTGGCCAGTAACGTACGTAACGTTTCCGGCATTTCTAGGTAGCGAGTTCGGCCATGGCCGGTTACGTACGTAAGTCATGGCCGTTTACGTACGTAAGGCGGCCGGCAGTCGGCCTATTTAAGGCCAGCAGACGTTTTCTTCAGCCATTTCTCACTCGTTTTTCTTCTCTTCTGCGGCTAGGGTTGTGTTGATCATGGAGAGATATTGTTGTACAATAAATCCGTGAAGTCTTGGAGTTCATATCATCAATCAATCATCCAATAACCTCCTCCTATCTACCGAATCAAGGTTAGATTTCTAAAAATCTAGTTTTGGGGAATTTGGGTATTTTGGTTGTTTTCGTCCGATTAATCCGATTTAACTTAGGATTATGATGGATTGATGAATATTTAGATGTATTATATCATTTCCCTTGTTATTCCATGGTTGGATCGTATCGATTCGTTGTTTTGGTCGAGTTCTTGATCGACGCTTTGAAGGTGTCCGGTAGAATGTCTTAGAGGGGTTTTCGGGCGTTCTACGATTATTCTTCCTCGTATGATCGATGATTTATTGATTATATGTTGTTAAGGTCGAGTTTCTTGTGAAGAAACCGAGTTGAACCCTTCCGTTCGTTGTCGTCTTTCTTTTCGATTGCATCGGGCGTTTCGAAGCCTTCCGGTTGAGCCGTGTTCGTCGGGATACTTGCGTGCCGATTTTGAGGCAAGTACCTTGTCCATACAATTCTTGTTTTGTAGATATGATAATTAGTGGTCGTCTCTATGTGGTTGTTTGATCGTTTGATTTGAACTTTCAAAAGATTTGGTTTAGCCTCGTTAAAGGCTCACTTTCAAAACGCGTGTGTTTTGTGAACGGTGTGTTTTGGGTAATTGATTATGATTTGATTGTTTTGAACGTTGAGGGCTTTGGTGATACCCCTGTTGTTTAATGTTATGTAATCGCGTATTCCGTGTTTAATCTTGTTATGGTGTTTTGAAGAGTTTGATAACTGTGTCGAGTTAGTGGCCATCTCTAGTGAGTATTCTTAATGAACTTACATTCTTAGCATATTAGTATTGCATGAGTAACGTGTGTGTGTGTATGCTCACTACGGGTTATATCCTACGGGGTCTCGGTAGGGGTCCACAGAGACGTGGATCGACGAGCTTGCTTTTAACCACTACGGGTTAGATCCGACGGGGTCTCAGTAGGGGTCCACAGAGACGTGGATCGACGGTTAATTGTGGTGCATTTTGCAAATGTGATTTGGATGATTGGCGTTTCCGGAAACGAGTATTTTGAACGGTTTTCATGATTGCATGCATTGACTAAGTGTGTAAGAGGTAAGTTGTTCGTTTGGCCTACTTGGCTAGGATGGCACTAGAGTATTTTGTTGTTTGTGTTAAATCCTTTAATTGTGGATTTTGATGTTGGAAGACGAACCTTGTTGTCGTTCTCGTGTATTGTAAGTTGATGAGATTTGGGGCTAAAATCCCAATGGTTTTGTAAAAGTCATTTTACGGATTTGGGGCTAAAATCCCAACGGTTTGGTAAATGTCATTTTACGGAAAGTAAACCTTTGGGGGCGGTGACCCCTTTCGTCTTTTGGGTTTTGAAAAGTAGGATTTGATAATCCTAAATTGTTTTCTATTAAAACTCTCGATGGCATTCTAAACCGTTTTATAAATTATTTCCATTGATTTGTGATCTTTCGATTTTGAAATGTTTTCTCAAACTCTTGCCTCGGGAAGTACTTTTCATTTCGTATGGATCTTTGAGGATTCCGGGTTATTGTTATTCGTGGAATGTGAATTGTATGACTCGTATTTTTGCACTTGTACTTGCACTAGCAAAACAGTGGAGTTTTGCTAACCCCCGAGTATTCGGGGGGTGGATGTCTGTTTTTGCATTCAGGTTTTGGAGCATAGCACAGGGTCGGCATGAAGGATGATGAAAGATGAACGATACTAATCACACGAGGACCCGTTGATGTCGTATTGGTTTAGTTGTATTTTATTTTCCGCTGCAGTATTCCTTTCTCGTTGTACGGGAGTGTGTTGTATTCGACCCCCTGCGTGGGCTTGTATTGTAATCGAGTTGTATGTTTTTATTGAAAGGCCAAATCGGTCTACTGAGTCATTTTAGCCTTAAAGGCATTGTCGAGATGTTTCATGTTGTTACTAGCCTGGTAGATCCTTGAGGAAAGGTTCTACGGCGTGTAATATCTCTGAGCAGATTGGGGGTGTTACATAAATGGTATCGGAGCTTAGGTTGTGGAAACCTAGGCTGTCGGGTCAGTGGTGTCTGTTGAGTTTTTGTCTCGTCGGATTTTGTCTGACTAAGTCGTGTCGCGACACGTCGTCTGAGTTTGTTGGTCGTGATTAGTATCGTGGGCGATCATCATCTTCGTGCGACCTGTGGATGTAAGTCTCCCTTCTTTGTGTTGTGCCTCGTGTGACGCGAGCTATTTTTATGATTATTTGTTAAGTAACGGAATCCTCTTATGGATTTTGATTTCTTGATATGCGGTTATTTGACCCTCATATTTCGTTCATATGAGGACTAGTGTTGCTGGATTGTGCATGTTTGACTTTATTTTTTTTATCCGCTGCGTGAGTTCTTTTGTAATGGCTTTCGGTATTTTACCGACTGAGTTTTATTTCGAAAACCGATTCCCTTAATCGAGTTTTTGGCATTATGGCCTTGATCATTTTGGCGAAATTCTTATGACGGTATTTAGTATTTTGTAAATGGCTTTTGTGAGTTTTTGAAATATTACCGTCATCGGCCTTTTTGGCGTTTTTGTAAATGGTTTTATCCTGGTGGGTTCCGGCGCGGGACCCACGACGCTATAATGTTCCGTGTAATTACCTGAAATTTTTGGGCATTCTAGCCCATTGAATTATCTTTGAAAACCTTGAGTATCTTAGAAAATAAATTTCGAGACGTACTTTTAAAATGAATTGTTTTCTCGTGGTACTTCCAAGGTGCCACAATATGTTTCAAAATTCTTCTACCTCGAGGACCAAAATGTTTTGAGATATTTTCAATGTTTTATAAACACTTTTACTTAGACCCGAGGGTCGAATATTCTGAAACTTTTTCACTAACAAAAAGTGTCCTTATTTTTAACAAATGCGAAATGGTTTTCCAAAGTCTCGATAACGATGTTTCACGTTGTACTTTTTTTGTAAGGTGATACTCAAGATCAACCGGTGTTCTTCTAAATTATTTTCAAAATGAGGTTTTCGTTTTTAAAACCTATCCATTCCCGTTTGCGTTTGGGAATGTATGTATGATGTTTGCTTTGTCGTTATGATGTTGCTCCCGAGTATGATCGAATTGGTGGCATGAACGTCGAGACGTTGCCACGCATTTGTTGTGTTAGCCCTATGTGAGAGGTGGGATGTTGGTATTGAATGTTGTCGCCTCGTGGTGATTTCCGCGTTATCACACATGTGCGAGCTGTTAGAGCTTGGTTTGGTATGACCGTGTGCATCGGTGATTGTTCTGTTATGTGTCGGTGGTTTAATATCTTGTTACCTTGCTCCCGTTTTTGTGAATTTCATGGACGAGGTCGAAGGTAATACCCGTACTATTTTGACTTCGGTATTTTATCTTTCTCGAGTCTATCGATTCGCTCATGTTCGTTGATACTTTATGAACTTGTTCTGTATTTTGGTTTCATCGTTCGAACGAGCTGGGATCTTGTTTTGGGTCGATCTGGTTATCGCTGTGACTTTTCCGAGTTCGTTTCGATTCTCGTGAACCTTGTCCGGAAGTAACATCTTTTAGTTCTACTAGTTCTTTTATTCGAAGTGGATCGGATTTGGAACTCCTGTGTTTTCGACTCTGTCGACTCGTTTATGCTCGTTAACATTTTCTGAACTTTCCCTATCCCTTGCTTTTGTTGATCGAACGAGGGTGGTATTGTTTCGGAATAACTCGTTGTCGTTGTGACTTTTCAATCGCTATTCCCTTTCCTGTGGATCTTATGGGAATACACGTCTTGTTGTTCTTACCAGATCATCCTGGGAGTTGTTGTTTGAATTTTATTATCCTTCGTGTTTCGGACATGATTGTTCGATTTTTGTTGTCTCGATCGTTTGATTGTTTGGTTTGTTTTGACCCCGTTTCGTGATTGTTGAACATTCAGACTCCTTTGTAATTCCCTTAAGTTCGGGAAATTAGTCTCGTTTTCGATCTTCCAACCCTTGGGCGGTGGAATTCCGTATTTGTTCAGCGGTTGGCTCGCGTTTTGATTGATGTACCGTTGGGTTGGTCAATCCTATTGATTTTTGTTTGTTGTGTTTTGTGATTGTTCGGATAATCGACTCGATTGTATTGTCTGTTTGATGACGCTTGTCACTTATTGATTTTATTATGTCTCTACCGGTGGCGTTGTGTTAGTCGCCGTGGAGCGTATTTTCACTCCGTATGTCTCTTTGCATTTCTTGCAGCGTTTTGCCGTCGGGCACGAGTTTTCGGTTTTCGCGTATCTCGTCGAGTTTTCCTGGCTGGGGATATTGCTTCTCCCTACTTATTTTAAGTTTCGGGACGAAACTTCTTTTAAGGAGGGTAGAATGTAAAACCCGTAATTTCGATTTCCGGTAATTTCTTTTTTTTTTCAGCGGAAGTACGTTTTGATGACTCGCTCATGACCATTTCGTCATTATGAGAATGATTAATTCTACACTTTTTGTCATCCGAGTTCGTTTCGGAGTTGTTTTGTTGAGTTCCGTGATTTTTAGCGGTTTTTCCGCACTTAAGTTCGATTCTTGCGAATCTCATCCGAAACTGTTGTTTCGACTTTCTCGTAAGTTCATTTAATGTTATTATTCATGTTGCGAGCTTAGGCTTGATGTTTCGATCATGTATCGTGTATTTCGGACGTTTTGGGCCATTTTTGTTATTTCCCAAAGTTTGGGGTAATTACGAGCCTTCGGGTGGTCGGAATCGTGTGTTCTCTTAGTGCTCGAATTCGTCTTTGCGAGTACTTCGTAACCGTATCTTCAATTCGTATTCAGGTTTGGTTTCGGGGTCGTTCAGGCCGTCGGAGTTGGCCCCGGCCGAGTCATGGCCGGGCAGTCTGGGCCCAGGCCAGCACTGGCCGAGTTACGGCCGGTAGTGCTCGGCAGTTACGTACGTAAGGCCGGTTACGTACGTAAGGCCCTATCCGGTAACGTACGTAACGTTACCGGCATTTCTAGTCAGCGAGTTCGGCCATGGCCGGTTACGTACGTAAGCCATGGCCGGTTACGTACGTAAGGCGGCCGGCAGTCGGCCTATTTAAGGCCAGCAGACGTTTTCTTCAGCCATTTCTCACTCGTTTTTCTTCTCTTCCGCGGCTGGGTTGTGTTGATCATGGAGAGATATTGTTGTACAATAAATCCATGAAGTCTTGGAGTTCATATCATCAATCAATCATCCCATAACCTCCTCTGATCTACCGAATCAAGGTTAGATTTCTAAAAATCTAGTTTTGGGGAATTTGGGTATTTTGGTTTTTTTCGTCCGATTAATCTGATTTAACTTAGGATTATGATGGATTGATGAATATATAGATGTATTATATCATTTCCCTTGTTATTCCATGGTTGGATCGTATCGATTCGTTGTTTTGGTCGAGTTCTTGATCGACGCCTTGAAGGTGTCCGGTAGAATATCTTAGAGGGGTTTTCGGGCGTTCTACGATTATTCTTCCTCGTATGATCGATGATTTATTGATTATATGTTTTTAAGGTCGAGTTTCTTGCGAAGAAACCGAGTTGAACCCTTCCGTTCGTTGTCGTCTTTCTTTTCGATTGCATCGGGCGTTTCGAAGCTTTCCGGTTGAGCCGTGTTCGTCGGGATACTTGCGTGCTGATTTTGAGGCAAGTACCTTGTCCATACAATTCTTGTTTTGTGGATATGATAATTAGTGGTCGTCTCTATGTGTTTGATTGATCATTTGATTTGAACTTTCAAAAGATTTGGTTTAGCCTCGTTAAAGGCTCACTTTCAAAACGCGTGTGTTTTGTGAATGGTGTGTTTAGGGGAATTGATTATGATTTGATTGTTTTGAACGTTGAGGGCTTTGGTGATACCCCTGTTGTTTAAAGTTATGGAATCGCGTATTCCGTGTTTAATCTTGTTATGGTGTTTTCAAGAGTTTGATAACGGTGTCGAGTTAGTGGCCATCTCTAGTGAGTATTCTTAATGAACTTACATTCTTAGCATATTAGTATTGCATGAGTAACGTGTGTGTGTGTATGCTCACTACGGGTTAGATCCGACGGGGTCTCGGTAGGGGTCCACAGAGACGTGGATCGACGAGCTTGCTTTTAAACACTACGGGTTAGATCCGACGGGGTCTCAATAGGGGTCTACAGAGACGTGGATCGACGGTTAATTGTGCTGCATTTTGCAAATGTGATTTGGATGATTGGCATTTCCAGAAACGAGTATTTTGAACGGTTTTCATGATTGCATGCATTGACTAAGTGTGTAAGAGGTAAGTTGTTCGTTTGGCCTATTTGGCTAGGATGGTACTAGAGTATTTTGTTGTTTGTGTTAAATCCTTTAATTGCGGATTTTGATGTTGGAAGACGAACCTTGTTGTCGTTCTCATGTATTGTAAGTTGATGAGATTTGGGGCTAAAATCCCAATGGTTTTGTAAAAGTCATTTTACGTATTTGGGGCTAAAATCCCAACGGTTTGGTAAATGTCATTTTACGGAAAGTAAACCTTTGGGGCGGTGACCCCTTTCGTCTTTTGGGTTTTGAAAAGTAGGATTTGATAATCCTAAATTGTTTTCTATTAAAACTCTCGATGGCATTCTAAACCGTTTTATAAATTATTTCCATTGATTTGTGATCTTTCGATTTTGAAATGTTTTCTCAAACTCTTGCCTCGGGAAGTACTTTTCATTTCGTATGGATCTTTGAGGATTCCGGGTTATTATTATTCGTGGAATGTGAATTGTATGACTCGTATTTTTGCACTTGTACTTGCACTAGCAAAACAGTGGAGTTTTGCTAACCCCCGAGTATTCGGGGGGTGGATGTCTGTTTTTGCATTCAGGTTTTGGAGCATAGCACAGGGTCGGCATGAAGGATGATGAAAGATGAACGATACTAATCACACGAGGACCCGTTGATGTCGTATTGGTTTAGTTGTATTTTATTTTCCGTTGCAGTATTCCTTTCACGTTGTACGGGAGTGTGTTGTATTCGACCCCCTGCGTGGGCTTGTATTGTAATCGAGTTGTATGTTTTTATTGAAAGGCCAAATCGGTCTACTGAGTCATTTTAGCCTTAAAGCCATTGTCGAGATGTTTAATGTTGTTACTAGCCTGGTAGATCCTTGAGGAAAGGTTCTACGACGTGTAATATCCCTGAGTGGATTGGGGGTGTTACACTAGTATCAGTGGGACTCCTCGCCATCAACATGCTCTTCCCGTGCCTTTGCCTTGCCGTGACCTGAAAACAAAATCCCCCAACGGAGTCAGTTACACATAACAACAATCCTCAAGGGTTGAAATTACACAATCATGATATATCTGAAGTTATGAAATATCCTTAGTTATGAATTACGCTGAAGAGGAGTATCATAGTACGCCCGTAGTGTTCTGTGCAAGTGAACAAGACGGATGACCGGACACACCCGTCCTCGTACCTAATTAGTCTCACGGAGTTAATCTTTACCGTGTGCACAGCCCAATGTATCACTCCCAATACATGGCCATCACGTGCCCGACTAAAAATTCCACACATCCGCACTCGGCCACGCAATATGAACCTAGAAGGTCATATGAACGAGAATGACCACAATGAATATCAATGAATAATAATAATCTGACAAAGTCAAGAATGACTCACCGAGATGAAAGTAATAATGAAGTGATTGATAGTTTCAATGAAATGATTGGAACCGCCGTTCCTCGTTAATGAAGTGATTCTTCGACAATTACAAGTCTCAATATGATTAATACAATGATGAATGAGTTATGATTATGAATGATCAACAACAAAAGGAATGAAATCCTTTTAACCGAGTAAGCATTAACTTACTCAACACCGATGAAGAATGTCCGTCCACGAACAACGTCCTAAATGAAATGTCGGTCGCTCGAACAACCCTGAATAACACAATTTACCAGTAATTCGATCATTACACGAATCAAATACGATCATAACCGACTCAAACGTCGATACAACAATATCCAAACTCGAATATATCGAAACCAACTCCAAGTTGAGTATTTCAAACCATCAAAACACTTTCAATGATATCAATAATCCCATAGGAATCCACAATTTCAAGATTACAACAACGTCAATCGGAAATCCCCAAATTAACCGAAGTCAACCCCAAGGGTTCTTGATATAAATCCCCAAAATAGTCATTAAATCCGTAGGAATATATTTATCCAAGATAGATAATCCATATCTAACATATTCCAACAACAATCCAAGCTTACACGAAGAAAATCGGAAGGAAAACCCAAAAATCCGAGTTCCTAGATCCAAGAGGTTAATACCTTTGATTTGATGTGATGAAGATGATGAAATGATGATTAATTCGAATGATGAGCTTGAAGATGATGATTGATGATTACACCTCGAAAAATACTCTCCAAATCGCCCGAAATCGCCCAAAACCGCCGAAGGGGTGAAGTGAGATGAAGAAATGACGAAATGGACTGCACTGTCCTATTTATAGTCACTCCAGTTTAGCGTGTGCTAGCTCTTGTGCGTAGCGTGCGCTAACGGGTATTTTGGGTAGTCTAGTACCCACTGTCCGGAAATGGTAGCGCACACTACGTACCTGCTTATAGCGTGCGCTACGGCTATGCACTTAGCGTGCGCTAACCCCAAAATGTTAGCGTGCGCTAACGAATTATCTGATGCCCAGTACTGGAGTCCAGAACATTCTGTCCTCCGATCTGATCTCGGTAGCATGCGCTACAACCAACGATTAGCGTGCGCTACTACACCGTTTGCGTACGCTAACAACCACTCTTAGCGTGCGCTATGAATAAATTCAATTCAGTCCAATAGCCACTGGACTCAACCTGATCCGACCTTAGCGCGCGCTACACCGACTGTATAGCGTGCGCTACTCCGGCTCACTAGTGCGCGCTACTTACCATTCGTAGCGTGCGCTACCTACAACCCCAACTGCAGTCCAGTGCCTTCTGGACTGCCTGCTCAACTACACTAGCGTGCGCTAGTGTTGAGAGGTGGCGTGCGCTACCAGTACTCAATTAGCGCATGCTAAAGAGAGTACGTAGCGTGCGCTACTTCTCACACACAGCACACTATGAAAAGACAACGATGGTAAACACCGCACGATTCTCCAACTAGATTGATGATGAATGATGATACAATTACTCTGAACGATGAATACAATGATTGAATATGAGTGACAAATGATCATTAATGAGTGAAAAATACTGAGTGACAATTACTGAATGATAAATACTGAATGATAATGACTGAATTACAACCGGGCATTACAGTTCTTCGGACTCGTTAGGTTGGGAGAACTGGCTCTTCCAGTTGGACAGAACATTTGATGCCATAGCTTGTCCCGATGAGAGAAGAGTGCCTATTGCTCAATACCTACTCGACAGGGAAGCTGCAGACTCGTGGGAGGCCATAGCGCCTACTGATCGTACCGCTACTTGGGCTGAATTCAAAACTACTATGGAGGCCGAGTATTGTCCTGCTGCCTGTTAAGGAACGTAGAATTGTTGAGTTTTTCTCGGCTACGCCCCGAGATGTGTCGATATCTCAAGCAATAGTCGATTACAATCGACAACTTTGTTACGTTCGAGATCAAGTGCGAAGTGAGACAGATAAGGTTTGTTACTTTGATATGCGTATGAAACCTCAGGTTCGGCAGTGTATGGCCCCTTTTATGTGTAGAACGCTGAAGGACTATCAAGATTGAGACTTAGCATTTGAAATGACTATGATGTCTACAGAGTCTGTATCGGTAGCGAAGAAGAAGAAGATTTCCGATGAAGCATCGGGAAGTGAGGGAATAGGGATTCCTAAACCTCGACCCTTGTATCAGTCGAGTATGGGACCTTCTCAGTCAGCTAGAGAATCTAAAAGACCCGAGCCGGTGTCTTTGAGTTCTAGTAATGCTCCTAGGTGTTTCAACTGTAACGTTATAGGCCATGAACGCGCGCATTGTAAGAAACCGCCGGTGACTTGTTATAATTGTGGACGCGAGGGGCATCGAGTTCAGTACTGCGAGATTGTTGCCAAGATGATAGGGGACTGGAGTCCCGTTCCTACTTCCGGAGGACCCAGTGGTGTCCAGTGATGTAGTTGTGGGTCGTACTTTGTGTTGTTATTCGTGTAGAGATTGATATTTGTTGCGTGAACTTTTTGGTTTTGTTTGTATTCTACCATGATGTTTTAATTTAAGTTTCGGGACGAAACTTATTTTTAATAGGATAGAATTTAATATCCGGTATTCTCGTTTTCTGTTATCTTGAATTGTTTGTGTCTTGACGTCGGACATTTTCTTGTTGACGAGAATCAGAGTGAATTCTATCGTAATACTATATTTGTTTCTACCGCATAGTCGTTGTGGTCGGGTGCAACTTGTTGTCGCGTGCTTTTTTTTGATTAAATGTGTGCATGTGATGTGTTGTTAATTACTCATTGTTGTTTTGAATCATAGCCGGTGGCATTGTGTTGGTTGTCGTGGAACGTGTGTTCACGCCGTATGTTCCTTTGCGTTGCTTGTAACATTTCGCCGTTGGGCATAAGTTACGCGTTTCTTGTGTATCTCGTTAAGTTTTCCTGGCGGGATATTGCTTCTCCTGACTTGTTTTAAGTTTCGGGACGAAACTTCTTTTAAGGAGGGTAGTATGTAATATCCGCGATTTCGATTTCCGGTAATTTTCTTTTTTTGGCAGAAGTCCATATTAGCAACTCTATTATGACCGTTTCGTCATTCTGAGAATGATTAATTCTAAACTTTTTGTCATCCGAGTTCGTTTCGGTGTCGTTTTCTTGAGTTCAGTGTTATTAAACGACCTTTCCAAGTATGAGTTCGAATTTGTAAAATCACCATAAATTCTTGGAAACTCCAAAGATCTTGAATCTTTTCAATATTATAGAGCGTCAAGTTAGCTTTCCAATGGTTCAAACGGTGAGTCAATCGGAGTCCGGACGAGTGAGTTATGGTCGAAATAGCTCAGACACTCAATTTCCAGTTTTGGCCGAGCAGCCTGTACCGTGAGCCGCGGCACATGCCGGCAGGGCCGCGGCACACTGCCGAGTCACTGCCTCGGCACACCCGTCCGGGCCGCGGCACACTCATGTTTCAATTATCGGCCAACCCCTCTGTACCGTGAGCCGCGACACATGCCGGCAGGGCCGCGGCACACTGCCCAGTCACTGCCGCGGCACACTCATCCGGGCCGCGGCACGCTGCCGATCACTGGGGGCAGATTCGGCCCTGTGCCGCGGCACACTTCGGCTGGTCCGCGGCACACAGTGCAGATCAGCCTATTTATGCGGATTTTGTGAGATGAATGCTCATTTCATCTCTTCCTTCATTCCTCCTCCTCTTGGGCGATCTTGTCGGCGATTTTTGGGCGTTTTTGCATCATCAATCCCAGAGAACTTCATATTCTTCAAGTTCTTGGTGTGGATTAATAACACCAACAATTGTTCTTCATCATTAATCCAAGGTAAATTCTTGAAACCCTACTTTTGGGTGAATTGGGGGTTTTTGTTCGTTTTGTCCGATTTAACCGTAATAACTTAGATTTGTGATGTATTGATGATTATTTAGATGTATTCTATCATTTCCCTTGTTATTCCATGGTTGGATCGTTTCGATTCTTTGTTTTGGTCGAGTTCTTAGTCAACGCCTTGAAGGTGTCCGACAAAAGGTCTTAGAGGGGGGATTGGGCGTTGTATGATTATTATCCATCGTACGATTGTTGATTTATCATTGGTATGACTTAGGGACGAAATTATTGTGAAGAACTCGAGTCGGAACCCATCCGTTCGTTGTCTTCTTCGGGGTCCGAGCTTCCCGGTCGAACCGTGTTCTTCGGAGTATTCGGTAGCGGTTATTAAGGCAAGTATTTTACTATACGAATTGTGTCTTGTGAATAAGGATGTCGTATTATGGTTGTGATGCATTGGTTTACTTTCGTGTATATGCTTCGTATGAATTGATTATTACTAACAATTGATGGTAACGATAATACCTTCACTTAGTTAACATCGTGGAATCGTGTTGGATGTGCAAATCATCTAAGTTTGTGCCTGGCGTGGTTGGTCATTGTTGAGTCGTTGTGATGATCATGATATTTGTGTTGTTTTGGTTTACATACTTGATTGTACATTTCGGTGTAATGTGGAATGGCTTGACATTTGATGATTATGAGTTGTGTCGTGTCGATGTGTGTGCGTGTGTTCCAGGTAGGGTCTGACGAGGCCTCTGGAGTTCGGTACATGATGTGTACGAACAAGGTGTGTGATCCAGGTAGGGTCTGACGAGGCCTCTGGAGTTCGGTACATGATGTGTACGAACAAGGTGTGTGATCCAGGTAGGCCCTGACGAGACCTCTGGAGTTCGGTACATGATGTGTACGAACGATGTTTCTGACCGGGTAGGGTCAGTTGAGGCCTTTGGAGTTCGGTACATGATGTGTACGAACAATGATCGTGTAGCAGTAATTGTTTGGATAACATTTTAAATATGGGTCTCGGACTCAAAATGATATATTATCTAGTGTGTTTTGAAACGAGAGTCGGGCTAAGGCCCTAATGTTTATGAAAAGGTTTTGTAAATTGGGACTCGAGGTCCAATAGGATTTCTGCCTTAAAAATTCCCGAGATGATGTGTTCCTTTTCAAATATCTCATACTTGAGTTCGAAATTCTAAAACTTCTCGGGAACATTTTGATAACTGATTTATGTATTAAATTCGTAGTTGCTATTTACTTGTTGAATTTCGTATCGTATTATACTTGCACTAGTAAAACAGTGGAGTTTTACTAACCCCCGAGTAATCGGGGGGTGGATGTGTGTTCTGCGTCCAGGTACATGCAGGTTCAGGGGAGCAGTCATAGGATTGGCACAAGAGGATGACGAGCTGCGATACTAATCAAGAGTCGAGAGTTGGTAGAGTTTGGTTGTATTGTTGGAGTTGTTTCAGTCTTCCGCTGTATTGTGTTTCGACCCCTGTGTGGGCAATGTTGTTTAGTCAGTTCTGTTAATGGAGTTGTGTGACCTCATCGGTCTGTGTGTTTATGTGTAAGTGACCTTAACGGTCCGTATTATTATGTTGTTTGACCCTGGCCGGGCAAGCATTTGGTTGTTTATGGATGTTTAGCCTGGTAGATCCTTGTGGAAAGGGTCTACGGCGTGTAACATTCCCCTACGGTTTTGGGGGTGTTACATTAGCGTGCGATAACGAGAACTTCAGACCCAGTCCAGTAGCTCCTGGACTGCCCTGAACTACCAGGTAGCGTGCGCTATCTTCCCCTTAGCGTGCTATCAACGCACTCTCATGCGCGCTAGCCGCAAAGCGTAGCGTGCGCTAACGACTCAGAGAGACAGCAACAGAACATCTCAGAAAATTGTAACACCCCTAGATCCTCTTGGGAATATTACACGTCGTAGACCCTTCTCACAAGGATTTACCAGGCTAAGAACAAATTCCCACGTCATTTCAAAAATGCCAAAAAGATCGATGACGGTAATATTTTCCAAAACTCACAAAATCGTTTGTCAAACTATCATAAAATGTTCAAGGCCAGAATGTCAAAACTCGATTTAGGGAATCGGTTTTACGAAATAAAACTCAGTTTGCAAAATACCGAAAGTCACTTTGAAAGAACTCACGCAGCGGATAAAATAGGGTTCGAAAATACATCAGCAGCGACGACACACCTCGTATAAACCAAATACGAGAGTCGAATACACATATACCGTGAAATTAAAATCCACAGAAGGATTCCATCATTTAACAACTAATCATACAAATAACTTGTGTCACACGAGGCACAACACAAGGAAGGGAGTCTTACATCCATAGGTCGCACGTAAATGACGATCGCCCCTCGGTACTAATCACAACCAACGAACTCAGACGATGCATCGCAACGCGACTAAGTCAGACAAAATCCGACGAGACAAAACTCAACAAACACAATTTGACTCGACAGCCTAGGTTTCCCCAAGCTAATCTGATTTTTTTTTTAAATCGTATACTCTTGTTATTCGAAAATAAAACCGATAAGTTAAAAATTGTTTTCAAGACCCTTTCAAACACGACAAGGGTTTAACATCGGTAGCATTTTATAAAATGTCCTAAAACACTTTTAAACACGACTTTTAAATACCGACATAAGGTTTTATTTGAGAATATAGGTCCGACTCGCCCAAATTCATGTCACTTTTCAAAAACCCACAATATGATCAAGTCTAAGAAATTTTTTTCAAGCATGCACGCCGCATGTATTATTATTAATAGAAACACCTTGGTTGTAAATAACAACAAGTAGCCAAGTACCATCAATTCCCGAACACACGCATATACGTCATTCAAAAATCACCAGTTCAACAAGTGCAACTCGGAAACACTAATTTCAAACATATGTCAACTATCTCTTCAAGTTTAACAGCATAACCAAAGAACAGCGATTTGGACATATGTCGAAACCATCTATGTGAGTTTCTCAACAAACTCCGCCATCAATACCTTTCCCAGAACATATCAATGTTCAAAACTTCCACATCATACTGCACCCCTCGGTGTCTAAACCATCAGTACATTCGGCTCAACATACATTTAGTATATCGCAATTACCAAACACATATTCCATCATACAACAAAAGATTAGAGAGTCAAGCCCTCTCACAATATACCACGGAGCAAATCTCGGATCTTTCGATCACCAACGATCCTACCAACGCTATGAAGTTTAGCGATGGAAGGCTCATAAGACGACAAACGGTCAAGCCCAGAACGGCGCACATACTCCAGAGAGATAAACGACTGTGCAATACTAGAATCAAAAAGTACACGGACCGGATGGATTGAAAAACAACTCGACGATAAGTACGAGAGAGAAAATCACAGTTCAAGAGGTGGAAATACAATACGAGAAAACAAGAGAATCGAGTAAGGAAAACTTACGAGCACTGGATGTATTGAGATGCTGGCAGCGGTGTGACAATGTGCAAAACAAAACACAACTAGACCCAAATAACTGACAAGCCTAGGTATCCATAAACCTAGAGTCTCTGATACCATTTTCTGTAACACCCCCGAGATATTCGAGGTGTATTACAGCGCCGTGGACCCCTACATGGGACCCACCAGGCTAAAACAAGAAAACACCACTTGATTAACCGTCTCGGTTGACAAGGAAACAATTGTTAACAACAAGAACATAAAATAACACGTCCGGACAACCGCCATAATAAACATCAACCGACAAATATAGTAACTTCAACGAGGACCAATCACAATCTGAAAGAAAAGCCTAAGTACTCGCGAGTACAATCTATAAGTTTACAATTTGGAAAGCAACTATATCAAAAGAGACAGTAGAAATAATAAGACTCAATTGCACATGTCAACAACCTTGGCCGACACCCTCGTACCATCCCAGCACCCGCTCGTCTGGCTGAACATAACCTGAAATCCATAACAAGAATTTCCCCAAAACGGGTCCCCAAAGGGGTTAGCAATTACGCTAGTACAAGTATTCAAGGCAAACTAATCGCTTACACATTTCATAGTACATGCACCAATATCATTTCAAAACCAAAACCATACATGTCTTTTCCGGAAACAAACAGTCACAATCGAATTTGCCTAGGACCGAGACGAAGCCACAAATCCCACCCGAGGCCTCTAAGGACCCTCCCGGGCTGGCCATATCATAAAACAAAACACGCACATGCATCGCCTAGGATAGGGACGAAGCCACAAATCCCACCTGAGGCCTCTAAGGACCCTCCCGGGCCGGCTAGCTAAATAAACTCGTGAATCCAGAGTGAAGTCATAGATTCCCCCGAGGCCCCATTGGACCCTCCCGGGGTGAGCAAAATCACACACAATATACATTACCATTTCACATTAAGCATAGAGGTTTCCAAAAAATACTTGCCTTGAATAATTGACGACGCAACGAATGGAAAGGAAAGTCACCGACGAACGCTAGGAACCAACGAAACCGAACCTAACGATTCAAAGAATACAATCACAACCATTTCTAAATGAATACGGAATTGGAATACAACCGAAAACCCGCCTACAATCCATGTATATTCGTATATAAACAACAACGAGCGCGGACCACAACCAAACCCTCTCGATTCCGTAAAAACCACAAAATATACCATGAATCCATAGGGAAACTAAGAATACCAACAAGATTAATCATATTCATCATGAATTAATCAACAAAACGGAACGAACAGGACAAAAACACGAAAACCCCCAAATCTACCCAAAAGTAGGGTTCTAAAGATCTAACCTTGATTCGCTGGATCAAGTGATGTTATAGGATGATTGATCAATGATATAACCTCTAGAACTTCGTGGATTCATTGTCTAACAACATGGCTTCGCCTCCTCCTAATCCTCAGCCGCGGACAGAAGAGAAAGGAAATGAAAAACGAGTGAAAATGAGGTTGCTCTGTCATTTATATACTGGGTCGGAACTAGCGTGCACTAGCCTTCCCGGACTAGCATGCGCTATCGGCCAGTATCGGCCCAGCACCCTCGGCCAGGGCCCGCACGACCCGGCACCACCGACCAATCCTACCGACCGTGACCTGTCCGCCCGACCCCCGCTAGCGTGCGCTACGGCCGAAAGCCTGCGCGCGCTAGCAACCTGTCCAGTAACATCTGGACTAAACAGCTCGCCCAGGTAACGTACGATAGTTGGCCGACAGCGTGCGCTACCCCTACCGGTTAGCATGCGCCACGACCAACAGTAGCGTGCGCTACCTGCTGATCCTACCCGAGTCCAGAACCTCAGAACATCTCTGCCCAGACCCGATAGCGTACGCTGGGCCGCTCGATAGCGTGCGCTACACCTGCCGAGCTAGCGCGCGCAGCCTCCCGGCCATAGCGTGCGCTACGCCGGTTCCTGCCGTGCCTGCTCGGCCAGTGCCCAGCACTTCCGACAGTGCCGCACTTGTCCGGCCAGCTGCTCAGCCGCCATGATCCGACGACTCGATTTCCGAAAACGTACGGAACAAACACGACGAAAAGCTCGCGGATATCATCAACGACCCGAAATGAAAACATAATGCAATAATTAATCATACGCGACCAAGAAAAGGGTCGAGACAACAAGTACAGATACAGATACCTATAACTTTGGGTAAATTACAAAATGGCCCAAAACGCCCGAAAATCACGATACGTGATCAAATAACCAAACCGAAGTTCACAACACGTATAACAAAGTTAAACGGACTTACGGGAAACTTGAAACAGCAGTTTCGAACGAGATTCGCAAGAATCGAACTCAAGTGCGGAAAAGTCGTCAAAAAGCACAGAACTCAACAAAACGGCATCGAAACGAACTCGGATGTCAAAAAGTGCAGAATTAATCATTCTCAAAATGATGAAACGGTCCCAAGCGAGTTGTCAAAATGGACTCTCGCCAAAAAAAAAAGAAAATTACCAGAAATTGAAAGTGCGAGTATTACAATAAGTGTCAGTTTTATACACTTATCCGTGATTAGTATTGATATATTTCACCCATATTATGAGCTAGTCTACTCTCTTTTGCTTTAAATTAATTAGTTCTTAATAATTTTATTTTTATAAGATGAAGATGTAAATTTAGCCTTAATCGGATTGAATTATTGATTTACTCAAGAAATAACATGTTTATAAAATATTCTCTATATTTAGTTTCTATGTATTCATGTTGTAGAGATTTTCGAGATGAGTTCGGCAGTCTTTCCGGATTCAAAATCAGAGTTATATATCAAAAGTTATCATCCGAAGAAGATTTGGGGCGAAAATGCAAGAGTCTAAGAAATTCTGGGCTGAAAATAAAGTCTTAAACTCCATACGGGCGTACAAATAAAGTTATGACCGTAAATCACACAGCAACTAATATGCAAAAAGCTGAAGCCATGTTACGGCCGTAACATCCAAAGCATACGGCCGTAAGTCCTCTATGTTACGGCCGTAACATCTGAAAATTACGGTCGTAACTATTGAAAGATGTATGATCATTTTTAAATATTTTATACTTTTGGTCTATTATTGAGGGGATAGCTGGACTTGATCCGATATAATGTAATAATGCTGGAGTTTTGGAGTTATTAGATGACTTTAGGTGTATAAATAGACCCCTTAAATCCATCACTTATCATCCTTCATCTTATATTTTCCCTACTTTGTAATATTTTTCTTTGTGTGAAGAATACACTTGTGTTCATGAGAGTGTATGTAATAGTGGTTTAGCTTATGTTGTTGATGGAGTTTATTGCTTCTTTCTCCTTTATCTACTAAGGGAGTTAGTATCAATTCTTTCCTTTTTCCAACTAATAATGACCATTCAAGCTTGTAATATGTTGAATAAAGCCTTCATGGGCTAAGTTATCCTTAGTTGGGATTATAAACAAGGTTTGTCACGTTATTCAAGTTTGTATAAAGATCTATTATGGATTACTTATTATTCTGTGCGATTTTCATTATTTTACCTATCTTTATTTATTTGGCCAATAAATGATGATATTTATGGTCTTCATATATTTCGAAAGGAAATATGTTGATTAGATCAAATGATTTTCACTCTAAGTTGTTCTAGAGGATAGAAATATAGCTCTACACCTTAGATGATTCTTTGAGTTATTTTCATAAGACCTAATGCTATGTATTTAAGCCAATCAACATAGAAATATAGTGGATTGATTCAATAGATAAGGGGCATTTTGACATTCGAAAGAGGAACCGTCTTTTTAAGGAAAATCGAATATACACAACATAATAAGTAAATACATCTTATGATCTCCTATACATCTTCTATAACTAATGATGAACTAAGTTTCTAATCCCAACTATTTCATTTCTCATCTTATAATTCTGTTATTAAGTGAACTCTTTTACTTCTTTAAATTTTAGAACTATTATTGCATTTTCCTTGCAATTGTCAAACCAAACTTTTAAATTGTGTGTTTCGCTCATCTAAATCCCTATAACAAATAGATAAAGTGTATAATTAAATATATAACTTAACTTCCTCGTGGGATCGATACACCAGACTCAAAAAGTCCACTTACTACTTGATACAATATCGTGCACTTGCGATAGTTACACAAAAGACGTGTCAGATGCTCCGACATGTTGGTCAGATGTTGCTCTCCTGTCCACTCAAAATGCTGCAGAACTTCCAAGATAATTTACAAGGATTCACCTCCCTTATCACATCTAAAGGATTTGATGATGTTGGAGAGTTCACATAAAAAGGTACTTGATGTTTATTGCATGATAAAGATCAATGACTAGCATCTCATCCTATGTATATATGCAAATGGTCTCATATAAACTACCTTCAAAAGAATATGTATGGTGATTATGTCATTGGTTATGCACACCAATTTGCATATTTATGCCCGGAATTATGCAATATTGCACACAACTTTACTTAATTCGTTCATTCTTAGACCCTCTGCTAATCAATTAGTTTATGCATACCAGTTGGTAACTGGATAGCCTGATTTTTGTACTTTGGACCCAGACGGACTTGAGTGCCAATTGCGCATATTTGCTTACGCATTAGATGTGTCTTCTATGCCCCACAATGCATCGGTCTTTATAAATGATTAGGTATTCACGTTGGATAAGAATCCCCAACATTTGTCCGCTATTTGGAACCTTGACAGGTGATCTATTTACGATTTGCGGATTATCACTTTAATGAGACAACCTTCCCGTTGTTAGAGGTAGGAGAGAAACATAATTTCTCGGGGAAGGACAAGAATTGTCATGAAGTGTCCCCACTCTCATTATGATCCCTGAACTTCACAATGTTACCGTGAAGCATAAAGAACACTCGATCTTCAGGATGTAGCAGATTCGATGCCTGATGCATTTACTGATATTGTTCAAGTGACAAGATCTCACATTGCATCTGCAAATGTGCCTATAAGGTTAGAATTCCTCTGTAAGGGGCACATCACCAGTGTATCTAGTGATGCAACCGCACCTGGTGGAAGTGTGGTTGAGGTGGTGGCTCCCTACAAAGGAAGGGGTGGAAGCCTCATGGTTCAACTAAATACTCACCCAAGGAACAAGTAGAGTATGGCACAAATTTACATATTAACCATCAATGAACTCGTTTCCTGAGATCATGCTTGATTTTATTATGTCCATGAGTCATGACGAGGGGGACATCCCGAAGATATAATTCAGAAAATCAAGAATCTCGATGAAATTATGAGGGTGTGGTATGATCAACCACCCACTTTGATGACATGTCATGAATCATAAAGTACGGCGATGTCGAACCTCGCTCAGTTGGATGAATTCAACATAGAGCTGATTGGCCTATAAGAAAAACATTCTAGGTAGAACTAGATTCTCTGAAAAAGAGACAATATTTTATGTAGGTAGTGCTTGTAACACCCCAAACTAGGCGGATATTACAGTGCCGTAGATCCCCAACTGGGACCCACCAGGCAAATGAAAATGAATGAATTACACAAGATAAATGTAGTACCGAACTACATTACAACAATAATTACTCCGATGAGGAGTTTAGTTACCACACACCAGGACAACACTGAATACTAGTGTATTTTATATGAAGATAAAATACACAACACTGAATGAAACGGAGTATTCAAATGAAAGTCTGCAGCGGAAAATAAAGGACAATAACATGAATAACTGAAAGATCGGGGCCCCCTACTAGTATCACTGGGACTCCTCGACATCAACCTGCTATTCCCGTGCGTTTGCCTTGCCACGACCTGAAAAACAAAATCCCCAGCCGGGGTCAGTTAAACAGAACAACAATCCTCAAGGGTTGAAAATACACAATTATGAATTAACTGAAGTTATGAAATATTCTTAATTATGAATTACGCTGAAGAGGAGTATCATAGTACGCCCGTAATGTTCTGTGCAAGTGTACAACATCCGTCCGTGTACCTAATTAGTCTCACGAGACAATATGACCCGTGTGCACGGTCTAATGTATCGGTGAACCCAATACAATAACCATCGTGTGCCCGACTAAAAATTCCACACAGCCACACCCGGCCACGCAATATGAACCCAGAAGGTCATATGAACGAGAATGACCATAATGAATATCAATGAATAATAATTAGACAAGGCCAAGAATGACTCACCGAGATGAGAGTAATAATGAAATGAATGATAGCTCAACGAAAAGATTGGAACCGTCGTTCCTTATGACTGAAGTGATTAATTGACAATAACAAGTTTTAATATGATTAATACAATGATGAATGAGTTATGATTATGAATGATCAACAACAAAAGGTATGAATATCCTTTTAACCGAGTAAGAATTAACTTACTCAACACCGGTGACAATTATCCTTCCACGAACAATGTCCTAATTGAGATATCGGTCGCTCGAACAACCTTGAACAATTCAATAACCAACAATCCGATTAATATACGTACAAACATGAATATAACGAACTCAACACGTCGATACGACTAAACCAAGTCCATTGAGGCATTAAATCAAACACGTTGCGTCCAAACTCCGATTGTTTACAATCAAACCTCAATATACCAATACCAAATCCCCCAAGAAGTGTTTCAAACCAACAAAACATTTTCAATACGATTAATTACCCACAACGAATATCCAAAAACGTGATTATAACAACAATTAGTCGAAAATCTCCAAATCCAACTCGATATTCAAAGTGTTCTTGAATAATCCCTCAATAATCCAATGAATCCTTATACAAACTCATAATCATACACATATCCCTTCATATAACATGATTATAACGTCCAAAACATCATATCTCAACACAAAATCGAAATCCAAGATGTTGAAGAAATTACCTCTAGAAGATCCAACCACTTCGATCCGAAGAACACGAGTTAAAACGAGTATCCGAGCTATATGATCGAATGGAAATGAAGAAACTCAAGTACACAAGTGTTTGATGAAGGAAGAATCCCTTTCCCCAAGCTCTCTCTCGGACAAAAAGGAAGAAGAAAGTGAAAATGAAGAAAATGAGGAAAAAGTGTCCCGGCCAAACTATAAATCCTGCCGGAAGTTACGGCCGTAACTCGGCCCTCTTACGGCCGTAACTTTCCAAGTCAACGGCCTTACGGCCGTAACCGGCCAACTCATACGGACGTAACTGGGCTGCGTCCGAAAGCCTGCCCGGCAGACTTACGGCCGTAACGCTCTGAGTTACGGCGTAACCCGCCTTCGTCAAAAACACCGTCGACAGCCTTACGGCCATACCGCACACCTTACGGCCGTAACTCGGATGATACGGCCGTATCCGGCCAACCTTACGGCGTAACCCGCCTTCGTCAAAAGTGGCGGACATCCTTCCGCAGCGTACGGCCGTATCCGGCCAAGTCTTACGGCCGTCACGCCTCGACTTACGGCCGTATGCCGCAACCCTTACGGCCGTAAGTCACCCTGGTCGACAACACCCGAAATATACGAACACCACTTACGGCCGTATCTCATCTTGCTTACGGCCGTAACTCACCTTCGGCCAAAATGCAGGTAGCTGCTGGATCACTTACGGCCGTATCGCCGACCTTACGGCCGTACCGACTTACGGCCGTAGCCCAGAACCTTACGGCCGTAACTCGATGCTGGCCAAGGTGAATCAATCCGAAAATTCCGATTCCTCGCTACGACTGATGAATGATCCGACATATCATACGAATGTGGAAGTGAACAAGTCTAACACGATCCAAAGATGATACTCCCAGTACAAGGCTATCAATCACAATGAAAATGATCATACTCCCGTCTCGATCTAAAAACGGAGATAAAATGACGATCGGTAACTGATATACGATTACAACATGCCAACATTGAACGCAAAAGAGTGATTCATGAATGATGAGTGATTATTAATGAGTGAAAATTACTGAGTGATAATTACAGACTGATAATTACTGAGTGGTACAGAATGAATTATAGCCGGGTATTACAGTGCTAACCTAACCAAGTGTAAAGCCTGAAGGACATAACCGAGCATTTGTCATAAAGGATAGTGAGAATAGTGGAGTCCTAATGTACAAGGTTCACAGAGTAATGATTCTCACGATGCCCTGGAGTTGATCACGAGGAAATGTACTCCCACGTATATGTTTTGCTATTTGATTAGCGTAGTAATTTCCGAGGGACTGGAAATGCAACTAAATGGATGTGGTTACTGCATATCTCTCTAGGGATCTAGATACAGAGATATATATGAAAGTGTCTGATGACATTTCATTACCCAACTCAAGTGACTCTAGACCACGGAGTGCATTTGCAATTAGATTAAAATACTCATCTTTACAATTTTGAAGCAATCCGTAAGGATATGGTATAACCGTCTAAGTGACTACTTGATTGGGAAGGGATATAAGAACGATGAACTATGTCCTTGCGCCTTCACAAACAAGTTCCAGATTCACGATCATCGCAATATATATCGATGACATGAACATAATCAGTACTCTTGATTAAATAAGAGAAACCAACGGATACTGGAAATCAGAGTTTGAGATGAAAGATCTTGGGAAAATTAGGTTCTTTCGAGGCATTGACATAGAACATTGAGTTTGTGGAATTCATTCCATCGGTCTACCTATGTCCGAAAGATTCTCAGACACTTTAAAATGGACAAGGTACACCCGACCAGCACTCACATGGTAGGTTGAATGTTTGGATGCATAGGAAAGATCCATTTCTTCAAAAGGAAAGTGACAAAGAGCTTTGGGAGTTGAAATTCCCTACTTGAGTGCAATAGCACATTATTGTACTTGGCTCAATGTACACAACCTTCTATCACTCATCAGTTAATTCGCCGAGTAGATTTAGTTCAGCATCGATGCAATATCAATGTAATGGTATCGAGAATATCTTATGATACTTAAAGAAACCATTGACTTAGGACTATTCTTTCTATACAATCAGGCGAAGGAAGCTGCTTACGAAAAGGCAGGTGCTAAAGTAAATGTTGGGGCCAGAGCAACTACCACCAATAATGTGTTGGTATGATTTGCTTATATTTTGGAAATTGACTAAGCAAACCCCTTTTGGCTACCTCCTCGAATCACGATAAGATTATTGTTAGCATGAATCATTCAGTGAGTCTATATGATTTAGAATTATCATTCTACACTTGTGAGGAACTTGTGGTTAAGTACTACCTCTGGTTAGCATACTTACATTTATGAACATAATGTAACTCGTAAATCCCCTTAATTGATAGAATGATCATAACGGGAAATATGTGAGATATAACGGAACATACTCACATAGGTTGCACTCTTTTTCTTAGACCTAGGTTTATTTTTTCCACTGGGTTTTATTACTTGGGAAGATTTTTAATGAGGCAATGATATATGAATGTAAGCATTAGGGGTAGCTGCAGATTTTTCCAACTTCCGAGATTGATGTAAAGATCACAAAGAAATGGTGATTCATAAAATGAAATGGTGATTCATAAAGAAACTTAATCACATATGCTGTACTCTTTTCTTTGACCAAGGTTCATTTTCTTCCATTGGGTTTTGTTACTTGACGAAATTCTTAATGAGGCAACGACTACTTGATTGATGTAAAAACCAGGGGGAGATGTAGGCTTGATGGGGAGTCTTACATCCACATCGTATACTATACTCTTTTCCTTCCAAAGATTATTTTTTCAATAGGGTTTTGATCACTTGGAAAGGTTTTTGACGAGGTAATGAGATGTACGATTTTAGGGATCGATGGAATGGTCACCTTAGTAGCACCATGATTAATAATTATCATATAAAAGGATAGATTAAAAAGACGAAGTCTAAACTTGATGTGTCTAGATGCTGTACTTTTTTTTCTACGATCAAGACATTTTTCCCACTGGGTTTTTTCTTGACGAGGTTTTAATGAGGCAACATGACATGAGCTTATAGAATAGGCATAAGGGGGAGTGTTAAAGTAATAGTACCAAATGTGTGCCTGAGTCTGTTATTTTTGGGATTTCTATAATATTCGCATTTTTCTATTCTTCGTAATTTTCATTTTGGTGTATTTTCTATTTTCATCAACTCGCTTGTAACTGTTTCGACATTTTGAGATTGATTAATTCTACATGTTTTGACATCTGAGCGTGTTTCGGAGTTGTTGTTGTAGGTCACAAGCCGTCAGGTAAAAGTCTAGAAGGGGGTGAATAGACTTTTAAATTTTTTAATAAATTCACCATTTAGAAAACACAACTGTAGTAAGATCAGCTAAGATTACTCGTCTGATCAGGTAACCTTTGTCATCTGTAAAATATATTGCGGAAGAACAGCTGACTATAAATGGAACAGTAAATATGCATGCTACAGTTAAGTATGATGATAAAGCAGTAAATCACACAATCACTTATAGTGGTTTCAGAGGTGGGGTAATCCTATACTAATCTACTTCACTCCAAACCAGTTGGAGATAAATTCACTATAACGTTCAACCAGTGATTGTTACAATGAATTCTCAGTTACAACAACTTTCAACTAGTGGAGACTCGTGACCGTTGCAACTCCCTTTGGCTGCCTAGCACCTCTTGATCGAAAACCCTTGGATGCCTTAACAACTCGCAAGCTGCCTATCACCTTCCAATCAAGAACCCGTGGATGCGTT
Source organism: Orobanche coerulescens (assembly GCA_033398695.1). Classification (NCBI taxonomy): domain Eukaryota; kingdom Viridiplantae; phylum Streptophyta; class Magnoliopsida; order Lamiales; family Orobanchaceae; genus Orobanche; species Orobanche coerulescens. The sequence goes on along the minus strand of CM065811.1, from coordinate 87,588,714 downwards.
TATAACCTTGAACTTCTAAGAACCTCGTTCAAAGAAGTACCCCTTACTCTAACTTTAAGACAAGAGTGTTGCGTTCTCTATCTTAAGATCTTCTCAGTGTTAGACTTTAGAAAACTAGCTCTTCACGATGCTATAGATTGCTTTGATTGCTTTGATTATTTTGATTGATTTGATCGCTTGAAAGTATTATTCGCATCGTACTTCTGCTCAATCTTTCTTCAGATATTTATAGTATGATTCTTGATCTTCTTCATAGCCATTGCATCTTGTAACAATTCAGTCCGTTGGAGAGTGGACTTCATTGTTTATCTTTTCATCTCTTTGCAAGGCTTTGTTTCTTTCTTTAAATTTGACCGTTTGAAGATGTACTTCCCGTCATGCTGTTTTTGTTAATTGGTATAATTAGAAAGTCTTTAGGGCGTGTATCTCTGGGAATAAAATATTCCTTAACTTCCGGGAATAAATCACTTTGTCCCTTGCCTTTTATATCTGCACGTGTCTAGCCGTTATTGTTGACTTTTCATTACTTGTTGACGTGGCCCATACTTGGCTACAGTAATGGTTTCGTCAACCTCGACTGATATTTGGTTTGACCGAAAAACCCGATTGATAATAAAACTCGCCTGTGGTCAACCCTAAGGTGATATTACTGTTTGACTGAGAAACTCGTCTGCTTTCAGTTGGGGTAAACTCGCCTGATATTTCCTTTGTCTGAAAGCACGGCTGATAATAAACTCACATGTGGTCAAACCTTAGCTGATATTTAGCTTTGGACGAAAGCTCATCTGATATTCTGTTTTCTTCAAAACTCGGCTGCTACGATGTTTTGGTCAAACCTCGACTGATATTTCCGTTGGCCAAAACCTCGGCTGATATTTTTCTTATTCTATACTTAGTTGAAATTCTAAGTGATCATTACTTGATCAACGCTTAACCTAATCTTCAAAAGGCCTATAGAAGATACTCATTTGGTTCTTTACAACGCCAAGTACATATATTTGAAGTACTTCATGAATACAGGGATGACATTATCAAAATCTAAAACAATATCCCTAACAAATTCTCCCTATTTTGATGATGGGAAAACTTTAAACATTCAAATGTAAACAAGTCTGCACAGAACAAAAAATAAAGTGCAAAACAAGATTAAACTCAGTGTTTTTGAGACAACTACTGGTTGTCATTCAACTTGACTGTTATAAACTTTTAAGATTACAGATTACAGTACAGTCTTTTGATGAAAGTTACAAGTGAAATGAAAAATTAAAAAAAAATATAAGTAAAAAAAATTATAGGTGATTGAAAAACTATTATTATCTCCCTCTTCCTCTTCCTCTGGTTCTGGCTGGAGGGGGAGACTTTAATGGCTTCGCTCCAATGGGCCTATGCACTACTGGTATAAGCCCATATTTCTTCTTCACTATGATGGATGCGAATGTTTGATCTTCAGGGGAAGTGTACCTGTTCTTTATGCACAAATTCTTGATTTCCTTCTGATGTGCCTCATCATCTATATTGCCACGTATGTTTATTGGGGGATACTGTGGTCTGAAATCAGGGATCCTGGCATAAGCATTGAAGGTTTCTTCAGCAACTCTTTTCAGAAACTCCCAAAGGTTTGGATAGTTCATCTCCATATAGTCAACAAAGATTTGTTGAGGAGTGCAGTCAGGGTCTTGGAGGATTTCCCAAATATTGTATTTTTCTATGAACTATTTCTTGGCAATCCCCCATTTATTCCCAGCTTCTTCTGGAATAAATTCCTCAACATAATAACTTTTCCTTCCCATTGTAGTGGCACAACTGGTTCTTGCCCAGTTCTCTTTCTCTTAGATGCTGGTGCTTCTGGTGGTGCAGCTGTATTTGTTCTTTTCAAGGAACTCGAAGTCCCCGTTTGGATCAAGGGTAGTGCCTCCTGCCTTTTCTTGGTTCTCATCTCTTCTGTTCTTATCTATTCTTCACCCTTTTTGCCAGCATCAAGAATCTGTGCCAGCTTTTCCTCCACCTTATACATGAAATCTGTCATGCCAAGAGGCATCCTTGAAGATAAAGGTGGTGGAGAGGGTTCCTTTTTGTTGAGAAGTGAGTCCATCTTGTCATTGAGGACAGCAGGTGATGTTTTACTTCGTTTGCTAGGAGTTTTGCAACTGTCTCTTCTACCATTGATCTGATTAGTTCAGTGAAGTTTGATGGTAGTTGGACTTCAGGTGCCTCTGGGGTACTTTTAGACATGTGTTCTGCTACAGGTGATTTTGATTTTTCAGGTACCCTTAGAGCAGATGACTTTTGATCAGAGTAGGTTGTCCTAGACTGTTCCCCCTGATTCCTTTGTTCCTATGATTTCTTAGATTGTGATGGCTGAGCTGAGCTAGAGGCCTGATCAGGTGCATCCTGATCATGTTCCTAATCTTCCTTTCTCTCTTCCTCCTCTTTTTCTTCTTCCTTCTATGCCTCCTCTTCTTCTTCCTTCTTTTTTTCCTATTTTTGTTCAACTTCTTCTTTGGCTTCTTTTTCTTTTTCAACTACAAATTTTTCTTCTTCTTTGTTTTCTTCTTCTCCTTCACTTATTTTCTCCTAATCATCCAAAGACTTCCCTTGAGCCACCCCTTTCATAATATGAAATATGAACTGATCCATATTTTGTTTAAAATTGGATATGAACCATTTCTCATCCATTAGTATGTTTATGTCTGTCTCATGGCAGAACTCTGAGAATAATTGTTCTGTGGCTATGGGATAGTCCCATCCAATTTTCCCAACAGACTCCTTTAGCTCAGAGAAGCTAAGGGTCTTTAATCCATTCCATTCTTTATATATGTTGACAAATGAATATGAATATTTCAAGTCTTGTAGTCTTACCAGTCTTGATTGTGCCCTAGTAAGGTTCAGCGGATTATTCTCCCTGAGGTTGAAGGTGTATTGGACATCTTGTTCCTCAAGAAGCTCTTCTGCTTCTTCTTCTTCTGTGACACTAGGGAGTGTCAAGAGTGGAATCACTTATGGTATCAACTCAGTAGAATGAGCTGATGGATCTGCATGGTAATGACTATCTGCATCTCCTTTTCTTAAGCTATGTGGTCCACTGGTTCCTTCAGCTTCTTTGGAGATGGTTCAGGAGGTTAGGTGATGTGGACAACTTCCTGTCTCTCATATGACTTTCTTTTTAAGAGGTTGGCTATTGGAACATTGTCACGATCTGAGCTATCTGCAGGTGCAATTTCAAGTGCAGTTGGAGGAACAGGTGATGTTGCAGGTGCAGGTTCGGTTGGAGTAGCAGGTGAGATGACCTCATCTGCAGATGTAGTTTCCTCAATTGTGGTTTAAGCAGGTGGAACATCAGGTGTCGTTTGTATCTCAGCTGCAGTTTTATCAGCTGCATCTGATTTAACTTTATCTGAGTCTAACTCTAGTAGAAACAACACTTTTAATGACACTATTTTCATGGCATTTGGCCAAAAATGTCATTAAAAAATATTCCAATCAAATTTTCGGACCCAAACATCATGGATCCGAAACGTTCTCTTAAAAATGACATTTTACAAATGCCATTGTAAATAATAATATTCAATGACACTTTTTAAATGTCATGAACTTTATGACATTTTTAAAGTGTCATAGAAAAAAATGGTAAATGTCGTTGAAGATATATTTCCATGACATATTCAAAAATGTCATGTAAAATATTTTATGACATTTTCCAAATGTCATCCATTCACGTACCATGACATTCGTTTAGCATCATAGAGAACGACATGCAAAAATCTTCAATGACACTTATAAGGTGTCATACATCCCAAAATAATATGACTTTTGATTGATGCAATTGAATATATGCAGTAACTCATTCGGTTAACGAAATTTAAGTTCCAAATAAATTAAAATTCAATGAAAATAAACTCGATAGACGATCAACCAGACCGATTAACTATGTCCGGATTCAATCAATTATGATCTATAGACCTGTACCCGTCTAAATAAAGTAAATCTCAAATAACAAATTAATTTAACTAATATACAATTGCTAAAAGTAAATCTCAAATAATTCATTACTAATTTTGAAAGATAAATAAACTGGAAATAAATTATTTAATAATATAGAAAAATAAATCTGAAATTTTCATTTAATAAATATGAAACTAATATATAGAAATTATTTAATAATATCTGAAAAATAAATAAATAAATCTCCACTAACTTTACTCTCCACCGCTCGAGTAGGAAACCAAGGCAGCGTGCAGAATGTTTTAACTTCACTCTCCGCAAACCCTAGCTACTTTCTCTCTGCCTTCATCCTCCAAAAAAACGTTGCCTGCGCCGCGACAATTTGGCCAAAATTTTCACCAAAATGAAGCGCCAGTTTTTCCCTCAAAAAATCCTGCGCGATTTACAAAAGTTAAAAATCAGGATGTTTTTATCAATTAAGAAACGATTTCACCTTCAAGAACAGTTCCAGCTCCAGCCACTCCTAGCTTCGACGACACCGCAGCTTATTTTGGACGACCTCGCCACCCCAGATCTCTTCTTTGTTGGTAAGAACATCTCAACCCTAAATTTCATTTGGTACTTTCATCATAGGTTCTGTATTTCTTAGTTTGATTTCTAATTTATTGCTTTGTTTCATGTGGTTGGTGACTGCAATTCGGATGTTATAAGTCGTTGGGTTTTGGGGTGAATAAGGTATTGGTTTATATCCAGGTATAACCTGGAACCTTGAATCAATTTGGTTTATGTAAAATTTGAATTCCAATTGTTTCTTTTTTAATATAATTATTAAAATTTCAGTTTCGCTTTCATTTTCATTTGATTGATTGTGTTTCTTGTTTCATTGTTTATTGTGTTTGATTGTTTCAGTTTGGGTTTTGGTACTTTCATTATGTTGGTGTGTCTATTTATGAGTTTGATTTTTAATTTCTTGCATAAGTGTCCAGTAACCGTAAACCAACTTGAGTTATGCAAATTTGAATTCCAACCGTTTCATTTTTATCAAAGTATATAAATTTCATTTTCGTTTCAGTTTTCATTTTTATTTGATCAATTTTGTTTGATTTTCATTAGTATATATATTCAGCATCCACTAGACAGTATCTACGATGAGACATGTAAACATAAATCAAAAGTTTACTTTACTTATTTTTCAATAACTTAAGCTAGTAATACAAATTACCACTCGGAACATAAGGTTGATTGTTTCTATGTAGTGCATCTTTTAGAACACGAGCATCTGATGATTGATTATGTTTCATGTTGTTATTTAAGTCCAATCGTCACTAGTTTAAGTTTAATTTTCAGTTTTATTTGTATTTGTTTGATTGTGTTTCATGTTGCTCATAACGGTTAGTTGCTGATTTTTGTGTAAAGAAGGTCTAAATCTCCCTCAATTGGTAAGAACCATAACCTAAATTAAGTTTTTAATTAATTTCTTTTAATTGCTTTCTATTCTATTTAGTTTTATAATTTTGATTTTAATTTAATTCTGTGACGCATGCGCTCGTTGCATTGACAAATTAGTTGCTGCTTTGACGTGGCGAAGAAGGTATGTATACTCACATTTCCAACTCATAGAGTATGTATACTCACATTTCCAACTCATAGAGTGTGTTTCTGTTTTCATGAGTCAGATACTTTAAAGTTTATATATATGCTCTGCTCTAATGATTTTATATGTTCTGATTTTACTGTAAGGGATCGTTGAACTATTATTGTTGTCTAAATATGTATTTGTTGCCTAAATGCACATTTCTATGCTTATGAGGTTGTGTGTTGAAGAAGTCTGGATACGGTAATTTATTGTTGGGCTTGTGAACTATTCTGTTGTTTGCTTGTTTGAGATGATAATTGTTGTCAATGTTTTAAAAGGTGTGAGACAGGTTTGAAGCATTTTGTAAAAATGAGGCGGGGCGTAAGCCTTGAGGCGTACCAAGGCGCACGCCTCAATTAATATATATATATATATATATATATATATATAATCTGCATAACAATATTATATTAAACAATATATGATTAAAAGATTCTATTAACTTAGGTGTATATAAGCTTCAATTTTAAACAATTACTTTTGTCTTCACATAGGTGTATAAAGCCTCAATTTTTTCGCGGGACACGTGGCTGGGCAATGTTATATGACCGATTTTATCAGCTGGAAACCTGACATGGCCCCACAAAATCTCTGAATAGAGACTGGGTGTAAGTAGGTGTAACAACGCACTGAACAAACTCATATAACATCCGCCTAGGAATAACGACATTCTGGAAATAAAAATTACCATATTATTTAATGAATATTTATTATTTGTAGTAGTAGTGGTAGTTTTCTAGTCTTAGTAGTTGTTGTATTTTGAATTTAAGATTATTTTAATTATGTATTATATTCTTCAATATCACTTTTATTTGCATGAAAAACTTACACTACAACGCATTGAGGCTTACACATACTTACGGCTATGCCTTAGCCCTTCAAAACATCAGTTTTTCTTGAATAGAAATTAGATATTTTTCATTAAGGTTTGTCGGATTAAACCTGTCTCATTTAGAGGTGCTGTATTCAAGTAATCCACTATATACTTAGTAATTTTGTAATGTGACATCCAACTGAATACATAGGTTCTACGTACCTCAATGACATCTAACTGTTTGTTATTACTTAGTGAATAATTTTGTAATATGTGTGTTGGTTTACTGTATTTTTTAGGTATAATATCTTCTTGATAGATAAGAGCTGGATACACTGGCCAAAAGGTAGTCCAGAGTACCGAAAAAAGTTAGGGAATTTATAAGTAATAGTAAGCAGTACGCTAGGAATAATGATGATGTGTTATGTCCTTGTTGTGTGTATCGAAATTTTGGCAGCCCGCAGGATGATGATACTTTATTTATTCATCTGTGCCATTACGGATTTGATCCGCTCTATAAAGTTTGGAAAGCTCATGGTGAGCCTAAGGGAGCAGCATTATCCTACTCGTTAGATGTTGTTGGACCACCACCATTGAGTGAAGAGGATTCTGAAATATTAGAACTTAACCAGATGTATAGAGATGCTAGGTTTCATTTACCTAGTGAACAAGACTCTGAACCTTTAAAAAACATAGAAGATGATTACAAACAAAAGATAGAAGAGGTTGAAGTTCCTCTATACCCTGGTTGTACAAAATACACCAAACTTTCAGCAACCTTAATCTTGTACAAGCTAAAAGCTGCAGCTGGTCTTTGCACTACTTTCTTTGATGAATTCCTGAAAGAATTCACGAATATGCTCCCAAATGATAATACTCTACCTGAAGATAACTATACAGTTAAAAAGATACTTAAAGAGTTTGATTTAGGTTATATAAAGATCGATGCATGCATAAATGACTGTGTCTTGTATCGAAACCTCGATAAGGACAAGGACAGATGTCCTAAATGTGATGCATCTAGATGGAAAGTTAATTCACGCACTAATGAGGTAACTATTGGGGTTGCTGCTAAAGTGTTGCGCTACTTTCCTATCATTCCAATACTCCAATGCATGTTTCTTTCACCAGACATTGCGCAACAGCTAACTTGGCACTCGAAGCATCATGGTAATGATGGTAAAATGCGGCATCCATGTGACTCAGTTAGTTGGACAAGTATATATCAGAAGTGGCCTGGTTTTGCATCTCATGCCAGAAATCTAAGGTTTGGACTTACAACTAATGGATTTAATCCATTCAGCTCTCTCAGGACAAACCATAGTACATGGCCAGTAATACTCGTCATCTATAACCTTCCACCTGATGTTTGTATGTCTAGAGAAAATTTGATGCTAAGCCTACTCATTCCAGGCCCACACAACCTGGTAATGATATTGATGTGTATTTAGAGCCTCTCATTGAGGACTTACATAAGCTGTGGAATGGGGTTGATATGTATGATTTGCATCAGAAGGAGACATTCAAGTGCAAAGGCATGTTAACATGTACCATCAATGATTATTCAGCACATGGAAATGGTGCAGGGTTAACCACCAAGGGAGAATTTGCTTGCTCTGTTTTTGGTCCAGAAACCAGCTCCGATTACCTAGGGACTGCAAAAAAACAATTTTCATGGATAATAGGCGGCGGCTGTGTGCAAGCATAAGTACCGCTCTATGTCCAAATGGTTCAATGGCAGAAAGGAGAAACGATTGAGACCTATAGTGATTACAGGGAAGGCGTTAGTTCTGTGACTTTCTGGGTTTAAAAATGAATGGGGCAAAAGGAATGGAAAACCTAAAAAATTCGCAAAGGGTGATCCTGCCAAGATTTTAAAGAAGAAATCTATATTTTTTTACTTGCCATATTGGGAGGTCAGTGTATTATTGTTGTCGTAGTTCTGAATCTAAGTTATATTATCACATAAGATTTTTTAATTTAAATGATTTCTATTTGCTTGTTCATAGGGTCTACTGGTGCGCCATAATCTTGATGTAATGCATATCGAAAAAAATGTGTGCGAGAAAGTGTTAGGCATTCTATTAGATTCAAAGGTGAAGGGTAAAACTAGAATTAAGTTGAAAGAATGTAGACATGTAGAGTTAATGTCACTGTTGGAAGAATTCCCAGAAGATAAAAGGGAGGAGCTGCTTAATATTTCAGATCGCTGCACATTTACCTAAGATGAGAAAGAGTTGTTTCTTTGGAGGCTGTGGATGCAAAGATATCCTGATGGATATTTCTCCAATATAGCAAACTGCATCAAGGTCAGAGAATGTAAAATTCATGAACTGAAATCACATGATCATCATGTGTTGATGCAGCAGCTTCTCTCTGTTGCTATAAGAGGCTTGTTACCGAAAGGTGTTCGAAAAGCCTTATTTCATCTATCTTCTTTTTTTCATGAGCTTTGTCAAAGAGTAGTCGATAGAAAAAGATTGGAAGATATGGAAGATGAAATCGTTGAGACTTTATGTATGTTAGAGATGTATTTTCCTCCTTCTTTTTCGATATCATGGTCCATCTCTGCATTCACATAGCAAGGGAAGCAAAATTATGTGGTCCAGTCCAATTTAGGTGGATGTACCCGTTCGAGAGGTACCCTTTCTTTTAATTATTATTTATCCCTCTAACATGTCTTAGTCCTTGTGTAACATTTAATTTTATTTTTAATGTTTAGATACATGAAAGTCTTAAAAGACTATATGAAGAATCATGCTTGTCCAGGAGGAAGTATTGCTGAAAATTACTTGGCGTACGAGTGTGTTAGGTTCTGTGGTCGTTACATGAAACATTCATCTGCCTTTAGTAATAAACAAAAAAGGAATGATGTTGATGATGATGAATTAGTTGACGGTTTCAACACTTCTAAAAGGTCGATCTCTACAATTAAGTGATGATATTCACAAGGATATGCATCTCTGCATGCTTTTGAATAGCGAAAAAGTTTTACCCTATTTTGAGTAAGTTACATCTAACTATTGTTTTTTGTTAATTGAAACAACTATATAGCAATTCAACCTTAATCAAACTTAATATTATATGACGCATAAGGCAGAGCTAAGGGGCTCTGATGAATGTTTGAGAAATGATTCTAAAAGGCTTCAAAAAAGGCATCTAGAGACGTTTGTCGATTGGTTACAAGCTGAGGTTAATATCTTTAGCTTTTGGCCAATCAGTATTTAATATATTCGGTTTGTTAAATTCTATGCTCGATTTGGAAGTTGATTGTTGTAGAATACATATTTTCAGATTGTTCGTGAAGCTGCTATGATTAATAAGAAGCCTGATGAAACACTCAAATACCTTGAAAAAGGACCTAGGCGTTGTGCAATGTCCCATTCTGGTTTTATTATTAATAAACAACGATTCCATACCTTTGACGCCAATGTTAGTACACAAGATTATGGTGTGCATATAGACGTGGATACATTGTCAAATTACTATGGTCTTATCCGAGAGATTCTGATATTGGACTTCCACAAGTTCAAGTTGGCTTTGTACCGTTGTGATTGGGCGAATGTTGCTTCTGGTGTGAAGAAAGTTGATGGATTCACTGTAGTGAATCTTCATGAAGGGTTGAGTAAAATAGAACCATTTATATTAGCGTCACATGCCCAACAGGTTTTTTATTCTAGGGATACAGATAAATCAAACTGGTATGCAGTATTAAAGGCACCACTTAGGGGTTTTAATGATCTTGAGCTATTTGATCCAAATATTTTTACTACTGCTGCAACTGCTGATCAAGATTGTGATGCACTTAATATAGACGATGAGTTTGATGGTGAAACATGATAGACAATATGTAATGTGTGAACCAACTATATATAAGGTCTGTTTTTGTCATTTAATGATGGTTTTGTGTTAAGTGGTTGGGAACCTAATCCAGTCATTTTTGTAATTTGCAGTTGCTCAACTCGTTTCTATAATTATATTTTATTACATTTTGTTGTTCTGTCTTTACTTATTCCGATTCGTTTTTCCCAGAATTATTTAATTTAACATTGTCGTAATGTTATTTAAACTCTATTTCTTTACACTAGCTATATATATATATGGATATGCATTGGCATTTCTTTGTTGTTGGAATAGCTTGAATATGTCAACAAGGAAAAGGTGCTTAGGATTTGAAGAACCAAATCGTGACGATTCCAATAAGAAACAAGCAACTTCTGGAAGTAGTGTTGATACTGGTGTTCCTATTAAGTCCTGCCTCAAGTCTAATATCCCTGCTTCTCATAAGCCTGTGAGAGGTAAAACTACCCTTCAAGTCACTCCAACAGGAGAAGCAGGACCACAACAAGTTACGTGGAATGAAAGAGGGCAACCTGTTGGGAAGATATCTGAAAGGTTTAGCTCCACTATTGGGGTTATAGTGAGGGAGCATGCTCCACTCAATGCAACAACATGGCATAAAGTGTGTGGTCCAACCAGGGATGACCTCTGGGATTATTTGATGGTAAAATTTATTTTTAAACATTCATTGTTCCTTATTTTGTTCTCTGGAAGTATGGATGAGGATAATAACATTTTTACCTTGTCATTATTGCAGTTAAAATTTATTGTAGAACCTATTCATAGGCCAGATGTGTTTATGCAAATGGGATGACTATGGAGAAGCTGGAAATCAACTCTCTCGGTGAACATCAGAAAAATTATTGAAGCAAAACGCACCAAGGCAGATGCAAAAAGGTTACTTGACCTTTTAAGACCTGCCGACACATCTGTGGTAGAATGGGAAATATTTGTTAATGATCGTTGTTCTGAAGCCTTCAAAGTGAGTTTTTGAGCTACTTAATTATTATATAATTTCAATTATTGAATTACTATAGGTCGATGCATGTTTGTAACTGATAATTGGTGTGTATAGGCTACTGATTCGCATGAGAGAAGTGATAAAATGAAGGAAATAAGGGCTAAACAGCTTTTATGTCACACAATGAGTAGGGAACGTTATGCAAGAAAAGCTAACAAATGGGTTAGTATGATATACTGATATTTCTAGAAGTATGTGGAGAACTTATTATATACAAATATTCTATTGAAAAAACCTCATACTTGTGCATTTTGTTAGCTAAACCTCCATTGTTTCTGCTGAATACCACAACCTCTATTATCATTTTAAGTTGGACTTTTAGTTTTTTTTTATACTATTTAGTTATTTAAAAAAACTATTTATTTCTGTTGAAGGAAAATGAGCACCCTGGTCAAACCCTTTCCAGGTCAAACATATGGATAATGGGCCATGAGCAGAAGAAGGCTAAAAACCCGCATGTTGCTGCCAAAGTTGTAAGTGTTTTATTCTATAATCTATATAAAAAAGCTTTTGTATTATTGAATTTTGCTTTGAGGTTGTAATATTGTTCAGATTGAGGTGCAAGCAGCAATTGCTCTTGAACTAACTAGCGAAGGGCCTGTTTCTATACATAATGATGCATTATCCAAGGTTTTGGGTAAGGAGCGACCTGGGCCTGTAAGAGGTTTTGGAGGAGGTGTCACAACGTCAAAGATAGATGCTCAACAACAATTTGCATCCTGGAAGGCAAAATTGGAAGAAAAAGTTGAGACAATGGAAGAGCGTTACAGTCGTCTTGAGTGTGCTGTTTATAACCTTGTAAGTGTAGATATATCTTACATCCTATTTTTTCTGCTTTGGTTTACTTATTTTGGATGATAATTAATATATGGTTTGCATTTATGTTGAGGGCTATGATGATGAATTATATTGATTTGCATTATTGACATCTTGAACTTGAATGTTTCCCTGTTTATGCTTGCAAGTAAAATAGCTACATATTTTATAATTTACTTTTGTTTGACTCACCTTCACTCCGCTTCCTCTCTTTAAAGACTCAACAACATTCTCCTCCCCATGAAGATGTCAATGGTGTAACACCCCCAAGATATTCGAGGTATATTACAGTGTCGTGAATCCCTATATGGGACCCACCAGGCTGAACAAACATCATACTCATCGACTCACAGAGACAACAGAATAACACCTCGTCATAAAGACGCCAAACCATATAATCCACCCGGTTTAACCGGTCAAACATAACACCCTAATCCGACACAAACATAATAAACAACAATACAATCCAGACGAGTAAAAATTCTTAAGTACTCGAGTACTTCTATTAGTTTAAAGACCACAAAAGGTAAAAAGATAAAAGGCAATAAGACACCACTCGTGCACAATCATGACGCACGGCCATCATCCGCATACTGGTCCAGCGCCCGCTCGTCTCGATGAACCTGACCTTAAATTCATAAAACGAATTTCCCCAAAATGGGTCCCCAGAGGGGTTAGCAATTACGCTAGTACAAGTAACCAAATGAACAACTTACATCTTACACATATAGTAAATGCATGCAATCAAGAAAACATGGTTCCAAAACACTCATTTATGGAAATGCCAATATCAAATCACATTTGTAAAATACACCACAATTAACCATCGATCCACGTCTCTGTGGACCCCTACCGAGACCCCGTCGGATCTAACCCGTAGTGGCTAAAAGCAAGCTCATCGATCCACGTCTGTGTGGACCCCTACCGAGACCCCGTTGGATCTAACCCGTAGTGAGCATACACACACACACACCATTCTCATACAATACTACTATGTCGAGCTTGTAAGTTCATAAGGGTACTTGCCTCGATTAATAGACGGTGATACGAACGGAACGGAAGAATCGAGCACGACCGCGAGGGACCGACGAATGAACCTAACAATTCGAATAACACAATCACAACCACTCCTAAACGATTACGGAAATGGAATACACCCGAAAACCCGCCGACGATTCATGTGTATTTGTATAAAAATAACAACCAGGGCGGACCACAACCAAACCCTCCCGATTTCGCAAAACTATGAAAATATACCATGAATCCATAGGAAAACTAATGATATCAACAAGATTAATCATATTCATCATGAATCCACCAACAAAACAGAACAAATCGGAAGGAAATCCCCAAACCCCCAAATTACCCAAAAGTAGGGTTCTAAGAGATTTACCTTGGATTAGGATGAAAGATCCGTGTTGATGTTGCTATAATACACCAAGAAATCAAGGAAGATGTTGGATGAGATGGTTGGAGGGAGAAATCGCCAAGAAAATCGCCCGGAATCGCCTTAGCCGCGGAGAGGAGGAAGAAATGAGAAAATACCTTTATCTCGGTCAACTTCCTGGTTTATATAGCCAGGGAGTGTTAGCGCGCGCTAATTCCTCAAGGTTAGCGTGCGCTAACGGGGTAAAATTCCAATCCATACAGTTAGCGTCCCAGTCCAGTAGCCAGATTTCTGGCCGTTAGCGTGCGTTACTCGAAACGTAGCCTGCGTAATAACCTCTCGGTAGCGCGCGCTATCGACCAATAGCGTGCGCTACCTGGACATCAGCCGAGTCCAGAAGCTAACTGCCCAAAACTCACCTGACCCGTTAGCGTGCGCTATCGTACAAACGTAGCGTGCGCTACCTGGCGCCTGACCGAGTTCAGTAGTAAACTGTCCAGTACTGGACAGTCACGCTAGCGCGCGCTACCGAACAACTTAACGTGCGCTAGTCTCCCGACATTAGCGTGCGCTAGACAAAGTAGCGTGCGCTAATCCGATAGTCCAGAGGGCTGGGAACAGAACTGCCACTCCCAGGGCTAACTCGCTAGCGCGCGCTATGAAGTAAACGTAGCGTGCGCTACTAAGGGACCCCTAGCGTGCGCTATGCAGAAAATTTAGCGTGCGCTAGATACGGAATATAAACGGTCCAAAACACCGGAACATGAACGAAACATCAAATGGAACATCTCAAAACGCATCAAAACATAAAATGGATCCATGGCATCCCCGAAATGCAAGCCCTGCACAACAATAACGAGAATCAGATCAATAGATGACGGGAAAGATACACTGAAGGGTACACGAGGGTCACTACGATCGAGAAATACACCGAAAATGAAAATACAAGAGAAAGAAAAATGCAGATATTACATTCCACCCCTCTAAAAATAAGTTTTGTCCGAAACTTAAGAAATAAACAACTCAGGGTAGCTAGCGCACATGCTATCCTCGGTTTCCCAAGTTGCCTCCTCGACACCGTGTCTCGACCACTGCACCTTGACCAAAGGGATGGTCTTATGCCTCAGTCGTTTCTCACGATGCTCCAAAATCTTCAAACGACGCTCTTCAAAAGTAATATCCTCGGCGACATCAATCTCACCATAATCGATGACGTGACTAGGATCCGGGACATATTTCCTCAGCTGGGAAACATGAAAAACGCTATGAACATGACTCAAGGCCGGAGGTAACTCCAAATGGTATGCCAACCCACCGACTCGCTCAAGAATCTCAAAGGGTCCAATAAATCTCGGACTCAACTTCCCTTTCTTTCCGAAACGAAAAACTCCCTTCGTCGGCGACACCTTTAGCAAAATGTGGTCTCCCACCTCGAATTCCAAAGGTCGACGACGGACGTCGGCATACGACTTATGTCGACTCTGGGCAGTCAACATCCGTTCCCGAATTAATTCTATCTTCCGCCTCGTCTCTAAAATGACATCCGGCTCGGTCCCGACCAAATCGGACGCCTCATTCCAACAAATAGGTGATCGACATCGCCGCCCATAAAGTGCCTCATACGGTGCCATCCGAATCGACGCGTGCCACCTATTGTTGTACGTGAATTCGATCAATGGCAAATGCTCCTCCCAGTCACTACTCCAATCGAGAGCACAAGCACGCAACAAATCCTCGAATGTCTGGATAGTGCGTTCCGACTGTCCATCTGACTGGGGATGAAAAGAGGTACTCAAACGCAAACGGGTACCCAACGCCTTATGCACCGCCTGCCAGAAGTGCGATACAAAACGTCCATCACGATCCGAAACAATAGACTTCGGAGTACCGTGAAGTCTCACAATCTGCGCGATAAACACACGAGCTAACTTCTCCGGGCCCCATGTGTCCTTGATGCCCAGAAAATGTGCCGACTTGGTCAGACGATCAACAATCACCCATACCATATTCATGCCCGACCTCAATCTCGGCAAACTCGTAATGAAATCCATCGATATATCTTCCCATTTCCATTCCGGAACGGGAAGTGACTGCAAAAACCCAGCCGGTCGCTGATGCTCGATTTTGACCTGCTGGCAAGTCAAACATCTCGCTACAAACTGCGCGACCTCCTCCTTCATATCATTCCACCAGAAATTCCTTCTCAGGTCCTTGTACATCTTACTCGAACCAGGATGAACGGAATAAGGTGTAGCATGGGCCTCACGCAAAATACTCTGTCGCAACTCTGAGTCGTTTGGCACACAAAGCCGACTCTGGAATCTCAAAGCACCATCCTCGTGAATCACAAACCCAGGAGACTTTCCTTTAAGAATGTTCTCTCGGATTTGAGTAATCATCGGATCCTCTAACTGCTTCAGCTTAATTTCATCGATCAAAGACGACGAAATCTCTAAAGCAAAGTTGCCCAACAGTTCCAGGCAACAAAACCTCAACATCTAACTCGATCAAAGCCTGTCGAAGCTCAGACTAAGACATAAGGATCTCAAGCGTTCGCAACGCAACTGGTTTCCGACTCAAGGCGTCGGCCACGACGTTCGCCTTGCCCGGATGATAAAGGGTTTTGAGGTCACAATCCTTAATCAGCTCTAACCACCTCCTCTGCCTCATATTCAACTCCCGCTGAGTAAATATGTATTTCAGACTTTTATGATCGGTAAAAATATGACATGCAGAGCCGAAAAGATAGTGACGCCAAATCTTGAGCGCAAAAACGATTGCCGCTAACTCCAAATCATGAGTAGGGTATTTCAGCTCATACGGCCTCAACTGTCTCGACGCATAGGCAATGGTCTTGCCGTGCTGCATCAATACGCACCCAAGACCCTGACCCGAAGCATCGCTATAAACGGCAAAACCCTCATTACCACATGGCAACGCCAAAACCATGGCTGAAGTCAAACGCTTCTTCAGTTCCTCAAAACTCGACTGCCTCTCGTCATTCCAGACGAACTTCTAGGATTTCTGGAGCAACTGCGTAAGTGGCCGAGCTAGTTTCGAGAAACCCTCGACGAACCTACGATAGTAGCCAGCCAAACCCAAGAAACTACGGAGCTCCTTCA
The DNA here is from genome assembly GCA_033398695.1 of Orobanche coerulescens. Classification (NCBI taxonomy): domain Eukaryota; kingdom Viridiplantae; phylum Streptophyta; class Magnoliopsida; order Lamiales; family Orobanchaceae; genus Orobanche; species Orobanche coerulescens. The sequence continues at coordinate 87,572,136 of CM065811.1, read as the reverse complement.
CATTCTTGGGCGGTGCCCAATCCAACACTGCCTCGATCTTCTGCGGATCTACACGAACCCCCTCGGCTGAAATCACGTGACCTAGAAACATCACTTCCTTCAGCCAGAACTCACATTTCAAGAACTTCGCATAGAGTTGCTCGGTCCTCAAAATGTCTAACACTACCCGCAAATGATGGGCATGCTCTTCCTCGTTCCTCGAATAAATAAGAATATCGTCAATGAAGACGACGACACACTTATCCGAATACTCGATAAAGACTTTGTTCATCAACTGCATGAACACCGCCGACGCATTAGTTAACCCAAACGGCATAACTACAAACTCATAATGTCCGTATCTCGTCCGAAAAGCTGTTTTCGGCACATCGGACTCTCTCACCCGGAGCTGATAGTACCCCGATTTCAAATCAATCTTCGAGAATACATGACTCCTCGAATCGGTCGAACAAGTCATCAATTCTCGGCAAAGGATACTTGTTCTTTATGGTCACCTTGTTTAGTTCGCGATAGTCGATACACAAACGTAGTGAACCATCCTTCTTCCGCACAAACAGGACCAGTACGCCCCAAGGCGAGGCGCTCGGTCGAACATACCTCGACTCAAGAAGCTCACTCAACTGCTTCTTCAACTCGGACATCTCTGAAGGTGCCATGCGATAGGGCGCCTTCGAAATAGGAGTCACGCCCGGCTCTAACTCTATAGCAAACTCGACCTCACGATCCGGTGGCAATCCCGGTAACTCGTCAGGAAATACATCAGGAAACTCACTAACGATTGGAATCGACGAAAGCTCGACTCCACCACTCTCCGCTTCAAGGCGTAGCACCAATAGCCAGTACACCCCTTTCGCAGGAGTCTCATCGCCTTCAAGGCGTTAATAACGAATTTCTGGTTCCCCCTCTTTCGCCCGGCGAAAGAGTGCTCGGTGCCGTCTTCGGCTAACATGGTGATGATCCTCGTGCGGTAGTTCATGATTGCACCATGCCGCTCGAGCCAATCATCCCCGAGAATTAAGTCCTCACCCTCAATACCCACAACAATAAGATTAGAGGGCCAAGCCCTCTCACAAATAAATACAGAACAGTCTCGAACCTCCTGATCACCAACGATCCTATCACCGCTAGGAAGCTTAACGATGAAGGGCTCACAAGGCGTCAAACAGTCGAGACTCAAACGGCGCACACAATCCAGAGATATGAACGAATGCGTAGCACCAGAATCGAAAAGCACACTGACAGGATGAGAAAGAATATGAACGGTACCTGTCGCCACGGTAGCCGCTGGGTCATCGGCTCTCCGCATCTCATAGACACGCGTGTGGGCTGAGCCGACACTGGAAGCTCCCCCCTTAGAAGGCTGACCCCGACCTCTCCCCCGACTAGCACTCGACGGGGATTGAGAAGCAAACGATCATTGATTCACGCTTGGTTCCCTAGGCACTGGAATGGAATCCCGGGCACCAAGGATTCTCTCCCTCTCAGCACAGAAAGCAGCCTTGTGGCCCGGCTGGCCACACTGATTACACATCAGTAAAGGGCTCAAACACGTACGACTGATGTGGCCTGTATGGCCACAATTGAAACACTTCACATCACGGAAAGGAGCACTGGTAGTTCCACGAGGACCCCCAGCGGAACGAGCTAGACCACCGCCGGCGGGGAAGTTAGCAGATTGGGATTTCTGCTGACCCCCACCCTTGTGTCCCGAAAAATTCCCGGTGGACTTCTGTTTCTTACTCTCGCGGGCCGCCTCACTCGCCGTCACAGGCATATCGTAAGCAAGGGCCCTACTCTGATAATCCTTCAAGGTAGTACAGACTAGCCCCGACATATAGTCCTGAATCGACAACTTCATCCGTCTGGAAAAATGGAAAATTTTGTCGCTCTCCTCGACAACTTAGGTCTTCACATAACTCAACTCCTTGTTAAAATCAGCAATAGCTTGAGATACGGGGATATCCCGTGGTTGAGCATCATAGAAAGCATGTACTGGAGCCTGTCTGACCGGCCACGGGCAATATTCGGTCTCCATCAATTCCTGAAATTCGGCCCACGAAGCAACATGGTCTTTGGGCCCAACGACCTCCCACCCATCCGTAGCATCCCCAGTGAGAAAGTATTGGGCAATAGGGACCTTACGGTCCTCGGTACAGTTGGTAGCAGTGAAGACTTTAGACATCTCCTTGATCCACCCTTCCCAGCCGATCGGGTCCGAAGCTCCCGAAAACTGAGGAGGATGCATCTTGATGACATCCTGAAGCCAGTGATCCGCACTGCCCCGATTAGCGTGGGTCGGATCCGGGTTCTGAACCGCCTGAGCTATCGCCGCCATTTGATTCACCATTTGCTGCATAACGGCCGCAATACCAAGGTCGGCGTGCTCCTGAGAAGAAGCATGACTGTGACGGTCGCCGGTACTGCCGACTCTCGAAGACTGCGATGTGGCCGCCCCACCGGCTGCCCCACGTCCCCGACCGCGTCCGCGACCATGACCGTGACCACGACCACGACCTCTTACAGCATCCATACTGGAGTTAAATAAGTAGCAAAAGCCATACGATGGTAAGTACAAGAAAAGAACAATCACAAGTCGAGAATCAAAGATACGATACAAGGAAATGAGGAACAGAGGAAGGAAAACTTACGGACACTGGTAGTACCGGAATCATGGCAGCATGACGATGATGTGCGAAACAAAACACAACAAGACCCAATAAACCGACAAGCATAGGTATCCATAAACCTAGTGCTCCGATACCATTTTCTGTAACACCCCCAAAGATATTCGAGGTATATTACAGTGCCGTGAATCCCTATATGGGACCCACCAGGCTGAACAAACATCATACTCATCGACTCACAGAGACAACAGAATAACACCTCGTCATAAAGACGCCAAACAAAATAATCCACCCGGTTCAACCGGTCAAACATAACACCCTAATCCGACACAAACATAATAAACAACAATACAATCCAGACGAGTAAAAATTCTTAAGTACTCGAGTACTTCTATTAGTTTAAAGACCACAAAAGGTAAAAAGATAAAAGGCAATAAGACACCACTCGTGCACAATCATCACGCACGACCATCATCCGCATACTGGTCCAGCGCCCGCTCGTCTCGATGAACCTGACCTGAAATTCATAAAACGAATTTTCCCAAAACGGGTCCTCAGAGGGGTTAGCAATTACGCTAGTATAAGTAACCAAATGAACAACTTACATCTTACACATATAGTAAATGCATGCAATCAAGAAAACATGGTTCCAAAACACTCATTTCCGGAAATGCCAATATCAAATCACATTTGTAAAATACACCACAATTAACCGTCGATCCACGTCTCTGTGGACCCCTACCGAGACCCCGTCGGATCTAACCCGTAGTGGTTAAAAGCAAGCTCGTCGATCCATGTCTCTGTGGACCCCTACCGAGACCCCGTCGGATCTAACACATAGTGAGCATACACACACACACACACCATTCTCATACAATACTACTATGTCAAGCTTGTAAGTTCATAAGGGTACTTGCCTCGATTAATAGATGGTGACACGAACGGAACGGAAGAATCGAGCACGACCGCGAGGGACCGACGAATAAACCTAACGATTTGAATAACACAATCACAACCACTCCTAAACGATTACGGAAATGGAATACACCCGAAAACCCGCCTACGATTCATGTATATTTGTATAAAAATAACAACGAGGGCGGACCACAACCAAACCCTCCCGATTTCGCAAAACTATGAAAATATACCATGAATCCGTAGGAAAACTAATGATATCAACAAGATTAATCATATTCATCATGAATCCACCAACAAAACGGAACGAATACGAAGGAAATCCCAAAACCCCCAAATTACCCAAAAGTAGGGTTCTAAGAGATTTACCTTGGATTAGGATGAAAGATCCATGTTGATGTTGCTATAATACACCAAGAACTCAAGGAAGATGTTGGATGAGATGGTTGGAGGGAGAAATCGCGAAGAAAATCGCCCGGAATCGCCTTAGCCGCAGAGAGGAGGAAGAAATGAGAAAATACCTTTATCTCGGTCAACTCCCTGGTTTATATAGCCAGGGAGTGTTAGCGCGCGCTAATTCCTCAAGGTTAGCGTGCGCTAACGGGATAAAATTCCAATCCATACAGTTAGCGTCCCAGTCCAGTAGACAGATTTCTGGCCGTTAGCGTGCGCTACTCGAAACGTAGCGTGCGCTAATAACCTCTCGGTAGCGCGCGCTATCAACCAATAGCATGTGCTACCTGGACATCAGCCGAGTCCAGAAGCTAACTGCCCAAAACTCACCTGACCCGTTAGCGTGCGCTATCGTACAAACGTAGCGTGTGCTACCTGGCACCTGACCGAGTTCAGTAGTAAACTGTCCAGTACTGGACAGTCACGCTAGCGCGCGCTACCGAACAACTTAACGTGCACTAGTCTCCCGACATTAGCGTGCGCTAGACAAAGTAGCATGCGCTAGTCCGATAGTCCAGAGGGCTGGGAACAGAACTACCACTCCCAGGGCTAACTCGCTAGCGCGCGCTACGAAGTAAACGTAGCGTGCGCTACTAAGGGACCCCTAGCGTGCGCTATGCAGAAAATTTAGCGTGCGCTAGATACGGAATATAAACGGTCCAAAACACCGGAACATGAACGAAACATCAAATGGAACATCTCAAAACGCATCAAAACATAAAATGGATCCATGGAAACCCCGAAACAGCAGTTCCGTACAACAATAACGAGAATCAGATCAATAGATGACGGGAAAGATACACTGAAGGGTACACGAGGGTCACTACGATCGAGAAATACACCGAAATTGAAAATACAAGAGAAAGAAAAATGCGGATATTACAAATGGGCGACATACTAGTCCTCCTCTTACTGTGAACAAGGCCATGACAACTCCTCGGTTTGTGATTTTCAACGGTTGGGCTGCTAGCAGTGGTGGAAGTAACCAAAAGAGCACCGAAAAAAATTTACAAGTAAGATATGGCTGCTGATCTTAGTAGCTAAGTTTTTAATTGTCAATTGTATGACTTATTTTGGATTTAGGATGAACCACAAATTGGTGAAATCAATGTGGATCTGTCTTTCATCGGTGAAAATCCTAAGGCCAATTTTAGCATTGGTCAGGCTCACGGCTCTAAGGTATAAATTGAGGACTTGGTCTGTCTTTCATCTATATATATTGCAGCTAAAATTTTTGTGCAACCCAATAATACTACTAATTTCCTTGAAAATAATCTTATATTTGAATTTGAATTTGTAGTCAGTAGAAGGAAGCCCCTTGGTTGTTAATGATCTATGCGACTTGCTGGATTGGGAAGGGACTGGTGAAGTCGTGGCTCGAGGACAAATTGATGCAGTTGACCCCAAAACAAGGATTCATGGCGACAAGCTTAGACCAGATTGTTATAGAGTGGCTGTTATGTCAGTACTAAACTCAAATGCTGAGTTCTATCGATCCCACAGGGGTATGGAGTCCATGGAAGAATCACTTTGAAGTAATGTTGCCTGGACAATCAAGTATCTTACTCGTACCAAAAGCCCTTAACAATTTTATATTTATGTTATATTTGGATATGAACGACTATTTCGTTTTTATTAGCTACATTCTTTTCAAATTTGCAGCTATTGATGGATTGTTTTAAAAATGTTATGTACATTGAACAGAGACTGTTTCCTATTTTTTTGGGGCCTGCCTGCCTTGTTGGTGTCCATTAGTTGCTGCTGTGTACATCATTAGCTATTTTGTACAGTTTTTGGGGCCTGCCTGCCTGCTTTGTTGGTGTCCCATTTAAAAATGTTATGTACATTATTAGCTGCTGTGTAGATTGTTAGTTTTGTTGCTTCATATGTACTAGTTTTATGGTACTTAATAATAGAAGTAGATGCAGGTTTTATTGTCATATGTTGCTAAATATGCCGCCGCTAACTGAACTAGCTAGAGTTATGGGACATATTTTAGATTTGATGTCGACTTTATTGAAATGGTTTTAATTAGTGCGTGAAATATAATTAAATTGAGTTTTTTTTTAGTATAAATATGTGATGACCTTTTTAAAATGTCATTGAATTTTTTTTAGTTGCACATTCATCACTTTCTATGACAGTAAATAAGTATCATTGAAAAGTCTTTTATGACACTTTTAAGAATGTCATTAAAATAATTTTCATGATACTTTAGAAATATCATTAAAGTATTTGTATGGCACCTTAAACGAATCCTTAAATGACAATAATTAAATGTCATTGAAAAATGAATTTATGACACCTAATAAATGTCATGAAATACATTGTTTAATGACACGTAATAAATGTCATGAAATACATTGTTCAATGACACGTAATAAATTTAATGAAACACATTATTCAATGACAGGTATTAAATGTCATAAAATATATTGTTCAATGGCACTTTATAAATGTCATAAAATATATTGTTCAATGGCACTTTATAAATGTCATTGAAAAATAAATTTATGACACTTAATAAATGTCATCGAAGGTTGGACCCTTCCATCACTAGGGATTCAATGGAATTTGGAATGACACTCAAAAAGTGTCATAAAAACCCTTTGATGACACTTTTCAAGTGTCATTGTACACTTTTTTCCACTAGTGTAAGAGTCCTCTGTACGAGGATGCTCCAGTCTTCATCCTCTCAATTAATTCTGTCGTTGTGGGTTGTCTGTCTGCAAATTTATCTATTGCAGCTTGGTCCAGGTGACCAAGTCTCTTACTGTTGTGAAAATTCTCAGCTTTGCCTCTGGCCTTCCCAAGGAACTCAAGAATACAGCTAATTTGAGTCCCAAAGGCCAGTTTCTGTCCATACTTGTTGTTCTCACTATCCCAGGTCACTTTGTTTACTTCACGGACAAACTGCCTGTAGATGTAGTCAGGAAATTAATCATTTTTCTCTGACTATGAGTTTGTAGTGATGTCGTTTGGTCTCACTAACGCACCTGCTGTATTCATGCAATTGATGAACCGAGTTTTCATCGAGTATTTGGACAAGTTTGTGGTTGTGTTCATTGATGACATTCTGGTGTATTCTAAGAGCCCGGAAGAGCATGTGCAGCATTTGCGGATTGTTCTAGACCTTCTAAGAAACGAGCAATTGTACGCCAATCTTTCTAAGTGTGAATTCTGGCTAAAGGAAGTAATGTTCCTCGGCCATGTAGTATCAGCAGAAGGAGTCCGAGTAGATCCCCAGAAAATTGAAGCAGTTATGGATTGGAATCCTCCTAAGAACGTGAAGAAAGTCCGGAGTTTCTTAGGACTTGCTGGGTATTATCGTCAGTTCGTGGAAGGGTTTTCCGAAATTACCCACCCACTTACTTGACTACTGCAGAAAACTCAAAAGTTTTAGTGGAACGAGATGTGCCAGAATAGCTTTGATGAATTGAAGAAGAGATTGAAGACGGCACCGATTTTAGCACTCCCACAGGGAACTGGAGGATTCATAGTTTATAGTGATACTTCGAACCAAGGACTTAGATGTGTATTGATGCAGAATGAGAAGGTGATCGCCTATGTGTCACAACAGCTGAAACCTTATGAAGTGAATTACCCAATGCATGATTTGGAGCTAGCAGCAGTAGTTTTTGCTTTGAAAATCTGGAGACACTACCTGTACGGGACTCACTGTCAAATCTTTACAGATCACAAGAGTCTAAAATACATCTTCAGTCAGAAAGAGTTGAACATGCGGTAAAGGAGATGGCTGGAAGTAATTAAGGACTATGACTTGGAGATTCTCTATCATCCGGGCAAAGCAAATATAGTGGCCGATGCACTTAGCTGCAAGCCTGTTTCTATTCAGATGCTGGAGACTCTGACTTCCCAACCCAGCATTCAACGAGAATTGATTCCCGAAGGAATTGAAGTGTGGTTGCAAAGAGTCTAAGGACAACTGTGTGTGATGGAAATAACTTCATCGTTAACCGAAGAAATCAAATCTAAGCAATTGGATGACCCTCTGATGATTCGGTTGTGCGATGAAGTGAACAAGGGAAAAGCCCCAAGATTTGTAATTCATGATGATGGAGTCTTGAGATTTCAGAACCGACTTTTCATTCCCGATGTCGATGTTCTGAAGCAGACAATTATGAAGGAAGCTCACAACACGCCCTATTCTATCCACCCGGGCACCAGTAAGATGTATAAGGACCTAAAGCAGAACTACTGGTGGGGCAACATGAAGAAAGATGTAGCGGATTATGTCTCGAAATGTTTGACTTGTCAGCAGGTTAAGATCGAGCATCAACGACCTGCCGGAATGCTGAAGCCGCTCCCGATTCCTGAATGGAAGTGGGAGAACATATCAATGGACTTTATCACTAATATGCCAAGGTCCAGAATAGGAATGAACATGATTTGGGTCATAGTTGACCGTCTAACTAAATCGGCTCATTTTCTAGGCATTAAGGACACTTGGGGACCCGAGAGATTGGCACGAGTATTTATTTCAGAGATAGTCCGATTGCATGGTACGCCGAAGACCATTATTTCTGACCGAGACGGTCGCTTTGTGTCTTATTTTTGTAAAGCAGTTCATAAAGCCTTGGGAACCGAATTGAACTTTAGCACAGCTTATCATCCGCAGACATACGGACAATCCGAGAGTATGTAATATCCGGATTAATTATTGAGTATTTCATCTGTAATTGAACCCTGTATTATTCGGAATTGTGACATCGATAATCTAAGTATGATATTTCTCGTATTTATATCCCTGTACAGTATGTCTACATGTAAATTTTCCCATGCAAATACGTGATAACATACGCTAAGAATGTAGCTTAACGTACGTTATCAGCCAGAGTTAGCGTACGCTACGAATGAAGCGTAGCGTACGTTAGACAATTAATAATTGAGATGGGCGGCTATCACATGTGCTAGCCGGACATGGGTCCGGATAAGATTCCCTCGGATAAACCTGGACAGTTTTGAAGTCAATGATTGTTAACGTACGCTAAGGAACATGTCTAGCATACGCTAAAGAGTGTTGCTTACATACGTAACCTGATGGTGTAACTCACGTAATCGAGTACAGAATGAAAACAGTTAACTATCAGTGGACGATAGCATATGCTAATAATATTGGATAGCGTACGCTAAGAGGCTAACGTACGTTATGCATGAAGGCTAACGTACGTTAAGGACAGAAAATTATAAATAAGAAAGCACCCCATGTTATGTTGTTTACATTTTCTTCACTTATCCTTCAGTCCAGAGAGCCTCCCCTCCTTAATAAACATCTATAGACCATACATACTCGATCTTTGAAGTTTAGATATCACTTATATTGATCATTGAAGTGGAGAATCATTTTGGATTGACACACAAGCAACCGGAGTTGGATTCTACCTATTGTCTCATCATTTTCTTCATCTTAAGGTATGTTATGTTGTCTCCAACCTTGATTTCGTATTCTTAAAGATATTATGATCATTCTACCAAGGATATTAAGTTTCATAGATGATTTATTCAACCAACATCATGTTTAGGAAGTTGAGATGATTATGCTTTAAGTACCTCGGTTAAGAGCATCATAATTTGAATCTTGTTACGATGAACAAGTAAAGGAAGTTTCTGAGATTGGTAATCTAAATTTGGAAGGTGTCTTCGTAGTAATCACAGACTTGGTATTAACATCATTGTTATTAGACGAACCTAGGAAGTTGATCATGGAAGGATTGTTGTATCTTGTAAAGGTGGATTGTTAATTAAACTTCAAGATGATAGTTTGAATGGTATAAATATATTGATATCAACCATAGGACTTCCGAATTATGTATGAGAATTTATAATCAAGATGGGAGTATGATCACCATGATGATATACGGATCCTTGAATTTGAAGATGTTGTAATCCGTAAGATCATTCATAATTGTATGAGCATGATATGTATGGAGATAACGTACGTTAATCACTGAGGATTTCGTATTCTTCATCATAAATCGAGACAGTCGTCTGCCCAGTGAGAAACTGTCATGCGTGCTTAGCGTATGCTAAGCTATGTATCTTACGTATGCTATCGGGCATAGTTAACGTACGCTACGTTTGGTACGTAACATACGTTATATCATCAGACGAGTCAGTCAACTGATGTCGATGCATGGTTAGCATACGCTAGACTTCGTAGCTTACGTGCGCTAACGAGTAGGCTTAACGTACGCTACATAGGGTACGTAACGTACGTTAAGCAGTTCAGGCAGGTTACGTTTTATGAACTTTCGACGGTAATTTGAATTGTTAGACATTCGTACGACGTGAGATGAACTCTATATTATTTATTTTGTTTAAGGTTCAAGTTTTGCAATGTGATTAACGAAGGGGCGACCTTCGAGTGTTTTGATATTCGTGGAAGTGTTATTCTTGTCATCGAACCGAGACAAGTACCTTAATTGTTTTAGGTATTGATATTATACATATTGTTGTGCATATATGTCGTTGTTGTATGTCCACCTTATGTTGGTCCGACGGGATCATCGGGGGATCTATGCTAGCGTGCACTGGATCATTGGGCGGGTTTTTCTACCACGGGTTGGTCTGAAGGGATCATCGTGGGTTCTAGGCAGTGAACGCTGGATCATCAGAATTACCATATGTATGATGTGATATCATGTTGTGATTATCAGTTGTGTATGTTATTTATGAGTTTCTCGTAGGAGGAGACTCGTTGGTAATTTGTCATCTATGTTATTCTTCGTGAAATGTTGAATAATATGTTGTGGTACTTGTACTAGCATCGGTGTGCTAACCCCTTCGGGGGTGAACATTTGTTTATGTTCAGGATCCTGTAGAGCAGGGAAACAACCACTGGAGCTGCATGACGACGAGGGTGCAGAGTGATGTTCCGGTCCGGTTTAATTGTCTGTTGTTTGTGTTATTTTTAATAAGTACTCGAGTACGTCGTTGTTTGTGATGATTGAATTTGGTGATGTAATAATATTCTTCCTTCGGATATTTGTATTCTCGACATTGGCCCAGAACTGTTGTATTTTATTTCAGTTACTTTTATATGTTGGTATCTGTTATTGTCTTTTTATTTCTTCAGCCTTGTAAATTCTTATGTAAAGAAATTACGGTGCTGTAATATTTCCTAAATATATTGGGGGTGTTACATATACTCTGTATCTTGTTTAGAAACTTTATTGAAGATATATCAAAGGCAAAGGAAGGGGGATTCGATTTATGTGGAATATTGAAGATGTTGTAGTTAATTCTTAGGAAAAAATTCTGCAAGTTTTGAGTCATCCATAGTGCCTGGCCATTGTATTTTCTCTAAAGTTGTAGTACAAATGATTACATTAGTCTATAATCTATCTATCAAGTTAGGTTAAGAGAGAAATAGTTTTCTGGTAGTTAAAATTTTGTGACTTGCAAAGTTGGAGTAAGTTGATGTTATTGAGAGATAGAACCGTCTCTCTCTACAATGTATTTGGCAATGAGAAACATATTTTTAATAAGAATGTGCTGATACAATTTGCAGTTGCAAAAAAGTATCTTTATCTGTTTCCTATCAGAGTATTCATGCACAACATATCTCGCTAGGTATCGTATGCTTCGGCAGGGGTTACTTTCGTCGTGATTTCCTATGTTATGAGTATGCTCTTTATTCGCATTACGATCCATGGATATCTTCGCTGATTTGCTTTCTATTTTGTTTTCACTTTCTCAAGACGAAGAGTTTTTTTTGGGGGGGGGGGGGGGGGGTTTACAATTGTAATGTGATGACACTTAGCTACTTAATGATACTCTTATTGCTCCAACATACAATACTGTGGATTACGTAAATTCGAACTGACTTATCTTTTTCTAAAAAAAAAAAAACCTATCTTAGACCCAGAAGATTGGAATCAATTCTCATCCATAATTACATGAATACTCTGGTTATTCAACTTGTTTGATTTCTATTGTTGTGTAGTTTTTAAGATCATCACATTCAGTCTGCATATCACTGGGCGAATAAAAAACTCATCCATGGAACAGTTATTATCTCTCGTGCAGTGTTTCCGTGTTTTTTTGTCGAATGGATATTATATTATCATTTGCTACCAAATGAACCAATGATATCAATATCAATGCTTTGGGTACGCCCAATTGATGATCCACATGGTGATTTTATTGCCACGGTGTCCAGTATTTGATTACTGAATTCTTGTGGTTACTTGATTTCTCTTACTATGTAGTTTAGGTCATTGCATTTAACTTGCATACGAATAAAAGGACCAGTCATGGAATACTTATTGTGTCTCGTACATTTTTGCTTACGTCGTCAAAGGAATTTGTAATTGGCTACTGAATGGAACAGTTCATCAATGCCGTCAATAGCTATCCGTCGGTTATTTGGTTATTTGATGACACTCTAGTTAGTTCAATGATTCATAGGTATCAAATGTATGGACACTTTCCTTTTTTTCTCATACTACATGCATTTTCTTATTTCGTTCAAAGTATGGGCTGAAGCATTAATCATTTCGGTTCTTTCAACCCCCCCCCCCCACACACACACAGAGAGAAACATTTTTTCTCTTTCTGTATATTTGAGGAGGAGGGGATGGTCACTTCATGCTGGAAATATGTCGGAATACGGGAATAACATTGTTAATTAACTAGCTGACATAGAGGATGTGAAAATAAATGTTCCTTAGCATGTTCAGGTTGCTGTTCCCCTTGATCATAAGCCAGAGGAGAATATTGTGGGAAATGCAAAGTTTCGCTGACAAAGGTTTTGAATCCTATTCACAACACATTTCATGTTTCCCGGTTCTTTTCCTGATGATACTCAAACAATTCTTTTTTTATTTATTGTAGTGATGTTGATGATCCACACACATTCATTGATCTCTTTGTTTCAAGCGCAGAACCGTAAGGACCATTTCTTACAAGAACCTATTATCTGCTGCATAGTAACAAATATCAGTTCTAAATACTTTCTTTGTTTGTATTATAATATATATTAGATATTAGTTATATATATACATATTATAATATATATACGATCTGATTTACACATATTATATATTAGTTATATATTAATATATAATATATATGCGGTCAGATTTTTCTGCTTATTTTTAACAAACTCGTCATGAAATGATTTTAGTTCTTCAGGAAAATGGAAGGGTGATTTTGCTTATTTCTTGACCTGTATGATAGAAGATAACTGATGAAGATAATTATGCTTATTCTGCTGATATTGGAGAATTTTGTGCAACGATATCAAGTGATCAAGATGATAATGGCACTCCTATGACTCAAGACGGCACCACTTATCAGTTATTTCAATATGTAACTTTCGATCACTTGTATTTAGACTTATTAATTTTGTACTTTTTAAGTTTTGGTGGTGTTGCTTGGTTTGTATTTTGTATTTTGTATTGGCATCCTTGTTGGTTTTTGGCTGCCTTGGTTTATTTTGGATGGATTCATGTAAAAATAAAATAGTTATTTTCAAAATATTTGTATGAAGTGTTGCCTTTTACTTTAGCTGGTGTTGTATTTATAAAAGTAGTATTACGAAACAAAAAAATTGTTGATGTGGCATAGATGTGGGGCCCATTGCTGACGCGGCACAAAGGCAGAGACCATTGATGATGTGGCATAAATGTGGACCCCATTGGTGACGTAGCATCAAGATGGGACCCATTGGTGACGCGGCACAAAGGTGGGACCCACTGATGATGTGGCACAAGTGGACCCTATGTTCTGTTTTTTTTTAAATCCTAGGCAACATCGTTTGTTGCAATAGAGACTAGAAGTGTTGCCTTAGGTGTCAAAGGCAACGGCCATATTGGCAACAAGAGTTTGGTGTTGCCTTTGGCCTAAGGCAACACTTTTCTTGTCTTCTGCAACAATAAACAGGCATTGCCTATGAGCACTTATGGCGTAGTGTTTCTCTTCTAAACGAACTTGATATCATAGGGGCTATTATCGATGCAGAAACGCAGGTCGATATCATCCTAGGCAGCTTACCTAGAAATTTTGAGCAATTCCGCCTAAACTACAATATGAATCGTAGGGAATATACTCTGGCGGAATTGCTGACAGAACTCCAAGCTGCGGAAGGACTCTTCAGACAAGGGTATCAATGTAATACCCGGAATTTGTACTACTGTTGTTTAATGTTATTTTATCCGAGTTATGTTATACAGCGTGGAATCTGTACAGTATGGATAAAATAATGAAGGACTGAGACATCTGTATTGGTATAATTGTCGTACTTGGTTGAAAATTGTATTTGAGGATATAGTGTGTTGTGTATATGTATTCGGTATATTGAATCGACGATCAAGATCAGTGTAAATGGCTAATTATAGCCTTATTATTGCACGCTAATATTCAAGCATAGCGCACACTATCGTGCAGGTTTAGCGCACGCTAAAGGCAAGGATAGCACACGCTAGTGCAGAACAGATCAGAGGGAATCTACGTATGGACCCGGCTACTTTAGGCGCATGTTCTGATAAGGTCAACGGATGTTTTGCTACGAAGAATTAGCGCACGCTAATGCATATGGTTAGCACACGCTAATCAAATTGGTCCAAAGGAATCTTGGCTTTGTCAGGTTACTTTCGGCATGTGGGGGCACGGGCATCTTCGGGGTAGGTGCAGACTGTAGGAAGTAAACTATGAGTAGCGCATGCTATGGTCGAACACTTGCGTACGCTAAATAGGGGGCGTTTATGTACGCTATTGCATGGGAATTGCGTACGTAAATCATTGTACGAAGTAAGGCAGTAGCCTGTGGACCTCGATAGTGCACGCTAACAAGGCAAGTTAGCGCACGCTAAAGCATGTAACGTACGCTAAATGAAAATGTTAGTGCATGTTAATAATGTACAGTATATATATGTGCAGTTGGCCATTATTCTCCATTTTCGTCTATTCCTTTCTTGCAACCGATAGAGAGAGTTCTTAGAGAGATGTTTGAGGATCCAAACACTGGATTAGGGTGGAGTTAATCGTCTATAACAACATTTGAAGCTTGGAAGTGATTGAGAACGGATTCAACATTGAGATTCAATCCATTCCTTCAAAGAGGTAATTACTCTTCACATTTGGATTTCGTCTTGGATTGAATATTGATGTTCTTGAGTTGATGATTATCATATAAACAAGTTTATTAGCATGATTATGAAATGGATTACTGGATTATAATGATGTTGTTGTTGATATATGGATATTGATATCATTCTTGTGGTTTGAATTATGTTGTTCGTCTTCTTGAGATAAGTTGGTTAATCATCCTCCTCATTTCTCGACGATTGATTACATGTTAAAGGATATCGGATTACATTGTTTCGATGACTATGAACATGGTTTCAAATCATTTGGTGTTCTTGAAGAACTTCTTGATGAATATACCATAGCAAGACGATTGTATGTTGAATTATCAGTGTTTTTAGATACGAAGATGAAATGTTCATATCTAGGATTAAGTCATGTTGATTGATGATTGATTAATGGTATATATCATGTGAGTATGATAATGAGATTGGATCTGGAAAGATTGTGAGTCATCTTGGAATATGATTTCCTTTACATTCGTATCCATGATCGCAAGGTGTTAAGTCGATACTTGTAAGGCATGCAATTGTATAACATTAGCGCACGCTAGCTGAACTAGCTAACGCATGCTAACTGAAATAACTTAGCGCATGCTACGGTATATGATTAACGTGCGCTAAGTGGACAGGCAGTGTAGTATATCGTGTTGTGGTTATGAGTTCGTTCTGGTTTGAGTTGGATTGTTCAGATTATGTTTAACCGAGATATTGTAGAACCGTTGGGTTTGTTGATTGGTTATATCGGTTGTTGATTATTATCGAATATGTGTTAATTGATTACTTCAATAGGTTGTGATCATTGATCATTGGATATAATCGTTGACTAGAAAGTGTGTTGCGATCGTGTTCGAGAACATTCGTGAATCGCTTTGGCCAAGAGTCGAGGATCTTATAGACGATGACAAGGAAATGGTAACAGCTTCATTATCGTCGTTTCGGTATCGAGGCAAGTATTACTTGTTGGAGCAAGATCGGAATATGCGCCGTGTTGCAGAAGCGTAAATTAAATTGCAGAAATTAAAAGACGCACCGATTTATAGAGGTTCGGCTATAAACGAGCCTACGTCCTCTCTCGGTATCTTTTTCTATAGGTTCAAGATAAAACCTCTGCACATCTCTTGTATCGGTCGAGGGATAACCATTTACAATCACGTCTTCTATTGGTCCGTGATGAACCACTCGTACTTGTCTTTGTGTCGGTCCAAGTTAAACTGTTTTCCTTTTCTATTGGATAAGGAATCAACCTCTCTAGCTTTCTTATGGGTACTAGATAACCCTCACAAGATAGAGATTGTGATTCTAATAATGCCGGATCCTTGATCCTAGTAACACCGAATCCAATCATATCTTTTATTTTACCTCTCGTGTATAATATTGAATGTATAAACACTCAAACTAACAATGTAAGCTCAATATCACAACAACAATAATATCAATATGAATATTTGATCAATGAGATGTTTGCTTGAAGTTGTTGTAGGGAATAATACCAAAGATATGGTATTTATAGGCTTCATCAACCAAACTAGCCGTTGGCTCTTCATGCTGCATTACGTACACTATCTCTGCAATATTACGTACGTAAGCTTG
Organism: Orobanche coerulescens; assembly: GCA_033398695.1. Taxonomy (NCBI): domain Eukaryota; kingdom Viridiplantae; phylum Streptophyta; class Magnoliopsida; order Lamiales; family Orobanchaceae; genus Orobanche; species Orobanche coerulescens. Next base: position 87,555,443 of record CM065811.1, on the reverse strand, counting down.
TTTACGTATGCTAATCAATCCTTGTTATGTATGTTAGCTTCTCCCGGATTCAGTCCAGTAACATTCGTTTCTTGTGTTACGTATGTTAGCCATTTATCCATTACGTACGTTAGCTTTACGTCATTGCTGACGTCATATATCCGTTGCTGCTTTTCTGACTTTGAATCTTTCCAACGTTCTTCTCGTTTGAACACATTACGTACGTTAACTCATATCTCTTACGTACGTTAATCTGCACTCGTTACATACGCTATTCTTGATATCTTACGTACGCTAACCTTGTAGAAATCCAGCTTTTTGCACTTCGATTCCTTCGATGCTTGGCTTCGTCTTTTTGTTGTTTTGCTTTGTATAACAACTTAATCATCAAAACATTATTAATATATGTATGGAACAAAATGTTCCAACAATCTCCCCCTTTTTGATGATTACAAAACAACATTTCGTCAATGGGATTTACCTGCAAAAGATACAAATATATGTATATGTGTACAGACCAAAGTTTTCGACTTTGTCCGTTTCTTTAGTATCTTTTCCCATTTCTTTTTCGACTCCTTATTTTTCGACTTCTTCTTTTCTTTTTTGAATTTTCAAATTTTCATCATCTTTTCGACGTCTCCTCATTTTTATTTTCAAATTCTCTTTTCGAATTTTCTTTCTCCTTTTCTCCGATCAACTTTCATTTTTCTTTTCAATTTCATCTTTTCGACTCAACTTCGATTCTCCCCCTTTCAGGGTTAATCCCATTTTTCTCCTTTTCCCCCTTTTTGTTTTCATCAAAAAATGTAAAAATAAATAAATATACTGATACCAAAAATAAAATATGCATGATGAATATTACTATAGGGTATAAACTCCCCCTGAAAATATTATCACCTTTTTAAAAAATATTACTCCCCCTAAGTAAAATATTTTGAAAAAAAATCAATTTTTGGGGATCTAACCTATAGTTGGTTTTTCATTTGAGACATAGACGATATTTGAAATATTTGTTCCTTTTAGAACCCAAATCTTTTTTATTTTAATCGCCCTTCTTGGGCTTTTGCAATTTGAAATATGGTGTCCAATTTTTAAACATTTGTCACATCGGGGTATTTTAAAATTTACGGATTCATTTTTAGAACGCAGTTTGAATCCTAACCCCTCTTTATTCAAAGTAAATTTCTGAACCGAGAGCATTTGTTCAAATTTCTCATTTCCACACGAGAATTTTTTTGTTAAAATTTTCAGCTCCGTTTGAGTTTTCAGAAGATCATTCCTTAAAAGATTTTCGTTTTCAACGCATTTCGAATGATCGGTCTCGATAAATTTCCCTTTTTCAAGAATTTTGGAAATCTCATTTTCCAATGATTTATTTTTCGATTGAAGGGATTTGATTTCTTTTAAAGCATTTTGGAAATCGGTATGTAATAACTCGAATGCTTCAAATAACTCATCTTGAGATGACGTACTTACTCGGCTTTCGACGTCGCTCTCATCGAATGAAATCCGTGCAATGAGAACGAGATTATTTTGATTGATACAATCATCATCTTCGTCGTCATCGCTCCATGTTGCAACGAGAACCTCTTTCTTTGGTTTAGCTCGACAATTCTTAGCAAAGTGGTCTGTTTTACCACATAATCGACAAGAGTTGTCGAATTTCTTAGATTCGCCTGAGATGTCTTTCTTTCTCCGGTTTAATAAGTTTCGGAACTTATTAATATTCTTGACATAATATGCCTATTCTTCGTCGCTTTCTTCAATCGGGATTACTTCTTTCTTGGACATCTTAGCCTTCAAGGCTATCGATCGTTCCTTCGGCTTTGGTTTGACACTTCGTGATTTTAAAACTATCTCATTATTAATTAGCGAACCAACGAGGGCGCTAAAATCAAGCGTATTGAGATCTTTAGATTTCATGATCGCGGTCTCGGTGCCGTCCCATTCGCTAGGTAGTGTGTTGTGTCAAGAATTAACACACTCCGACCGGCGATCGCCTCGGAGATCGGGCGACCGAGTCACTGCCGAGCAGCCTAGGCAGAACTGCCGACCAGCGACCAGGCGGCCGAGCCTTAACCCAGCGGACAAGCTGCATCGACCAACCGAAGGTCCCAGGACCAGTCCCGGTGCCGAGCGATCGACGTCAAACACGATTGCCTCTTGGTACTCGGCGACCGACTCCTAGCGACCGACGAGCGGACGACCATCCCTCGGTACCTGCCGACCGATCCTTGGTGACCGACCGATGCCGACCCTCAGCGACTGGCCGATGGCGACCTCTGATGACCAGCTAGAGACGACCGCCTCATGTCGATCAGCACCGATGGCCATCCAATCGGCAAAGGCCGAGCCTTAAGACTAGCACCACGTGCAAGGGTCGAGACAAGATCCGCGAATCACGGGTCATTGACCACAGCCTGGCAGAATCTTTCCACCAGCCGACAAGCCGCCGAAAGCTGTCAGTACGGCCGCATGTGACATTGATTCCGCCGAAAGTTGTCAGTAGGGCCGCATGAGACAAAGATTCCGGACGCGTGCTGGCTCCTCATTGGACTGCCCAGCTGGCGCCAGCACCTACTTTGGACTTTAGCCCGACAGCCCGGGTGATCGCCCCATTATAATATTGGCCGGCGGACGATCGCCCCATTATTATAATGGCCGGAAGGCGATCGCCCACAAAAGGACAGGACCCGGCTGCCCCTATATATACAAGGCACCCTGCACTCGGCCAACTCTCTGCATTATCGCGATTTCAGTATACATTACAGAAGCAAAACACCCAGCACTTGGCTATCTCCAACTCTTGGCAACAGCTATCATTCGGTCTTACTTCTCCCGGCCTCTCTCATCAGGAAGACGATCGGCGGGGACGAAGAACACCGAGCTTCGCTCAAGAGCCGGATTAACAGAGTCTTTTTACACTCATTGTATTTAGATTTCTCTCATTAATACTTGTATCCACGAATATTTGTATTAATAACATCTCGCGAGAGCATTCAAGCCCGGGCCTAACAAACCCGTCAAATCTTGTATTATTTATCTTCTCTCGGAAGTGCTCCCGCAATTGTTGTTTGTTGTCCGTCTCCAGCAGTATTTAATCTTCGGATAGATATTTTGGGCAACAACAGTTGGCGCTAAAGGAAGGGGATCCAACCCTCGAATTTTTATACCTACCGTCCCGAAGAACACTCACTGTTCTCGAGGCAGATACTTGAAGTGACACTCACTGCACTTCAAAGAAAACTTTCAGAGATCATGTCTTCCGCCTCCGCGTCGAAGAAAGCCGCTAACCTGCCGGCCAGACCCCCCGTTCCGTCCCAGTCCGAGCCGCAGCCGATGGTGGAAGGCAGCCGCCGCGGTCAGAGACGCTCGATCCCATCCCTGGACGGCGGCCCGAGCCTCTCGCTCGATCAACTATGAACCAAGGAACAGATCGACGAGGTCATGGCCGTCCTACAGGAGCGACGGAGTGCTCTCGACGCGCCTCCTGCTATCACCCCCTCGGCCTCCCGACGGAAGTCCAAGCGTAAGCTCAAGGCATTACTGGCCGAGCGATCGCCAGGAGGCTCTCGTCCGCAAGAAGAGGCGCTCCGCAGCCGGGGCACCTCTGTCTTCGATCTCCTGGCGGTGACGACACAGCGGCCGGGCGATCCGGCCCGGCTACGAGGCAGACGGAGTTTGAGTCCGTCACCGGGAGCTCGGCCTACCGGCTCCCAAAGGCGGCCACTGGCTCCCCCTCGCCAAATTGCCGAGGTCGGCAGCAGCGGAGTCCGGAGATCGGTACACGATCGCCTTGGCTCCCGCTCCCAAAGCCGATCAGCAAGCGACCGAGCCACGACGATGGCTGCGATGCAACGTCAGATCGACGACATGAAGGCGCTCCTGCAATCCAGGGCAGGCGCCATGAAGACGATCGCCGAGCCAAGCGAGCCGCTAGCGGTCGGCATCGAGCTCGCCCCGGTGCAGCACAAGATCGCTCCTCCTCAGACACCCGTGTACGAGGGGCGATCGGACCCCCAAACACACCTGCACAAGTTCAACATCTACATGACCGGGTGTGGGGCATCTGACGTGACCAGGTGCCGAATGTTCCCTCTGACACTCGACGACCTCGCCCACCGGTGGTACACCTCATTGCCACCTCAGTCCATTGGCTCCTTTAACGAGCTGGCGCACGTCTTCACGGAACACTTTGCCACCAGGGTCGCCCGGCCAGAAGGTCGCCTTCGCATGATGCAAATCAAGCAGGGAGAAGAGGAGTCCGACTCGGACTACATCGACCGGGTAGACGTGATCATCCTCAACGGCGAGCCCGTAAACGATGAGACCGCCCTCTACGCGGTCCTAGGAGGTTTTCAGGGCTTCTCGCCTATGTTCAGGCATCTCACGAAGACCCAGCCGACGACCTACGCAGCCTTCCGGGCTAGAGCCGCAGATTTCCTGTCCAGGCAAAGGCTTCTTCTTAGCCTAGGAGTAGAGCGATCGACGCCCGCGCGACGACCTCCAGTCTCCCAGCCCGATCGCTACTATCCAGCAGAGCCGGAGGACTCGATCACCGCCTACAGTCCAACATTTTAAATAAGGGACTAAGGCTCGCGATCGCCTCCGCCGCACATCATAAAGCCATGGTCCTGGCAGTCGATGGAACCGGCTGCTTCGGCCATGCAAGGTCCCTTTCGGCCGAGATCGCCCGCCCTTCGTTTAAATACGAGGTCGGCGTAGTCTGAGGGCTCTCCAAAATTAATCAGTGGACATGTGCCATTACCCCCGTCTCAACGTACACCGTCGAGGTCGGCCATCTCCATGGCTGTCCGAGGTGGAAGCAGAGCTAACAAGCCGCGGGCATGGAGTTGATTCATCCGATGCTGCCCCGCGCAAGGACTCCTCTAGACCGAGACCGCACGCCCTTCGTTTAAATACGAGGCGAGGTGCAGCCTAACAGAGGACCCTCATAATAAAGTGAGTCACGAGACACTCAATGTCTTCGCGCACCAAGACACGGTCATGGATTCGGTCCATCGAATTCCGCGACTGTGCACGATTCCTCAAACAAGCGAAACCAGCAAGTTTCTGTGGTGGATCGGCCAATGTTGTTTTTTGCAGGTACAAGACCGAAAGATAGCTAAGCCAATCGACCATGATAGCCCAAGTTCGAATCCTAAGTCAGCTCAGATCGCCTGTCCTCATCCATACACGATCGCCAGAAAGAACCACCTCGCCCCATGTCTTCAACATAGGAGCAAGCTGGGGGGCAATTGTTGTGTCAAGAATTAACACTCTCCGACCGGCGATCGCCTCGGAGATCGGGCGACCGAGTCACTGCCCGGCGGCTGGCGAGCTGCCCGACCAGCGACCAGGCGGCCGAGCCTTAACCCAGCGGACAAGCTGCATCGACCAACCGAAGGTCCCAGGACCAGTCCCGGTGCCGAGCAATCGACGTCAAACACGATCGCCTCTTGGTACTCGGCGACTGACTCCTAGCGACCGACGAGCGGACGACCATCCCTCGGTACCTGCCGACCGATCCTTGGTGACCGACCGATGCCGACCCTCAGCGATTGGCCGATGGCGACCTCTGATGACCAGCTAGAGACGACCGCCTCATGTCGATAAGCACCGATGGCCATCCAGTCGGCAAAGGCCAAGCCTTAAGACTAGCACCACATGCAAGGGCCGAGACAAGATCCGCGAATCACGGGTCATTGACCACAGCCTGACAGAATCTTTCCACCAGCCGACAAGCCGCCGAAAGCTGTCAGTAGGGCCGCATGTGACATTGATTCCGCCGAAAGTTGTCAGTAGGGCCGCATGAGACAAAGATTCCGGACGCGTGCTGGCTCCTCATTGGACTGCCCAGCTGGCGCCAGCACCTACTTTGGACTTTAGCCCGACAGCCCGGGTGATCGCCCCATTATAATATTGGTCGGCGGACGATCGCCCCATTATTATAATGGCCGGAAGGCGATCGCCCACAAAAGGACAGGACCCGGCTGCCCCTATATATACAAGGAACCCTGCACTCGGCCAACTCTCTGCATTATCGCGATTTCAGTATACATTATAGAAGCAAAACACCCAGCACTTGGATATCTCCAACTCTTGGCAACAGCTATCATTCGGTCTTACTTCTCCCGGCCTCTCTCATCAGGAAGACGATCGGCGGGGACGAAGAACACCGAGCTTCGCTCAAGAGCCGGATTAACAGAGTCTTTTTACACTCATTGTATTTAGATTTCTCTCATTAATACTTGTATCCACGAATATTTGTATTAATAACATCTCGCGAGAGCATTCAAGCCCGGGCCTAACAAACCCGGCAAATCTTGTATTATTTATCTTCTCTCGGAAGTGCTCCCGCAATTGTTGTTTGTTGTCCGTCTCCAGCAGTATTTAATCTTCGGATAGATATTTTGGGCAACAACATAGTGATCGTAAAATTTTCTTGACTTTTTCACTACTAAATAATGGTTTACCAAACAAAGCAAGTCTATTTGTGATGACCAAAAATCGGTCGAGCATATTGGTGATGGACTCGTCACCCTTCATCATGAATAACTCGTAGTCATGGAGAAGCATATTAATCTTCGTCTCCTTGACTTGAGTTGTCCCTTCGCGTGTAATTTCAAGAATTTTCCATATCTCTTTAGCACTTTCACACGATGAGATACGATTGGCCTCCTCTGGATTTAAGGCACAATATAGAAGTTGAGTAGCCTTACAATTTAGATGGTCGTTCTTCCAATCCTCGTCATTATATTCTTCGAAACTCTTGAGAGATATGTCGGATTTGATTGGAACTTTAGGGCCAAGACAAATGATCTTCCAAATCTCTATATCATAGGCACGAATGAAGATCGGCATCTTTTTCTTCCACGTCATGAAGTTTGCGCCATCAAATAATGGTGGTCGGTTAAGAGCAAGTCCTTCGACTGGAGCAAATTGAAACGCCATTGGATCGACTCCTCGGATGTTAAGCCATGTATTGTAGGTACTGCTCCGATACCAATTGTTGGTTCGAGATCGAAATATGCGCCGTGTTGTGTAAGCGTAAATTAAATTGCGGAAATTAAAAGATGCACGGATTTATAGAGGTTCGGCTATAAATGAGCCTACGTCCTCTCTAGATATCTTTCTATATAGGTTCAAGATAAAAACCTTTGCATCTCTCTTCTATCGGTCGAGGGATAACCATTTACAATCACGTCTTCTATTGGTCTGTGATGAACCACTCGTACTTGTCTTTGTGTTGGTTCAAGTTAAACCATTTTCCTTTTCTATTGGATAAGGAATCAACCTCTCTAGCTTTCTTATGGGTACTAGATAAAGCTCACAAGATAGCGATTGTGATTCTAATAATGCCGGATCCTTGATCCTAATAACACCTAATCCAATCGTATCTTTTCTTTTACCTCTCGTGTATAATGTTGAATGTATAAACACTTAAACTAACAATATAAGCTCAATATCACAACAACAATAATATCAATATGAATATCTGATCAATGAGATGTTTGCTTGAAGTTGTTGTAGGGAATAATACCAAAGATATGGTATTTATAGGCTTCATTAACCAAACTAGCCATTGGCTCTTCATGCTTCATTACGTACGCTATCTCTGCAATATTACGTACGTAAGCTTGTTTACGTACGCTAATCAGTCCTTGTTACGTACGTTAGCTTCTCCCAGATTCAGTCCAGTAACATTCGTTTCTTATGTTACGCACTTTAGCCATTTATCCATTACGTACGTTAGCTTTACGTCATTGCTGACGTCATATATCTGTTGCTGCTTTTCTGACTTTGACTCTTTCCAACGTTTTTCTCGTTTGAACACATTACGTACGTCAACTAATATCTCTTACATACGTTAATCTGCACTCGTTACATACACAATTCTTGATATCTTACGTACGCTAACCTTGTAGAAATCCAGCTTTTTGCACTTCGATTCCTTCGATGCTTGGCTTCGTCTTTTTGTTGATTTGCTTTGTATAACAACTTAATCATCAAAACATTATTAATATATGTATGGAACAAAATGTTCCAACATTACTTGCACAGTTTATAATATTTAATGAATGGTTTCAATTTCATTTGTTTATAATTCATATAGCAATGATTATAATTGTGAACACTGGAGATTCGGGATTGTATGTTGTTTTTAGATTTTGGAAATTTAAATCATAATGTATATAATTTTCTTTTGTTATTGGCATACTTGGGTATCGAGGATACATTGTGTTATAGCTGAAGACACGAATTACCTATCGTCCGTGACATTTTGGACCGTCGAATATTGAGGATAATTGTTGGTGATGGTTTTGACATCAAGATTTCTCTCGAAGGACTCGGGGCAAGTAATATATCATTTTTGTCATTTTATGTCGATCATGTTGTGATGCATTTGTGTATTGTTGTTGTCGTGCATTGTGTATTATTGTTTTGTGCAGTTGTGCATTATTGTCATATGTCCACCATGCGTTGGTCCGACGGGATAATCATAGGAATCTATAGCTGTGTGCGCTGGATCGTTGGACATGTAATTCCACCATGCGTTGGTCCGACGGGATCATCATGGGAATCTATAGCTGTGTGCGCTGGATCATTGGATTACCATATGTTGTTGTTGTGCATACGTATATTATGGGTTATCCATAGGTATACATTGTTGTTATTGATGTGAGCATATTGACATTGTCATATGAGTATGCATTTGTAGGTCTTGCGTTAGGACCATGTCCGTATGTTGTATTGATATGATCTCGGACATGATTGTTGTGGCATTACATATCTTGAGGTATGTTCCGTATTTCTTTTGGTATTTGACTTTGATGGACAATCGATTATTGTGTTGGAGTTTGATGATGTTATCCTATGGATCGAAGTGGTCAGAGCTGGTATATTATCGTATTACGAGTTATGATGATGTTTTGAGAATCTTGGGTATTGTTTGAGGTACCGTATGGATATTATGTTTGAGTTTATTGATTAATCGAGATTTCGAGATGTGAAATGTGATAATGGTTAGTTTGATGAGAATTATTACGAGTTTGACAAAGTTATGGCGGTAAGATTACATTGATCGTATTCCTACGTAGTATTTTCATTGGTATGTAATTATTGACGCGATGTGCTTGTTATCATTTTTGGATATTGTGGTTCACCCCATCGTGGGCTTTCTTTTTAGGTTCTTTGGATATCGAGCTTGTAGCGGTCGTGAAGAGATGAGCTTCCCGGAGGATACTGACTATGGCATGTTTTTGTGGATCGAGTATTTTGATTATATGTTGTATTCCACTGCTCGAGTATTTTTAACTGTTGTCTTCTCCACTGCGTGAGTATTCTTAAATGCCCTTTTGGTTTTTGGCAACTTAAGTTATTTTGGAAAATAGTGTTCTAAACTATTGAGTTTTGGCTGTTTGGCCTTGTCCTTTCAAACGAGATTTTTACGATAGTTTTGTTAAACAGATTTTATTAAGTTTTTGAATGTTTTTTAAAAGATAGTACCATCATTATCCTCTTGGACGTTTGTAAATATTTGCGAAAATGTATTTTAGCCTTGTGGTTTCCATATCGGGGCCCACGACGCTGCAATATTCCTGCATGGCTCTGGGGGTGTTACAATCAAGTTCTTACGGCAACTGGTGTTTCAACTTCTAAACCCAAGTGGGGAAAAAGAAGAAACAAGTGGGCCAAAAGCAAGTGACAACTCTCAAGGTACAAAGCAAGGCTCCTTATCCTGAGGTGAACAAAAAACCAAAGGGAAAGTGCTACATGTGCAGTCAGAAAGGATATTTTAAAACGGAGTGCCCTCCTATTAAGAAAGGTATGTCTCGTGCGCTAGTAGTCAAAACATGTTTGGCAGCTTGTTCTACCACTTCGTGGATAGTAGATTCAGGCTCCACTGATCATATTTTCTTTGACTAACATGGTTTTCAGGTAACCAAACAACTTAGTACGGACGAGATGACCATCAATTGGGGTGATTATTCCTCGCTTATGGTTGTAGCAGTGGGAGTCGTGCAGTTGAAAATTAGTGATAAAATATTAGTCCTTAATAATTTATTATTGGTGTCCGATTTTAGAATGAATTTAATTTCAGTTTCTAAATTGAGTTGTGATGGTTATTCAGTTTCTTTTGATGGTTATGCTATTATTAGAAGAAATGGTGAATATGTTTGCAAATATATCTATACGGATGGACTGTATGTCATTCATACTGCACAAACTCTCATGTGTAAATATATATTGCTTAACTCTTTGTCTAAACCTAAAAATAGAAAAGAACCGATGAGGAAAAATAATTGTAGAACACCCGAATCCCCCACTATAACATTGCAACAAACATCTTGAAGGTATCATTTTGTTCGAACTTGACCAAATAGAGAAACACTAACAACCAAAGCATGGAATAATAAAGGAATCGACATACTACGACTACATCATTGGTAATCCATCACTAATCTAAGTTAAATCATATTAAAAGAACAAAGTCAACTCGAAAACCCTAAATACCCAAAACAAAGGTTTTAAGTGTTTTACCTTGATTCAGATGGTAGGAGAAGATCGATATGTGTTTAATTCGTGCTAGGACTTCAAAAATATTGTAAATGATGATGTTTGGTCGGAGTTTCGCCCTAGAATGCTCAAAATCACCTCTGGCGAAATAAGGGTTGCAACCCGCTTATATAGGCTGAAGCATCGTTACGTACGCAACACTCCTTGTGTTACGTACTTTAGGAACCCAACGTATATTAAGCTGTCCACATTGCATATGCAACGAACTTCACATAGGCCACTGCCTCGATGCAACAGGTAACATTACGTGCACTGTACGGAATGGTTAGCATACGTAAGGACTATTAACGTACGCTACGTTCCCAAATTAACGTGCGTAAATGTTAATCCAGTGCCTACTGCCCTCAATGTTCCAGGTATCTTCACGTACGTTGTGAAGCCTATATAATGTGCATAATATCTTGTATCGTACGCTGTGTCCTGCAGGCAACGTGCGCAAGTGTGCCATCAGATGCTTCTGCCTCAACCTTCAGGTAAGTTCACGTACGTTATAACTAGGATTAACGTACGTTAAAGTCGATTATTACGTATGTAACCGCTGAACATAAAGTGCGTAATGTTCATGAATGAATCACACAAGTTGGAAAATCTGAAAGTAAGTACGAATATTACATGTAGTACTACTTGTCTTGAAAGTTCAGAAGTATATTTATCCCCCTTTATCATCTGAGCACTTCAAAAGACTTTGGAATGTTTTGTGAAACAAAGGAAATTATAACTTAAAAATTAGATATAAACTATTTTCTTTGGAAAAATAAGGTTTAGCAAAGTGCTTTAAAATTTCACAAACCATTTATAAGAGTTGTAAGATGTAGAATTTATAAAAGTGAGAAGCATGTAGGTTAGAAGCTAGAATTACTTAGAAATAAACTATAAGTTATAAGCTGCAAAGTATCAAAACATTAGTAATCATAAAATCATGAACCCTCAATTATAGTTAAAAAAAAATGTATGTTAACAAGCAGTGAAATGCAAATACTACAAATATAGGAAAAAAGAAGCATAACAAACATTTAGAAATGCAAATAATAATACATAATTAAGAAGTATTAGTCATAGAGAAGACCAAGAGCATTCAGAGGAGAAATCATCAAATCTTGCGATCGGGCATAGGAGTGTCTTGATCAGGATATGACAAACTAGAAGAGTATCAAGGAGGAACCATAATATGCTGGTGCTCTCAAAGTCATTCAACCATAGTGTCTACACAGTCGAACTAGGTTGGGACATGGCAGTGTGCTCCTCAAAAAGCATGTCTCATCTGACTCATCCGCTGTGAAAGCTGCTTAATCAAGTGATGGCGAGAAGTCAATTACTCAATTGTAGAGTGACGAAGAGTGAAGTATGACTGATGTATAGCACCTCATAATTGAAATCTCTATGTCTGGGGTCCTCTAGTTGGGATCCAATCCTCAACCCGAGGTAAAGAGCCACCCTCTACCAAGATATCACCATAAAAATAAGTAAGGATAGAAAAGCCATCCTCGGTTAGAAGTCCTAACATACCTCATCATCGTCGGTTCGTGGAAGGGTTTTCCAAAATTACCCGCCCACTTACTCGACTACTTCAGAAAACTCAAAAGTTTGATGAATTGAAGAAGAGATTGACGACGACACCGATTTTAGCACGCCCACAGGTAACTGAGGATTCATAGTTTATAGTGATGCTTCGAACCAAGGCATCGGATGTGTATTGATGCAGAATGAGAAGGTGATCGCCTATGTGTCACGACAGCTGAAACCTTATGAAGTGAATTACCCAATGCATGATTTGGAGCTGGCAGCAGTAGTTTTTGTTCTGAAAATCTGGAGACACTACCTGTACGGGATTCACTATCAAATCTTTACGGATCGCAAGAGTCTAAAATACATCTTCAGTCAGAATGAGTTGAACATGCGGCAAAGGAGATGGCTGGAACTAATTAAGGACTACGACTTGGAGATTCTCTATCATCTGGGCAAAGCAAATGTAGTGGCCGATGCACTTAGCCGCAAGCATGTTTCTATTCAGATGCTGGAGACTCTGATTTCCCAACCCAGCATTCAACAAGAATTGATTTGCGAAGGAATTGAAGTGTGGTTGCAAAGAATCCAAGGACAACTTTATGTGATGGAAATAACTTCATTGTTAACCGAAGAAATCAAATCTAAGCAATTGGATGACCCTATGATGATTCGATTGCGCGATGAAGTGAACAAGGGAAAAGCCCCAGGATTTGTAATTCATGATGATGGAGTCTTGAGATTTCAGAACCGACTTTTCATTCCCGATGTCGATGTTCTAAAGCAGACAATTATGAAGGAAGCTCACAGCACACCTTATTCTATCCACCCGGGCACCAGTAAGATGTATAAGGACCTACAGCAGAACTTCTGGTGGGGAAACATGAAGAAAGATGTAGGAGATTATGTCTTAAAATGTTTGACTTGTCAGCAGGTTAAGATCGAGCCTCAACGACCTGCCGGAATGCTGAAGCCGCTCCCGATTCCTGAATGGAAGTGAGAGGACATATCGATGGACTTTATCACTAATATGCCAAGGTCCAGAACAGGAATGAACATGATTTGGGTTATAGTTGACCGTCTAACTAAATCAGCTCATTTTCTAGGCATTGAGGACACTTGGGGACCCGAGAGGTTGGCACGAGTATTTATTTCAGAGATAGTCCGATTGCATGGTACGCCGAAGACCATTATTTCTGACTGAGACGGTCGCTTTGTGTCTCATTTTTGGAAAGCAGTTCATAAAGCCTTGAGAACCGAATTGAACTTCAGCACAACTTATCATCCGCAGACAGACGGACAATCCGAGAGGACTATTCAAATGGTGAAAGATATGCTGAGGGCTTGTGCCTTAGATTGGTCAACTGATTCGGAAGTTCATCTGCCGTTGATTGAATTCACTTACAACAATAGTTGGCATGCTTCCATTTGTAATATCTGGAATTTCTACTACTGTTGTTTAATATTATTTTATCCGAGTTATGTTGTACAGCGTGGAATCTGTACAGTATGCATAAAATAATGAAGGAGTGAGATGCCAGTATTGGTATAATTATCGTATTTGGTAGACAATTACAATTGAGAATATCGTGTATCAGGTTATCGCACTTTTGATATTGGGTATATCTTATGAGAATATTATTGGATTCAGTATTTGTGTTCAGTGTGTCATATCTTTGTAATTGGTATGTCGAGATGTTGGACGAGGATAGCTGAAAATGGCTAAGTACAGCCACGTTAGCGCACGCTATGAGATATGATTAGCACACGCTACGAGGTATGAGTAGCGCACGCTATGTGGTGCAGTTAGCGTACACTAATAGGTTCGCATTACTTACGCTAAGGAGGATCCTTAACGCACGTAAGGCATTCTGGGAAAGGTTCGGAAGGCGGCCGATAGGTACGCCCGGGTTGATGTTTATCGGCCTTTAGCGCATGCTACCAAGGAAGGTTAGCATATGCTACTATCAGATCGTCCAACAGGGAATCTTGGCTTTCGGCGAGTGGACCCGGACACTTGTGACGCGTATCCAGATAAGGTCAGCGGGTGTTTGTCATGTAGGGCTAGCGCACGCTAAACTGTATGGTTAGCGCACGCTAATTCCAGATCGGTCAGAGGAATCCCGGAAATCGCGGATGCTTTCGGCATGTGGGGCCACGAGTGGTAGGTGAATACTGTATCAAGTCAACTGATATTAGCGCACGCTAAATGCAAGGACTTGCGTACGTTAGACAGTGTAAGTTACGAATGCTAATGCATGGGCATTACGTACGTAAGCACATGTACGAATCGAGGCAGTAGCCTCTGGGCTGCGATAGCGCACGCTAACTAAGTCAGTTAGCGCACGCTAAGGCTGTTGCGCACGCTAAACATGAGATGTTAGCGCACACTATTAATGTATTCTATATAAGGGGACAAGCGGGTTTTGAGATGCATTTAGTCCATTCTTTATCCTTCAGTCGATAGAGAGAGCTTTGGGAGGTTCTTGAGGTTCCCAAACACGGTGAGATGATGATCTTTAACAAGATTAAGATGGAGAGAATGGATTCAAGCCTTGTTCTTCAAGTTATTCATGATTCTTGGAATGGAGTCAAGTGTTCTTATTCTGGGTTCATCCAATCCAGGTAATTTTCGTATCCCTTTGATGGTGGTTCATTTTTCTTGGATGATTACATGTGAGGAGTATGTTGGATAATCAGATGATGATGTTATATGAGATTCAATGGAATTTTGATAAGAGTTTCGGATGTTAGTTAAGATTCTTCATACTATAAGGATGTTGATTCATTTAACCCGATCTAAGATGGATTTCTGAATCTTGGTAATTATATTGGTCGATTTAGATGAGATGAATCATGATACTAGGTTGAATTCTAGATTGAGTATGATATGATCCTTGTTATCGAGTCGGTTTGATTGTTGATGTTGTTATTGATATATGGACATTGATATGATCCTTATGATAGTTATGGTGTCGTTTATCTTCAAGAGATATGGGGATTTATGTCTCCCTTCATTCGGATTCATAGTCGCAATATATTAGTCGATGCTTGGAATGCATGCCACTGTATAGCATTAGTGCACGCTAAGCTTACTGGCTCGCGCACGCTAACGGGAGCAACTTAGCGCACGCTACATTATGCGTTTAACGTGCGCTAAGTAGGCAGACAGTGCAGTATTTTTGTGTTGTGAGTGTGAATTCGTGATGGTTTGATTTGGTTTGTTCTGACTGCGTTTATTCGAGGTTTTGTTGAACCGTTGAGTCCGATTGGTTGGTTTTGTCGGTTGTTGATTATTATCGGATGTGTTGTCATTTGATTATTGCATTAGGTTGCGATAATTGATCGTGGATTACGACCGTTGTGTTGTTTTTGATCGGGGCTGAGGAGCTCATAGACAAAGGCAATGTGTTCGGTAGCAGCTTCGTGGTATTGGTATCGAGGCAAGTTATTACTTGCTCAGTTATAATATTTAATGAATGGTTTCAGTTTCATTTCGTTTATAATGCATATAGCGATGATTATTATTGTGAACTCTGGGTATTTGGATCGTATATCGTTCTTCCGATTCTGGGAGGTAAATCATATTGTATATGCTTTATCTCGGTTATTGGTACGTTCGGGTATCGAGGTTATGTTGCGATAAATACGAGAATATGAGTATCTATAGTTCATTGTACGTTTGGATCGCCGAGCATTGCGGATAATCGTCGGTGATGATTTGACATCGAAATTTCTCCTGAAGGACCCGGGACAAGTATCTTAGTTTGTTTTGGTTTAGCGTTGATATTATTGATCATGGAGGTTGTCATTCATGTTGCTGAACATGAAGTCGTCCTAGTTGTGTCATCATAGTGTCGTTTATGTTTTGATTCATATGTTGTTCGTGTCGATGAACATATTGAATTGCATATGTGTATGCATAATTGTGTTGTTTGTGTTGTGTTGATCCGATGGGATCGTGTGATCTATGATGAGGGCGCTGGATCAGATGTCCACCTCGTGTTGGTCCGACGGGATCATCTTGGGATCTATGCTGAGGGCGCTGGAACGTTGGATGGGTTTTTCCACCTCGTGTTGGTCCGACAGGATCATCTTGGGATCTATGCTGAGGGCGCTGGATCATTGGATTACCCAGTGTCGTGTTGATGGAATCATGTGGATTCGCATTGTTGGTTTTGTATGTGTTGTTGTATGTATACCGTTGGTTATCCACCTCGTGTTGATCTTGTAGGATCATCTTGGGACCTAGGGGTGTATTTCGAACTGAACGTTCGTGAAAATTTCACGAAAATGTTCGGTCAATGTTCAGTTCGTGTTCGGTTCGGTCAAATTCGAACAGTTCGCGAACATGTTCGTTACATACACGAACCGAACATGAACAAAATAATATATGTTCGTTAGTTCACGAACAGTTCGCGAACAAATGTTTTTTTATATATTTATTAATAATTTTACAATAATTAATAAATATAATTAATAATTTTTATAATAATTAATAAATATATATATACAAAATAAAACCTACCATTCCAAAATCCTTAATTTCTAAATCTATCTTCTCTTTTTATTTTATTAATTATTATTGCTTTTACTTTAGTTTTTTTTTTCTTTTTTTAGAACACAAACGAACAAACGAACGATAAAAACGAACGAACAATCGAACGCTAACGAACGAACACGAAATATGTGAAATTTTAACGAACCGAACACGAACAAGTGGTTTGCAATTTTACCAAACACGAACACGAACCGAACGAACCGAATCCTTAACGAACGAACGTTCGTTAAAGTCACCGTTCGGTTCGTTCGGTTCGAAATACACCCCTATTGGGACCTATGCTGAGGGCGCTGGGTCATGGGATTTCCATTGAGTATACACTGTTGTTATTGTTTTGAGCATATTTACGTGGTCATATGATTATGCATTTGTAAGTCTTGTGTTAGGACCATGTCCGTGTATGTTCCGCATTTTCATTTGGTAATTGTCTTTTGATGGACAATCGGTTATCATCTTGGGATTTGATGATGATATCAGATGGATCGTATTGGTCAGAACTGGTATATTTCCATATCGTGAGTTGGTGATGATAGTTTGAGAATGTTGAGTATTGTTTGAGGTGCAATACAGATATTATGTTCGAGTTTATTGGTTAATCGAGTACGAGATGTGAAATGTGATAATGGTTATTCTGATGAGAATTACTTGAGCAAGCAAAGTTATGGCGGTAATATTACGTTGGTCGTATTCTTATGTTGTATTCTCATTGGTATGTAATCATTAATGTGATGTGACGGTTATCATTGTTGGATATTATGGCTGACCCCGTCGTGGGATTTCTTTTTAGGTTCTTAGAGTATCGAGCTTGTAGCGGTCGTGGAGAGATGAGATTCCCGGAGGATACTGGCTAGGACATGTTTTGTGCATTGAGTTTCTTGATTGGTTCTTGTATTCCGCTGCTAGAGTATCTTTATGGTTGGTCTTTTTCCGCTGCGTGAGTATTTTGAAATGCTCTTTTGGTATCTGGTAAGTGAGGTTACTTTGGAAATCGTTTTCTAAACTTTTGGGTGTCGGCTGTTTGGCCTTGCGATTTCAAATGAGATTTTACGATGGTTTTGATAAACAGATTTTATATAGCCTTCAAATGTTTTAAACATTGTACCGTCGTTGGCCTCTTGGGAATTTGTAAATGTTTGCGAAAATTTCCTTCAGCCTTGTGGGTTCCATCTCGGGGCCCACGTCGCTGTAATATTCCCGGTTAAATATGGGGGTGTTACACCACCATTTGAGGTATTATACGGGAGGAGATGCAGATCGCCCCTATGTTGGGACGATTCATCAGACTTGATCGGGACGGAACCAAAATTGATTGTGCAGACACAAGAGAAGATAGGATTGATTCGCGAAAGGCTGTTGACCGCCCAGAGTCGACAGAAATCTTACGCAGACGTACGCCGTCGTCCATTAGAGTTCAATATTAGAGAACACGTGCTTTTAAAAGTTTCTCCTACTCGGGGAATCTTTCGTTTTGGGAGGAAAGAAAAACTGAGTCCAAGATATATCGTACCATTCGAAATTCTTGAGAGAGTTGGAGAGGTGGCAAACAGGTTGGCATTACCGCCGTCATTGAGCCATGTTCATAACGTATTCCACATATCCCAGTTATGGAAGTATATACCAGATCCTAGTAATGTCATTGATTTTGGCGAGATCGAAGTCACTCAGGATGGCACGTTTGAAGAGAGACCGATCAGGATACTCGAGAGTCGAGTTAAACAATTGAGAAACAAACCGATCGCTTTGGTTAAGGTTCAGTGGTCGCGTCACGGAGTAGAAGAAGCCACTTGGGAAACGGAAGATAGCATGAAGTCCAAATATCCAGAGTTATTTTCGTCTTGATTTTCGGGGAGAAACTCCTTTTTAGTATGAGAGTATGTAATATCCGGATTAGTTATTGAGTATTTCATCTGTAATTAAACCCTGTATTATTCGAAATTGTGATATCGATAATCGAAGTATGATATTTCTCGTATTTGTATCCTTGTACATGAGTATGGCAACATGTAAATTTTCCCATGCAAATACGTGATAACGTACGCTAAGAATGTAGCTTAACGTACGCTATCGGCGAGAGTTAGCATACGCTACGAATGAAGTTTAGCGTACGTTAGATAGTCAATAATTGAGCTGGGCGTCTATCATATGCGCCAGCCGGACATAGGTCCGGATAAGATTCCCTCGGATGAACCTGGACAGTTTTGAAGTCAATGATTGTTAACGTACACTAAGGAACATGTCTAGTGTACGCTAAAGGGTGTTGCTTACATACGTAACCTGATGGTGTAACGTACGTAATCTAGTACAGAATGAGAACAGTTAACTATCAGTGGATGATAGTGTATGCTAAGAATATTGGGTAGCGTATGCTAAGAGGCTAACGTACGTTATGCATGAAGGCTAACGTACGTTAAGGACAGGAAATTATAAATATGACAGCACCCCATGTTATGTTGTTTACGTTTTCTTCACTTATCCTTCAGTCCAGAGAGCCTTCCCTCCTTCTTAAACATCCATAGGCCATCCATACTCGATATTTGAAGTTTAGATATCACTTATATTGATCATTGAAGTAAAGAATCATATTGGATTGACACACAAGCAATCGGAGTTGGATTCTACCTATTGTCTGAGCATTTTATTCATCTTAAGGTATGTTATGTTGTCTCCAACCTTCATTTCGTATTCTTAAAGATATTATGATCATGCTACCAAGGATATTAAGTTTCATAGATGATTTGTTCAACCAACATCATGTTTAGGAAGTTGAGATGATTATGCTTTAAGTACCTCGATTAAGAGCATCATAATTTGAATCTTGTTACGATGAACAGGTAAAGGAAGTTTCTGAGATTGGTAATCCAAATTTGGAAGGTGTCTTCGTAGTAATCACGGACTTGGTATTAACATCATTGTTATTAGACGAACCTAGGAAGTTGATCATGGAAGGATTGTTGTATCTTGTAAAGTGGATTGTTAATTAAACTTCAAGATGATAGTTTGAATGGTATAAATATATTGATATCAACCATAGGCCTTCCGAATTATGTATGAGAATTTGTAATCAAGATTGGAGTATGATCACCATGATGATATACGTATCCTTGAATTCGAAGATGTTGTAATCCGTAAGATCATTCATAATTGTATGAGCATGATATGTATGGAGATAACGTACGTTAACCACTGAGGATTTCTTAAGCTTCATCACAAATCGAGATAGTCGTCTGCCCAGTGAGAAACTGTCATGCGTGCTTAGTGTACGCTAAGCTATGTATCTTACGTACGCTATCGGGCATAGTTAACGTACGCTACGTTTGGTACGTAACGTACGTTATATCATCAGATGAGTCAGTCAACTGATGTCGATGCATGGTTAGCGTACGCTAGACTTTGTAGCTTACGTGCGCTAACGAGTAGGCTTAACGTACGCTACATAGGGTACGTAACATACGTTAAGCAGGTCAGGCAGGTTTCGTTTTATGAACTTTCGACCGTAATTTGAATTTTAGACATTCGTAAGACTTGAGATGACCTCTATATTTTTTTTTAAGGTTCGATTTTTGCAATGTGATTAACGAAGGGGCGACCTTCGAGTGTTTTGATATTCATGGAAGTGTTATTCTTGTCATCGAACCGAGGTAAGTACCTTAATTATTTTAGGTATTGATATTATACATATTGTTGTGAATATATGTCGTTGTTGTATGTCCACCTCGTGTTGGCCCGACGGGATCATCAAGGGATCTACGCTAGCGTGCGCTGGATCATCGGGTGGGTTTTTCCACCACAGGTTGGTCTGACGGGATCATAGTGGGTTCTAGGCAGTGAACACTGGATCATCGGAATTACCATATGTATGTTGTGATATCATGTTGTGATTATCAGTTGTGTATGTTATTTATGAGTTTCTCGTAGGAGGAGACTCGTTGGTAATTTGTCATCTATGTTATTATTATTCTTCGTGAAATGTTGAATAATATGTTGTGGTACTTGTACTAGCATCGTTGTTCTAACCCCTTCGGGGGTGAACATTTGTTTATGTTCAGGATCCAGGAGAGCATGGAAACAACCACTGCAGCTGCATGACGACGAGGACGCAGAGTGATGTTCCGGTCGGGTTTAATTTTCTGTTGTTTGTGTTATTTTTAATAAGTACTCGAATACGTCGTTGTTTGTGATGATTGAATTTGGTGATGTAATAATATTCTTCCTTCGGATATTTGTATTCTCGGCATTGGCCCAGAAATATTGTATTTTATTTCAGTTACTTTCATATGTTGGTATCTGTTATTGTCTTTTTATTTCTTCAGCCTTGTAAATTCTTATGTAAAGAATTTACGGCGCTGTAATATTTCCTGAATATATCGGGGGTGTTACATATGTAACACCTCCCAAACTAGGCGAATATTACAGTGTCGTGGAACCCCGATTGGGACCCACTAGGCGGATGAAAATTAATGAACTAAGTGATATAATTGTAGTACCGAACCACAGTGTATCAATAATTACTCCGATGAGGAGTTTTATTACAACACACCCAAGGAAATGACCGAATACATGTATATTTTATATGGAGATAAAATATACAACACTGTATAAACTCAAAATTCAAACGGAAATCTGCAGCGGAAATAAAATAAGGAAACACGGTGAATGAAATGACTGGGGGCCCCCTACTAGTATCACTGGGACTCCTTGCCGTCAACGTTCTCTTCTCGTGCCTTAGCCTTGCCATGACCTGAAAAACAAAATCCCCCAACGGGGTCAGTTACACAGAACAACAATCCTCAAGAGTTGAATAAACACAATCATATATGCTGTATAAACCACAAGTTCGATCGAAAATGAATTGGTTAGATTATAACCCAATCCTGTTGAAAACATACACAATCAAACATGCTGTATGAATCAACTAACGGTACGGCTCAAAGGGTGGCGCCACACTACGCCCGGGATGGATATGTGTCCGAGCACAAGCCACCAACGAGTATCGATCGAATACACGTGTGGTCTTGTACCTAATCAGTCTCACGAAGCAATCAACTCGTGTGCACAGTCCAATGTGAGGCCAACAACCAACACACGACTTAAATGTGCCTGACATGAAAATCCTACACATACCAACTGGCACGCCAGTATGACCCGGAATGCCACGAGATAACAAAGTGACATTGAAATCAATAATGACTCACCGAGATGAAATGATAGTGAAATGAATGATAGCTCAATGAAATGATTGGAACCGTCGTTCCTCGTGACTGAAGTGATTAATTGACAATTACAAGTCTCAATACGGTTAATACATTATGAATGAACTATAAGTATGAATGAACAACAACGAAAGGAATGAATATCCTTTTAACCGAGTAAGAATTAACTTACTCAACGCCGATGAAGAATGTCCTTCCACGAACAACGTCCTAAATGAGATGTCGGTCGCTCGAACAACCTTGAATAACACAATTACCAACAATCCGGTTCAACACACGAATCAAACACAAATATAACTAACTCAAAATGTCGATACGACTAAACCAAGTTCGTTGAGGCATTATATCGAACACGTTGTGGCCAATCTTCGATTGTTTACAACCGAACCTCAAAAATACCAATATCAAATCCCCAAGGAGTGTTTCATTCCAACAAAACATATTCAATACGATCAATAATCCAATATGAATGTCCAAATTCGTGATTTCAACAACAATTAATCGAAAACCCCCCAAATCGAACTCAATATTCAAAGTGTTCTTGAATAATTCTTCAATAATCCAATGAATATCCTTAACAATTCATAATCACAAGTATATCACTTCATACAACACGATTATAACGTACAAAACATCATATCTCAACACCAAATCGAAATCCAAGAGGTTTGATGAATATTGCCTTTGAAGATACAAGTACTTTGATCCGATGAAATCGCGCTAGATCAACGATCCAAGCTGCACAACCGAATGAAGATGATGAAAAATCGAGTATTGAAGTGATTGATGATGAAAATATCTCTCACAAACCCTCACTCTTGGAAGTTGGATGAAGAAAAGGTGAAATGAGGAAAATCCCGTCGGTCCACCTTATATAGGTCTCAAGGATGCACGACCAATCCGCACGTCCAAGTGTCCGTGCATCCGGTCGTGCGTGAGTCCACTGCCGGCATTTGTTCATAGCGCACGAGCGCCGTACACGAGCAGCAACTCGTGCGGCCTGCTCGTGCGGCTTTGACTCGAACGCTGGGCCTCCTGCCCAGTCCAGCCGCACACTCGAGCGCCGCGCACGACCAGATGCTCAGGCGGCCTGCTCGTGCGGCAATGACTAGACCACTGGGCCTCCTGCCCAATTCAGCCACACACACGAGCGTCGCGCATGACCAGATGCTTGTGCGGCCTGCTCGTGTGGCAATGACTCGACCACTGGGCCTCCTGCCCAGTACAGCCGCAACGCACGAGCGCCGCGCACGACCCGATGCTCGTGCGGCCTGCTCGTGCGGCCCTGACTCGACCGCTGGGCCTCCAGACCAGTCCAGCCGCAACGCACGAGCGCCGCGCACGACCCAATGCTCGTGCGGCCCTGACTCGGCTGCTGGGCCTCCTGCCCAGTCCAGCCACAACGCACGAGCACCGCGCATGACCCAATGATCGTGCGGCCTTCTCGTGCGGCCCTGCTCGACAAGCAGTTCTACCCAAAATGATGCACCGGGTACAAAAATCACAGAATTCGAGAAGTACGGGGACAAAAGTACGAGTATGACAAATATTACGCCGAACGGTGAACACAATTGAATGAGTATGAATGATGAGTGATTAATAATGAATGAAAATTACTGAGTGACAATTACTGATTCATAATTACTGAATAAAATGACTGAATTACAACTGGGTATTACATACTTCCCCCTTAAAAAGAGTTTCGTCCCCGAAACTAAGGGTCAAACAACTCGGGATAACTTTCCCGCATACTATCTTTGGTTTCCCAAGTAGCCTCTTCGACTCCGTGTCTAGACCACTGGATTTTTACCAAATGAATTGTCTTGTTCCTCAACTGTTTGATTTGCCGCTCTAATACTCGTATAGGACGCTCCTCATATGAATGATCATCGGCGATCTCGATTTCGTCAAACTGAAGTATGTGGCTCGGGTCGGCAACATACTTCCGTAACTGAGATACGTGAAACACATTATGAATTCGGCTCAACGCCGGAGGTAAGTCCAATCGATAAGCTAATTCGCCTACTCGATCCAAAATCTCAAATGGTCCAATAAATCTTGGACTCAACTTTCCCCGCTTCCCGAAACGGAAGATACCTCGACTCGGGGATACCTTGACCAGCACGTGGTCACCTATCTCGAACTCTAATGGTCGGCGACGATTGTCTGCATAAGATTTCTGTCGACTCTGAGCGGTTAACAAACGACTCTTGATCAAAGCTACCTTCTCATGGGCGGCTACAAGCATATCGGGCTCGGTTCCGATTGATTCTGATAAGTTATCCCAACACAAAGGAGATCGGCAATGACGACCGTACATGGCCTTGTAAGGTGCCATCTTAATCGAAGCATGCCAACTATTATTGTACGTGAATTCGATCAACGGTAGTTGGGCTTCCCAATCATCTTTCCAATCGAGAACACATGCCCTCAACATGTCTTCCAAAGTCTGAATAGTCCTCTCTGATTGTCCGTCAGACTGAGGATGAAAATATGTACTGAGATTAAGCTGAGTTCCCATAGCACGATGAACTGATTTCCAAAAATGAGACATGAATCGTCCATCACGATCGGAAACGATACTTTTAGGAGTACCGTGCAATCTCACTATCTCTTTGATAAACAACTGGGCAAGTCTCTCGGGACCCCACGTATCCTTAATCTCAAGGAAATGAGCTGATTTAGTTAAGTGGTCCACAATCACCCAGATTGTATTCATGCCACGATGACTCGTCGGAAAACTCATGATGAAGTCCATAGAAATATCTTCCCACTTCCACTCTGGAATAGGGAGCGGTTTCAGCATACCCGCCGGTCGCTGATGTTCAATCTTGACTTGCTGACAGGTTAAGCATCTCGAAGCAAATTCCGCGACTTCTCGCTTCATATTACTCCACCAGTAATTTTGTTTCAAGTCTTTATACATCTTGCTAGACCCCGGATGAACGGAATAAGGGGTAGCATGAGCTTCTCTCAAAATCGAGTTTTTTAACTTGTCATTCGCCGGTACACATAACCGATTCTTAAAACGTAAAAGTCCATCCTCGTGGACCACAAACCCGTGGGCTTTCCCCTGAGTCACATCCTCTCGAATGCGTAACAAAAATGGGTCTGAACCCTGATTCTCCCTGATCGCCTCCTCAAGTGGCGATGAAATCTCTAATGTACAAAGTTGCCCTTGTACTCACTGTAACCAGACCTCGATCTCGGGTCTCAGAAATTCCTGTTGAAGTTCCTTCTGAATTGTTAATCGAGCAAGCATCTGCTCCTGAACGGACTTACGACTCAAGGCGTCGGCAACAACGTTCGCCTTGCCCGGGTGGTAAAGGATCTCGATATCATAATCTTTGATTAGTTCCAACCACCGTCTCTGTCGCATATTTAACTCCTTCTGAGTAAATATATACTTTAAACTCTTATGATCGGTGAATATCTGACAAGTAACGCCATAAAGATAATGACGCCAAATCTTCAATGCGAACACCACCGCTGCTAGCTCCAGGTCGTGGGTCGGATAATTAACCTCGTAAGGTCTCAATTGTCGTGAGGCATAAGCAATAACTTTCCCGTTCTACATGAGTACACATCCGAGACCCTGTCCGGATGCATCACTATAAACCACAAATCCCTTCGTCCCTTGCGGTAAAGAAAGGACAGGTGCTGAAATTAATCGGCTCTTGAGTTCCTCAAAACTCTGTTGACACGCGTCGGACCACGTGTATTTCTTATCCTTCTTTAAAAGGTTCGTCATTGGTTGAACGATTTTAGAAAATCCTTCCACAAACCGCCGATAATAACCGGCTAATCCGAGAAAGCTTCGGATCTCCTTAACATTTTTCGGAGGTTACCAATCTCGGATAGCCTCCGTCTGCTGAGGGTCAACACGAAATCCGTCTGATGAAATTACATGTCCGAGAAACATCACGTCGGACATCCAGAACTCACATTTGGAAAACTTCCCATAAAGTTGCTCTTGTCTCAACACGTCGAGCACCTGATGAAGGTGAAACTCGTGCTCCTCTCGGTCACGAGAATAAATTAAAATGTCATCAATGAAGACAACCACGAATCGATCCAAATAGTCGATGAAAACCCGATTCATTAATTCCATGAATACCGCAGGTGCATTAGTTAACCCAAACGGCATTACCACAAACTCATAATGACCATAGCGTGTTCGGAACGCCGTCCTAGCAATATCCGACTCTCGGATTCGCAACTGGTGATACCCAGATCTTAAATCGATCTTGGAAAATACTGAAGCTCCCTGAAGTTGATCCAAAAGATCATCAATACGGGGTAGGGGATATTTATTCTTGATTGTCACCCGGTTCAATTCCCGGTAATCAATACACAAGTGGAACGAACCATCCTTCTTCTTGACAAACAGCACTGGTGCTCCCCATGGGGACGCACTCGGTCGGATATAACCCTTCTCGGTCAAATCCTCTAACTGATTCTTCAATTCCTGCATTTCGGTCGGGGCCATCCGGTACGGTGCCTTCGATATTGGGGACGTACCAGGCTCCAACTCAATCGTGAATTCCACATCTCTCTGTGGAGGCAAACCTGGTAACTCGTCTGGAAAGACATCGGCATAATCTCTCACTACCAGAATATCCTCCAACATTACTGATGGTTTCTCGGTCTTGGTCATATAGCACCAATAACCGACACACCCCTGATTGAGTAATCTCACTGCTTTCATCAAATTAATGACTCTTCCAGAACAGCTGGGATTACCTCCCTGAAACACACATTCGACCCCATCGTCTGAAATGATAGTGACCATACGCCTACGGACACTAATGACGGCATCGTGACGGTCCATCCAATCAATACCCAGAATGACATCATCTCTCGGTAAATCTACCACGATTAGGTCTGCTAACCAATCACGGCCATGAAGTTTAATCGGACAATTCTTAATCTCACGATTCCCGATAATTCTTCTACCATCAGGTAGTCCGATGACATAAGACTCACAACTAGTAGCACTACCCAGACGTAGTCTACTCAAACATGATTCGGAAATGAAAGAATGCGATGCACCAGTATCAAAAATGGTACACACAGGTTGAGATAGAATATCGAGTATACCTAAGATCATCCGGGCCTCAGGATCGTCGGTCTTCTTCATCTCGTAAATTCGGGGCTTGCCGGCCCCCGAACCTGATGCTCCCGTCTGATAGCTCTTGGATCCGCCTTTGTTAGCTCCTGTCATTTTAAACGACGTGGACTGAGTGGCCTCATTCGGAACCGCTGACTTTTTTGGGGTCTGAGATGTCGCCGGAGTGGGTTTGAAGTCCCTTCGGCAAAAACGGGCCCTATGCCCAGCAATCCCACAGTTGTGGCACGTGACAGTCTACCTCAGACACTTAGAACTTCGGCAAAAATGGGCCCTATGCCCTGCAATCCCATAATTGAGGAAATCTTACTCTTCTTTGGTCTGAAGGGCTCGGCTCTTCCACGGGTCATACGTGACGCGAAAGTCCAATGATACTAATCTGATGAACGATGATTTCAAATGAGACATGACTCGGAAGGTAGTATTCAAAACCACGCTCCGATACCAACTCTGTAACACCCCCCCAAACTAGGCGAATATTACAGTGCCGTGGAACCCCGATTGGGACCCACTAGGCGGATGAAAATTAATGAACTAAGTGATATAATTGTAGTACCGAACCACAGTATATCAATAATTACTAAGATGAGGAGTTTTATTACAACACACCCAAGGAAATGACCGAATACAAGTATATTTTATATGGAGATAAAATATACAACACTGTATAAACTCAAAATCCAAACGGAAATCTGCAGCGGAAATAAAATAAGGAAACACGGTGAATGAAAGGACTGGGGGCCCCCTACTAGTATCACTGGGACTCCTTGCCGTCAATGTTCTCTTCCCGTGCCTTAGCCTTGCCATGACCTGAAAAACAAAATCCCCCAACGGGGTGAGTTACACAGAACAACAATTCTCAAGAGTTGAATAAACACAATCATATATGCTGTATAAACCACAAGTTCGATCAAAAATGAATCGGTTAGATTATAACCCAATCCTGTTGAAAACATACGCAATCAAACATGCCGTATGAATCAACTAACGGTTCGACTGAAAGGGTGGCGCCACACTACGCCCGGGATGGATATGTGTCTGTGCACAATCCACCAACGAGTATCGATCTAATACACATGTGGTCTTGTACCTAATCAGTCTCACGAAGCAATTGACTCGTGTGCACAGTCCAATGTGAGGCCAACAACCAACACATGACTTAAATGTGCCTGACATGAAAATCCTACACATACCAACCGGCACGCCAGTATGACCCGGAATGCCACGAGATAACAAAGTGACATCGAAATCAATAATGACTCACCGAGATGAAATGATAGTGAAATGAATGATAGCTCAATGAAATGATTGGAACCGCTGCTCGTGGATCAAGTGATTAATTGACAATTACAAGTCTCAATACGGTTAATACATTATGAATGAACTATAATTATGAATGAACAACAACGAAAGGAATAAATATCCTTTTAACCGAGTAAGAATTAACTTACTCAACGCCGATGAAGAATGTCCTTCCACGAACAACGTCCTAAATGAGATGTCGGTAGCTCGAACAACCTTGAATAACACAATTACCAACAATCTGGTTCAACACACGAATCAAACACGAATATAACTAACTCAAAACGTCGATATGACTAAACTAAGTTCGTTGAGGCATTATATCGAACACGTTGTGGCCAATCTTCGATTGTTTACAATCGAACCTCAAAAATACCAATATCAAATCCCCAAGGAGTGTTTCATTCCAACAAAACATATTCAATACGATCAATAATCCAATATGAATGTCCAAATTCGTGATTTCAACAACAATTAATCGAAAACCCCCAAATCCAACTCAATATTCAAAGTGTTCTTGAATAATCCTTTAATACTCCAATGAATATCCTTAACAATTCATAATCACAAGTATATCACTTCATACAACACGATTATAATGTCCAAAACATCATATCTCAACACCAAATCGAAATCCAAGAGGTTTGATGAATATTACCTTTGAAGATCCAAGTACTTTGATCCGATGAAATCGCGCTAGATCGACGATCCAAGCTTCACAACTGAATGAAGATGATGAAAAATCGAGTATTGAAGTGATTGATGATGAAAATCTCTCTCACAAACCCTCACTCTCGGAAGTTGGATGAAGAAAAGGTGAAAATGAGGAAAATCCCGTCGGTCCACCTTATATAGGTCTCAAGGACGCACGACCAATCCGCACGACCAAGTGTCCGTGCGTCCGGTCGTGCGTGAGTCCACTGCCGGCTGTTGTTCATAGCGCACGAGCGCCTCACACGAGCAGCAACTCGTGCGGCCTGCTCGTACGGCCCTGACTCGAACGCTGGGCCTCCTGCCCAGTCCAGCCGCACACACGAGCGCCGCGCACGACCAGATGCTCGTGCGGCCTGCTCGTGCGGCAATGACTCGACCACTGGGCCTCCTGCCCAATCTAGCCGTACACACGAGCGCCGCGCACAACCAGATGCTCGTGCAGCCTACTCGTGCGGCAATGACTCGACCACTGGGCCTCCTGCCCAGTACAGCCATAACGCACGAGCGCCGCGCTCGACCCGATGCTCCTGCGGCCTGCTCGTGCGGCCCTGACTCATCCACTGGGCCTCCTGCCTAGTCCAGCCGCAACGTACGAGCACCGCGCACGACCCAATGCTCGTGCAGCCTGCTCGTGCGGCCCTGACTCGGCCGCTGGGCCTCCTGCCCAGTCCAGCCGCAACACACGAGCGCCGCGCACGACTCGATGCTCGTGCGGCCTGCTCGTGCGGCCCTGCTCGACAAGCAGTTCTGCCCAAAACGATGCACCGAGTACAAAAATCACAGAATTCGAGAAGTACGGGGACAAAAGTACGAGTATGACAAATATTACGCCAAACGGTGAACACAATTGAATGAGTATGAATGATGAGTGATTAATAATGAATGAAAATTACTGAGTGATAATTACTGATTGATAATTACTGAATAATATGAGTAAATTACAACTGGGTATTACAACATATACTATGTATCTTGTTTAGAAACTTTATTAAAGATATATCAAAGGCAAAGGAAGGGGGATTCGATTTGTGTGGAATATTGAAGATGTCGTAGTTAATTCTTATGAAAAACTTCTGCAAGTTTTGAGTCATCCATAGTGCCTGGCCATTATATTTTCTGTAAAGTTGTAGTACAAATGATTACATTAGTCTATAATATGTCTATCAAGTTAGGTTAAGAGAGAAATAGATTTCTGGTAGTTAAAATTTTGTGATTTGCAGAGTTGGAGTAAGTTGATGTTATTGAGAGATAGAACTGTCTCTCTCTACAATGTTTTTGGCAATGAGAAACATATTTTTAATAAGAATGTGATGATACAATTTGCAGTTGCAAAAAAAGTATCTTTATCTGTTTCCTATCAGAGTATTCATGCACAACATATCTCGCTAGGTATCGTATGCTTCGGCAGGGGTTACGTTCGTCGTGATTTACTATGTTATGAGTATGCTCTTTATTCGCATTAAGATCCCTGGATATCTTCGCTGATTTGCTTTCTATTTTGTTTTCACTTTCTCGAGACGAAGAGTTTTTTTTTTGGGTTTGACAATTGTAATGTGATGACACTTAGCTACTTAATGATACTCTTATTGCTCCTTCATATAATACTGTGGATTATGCACATTCGAACTGACTTATCTTTTTCTAAAAAAAAATCCTGTCTTCGACCCAGAAGATTGGAATTAATTCTCATCCATAATTACATGAATACTCTGGTTATTCAACTTATTTGATTTCTGTTGCTATGTAGTTTTTAAGATCATCACATTCAGTCTGCATATTGTTAGGCGTATTTTTATACGCTTATTTATCATTATTTTGTATTATTTTGGAGAGTAAATTTGCTTAAATGAGCTCTTAAGGCCTTAATCTTATATGTTTGTCAGGTGATTGGAGTCCGGAAGCTAAAACGAGGCGAAACGGGCGAAAACGGCAAATTTTGGCTATGAGCCGCGGCACAAGGAAGCAGGGCCGCGGCACAGGAAGGCAACCAGCGGGCACAAAGTAGATCAGACTGCGGCCGCGGCACGACCTGTGAGCCGCGGCACGTATGAATTAAAAGGCGCCCGAGCTTCAGTGAAGACAGCAGTGCCGCGCACGCATTTAGTGAGTCGCGGCAAACTAGGCGGTTTTTGTATGCTCCGCGCGGATTTGGGCTGTTTCGAAGCCAGTTCTAGACCTACTCACACGGACGCGATTTGGAGACTGTGCAAAGCTATAAATAAGGGTTTAAGACCCTAATCCAAAGGCATCTTTTTGGATCTTTTGATCTTGGGAATTAAAGAATCTTGGTGAGACGGCAGAAGAGGAAGAGAAGCAGAAGACTTCAAGAGCACAGGGCGGAAGCCGAAGAACGGAGGAATCCGAGCTTCATCTGCGTTTAATTTTAATGCTTTCATTCATTTATTCTGTATTTTCATTTATTAGCATGTCAGGCTAAAACCCTAATCTAGGATTTTGATGAAACCTACGTTTTGACGGATTTGCTTGAGATTATCTAATTAATTACCTTTTTGTTGAGTTTCCCCAATCGTGTTTAATGCTTTCAATTATCTGGCCAATAGTTGTATTGTTTTAATCATTCAATTCGAATCGGGAGAGGAGAATTGGTGAGGAACTATTGGTGAGGACCGTTTTATTCTGTGAGATAGGAATATACTCATAGGAACTACGTGGCATTTTGGAGATTTTATGCTTTTTGCCTATTGACGAACTAATTCACCTAGGGATAGAGTGCGTTATTCGCCTTTAGAAAAATCTATTGACCTCGGGAGAGGCGGTAGAATATATTAGCAATCTTCGCCTTCAATAAATTGGGAAAATTATTAACTTCAGATAATCGAGAGTAAATTCGGATAAACTGAGGTGGATTCAGAATCCTAGACTTACTTATCATTTGATTTTCTTTCGTCAAGCGATCATTTTTACTATTTAGTCCTTTATTAATTCTTTTAGTAATTAATTGCAAACCCAAAGTTCGATTGTTCGAATAAAACTGGAATACATAAAAATCGGTAGTTAGTGATTCAGTCCTCGTGGGAACGATACTCACTCATCACTTTATTACTTGTATACGATAACGTACACTTGCGTTCAACAAATATCGCAACAAGTTTTTGGCGCGTTGTTGGGACCTAAATTTTGCTAATATCGATTTCGTATTTCTAGTCTTAGTTTGAGCGTTTTATTTTATTATTTTTGTGTATTTAATTTTATTTATTTATTTGTTTTTCCTTTCAGGATCTTTCGCGTAGTGCATGAGAAAACTCAGTGACAAAGGCCTACTACCTTTGAATACCGAACTCGAGCGCACTCTTAGGAGAAAGAAGAAGGAGAAACGAGAGTTACAGACGACAGTGAACATGGCCGATAATATCGAAATTCAAGGAGGAAATAATATTGTGCAGCAAGCTCAACCGGAAATGGCACTTCGAGACTATGCCATGCCGCAGATCAACGCAAACTTTTCGGGGATTCGGCGTCTCACTATCCAAGCCAACAATTTCGAGATCAAGCCTGCGATCATTCAGATGGTGCAGGCGAGCCAATTCTGTGGATTGCCGAATGACGACCCCAACGCACATATTGCTTCTTTTCTCGAAACTTGTGACACGTTCAAGAACAATGGTGTCACCGACGATGCTATCCGATTACGGATTTTCCCTTTTTCTTTGAGGGATAAAGCGAAATTTTGGCTGAATTCTTTACCGCCGGGGTCGATCACAACATGGGCAGAGTTAGCGCAAGCCTTCCTTGCTAAATTCTTCCCACCTTCTAAGACGGCGAGATTGAGAAACGAGATCACCACCTTCGGTCAGTATGATATGGAATCGCTCCACGAGGCGTGGGAGCGATACAAAGATTTGTTACGGAGATGCCCACATCATGGCCTTCCAGACTGGCTTCAAATTCAGACGTTTTACAATGGATTGAGTGCCTCTACACGCACTCTCGTGGATGCAGCCTCCGGTGGAGCTTTGATGGGAAAGACTATGGCCGAGGCACATTCGTTGTTGGAATCTATGGCCGCAAATGCATATCAATGGCCATCTGAAAGAGTAACGCCGAAGCGAGTTTTGGAAATTTCGAGTAATGACCCGATATCTACATTGTCAGCCCAAGTCGCAGCATTAACGCAGCAACTCCAAGCATTTTCGCATGCACCTTCTCCCGTTACCATTGAGACATGCAATTGGTGTAATGGATCCCACCCGAGCGCGGAGTGTCAAGTCGGAAATCCGTTCGAGCAGCCCCAAATTGAACAAGCTCAGTTTGTAGGAAACAGAAACCGGCAAAATAATCCGTACTCCAACACGTATAATCCGGGGTGGCGTAATCATCCCAACTTTTCGTGGAGAAACGGACAGAACTCAAACCAGCCTCCATTCGCTCAGAACCAACAGCAGCCCCCTCCCGCTCCAAAAGTTTCTCTCGAGGAAGCAATTGCGAAATTGGCAGCGAATACGAGTCAGTTCATGACCCGTACTGAAGCGACATTGCAGAATCATTCCGCTTCCATTCGCAACTTGGAAGTCCAGCTGGGCCAAATTGCTAATGTGTTGACATCCCGCCCGGAGGGAGCATTGCCAAGCACGACCGAGACAAATCCTAGATAAAGTCTAAATGCGATCAGTTTGAGAAGCGGGAACGAGGTGTTGGACCAGCCCGAGAGGTGTGAAAAGAGGAATGAAATTGAGGAAAAGAATAATTTAGCGACAGAGGAGTCACAAGATTGGAGACCTTCGATAACGTTTCCGGATAACCCGAAGACATATGTGCCCCCCGTCCCATTTCCGCAGAGATTACAGCAGAAAAAGGCGGACAAACAATTCTCTAAGTTCCTTGACGTGTTCAAAAAGCTTCATATTAACATTCCATTTGCCGACGCGTTGGAACAAATGCCAAGCTACGTTAGATTCATGAAAGAGATATTGTCAAAGAAAAGAAAACCCGAGGAGTTTGAAACTGTCGCCTTGACGGAGGAATGCAGCACAATTCTTCAAAAGAAGCTCCCACCAAAATTGAAAGATCCGGGAAGTTTCAACATACCGTGCACCATGGGGAATCTTTCTTTTAATAAGGCATTGTGCGATCTCGGTGCTAGTATTAACCTCATGCCTCTATCTATTTTCAAAAAGCTGGGAATTGGAGAAGCAAAGCCGACGACGGTCTCCTTGCAATTAGCAGATCGATCCATTAAGTATCCGAGGGGAGTGATTGAGGACGTGCTAGTAAAAGTGGATAAATTTATCTTCCCAGCGGATTTTATTGTTCTCGACATGGAGGAAGATGAAGATATCCCGATTATCTTGGGACGACCATTTTTAGCGACCGGCAGAACTCTTATAGACGTGGAAAAAGGAGAATTAACTCTGTGGGTCCAAGACGAGAATGTTACGTTCCAAGTATTCAAATCATTTTCATGGCCGGGAGGTGTTGATAAAAGCTCACAAAGTGAAAGTGTGGAGGTCGTTGCAAAAGAGAAACACCGAAGACATCGTCGGTCGAAAAATTCAGATTTCGTGTCAGATGGTCCAACTTTTAAGAAAGATGTAGAACGAGTAGCATTTCTCAAGCATGTGAACATGCAATCATGGCCATCTGATCAGCCACACTCGGAAAAGTCCACTGCAGTCTTAAGTGCGTTCGTGAAAGAGGGGAATAAGGCGGAAGCCCAGCGGACATCTAGTCATGAGAAAAACGGGTGTTTCGGGAAGTTGTTCTCATCAAAACCTTTCCGCAAACAACATTCGATGTCCGAACCGAAAGTCGACCGCACCCACCGATGGTCATAATTTTAAAAACCATATTAACGGTTCGATGAACGGGGCGGAGATCAAATGGAGTTTGCGAAAAGCGAACTGATTTTTTTAATAGGTCCGGCTGAAGACTATAAACTTAGCGCTTCTCGGGAGGCAACCCGAGTTCGTAGTTGTAGATTTTTGCATTTCTATATTTTTCTTGCATTCTTGATTTTTATTTTTCATTATTTTGTGCTTTAATTTGCTTCTACCTCTCGCTTTTGACGTGTTCTTCTCAAAATTCTGTGCAGGAAAATCCCAGGGGAGAAATTCATTACTGAGCTGCGGCACAAGTATTGTGAGCCGCGGCACACACTGTAATATCCGCAATTTTCGATTTTTGGTAAATTTCTTTTTTCATCCGGAGTCCGTTTTGACGACTCGCTCATGACCGTTTCGTCATTTCGAGAATGATTAATTCTGCACTTTTTGTCATCCGAGTTCGTTTCGGTATCGTTTTGTTGAGTTCCGAGCTTTTTAGCGACTTTTCCGCACTTGAGTTCGATTCTTGCGAATCTCATCCGAAACTGTTGTTTCGAGTTTCTCGTAAGTTCATTTAATGTTATTATTCATGTTGCGAGCTTTGGTTTGGTGTTTCGATCGCGTATCGTGATTTTCAGACGTTTTAGGCCATTTTCGTAATTTCCCAAAGTTTTGGGTAATTACTTCCGTTGTTGAATTCCGAGCCTTCGGGTGGTCGGAATTGTGTGTTCTCTTAGCCCTTAGATTCGTCTTTGTGAGTACGTCGTAACCGTATCATCGATTCGTATTGAGTTCGGGTCGGGGTCGTTCGGTCGTCGGCCCGCCGAGTCGGGCTGGCCGAGAGTCGGCCGGCCAACGGCGGCCGATCGACGAGTCACGACCGTAGTGCTCGGCAGCTCGGCCGAAGTCACGGCCGGCTCGGCGATTCGCCGAGCGCCGTGGGCCGCGCACATGCCGCAGTGGCCGCGGCACATGCCGGGCAGGCCGCGCACACTCTGTGGCATTTTTCGGCCAACCCGATCAGACTGGTGCCGCGGCACACGCAGCCGTGCCGCGCACACCGCCGACCACCGGGAGCCATTTTTGGGCTCGTGCCGCGGCACACTCCCGGGACCGCGGCACTGCAGGTAACCTATTTATGGCCCTGCACACGGGTTTTTGGCCATTTTTCTCCTTCTTCTCCTTCTCTTCCGCGGCTGAGGGTGATCTTACCATGGATCCATGTTGTTTAAAAACAAATCCATGAAGTTCTTGAGTTTATATCATCAATCAATCATCCGTTATCATCCTTTGATCCAGCGAATCAAGGTAACCTTCCTTAGAACCCTAATTTCGTGAATTTGGGGTTTTTTGCGTTTTTGTCCGATTCGTTCCGTATTATTGATTAATTCATGATGGATATGATTAATTTTGGTAGTATTCTTGTGTTTAACATCATTTAATCTATTGTTCTTCATCGAATCGAAGTATATTTCTTGATTTCCTTCAAATCGACTTTTTGGGGGATTTATCCTCGATCTTGTTTTTCATCCGTTTTTGATGGATCGATTATGGTTAAATGATGTTGTTAAACATATTCTATGGATTGTATATCCATATTTAAACTTGGAATTCCATTTTCTTGTTTTGTCGGGACGAATCGTGTTCTTGGCCGTTTTGGGGAAAATCCTTGAATTTTCGTCATTCGTTCCTTGAATTCAGCAGCTTTGGGTTGTACTTTGGAATTCATTTTCATTTTTATTGTTTTCGTTCATAGTTCATTGTTGTGGATTGTCGTTCGGTGGAGTCGGCGAGTTCGTAGTCGGTTCGTGCCAACCTACTTCGGTCGATTCTCTGCGTTATTCTTATTCGAGGCAAGTACCTTGCCCATACTTTTCTTATTTTATGGATATGATGATCGGTGATCGTCTTGGTGTGTTTGTTTGGTTGTTTGAAATGAAGTTTCAAAAGATTTCGGTTTGGCCTCGTTAAAGGCTCTCTTTCAAAACGCATGTGTGTTTTGTAAACGTTGTGTTTTGGGAATTGATTATTTTGAACGTTAAAGGCTTTGATGATATTCCTATTGTTTAAAGTTATGGAATTGTGTATTCCGTGTTTAATCTTGTTATTGTGTTTTGGAGAGTTGATAATGTTGTCGGATAAATGGCCATCTCTAGTAAGTATTCTTGATGAACTTACATTCTTAGCATATTAGTATTGCATGAGTAATGTGTGTGTGTGTGTGTATGCTCACTACGGGTTAGATCCGACGGGGTCTCGGTAGGGCTCCACGAAGCTGTGGAACCGCGAGCTTGCTTTTAACCACTGTGGGTTAGATCCGACGGGGTCTCGGCAGGGATCCACGAAGCTGTGGGTCCGCGGTTAATTGTGGTGCATTTTACAATGTGATTTGGATTATTGGCATTTCCGGAAATGAGTGCTTTTGAACGGTTTTCATGATTGCATGCATTGACTAAGTGTGTAAGAGGTAAGTTGTTCGTTTGGCCTACTTGGCTAGGATGGCTCTAGAGTATTTTGTTGTTTATGTTAAATCCTTTAATTGTGGATTTTGACGTTGGAAGACGAACCTTGTGGTCGTTCTTGTATACGGTGAGTTGATGAGATTTGGGGCTAAAATCCCAATGGTTTTGTAAAAGTCATTTTACGGATTTGGGGCTAAAATCCCAACGGTTTGGTAAAGGTTATTTTACGGAAAGTAAACCTTTGGGGCGGTGACCCCTTTTGTCCTTTGGATTTAGAAAAGTAGGATTTGATAATCCTAAATTATTTTCTATTAAAACTCTCGATGGCATTCTAAACCGTTTTATAAATTATTTCCATTGATTTATGATATTTCGATTTTGAAAGGTTTTCTCAAACTCTTGCCTCGGGAAGTACTTTTCGTTTCGTTTGGATCTTTGAGGATTCCTGGTTATTGTTATTCGTGGAATGTGAATTGTATGGCTCGTATTTGCACTTTGTACTTGCACTAGCAAAACAGTGGAGTTTTGCTAACCCCCGAGTATTCGGGGGGTGGATGTCTATTTTTGCATTCAGGTTTTGGAGCATAACACAGGGTCAGCACGAAGGATGATGAAAGATGAACGATACTAATCACACGAGGATCCGTTGATGTCGTATTGGTCTAGTTGTATTTTCTTTTCCGCTGCAGTATCTTTTCCCCCGTTGTACGGGAGTTTATTGTATTTTGACCCCTGCGTGGGTATATGTTGTAATTGAGTTGTATATTTTTATTGAAAGACCAAATCGGTCTACTGAGTCATTTAGCCTCGAAGGCATTGTCGAGATGTCAAATGTTGTTACCAGCCTGGTAGATCTTCGAGGAGAGGGTCTACGGCGTGTAATATCCCTGAGTGGATTGGGGGTGTTACATAAATGGTATCGGAGCTTAGGTTGAGGAAACCTAGGCTGTCGGGTCAAGTCGTGTTGTTTGAGTCTTGTTTCGTCGGATTTTATCTGATTGAGTCGTGTCGCGACGCGTCGTTTGAGTTTGTTGGTCGTGATTAGTATCGTGGGGCGATCATCATCTTCGTGCGACCTGTGGAAGTAAGTCTCCCTTCTTTGTGTTGTGCCTCGTGTGACACGAGCTATTTTTATGATTATTTGTTAAGTGATGGAATCCTTATGTGGATCTTGATTTCACGATATGTATTTAGTCGACTCTCGTATTTGATTTATACGAGGAGTGTCGTCGCTTGTGATGTCTTTTTATTGTTGTTTTTGTCCGTTGCTGATGATTTTTGAATCAATTTGCACGTTTTACAAGTCCTCTTGTGGAGGCTTTGTGCTTATACGCATTCGACTTGTTCACTAGCCAGTGCGGGAGAGTCCTTAGAGGCCTCGAATGAAGTCAGTGGTTTTGTTCTGAATGTGGTATTTTATCGTTTATTTCTGTTTAAACACATGTATTGTCTTGATTTTAAATGTTTTGATGCGTGTACTAGGAGTTGTTTTACACTAGTAGAAAAAACATCAAAGACTTCGGTACGTCTCACTTCGGTAATGTATATTAGTGAAGTAAAAACAAACAACAACTTCGCTTTCCAATTTAGGGAAGTAAACTACACACATAGACTTCAGTAAATGGTATCAAATAGAAAGGCATGAGATAGTTAGAAATTTTAAGTTCCAAAGACTTCGCTAATTGTATAATTACTGAAGTAAAAAGTGTGAATTTTTTTTTTTGATGCAATATTTTTACAACAGTGAAGTATATTATTAGGCTGAACACATGTCGCAACTATTCAGACTCCCAAAATTTTTCACCGTCCAAAAAACCCTCCTCCTTCGCCCGCTCATTTCCTCCAATATTTCCTCCCAAAAATTTTCCCGCTCCAGTAAAAAAACCCGCTTCGCCCGCGATTAAGCTTCTTGTGGAGACCGATTATTAGGGTTCTTTCATCGGCCCTTCAAGGTTTTTCAGTTTCATTGAATTTTTTGGGGATATTTTCAATCTAGCTTTTATTATAGTTTTTACTCACACATTTTCTTTTGTTCTTCTCATAATCGAATGTCTGCTGGTGAAATTGCTCATAATCGGATGACTGGTGGTGACATTGTACGAATTGGCTTAGGTAAGGTCTTTCTTTGGGTTTTTATTCTTCACAGTATATGTGTGGTGGGGTTTCTGTATGTGTTTGTTGCTGTATGTATGTGAATATTGTGTTTCTGAGTTTCTCAGGTCTTTCTTTGGCGTTTTTCTTTGCAGATTCTGAAAAAAGTTTTTTTCTATGGATTGATTTTGGGTTTTGTGGAATATATGTGTATTGTTTGAGTGTATTGTTTGGGCGGTTTTCGTTGGGGGTTCAAGGTATATGTTGTTTCCGCATATATGTTAATTAGGGGCCATGTTTGGGTTATGTTAATTGTGTTTTTGTATAGTGTGTTTGAGTGATGTTAGTCTTAATCGGGGTCTGCGTGAGTGATGTTAATTTGTGATCATGTTTCTGTATATTGTCTTTGTTGATAGTGTTGGTGGTGATTCTGTTTGAGTTTGTTTAGTGTGTATGTATGTGAGCATTGTGCAAGATTTGATGCAAGTTTTAGTGTGTTTGTTAATTAGCAAGATTGTTGGCAAGATTTGATGCATGAGTTGTAGAGTGCTTGATTGATGTGATAAAATTTTATATTTGGTTGTCAATGCATGAGCTGAAGAGTATTGCATGATCAGATTGAAGAGAATGTATCATTGATTATCATAAATGTGTCCCTTGGAGCTAAGTGGATTATTTACTCATATTAATTTTGGTTCGATCTAACTGGTTTCAAAATTTATTTATGTAGATTTTCTTCCTTGCTGAAAGAAAGATCGATGACTACTTTGCAGAAGAGAAGATCAGTAGTAAGAGCACCTAATTTGCCGAGCTGCTGTTAGAATTCAGTAGTTAGTAATGGATAGATCTTGGATTAAATCAGATAGGAGGAGTGCAGTATATGGGGAAGGTGTCGAAAAGTTCATTAGAGATTGTTTAGAGAATTCAGAAATTGATCAGAACTTCATTCCTTGTCCGTGTTGCAAGTGCAACAATATGAAAAAAGGGTCGGTGAAGATGTTGCAAGAGCATCTTTATTTCAACAGTTTTAGTCCAATTTACACCAATTGGATTTGGCATGGGGATCAGAGCCTGAATGATGGTGAGAGTGTCAACCAAGATCCACCTGAACATGCTGACATGAATGAAGAACTAGGTGATATGTGTGAGGCAGCCTTTGAGAAGTTCTCAGAAGATCCTGAAGAGTTTGTCAAATTTGTCGAGGAAGCAGAAAAACCCTTGTATAAAGGCTGTCGACAGTATACAATGTTGAGTGAGCTTGTAAATCTCTACTATTCTAAAGCAAGAGATGGGATGACAGATGCACTTTTTTCAGATCTACTAGCCGATTTCGGGGATATGTTACCAGAGAACCACAACCTACCATCCTCAATGTACGAAGCTAAGAAGACTTTGAGTTGTTTGGGGTTGAAGCACGAGAAAATACACGCGTGCTCCAACGATTGTATCCTATATAGGAAACAATATGCAGATCATACCCGCTGCCCAAAATGTGATGTGTCCAGGTGGAAACTAACTAAGAACAAGAAGGAGAAGATCGGCGTCCCGGCCAAGGTTGTTTGGTATTTTTCTCCCATTCCAAGATTCAAAAGAATGTTCAAATCTTTGGAGACTTCAAAGAACCTAACCTGGCATGCTGATACTCCAAAAGTTGCTGGTCAATTACGACATCCATGCGATTCTCCCGCATGGAAGTTGATTGACCATAAGTGTAAGGATTTTGAGGAAGAGTCAAGAAATATTCGTCTGGCGCTCGCTACTGATGGAATTAATCCTCATAGTACTATGAGCAGTAGACACAGTTGTTGGCCTGTAATGTTAGTCACGTATAACTTGCCTCCAGAGATGTGCATGAAGAGGAAATTCATCATGTTAACAATGCTTATATCTGGTCCAAAGAAGTCGGGAAATGATATAGATGTCTACCTTGAGTTGTTAGTTGAGGACTTGCAGTTGTTGTGGGATGGAGTTGATGGTGTGTATGATGCATATAGAGACCAACTTTTCACATTGAGAGCAGTTCTGCTATGGACAATTAACGACTTCCCTGCATACGGAAATCTTAGTGGATGTGCTACACATGGATACTTCGCGTGTCCAATATGTGGAGTAAATAAACATGCAAAGCACTTGACCAAGGGGAAGAAAATGTCGTTTGCTGGCCATAGACAGTTTCTTAAAGAGTCTCATCCATATCGAAGACTGACGAAGGAGTTTAATTGCATGGAAGAACTTGGAGAAGCACCCAAACCATTATCTGGAATAAAATTGTTCGAGAAACTGTCGCACATCAAGTTTCAGTTTGGTAAGAAGGTCAATGTGGGAGCTAAAAGAAAGAAAAAAAGAAGTGAGCAGATAGAGGAAGACGACGAGCAGACTGTAGAAGATGCTAAGTTCAAAAAATGCTGGAAAAAGAAGTCTATCTTTTTCGATCTTCCTTATTGGAAGCACTTGCACGTGAGGCGCTGTTTGGATGTTATGCATATTGAGAAGAACGTCTTGGAGTCCTTGATGAATACTCTGATGAATATCAAAGGCAAGACTAAAGATAATGTAGAGGCAAGGCTAGACTTTGTGGAGATGGGGATCAGGCCAGAACTAGCACCCGAAGTTGGGGAGAAGAGAACATTTCTTCCTCTTAGCGCATGCTCGTTCACAAAAAAAGAAAAGTTGCAATTCTGCACATCATTGATGGATATAAAAGTGTCGGAGGGCTTCTCTTCAAACATGAAAAGTATTGTTTGCCTCGATGAGTTGAAGCTGTCGGGCCTAAAATCACATGATTGTCATGTGCTAATGCAACATTTCCTGCCTATACTTATACGTGATGCTCTGCCAAAGCATGTGAGATATGCTGTTATGAGATTTTGCTTCTTATTCAAAGATCTTTGTTCGAAAGTCGTCGACGTACTCATGCTAGATAAGCTGCAATCTGACTTGATTGAGACCCTTTGCCTGTTGGAGCAATACTTTCCACTCTCTTTCTTCGATATCATGGTTCACCTTACAGTCCATCTTGTTCGAGAAGTCCGGTTATGTGGACCAGTTCACTTTAGGTGGATGTATCCATTTGAAAGGTGCATGAAGGTGTATAAAGGATATGTGGCAAGTCGAAAACACCCCGAAGGCTGCATTGTTCAACGATATGCTGCAGAAGAGGTTGTCGAGTTTTGTTCGGAATACATGAAAGATCTCGATCCTGTTGGGATACCTATTTCAGTTAGAGACCTCAATACCACAACTCCCGGTTTCCTAGACGGACGGGCTGCTAAACTAGTGGAAGAAGTTGACTTGCATAGGGCACACAAAATTGTGTTAGAAAACTGTGAAGAAGTGTCTCCCTTCATCATGTAAGCCTAATTCAATTTTCAAAAATTACACATTCATTGTTTATAATTTTCTATACATACTATATATGGTGTTGCTTTGAACTAATAATGTGATGTATATACACTTCTACAGTGAGCATAAGGCCCATTTGAAAGTGCTGAATCCAAAGAAAGCGAAAGATGACAAGTGGATACAAGATATTTACAACAAGCAGTTCACTGGGTGGTTCAAAAGGAAGGTGGCTGAGGAAATAAATAGTTGCAATGTGGGGACGACGTCAACATTAACATGGTTGGCACATAGGCCACGTGCGCGAGTCATTAAGTACAGTAGCTATGTCATAAACGGTAGTTTGTACCAAACAAAGGCCCGAGATGATGAAAGAGTTTGTCAAAACAGTGGG
The DNA here is from genome assembly GCA_033398695.1 of Orobanche coerulescens. NCBI lineage: Eukaryota > Viridiplantae > Streptophyta > Magnoliopsida > Lamiales > Orobanchaceae > Orobanche > Orobanche coerulescens. The sequence goes on along the minus strand of CM065811.1, from coordinate 87,512,399 downwards.
GTGTCTCAAGTGGCGAACACGATGCTTGTTAGCAGTGCAAAAGATAAGAACCCCTTGTTTGCACATGTCTGCTACTATGGAGTAATCGAGGAGATATGGGAGTTAAACTATCATCAGTTTCAAGTTCCTGTTTTCAAGTGCGCATGGGTTCCAAATGATAAGGGAATAATCACGAACGACGAATGTGGATTCACCTTAGTCAATTTGAACAAACGGGGTCATAGAAAAGAAGAGTTTGTGCTAGCAAGTCAAGTTAGTCAGGTTTTTTACATTGATGACCCGTTAAGAAAAGGATGGTCAGTGGTTCTACCAATTCATAAGAATAATAGTGAGGGGGAGAATGAGGAAGTGACTACCATTCCACTTTCTCGTCCTTTAGATGACTTGGCAACTCATTGTATTCCTACTCATCAACGATATGTTAGGCCGGGTAGTAAGGATGGTAGTAAGGGTGAGGGTGTTTGGGAGGTGAAAAAGAAAAAATGATGTAACAGTTTGTTATGTATTGCTTAAAGTGATCAACATCAATTTATGTTATTGTCTTTTTCTTGTACATATTATGATTGTTATGTGTTCCTGTTACGTTATAATGTTTTATGTGCTTTTTCAGCTTTATTATTTATTTTTATCTGAATTATGAAAAACTTATATGATGTATTTTATGGGTTATTGCAGGAAAAAAGCAGATGTCTCCTAAGAAAACGAAGAAAAGGAGTGTTCAGCAAAGCAAGAAGATGGTTAATGCTTCTGAGAAGCGGGCACCTGAACATGAGGAGGCTAAACATCCTGTAGCTACAGATGAAGAAGTACCTGTTCACGAGCAAAAAAGAACCAAACGGGGTCCATCATCTATGTGGAAGTTGGTTAAGCTGAGGGCAAGAGGGAATAAGGTTAAGGTCCGTTACGATAGCCTTGCGCGGGCTTTGTATGAGGATAATAAGTCCTTGTAGTCATACATTGGACATGTTGCAAGATCCATGGTTCCATGCAACATAGACAACTGGAGGTTCGTTCCAAAGGATATCAAAGATAAGATCTGGGAAGAGATACTGCACGAAAGACGAGAGAACCAATTTCAAAGGCCTTGGTTGAGAACCTAAAAGAAAAGACTGAAGAAGTGTCTAGTTTGAGGGCTGAAGTGGACAGATTGAAAGCTGAACTTGCTGCAAAAAATGAAGCAAAAAGCCCGACTACTTCATCAAAGAAATCGTCAAACATGGCCAATCCAGTGCTGGACACAAACCAAGTGGGACTGGATGACTGTGATGCTCCAAAGCCAATGGTAATTCACCGTTATACCCTTTAGGATGACGATATATTTTGTTAATTTGGTGAAATGGCCGAAAAATTGATCTTAAACAGAATTTTAAGAAGGCAAAAAGCAACTTTATGGAAGACTTTCTCCGTGAAGGAGTTTCTGGATTGCTGAAGGTTATTTATGTAAAATATTACACCACTGCATTCCTGTATGTATGTAGGCACTTGTATACATTCTTTCTTCCTCTTGCTGTTTTAATTGCATACATTCTTGACAGAGCAAACAAATCATTGAAGTCACGAGATATCCGTGGGGAAAGATGGAGTGGTTGGCGGTCCAAAGGCGAAGGTTACTTATAATTTTAATTACTTAAAGACTTTCAATATTTCATTCACTTTATAGCATCTACCTGATTTTAATCAACATATTTTTGTCAATAGAAGGGTAGGAAGTCCAAGGTCCTCCCAAAGACAAAAAGATGTTGAAGAAGCACTCCGAGATCCTAAGATCATTTGACTTTCTTATAAATATTAAGTCGATATATTATTTCCTCATATGTACATCAAAGCTAATTCTTACCTTATTGTTCTTTCAAGGGGAAAAAGAACAAGTGAAAGTAAGACAACCTATTAGCAAATTAGATGAGGTCGATCCACGTGAAATAGAGGTTTTCAACTCTAGAGTTTTCATTATCCATGCCATTTTTTATTATATGATCCTATGTTTAATTCTCATCGTATGATACTGTTTAGGGGAGATCTTGCACTCTGGCCAAAGGACAAGTTGACCATATTATTGCATATGGACAGTAGTGTCGGTTGGAGGGCCGCATGTGTTGATCCATACTGTACCAATTGGCAAAGACAACTGGAAAGTGTCTATTGACGGTGTCGTCGAGGATGGGTATGATGAGGATCTCCCTGTTCCCATTAAAAATGGTCCACTAACTATTGCGGATGCCCTTGGCGCTATCGTTGCTTGGCCAAAAGACATGGTAATTCTAGCCAGTTCAGAGGTAATTCTCTCATATAATGGGTATATAGATGTTTTGTATATTAAGAATAGATAGTTAGAACATTATGGCTTACATTAATTAAATATTGTGCAGGAGAAGGTTGATTCTCCCCAGAAAGAAGAAGCTGCTCATGCACTCATCGATCTAACTAATGCTCATGAAGATCCACTTGAGTTGAATCAGGTTGGGAAGAAAATCAAGTCGGGAAAGAAGGATGATGATGTTGTTCGATCGAAGTTGAAGGAAATAGAGAGATCATTACCCATGGCTTGCAAGTTTGTATATTCTCACGCTGATAGATTCATGACCAATGATACTTCCTTGCGCGTTGTACTTGATGAGGCAATGTTTGGAGGGAAAAAAATAGTCTGGCTGTCGAGAAATCAAATCTTTGACTTCATGGAAATGAAAGCAATTGGTGGTATGCATATATTGGCTTATATGGGGTAAGATCTGTATAACATAATACAATTGCATCTTATGTTTTTTCCTCTCTTATTATGTATCTCTGGTAGACCTATGGCCTTGATACAATTGTAATCGTATGGCCTAATGCAGTAAGCTCTTAAATAACTTGAATGCGAAAAATCATCTGTATTCTTTTTGCTTCGTGGATCCTGGGTGCGTGGATCATGCTTTAGAGAAGAGTGTGCAGGAAAAACACATCATTGCTCGCTTGATGGCATCACTGAGGGACTGCATTTGCCTCATCCCATATAACAATGGGTAAATAATACTATTTCTATTATGATAATGCATATTATATTATCATGTGACATTATTAATGCTTCTTTACCAATTACGCAGTAACCATTGGATCCTGACTGTGGTCAATGATGACAAGAACATGGTCTACCTGATTGATCCCCTTGGCAATAGAACTCGATTAGATGGTTGGAAGAATACTGTGATCAGGTATATATATATATATATAAGTAGCAGGCTAGCAGCATATATGCTGATTCTTTTCTTGAAGATTCATTAATGTTCCAAAGGTATAATTCTTCTATTTTTAAATGTAGCGCTGTGAAAACCATCAATGCATCCAGAGGATATAATAAGGCTCCGGGTTATAAGCAAATCACTGTAAGTGTATGGAGATATCATTTTGCGAACTATATATATATATATATTCATACCAAACCTAAGGGTCTAATTGTAATATTTCTGGATATTTGCTGTAATTACCCTAAACCTCAGGGGTACTTTTTATTATTTTTAAACTTTTCTGAAAAGCAGCCATATAAGGAAACCCTACTTCTGACCTTATTCCGTCAACTGGAAATAACCAGAAAAAAAAAAGTTATTTGGATATTATGTTCATTCCAAGTTTGCAGCATGTGACATACTCGGAAGAAAAAAAATGACAATAAAATGCCACTTACACAACTTTTCGCACGAGTGAATATATATATATATATATATATATATATATATATATATATATATATATATATATATATATATATATATATATTTGACATCCGATTCATGGCTTTTAAATTTCATAGAGGCAATCAAACAAGAACTATCCTCCCTTCATCATGGATTTTGTGTCCTCCGCTACATCAAAGAGATTGTTGAAAGCGAAGATCCACAGCTTGAGAAGATGGTAATTTTCATTGTCATCCTTTTCTATTATATGATTTCCAGAAGATGGTAATTTCCACATCTAGTCTGTTTTGGTACTGAAATTTTTTGATGTTGATGCATCTTTTATGAATGTACTTTATCTATTTTTTTTGTTTCAATGTGATTTGATCAAGATCCTGGTTCACCAAAGACCAATACTACACTCGGGAGCGAGATGATGAAGTTAGGAACGAGTGGAGCGAGTTTGTCTACACGTTTGTTGATGGTGCTTAGGCTCGCTTCATTGTCAGGAAGTTCTTTCTCTAGTTTCAGTTCAGTACTATATATGTATGGTCGGGTACTCAGGTGATGATGGTGAATGTCTGTTGGTATAGTTAGATCAGAACATGTCGTTTCATTGGGTAAATATGGTGAATGTTTGGTTGATGTATGCAATCTATTATCTAGACCTATGCATGTGTCTCGTAGACATTATGGAAGTTTATTTGATGTTGGCATATTATAGTTATGCCCAATGCAAACTTGTGAATCACGCGAATCTGAATATTTGGCATTTTTGTACGACAATCCGCCGTTTATAGATGAAAGTGTGGTTTATTACTATTATCAATGCTTATAATCTTGTGTTATTGAATTGGGATCTTGTGATTTGAGTTTGTTGGATTTTTAATGAGGTTGATTGATGTATTTGAGGTTGTGTTGTTGAGATCTTGTGAATTGAGGTTTTTTATTGGATGGATCATTTTTTTGTACAACAGGGATTCTATATTTACAAATTGAAAAGAAATATGCAATGTGGTTATTTACTTCGGATAAAAAACGAAGTCAGAGATATATAATTAGCAACACAAAATAGAATAAGCGAAGTAAAAAGGAGTGTAATGCTTCGGCTAAATAAATAAAAGTGAAGTCAATGTGGTATCTTTAACTTCGTTATCGATAAATAAGCGAAGTCGATAACATCATTTAACTTCATCTGTATATATTTTACCGAAGTGAATAGGAAATATACACTTCAGCGATTATAAAATAAGTGAAGTGGAAGGACCTTTTTTACTTCGCAAACCCCCATATTCGGGTTCTAAAAACCGATATAGACTTCGGTTATTACGATATTAGACTTCGCATAATCAGCGAAGTCTAAAGTATACCTTTAACTACACGAATATAGACTTCGGTAATTATAACATTTTTACTTCGGATATTATCCGAAGTCTTTGACGTTTATTCTTATAGTGTTAGTGAACGTCGATATGTGTGAGTTTTGGGCATTCTGGCCTATTGGATTTTTGAAAAACTTGAGTATCTTAGAAAAATAAATTTCGAGACATACTTTTCAAATGAGTTATTTTCTTGTGGTACATCCTAGGTGCCACAATATATTTCAAAAATTTTCTACTTCGAGGACCAAAATGCTTTGAGATATTTTCAATGTTTTAGAAACACTTTTATTTAGACCCGAGGGTCGAATATTTTGAAAGTTTTCACTAAGAGAAAGTGTCCTCATTTTTATCAAATGCGAAATGGTTCTCCAAAGTCTCGATAACGATGTTTCACGTTTGTATTTTTTTGAAAGGTGATACTCAAGATCAACCGGTATTCTTAAAATTATTTTCAAAATGAGGTTTTCGTTTTTAAAACTTATCCATTCCCGTTTGAGGGCTGGGTATGTATGTATGATGTTTGCATTGTCATTTTGATGTTTGCTCCCGAGTATGATCGAATTGGCGGTGTGAGCGTTGAGTCGCTTTCCACACATTAGTTGTGCTAGCCCCCTGCGAGAGGCGGGATGTTGGTGTTGAATGTTGTCGCCTCGTGGTGATTTCTGCGTTGTCGCGTATGTGCGAGCTGTTAGAGCTTGGTTTGGTATGACCGTGTGCATCGGTGATGGTTCCGTTATGTGTCGGTTGTTTAATGTCTTGTTACCTTGCTCCCGTTTTTGTGAATTTTGTGGACGGGGTCGGAGGTAATACCCGTACTATTTTGACTTCGGTATTTTCTCTTTCTCCAGTCTATCGATTCGCTCATGTTTGTTGATACTTTATGAACTTGTTCGGTATTTCAGTTTCATCATCCGAACGAGCTGTGATCTTGTTTCGAGTCGATCTGGTTATCGCTGTGACTTTTTCGAGTTCGGTTCGATTCTTGTGAACCTTGTTCGGGAGTAACATCATTTGGTTCTACTAGTTCTTTTATTCGAAGCGGATCGGATTTTGAACTTCTGTATATTCTACTTTGTCGACTCATTTATGTTCGTTGACATTTCTGAGCTTGTCTTGCCCCTTGTTTTTGTTTATCGAACAAGTGTGGTATCGTTTCGGAATAACTCGTTTGTCGTTGTGACTTTTCAATCGCTATTCCCTTTCCTGTGGATCTTATGGGAATGCATGTCTTGTAGTTCTCACCAGATCATCCTGGGAGTTGTTGTTCGAATTCTATTATCCTTCGTGTTTCGGACATGATTGTTCGATTTTTTGTTGTCTCGGTCGTTTGTTTGTTCGGTTTTTGTCCTCGTTTCGTGATTGTTGAGCATTCAGGCTCCTTCCTAATTTCCTTAAGTTCGGGAAATTAGTCTCGTTTTCGATCTTCCAACCCTTGGGCGGTGGAATTTCGTATTTCTTCAACGTTTGGCTCGCGTCTGGATTGATGAACCGTTGGGTTGGTCAATCGTATTGATTTTCGTTCGTTGTGTTTTGTGATTGTTCGGATAATTGACTTGATTGTATTATCCATTTGATGACGCTTGTCACTTGTTGGTTTTATTATATCCCTAACGGCGACGTTGTGTTGGTCGTCGTGGAGTGTGTTTTCACGCCGTATATTCCTTTGCGTTGCTTGTAACGTTTCACCGATGGGCGTAAGTTACGTGTTTCCTTGCGTATCTCGTTGAGTTTTTTTGGCGGGATATTGCTTCTCCCTACTTGTTTTAAGTATTGGGACGAAACTTCTTTTAAGGAGGGTAGAATGTAATATCCGCAATTTTCGATTTTCGGTAAATTTCTTTTTTTGTCCGGAGTCCGTTTTGACGACTCTCTCATGACCGTTTCGTCATTTCGACAATGATTAATTCTGCACTTTTTGTCATCCGACTTCTTTTCGGTATCGTTTTGTTGAGTTCCGAGCTTTTTAGCGACTTTTCCGCACTTGAGTTCGATTCTTGCGAATCTCATCCGAAACTGTTGTTTCGAGTTTCTCGTAAGTTCATTTAATGTTATTATTCATGTTGCGAGCTTTGGTTTGGTGTTTCGATCGCGTATCGTGATTTTCGGACGTTTTGAGCCATTTTCGTAATTTCCCAAAGTTTTGGGTAATTACTTCCGTTGTTGAATTCCGAGCCTTCGGGTGGTCTTGTGTGTTCTCTTAGCCCTTAGATTCGTCTTTGCGAGTACGTCATAACCGTATCATCGATTCGTATTCGGGTTCGGGTTTTGGGGTCGTTCGGGCCGTCGGAGTTGGCCCCGGCCGAGTCATGGCCGGGCAACCTGGGCCCAGGCCGGCACTGGCTGAGTCACGGACGGTAGTGCTCGGCAGCTTCTGGCCGAGCAGTCCGTGGGCCGCGGCACATGCTGGCAGGGCCGCGGCACACTCTGTGGCATTTTTCGGCCAACCCGACTGTACCGGGTGCCGCGGCACACGCAGGCCGTGCCGCGGCACACTGCCGACCACTGGGAGCCATTTTTGGGCCTGTGCCGCGGCACACTCATTGCCGCGGCACCTTTGTGCGTATTTATGGCCCTGCACACGGTTTTTTGGCCATTTTTCTCCTTCTTCTCCTTCTCTTCCGCGGCTGAGGGTGATCTTACCATGGAGCCATGTTGTTTAACAACAAATCCATGAAGTTCTTGAGTTCATATCATCAATCAATCATCCGTTATCATCCTTTGATCCAGCGAATCAAGGTAACCTTCCTTAGAACCCTAATTTCGTGAATTTGGGGGTTTTTGCGTTTTTGTCCGATTCGTTCCGTATTATTGATTAATTCATGATGGATATCTCTTGTGTTTAAAATCATTTAATCCATTGTTCTTCATCGAATCGAAGTATATTTCTTGATTTCCTTCAAATCGACTTTTTGGGGGATTTATCCTCGATCTTGTTTTTCATCCGTTTTTGATGGATCGATTATGGTTAACTGATGTTGTTAAACATATTCTATGGATTGTATATCCGTATTTCAACTTGGAATTCCATTTTCGTGTTTTGTCGGGACCAATCGTGTTCTTGGCCGTTTTGGGGAAAATCCTTGAATTTTCGTCATTCGTTCCTTGAATTCAGCGGCTTTGGGTCGTACTTTGGAATTCATTTTCATTGTTATTGTGTTCGTTCGTAGTTCATTGTTGTGGATTGTCGTTCGGTGGATTCGGCGAGTTCGTAGTCGGTTCGTGCCAACCTACTTCGGTCGATTCTTCGCGTTATTCTTATTCGAGGCAAGTACCTTGCCCATACTTTTCTTATTTTATGGATATGATGATCGGTGATCGTCTTGGTGTGTTTGTTTGGTTGTTTTAAATGAAGTTTCAAAAGATTTCGGTTTGGCCTCGTTAAATGCTCTCTTTCAAAACGCGTGTGTGTTTTGTAAACGTTGTGTTTTGGGAATTGATTATTTTGAACGTTGAAGGCTTTGATGATATTCCTATTGTTTAAAGTTATGGAATTGTGTATTCCGTGTTTAATCTTGTTATTGTGTTTTGGAGAGTTGATAATGTTGTCAGATAAATGGCCATCTCTAGTAAGTATTCTTGATGAACTTACATTCTTAGCATATTAGTATTGCATGAGTAACGTGTGTGTGTGTATGCTCACTACGGGTTAGATCCGACAGGGTCTCGGTAGGGCTCCACGAAGCTGTGGAACCTCGAGCTTGCTTTTAACCACTGTGGGTTAGATCCAACGGGATCTCGGCAGGGATCCACGAAGCTGTGGGTCCGCGGTTAATTGTGGTGCATTTTACAATGTGATTTGGATTATTGGCATTTTCGGAAATGAGTCATTTTGAACGGTTTTCATGATTGCATGCATTGACTAAGTGTGTAAGAGGTAAGTTGTTCGTTTGGCCTACTTGGCTAGGATGGCTCTAGAGTATTTTGTTGTTTATGTTAAATCCTTTAATTGTGGATTTTGACGTTAGAAGACGAACCTTGTGGTCGTTCTTGTATACGGTGAGTTGATGAGATTTGGGGCTATAATCCCAATGGTTTTGTAAAAGTCATTTTACGGATTTGGGGCTAAAATCCCAACGGTTTGGTAAAGGTTGTTTTACGGAAAGTAAACCTTTGGGGCGGTGACCCCTTTTGTCCTTTGGATTTAGAAAAGTAGGATTTGATAATCCTAAATTATTTTCTATTAAAACTCTCGATGGCATTCTAAACCGTTTTATAAATTATTTCCATTGATTTATGATATTTCGATTTTGAAAGGTTTTCTCAAACTCTTGCCTCGGGAAGTACTTTTTGTTTCATTTGGATCTTTGAGGATTCCTGGTTATTGTTATTCGTGGAATGTGAATTGTATGGCTCGTATTTGCACTTTGTACTTGCACTAGCAAAACAGTGGAGTTTTGCTAACCCCCGAGTATTCGGGGGGTGGATGTCTATTTTTGCATTCAGGTTTTGGAGCATAACACAGGGTCGGCACGAAGGATGATGAAAGATGAACGATACTAATCACACGAGGATCCGTTGATGTCGTATTGGTCTAGTTGTATTTTCTTTTCCGCTGCAGTATCTTTTCCCCCGTTGTACGGGAGTTTATTGTATTTTGACCCCTGCGTGGGTATATGTTGTAATTGAGTTGTTTATTTTTTTTGAAAGACCAAATCGGTCTACTGAGTCATTTAGCCTAGAAGGCATTGTCGAGATGTCAGATGTTGTTACCAGCCTGGTAGATCTTCGAGGAGAGGGTCTACGGCGTGTAATATCCCTGAGTGGATTGGGGGTGTTACACACACAGATCGAAAAGGAGGGCTAAACAAACTGTACTCTATGTCGCGGCACAACATTACTGAGCCACGGCACACCTGAGCCCTGCGCCGCGGCACACGAAAGCTGAGCCGCGGCCCACAACAAAACGAACGAACAGGTAAAAAGGGACTGTACGCGGTGCCGCGGCACACTATACGGAATTCGAACAGCCAGGTACCTTATGACCCGCATTCGGCCGGCCACCCCTGGTACGCTTCCTTTCTTCCTTCCCTTTCCCCTTGCGCGCGATCGGCCGAGTTTTCTTCTCGTGTTCTTCTTGCGATTTTTCTTGCACTTTTGACAAACCAAGCAAGGTATGTTCAAATCTCTATTCTCTACTTGTTCTATGAATTTAAATTTGAAGTTGTTTTATGCATTTGAGGATTGAATATATTTATTTTCCTTCAAAAGTCTATGATGGTTTAGTGAATAACATGATGGTTTTGATCGAATTTCCATGGTTATTTTGGAATATGAATGAATTGAGTATGTAGTTTTGATGGTGAATGATTCGTGTTGTTATTCTTGGGGAATGAATCGAGCTATTACCATGTTTGTTCTTCAAGTAAACTCTTGCCCTTTAGGTGTTCAATGAAATGTCTAAATGAAAAATTTTCTTTGTTAAAGCAATATTTTGAATCTTTGTGCAACGTATTCGTTCTGGAATTACAGCAACCCCAACCCGTACGTCCAGTTTATACGTTATAGTTAAATTTCATTTTTCTCTCACGGATGTGCTATCTTGTTAAATTCTTAATTACGGCTGGATATCCTTAGCCGAGTGATGATTATTCTCGTTATTTGTTGAGTAAATAACCTTCGGTGTTTAAATTTTTTCAGGACTGATTATGGCTAGGACTAAGAAGCTGAACAAGAGGGCCATGACTCAGTCATCCCCCACTCAAGGGGAAACCTCTCGTAGTCGTGCCGAGTCGGAGGGGCACCAGTTTTCTGACCCTGAGATCCACAAAATCTTCAATGAGAAGATTCGGCCGCGACCTCTTATCCCGGAGAGGGGATTTACTCCAGCCCCCCAAGACGGGGAACTGCTTATGATGATAGACGAGATGGGGTGGGACCGATTTGCTGCACCCCCCGAGCCAGCGGTGATATCGATAGTGCAGGAGTTTTATGCCAGCGCGCTATTGAAGCATATTCGAGCAGCCGGATGTTGCAAAGAATGACACTCGGACTCAGGTCGATGTCCGAGGTGTTACAGTTGATTTTTCCACAGCTGCTATTCGGAGGTTGTTTGGTCTTTCGGTGGTAGATGAGTCGGCTTATGACCGAGTTATGACTAGCCTCACGAAGGAGGCTCTGCTCGAGACTATCACGCAGCCCGACTCCGACTGGGAGCAGCGCGCACCGGGTTCTTCCACTTTCCATTTCAAGAGCTCGCGCCTCAGTCTGCTCGGGCGTGCCTGGCTATATTTTATTTGCGCCCGTATAGACCCCACATCTCAGATCCGCACTGTCTTTCTCTCCCGCGCCCGGACACTATATGCTATCACATCCGGGCTGCGTTTCGATGTGGCCCCTCTTTTGGTTCGTTCTATATTACAGTGCATTCAGGGAGGGGCCAAGACGGGGTTGAAGCACCCATCTCTTATCTGTGCTCTGTGCCGGCAGTCGGGGCTGACGTGGTCGGACGACGAGCCGATGCTTGCTCCCCAGGCCCCGATCGACCACCGCATCATCTCACATTTTGACCAGTGGGGAGGAGCGCCGGCGCATGCTCGGGGGAGAGGATTTCTACTGGATGAGGCCCACGAGGGATCCCCCGAGCCTCTTTTGCTGACACAGGGGCATGCAGATGCCGGCCCGCCGCCCAACAGAGAGAGATTGCAGGAGATGTTTGACGGGTTGAGGGAGGATATGAGGAGAGAGGGAGAGGAGACTAGGAAAGAGAGAGAGGTTATGAGAGAGGATATGAGGAGAGAGAGATGAGATGAGGAGAGAGAGAGAGATGAGATGAGGAGAGAGAGGGAGAGTATGCTGGCTGCCATGCGAGAGGAGCAGCGGACGGAGCGAGAGAGCGTTATTGCTGCCGTCAGAGCTGAGATGCGAAAGCAGGCCCGCCGGGCCAACCGGCGTGAGGCGAGGCATCTGGCAGCGAGGGACGCCTACCATCAGGAGCACCTTGCCGCTTGTACGGCCCATATCATGCACCAAGACGGGCCATTTATTGCACCTGCTCGGCCATCCACACCACCCTCTTCACCAGATGATGCCGGCACCAGCTCGTGAGAGGACTGGAGGGGAGTACTTGACCTTTTATTCTATTGCTTATTATATTTTGTCCATTGAGGTCAATGTACGTCCTAAGTTTGGGGGGGTTTACTTTCTGTTGCTACATTCATTGCTCTACTGTTTTTGTTGCACTTTTCATTACTTTGCGTTAATTTTTTTCGATAGCCTTGCTTGTCTTGATTTTACTCTATTCGTGAATTTTTCGTGCTTCTATTTGTGAAATACTGATGTTACGACACTGTTTTTCTCTCTGAAGAAACGGTCGAGTTTTAGTCGAGTTGTATTCAATGATTTCTGTTTCTGCTTGGTATTCATTTAGGTCCGAAATTTTTCTCGTGATTGTAGAGGTCTTGGCAGATAAGAGAGGACACATACGTGTTTTAAAATCACCATCGATACGTCTGGTTACATTTTTTCGGTTAGCTAGTCGTCCAGTACATAAGTCGTGTTGGCACTTAGATTGAGTTTAGAGTCGGTCAGTTTTTCCCAAAAGTCGAGATATTTTTGTTCTATGATGGGAAGTCTAGTAACCGGGGGTATTCACGTGACCCGTTGTTTACTCTCGCGTAAAACAACGACCCTGATTAGACTAGTGATTTAGAAATTTCACATATGCCGATGATAGGGAGCCTAGTAACCAGGGGTATTCACGTGACCCGTTGTTTACTCTCGCGTAAAACGGCGACCTTGATTCGGACATGCGGGAATTTTATATTCGAGTTGTTTCTCCGCTGTAAAAGGGAACTTAGTAACTAGAAGCATTCATGTGCCCCATGAGTGTCTTTTACGTCAAACGGTTTCCCAATACATGAGAATGGAAGTTCCACCCTAGGATTGTCCCGATGAAACATCCCAAGATCCGAACGTAGTGGTCAACTCGAATCAATTTCTTGAGCATATATATATAAGGGAATACTGTCCGAGGATTATTTTTATGAAACTCGTGAAAATTTTGCCATTAGACTGTGGAACGGGGCGAACTAGCTTGTTTATTTTAACCTTTCATATTGACGATCGATTTGATTCACGTTTGTTAATCTTTGAGCTTGATTTTCTTCATGAACGAGTAATTAGGACCGAACTTGGTTACTTTGTAGAATCAGTGTTCTGAGTGTAGCTCACTATTACGATACTCGTATTTTTCAGAGAGAATTTGAGGAAAGTATTGATTAGGTAGAGCACGATGAGTTGCACGATTATTCACGACATTCTTTTATTGAAATTAATTCTTTTTTTGCTTGAGGACAAGCAAAGACTTAAGTTTGGGGGTATTTGTTAGGCGTATTTCTATACGCTTATTTATCATTATTTTGTATTATTTTGGAGAGTAAATTTGCTTAAATGAGCTCTTAAGGCCTTAATCTTATATGTTTGTCAGGTGATTGGACTCTGGAAGCTAAAACGAGGCGAAACGGGCGAAAATGGCAAATTTTGGCTGTGAGACGCGGCACAAGGAAGCAGTGCCGCGGCACAGGAAGGCAACCAGCGGGCACAAAGTAGACTGTACTCTGTGCCGCGGCACAGATGAATTAAAAGGCGCCTGTGCTTCCAAACAAGACAAGGTGCCGCGGCACAGATTTAGTGAGCCGCGGCACACTAGGCGGTTTTTGTATGCTCCGCGCGGATTTGGGCCGTTTCGAAGCCAGTTCTCGACCTACTTACACGGACGCAATTTGGAGACTGTGCAAAGCTATAAATAAGGGTTTAAGACCCTAATCCAAAGGAATCTTTTTGGATCTTTTGATCTTGGGAATTAAAGAATCTTGGTGAGACGGCAGAAGAGGAAGAGAAGCAGAAGACTTCAAGGGCAGAGGGCGGAAGCCGAAGAACGGAGGAATCCGAGCTTCATCTGCGTTTGATTTTAATGTTTTCATTCATTTATTCTGTATTTTCATTTATTAGCATGTCAGGCTAAAACCCTAATCTAGGATTTTGATTAAACCTACGTTTTGACGGATTTGCTTGAGATTATCTAATTAATTACCTTTTTGTTGAGTTTTCCCAATCGTGTTTAATGCTTTCAATTATATGGCCAATAGTTGTATTGTTTAATCATTCAATTCGAATCGGGAGAGGAGAATTGGTGAGGAACTATTGGTGAGGACCGTTTTATTCTGTGAGATAGGAATATACTCATAGGAACTACGTGGCATTTTGGAGATTTTATGCTTTTTGCCTATTGACGAACTAATTCACCTAGGGATAGAGTGCGTTATTCGCCTTTAGAAAAATCTATTGACCTCGGGAGAGGCGGTAGAATATATTAGCAATCTTCGCCTTCAATAAATTGGGAAAATTATTAACTTCAGATAATCGAGAGTAAATTCGGATAAACTGAGGTGGATTCAGAATCCTAGACTTACTTATCATTTGATTTTCTTTCGTGAAGCGATCATATTTACTATTTAGTCCTTTATTAATTCTTTTAGTAATTAATTGCAAACCCAAAGTTCGATTGTTCGAATAAAACTGGAATACATAAAAATCGATAGTGATTTAGTCCTCGTGGGAATGATACTCACTCATCACTTTATTACTTGTATACGATAACGTACACTTGCGTTCAACAAATATCGCAACACATATCACTGGTCGAATAAAAAACTCATCCATGGAACAGTTATTATCTCTCGTGCAGTGTTTTCGTGTTTTTTTGTCGAAGGGATATTATATTATCATTTGTTGCCAAATGAACCAATGCCATCAATAGCAATGCTTTGGGTACGCCTAATTGATGATCCACATGGTGATTTGATTGCCATGGTGTCCAGTATTTGATTACCGAATTCTTGTGGTTACTTGATTTCTCTTACTATGTAGTTTAGGTCATTGCATTTAATTTGCATGCGAATAAAAGGACCACTCATGGAATACTTATTGTGTCTCGTGCCTTTTTGTTTAAGTCATCAAAGGAATTTGTAATTGGCTACTGAATGGAACAGTTCATCAATGCCGTCAATAGTTATCCGTCGGTTATTTGGTTATTTGATGACACTCTAGTTAGTTCAATGACTCATAGGTATCAAATGTATGGACACTTTCCTTTTTTTCTCATACTACATGCATTTTCTTATTTCGTTCAAAGTATGGGCTGAAGCATTAATCATTTTGGTTCTTTAAACCCCCCCCCCCCCCACACACACACAGAGAGAGAGAGAAACATTTTTTCTCTTTCTGTATATTTGGGGAGGACGGGATGGTCACTTCATGCTGGAAAATGCCGGAATACGGGAATAGCATTGTTAATTAACTAGCTGACATAGAGGATGTGAAAATAAATGTTCCTTAGCATGTTCAGGTTGCTGGTCCCCTTGATCATAAGCCAGAGGAGAATATTGTGGGAAATGCACAGTTTCGCTGGCAAAGGTTTTGAATCCTATTTACAACACATTTCATGTTTCCCGCTTCTTTTCCTGATAATACTCAAACAATTCTTTTTTTGTTTATTGTAGTGATGTTGATGATCCGCACACATTCCTTGATCTCTTTGTTTCAAGCGCAGAACTATAAGGACCATTTCTTACAAGAACCTATTATCTGCTGCATAGTAACAAATATCAGTTCTAAATACTTTCTTTATCTGTATTATAATATATATTATATATTAGTTATATATATATATATTATAATATATATATGATCTGATTTACACATATTATATATTAGTTATATATTAATGTAAAATATATATGCGGTCAGATTTTTCTGCCTATTTTTAACAAACTGGTCATGAAATGATTTTAGTTCTTTAGGAAAATGGAAGGGTGATTCTGCTTATTTCTTGACCTGTATGATAGAAGATAACTGATGAAGATAATTCTGCTTATTCTACTGATATTGGAGAATTTTGTGCAACGATATCAAGTGATCAAGATGATAATGGCACTCCTATGACTCAAGGCGGCACCACTTATCAGTTATTTCAATATGTAACTTTCGATCACTTGTATTTAGACTTATTAATTTTGTACTTTTTAAGTTTTGGTGGTGTTGCTTGGTTTGTATTTTGTATTTGGTATTGGCATCCTTGTTGGTTTTTGGCTGCCTTGGTTTATTTTGGATGGATTGATGTAAAAATAAAATAGTTATTTCAAAATATTTGTATGAAGTGTTGCCTTTTACTTTAGCTGGTGTTGTATTTATAAAAGTAGTATTACGAAACAAAAAAATTGCTGATGTGGCATAGATGTGGGGCCCATTGCTGACGCGGCACAAAGGCAGAGACCATTGATGATGTGGCATAAATGTGGACCCCATTGGTGACGTAGCATCAAGATGGGACCCATTGGTGACGCGGCACAAAGGTGGGACCCACTGATGATGTGGCACATGTGGACCCTATGTTCTGGTTTTTTTTTAAATCCTAGGCAACATCGTTTGTTGTTGCCTTACTTGGTTATATTGTTGCATTATAGGCATAATACAATATTTTTCCGTTGTTGCAATAGAGACTAGAAGTGTTGCCTTAGGTGTCAAAAGCAACGGCCATATTGGCAACAAGAGTTTGGTGTTGCCTTTGGCCTAAGGCAACACTTTTCCTGTCTTCTGCAACAATAAACAGGCATTGCCTATGAGCACTTATGGCGTAGTGTTTCTCTTCTAAATGAACTTGATATCTTAGGGGCTATTATCGATGCAGAAACGCAGGTCGATATCATCCTAGGCAGCATACCTAGGCATTTTGAGCAATTCCGCCTAAACTACAATATGAATCGTAGGGAATATACTCTGGCAGAATTGCTGACAGAACTTCAAGCTACGGAAGGACTCTTCAGACAAGGGTATCAATGTAATACCGAAATTTCTACTACTGTTGTTTAATGTTATTTTATCCGAGTTATGCTATACAGTGTGGAATTTGTACAGTATGGATAAAATAAATGAAGGACTGAGACATCTGTATTGGTATAATTGTCGTACTTGTTCGACAATTGTATTTGAGGATATAGTGTGTTGTGTATATGTATTCGGTATATTGAATCGATGAGCAAAATCAGTGTAAATGGCTAAGTATAGCCTTATTAGTGCATGCTAATATTCAAGCATAGCGCACGCTATCGTGCAGGTTTAGCGCACGCTAAAGGCAAAGGATAGCGCACGCTAGTGAAGAACAGACCATAGGGAATCTACGTGTGGACCCGGCTACTTTCGGCCCATGTTCCGATAAGGTCAACGAATGTTTTGCTACGAAGGATTAGCGCACGCTAATGTATATGGTTAGCGCACGCTAATCAGATCGGTCCAAAGGAATCTTGGCTTTGTCAGGTTACTTTCGGCATGTGGGGGAACAGGCATCTTCGGGGTAGGTGCAGACTATAGCAAGTCAACTATGAGTAGCGCACGCTATGGTCGAACACTTGCGTATGCTAAATAGGGGGCGTTTACGTACGCTATTGCATGGGCATTGCGTACGTAAATCATTGTACGAAGTAAGGCAGTAGCCCGTGGACCTCGATAGCGCACGCTAACAAGGTAATTTAGCGCACGCTAAAGCATGTAACGTACGCTAAATGAAGATGTTAGCGCACGTTAATAATGTACAATGTATATGTGCAGTTGGCCATTATTCTCCATTTTTGTCCATTCCTTCCTTGCAACCGATAGAGAGAGTTCTTAGAGAGATGTTTGAGGATCCAAACACTGGATTAGGGTGGAGTTAATCATCTATAACAACATTTGAAGCTTGGAAGTGATTGAGAACGGATTCAACCTTGAGATTCAATCCATTCCTTCAAAGAGGTAATTACTCTTCACATTTGGATTTCGTCTTGGATTGAATATTAATGTTCTTGAGTTGATGATTATCATATAAACAAGTTTATAAGCATGATTATGAAATGGATTACCGGATTATGATGATGTTGTTGTTGATATATGGATATTGATATGATTCTTGTGGTTTGAATTGTGTTGTTCGTCTTCTTGAGATAAGTTGTTTAATCCTCCTCCTCATTTCGGGACGATTGTTTACATGTTAAAAGATATCGGATTACGTTGTTTTGATGACTATGAACATGGTTTCAAATCACTTGGTGTTCTTGAAGAACTTCTTGATGAATATACCATAGCAAGACGATTGTATGTTGAATTATCGGTGTTTTTAGATATGAAGATGAAATGTTCATATCTAGGATTAAGTCCTGTTGATTGATGATTGATTAATGGTATATATCATGTGAGTATGATAATGAGATTGTATCTGGAAAGATTGTGACTCATCTTGGAATATGATTTCCTTTACATTTGTATCCATAATCGCAAGGTGTTAAGTCGATACTTGTAAGGCATGCAATTGTATAACATTAGCGCACGCTAGCTGAACTGGCTAACGCACGCAAACTGAAATAACTTAGCGCACGCTACGATATATGATTAACGTGCGCTAAGTGGACAGGCAGTGTAGTATATCGTGTTGTGGTTATGAATTCGTGCTGGTTTGAGTTGGATTATTCGGATTATGTTTAACCGAGATATTGTAGAACCGTTGGGTTTGTTGATTGGTTATATCGGTTGTTGATTATTATCGAATATGTGTTAATTGATTACTTCAATAGGTTGTGATCATTGATCATTGGTTATAATCGTCGACTAGAAAGTATGTTGCGGTCGTGTTCGAGAACATTCGTGAATCGCTTTGGCCGAGGCTGAGGAGCTTGTAGACGATGACAAGGAAATGGTAACAGCTTCATCATCGTCGTGTCGGTATCGAGGCAAGTATTACTTGCACAGGTTATAATATTTAATGAATGGTTTCGATTTCATTCGTTTATAATTCATATAGCAATGATTATAATTGTGAACACTGGAGATTCGGGATTATATGTTGTTTTCAGATTTTAGGAATTTAAATCATAATGTATATGATTTACTTTTGTTATTGGTATACTTGGATATCGAGGATACATTGTGTTATAGCCGAAGACACGAATTATCTATCGTCCGTGACATTTTGGACCGTCGAATATTGAGGATAATTGTTGGTGATGGTTTTGACATCGAGATTGCTCTCGAAGGACTCGGGGCAAGTAATATATCATTTTTGTCATTTTGTGTTGATCATGTTGTGATTCATTTGTGTATTGTTGTTGTCGTGCATTGTGTATTGTTGTTTTCTGCAGTTGTGCATTGTTGTCATATGTCCACCATGCGTTGGTCCGACGGGATCATCATAGGAATCTATAGCTGTGTGCGCTGGATCGTTGGATAGGTAATTCCACCATGCGTTGGTCCGACGGGATCATCATGAGAATCTATAGCTATGTGCGCTGGATCATTGGATTACCATGTGTTGTTATTGTGCATATGTATATTATGGGTTATCCATAGGTATACATTGTTGTTATTGATGTGAGCATATTGACGTTGTCATATGAGTATGCATTTGTAGGTCTTGCGTTAGGACCATGTCCATATGTTGTATTGATCTGATCTCGGATTAGACTGGCATGATTGTCGTGGCATTACATATCTTGAGGTATGTTCCGTATTTCTTTTGGTATTTGTATTTGATGGACAATCGATTATCATGTTGGAGTTTGATGATGTTATCCTATGGATCGAAGTGGTCAGAGCTAGTATATTGTCGTATTACGAGTTATGATGATGTTTTGAGAATCTTGGTTATTGCTTGAGGTACCATATGGATATTATGTTTGAGTTTATTGATTAATCGAGATTTCGAGATGTGAAATGTGATAATGGTTAGTTTGATGAGAATTATTACGAGTTTGGTAAAGTTATGGCGTTAAGATTACATTGGTCGTATTCTTACTTAGTATTTTCATTGGTATGTAATTATTGACGCGATGTGATTGTTATCATTATTGGATATTGTGGCTGACCCCGTCGTGGGCTTTCTTTTTAGGTTCTTTGGATATCGAGCTTGTAGCGGTCGTGAAGAGATGAGCTTCCCGGAGGATACTGGCTATGGCATGTTTTTGTGGATCGAGTATTTTGATTATATGTTGTATTTTGCTGCTCGAGTATTTTTAACTGTTGTCTTCTCCGCTGCGTGAGTATTCTTAAATGCCCTTTTGGTTTTTGGCAACTTAAGTTATTTTGGAAAATCGTGTTCTAAACTATTGAGTTTCGGCTATTTGGCCTTGTCCTTTCAAACGAGATTTTTACGATGGTTTTGTTAAATGGATTTTATTAAGTTTTTGAATATTTTTAAAAAATACACTATAAGAATAAATGTCAAAGGCTTCGGATAATATCTGAAGTAAAAACGTTATAATTACCGAAGTCTATGTTCGTGTAGTAAAAGTTATACTTTAGACTTTGCTTTTTATACGAAGTCTAATATCCTAATAACCGAAGTCTATCTCGGTTTTTTTTTCTAATTATGATCCAAATGTGGGGAGTAAGTGAAGTAAACGAATGCCTTTAACTTCGGTTATTTTATAATTGGCGTAGTAAATAAAGAACTTTTTACTTCAGTTATTGTATAATATATATTAGTATTTTCTGCATTAATATATATTAATATTTCACATTTTAAGTTAAAATTAATTGCCAAAATCTACAATCAACTACAACTAACCATCAACCACAAGAGCTCAATAAAATAAGAACCAACAATTTCATATCATCCCATCTTAAAAAAATAACATGCATTCCAACCAATTCAGAACCAGATACATATCATAACAAAGACAAAGAATGTGTAATAAGATTCTATCTATTTCATCATGAACACCACAAATAGGAAAAAAATAATTAAAAAAGATAATATACTTCGAAACGACAAAGTCTCCCTTCAGCACATCATTGCTTTTCATCAGACGATCATACTTCTTGTTCATGAAATCATCTTCTCATCAACTTTATTATTCAAATCATCAAAATCGGTACATGAAGCAAACAAATCCACATAATCACTTTGTTTTTTGTTTACCAAATCTTCTTCCCCAATAAAGAAATTACAAAGTTTTGCCTGAAAACCAAAATTATATTACCAACTAAAACATATTAGCATAATGTGTCGTAACACACATAATATAACATTATCAAACAGTCAAAAATAACTTCTACACAGTGTGATGAACCATAGAAATATTATGATCGGCACAATCCAAAATTTCGGCAGCACGTTGATCGATTAAAATGTTACTTTAAACAAAGGGTTTACATCACAGTTCTTCTTGATGATGTTTAGGTGGTCACTATAACTTCTTGATTATGTAAACTACTCCATTGTCACTATATCCAATAAACAAAGGGTTGCTTCCTCAATGATAGTGAAAAACCGATGTAAACTATTTCCATGGTGGACAAAAAAAAAGGTTCACAGAACCAAATACCAACCTTCCTCCAAGGACCAGCTTTCGTGGTTGATGGATTTTGATTGTCAGACTGCAAAACACACACACACATGTGCACACACGAACATAAGAAAAATGACACCAAATGCAAAATTAGTAGATAATATGTCTAAATGACAATGGAGAAAACATCTTCAAACTTTTCAAAGTTTTGCCTATCCAGTTCATCATTAACTTCTGGAATGAATGCAGCTTCATTTTGATACAACTTATCCCATTCAATGCCTTTGAACCACGGGTGACCCTGTGACATCGTTAAAATAGGTTAGAGTTCAAGGTTTATTATGAAATAAACTCTATTTTTAGATCAAATCAAACATATCACAAAACACCTTCAAAATGCTAATTCCAAAAAAGGCTCAAGCAAACGACCTTCAAAAGAAGGTCCATTCATATAGTTCATAGAATTTAGAGTTCTGTAATCTCATCCATATTTCCAAAAAACAGTACCGCATATATCATTAAGTTATAAAAACTAACATATATCAACATAACTTGATAAATTAAAGATAAAGTACCCCCTGCTAATTTGATATGCATCAACATAACTTCACATATACTAATATAACATCAACGATGTTCCTGCAATTTGATATGATAAGTAAATCTGTTAGTTATAAAGATGAAAGTTGAAACATCACTAACGCTCATCACATCGGCGTGACTCCAAATATCCAATCGGGTGACTATGGAATGGCAAGCAAGCAACTGCTTGGCCTTCCCGACATGATGAAGTATTTTTGAGGACTTTTCTCGGACACTATGCGTGCGACCGAAGAGAAAGTTTTAGCAGCATCAGGCATTGAATGTGTCTCTATGCTATATGAGAGACTCATTCCTGTGAGTTTACAATCTGTTCTTTTCTCTTATGTGTCTCTATGCTTTTCTGCTTTACACAATTAATTGAGAGTAAAAAAGACAGCAGCAGAGTACAGTTGAATGATGGAATATAACAAGCTTTAGGTGAGATATGAAGAAAGTGTCATAAAATATTTGATAGTTACACCTACTGAAAAGTGAAGACTTGGAAGGGCCAGAAAGAACGATCTAAGATCAAAATTTCCAGTAATTAGGCAAATAAACTTCTATTAATATCAATAAGAAATATTGGAACTTCTGGATATAATTGCAGGGAATATCAGATTCTCAATGATACTTATTTATCAGATGGGACTCATGCAGGACTATTGTCAATTTTGGTCACAGGTGATGATGACCATGAAGGAACTGCAAAAATAGGTTTTCTAGCATCTTGAAAAGGAGATAAAAATAAATAAATAATGCACTCTTCGTATAAATTAAAAGAGAAAATAAAAACAAACAATAAGAAATAGAAATCAAAGGAATCAATAGCAGCAGGTTCTTGGCTTGCATCATATACAATCGGGCGACTATGGAATGGCAAGCAAGCAATGGCCTGGCCTTCCCGATGTGATGAAGTATTTTTGAGGACTTTCCTCGAACACTATGTGTAAACCCTAGATTCTAATGTGTATTTTGAACATTGTGACATTGTATATGTTGTATTTGATCTGAGTATTATCCAGCGTATTTCATGACCCGGTGTTGTGGAGCGTATGATTTCATGAATGTGTTCAAAATTTGTAGTTTTTGCACTAGTAGCGCACGCTAACCACTAGGCGTAGCGTGCGATAATTGGGGTCCGTAGTGCACGCTGTGTATGAACCTTAGCGTGCGCTATACGTAGTCAACTTTATTATGACAGGGTGGTAGGTAAGATCAGCCTCGGATCTTGATCGGGACATGTCGGAATGAATCTGGACGGCTTTTCGAAAAGTCGACTGAACGATACTTAGCGGACGCTAATGTTATGAGGCTAGCGCACGCTAAGTCTAGTACAGTGAGTTCAGTGAACTTTCGTTCAGTCGTTAGTGCACGCTAAAGATAGTTGTTAGCGTACGCTAATCGTTGATTTTAGCGCACGTAAGGCTGTTTAGCGTACGCTATGCCAAGACCCGTCAGAGACAGTAGACTGATAGCCCGTTAGCGCACGCTATTTTGGGAGAGTAGCGCGCGCTAATAACCCTTTTTTATAAATAGGACAGCACCCACCTTCATTTTTCATTTTTCACCTTCAACCTTGGCCAAACTCCGAGTTCCTGAGATTTTCCCTCACCTCATATCACTTATACCACCTTATTAATCCAATTTTTGGAGAGCTTAGACGTTGGGGAATCGTGATCAAACTTCCGGTGAAGAGTTTCTTCAAGACTTTCATTGTTCTTCCATTTTTAAGGTATGTAAACTCTACACCAAGATGAGGATTTTGTTCTTTGTTAGATTATGAGCTTTTCGCAGAGGTTATGGAGTTTGTTTCGTCATGATGAATCCACCCCCATGATTAGGAAGGATTGTATTGGTTTAATTAAGGTTTCCTTTGATTATAGTTGAGCCATAATCTTTACCGAACTTAAAAGTGGAACCTTCTGAGATGAACACACCTTGTTATTTCTTTCGTAACACTCTTTTGATGAACATAGTGTTGAGGATTATCCCAGGATAAGATGAATCAAGGAAGTTGAATGTAAAGTGTGTTCAAGTATAATTCTTGCCTTAGATGAACTCGTTGTTAACCTTCTAAGATGATTAGAGCCATGAAAGGATTATTGGGGCAATCTTTTGAAATGAGGAATTTGATAAGAATAATTACCATGGGAGAACAAGAGTCGTAGAGACGTATTGACCTTGAAGTAGTTTGAACGTGATTATCTCATAATATTTCGATATAGCAACCGAACCGAGCATTTGAGTTAAGAATCGGAATTAGAGTTTGGATCATGGATATAATGATATGATGAATGTTCTTGGAATTGTAGATACCAACCTTGTGTCCCACTACAATCTCTTGAATTCGCAAGTCTTTTTCCAAGCGTAGTACTCGTCGGAAAATAGGACCGAGAACCGATTATCCGTTATTGATAATTCATTTATAACTTTAGACGTTCGGGACTCGTGCGTTAGTTTCGGGAGGTTTATTGAGTTCCTTGTTATTCCTTTGTACAAGGTTATCGATCGAGGGGCAGCGACCTTCGGACGAGTGACATTCATGGGAGTATTTAAATTCTTGCCATCTTGAGGCAAGTATCGTATTTTAAACTTGTTAATATTGTATTGTTGATCATGTGTACGATTTATTCATGTTGTTGAACATGAGATTAATTTCTTTGAGTTGTCATGGTATTTGTTATTGATTCCTTGATTGTTCACGTCGATGAACATGTTGATTTGCATATGTGTATGCATAATTGTACTGTTTATGTTGTAAATGATCCGAGGGGATCATGAGGATCTATGCTGAGGGCGCTGGATCGGATGT
Organism: Orobanche coerulescens; assembly: GCA_033398695.1. NCBI lineage: Eukaryota > Viridiplantae > Streptophyta > Magnoliopsida > Lamiales > Orobanchaceae > Orobanche > Orobanche coerulescens. The sequence goes on along the minus strand of CM065811.1, from coordinate 87,487,663 downwards.
CCACCATGCGTTGGTCCGACGGGATCATCATGGGGATCTATGCTGAGGGCGCTGGATCGTTGGACGGGTTTTCCACCATGCGTTGGTCCGACGGGATCATCATGGGGATCTATATTGAGGGCGTTGGATCGTTGGATTACCCTGTATTGTGTTGATGGAATCATGAGGATTCGCATCGTTGGATTCTGGTGATGGAAGTCCGTTTTGTATGTTTTATGATGCACTGATGATTTATGTACTTTTTTTTAAAAAAAAAAAACGAAATTTATTCGACGTATCAGAAATGTGGGGGGACGAGGCCCACTACATGCCCAAAGAGTTTGAGGGAGGACGAGCCCCTCTACACGCCCATTATAAATCTAGAACGACATGGAACTCGGCCTAACCAGTGGCCTATTTGAATCTAACGTGCGGAAACTCATTTTTGTCCATCCTAATCATACCACGAATCTGCCTTACGTATCCGACGGGCTATAAAGATGAAAGTTTCTGGACTTGTATCCTTCATTAGCCAAGTGGTCCGCAATGGCATTCCCTTCCCGATAAATATGGGAGAACGAAACGTCCATAGAACGACAAAGAGCCGAGATTTTGTGACGGATGCTTTGCACTTGCCAATTACCAATGTTAGGCGAAGTAATAAGAGAGAGAGCAAAAGCCGAGTCTATCTCCACCCAAACCTTAAGAATCTTCCTCTCAAAACAAAGATCCAATGCTCTCCAAATAGCAAACAGTTCAGCAAAATTATTCGTGTGGGTGCTAATAAATTCGTGAAATGCAAAAAGAGGGTCACCCGCGGCTGCTCCTAGCGATCCCCCAACAATGATTCGCCTGTTGCCTTTCGAGGCTCCATCCGTGTTGATTTTGGTAACCCCGGGGATAGGTTTGGCCCATTTGACCAACGTAAGTTTTTTTTTCCTTTTTTTTACCACAATTACAAACAAAATTATCAATAAAATTGCAAGGGCATACAAAGAGGCCCAAGATATCGATAAGCGCCGGAGTGCCGAGCCACGCCCGAGGTTTAAGGCTCCTATGGCCTTTGATCATGAACAAGAAAGACCAAATGCGATCACATACGTGTTGAGCCGTGAACGGAATCTTCTTAACCCGCATATCGTTCCTAGAACACCAAATAAACCATAAGATGAGAACCGGGATGATATGCAAAATGTGGACGTCACCGGACGCCTTATTAAACCAATTAGAAAGGACTAAATTAATAGAGTTGGTTTGTAAATAGGGATTCCACAACGGTGCAAAAATTGGCCTGCACCGACAAAGCAACCGCCCACCGAGAAACAAGTGGGGAGGTCCTCCACACCTCCACAACAAAAACAACCCATGTTTCAGAATAATACCCCTGGATCTAAGGCCATCCGGTAGGGATCCATTTTTGAGAAGCCTAACCATAAAGAAAGACATAGTCGGCGTAAGAATAGGATTCCAACAAAATTTTAAAATATTATGAGTATCATTTGCGTTGCGAATCGCCTCCCACGCGCTTTTAAAAGAGAAACGCCCGTGGGAGGTGAGTTTCCAATAAGCTTTATGGTTATTAGGGCACTCTCCCCATGGGTGGGAAAGGACATAATATAGTCTCCAAGTTCCGAGAAACCGCGGAGAGTAATTTTGTTCGATTCCACCCGTGAGGAGTCCAAAATTGGGAGATGGAGGCCTTCGATCGGGATTGGAGGCCCATTGGGATAATCTGATCGAAATCGCACCAATTATCATGCCAAAATGAAATATCACCATTCCCGATTGTCCAAAAAATCCATTTATCAGCAACATGACGTATGTCACAAATATTTTTCCAAGTAGGAGAATCAAACGGGTTGGTTTTAACCACCATCGGGTGAAGCCGTTTGCAATATTTATCCATCATAAATTGGGACCAGATATTATTGGAGGTACGAAACCGCCACCAAAGTTTAATCTCGGAAGCTTTAATAATATCCCTCAGGCCCCTACATCTGAGGCCACCTTCCTCCTTGGGGTAACAAAGCTTAAGCCAAGACCCCCAATGGAGTCTCTTTCTATTGTCATTAGTTCCCCACAAAAATTTATTGAAAAGACGCTCGAAAAAAGTGATAACATTTTTAGGTGGTTTAAGCACTTGGAGACAATAGAACGGGATCGAGCTCAGGGTGGTTTTAATAAGATCTAGCCTACCACCCGAGGTTAGTAAGAGGTGATTCCACGACTGGAATTTAGAACACGTTTTGGAAATAAGATCATTATACATGTCGAAAGTTTGATTCCCTTTCCACAAAGGAACCCCCAAGTAGCAAAATGGGAGGTTCGTTTCAGAGAATCCAGTCGTTTGTTTCACCATACCAACCAACGGGTTGTTAGGTTTGGCAAAAACAAAGGAACTTTTGGAATTATTGATTTTTTGACCAGAGCTCGATGTATAGTGGTCCAGACAGTTATTGAGCAAGAGGAGGTTGTTGTAGGAAGCATTAGCAAAGATCAAAACATCATCGGCGTAGGCCAGATGTGAAATCCTTACATTCTTCCTAATTTTGAAAAACATATCGGTGGTCGTAAAAGTTTTATCCAGGAGTCTAGATAAATAATCCGAGGCAACCACAAAAAGGAGGGGAGATAAGGGGTCACCTTGTCTGATGCCCCTATCAGATTTGAAAAAGCCCACTGAATTTCCGTTAACAAGAACCGAAAACCAGCAATTAGATATGCAACGAAAAATCATGTCGGTCCACCCCTCCGAAAAAACAAAAGATTTTAAAACATTAAAAAGAAAATTCCAATCGAGCCTATCATAAGCCTTCTCCATATCCAATTTTATCAAAATGTTCGAGTCGGATCTAGTGATATCATGGCAAACTTCGTGAGCCGTTAAAATGTTGTCCGTTATAAGACGGCCCTTGACAAAGCCCGATTGAGCAGGGCTAAGAATTTTGGGGAGAAAACGGCCTAGTCTCGTGCTGAGAATTTTTGAGATAATTTTGTAAGTAGTATTGCAAAGGCTAATCGGCCTAAAATCTTTCCACGCGAGGGGTGGGGAGCATTTGGGGATAAGAGATAATGAAGTACACGTAAAAGATTTGGGCATGGGGTTTCCGGAGAAAAAATCCCACACTGCCTCACATACATCCTGCGCAATAATATCCCAACAATTCTGAAAAAAATAAAGCATTAAAACCATCCGGCTCGCCACGCCTCGGTCGATATTAAACACAGCACATTTAATTTCATCAACATCCGGCATCGCACATAAAATATCGTTATCGTCAGAATTAATAATGCAAGGGATAATGTCCGGTCTAAAAGGGGCTAGATCACCATTATGACTTTTAAAAATATTAGAAAAATAATTAACGGCAGAATTATTAATACTAACAGGCTCGGTGATTAGACCGTGATCCATGATTTGAAATATGCGACTTTTGCTTCTTTTAGATTTGACCAGATCGTGAAAAAATTTGGTATTTCTCTCCCCTTCAAGACACCATTTTAAATTAGTTTTTTGTTTCCAAAACTCTTCTTCCATAGCCATCGTGAGATTAAGATTGGCTCTAGTTTTCTTTAAAAGAATATGATTGTTATCAGAAGGGTTGTTATCAAAATTGAGCTCGGCCTCAAACGAGCTCCTCAAGCCAAAACTTTAGAAAAAATGTCACCGAAATGAAATTTATTCCAGTCTTTGAGAGTGAGTTTAATCCTAGTGAGTTTATTAAGGAGTTTAAACATCCCAAACGAATGAACCGGGATCTCCCAGGATTCTTTGATAACTTTAAAGAAATCATTATGCTTGACACACATATTTTGAAAACGGAAAGAGGGTCTAGGTTTAAAAATATTGTTACCAACACTACACAAAATCGCAATGTGATCCGAATGAAGGCGAGATAGATGTTTCACACTCGAATCCGGGAAGGTATCAAACCAATCTGGAGAGTGTAAAATTCCATCTAGCCTTTGCCAAATGAAGTTACTGTACCAAGTAAAAGCGTCCCAACAAAGCCAAAATCAACAAGATTACAATCCAAAAGCGCATCGTGGAAGTCTTCCATCTCCGAAAGGATAGGGGACGCTCCACCTTTTTTTTCAGAAGGGTGTAAGACAATATTAAAATCGCCCCCCCACCATCCAAGGGCCCTGATTATTACTAACCGCAAGAAGGTCATCCCAAAGTGCTCTCCTTTCAACCCTAGTATTTCTCCCATAAACAATGGTTAAATAATAGGGGATAGGAGCAACGTTTGAAGTGACTTTAATGTGGAGTAAGTTATCAGTGTTTTTCAAAATTTGGAAATTATGCTGATTGTCGAAAAAAAACCAAATGTGGTTACTATGGTTGGCCGCAGCTGTCTCAAAGCCAAGGTATCTACAAAAATAGGCCGAATCAAGTGAAATTTTTGGCTCAATCAGGGCTAAAATATTCACTTGATAGTCTCGGCAAAGGTTTTTAACATTACGTTTAGAATCTTTCTTACCCATCCCCCTAACATTCCAAATAAGGGTGTTAATCATTAGAAACGTTAAGAGGTTTTTGAATCCGAGCACTCCTCCGGAGCTCCGTGTTGGAGATATCAGCCTGGACAGGAACTCCCAACCGAGCTTGGGCCTCCCTTTCCAGCTGGCGCCCATATTCGATAGCTTGTTGACGACGACGTTCTTTCCTCGAGCTTCGAGGAGATGTGGGGTCTTGAGTCGGGACGTGAGACGGGAGGGCCAGCACTAAAGGACGGGGACCGTCTTTCCCTGTACCATCATCAGAACAAACAAAAGGGAGAACTTCTGGGGTGTCCAAGTCAGACTCAGTGTCTCCACAAGACTCCGACGAAGCCGAGTCAGTGTTTCTGGAAAGGTCACCGTACTCGACTTCCTTTAGTTTCTTGTAAGAGCACTCAGAATGTCCTTGTTCACTCCTTCGCCTCGGGAGGGGATTACAATTAATTTCTGGGGCTTCTCCTACCGGGACTGTGCCAAGATCGGGAGAGTAAATCTATCCTGCATGTCTGGTTTATCAGCCAGAGGTGTCAGAGGGCCATCATCTTTCAAAATAGAGGCAGTCACAGGTTCAACATTATCTAATAAAATGAGTTCTTCACCCTCAATCCGATTTAAGGCCTGAAAGGGGTTAATAGATATAACATCAGCATTATTAGCCTTCTTTCCTGCACAGAATGACAGGAATCAGTTTTGTGGGATGTCAAAATAGTAGTATCATAACCCTTTTGTTGGACGGAAGGATCATCAATCAATATTAAATTATTAGACAACTTATTATTCTTCGGGGGAGGGCTGTCACGGGGGGATGAAGTTCCCGTGGCTATTGAGAGATTATTAGTCGGTTGTTCACCAGTTTTATTGTCCTTGATAACATAATTTATTTTGGAATTTTTTTCCGAGAGTCGTTTATTTTTCTCCGCAAAGTTCGGACGAAGTTTATGGTTTTTAATGTAACAGTCCAGTTCCAAATGACCAATATGGTTACAAAAATGACAGTATTTCGGCAGCCTCTCAAATTGAACGTTAACATTCACAGATTTCCCTTCACACGTAATATTGAATTTTTCAACTGGGGTAGTTTCAAGATTCATATCAACACAAAAGCATGCATAATTAAGACGGGATTTAGATAAAGTGGCTTCATCCGCCATAACAAATTCACCAAAAATACTTGCAATAGTTTTCAGACTCCGAACATCAAACCACTGGATGGGGAGGGCGAAAGCTTTAAGCCAAACCGGAGCAACCGGTGGTTCGTTTTTAAAGTCAAAATCCGGAGTCCATTTTAGGACTCTCATCGGTAAACCAGCGACCGCAATTTCACGTTGAATACGAAGTTTAGCAAAGTGTTCTTCGTTGAAACAAGTAATTAAAACATGTCGTAGGTTTAAGTATTGGACTTTGCACGGTTTATATCCGAGATTATTAAGACTCGTTCGGATTACCTCTTTCGTCGGTTTCCCGTAGGAAAACTTACCCACCACCGACCACCTGAAAGCTTCGGAGGCCTTGTCACATTCCGGATTGGAGAAGTGAACCGTTGGTATTTCTCCGGATCGGTCAACAGAACCAAAAACACCCTGGAGAGGTCCAGAGCCACCAGAAATTGCCGCAGCATAGGATTTCGTCGCCGGATTCGGGACCGCATCCAACGGGATGCCATTATTTCGGGACCCGACGCCAGATTTGTACTCAGTTGGGGGCGGGTTTAAGTTTTTAGGCGCACCAACAAGGGTTTCTGCCCCGGGTTCAGCCGCCACATCTGAGATCGACGGGGATGGGAAGTCCTCAAGAGAGATCCCTGTATTTTTTTGGACCCGGCCGCCTGCGATTCCAGCATCTCCGCGATTTTCAGAGCCCGGTTTTAGTGCATCCGAGATTTTGAGGGCCCGATTTACAGGCAGGGGGTTGGAGATAGGAATTTGAGATATGTTTTGGGGTATATTAAGATTATTACTCACGATTGTTCGGTGTACAAATTCCAGACTGGATGTTGGGGATGATGGGAGAGAGTTGGAAGAAGAATAGAGATTTTTGCGGGGACCGACGTCTGGAAATGAAGAGGTGGGGAGATGAAAATTATTGATGTCACATGTGGATGTTGGGTGAGGGGCGGATGGGTAGATTTCACGTGAAGATGGGTTTGATGCAATATTAAAATTAAGATTCCCCAGATCTGATATTGGGGGGAGAGAGAGTTGACGGGTAATGGGGAAATCACATGGGACTGGTCCCAATGAGTTTATTTTTTCTGCCATAAGGCAGTATTAAAATTAAAGAACCGCCGCCCTAGGCGGCGGAAAAAGGATGAAGGAAAGACGTTATCAGTTAAATACGCCCGGAAAACTCAAAAACTGAATGTAAAATGTATGAAGATTGTAGAGAGAAGGAGGAGAAAAATTCTAGAGAGAGAGAGAGCATTCAGATTTTTTTATGTATTATGATACTTTACTCAAGATCGTCGCTAACCCCTTTAGCGACATTTGCTGATGTTCGCGTAGCCAGGAGCGAAGAAGCGCTGCACGCATCATAATGACGGCTACAATGATGTGGATTATGTTATTTTGTTTTATGGTTATTTTCCAGTACTCGAGTACGCATATGTTGTTGATGATTTTGGGGATGTTTTGTAATAATGAACTCGTTGAATTGTCGAACGGGTTTGAACTTCTTTTACTTTGATGACACTTTAGTATTTATTTCGTATTTCTCAATTTAGCCTTGTAAATTCTTATACAAAGGATTTACGGCGCTGTAATTATTCCGAATATATCGGGGTGTTACAGAATATGGTATCAGAGCTAAAATTCATGGATATCTTGGCAGTCGGGTTAGTTGGGTCTGTTTATGTTATTTGATTTAAGGGTCGTTTGTAACATCACTGCTGAGCCAGCATCGTCGTGTGGACCGTGGTTGTAAGTCTCCTAATCTCAAATACTACGTTTTAATTAATTCCTATTTTGTGAATATTGGCGGAATTCCTTTTAGAAAATTTTGCCCTGGATATTGAGTATTTGTGTTTACAGTATGTTGAGGGGAGGTCGTGGACGCGGACGTGGTCGTGGATGCGAACGTGGTAATGCGAGACAGGAGGATTCGGCGTCTACCCCAGAATTATCGGCTAGTCGAACCGATTCCCATTCTAGAGGACAGCAGGGATCAGCAAATAATAACACAAATCCTAATATGTCGGGAGTGCTTCAACAAGTGGTTGCTCAGATAAACCAGTTTGCTCAGGTAGTTGACCGCATGCAGACGGCGATGGGACAGCAGCACAACGAGGATAATCGTGGAGACAAATGGCTTACTGAGGTGGTCAAATTGCACCCTTCAAGATTTGACGGTTCTGCTGAGACACTTATTTGGGATCACTGGCTGAAGGAGTTAGAGAAGATCTTTGCAGGGATTAAATGTCCCGACGACAGAAAGGTTCCGATCGCCCAGTATCTCCTGACTGGGGAGGCTTTCGACTGGTGGGAGGCCATTCGACCAGAGGATCATAATGCTGACTGGGCGGAATTCAAATTAATAATGGAAGCGCAATATTGTCCTCGCCCAGTTAGAGAGGCCCGAGTCCGGGAGTTTTTCTCACCACAAAATCTAGAGGCATTTGTGACAGATGTGATTAAAACTTTTAATCACCAGCTGACTTATGTGCGCCACTTGGTCAGGACCGAGGCGGAAAGGATTTTCCATTTTGACATGCGAATGAAGCCAGAAATTCAGCAATATATGTCCGGATTTGAATGTACCACCTTGAGACAGTATAAGGACAAAGCACTGGCCTACGATATGAAAGAGGCGGCAGTAGAGAAATCAACGAAAGCAAAGAAGCAGAAAGTGTCTGGCAACTTCACGGAGAACAAGAGTAGTGAGCCCCGCAAGGGCCAGTCCTCATTTCATTCATCCAGGAGACCTCCGCATCCTTCTCGAGGTGGAAAGAAGTTCCGTGCAGCACCAACAGCTTCAGACGCAGTGAGGAAATGTTATAACTGCGGCAAAACAGGGCATGTTTGACGTGATTTTTACGCACCTGCTGTGACCTACTTCGAGTGTGGACAGGAAGGACATCGCGCAACGTTTTGTGGAAATGTGACTTGATCGTTTGGTACTCGCACTCCTTCACCAGTTCCGAATGATACAAGTGTGAACCAGACACAGCAGAGTGGTTTCCAGCAGCAGAATGTTGGGAAAAGAGAGGCGTCCAGCGCTGGGTCCGTTCCTCTGCGCATTTACGAGATGAGGAAGTCAGACGATCAGAACACGGCTGTTGCATCAGGTACTATACAGATCCTTTTGCAACCACTTAGTGTCTTATTCGATTCAGGAGCTATGCATTCTTTCATATCTTTGAACTGTGTTAATCGTTTGAGAATCTCGTGCTTGTATGATTGTGAACCTTATGTTGTGGGATTACCGAGCAGAGAGAAATTGTGGGAACCCTAGAAACTAGAGATTTTTTAGTGAATATAGGAGGGAGAGTTTGGCCATCAAATCTTATTGTAGTCGACATCCATGGTGACGATTTAATTCTCGGAGATGATTGGCTCAACCGTTATGGAGCTATTTTGAATTACCGAAAGAGAGTCATTTCTATCATTGCTGATGATGGATCTGAACATTTATTTAAGGGATGGAGACCGGGAAGCTCAGGAAAATTGATCAAAGCCATGAAAGCAGTTAAATTGCTAAAGCAGGGTTGTTACGGATTTTGGTGTTATGCCATGAAGAAAGAGAAGGAGTCGAGCTCGCATCTATTCCAGTGGTAAACGAATTCTCAGACGTATTCTCTGACGAACTACCCGGGTTACCTCCGCAGAGAGAAGTAGAGTTTAGTATCGAATTGGAGCCTGGAGCTGCACCTATTTCTAGAGCACCATACCGTATGGCGCCAACCGAGATGTATGAACTAAAGAAGTAACTTGAGGAATTATTGTAGAAGGGTTACATTCAACCTAGTGTCTCTCCTTGGGGAGCACCCACTCTCTTTGTCCGAAAGAAAGACGGATCCCTTCGATTATGTATTGGTTACAGGGAGCTAAACAAGGTGACGATCAAAAACAAATATCATATACCTCGGATCGACGACTTGTTTGATCAACTGCAAGGGGCAAGGGTATTCTCGAAGATTGACTTGCGATCAGGATACCATCAGTTGAGAATTAAGGAATCGGACATACTGAAATCTGCTTTCAGATCCCGGTACGGGCACTATGAATTCGTGGTAATGCCATTTGGACTCACCAATGCTCCTACGGTATTTATGCAATTGATGAATCGGGTATTCTTAGAATACTTGGATAAATTTGTGGTAGTCTTCATCGATGACATCTTGATCTATTCGAAAGACACAGAGGAACATGCAGAGCATTTGTGTATCGTTTTTAGCACTTTGAGAAAGGAACAGCTTTATGCGAAACTTTGTAAATGCGAATTCTGGCTTAGGGAAGTAACTTTCCTTGGACATGTGATATCAGCTAACGGAGTTCAGGTGGACCCGAAGAAAGTCGAAGCAATCTTGGAATGGGAATCTCCTAGTAACGTGAAAGAAGTCCGAAGCTTCTTAGGACATGTTGGATATTATCGCCGTTTTGTAGAAGGGTTTTTCAAAATCACTCGTCCACTTACTCAGCTATTACAGAAGACCCAAAAATTCGTGTGGAATGAGAAATGCCAGGCGGGTTTTGATGAACTTAAGAAAAGACTAACGACAGCCAGATGGAACTGATGGATTCATAGTGTACAGCGACGCTTCAAATCAGGGTCTGGGATGTGTACTGATGCAAAAGGATAGGGTGATTGCCTATGCTTCTCGACATTTGAAACCGTACGAAGTTAATTACCCGACTCATGATCTGGAGTTAGCAGTTGTAGTCTTTGCTCTAAAAATTTGGCGACATTATTTATACGGCACTCATTGTCAGATCTTTACAGATCATAAGAGCCTCAAGTATATTTTCGATTAGAAGGAATTAAATATGAGGCAGAGAAGGTGGCTGGAATTGATCAAGAATTACGATTTGGAAATCCTCTATCATCCAGGCAAAGCAAACGTGGTAGTTGATGCACTGAGCCGTAAACCTGTTTCTCTTTGAGTGTTGGAAGTGTAATATCCGGATTTATTATTGTGTATTTCATCTGTATTCGAACCCTGTATTATTCGGATTGTGGTCTTGATAATTGGAGTATGATATTTCTCACATTGGTATCTTTGTACATAAGTATATCGTCATGCAAAATTTCTCATGCAAACTCGTGATAGCGTACGCTAAGAATGTAGCTTAACACGCGCTATCGGCTACAACTAGCGCACACTACGAATGTAGGATTTGTGTGCGCTAGGCAGTCAATTATTGAGCTAGGCAGCTAGCACATGCGCCAGCCGGGACATGGGTCCGGATAAGATTCCGGCGGACGAACCTGGACAGATTTGTAGTCAACTCTTATTAGCGTGCGCTAAGAATGGTATGTAGCGTGCGCTAATCAGCTATTGTGCAGAAACTTTATTTAAAGGACAGCACTCCATTTCTACCTATTCCCTTCATTTGTTCTTCGTCCCTTGGAAGTTCAGAGAGCTTTTCTTACTCCTTAATCTCATACAACCCCGCTGTACTTGATCATTAAATATTAAAGGGTGTTTATACTTGATCATGGAAGAAGAATTCACTTTGAAGTGACACTCAAGCAACCGGAGCTGGATTCTACCTTTTTGGATCAGTGATTTCTTCATTAAAGTTATGTTAATTCTATCTCCAACTTTAGATTCGTGTTATGAAGAATAAGATGATCATGCTAGCAAGATATTGAGTTCCATTGGTGAATTATTCAACAAACATCATGTTTAGAAGATTGGAATAATTACACTTATGATATTGTCGTTTGAACCTCGTAGTTGGAATCTTAGTACGTCAAGTGATGAGAGGAACATTCTGAAGATTATTATCCGTATGAATCATGTTGTTATATTGATCATAAACTTAGAGATGATATCACTTTTGGTCATAAGGACTTAAGAAAGAATCATCTTAGATTTGCATCCTTTCTTATAAACTAGAATTGTTAGTTTATCTCCATGGTTAAATCGGGATGTAATGATGATAATACGTCGACCTTAAGAACACCAAACTTTGCATGAGAACTATAATCAAGATGGATTATGGTGTTGTGATGATAATACGTATTCTTGAATTCAAAGTTGTTGTATCCATAAGATCATTCATAACCGTATGAGCATGTTATGCATGGACATAACTTATATTATCACTGAAGAAATTCATAAGTTTCATCACCGTTAGAACAAGTCTGCTGCCTAGTAGTGAACTGCCATGCATGGTTAGCGCACGCTAAGCTATGTAGATTAACATGCACTATCGAGCATGAGTTAACGTACGCTACGTTTGGTACGTAACGTACGTTGGGCCATCAGGCGAGTCAGTCGGCTGATCAGTGAGGTACTGACCGTGCATAGTTAGCATACGCTAGGCTTCGTTGTTTGCGTGCACTAACGAACAGACATAACGCACGCTACGTATAATACTTAGCGTACACTAAGAAGTTCAGACAGATTGCATTTTTATGAACTTTCGGCCGTAAATTGGATTGGTAGACATTCGTACGACGTGAGATAAATTCTATATTATTTCTTTTGTTAAGGTTCGAGCTTGTTACGTGATTGATTGAAGGGGCGACCTTCGAGTGTTTCGTTTTCGTGGAAGTATTGTTCTTGTATTCGAATCGAGGCAAGTACCTTATTTGTTTTATGTATTGATTTTATACATATTGTCGTGCATGTATGTCGTTGTTGTATGTCCACCTCGTGTTGGTCCGAAGGGATCATCGGGGGATCTATGCTAACGTGCGCTGGATCATCGGACGGGTTTTTACACCACGGGTTGGTCTGACGGGATCATCGTGGGTTCTAGGCAGTGAACGCTGGATCGTCGAAATTACCATGTGTATGTTATGATATCATGTTGTGATTATCAGTTGTGTATGTTATTTATGAGTTTCTCGCAGGAGAAGACTCGTTGGTATTTTGTCATTTACGTTATTATTATTCTTCGTGAGATGTTGAATAATATGTTGTGGTACTTGTACTAGCATCGTTGTGCTAACCCCTTCAGGGGTGAACATTTTGTTTATGTTCATGATCCAGGAGAGCGGGGAAACAACCACTGGAGCTGCATGACGACGAGGGTGCAGAGTGATGTCCCGGCCGGGTTTATGTGTCTGTTGTTTGTTGGTTATTTCAATAAGTACTTGAGTACGTAGTCGTTTATGATGATTTGGATTTGGTGATGTATTAATACTTTTATGTTGAACATTTGTACTTTCAGTATTGGTCAAAACTCTTGTACCTTATTTCCGTTATTTTCATTTGTTGGTATCGGTTAATGTCTTTTTAGTTCTCCAGCCTTGTAAATTCTTATGTAAAGGATTTACGGCGCTGTAATATTCCTGAATATATCGAGGGTGTTACAGAATATGGTATCGGAGCTAAGATTATGGATATCTTGGACATTGGGTTAAAATAGGGGTCATTTATGTCTTTTGAGGTAACCGGCTGCGAATAACATCACTGTACTGCCTACGTCTTCGTGCGGGCGGTGGTTGTAAGTTCCTAAAATCTATCTCGTCCTTTACATGTTATATTTCCTTGTACTTAAGCATTTGAACAATATTGTTTCCTGTATATTGAGTATTTATGCTTACAGTATGTTGAGAGGCGGACGTGGACGTGGTCGCAGTCGCGGACGCGGACGAAGGAATGCAAAAAGGGAAGCTTCGCCTTCTAATCAGGCCAGCCACAGCTCAGGCAAACCGCAAAGATCTATTAATAATGAACCGGAACCTGTTGTGCCTGAAATCCTTCGTCAGGTGGTGAACCAGATGACTCAATTCGCCTAGGTCGTGGACCGAATGTAGGTGGTGGTGGGATTACAGCAGGGAGATAGACAGCAAGGGATCCCATACATGGGAAATCGAGGTGACCGATGGCTGCAAGAGGTGGCGAAGATGCAACCACCCAAATTCGATGGTATTTCTGAGACTCCCACCTGGGACCATTGGTTGAAGGAACTGGAGAAAATCTTTGCCGGAATTAACTGCCAGACGACCAGAGAGCCTCTATCGCTCAATACTTTCTGATAGGAGAAGCGTCCGAATGGTGGGAAGCCATCCGGCCTGTAGACCATGATGCTGATTGGATAGAGTTTAAATTGATGATGGAAGCTCAGTACTTCCCTCGTCCTGTGAGGGAAGCCAAGGTTCGGGAGTTTTTCTCCGCTCAGCCTTCAGATGTGCCAGTATCTTAGGCAATTAAGACGTTTAACCAACAGCTGGCATTTGTTCGATATCTAGTCAGAACAGATGCTGAAACGATGATCCATTTTGATATGAGAATGAAACCAGAATCCAGAGGTACATGTCCAGTTTTGAATGTACCACTCTCCGCCAATACCAGGACAAAGCATTAGCGTACAAAATCAAGGAAGAAGCAATGGAGAAATTTACGGAATCCAAAAAGCAGAAAGTCTCTGGTACTTTTACAGAGCACAAGAGCAGCGGGCCCCGCAAGGCCCAGTCATCCTTTCATTCTTTCAAGAAACCTCCACACCCAGTTAGGAGCGGAAAGAACTTCGGAGCAGCATCTACCATGACTGATGTCACCAGGAAATGCTTTAACTGCGCCCAGACGGGGCACTATCGACGGAATTGCCCCCTACCTGCCATAACTTGTTTTGATTGTGGTCGAGAGTGACATCGTGCGGTGTTCTGTGAAGAGGCTGCAAAATATTTTAGAGCCCGTACACCACAGCCAGTCCAGAAGGAAGCCAGTATCCAACAGACGCAGCAAAGTGTTCAGATGCATTAGAATTTTGGCCGCGGGCGAGGAAGAGGATAGTGGGACCGAAAGGGCACATCGAGTGCCAGATCTATTCCTCCAAGTCTGTACGAGATGAGGAGAACAGACGATCGTGATGTCATTGCCGATCGTGCAATCGTCGATCCTTTCCCAGCCAGTTAGCATTTTATTCGATACAGGAGCTATGCATTCATTTATATCCTTATCTTGTGTAAATTGTTTGAATGTTTCTGGTTTTCATAATTGTGAACCTTATGTTGTTGGTTTACCGAGTGGAGAGAGAATTGTTGGAAACTTAGAAACTAGAGATTTCCCTGTATCATTTGGAGGCAGAGAGTGACTCTCAAATTTGATTGTAATAGAAATGCAAGGAGACGACCTGATACTCGGGGATGATTGGCTTAATCGATATGGAGATATTGTAAAGTACCGAAGGAGGAATATCTCGCTGATCGCTGACGATGGTTCCGAAATATTGTTTGAAGGATGGAAATCAGGAAGCTCAGGAAAGTTGATCAAGGCGATGAAAGCTGTCAAATTGTTGAAATAGGGTTGTACCGGATATTGGTGCTATGCAATGAAGAAAGAAGATGAAATTGTGGAACTTTCATCTATTCTTGTTGTGAACGAATTTCCAGATGTATTTCCTGACGAGTTACCTGGACTACCTCCATGGCGGGATGTAGAATTCACTATTGAGCTGGAACCCGGAGCTACACTAATTTCTAAGGCGCTGTATCGTATGGCACCTACTGAGATGTATGAACTGAAAAAGCAGCTGGAGGAGTTACTGGACAAAGGCTATATCCAGCCAAGCGTTTTACCCTGGGGAGCGCCAGTTCTTTTTGTCCGGAAGAAGGATGGATCGCTTCGACTGTGTATTGACTATCGAGAGCTGAACAAAATGACGATTAAGAACAAGTATCCGTTGCCATGGATTGATGATTTGTTTGATCAGTTGCAAGGAGCAATAGTATTTTCTAAAATTGATCTGAGATCAGGATATCATTAGTTGAGGATTAAGGAATCTGATATTCCGAAATCAGCGTTCAGAACTCGCTACGGACACTATGAGTTTGTAGTGATGCCATTTGGTCTCACTAATACACCTGCTGTATTCATGCAATTGATTAACCGAGTGTTCATCGAATATTTGGATAAATTTGTGGTCATGTTCATTGATGACATTCTGGTGTATTCTAAGATCCCGGAAGAGCATGCACAGCATTTGCGGATTGTATTGAAACTTTTGAGAAGCGAGCAACTTTACACCAAACTCTCTAAGTGTGAATTCTGGCTAAAGCAAATAATGTTCCTCGGTCATGTGATATCAGCTAAAGGAGTCTGAGTAGATCCTCAGAAGATCGAAGCGGTTATGGATTGGAAGCCTCCAAAGAATGTGAAAGAAGTCCAAAGTTTCTTAGGACTTGTTGGGTATTATCGTCGGCTCGTGGAAGGGTTTTCCAAAATTTCCCGCCCACTTACTCGACTACTGCATAAAACACAAAAGTTTGAATGGAACGAGTCGTGTCAGATTAGCTTTGATGAATTGAAGAGGAGATTGACGACGGCACCGATTCTATCACTCCCACATGGAACTTGAGGATTTATAGTTTACAGTGATGCTTCAAACCAAGGACTCGGATGCGTATTGATGCAGAATGAAAAGGTGATCACTTATGCGTCACGCCAGCTGAAACCTTATGAAGTGAATTACCCAACGCATGATTTGGAGTTAGAAGCAGTAGTTTTTGCTTTGAAAATCTGGAGACATTATCTGTACAGGACTCATTGTCAGATCTTTACGGATCACAAGAGTCTCAAATACATTTTCAGTCAGAAAGAGTTGAACATGCGGCAAAGAAGATGGTTAGATCTGATTAAGGACTACGACTTGAAAATTTTGTATCATCCAGGCAAAGCGAATGTAGTGGCCGATGCACTCAGCCGCAAGCCTGTTTCTATCCAAATGCTGGAGACTCTGACCTCCCAGATCAGCATTCAACGAGAGATGATTCGAGAAGGAATTGAAGTATGGTTACAGAGAGTCCAAGGACAACTGTGCGTAATGGAAATAACTTCATCGTTAACTGAGGAAATCAAATCTAAGCAGGCAGATGATCCGCTGATGATTCGGTTATGTGATGAAGTGATCAAGGGGAAGGCCCCCGGATTCGTAACTCATGATGATGGAGTTTTGAGATTTCAAAACCGACTCTGCGTTCCCGAAGTCGATGTTCTGAAACAAACGATTATGAAGGAAGCTCACAGCTCACCCTATTCTATCCACCCAGGCACCAGTAATATGTACAAATATTTGAAGGAGAATTTCTGGTGGGGCAACATGAAGAAAGATGTAGCGGAATATGTTTCGAAATGCTTGACTTGTCAGCAGGTTAAGATCGAGCATCAACGACCTGCCGGAATGTTGAAGCCGCTCCCTATTCCTGAATGGAAGTGGGAGGACATATCGATGGATTTTATCACTAGTATGCCGAGAACCAATACAGGAATGAACATGATTTGGGTGATAGTTGATCGTTTAACCAAATCAGCTCATTTTCTAGGCATTAAATACATGTGGGGACCAGAGAGGTTGGCACGAGTATTTATTTCAGAGATAGTCCGATTGTATGGTACGCCGAAGACCATTATTTCTGACCGAGACGGTCGCTTTGTATCGTATTTTTGGAAAGCAGTTCATAAGGCCTTGGGGACCGAATTGAACTTCAAAGATGCCTTATCACCCATGCATGCATTTG
Source organism: Orobanche coerulescens (assembly GCA_033398695.1). NCBI lineage: Eukaryota > Viridiplantae > Streptophyta > Magnoliopsida > Lamiales > Orobanchaceae > Orobanche > Orobanche coerulescens. Next base: position 87,470,554 of record CM065811.1, on the reverse strand, counting down.
ACAATCCGAGAGGACCATTCAAACGGTGGAAGACATGCTAAGGGCCTGTGCCTTAGATTGGTCAAACGATTGGAAAGTTCATCTACCGTTGATTGAATTTACATACAACAATAGTTGACATGCTTCCATTAAGATGGCACCATTTGAGGCACTTTACGGGATGAGATGCAGATCGCCCCTATGTTGGGACGATTCATCAGACTTGATCGGGACAGAACCGGAGTTGATCGTGAAGACACGAGATAAGATAGCCTTGATTCGTTAAAGACTGTTGACCGCCCAGAGTCGACAGAAATCTTATGCAGACGTACGCCGTCGCCCATTGGAGTTTAGTACGGGAGACCACGTACTTTTAAAAGTTTCTCCTACTTGGGGAATTTTTCGTTTTAGAAGGAAGGGAAAGCTGAGTCCGAGATATATCGGACCATTCGAGATCCTTGAGAGAGTTGGAGAGTTGGCATACAGATTGGCATTGCCACCGTCGTTGAACCATGTTCATAACGTGTTCCACGTATCTCAGTTACGGAGATATATACCGGATCCTAGTCATGTCATTGATTTCAGGGAGATCGAAGTCGCTCAGGATGGGACGTTTGAAGAAAGACCGGTCAGGATACTCGAGAGTCGAGTTAAGCAGTTGCGAAACAAACTAATCGCTTTGGTCAAAGTTCAGTGGTCACGCCACGAAGTGGAAGAAGCCACTTGGGAAACGGAAGATAGAATGAAGTCCAGATATCCAGAGTTATTTTGTCTTGAGTTTCGGGACAAAACTCCTTTTTAGTAGGAGAGTATGTAATATCCGGATTTATTATTGTGTATTTCATCTGCATTCGAACCCTGTATTATTCGGATTTGTGGTCTTGATAATTGGAGTATGATATTTCTCACATTGGTATCTTTGTACATAAGTATATCGTCATGCAAAATTTCTCCTGCAAACTCGTGATAGCGTACGCTAAGAATGTAGCTTAACGCGCGCTATCGGCTACAACTAGCGCACACTACGAATGTAGGATTTGCGTGCGCTAGGCAGTCAATTATTGAGCTAGGCGGCTAGCACATGCGCCAGCCGGGACATGGTCCGGATAAGATTCCCGTGGACGAACCTGGACAGATTTGGAGTCAACGCTTATTAGCGTGCGCTAAGAATGGTATGTAGCGTGCGCTAATCAGCTATTGTGCAGAAACTTTATTTAAAGGACAGCACTCCATTTCTACCTATTCCCTTCATTTGTTCTTCGTCCCTTGGAAGTCCAAAGAGCTTTTCTTACTCCTTAAGCTCATACAAACCCGCTGTACTTGATCATTAAATATTAAAGGGTGCTTATACTTGATCATTGAAGAAGAATTCACTTTGAAGTGACACTCAAGCAACCGGAGCTGGATTCTACCTTTTTGGATGAGTGATTTCTTCATTAAAGGTATGTTAATTCTATCTCCAACTTTATATTCGTGTTATGAAGAATAAGATGATCATGCTAGCAAGATATTGAGTTCTATTGGTGAATTATTCAACAAACATCATGTTTAGAAGATTGGAATAATTACACTTATGATATTGTTATTGGAACCTCGTAGTTGGAATCTTAGTACGTCAAGTGATGAGAGGAACATTCTGAAGATGATTATCTGTATGAATCATGTTGTTATATTGATCATAAACTTAGAGATGATATCACTTTTGGTTATAAGGACTTAAGAAAGAATCATCTTAGATTTGCATCCTTTCTTATAAACTGGAATTGTTAGCTTATCTCCATGGTTAAATCGGGATGTAATGATGATAATACGTCGACCTTAAGAACACCAAACTTCGCATGAGAATTATAATCAAGATGGATTATGGTGTTGTGATGATAATACGTATTCTTGAATTCGAAGTTGTTGTATCCGTAAGATCATTCATAACCGTATGAGCATGTTATGCATGGAGATAACTTATATTATCACTGAAGAAATTCATAAGTTTCATCACCGTTAGAACAAGTCTGCTGCCCAGTAGTGAACTGCCATGCACGGTTAGCGCACGCTAAGCTATGTAGATTAACGTGCGCTATCGAGCATGAGTTAACGTACGCTACGTTTAGTACGTAACGTACGTTAGGCCATCAGGCGAGTCAGTCAGCTGATCAGTGAGGTACTGACCGTGCATAGTTAGTATACGCTAGGCTTCGTTGTTTGCATGCGCTAACGAACAGACTTAACGCACGCTATGTATAATACTTAGCGTACGCTAAGAAGTTCAGACAGATTGCATTTTTATGAACTTTCGGCCATAAATTGTATTGGTAGACATTCGTACGACGTGAGATAAATTCTATATTATTTCTTTTGTTTAGGTTCGAGCTTGTTACGTGATTGATTAAAGGGGCGACCTTCGAGTGTTTTGTTTTCGTGGAAGTATTGTTCTTGTATTCGAATCGAGGCAAGTACCTTATTTGTTTTACGTATTGATGTTATACATATTGTCGTGCATGTATGTCGTTGTTGTATGTCCACCTCGTGTTGGTCCGGCGGGATCATCGGGGGATCTATGCTAGCGTGCGCTGGATCATCGTACGGGTTTTTCCACCACGGGTTGGTCTGACGGGATCATCGTGGGTTCTAGGCAGTGAACGCTGGATCGTCGAAATTACCATGTGTATGTTATGATATCATGTTGTGATTATCAGTTGTGTATGTTATTTATGAGTTTCTCACAGGAGAAGACTCGTTGGTATTTTGTCATTTACGTTATTATTATTCTTCATGAGATGTTGAATAATATGTTGTGGTACTTGTACTAGCATCGTTGTGCTAACCCCTTCGGGGGTGAACATTTTGTTTATGTTCAGGATCCAGGAGAGCGGGGAAACAACCACTGGAGCTGCATGACGACGAGGGTGCAGAGTGATGTCCCGGCCGGGTTTATGTGTCTGTTGTTTGTTGGTTATTTCAATAAGTAATCGAGTACGTAGTCGTTTATGATGATTTGGATTTGGTGATGTATTAATACTTTTACTTTGAACATTCGTACTTTTAGTATTGGTCAAAACTCTTGTACCTTATTTCCGTTATTTTCATTCGTTGGTATCGGTTAATGTCTTTTTAGTTCTTCAGCCTTGTAAATTCTTATGTAAAGGATTTACGGCACTGTAATATTCCTGAATATATCGGGGGTGTTACAGGAAGCGCTTACGTCCTAAACCAGCATTCAACGAGAACTAATCCGTGAAGGAATCGAAGTGTGGTCACAAGGAGTCCAAGGGCAATTGTGTATGATGGAACTAACTTCGTCGTTGGTTGAGGAAATCAAATATAAGCAGTTGGATGATTCTCTGATTCTTCGATTATGTGACAAAGTGAACAGAGGGAAGGCCCCAGGATTCGTGATACAGGATGATGGAGTTCTGAGATTTCAGAGTCGACTTTGCGTTCCCGATGATGATGTTTTGAGACAGACAATTCTGAAGGAAGCGCACAGCGCGCCCTATTCTATTCACCCGGGCAGGAGTAAGATATATAAGGATCTAAAACAAAATTTCTGTTGGGGAAATATGAAGAAGGACGTAGCAGAATACGTTTCTAAGTGTTTGACTTGTCAGCAGGTTAAGATTGAACTTCAGCGACCTGCCGGAATGTTGAAGCCACTTCCGATCCCTAAGTGGAAGTAGGAGGATATATCGATGGACTTCATCACCAATATGCCACGGACCAAGACGGGGATGAATATGATTTGGGTCATAGTTGATCGACTAACCAAGTTGGCTTATTTCCTGGGTATTAAAGACACTTGGGGACCCGAGAAATTGGCACGAACATTTATTGCGTAGATAGTCCGATTGCATGGAACGCCGAAGACCATTATTTCAGATCGAGATGGTCACTTCGTGTCGCACTTTTGGAAGGCAGTTCACAAGGCTTTGGGAACCGAACTGAACTTTATCACGGCCTATCATCCTCAGACGGACGGTCAGTCCGAAAGGACTATACAGACAGTAGAAGACATGCTTAGAGCTTGTGCCTTGGATTGGTCAACCGATTGGGAGGTTCACTTGCCGTTTATTGAATTCACCTATACAATAGTTGGCATGCTTCCATTAAGATGGCACCATTTGAAGCGTTGTACGGAAGAAGATGCAGATCACCCCTGTGTTGGGATGACTCTTCTGACTTGATCGGGATGGAACCGGAATTGATAGTTCAGACTCAAGAGAAGATAGCTCTGATTCGTGAAAGGTTGTTGACTGCCCAGAGTCGACAGAAGTCGTATGCTGATGTGCGTCGTCGCCCGTTGGAGTTTGAGATTAGGGATCACGTGTTGTTGAAGGTTTCCCCTACCCGGGGAATTTTCCGATTTGGGAGGAAAGGAAAACTGAGTCCGAGATATATCGGGCCATTCGAGATCCTTGATAGGGTTGGGGATTTAGCATACAGGTTGGCCTTACCGCCATCGCTGAGTCACGTTCACAATGTGTTTCACGTATCCCAATTACGGAAGTATGTACCAGATCCTAGTCATATCATTGATTTCGGCGAGATCGAGATAGCTAATGATGGATCGTTCGAAGAGAAACCAATCATGATACTTGAGAGTCGGATCAAGCAATTGAGGAATAAACCAATACCCTTGGTTAAAGTACAATGTTCATGACACGGAGTTAAAGAGGCCACTTGGAAAACGGAGGACAGTATGAAGACTAGATATCCAGAGTTATTTTCATCTTAAGTTTTGGGACGAAACTTCTTTTTAGGGAGAGAGGATGTAATACCCGAGATTCTAATGTGTATTTTGAAGATTGTGACATTGTATATGTTGTATTTGATCTGAGTAATATCCAGCGTATTTCATGACCCGGTGTTGTGGAGCGTATGATTTCATGACTGTGTTCAAAATTTGTAGTTTTTGCACTAGTAGCGCACGCTAACCACTAGGCGTAGCGTACGCTAATTGGGGTCCGTAGCACACGCTGTGTATGAAACTTAGCGCGTGCTATACGTAGTCAACTTGATTATGACAGGGTGGTAGGTGAGATCAGCCGCGGATCTTGGTCGGGACATGTCGGAATGAATTTGGACAGCTTTTGAAAAAGTCGAGTCAACGGTACTTAGCGCACGCTAAAGATAGTTGTTAGCATATGCTAATCGTTGATTTTAGTGCATGTAAGGCTGTTTAGCGTACGCTATGCTGAGACCCGTCAGAGAGAGTAGACTGATAGCCCGTTAGTGCACGCTATTTTGGGGGAGTAGCGCGCGCTAATAACCCTTTTTATAAATAGGACATCACCCATCTTCATTTTTCATTTTTCAACTTCAACCTTGGCCAAACTCCAAGTTTCTGAGATTTTTCCTCACCTCATATCACTTATACCACCTTATTAATCCAATTTTTGGAGAGCTTAGACGTTGGGGAATCGTGATCAAACTTCCGGTGAAGAGTTTCTTCAAGACTTTCATTGTTCTTCCATTTTTAAGGTATGTAAACTCTACACCAAGATGAGGATTTTGTTCTTTGTTAGATTATGAGCTTTTCGCATAGGTTATGGAGTTTGTTTCGTCATGATGAACCCACCTCCATGATTAGGAAGGATTGTATTGGTTTAATTAAGGTTTCCTTTGATTATAGTTGAGCCATAATCTCTACCGAACTTAAAAGTGGAACCTTCTGACATGAACACACCTTGCTATTTCTTACGTAACACTCTTTTGATGAACAAAGTGTTGAGGATTATCCTAGGATAATATGAATCTAGGAAGTTGAATGTAAAGTGTGTTCAAGTATAATTCTTGCCTTAGATTAACTCGTTATTAACCTTCTTAGATGATTAAAGCCATGAAAGGATTATTGGGACAATCTTTTGAAATGAGGAATTTGATAAGAAGAATTACCATGGGAGAACAAGAGTCGTAGAGACGTATTAACCTTGAAGTAGTTTGAATGTGATTATCTCATAATATTTCGATATAGCAACCGAACCGAGCATTTGAGTTAAGAATCGGAATTAGAGTTTGGATCATGGATATAATGATATGATGAATGTTCTTGGAATTGTAGATACCAACCTTGTGTCCCACTACAATCTCTTGAATTCGCAAGTCTTTTTCCAAGTGTAGTACTCATCGGAAAATAGGACCGAGAACCGATTATCCGTTATTGATAATTCGTTTATAACTTTAGACGTTCGGGACTCGTGCATTAGTTTCGGGAGGTTTATTGAGTTCCTTGTTATTCCTTTGTACAAGGTGATCGATCGAGGGGCGGCGACCTTCGGACGTGTGACATTCGTGGGAGTATTTAAATTCTTGCCATCTTAAGGCAAGTATCGTAATTTAAAATTGTTAATATTGTATTGTTGATCATGTGTACGATTTATTCATGTTGTTGAACATGAGATTAATTTATTTGAGTTGTCATGGTATTTGTTATTGATTCCTTGATTGTTCACATCGATGAAAATGTTGATTTGTATATGTGTATGCATAATTGTACTGTTTATGTTGTAAATGATCCGAGGGGATCATGAGGATCTATGCTGAGGGCGCTGGATCGGATGTCCACCATGCGTTGGTCCGACGGGATCATCATGGGGATCTGTGCTGAGGGCGCTGGATCGTTGGACGGGTTTTCCACCATGCGTTGGTCCGACGGGATCATCATGGGGATCTATACTGAGGGCGCTAGATCGTTGGATTACCCTGTATTGTGTTGATGGAATCGTGAGGATTCGCATCGTTGGATTCTGGTGACGGAAGTCCGTTTTGTATGTTTTATGATGCACTGATGATTTATGTATTATGATACTTGTACTAGCATCGTTTGCTAACCCTTCGGGGGTGGACATTTGTTTTGATGTTCAGGTAGCCGAGGAGCGGGGAAGCAGCCACAGTACCGACATGACGATGAAGTGGCTCAGTGATGTGGATTATGTTATTTTGTTTTATGGTTATTTTCCAGTACTCGAGTACGCATATGTTGTTGATGATTTTGGGGATGTTTTGTAATAATGAACTCATTGAATTGTCGAATGGGTTTGAACTTCTTTTACTTTGATAACACTTTAGTATTTATTTCGTATTTCTTAATTTAGCCTTGTAAATACTTATACAAAATATTTACGGCGCTGTAATTATTCCGAATATATCGGGGTGTTACACTATGCGTGCGACCGAAGAGCAAGTTTTAGCAACATCAGGCATTGAAGCACAACCAATAACATCAACCAAAGGGGGAAAAGGGTCACCCTCTCTGCAAATAGAAGTCCCACCCTCAGCCGCATTCTGGTATACAACCGCCCCAAGGGCACACGCCCGATTTGTGCCAGATAAAGAAAAAGAAAGACGGGCTACAGTACCTTTGGAGAGACCCGATTGAGAATTTTCTGATACGGCGGAAGATGCAGCACCTCCGAAAATGGTCCTCTTCTCCGCCGTGATACCTTTTATACCCACCATAGAAGACGGCGAAGTGATCAACTGGGGCGGAGCACCACCAAGGCAAAAGAGGAACTAGGTCATAAATCCAATTAAAAATATCGAAAGGAAGGTAATGAAATTCCGAACAACAATCGTTCAAACAAACTCTCTGATAAAATCACGAGATTAGGGAATATAGATGAAGATTGGCCTAAGAAAAGGGGGAAAATCCGCCGCCCAATGAATGATACGAGGACGACGCGTTGAGGAAGCGGCTATTGCAAGGGAAGAATCGAGAAAACGCTCCTTGAAGGGTTAGACGAGGGGTGGGCCAGCGGCTACAGGCGGTAGCAGGTTTTTATCGATGGATCTGTGAAAAAGAAATGGAGTGGGAAAAAATTTTGGGGAGGAAATAATGGAGGAAATAATTAAGCGGGTGAAGAAGGCGAGGGTTTTTTGGAGTCTGAAAAAAAAATTGAGGTTAAGTATACATTTCACTGTTGTAAAAATATTGCGTTAAAAATAAAATTAAACACTTTTTACTTCAGTAATTATAAAATTAGCGAAGTCTTTTGAACTTAAAATTTCTAACTAGCTCCTGCCTTTTTGTTTGGTACCATTTACTGAAGTCTATGTGTGTTGTTTACTTCAGTAAATTGAAAAGCGAAGTTGTTTGTTTTTACTTCGCTAATATACATTACCGAAGTGAGACGTACCGAAGTCTTTGATGTTTTTTCTACTATTGATAGTACCGTCATTAGCCTCTTGGACGTTTGTAAATATTTGCGAAAATGTCTTTTAGCCTTGTGGTTTCCATCTCGGGGCCCACGGCGCTGTAATATTCCTGGATGGCCCTGGGGGTGTTACATCCAAGTTCTTACGGCAACTGGTGTTTCAACTTCTAAACCCAAGTGAGGGAAGAAGAAGAAACAAGTGGGCCAAAAGTAAGTGACAACTCTCAAGGTACAAAGCAAGGCTCCTTATCCTGAGGTGAACAAAAAACCAAAGGGAAAGTGCTACAAGTGCGGTCAGAAAGGACATTTCAAAACGGAGTGCCCTCCTCTTAAGAAAGGTATGTCTCGTGCGTTAGTAGTCAAAATATGTTTGGCAGCTTATTCTACCACTTTGTGGATAGTAGATTCAGGCTCCACTGATCATGTTTTCTTTGACTCACATGGTTTTCAGGTAACCAAGCAACTTAGTGCGGACGAGATCACCATCAATTGGGGTGATTATTCCTGGCGTCGTGCAGCTGAAAATTAGTGATAAAATATTAGTCCTTAATAATTTATTACTGGTGTCCGATTTTAGAATGAATTTAATTTCAGTTTCTAAATTGAGTTGTGATGGTTATTCAGTTTCTTTTGATGGCTATGCTATTATTAGAAGAAACGGTGAATATGTTTGCAAATATATCTATACTGATGGACTGTATGTTATTCATACTGCACAAACTCTCATGTATAAATATAAATCGCTTAACTCTTTGTCTAAACCTAAAAATAGAAAAGAACCTATGAGGAAAAATAATTGTAGAACACCTGAATCCCCCACTATAACATTCCAACAAACATCTTGAAGGTATCAATTTGTTCGAACTCGACCGAACAGAGAAACACTAACAACCAAAGCATGGAATAATAAAGGAATCGACATACTACGACTACATCATCGGTAATCCATCACTAATCTAAGTTAAATCATTTTAAAAAAACAAAGTCAACTCAAAAACCCCAAATACCCAAAACTAAGGTTTTAAGTGTTTTACCTTGATTCAGATGGTAGGAGAAGATCGATATGTGTTTAATTCGTGCTAGGACTTCAAAAATATTGTAAATGATGATGTTTGGTCGGAGTTTCGCCCTAGAATGCTCAAAATCACCTCTGGTGAAATAAGGGTTGCAACCCGCTTATATAGGCTGAAGCATCGTTACGTACGCAACACTCCTTGTGTTACGTACTTTAGGAACCTAACGTATATTAAGCTGTCCACATCGCGTATGCAACGAACTTCACAGAGGCCACTGCCTCGATGCAACAGGTAACATTACGTGCACTGTACGGAATGGTTAGCATGCGTAAGGATTATTAACGTACGCTACGTTCCCAAATTAACGTGCGTAAATGTTAATCCAATGCCTACTGCCCTTAATGTTCCAGGTATCTTCATGTACGCTGTGAAGCCTATATAATGTGCGTAATAGCCTGTAACGTACGCTGTGTCCTGCAGGCAACGTGCGCAAGTGTGCCATCAGATGCTTCTGCCTCAACCATAGTGTCTACACAGTCGAACTAGGCTAGGACATGGCAGTGTGCTCCTCAAAAATCATGTCTCATCTGACTCATCCGATGTGAAAGCTGCTTAATCAAGTGATGGCGAGAAGTCGATGACTCAAGTGTAGGGTGACGAACAGTGAAGTATGACTGATGTATAACACCTTATAATTGAGATCTCTATGTTTGTGGTCCTCTAGTTGGGATCCAATCCTCAACCCGAGGTAAAGAGCCGCCCTCTACCAAGATATCACCATAAAAGTAAGTAAGGATAAAAAAACCATCCTCGGTAGGAAGTCCTAACATACCTCATCATCTGGATAGTCCCTTCGAAATCATTTGATATTTTCAGATAGTAGGCCTCGAGGCCAATAAGGTCAACAATGTTCTTTTCAAAAATCTCCATAAGAATGGATCCAAACAGAAGACCCGACTTCCATTTTCGGCCTTTCTTTGTGTATCCTTTCTTATAAAATCTTATACCTTTGTCAAATAACCACTTGAGCACAATGCCTACAAAATTAACTTTTTCACCCCTCAAAACGTGTTAGATAGTGTCCATGTCAATGTTAACAAGCTTTTGTTGAACATTCACTTTTGGCATAAGACTCTGAGTGGCAGCATCACGGAGTAAATGTATGTTTAAGCCAAAATCATTATTTTCAAATTTATCTGTATTTAAGCAACATTGTTCCATGACTATCATCCGATGACAAAATCATGGTGCAAATAACATCTTCTTTGGATTAACTGAATATATCAAAGAGTGAACTAGCATAAAAAATGTTGTTTTTTCAGAAACAAGAGATTGCACTACAACATGTCCACATTCGTTGTAATTAATGTTAAAATTAGCAAAATTCACGAATTAATTCATCATATTTCGGCCTAGACGAACTCAATCTTAGAGATCCCAAAATTAGCAAAATAATCCTCAATTTTGATACCAATAGCAGTAAGGGATTCCAAATCAAAATGATGGCTATGAGTAATCTCTTCATCCACAAGAATATCAGAATATACCTTTTCGCATTACGGATTGAGGAATCGAGGCACACTTGAGGAGTTTCCACATCGGTGGTGTCTCAGGTTCTTTTTGGTCGAATTTAACAAGGATCCATTGTTAGAATGTTGAATTATAGATGGGGAAGGATGATATATGATGTTGAATCCTAAATGGAAAAGTATGATATATGATGTTTTAATGGAGAGGTGAGTAAACTCACCATGTTTTTTGACTGAGATATTAGAGTTCCAGTCACTCAATGTGAAAAGAAAAGAAGAACTGAGAAGAAAAATTGAGGCAAAAGGTATGAAAATCAAAAGTAACGTATGTTAAGTTCTATAGCAGTTGTGATAACTAGATATAGCGAATGCTAAGTGTAACATTAGTGGTTATAATTGTTAAAGTAATAATACCAATGTGTGCCTAAATCTATTATTTATGGACTTTCCAAGCCACGGTGGATTAGGCCTGCATGTATGTAATATATCCATATTTAAATTGATGTTATCAATGATAATACACAACCTTTTGCCCTACTTTATTGTCTCATTTATTTGCTCTGCAACACGTTATCAGCACGTAGTCTCTCGACTGAGCAAGAATTTTTTTTCTCGCCCAAAATTCCTTGAAAATTACGATTTTTTTTTTTAAAAAGAATAGGATTTCTCGAGCGACACCCTAGCACCGCCGCTAGCCCTAACCATCTCAAATCTGCAGCAGATCTACGCAATAAGGCTTCTTTACCAAAAGAATCGAAGCCCGTTTCTATTTCGAAGCCCGATAAAACTAACAAAATCGGACCCATTAGCCCGAATCCTGAGATGACGACGAAGCAATTCGGAACTAAGAAGATTTTCGGCGCCGGAAGAAAATCAGATCTCCATCTAAAAACCGTCTGTGACTCGCCTGCGCACAGCTCCGCCCGCGCCACCACGTGCAGACCCACGAACCCGCCGCCTTCATTCGCCATCACCGGACCGATGTCGTCCGGTTCGCACCTCATCAGATCGAAATCGCAGAGACGATCCCACAATCTCCGCCATGAATCACCAATCTCAGGCGTCGTCCTTCGCCAACAAAGCCAACGCATGATTGAAACCCTAGACACAGTGAAGCTCCTCGACTTGCAACCCGCTGCCAACCCCGATCTGCTCCAGATCTGACTGCAACTTATGACCAGATCACGATCACTTGACACTCGATCCGCCCCGCGACCCATTGCCAACGCCTGAACCCTCAGTTTTCACGACCGACTCCAGATTCTAAACCAAAAGAATGATTGGACTTATTGGCATCTCATGTGCAATTTGATTGCGGATGGTTATTTTTTTCTTCTTCTTCAATTTTCAGTTGCATTAATTATTATTTTTGCTGAAAAAGTATCAATCTAATATACTTTCTCCGTCCACCAACCATGTGCATTATTTTGACCGGCACGGGTTTTAATATTTCAGTAGACTTAGTTGGTTGGATGTGTTATGAGTGGAGTGAGAGGCCCACTTGTGGTAAAATTTGTTGCCAAAAATAAATAATGCACATAGCTTGCGGACGGATGCAAAAGGAAATTGTTGCACATGGATGACGGACGGAGGGAGTATTATTTTCGTACATTATTTGTAAGGAACCTCTTTAACTTCATTTTAAAGAGAAAGTAAGGAATTTTTTTACTGTGGATTCAAGCGGACGATGGGAAGTGGGAATGAAGAATACATTTTCATCCAAAAAAATTAACGATTTGCCCTAGGAAAGAATCATGCCTTTCCTATAAGGTACACAATCCGCTGCAAATGTATTTCTACCTTGTTTATACCAGCTGCGTGTGTATTTCAAAATGGCTTTATGGTATTTTATCAACTTGTGTATACTTTTAAAATGGCCTTTTGATATTTTGCAAACATGGGTTTATTTCGTAAAACTGATTCCCTAAACTATTTTGTTGGTATATGTAAGTGGTTGCTTAATGAACGTTTTGAAACTATCGATACCATACTGTAACGACTCGATTTTTCTGAGGTATTTTATGAATAAAATTTTAATAATGAGGAAACTTGTAGAAATTTCAAGTCGTTACTAAACATATATTTTCTAAAAGTTTTGCGGAACGTAAAAGAATTTCAATTTCCAATACGACAAAATTCAGCAGTAGAAAATAATTTCAAAAAATAGAATTAATTGTTCTTAGTAACTTGAGCGGAATTAAAAGAAATAATTGTAATATTAATCATATGCCCGCCTGCTCTGCAACCCGTTCTCTCCATTCCGAATTAATCTGAAAATTTTACATAAAAATGGGATGAGCTTTCTATCGTTTGTGGGAACATCACATGCGTGTGTATTTCAAAATGGCTTTATGGTATTTTATCAACTTGTGTATACTTTTAAAATGGCCTTTTGATATTTTGCAAACATGGGTTTATTTCGTAAAACTGATTCCCTAAACTATTTTGTTGGTATATGTAAGTGGTTGCTTAATGAACGTTTTGAAACTATCGATACCATACTGTAACGACTCGATTTTTCTGAGGTATTTTATGAATAAAATTTTAATAATGAGGAAACTTGTAAAAATTTCAAGTCGTTACTAAACATATATTTTCTAAAAGTTTTGCGGAACGTAAAAGAATTTCAATTTCCAATACGACAAAATCCAGCAGTGGAAAATAATTTCAAAAAATAGAATTAATTGTTCTTAGTAACTTGAGCGGAATTAAAAGAAATAATTGTAATATTAATCATATGCCCGCCTGCTCTGCAACCCGTTCTCTCCATTCCGAATTAATCTGAAAATTTTACATAAAAATGGGATGAGCTTTCTATCGTTTGTGGGAACATCACATGTCAACAATAATCACAATACATAACGGAGGCATAGATTGAATATTTGTTACGTCAACTTGAGCATGTAAGCATGTGACTGCATGTAAACATATACTGATACTTGGTATGAAAAACATGTGACTGCATGTTAATCATATACTGATACTTGGTACGAAAAACATATGACCGCATGTTAATCGCAAATATAACATATCACCTATACAGTCCAAATAAAGCAATTAAATCGACAACTAATAATTCCACCTGAAATTGAAATGACTTGAATGCAAATGCTTGAATGCTTTTGATTCGTCTTAATTGTGTCCTTGATTCTCGTATCCTACTATCAAAAGAAATATTTGTAGATACTTAATTTGATTGGGAAATATAATTTTATGAAAATAAATGACAAAGATTTGATTAATTTGAAGGCTTGAATGGACCAAATATGAAAATGGAAAGGTTGCGCTCAGGAATTAATTTGTTGGTGGGTTAAAAGAATTTGGGCTGAGAGGAGGTCTTGGCCCAACAAAGAAATGATGTATAATCGGACGAACCCCAGCCCTAACACCCATTCCTATCCATTATCGGAGAAAAGAAAATGAATCATCTTCTCTCTCTCTCTCTCTCTCTCTCTCTCTCTCTCTCTCTCTCTCTCTCTCTCCTGCCCAGATCGCCTCAAATCTTGTCTCTCGCATGAGTTCTGAAAACTCCCACCCGCGACGCGCAAGATCCACTGACAGAACACCAACAGAGACCATGCCCCCAATCGGAGTGGTGGCTGTACTCCACGACTCAACGTTTCCGTTCAGGCTTCCCAATACTCATAACCGACTCCCGCGACAGACGGAAAAAGGAGCCCTAGTTTTCGAGTTGGCGGAATTTAGCAGCGATGGCGGCGGGCTGAGGGGTGAAGTTATCACGGCCGGAGAAGTCACAAGTTTGATTATTTGAATCTGAAATTTATTGGTTTCTGTTTTTCTGATTTGGATTTTGGGTTCTAAAAATGGAATTTCTGAAATTAGGTTTTGTTATTCTGAAACCTGTGTGTATGATTGTGTGTGTGTGATTTCTGGTGTAGTGATGAAGATGGAACTGATATGGCCGGAAACAGAAGAATTTCGCCGGCGAAGGGCTTCGACTGAGGAATGTGATGAAATAAATTTTGCTCTAGAAATGGGGATGATGTGTTTGAAATCGAAGGAGGAGAAATATACCTGTTATACGTATTCTGGTGTGAAGATTTGTTGTGACACTTTTTGATATGGAAATTTGCTGTAAATGGGATTTTTATGTGTGTTTGTACGAGATTTCTGCACTGTATCGTGGATTCCTTTCTGCGGAGGTTTTTATACTTAAAGAATTGTAACCACTCCCCATGATGTAAAACTTCCGCCCATTATGCCCACTACCTCCATTAAGGAGGTTTTTTTTTTTGAAGAGGGGGATTGTCCCCTGTCCTGAGTACCCCCCAAGAAGCTCGACCTCACCCCCGATCTAGAGGTAAGTTTTCCAGCATGACCTGTTCGCCTCATGGTCCCCCACTTGGGTTACAGGCCCGCGCTTACTGGGCCCGGTTCTCGAGTGATAGTGTGAAATGCAGAAACCTCCCCTGTTTCTGTTCTGATCGTGGGGAAAGATTGCAGGTTGGGCTTGGTTATATTATTACTTGGTTTGGGCCTAAAATACGTGAATTGGGTTTGGACTAGGCCGGCCCAATCGAAATTGTAAGGGTTGGCTGGCCCAAAATGAATGGATTAAAATTAATTAAAATGGATTTACAATATTTGAGCTCGATAATTAATTGACTTGGGTCTATAGTTAAATTAGAAATTCATGAATTGGGCTCATTAAATAATCGTAAGCCCAACTGATAATTTAAATTGAATTATTATTCAATATTTACTATAAAAAGGTAATTAATAGAATAAGAAATAATTTTCCAAATTTAGCGGGTATTACATCCTACCCCTATTGGAAAAATTTTCGTCCTCGAAAATAGTATACTTACCGTGAATAAGGAAATCTGGATAACGAGTTTGAATTTCTTCTTCACGCTCCCAAGTAGCTTCGTCCTTGGTGTGGTTTCGCCATTGAATCTTGACGAGCACTCTCTCTTTATTTCTAAGTGGAATAATCTTTCTATCGATTATCGCAACTCGTCGTTCGACATAGGTTAGATCCTTGTTCACTTCCACTATCGAATAGTTGATCATGTGACTAGGATCGTGAACGTACTTTCTCAATTGCGAGACGTGAAAAACATTGTGTACTACTGAAAATTCTGGTGAAAATGCTAAACGGTATGCCAAATCTCCAATCTGGATGAGGATCTCAAATGGTCCGACGTATCTTGGTCTCAACTTGTTTCTCGATCCAAACCGGATAACTCCTTTAGTTGGGGCTACCTTTAGGAAGACTTTTTCTCCAACGTTAAACTAGAGGTCCTTCCTTCGCTAGTCGGCATAAGATTTTTGGCCATCTTGAGCTGTCTTAATTCTTTCACGAATCTTCTCTACTACACCCACGGTCTTCTCGATCATCTCAGGTCCCAAAATCTTTCCTTCACCTACATCATCCCAATAAACCAGCGATATGCACTTTCTCCCATAAGTGCCTCGTATGGGGCCATTCCGATCGTTGCTTGAAAACTATTATTGTATGCGAATTCTACCAAAGGTAGTAATTATTCCCAAGAATTACCCATGTCCAGCACACAAGCTCTCAACATGTCTTCAAGTATTTGTATCGTCCTTTCTGATTGACCATCAGTTTGTGAGTGAGGCTATACTAAAATTTAATTTAGTTCCCAATGCTTCCTGCAAACTTTCCCAAAAAATATGACGTGAAGCGAATATCTCTATCCGAGAAGATAGACACCGGTACTCCGTGCAGCCTTACGATCTCCTTAATATACCATTGCGCATACTGATACATTGTGAAGTTCATCTTTACTGGAATAAATTGGGCCGATTTCATGGGGCGATCAACCACAACCCAAATCTCCTGATTTCCTCTTTCCGATCGAGGTAAGATTACCACAAAGTCCATAGTGATGTGTTCCCATTTCCACTCTGGAATGTGGAGTGATTTTAACAAACCAAAGGGGCGTTGATGTTCGGCTTTCACCTGCTGACAAATAATGTATCTCCTAACGATTCAGCAATGTCTCTTTTCAAACCTTCCCACCAAAATTTGGTTTTCAAATCCTGGTACATCTTTGTACTACCAGGATGAGCAGTATATGGTGTGTTATGTGCCTCTTTTAAAATCACCTTCTTCAAATCCGTATTGTCGGGCACACAAATCTTTCCTTATAGTATATTATACCATCTTCTGATATACTAAATCCTTTATCCTCTCCAGCTATAACACGCTCCTTCATTTTGGTTAAGAAATTGTCTTGACCCTGGCCTTCCTTGATTCTCTATCTCAAGGTCGGTTGACTGACAACGTCATTAAAATTGCTTCCACCGGTTTTAACGGTGTAGCCACCTCTAGGTTCATCCTTGAAAATTCAGTGACCAATTTGTCTTCCTTAGTCAATATACAACTTAATTCTCCTCCGACCTTGCGATTTAAAGCATCTGCAACCATGTTCGCCTTCTCTGGATGATAGTGAATTGTACAATCGTAGTCCTTCACTAACTACAACCATCTTCTGGTCTCATATTCAGTTCCTTCTGAGTGAATAGATACTTTAAGCTTTTGTGGTCGGTATAGATCTCATATTTACCTCCGTAAAGGTAATGTCTCCATATCTTCAAGGCGTGAACTACCGAAGCTAGTTCTAAATCATGGTTCGGATAATTTAACTCATGCGACTTTAATTGCCTTGACGCATATGTGATGACTTTACCTTGCTGCATTAGAACACATCCTAATCCTTGCTTAGATGCGTCACTATAGATCACGAATTCTCTAGATGGATCTGGAATCGTCAAAACTGAAGTTGAGGTAAATCTCCGCTTAAGTTCTTGAAAACTTTCTTCGCACTTCTCATTCCACAGAAATTGTTCTCCTTTCCTCGTTAGTCGAGTCATCGGTGCGTCTATCTTAGAAAATCCTTCAATAAAACTCCTATAATATCCTGCTAACCCCAAGAAACTACGAACTTCGTTCGCGTTAGTTGGTGTTTTCCAATTGTTGATAGCCTCTATCTTAGACGGATCGACTTCAATTCCTTGCGCAGTAACAACATGTCCAAGGAATGGCACTCTCTTGAGCCAAAATTCGCACTTGCTAAACTTCACATATAGTTTCTCTTTGCGAAGTATCTCCATAACTGTTCGTAGATGCTTCTCATGTTCTGCTTCATCTTTCGAATAAATTAGTATGTCATCTATAAACACGATGACAAACTGATCCAAATAGGGTTGGAAAACTCTATTCATCAAGTACATAAAGATAGCTGGGGCATTACTTAGCCCAAATGGCATTACTACGAACTCGTAGTGGCCATATCTTGTTCGGAAAGCAGTATTAGGAATGTCCTCTTCCTTGATCCTTAGTTGATGGTATCCTGACCTCAAATCTATCTTTGAGAACACTCCTGAACCTCCAAGTTGGTCAAATAAGTCTTCGATTCGGGTAAGTGGATACTTTTTCTTTATCGTGAGTCGATTCAACTCACGATAATCAATACACATCCTCATGCTTCCATCCTTCTACTTTACGAATAACACTGGTGCTTCCCAAGGTGAGACGCTTGGTTGGATATATCCCATATCGAGTAACTCCTGAATCTACACCTTCAGTTCTTGTAGTTCTTTTGGCGCCATCCTGTATGGGCCTTTTGATATAGGGGCTGCTCCAGACACCAAGTCAATAGTAAACTTCACTTGTCTATCCGGTGGAACACCCAGCAAGTGCTCTGAAAAAATATCTGAATAATTCTTAACAATATGGACGTCTTTGATCGTTACTTCGGACTTCGACTCCGCCATGATATTCACTAAATATCCTTGACAATTGCCCTTACGCAATATCTTCATTGCTTTCATGGCTGATATCACTAGAGGGGCTTTGCTACGCTTAACCCCTTGAAAAACATCCTCTACTCTGGATACTGGATGCAAGACCATGTTCCTCCTCACGCATTGCAAAACGGCATCATACTTATCCAACCAATCCATACCAAGACTACGTCGAAGTTATACATGTCTAATATGTATATATCGGCTAGATATAAATGTTCATTTACCTCTATGGTTATACTGTTAGCTATATCGTCAACAGAAATTATTTCTCCTGCTGGTATACTAACTTCAAGGCTTTGAGAAGATTTTCTACTTCTAAATCCAGTCATGCTAAACAACTTCTTAGAGATAAATGAATGGGATGCGCCAGTATCAAATAACACTAAAGCAGGAATTCCAGCGACAGATAACATACCTGACATCGTCCTGGGCTTTTCTCTATCAATCTCCGATAGGCTGTACATACAAGCCTTCCCCTCGGAACCTTGATTCTGGACCCTTCTGTCTGGGGCATTGTTCTTCTGTGGGCACTGAGAGACTATATGTCCTTCTTTATGGCACCGTTAGCATCGATTATGTAATATCCTGAATTTTCAGGCAGTATTTTCTTCGATGATTTTATTGGAATATTGATATGGTGAATTTATTTTCGTGATTTCATGTGAATGAGATTTAAGAAGTCGGATGGTATTTTCTAATCCCGTCGAATAATCGTTGGTAGAATGCAGCGGTATACAACGTTATATTCTCCGATAAATTATTCGACGAAGGTTAGAGAAATTATCCGGATTAAGTAAGGGATTATTGAGTTGTTATAGATATATTGAAGATGCAATTATGTTCTCGGATGGTTTAAAGTACAAAAAAGTACCGAAAGTATTAGTGAAAATAAGATTGAATATTTTTTTTTGGAAAGTGTTATGCACAAGGTTTGACTTTGGAAAATCACCATGAATTTTTGGGATGTTCAAAAATTCTGAAAATTTACAGTATTATATAGATTTAAGTTATATTTCCAACGGTTCAAACAACGAGCCAATCAGAGTTCGTATGAAGAAGTTATGATCGAATTAGTAGAAACTATTTGCAGAAATTTAGTTCCATCAACGAATATTCACCCGTGCAGTAATGTTACGGACATAATTCATAAAAATGCAACCGTCGGATTAACATGAAATTTTTTCAGTCAGTTCTAAACACCGTAAAATCTATTTTGGACGGTGGAGATTGGATTTCGATGTACAATGTGACCGTACTAATTAAAAGAACGAGAGGTTCCTGTTTTCGGATTCATATTGAGAAGTCTCGGTATTTTGTAGATATACGTAGATTTAACCGTTGGATTGTGATAAAATTTGGATATGTTATTTACCAAATAGTTTGGTATAATATGAATGGTGAAGATTATATTTGGATTTTGTTAGTAAGAGTTATGGCTCTCGGACAGTAGTTGTGTTTTGAAGGATGTGTTTTATCCCACATCGGTTGAGAATAAAGATGAAAAGCATTGGTTATGCTATAAGAATATATTTTTGTCCCACATCAGTTGAGAATGAAAGGGGAAAGCCTTCTTTATTCTATATAAGAAGTCTTGGTGCCTTTCTTACAAGTACACCCAAGTAATACACTTTAGTCTTATTTGATTCAAATTAAATTCCTTTCTTGTATTCTCTTTAAAGAGAGTGGTGAGAAGGGTGAGAACCATGTAGACTTATAATAGTATAGGGGTGTCGATTTAAAAGAAAGAAATTCTATATGATTGTAGAAATTTATCATATAGTGAAGTCTTTTTTTGAGTGGATCGTGGTTTTCTTCCATATTTGGAGTTCCATTTTCGGTGGAGTAGTCGTGATTGACAAGCTCGATGAAGGGCAAGACGTGGTCCGATTTTACTAAATTTTGGATAGCTTGTTTCCGACTCATGGTCCTTCATTTTGACCGGTTGGATCGTGATTTGGAGTTCTAGACCGTGAGTTATTGCTGCTGCACTTTACTGGGCATATTCGGCTTCGTCGTTTCGACATTGAGGCAAGTTATACTTGTTCAGTTTATAATATTTGATGAATGGTCTCGTTTTCATTTCATTTATAATTCGTATAGAAATGTTGTTAGAATGTAAATTGTTAGGATGATGGTTTGTTCGTGGAGAGGATAGTATCGTCAGCTTGAGGTAATTTAATTATTGTTCAGTCATGAGAATAATCATTATAAAGTTGAGTTATTGTATATGTTGTATGTTGAGGTTTCGTATGATGAGATTCGTATTAGCTGTTGAGGGATGTTGGTCCCAGGACTTTTGTATTGAGGTCGTTGATCGCGTGGATCATTCATTGGGGATGAGGATCCCAGGGTTTGTTTTGGATATTGACTAGTCGCGTCAATTTTTCATTGTGAGTTTGTTGTTGTTCACTTCGGTGAGTCTTTTGATCCTTAATTGGATATGTGATTCTTCGGGTTTCGTTGTCATGTTGCATCGGGACATATCTGGAGTTATATCTGTGTGCCGATCGGTTATGTGTAGGATTTTCAGGGCGGGCACATATAGACGTGTGATGGGGTCATGTCCTCACATTGGGCTATGCACACGAGAAGATTACTTCATGAGACTGATTAGGTACAAGACCATACGTGTATTTGATCAATACACGGGGTGGCTTGTGCACGGACACATTTCCGGATCGGGCGTACTGTGACGTCCATCTTTGAGCCATATTGTTTTGGTCATTCATAGTCCATGTATGATTGGATATGTTCGACGGTTTGTGACTGGTTGTTCATACGCCCGAGGGGTATGTTCGACAGTCGAGGTTATTTTCTTGAGATCCATTATTGTTGATCGTTTGGAGTTTACCTTGTTGATGGTATTCTCAGTCGTTAATTGGTCCTTTGTTGATTGTGTTTAGAGTGTACCTTGTTGATGGTATTCTCGGTCATTGTTGATCCTTTGTTAGTCGTGTTGGGGTTTATCATGTTGGTGATATTCTCAGTTGACGTATTGGTTGATCTGGTTATTGATCGTATGAGCGTTTAGGCTGTGCATCGATGTTTCGGATGTAACACCCCCAAGACATTCAGGGCATATTACAGTGCCGTGGACCCCACACTGTGGAATCCACCAGGCGAACATACCGACAAGACATTTGACAACGACAAACTATCATTAATAAAACGACAATTAAAATACAAGATTACCAACCGACAATTAAAATCTGACGTCAAATCCATTTCCCAAAATGGGAACACAACATTAACAATTTCAAACAGGAAGTACTCGAGTACTTAAACCAACTTTATAATACATAAATCTCAAAACCAGACATCAATAGTAACCGACTGACATGACATCGAAAATCAAACACTGGACAATTTCATGCCTGCCCATCATCCTCATACGGCCCGAGCGCTCGCTTGTCCCCACGATCAATACCTGAAATACAAAAAGTATTTCCCCCATTTAAGGGGTTAGCGACAACTGCTAGTGCAAGTACAATCCATTTGAACTACATTCTAATCAGATGAATATATGCGCCAAAAAGTCATTTTAGAAAACATTTTATATTCCGGAATATTTATGGTGTACACACAAAACACATTATCTCCAACAAATCATAATTCAAAGTTAACCGTTGGCACGAGACTCACGGCCACCGTACCCCGCAGAGCCCCGTCGGACATCCCTGGGTGGCTAACCACAGTTCGTGATACGCACACACACGGCAATACGTATCCCTAGAGGCCCCGTCGGACCGTCCCTAGGTGAACATACACATATCTCCCCACAACAACCACATATAGCCATAATTCAAATACTAGAACATGTAAACAAATGTAAAGTACTTGCCTTTGAGACATTCTTGAAGAAACGGAGATGAAACACGACTACGAACGGTCCGGGTGGAAAGCGACGGTTCCTAAACGAAGGATCAATATAGTTCAGTCCCAACGGACAACAATATTCTACTGGAATACACCCATAACCCCGGTTACAACATACGACAATAGACGGTCAATTGATACGGGCGAGGTTTACGCAAAATCTCCCCGTATCGATAATTCACGGATTAAAATCAAGGAATTTGGATTTGGAATCATTCAACAATCACAAACGGTGAAGAATATCATAACATACTGGAATAATTCGGTTCCAATTAGCAAAACCCGGAAAAACCCCCAAATTTGACGAGTTAGGGTTCTAGACGAAATTACCTTGATTTCGGATGATGGATGACGATTATACTGATGATAATATGTTAGCACAACTCTACGGTGATGGAATGTGAATAGAACGCCGATCGAATCGATGAAAATCGCCTCCGAGGTCGCACGTCGAAGAAACGAAGGGAAAAGAATGAAAGCTGCTTCAAAATCGCATTGGGCTTATATAATTGTGAAGTTAGCGCACGCTAATCGCCATATGTAGCGTGCGCTAACGGGGCGCGGCGATACCGATGGCTATGCCACATTCGTTAGCGTCGCTAACAATAAGGGTTAGCGTGACGCTAATCTGTTCTTGATAGCGCCGCAAGCGGCGAGGGTAGCGTCGCTACCTACACAAGATCGATCTGGCGATGTCATATCGCGATGAAGCTGGCCGAGGGTACGATACGATACACACGGCGAGACGAATCCGGGAACATGAACACGA
Organism: Orobanche coerulescens; assembly: GCA_033398695.1. Lineage (NCBI taxonomy): Eukaryota > Viridiplantae > Streptophyta > Magnoliopsida > Lamiales > Orobanchaceae > Orobanche > Orobanche coerulescens. The sequence continues at coordinate 87,447,441 of CM065811.1, read as the reverse complement.
AGCATACAAGACAGCGGAGCTAAGTGCTGAAAGAAAATACAATTCCGACTACCGAAGGGTCCGTAATGCGACAACGAAAACGAGATTCCCTAAACTATTAGGAAATTACAAAAATGGCCCAAGTGCCCGAAAATCACGAAACGACGTCGGTTCTGAACCGAAAGTCTCCACAAGACCAACTCAACCATACGAACTTGTACAAACCCGAAATAACGAAAACGAACGAGTTTTACAAGAATCGAACGTTCATACGGCAAAACATGTCATAAAAGCGAAATTACGTGAAAACATCACCAAAACTCATCCCAATGGAAAAACTCCAAGAACAAAATAGATTCGAAATATCGAAGCGGTTACAAGCGAGTCGATAAAAATAGACATACACCAAAAATGGAAAGCGCTAAAAATGGGAAAATTACGGATATTACATTCTCCCCTCTAAAATAAAGTTTCGTCCCGAAACTTAAGAATCAAAAAGCTCGGTATCTCGAACGCATATCCTCCTCTAACTCCCACGTCGCTTCTTCTACTCCGTGCCTCGACCATTGCACTTTAACCAAAGGAATGGTTTTGTGCCTTAACCGTTTATCACGACGCTCCAAAATTCTAACGGGTCTCTCTTCAAACGTAACATCCTTCTCAATCTCCACGTCCCCAAAGTCGATAATGTGGGACGGGTCCTAACGCATTTCCTCAATCGGGAAACGTGAAATACGCTATGTACATGACTAAGCGACGGAGGTAAGGCCAAACGGTACGCTAACTCACCGACTCTCTCCAATACCTCGAAGGTCCAATATATCTCGGCCGAGTTTCCCCTTCTTCCCGAATCGGAAAACTCCTTTCGTCGGAGATACTCTCAACGAACGTGATCCCCACCTCAAACTCCAAATTTCTACGCCTAAAATCCGCATAAGACTTTTGTCGACTCTGGGCAGCCAACATCCTCTTTCTAATCAATTCGACTTTCTCCCTCGTCTCCAATACCAGATCCGGCTCAGTGCCAACCAAATCGGACGGCTCATCCCAACATATCGGTGATCGGCAACGTCGACCATAAAGTGCCTCATATGGTGCCATCTTAATCGACGCGTGCCAGCTATTATTATAAGTAAACTCAATCAAGGCCAAATGATCCTCCCGATTACTACTCGATCGCACGCAGCGCGCAACAAATCCTCGAACGTCGAATGGTACGTTGGACCTTATCGATGCAGGGATGGAACGAAGTGCTCAAACGTAGCCGAGTCCCCAATGCCTTATGCACCGCCCGCCAAAATGCGATACAAATCGGCCATCGTATGCGAAATAATGGTCCTCGGCGTACCACGAAGCCTCACTATCGAGTGATAAAAATACGAGCCAACTTTTCCGACCCCAAGTATCCTTGATGCCCGGAAAATGTGCCGACTTAGTCAATCGGTCTACAATTACCCATACCATATTCATACTAGTCTTCGTCCTCGGTAAACTCGTGACAAAATCCATAGAGATGTCCTCCCACTTCCATTCCGAACGAAGTGGTTTCAATAATCCGGATGGCCGCTGATGCTCAATCTTGACTTGCTGACAAGTCAAACACTTAGCTACAAACTGAACTACCTCCTTCTTCATATCGCTCCACCAGAAATTCTTCCTCAGATCTTTATACATCTTACTCGAGCCCGGATGGACTGAGTATGGTGACACATGAGCCTCTCGCATAATGCTTTGTCTCAGTTCCGAGTCGTTCGGAACACACAACCGACCTCGGAATCTCAACACGCCGTCCTCATGAATAACGAATCCCGGGGCTTTCCCCTTTCCTACACTCTCTCGAAGCTGAATAAACATCGGATCCTCTAACTGTCCCGACTTAATGTCCTCGACCAAAGATGAAGAAATCTCAAGAGTACGCAACTGCCCGGAACTCTCTGGCAGTACAATCTCAATGCTCAATCTCATAAACTCTCACTGAAGTCCCGACTGGGCCGTGAGTAACTCAAGCACCCGAAGCGATACCGATTTCCGGCTCAAGGCATCTGCTACCACATTAGCCTTGCCCGGATGATAGAGGATCTCAAGATCGTAATCCTTAATCAGTTCCAACCATCTCCTCTGTCTCATATTAAGCTCCTTCTGCGTGAAGATGTACTTCAGGCTCTTGTGATCGGTGAAAATCTGACACGACGAGCCATACAAGTAATGACGCCAGATTTTCAACGCAAACACATATGCGGCCATCTCAAGATCGTGCGTAGGGTAATTCAATTCATACGGTTTCAACTGACGGAAGCATAGGCAATCGTCCTCCGTCTTTGCATAAGTACGCATCCGAGCCCTTGGCGAAGCATCCCTATAAAAAGAGAAACCATCGTTACCACTCGGTAAAGCCAACCCGGGAGCGGTCGTCAACCGCTTCTTCAACTCCTCCACACTATTCTGCCTCTCATCGGTCGACACAAACTTCTCTGACTTCTGTAACAACTGAGTCAGAGGTCGAGCAAGTTTAGAGAACCCCTCGGACGAACCTACGGTAATACCCGGCTAATCCCGAAAACTACGGACCTCTTTCACGTTCTTGGGCGGCGCCCAATCCAACACCGCCTCTACCTTATGTGGGTCCACACGAACACCCTCGGCCGAGATCACATGACCGAGAAACATAACTTCCCGTAACCAAAACTCGCACTTTGAGAACTTCGCAAAAGATCTTTGAGTTCTCAAAATATCTAACACGATATGCAAATGACGGCGTGCTCCTCCTCGCTCCTCGAGTAAATCGGGATGTCATCGATAAAACGACTACACATTTATCGAGGTACTCGATAAAGACTTTGTTCATAAGTCGCATGAACACGGTGGTGCGTTAGTTGTTAGCCCAAAAGGCATAACCACAAACTCATAGTGACCGTATCTCGTCCGAAAGGCCGTCTTCTAATATCGGTATCCTTCACTCGGGTGATAATACCCCGATCTCAAATCAATCTTTCAAAACACAGTTGCCCCTTGCAATCGATCAAACAAATCATCAATCCTTGGTAGCGGATACTTGTTTTGATGGTCACTTTGTTCAACTCTCGGTAGTCGATGCACAAACGAAGTGACCCATCCTTCTTCTTTACAAATAGGACCGGTGCGCCCCAAGGCGAAGCGCTCGGTCGAATATATCCCATGTCCAAGAACTCTCCCAACTGTTTCTTCAACTCAAGCATCTCGGCAGCGCCATACGGTATGGCGTCTTAGAGATAGGTGCTGCACCCGGCTCTAAATCGACAGTAAACTCAACCTCTCGGCCCGGCGGCAAACCCGGCAACTCATCCGGAAAAACGTCAGATACTCACATACTACCGGAATAGACGAGAGCTCGACTCCCCTTCTTCCGATCTCAAAGCGTAACACCAATAGCCCGTGCAACCTCCCGAAGAAGTCTCACCGCCCTCAAAGCGCTGATCGAAATCTCGACTACCCCGCTTACGCCCCACAAAAGAATGCTCGGTACCATCGGAGGCTAACATCGTAATAGTCCTCGTTCTATAATTCATGATCGCCCCATGACGGTCCACCAATCCTCACCCAGAATCAAATCCTCATCTCTAATATCTATCGCAATCAGTTAGAAAGCCAATCCCTCCCCGCGATACTCACGGAAAAATCTCTAATCTCACGGTCCCCACGATGCTATCCCGCTAGGAAGTTTAACAACAAAAGGCTCACAAGCAACAAGGCAATCAACATGCATTTACGCACGCAATCCATAGATATAAAAGAATGCGTAGCACCAGAATCGAACAATACGGAAACAGGATGGTCAAGGATGTGGACGGTACCTGTAGCCACCGTCGCGTCGGGATCTCCGGCTCGCCTCATCTCATACACACGGGGCGGAACAGACCCCGCACTAGAAGCTCCCCCTCTAGAAGGCTGACCACGACCTCGACCTCTACGAAAACTCTGCTGCGGCTGAGGAACTGTCGGTGCCTGATTCACACTCGGCTCTCCTGCTGCTGGAGCAGATATCTGAGTAACTTGAGCCCGAGCTGCATCCGAACAAAACTTAGCACGGTGACCCATACGGCCACAAGCAAGGCACTGAATCGGAGGCCTATCACACTCACTCATCATGTGGCCCGGACGACTGCAGTTGATGTAATATCCGGATTAATTACCGAGTATTTCACCTGTATTTGAACCCTGTATTAGTTGGAATTGTGATATCAATAAGTGGAATATGGTATTTACCGTATTTGTATTTTCGTGCATGAGTATGGCAGCATATTACTTGTCCCATACAAATACTCAATAATACAAATTATTGAGTATGGCTGCATATTATAAGTAAAGTAATCAATTATGGAGTTGGGTGGAGGCCAGCACATGGTCCTGGACAGTTTTAATTATTAAGCCTGGACAGCTTTGGAATCTAGCGTAGGAATTATTGAGCACAGGGGCCCAGAAACATTTTATAAAGGACAGCACCTCATTTCATTTGGTTTTCATCTTCCTTCACCTGTTCTTAATTTCCTGGAAGTCCAGAGGGTTTTCCCTAACTCTGAAACACATTTAGACCACCCCCTTTTGTGAACTTTGAAGATTGGGTGTCACTGGTGATTGATCATTGAAGTGGAGAAACATCTTGATCTGGCAAGCAAGCAACCGGAGTTGGATTCTACTTATTGCCTCGGTGTTTTCTTCATCTTAAGGTATGTTAATACTAATTCCTACTTGGATTCTTGTTATCAAGGATATGATAGAAGTATGCTGTCAAGATATGGAGTTCCACTGATAGAATCATCCAAGCATCATCATGTTTTAGAAATTGGGATGTTTATACTTATGAATAAATCATCAGAGGTTATATCCTTCCATATAAGTTGGATTTGTTAATGTTTTCTGGATATAATGATGATATTGGAATCTAACACATCAATCTTGGATCACCCAACTTCACCTGAGAATTTCGTATGTTCAGTTTTCTACCCAATACCCTACTCATCAACTAGGCTAGTCAAGTCGGCTGATCGGCGAGGTTGACTTCTGACTCGGCTGATCAGCGAGGATGACTCGGCTGATCAGCTAGGTGGACTCGGCTGATCAGAGAGGTTAACTAGGCTGATCAGCTAGGTTGACTAGGCTGATCAGCGAGGTTGACTTTTGACATCGGCTGATCAGCGAGGTGACTTTTGGGTCATAACTTCTTCATACGAACTCGGATTCGGATGAATTTTATTTTAAAACGATCGTCTCGAGGTTGACTTTTGACTCGGCTGATCAGAGAGGTTGACTAGGCTGATCAGCTAGGTTGACTAGGCTGATCATCGAGGTTGACTTTTGACGTCTACCGATCGAGGTGACTTTTGGGTCATAACTTCTTCATACGAACTCGGATTCGGATGAATTTTATTTTAAAACGATCGTCTCGAGGTTGACTTTTGACTCGGCTGATCAGAGAGGTTGACTAGGCTGATCAGCTAGGTTGACTAGGCTGATCAGCGAGGTTGACTTTTGACGTCGGCTGATCAGCGAGGTGACTTTTGGGTCATAACTTCTTCATACGAACTCGAATTCGGATGAATTTTATTTTAAAACGATCGTCTCGAGGTTGACTTTTGACTCGGCTGATCAGAGAGGTTGACTAGGCTGATCAGCTAGGTTGACTAGGCTGATCAATGAGGTTGACTTTTGACGTCGGTGATCGGCGAGGTGACTTTGGGTCATAACTTCTTCATACGAACTCGGATTCGGATGAATTTTATTTTAAAACGATCGTCTCGAGGTTGACTTTTGACTCGGCTGATCAGAGAGGTTGACTAGGCTGATCACTAGGTTGACTAGGCCGATCAGAGGTTGACTTTGACGTCTGATCGTGAGGTGACTTTTGGGTCATAACTTCTTCATACGAACTCGGATTTGGATGAATTTTTTAAAATGATCATCTCGACGGGACTCGGCTGATCGAGAGGTTGACTTTTGACTCCTACCGATCATGAGGTTGACTTTTGACTTACCGATCAATGAGGTGACTTTTGACTCGACCGATTAGGTTACATTTTATGAACTTCCGACCGTGATTTGGATTATTAAATGTTAGTACGACTATAAATGAAATCTATATTACTTATTTTGTTAAGGTTCAAGCTTAGCAACGTGATTGATTGAAGGGGCGACCTTCGAGTGTTTCGTTTTCGTGGAAGTTTTGTTCTTGTCTTCGAATCGAGGCAAGTACCTTATTTGTTTTATGTATTGATGTTGTACATATTGTCGTGCGTGTATGTCGTTGTTGTATGTCCACCTCGTGTTGGTCCGACGGGATCATCGGGGATCTATGCTAGCGTGCGCTGGATCATCGGACGGGTTTTTCCACCACGGGTTGGTCCGACGGGATCATCGTGGGTTCTGTGCGATGAACGCTGGATCGTCGGAATTACCATGTGTTTGTTATGATATCATGTTGTGATTATCGATGTGTATGTTACTTAGTGAGTTCTCGTAGGAGAAGACTCGTTGGTATTTTTGTCAATCACGTATTATTATTCTACGTGAGATGTTGAATAATATGTTGTGGTACTTGTACTAGCATCGTTGTGCTAACCCCTTTGGGGGTGAACATTTTGTTTATGTTCAGGATCCAGGAGAGCGGGAAACAACCACCGGAGCCGCATGACGATGGGGGTGCAGAGTGATGTTCTAGCCGGTTTACTTGTCTGTTGTTTGTTAGTTATTTCAATAAGTACTCGAGTACGTAGTCGTTTTTGATAAATTTGAATTTGGTGATGTATTAATAATTTCTGTTGAACATTTGTATTTTCAGTATTTGGTCAGAACTGTTGTATCTTAATTCCGTTATTTCCATTCGTTAGTACCTTTTTATGCTTATTCAATTCTTCAGCCTTGTAAATCCTTATGTAAAGGATTTACGGCGCTGTAATATTCCCGAATATATTGGGGGTGTTACAGAATATGGTATCGGAGCTAAGATTATGGATATCTTGGCCGTTGGGTTAAAGTAGGGGTCGTTTATGTCTTTTGAGGTAACCGCCGGAATAACATCACTGCATCGCCTACGCTGTCGTATGGACGGTGGTTGTAAGTTCCTAAACTCTATCTCATCCTTTGCATGTTACATTTCCTTATACTTGAGCATTTGAACGATATTGTTTCCGTATATTGAGTAATTATGCTTGCGGTATGTTGAGAGGCGGACGTGGACGTGGTCGCGGTCGCGACGCCTTGACGAAGGAATGCCGAACGAGAAGCGCCGCTTCTAATCGTGCCGGGCCATAGCTCCGCGAGCCACAAAGATCTATCAATAACGAACTGTAACTGCTGTACTGAAATCCTTCGTCGGTGGTGAACCAGATGACTCGGCCGCCTGTGTCGTGGACCGAATGCAAGTGGCGGTGGGACTACGGCAGGAGAGGGACAAAGAAGGAATCCCGGACATGGGAAATCGAGGTGACCGGTGGCTGCAGGAGGTGGCAAAGATGCAACCACCCAAATTCGACGGTATTTCGAGACTCCCACCGGGATCATTGGTTAAAGGAGCTAGAGAAAATCTTTGCCTAATTAATCGCCTGACGACCGAGAGCCTCTATCGCTCAATATTTTCTCGATAGGGAAGCGTCCGAATGGTGGGAAGCCATCCGCCTATAGACCATGATGCCGATTGACAGAGTTTAAATTGATGATGGAAGCTCGATCGCCCTCGTCCCGTGAAGGAAGCTAAGGTTCGGGAGTTTTTCTCCGCTCGCCTTCGATGTGCCAAGATCTCGTGCAATTAAGACGTTTAACCAAAGAATGGCATTTGTTCGACATCCGGTCGTAATGTATGCGTAAATGATGATCCATTTTGATATGAGGATGAAACCGTAAATCCAGAGGTACATGTCCGGTTTTGAATGTACCACACTCCGCCAATACCAGATAAGGCATTGGCGTATGAGATCAAGGAAGCAAACATGGAGAAATTTACGGAATCCAAGAAGCGAAAGTCTCTGGTACTTTTACAGAGCACAAGAACAGCGGGCCCCGCAAGGCCCAGTCATCTTTTCATTCTTTAAAGAAACCTCCGCACCCAGCTAGGAGCGGAAAGAACTTCTGAGCAACATCAACTATGACCGATGTTATCAGAAATGCTTTAATCTGCGCCCAGACGGGCACTATCGACGGAATTGCCCCCTACCTGCCGTGACTTGTTTTGATTGTGGTCGAGAGGGACATCGTGCGGTGTTCTGTGAAGAGGCCGCAAAGTCTTTTAGAGCCCGTACACCACAAATACCCGTAAGGAAGCCGGTATCCAACAAACGCAGCAAAGTGTTCGATGCCTCGAATTTTGGCCGCGGCGAGGCAGAGGACAGTGGGATGGAAAGGGTACATCGAGTGCCGGATCTATTCCCCACGTTTGTACGAGATGAGGAGGACAGACGATCGTGATGTCATTGCCGCATCGTGTAATCGGCCCGCATCCTTTCCCAGCCAGTTAGCGTTTTATTCGATACAGGAGCTACACATTCTTTTATATCCTTGTCTTGTGTAAATCGTTTGAATGTTTCTGGTTTTCATAATTGTGAACCTTATGTTGTTGGTTTACCGAGTGGAGAGAGGATTGTTGGAAACTTAGAAACTAGAGATTTCCCTCTATCATTTGGAGGCAGAGAGTGGCTCTCAAATCTGATTGTAATAGAAATGCAAGGGGACGATCTGATACTCGGAGACGATTGGCTTAGTCGATATGGAGCTATTGTAAACTACCGAAGAAGGAATATCTCGCTGATCGCTGACGATGGTTCCGAAATACTGTTTGAGGGATGGAAACCGAAGCTCAGAAAGTTGATCAAAGCGATGAAAGTCACAAATTGTTGAAACAGGTCTGTACGGGATACTGGTGTTATGCAATGAAGAAAGAAGACGAAATTGTGGAACTTTCATCCATTCCTGTTGTGAACGAATTTCCAGATGTATTTCCTGACGAGTTACCTGGACTACCTCCACGAAGGGATGTAGAATTTACCATTGAACTGGAACCCGAAGCTACACCAATTTCTAAGGCGCCATATCGTATGGCACCTACTGAGATGTATGAACTGAAAAAGCAACTGGAGGAGTTACTGGACAAAGGCTATATTCAGCCAAGCGTTTCGCCCTGGGGAGCGCCGGTTCTTTTTGTCCGAAAGAAGGATGGATCACTTCGACTGTGTATCGACTATCGAGAGCTGAACAAGATGACGATTAAGAACAAATATCCGTTGCCACGGATTGATGATTTATTTGATCAGTTGCAAGGAGCAACAGTATTCTCTAAAATTGATCTGAGATCAGGATATCATCAGCTAAGGATTAAAGAATCAGATGTTCCGAAATCAGCGTTCAGAACTCGCTACGGACACTATGAGTTTGTAGTGATGCCGTTTGGTCTCACTAATGCACCTGCTGTATTCATGTAGTTGATGAACCGAGTGTTCATCGAATATTTGGATAAATTTGTGGTCGTGTTCATTGATGACATTCTAGTGTATTCTAAGAACCCTGAAGAGCATGCTCAACATTTGCGGATTGTATTTGTACTTTTAAGTAGCGAGCAATTGTACGCCAAACTCTCTAAGTGTGAATTCTGGCTAAAGGAAGTAATGTTCCTCGGTCATGTGGTATCACTAAAGGAGTCCGAGTAGATCCTCGAAGATTGAAGCGGTTTTGGATTGGAAGCCTCCTAAGAACGTGAAAGAAGTCCAAGTTTCTTAGGACTTGCTGGGTATTATCGTCGATTCGTGGAAGGATTTTCCAAAATTTCCCGTCCACTTACTCGACTCTGAGAAAACTCAAAAGTTTGAGTGGAATGAGTTGTGTCGAGTTAGCTTTGATGAATTGAAGAAGAGATTGACGACGGCACCAATTCTTTCACTTCCACAGGAACAGGAGGATTTATAGTTTACGGTGATGCTTCAATCAAGGACTCGGATGCGTATTAATGCGTAATGACAAGGTGATCGCTTACGCATCGCGACACCAAACCTTATGAAGTTAATTACCCAACACATGATTTGGAGCTAGCGGCGTAGTTTTTGCCTTGAAGATCCGGAGGCATTATCTCAGACGGACTCACCGTCGATCTTTACGGATCACAAGAGTCTCAAATACATCTTCAATGTAAAGAGTTGAACATGCGGCAAAGGAGATGGTTAGAGCTGATTAAGGACTACGACTTGGAGATTTTGTATCATCCAGCAAAGCGAATGTAGTGGCCGACGCCCTCACCGCAAGCCTGTTTCTATTCGAGATCTTGGAGACTCGACCTCCCAACTTAGCCTTCAACGAGAGATTATTCGAGAAGGAATTGAAGTATGGTTACAAAGAGTCCAAGGACAACTGCATGATGGAAATAACTTCATCATTAACCGAAGAAATCAAATCTAGACAAAGTGATGATCCTCTCGATGATTCGGTTACGTGATGAAGTAATCAAGGGGAAGGCCCCGATTCGTAATCCAAGATGATGGAGTTTTGAGATTTCGAACCGACTGTGTACCCGATGTCGATGTTCAAATGCATAATTATGAAGGAAGCTCATAGTTCGCCTATTCTATCCACCCGGCACCAAGAAATGTATAAGGACTTGAAATGAATTTACGTGGGGCAACATGAAGAAAGATGTAACGGACTACGTTTGAAATGCTTGACTTGTCGGCAGGTTAAAATCGAGCATCAACGACTGCCGAATGTTGAAACCACTCCCAATTCCCGAATGGAAGTGGGAGGACATATCGATGGACTTTATCACTAGTATGCCGAGAACCAAGACAGGATGAACATGATTTGGGTGATAGTTGATCGTTTAACCAAATCAGCTCATTTTCTAAGCATTAAGGACACGTGGGGACCAGAAAGGTTGGCACGAGTATTTATTTCAGAGGTAGTTCGATTGCATGGAACGCCGAAAACCATTGTTTCTGATCGAGACGGCCGTTTTGTGTCTCATTTTTGGAAAGCAGTTCAAAAGGCCTTGGGGAAAGAATTGAACTTGATCTGACTTATCACCCGCAGACTGACGGACAATCCGAGAGGACCATTCAAACGGTGGAAGACATGCTAAGGGCTTGTGCCTTAGATTGGTCAAACGATTGGGAAATTCATCTACCGTTGATTGAATTTACCTACAATAATAGTTGGCATGCTTCCATTAAGATGGCACCGTTTGAGGCATTATACGGGAGGAGATGTAGATCGCCCTTATGTTGGGACGATTCATCAGACTTAATCGACGGAACCGCAGTTGATCGTAATGCACTCGAGAGAAGATAGCCATGATTCGTTTAAGGCTGTTTACCGCCCAGAGTCGCGAAATCTTACGCAGACATACGTCGTCGCCCTTTGGAGTTCAATCTGGAGACCACGTACTTTTAAAGGTTTCTCCTACTCGGGGAATTTTCCGTTTTGGAAGAAGGGGAAAACTGAGTCCGAGATATATCGGACCGTCGAAATCCTTGAGAGAGTTGGAGAGTTGGCATACAGATTGGCATTACCGCCGTCATTGAGCCATGTTCATAACGTGTTCCACGTATCCCAATTACGGAAGTATATACCAGATCCTAGTCATGTCATTGATTTCGGCGAGATCGAAGTCGCTCAAGATGGAACGTTTGAAGAGAAACCGATCAGGATACTCGAGAGTCGAGTTAAGCAGTTGAGAAACAAACCGATCGCATTGGTCAAGGTTCAGTGGTCCCGCCACTGAGTGGATGAAGCCACTTGGGAAACAAGAAAGTATGAAGTCCATATATCCGAGATTATTTTCGTCTTGAGTTTCGGGACGAAACTCCTTTTTAGTAGGAGAGTATGTAATATCCGGATTAATTACCGAGTATTTCACCTGTATTTGAACCCTGTATTAGTTGGAATTGTGATATCAATAAGTGGAATATGGTATTTACCGTATTTGTATTTTCGTGCATGAGTATGGCAGCATATTACTTGTCCCATACAAATACTCAATAATACAAATTATTGAGTATGGCTGCATATTATAAGTAAAGTAATCAATTATGGAGTTGGGTGGAGGCCAGCACATGGTCCTGGACAGTTTTTAATTATTAAGCCTGGACAGCTTTGGAATCTAGCGTAGGAATTATTGAGCACAGGGGCCCAGAAACATTTTATAAAGGACAGCACCTCATTTCATTTGGTTTTCATCTTCCTTCACCTGTTCTTAATTTCCTGGAAGTCCAGAGGTTTTCCCTAACTCTGAAACACATTTAGACCACCCCCTTTTGTGAACTTTGAAGATTGGGTGTCACTGGTGATTGATCATTGAAGTGGAGAAACATCTTGATCTGGCAAGCAAGCAACCGGAGTTGGATTCTACTTATTGCCTCGGTGTTTTCTTCATCTTAAGGTATGTTAATACTAATTCCTACTTGGATTCTTGTTATCAAGGATATGATAGAAGTATGCTGTCAAGATATGGAGTTCCACTGATAGAATCATCCAAGCATCATCATGTTTTAGAAATTGGGATGTTTATACTTATGAATAAATCATCAGAGGTTATATCCTTCCATATAAGTTGGATTTGTTAATGTTTTCTGGATATAATGATGATATTGGAATCTAACACATCAATCTTGGATCACCCAACTTCACCTGAGAATTTCGTATGTTCAGTTTTCTACCCAATACCCTACTGTCATCAACTAGGCTAGTCAAGTCGGCTGATCGGCGAGGTTGACTTCGACTCGGCTGATCAGCGAGGATGACTCGGCTGATCAGCTAGGTGGACTCGGCTGATCGGAGAGGTTAACTAGGCTGATCAGCTAGGTTGACTAGGCCGATCGGCGAGGTTGACTTTTGACATCGGTGATCGTGAGGTGACTTTTGGGTCATAACTTCTTCATACGAACTCGGATTCGGATGAATTTTATTTTAAAACGATCGTCTCGAGGTTGACTTTTGACTCGGCTGATCAGAGAGGTTGACTAGGCTGATCAGCTAGGTTGACTAGGCTGATCATCGAGGTTGACTTTTGACGCCAGTGATCGGCGAGGTGACTTTGGGTCATAACTTCTTCATACGAACTCGGATTCGGATGAATTTTATTTTAAAACGATCGTCTCGAGGTTGACTTTTGACTCGGCTGATCAGAGAGGTTGACTAGGCTGATCAGCTAGGTTGACTAGGCTGATCAGCGAGGTTGACTTTTGACGCCTACCGATCCGAGGTGACTTTTGGGTCATAACTTCTTCATACGAACTCGAATTCGGATGAATTTTATTTTAAAACGATCGTCTCGAGGTTGACTTTTGACTCGGCTGATCGAGAGAGGTTGACTAGGCTGATCAGCTAGGTTGACTAGGCCGATCGAGGTTGACTTTTGACGCCTACCGATCCGAGGTGACTTTGGGTCATAACTTCTTCATACGAACTCGGATTCGGATGAATTTTATTTTAAAACGATCGTCTCGAGGTTGACTTTTGACTCGGCTGATCAGAGAGGTTGACTAGGCTGATCAGCTAGGTTGACTAGGCCGATCCGAGGTTGACTTTGACGTCTACCGATCACGAGGTGACTTTGGGTCATAACTTCTTCATACGAACTCGGATTTGGATGAATTTTTTTAAAATGATCATCTCGACGGGACTCGGCTGATCGAGAGGTTGAATTTTGACTCTACCGATCCGAGGTTGACTTTTGACTCGGCCGATCAATGAGGTGACTTTTGACTCGATCGATTAGGTTACATTTTATGAACTTCCGACCGTGATTTGGATTATTAAATGTTAGTACGACTATAAATGAAATCTATATTACTTATTTTGTTAAGGTTCAAGCTTAGCAACGTGATTTATTGAAGGCGACCTTCGAGTGTTTCGTTTTCGTGGAAGTTTTGTTCTTGTCTTGAATCGAGGCAAGTACCTTATTTGTTTTATGTATTGATGTTGTACATATTGTCGTGCGTGTATGTCGTTGTTGTATGTCCACCTCGTGTTGTTCCGACGGGATCATCGGGGATCTATGCTAGCGCATACCGGATCATCGGACGGGTTTTTCCACCACGGGTTGGTCCGACGATCATCGTGGGTTCTAGGCGATGAACGCTGGATCGTCGGAATTACCATGTGTTTGTTATGATATCATGTTGTGATTATCGATGTGTATGTTACTTATTGAGTTCTCATAGAGAAGACTCGTTGGTATTTTTGTCAATCACGTATTATTATTCTACGTGAGATGTTGAATAATATGTTGTGGTACTTGTACTAGCATCGTTGTGCTAACCCCTTTGGGGGTGAACATTTTGTTTATGTTCGGGATCCAGAGAGCGGAAACAACCACTGAGCCGCATGACGATGGGGGTGCAGAGTGATGTTCTAGCCGGGTTTACTTGTCTGTTGTTTGTTAGTTATTTCAATAAGTACTCGAGTACGTAGTCGTTTTTGATAAATTTGAATTTGGTGATGTATTAATAATTTCTGTTGAACATTTGTATTTTCAGTATTTGGTCAGAACTGTTGTATCTTAATTCCGTTATTTCCATTCGTTAGTACCTTTTTATGCTTATTCAATTCTTCAGCCTTGTAAATCCTTATGTAAAGGATTTACGGCGCTGTAATATTCCCGAATATATTGGGGGTGTTACAGTTGAAGCATGTAGGACCACGAACGGAACCAGCAGGAGCAGACCTAGAACCGTTCCCTCGACCAACTGATGGCGACTGACCCCCGAAGACTCGCGAACCGGACTGAGCCTTCGGATACCCTCCTGACTTGCCTCCCGAAAACTGACCGGAGGTCTTCTGCTTCTTTCCTTCAGCTGCCTCTGCTGAGAAAACGACATCTCGTAAGCCATTGCTTTATTCGATAATCTTTCAAAGTCGTGCACCCTGCACTGGACATGTAGTGGCGCACTCGGCTTCATCCGCATATCAAAGTGGCGGATCTTATCTAGCTCATCTCGGACTTGGTTTCTCACGTAATGCAAATTTGATTGTAGTCCTTGATAGCTTGAGAAATAGGAACATCTTGGGGCTTAGCCTCAAAGAAGGCTCGGATCCTCCTCTTTCACCGCCAAGGACAATATTCATCTTCCATCGATCTCGAAACTCGCCCACGTAGCTGCCCGGTCACGCGGTTTCACCGCTTGCCACCACGCCGCCGCCTCCTTGGCGAGGAAGTCTTGAGCAATGGGTACTTTCCTCTCCTCTAACAGCTTAGCCTCAAACACTTTCTCCAACTCGAATAACCAATTCTCCCAACCAAGGGTCAAGCACCATCAACCGCGGAGGACGATACGAATCACGTCCGAAGTAGCTTATCATTACCGGCTCCGAGGGCGGAACCGGGTTAGCATTAGCATGGCCGACTGAACGGCTGAGCCGCAGCGTCATCTGGTTCGCTACTTGCCGTAATATGTTGGCCACTCCAACATTCTCATGAGCATTACACGAGCTAGCGGTCGGTCTGCCGACCTCCGAACTAGGGGAACACTGCTCGACAAAGAGGGCATCGCCGACCGGTTCCCGAGTGATCGGACATGGCCGCCCCACCGGCCGCGCCACGTCCCCTACCGCGTCGCGACAAGGCCCGCGTCCTCTACCAGCAGGAATTCTGAAGAAGCAACGGGTAAGTACAATTCAAACGCAAAACGCAAAAGATACTAAGACAGGAATAGAACAGAACGGTGAAACGAGTCAAGTTAGGAAACTTACGAGCACCGGCGTACTAAGATGATGGCATAGCAGTGATACTGTCCCAAAAACGACACTTAACTAGACCCAAATGACCGACAGCCTAGGTATCCATAAACCTAAGCTCTGATACCATATTCTGTAACACCCCCAAGACATTCAGGGCATATTACAGTGCCGTGGACCCCACACTGTGGAATCCACCAGGCGAACATACCGACAAGACATTTGACAACGACAAACTATCATTAATAAAACGACAATTAAAATAAAAGATTACCAACCGACAATTAAAATCTGACGTCAAATCCATTTCCCAAAATGGGAACACAACATTAACAATTTCAAACAGGAAGTACTCGAGTACTTAAACCAACTTTATAATACATAAATCTCAAAACCAGACATCAATAGTAACCGACTGACATGACATCGAAAATCAAACACTAGACAATTTCATGCCTGCCCATCATCCTCATACGGCCCGAGCGCTCGCTTGTCCCCACGATCAATACCTGAAATACAAAAAGTATTTCCCCCATTTAAGGGGTTAGCGACAACTGCTAGTGCAAGTACAATCCATTTGAACTACATTCTAATCAGATGAATATATGCGCCAAAAAGTCATTTTAGAAAACATTTTATATTCCGGAATATTTATGGTGTACACACAAAACACATTATCTCCAACAAATCATAATTCAAAGTTAACCGTTGGCACGAGACTCACGGCCACCGTACCGCATGAGCCCCGTCGGACATCCCCAGGTGGCTAACCACGATCGTGATACGCACACACACGGCAATACGTATCCCTAGAGGCCCCGTCGGACCGTCCCTAGGTGAACATACACATATCTCCCCACAACAACCACATATAGCCATAATTCAAATACTAGAACATGTAAACAAATGTAAAGTACTTGCCTTTGAGACATTCTTGAAGAAACGGAGATGAAACACGACTACGAACGGTCCGGGTGGAAAGCGACGGTTCCTAAACGAAGGATCAATATAGTTCAGTCCCAACGGACAACAATATTCTACTGGAATACACCCATAACCCCGGTTACAACATACGACAATAGACGGTCAATTGATACGGGCGAGGGTTTACGCAAAATCTCCCCGTATCGATAATTCACGGATTAAAATCAAGGAATTTGGATTTGGAATCATTCAACAATCACAAACGGTGAAGAATATCATAACATACTGGAATAATTCGGTTCCAATTAGCAAAACCCGGAAAAACCCCCAAATTTGACGAGTTAGGGTTCTAGACGAAATTACCTTGATTTCGGATGATGGATGACGATTATACTGATGATAATATGTTAGCACAACTCTACGGTGATGGAATGTGAATAGAACGCCGATCGGAACTGATGGAAATCGCCTCTGAGGTCGCACGTCGAAGAAACGAAGGGAAAAGAATGAAACTGCTGCTCTGAAAAACTGCCCGCTGGGCTTATATAATTGTGAAGTTAGCGCACGCTAACTGCCATATGTAGCGTGCGCTAACGGGGCCGCGACAGTCCAGTGGCTACTGCCACATTCGTTAGCGTACGCTAACAATAAGGGTTAGCGTACGCTAACTGTTCTTCGGTAGCGCACGCAAGGCAACAGGGGGTAGCGTGCGCTACCTACACAGCAGTCCAGTACTGCTGATGTCATATCAGCAGTAAGCTGCTGTCGAGGGTACGATACACGATACACACGACGAGACCAGAATCCAGGAACATGAACACGAAGCATACAAGACGACGGAGCTAAGTGCTGAAAGAAAAATACAATTCCGACTACCGAAGGGTCCGTAATGCGACAACGAAAACGAGATTCCCTAAACTATTAGGAAATTACAAAAATGGCCCAAGTGCCCGAAAATCACGAAACGACGTCGGATTTACGAACCGAAAGTCTCCACAAGACCAACTCAACCATACGAACTTGTACAAACCCAGAAATAACGAAAACGAACGAGTTTTACAAGAATCGAACGTTCATACGGCAAAACATGTCATAAAACGAAATTACGTGAAAACATCACCAAAACTCATCCCAATGGAAAAACTCCAAGAACAAAATAGATTCGAAATATCGAAACGGTTACAAGCGAGTCGATAAAAATAGACATACACCAAAAATGGAAACTGCTAAAAATGGGAAAATTACGGATATTACATCGGATTTGTTATCATTATTTTGTGGCAGTTGATCTATAGATGTATTGTGTATGTTTGGTTCTTATCAGGATTGGTATTTTATTGTGCGATCCGACGGACAGGATTTGGCACAGATAGATTATTTCCCGCTTATGAGTTATGATGATGTTTTTGAGAATTTTGAGTATTGTTTTGGTTCAGTCCAGATGAGTGTTGTTGAGTTCATTTCGTCATTGGAGAATACGAATTGTGGATTATGGTAAGGATCGAATTGGTATGGATTGCTTTGGATTGGTAAGGTTAAGACGGTAAGATTACATTGGTAGTATTCTTACAGTATTATTACATTGGTATGTAATTATTTATGTGATGTGATCGATATCATTATTGAGTATTGTGGCTGACCCTGTCGTGGTCTTTACTTTTAGGTACTCGGAGATCGAGCTAGTAGCGGTCGTGAAGAGATGAGCTTCCCGGGTGATACTGGCCGTGGCATTATTTTGGGAATCGAGTATTCTTTTCTGGTTGTTTTATTTCCGCTGCAAATGTATATTTTGAACTATGTTTTATCCGCTGCGTGTGTCTATTTCAAAATGTCTTTCTGGTATTTTTACCAAATCGTGTGTACATTTCAAAATTGTAATACCCAGTTGTAATTCAGTCATTATCACTCAGTAATTTCATTCGGTAATTGTCTCTATGTAATTTTTTCACTTATTAGTAACCGTTCATCATCCACATTCATTCATCCGTGTTCACTATTCGGAATAACTTCGAGTTGTGTGTCGATATTGTTCATTGTTCAACCTTACTCGGGAATCGAGACAAGAGTATTATCTTGATTGTTGTAATTGGTTCATTAGTCGATGTTGACGTTGGAGTTCATGTCATTTCTAATCTCCTCATTGTTTAAATTGTGTTATTGTTGGGCGAGCCTTGTAATCATTACTTGGAACCACCGTTTTGGGGTTCCCGCACTTCCATTTCGTGTTATTGTTTCCCAAATATTGATTCCTATTGCTTTTATTCTCTTCCCGGGTTATTTTTCATCATTTTAGGACCCAAGGGGGGTGTGGGCCGCGGCACAAGGGAGTGTGCGCCGCGGCACACACATGTTGCAATTTTGGCCGACCCGTCTGTACCGGAGGCCGCGGATCATGCCGGCAGGGCCGCGGCACACTACCGAGTCACTGCCGCAGCACCCTCGTCCGGGCCGCGGCACACTCATGTTGCAATTTTTGGCCGACCCGTCTGTACCGGGGGCCGCTACTCATGCCGACAGGGCCGCGGCACACTGCCGAGTCACTGCCGAGGCACACTCGTCCGGGACGCGGCACGCTGCCGAGCACTGGGGGCATATTTTGGCCCTGTGCCGCGGCACACTTCGGCCGGGCCGCGGCACACTGTGCAGTCTGCACTATAATTGCGGTTTTTTGTGAGGAACAACCCATTTTTCCCATTTCTTCAACTTATATCCGAGAGAGAGGGCTTGAGGGGGAGACTTTCCATCATCTATCACTTGAGTACTTGGTTTTCTTCATCTCCTTTCGATCGTGAAGCCCGGATAGTCGATCTAACGTGTGTTCTTCGGATCAAAGTGCTTGGATCTTCAAGAGGTAATTTCTTCAACATCTTGGATTTCAATTTTATATTGAGATATGATGTTTTGGATGTTAAGATCATGTTGTATGAAGTGATATACGCATGATTATGGATATGTTTGATTATTCATTGGATTATTGAAGGATTATTCAAGAACACTTTGAATATTGAGTTGGATTTGGGGGTTTTCGATTAATTGTTGTTGAAATCACGAATTTGGTTATTCATATTGGATTATTGATCGTATTGAAGATGTTTTGTTGGTTTGAAACACTTCTTGTGGATTTGATGTTGGTATTATTGAAGTTTGGTTGTAAACAATCGAAGTTTGGCCACAAAGTATTCGATATAATGCCCCAATGAACTTGGTTTAGTCGTATCGGCGTTTTGAGTTCGTTATATTCGTGTTTGATTCGTATGTTGAACGGATTGTTGGTGATTGTGTTATTCAAGGTGGTTCGAGCGACCGACATCTCATTTAGGACATTTGTTTGTGGAAGGATAATTGTCATCGGTTTTGTGTAAGTTAATTCTTACTCGGTTAAAAGGATATTCATTCCTTTTGTTGTTGTTCATTCATAATCATAACTCATTCATCATTGTATTAACCGTATTGAGATTTGTAATTGTCGAATAATCACTTCATTCACGAGGAACGACGGTTCCAATCATTTCATTGAATTATCAATCACTTCACTGTTATTTCCATCTCGGTGAGTCATTCTAGACCTTGTCGAATTATTATTCATTGATATTCATTGTGGTCATTCTCGTTCATATGACCTTCTGGGTTCATATTGCGTGGCCGGGTGCGGATGTGTGGAATTTTTAGTCGAGCACACGATGGTCATGTATTGGGTTCGCCGATACATTGGACCATGCACACGGTAACGCTTACCTCCGTGAGACTAATTAGGTACAAGGACGGGTGTGTCCGGTCATTCGTCTTGTACACTTGCACAGAACATTACGGGCGTACTATGATACTCCTCTTTAGCGTAATTCATAACTAAGGATATTTCATAACTTCAGATATATCATGATTGTGTATTTTCAACCCTTGAGGATTATTGTTCTGTATAACTGACCCCGTTGGGGGATTTTGTTTTCAGGTCACGGCAAGGCAAAGGCACGGGAAGAGCATGTTGACGGCGAGGAGTCCCAGTGATACTTGTAACACCCCCAAGATATTCGAGGTGTATTACAGCGCCGTGGACCCCTACATGGGATCCACCAGGCTAACACAAGAAAACACCTCTCGACTAACCGTCTCGGTTAGCAAGGAAACAATTGTTAACAACAAGAACATAAAACAATACGTCCGGTACAACCGGCATAATAAACATCAACCGATAAATACAGTAACTCCAACGAAGTCCAAACACAATCTGAAAGGAAAAGCCTAAGTACTCGCGAGTACAATCTATAAGTTTACAATTTGGAAAACACCCGCATCAAAAGAGACAGTAGGAAATAACAAGACTCATTTGCACATGTCAACAATCTTGGCCGACATCCTCGTACCATCCCAGCGCCCGCTCGTCTGGCTGAACATAACCTGAAATCCATAACAAGAATTTCCCCGACAACGGGTCCCCCAAATGGGTTAGCAATTACGCTAGTACAAGTATTCAAGGCAAACCAATCGCTTACACATTTCATAGTACATGCACCAATATCATTTCAAAACCAAAACTAGACATGTCTTTTCCGGAAATAAACAGTCAAACAATTTGCCTTGGGAACAGAGTCATATCATAAATTCCCGCACGAGGCCTCTAAGGACCCTCCCGCACTGGCTATATTATAAAGCAAAACACGCACATGCATCGCCTTGGGAACAGAGTCATATCATAAATTCCCGCAAGAGGCCTCTAAGGACCCTCCCGCACCAGCTAGCTAAACAAACTCATGAATCCGGGACGCAAACCTTTGGATTCCCTCCTTGATCCCGTCGGACCAACACGAGGTGAGCAAATCACACACAAAATACATTACCATTCCACGTTAAGCATAAAGGTTTCCAAAAATACTTGCCTTGAATTATTGACGACGCAACGAACGGAAAGGAAAGTCACCGACGTACGCTAGGAACCAATGAAACCGAACCTAACGATTCGAAGAATACAATCACAACCATTTCTAAATGAATACGAAATTGGAATACACCCGAAAACTCGCCTACGATTCATGTATATTCGTATATAAACAACAACGAGGGCGGACCACAACCAAACCCTCTCGATTCCGTAAAAATCACGAAATATACCATGAATCCGTAGGGAAACTAAGAATGCCAACAAGATTAATCATATTCATCATGAATTAATCGACAAAACGGAACGAATCGGACAAAAACGCGAAAACCCCCAAATCTACCCAAAAGTAGGGTTCTAAAGATCTAACCTTGATTCGCTGGATCGAAGGATGTTATAGGACGATTGATCGGTGATATAAACTCAGAAACTTCATGGATTTTTTGTTCAACAACATGGTTTCGTCTCCTCTGAAACCCCAGCCGCGGACCGAAGAGAAATGAAATGAAAAACGACGGAGAAAGTCGCTGGTCTGTCATTTATATACTGGGCCGGAACTAGCGTGCGCTAGCCTTCCCGGCCTAGCGTGCGCTATCCTTCCCGGCCTAGCGTGCGCTATCGGCCAGTATCGGCCGAGCACTCTCGGCCATGGCCCGCATGACCCGGCACCACCGACAAATTCTGCCGACCATGACTCGACCGCCCGACTCCCGCTAGCGTGCGCTACGACCGGAAGCCTGCGCGCGCTAGCCGACTGGCCCAAAGAGCCACCGGACTAACAAACTCACCTGTAACGACGCTAGTCGGACGGCGGCGCGCTACGCCTGCCGGTTAGCGCACTACGACCGGCAAGAGCGTGCGCTACTGCCGATCTGGCCGAGTCCGAACCTCGTAATCCTCTCGCCAGGGCCCGAGCGTCAGATGGCCGACTCGGCAGCGTGCGCTACATCGCTGAAGAAGCGCGCAGCGCCCCGGCCATAGCGTGCGCTTACGCCGGTTCCTCGCTGCTCGCCAAGGCTGCCAAGACTTCCGACAAGCCGCACCGGTCCGGCCAATGCTTCACCCGCCACGACCCGACGCCTCGATTTCCGAAAACGCACGGAACGAACACGACGAAAAGTTCGCGGACGACATCAACGACTCGAAATGAAAACGTAATACCATAATTAATCATACGCGACCAAGAAACGGGTCGAGACAACAATTACAGATACGGATACCCGTAACTTTCAAGAAATTACAAAATGGCCCAAAACGCCCGGAAATCACGATACGCGATCGAATAACCAAACCGAAGTTCACAACACGTCTAGCAAAGTTAAACGGACTCGTGGGAAACTCGAAACAGCAGTTTCGGACGAGATTCGCAAGAATCGAACTCAAGTGCGGAAAAGTCGCTAAAAAGCACGGAACTCAACAAAACCACACCGAAACGAACTCGGATGACAAAAAGTGTAGAATTAATCATTCTCAGAATGGCGAAACGGTCATGAGCGAGCCGTCAAAACGGACTCCGGCCGAAAAAAGAAATTTACCGAAAATCGAAAATTGCGGATATTACATTCTACCCTCCTTAAAAGAAGTTTCGTCCCGAAACTTAAAATAAGTAGGGAGAAGCAATATCCCCTGCCAGGAAAACTCGACGAGATACACAAAAACTGAAGACTCGTGCCCGATGGCGAAACGCTGCAAGAAACGCAAAGAGACATACTAAAATCAACGAGTGACAAGCGTCATCAAATAGACAATACAATCGAGTCGATTATCCGAACAATCACAAAACTCAACGAACGAAAATCAATACGATTGACCAACCCAACGGTTCATCAACCAAAACGCGAGTCAACGCTGAACAAATACGGAATTCCACCGCCCAAGGGTTGGAAGATCAACAACGAGACTAATTTCCCGAACTTAAGGGAATTACGAAGGAGCCTGAACGCTCAACAATCACGAAACGAGAACAAAAACCGAACAAACAAACGATTGAGACAACAAAATTCGAACAATCATGTCCGAAACACGTAGGATAATAAAATTCAAACAACAACTCCCAGAATGACCTGGTGAGAGCAGCAAGATGTGCATTCCCACAATATCCACAGGAAAGAGAATAGCGATTGAAAAGCCACAACGACAAACGAGTTATTCCGAAACAATACCACCCTCGTTCGATCAACAAAAGCAAGGGATAGGGAAAGTTCAGAAATGTTAACGAGCATAAACGAGTTGATAGAGCCAAAAATACAGAAGTTCAAAATCCGATCCACTTTGAATAAAAGAACTATTAGAACCAAAAGATGTTACTTCCGAACAAGGTTCACAATAGTCGAACCGAATTTGGAAAAGTCAGAGCGATAACCAGATCGACTCAAAATCAGATTATAGCTCATTCGAATGATGAAACCAAGGTATAGAACAAGTTCAGAAGGTATCAATGAACACGAGCGAATCGATAGACTGGAGAAAGAGAAGATATAGAAGTCAAAATAGTACGGGTATTACCTTTGACCTCGCCCCCGAAACTCACAACAACGGAACCAAGGTAACAATACAACAAGCAACCGACACAACGCGGAACAATCACCCATGCACACAATCATAACAACCCGATCTCTAACAGCTCGCATATATGCGATAACGCATAAACCGCTACGAGGCGACAACATCCAATACCAATATCACACCCCTCACAGAGGCTACCACGACAACTATGTGGCGAACGACTCAATGCTCACACCACCAATTCAACAACAACTCGGGGGTTAACACCCTAATGAGAGCACAAACATCACACATATATTCCCGGACCACAAATAGGAATGATAGGTTTTGAAAACGAAAACCATCTTTTGAAAATAACTTGCAAGCACCAGTTGATCTTGAGTATCATATATCAAAAAGTAGTACAAACATCGTCATCGAGACTTAAAAAAAATCATCTTGCGTTTGAAAAAAAAATGAAGACACCTTTCGTTAAATTAAAACTTTTCAGCTATATTCGACCTTCGGGTCTAAGCGAATGCATTTCTAAATCATTAGAAATATTTCAAAATATTTTGATCCTCAAAGTAGAATAATTTTGAAACATAGCGTGGCACTAGTAGGCATCTTGAGAGCACTGTGAGAAAATAATTTATTTTAAAAGTACGTCTCGAGGTTTATTTTCTAAGATACTCAAGGTTTTTCGTATACAATAGGCCAAAATGCCCAAAATTCGCACGTATCAACATTTACTTGAACACATCA
This sequence comes from Orobanche coerulescens, assembly GCA_033398695.1. Taxonomy (NCBI): domain Eukaryota; kingdom Viridiplantae; phylum Streptophyta; class Magnoliopsida; order Lamiales; family Orobanchaceae; genus Orobanche; species Orobanche coerulescens. Next base: position 87,422,735 of record CM065811.1, on the reverse strand, counting down.
TATCACACGCATCAAATCGCTCAAAATCACGACAGTGATATACAATCCTCAGGATATGTTTAACAACATCGTTAAAACAACAATCGGTTTATCAAAACTGGACGGAAAACGATATCAAGAACAAAACTCCAAAAAGTCAACTCTAGGGATTCAAGAAAATACCTAGATTCGGCGAAGAACAATGGATTAGATGATGTTAAAAATCATCTAGGATACTCCAAAACACCTTTGGATGGAAGAAAAATCAGCCCAGATGCGAAACCGCGTCGCTACGTCTCAAACTCATAGAGGAAGAAGAAGAAATGAAGAAAAATGCAACTTCTAGGCGGTGTCCAAAGATTTATACTGGACACAATTAGCGTGCGCTAATCATTAAGGTTAGCGTGTGCTATCACGGCACCAAACAAAACTCCTGACCAAAAATACACTGTTAGCGTGCGTTAACCCCAAGTGTTAGCGTGCGCTAATGAGAACTTCAGACCCAGTCCAGTAGCTCCTGGACTGCCCTGAACTACCAGGTAGCGTGCGCTATTCTCCCCTTAGCGTGCTACCAACGCACTCTTGCGCGCGCTAGCCGCAAAGCGTAGCGTGCGCTAATGACCCACAGAGACAACAACAGAACATATCCGAAAAGTTACATGTCGTAAACCTTTCTCACACGCGTTTACCAGGCTAAGCACAATTTCCCATCTCATTTCGAAAATGCTAAAAAGACCAATGACGGTAATATTTTTCCAAAGCTCACAAAATCATTTGTCAAACCATCATAAAATGTTCAAGGCCAAAATGCCAAAACTTGATTTAGGGAATCGGTTTTACGAAATAAAACTCAGTTTGCAAAATACCGGAAGCCGTTTGAAAGAACTCACGCAGCGGATAAAATACGGTACGAAAATACATCAGCAGAGACGACACTCCTCATATAAACCAAATACGAGAGTCTAATAAACACATATCGTGAAATCAAAATCCACAGAAGGATTCCATCATTCAATCGACTAATCATACAAATAACTCGTGTCACACGAGGCACAACACAAGGAAGGGAGTTTTACATCCATAGGTCGCACATAAGTGACGATCGTCCCTCGATACTAATCACGACCAATGATCTCAAACGACGCGTCGCGATGCGACTAAGTCAAACAAAATCCGACGAGACAAAACTCAACCAACACAACTTGACTCGACAGCCTAGGTTTCCTCAGGCTAATCTAATTTTAAAATCGTATACTCTAGTTATTCGAAAATAAAACCGATAAGTTAAAAATCGTTTTCAAGACCCTTTCAAACATGACAAGGGCTTAACAGCGGTAGCATTTTATAAAATGTCCCAAACACTTTTATACACGACCTTTAAATACCGACACAAGGTTTTATTTGAAAATACAAGGCTGGCTCGCCCAAATTCATGTCACTTTTCAAAAACCCACAATACGATCAAGTCTCAGAGATTTTCAAGCATGCACGCCGCATGTATTATTATTAATAGAAACACATTGGTTGTAAATAACAATAATTAGCCTAGTACCAACAATTTCCGAACACACGCATATACAGCATTCAAAAATCACCAGTTCAACAAGCGCAACTCAGGAATACTAATTCCAAGCATATGTCAAACTATCTCTTCAAGTTTGACAGCGTAACTAAAGATCACTGATTTGGACGTATGTCGAAACCAGCTATGTGAGTTTCTCAACAAACTCTGCCATCAATACCTATACCGGAACATATCAATGTTCAAAACTTCTACATCATACTGCACCCTTCGGTGTCCAACTCATCGGTACATTCGTCTCAACATACATTTAGTATATCGCAATTACCAAACACAGATTCCATCATCCAACAAAAAAAAACTAGAGGGTCAAGCCCTCTCACAGTATACCACGGAGCAAAACTCGGATCTTTCGATCACCAACGATCCCACCAATGCTAGGAAGTTTAGCGATGGAAGGCTCGCAAAACGACAAACGGTCAAGCCCAGAACGTCGCACATACTTCAGAGAGATAAAGGACTGCGCAATACTAGAATCAAAAGTACACGAACCGGATGGATCGAAAAACAACTCGACGATAAGTACGAGAGAGGCAATCACAGTTCAAGAAGTGGAATTTCAATACGAGAAAACAAGAGAATCGAGTAAGGAAAACTTACGAGCCTTTGGATGTCTTGAGATTCCTAGCGGTGTGACAATGTGCAAAACAAAACACAACTAGACCCAAATAACCAACAAGCCTAGGTATCCATAAACCTAGAGCTCCGATACCATTTTCTGTAACACCCCCAAGATATTCGAGGTGTATTACAGCGCCATGGACCCCTACATGGGATCCACCAGGCTAACACAAGAAAACACCTCTCGACTAACCGTCTCGGTTAGCAAGGAAACAATTGTTAACAACAAGAACATAAAACAACACGTCCGGTACAACCGGAATAATAAACATCAACCGATAAATACAGTAACTCCAACGAAGTCCAAACACAATCTGAAAGGAAAAGCCTAAGTACTCGCGAGTACAATCTATAAGTTTACAATTTGGAAAACACCCACATCAAAAGAGATAGTAGGAAATAACAAGACTCATTTGCACATGTCAACAACCTTGGCCGACATCCTCGTACCATCCAGTAGCCGCTCGTGCATTTGAACATAACCTGAAATCCATAACAAGAATTTCCCCGACAACGGGTCCCCCAAAGGGGTTAGCAATTACGCTAGTACAAGTATTCAAGGCAAACCAATCGCTTACACATTTCATAGTACATGCACCAATATCATTTCAAAACCAAAACTAGACATGTCTTTTCCGGAAATAAACAGTCAAACAATTTGTCTTGGGAACAGAGTCATATCATAAATTCCCGCACGAGGCCTCTAAGGACCCTCCCGCACTGGCTATATTATAAAGCAAAACATGCACATGCATCGCCTTGGGAACAGAGTCATATCATAAATTCCCGCACGAGGCCTCTAAGGACCCTCCCCTTGGCTAGCTAAACAAACTCATGAATCCGGGACGCAAACCTTTGGATTCCCTCCTTGATCCCGTCGGACCAACACGAGGTGAGCAAATCACACACAAAATACATTACCATTCCACGTTAAGCATAAAGGTTTCCAAAAATACTTGCCTTGAATTATTGACGACGCAACGAACGGAAAGGAAAGTCACCGACGAACGCTAGGAACCAATGAAACCGAACCTAACGATTCGAAGAATACAATCACAACCATTTCTAAATGAATACGAAATTGGAATACACCCGAAAACCCGCCTACGATTCATGTATATTCGTATATAAACAACAACGAGGGCGGACCACAACCAAACCCTCTCGATTCCGTAAAAAAAACGAAATATACCATGAATCCGTAGGGAAACTAAGAATACCAACAAGATTAATCATATTCATCATGAATTAATCGACAAAACGGAACGAATCGGACAAAAACACGAAAACCCCCAAATCTACCCAAAAGTAGGGTTCTAAAGATCTAACCTTGATTCGCTGGATCGAAGGATGTTATAGGACAATTGATCGGTGATATAAACTCAGAAACTTCATGGATTTGTTGTTCAACAACATGGTTTCGTCTCCTCCGAAACCCCAGCCGCGGACCGAAGAGAAATGAAATGAAAAATGACGGAGAAAGTCGTTGGTCTATCATTTATATACTGGGCCGGAACTAGCGTGCGCTAGCCTTCCCGGCCTAGCGTGCGCTATCGGCCAGTATCGACCGAGCACTCTCGGCCATGGCCCGCATGACCCGGCACCACCGACAAATTCTGCCGACCATGACTCGACCGCCCGACTCCCGCTAGCGTGCGCTCCGGCCGGAAGCCTGCGCGCGCTAGCCGACCTGTCCAGTAGCCACTGGACTAACAAACTCACCCAGGTAACGTACGCTAGTCGGCCGGCAGCGTGCGCTACCCCTGCCGGTTAGCGCGCACTACGACCGATAGTAGCGTGCGCTACCTGCCGATCCTGACCGAGTCCAGAACCTCAGAATCCCTCTGCCCAGGCCCGATAGCGTCGGCCGGCGACTCGGCAGCGTGCGCTACAACTGCCGAGCTAGCGCGCGGCGTCCGGCCATAGCGTGCGCTACGCCGGTTCTGCCGCTGCTCGGCGGTGCCCAAACTTCCGACGATGCCGCACCGGTCCGGCCAATTGCCGGCCACGACCCGACGCCTTGATTTCCGAAAACGCACGGAACGAACACGACGAAAAGTTCGCGGACGACATCAACGACTCGAAATGAAAACGTAATACCATAATTAATCATACGCGACCAAGAAACGGGTCGAGACAATAATTACAGATACGGATACCCGTAACTTTCAAGAAATTACAAAATGGCCCAAAACGCCCGGAAATCACGATACGTGATCGAATAACCAAACCGAAGTTCACAACACGTCTAACAAAGTTAAACGGACTCGCGGGAAACTCGAAACAGCAGTTTCGGACGAGATTCGCAAGAATCGAACTCAAGTGCGGAAAAGTCGCTAAAAAGCATGGAACTCAACAAAACCACACCGAAACGAACTCGGATGACAAAAAGTGTAGAATTAATCATTCTCGGAATGGCGAAACGGTCATGAGCGAGCCGTCAAAACGGACTCCGGCCAAAAAAAGAAATTTACCAAAAATCGAAAATTGCGGATATTACAATACTAGTAGGGGGCCCCAGTCATCCCAGTCATTCCAGTCATTTCAGTCATTCTTATTTCTCTTCATTGGTATTTTCCGCTGCAAAATTCTGTTTGAGATGTTTATTTATTCAGGGTGGTGTATTTTATCTTTATATAAAATATACTAGTATTCTGTATTGTCCTGGTGTATTGTACTTAAGCTCTTCATCGGAGTATTTGGTAATATAATGTGGTTCGGTACTACAATTATATTATTTAATTCATCAGTTTTCATTTGCCTAGTGGGTCCCAGTCGGGGGTCCACGACACTGTAATATCCACCTAGTTTGGGGTGTTACAGAGTTGGTATCGGAGCGTGGTTTTGAATACTACCCTCCGAGTCATGTCTCGTTTGAAATCATCGTCATCGGACTAGTATCATTGGACTTTCGCGTCACGTGTGACCTGTGCAAATGCCGAGCCAATCAGACCGAAAGAACTGTAAGACTTCTAACGCCATGGTATAATTCCTGGCAATAATCATTCATTCATAATTCATCAGTTAACAATCCTCAATCATCATTTTCATTTTGACCAGGACGGTCATGTTAACTCGTTAATCACTCAATTCATTTCATTACTCAGTTGTTGATCTAGAAGATCATATCATTAATCTTGTTAACTTGTTCAAGATAATCATTTCAAGAATTTCACCTGATAGTCATGTCACCTCAGTTAATCATTCATGTAATCACTATGCTAGAGCTTGTATGCTCCTTTTCATCATTTCATGACGTAATCATAATGTGATATTCATGCGAGAGATATAATCATTATGTGATTTTCCCACTTCAGTATGGAGAGAGCAGGCAGAGGATGCGGAGGGCAAGGCCGCGGGGCGGGCCGAATCCCGAGAGCTCGTGTGAATACACATGCGAATGCGAGGAATAATACTAACTCATCAAGCAGCGACGCTGCTACTCATTCACGTGGACGTGATCATTCACTATCGGGGAGTCGTACCCGGGACACCGCTCAGTCAGAAGGTGTTCGGGTTGACCCACTCGCTTTTATGCAGGGCATGATGGCCCAAATGACTCAGATGGCACAACTAATGGAGACGATGCACAACTCAGCTAATCAAAATCAACAGGCTCCTCCGCCGCCACCTCAGAGGCAAGAGAGGAGTGTGGGCAGTATCATCGGCGACATCTCTCGCCAAAGGCCACCTACTTTTGAGGGCTCATCTAAACCGGCGGATATTGTTCATTGGCTCGAGCATTTTGAGAAGTTATTTGCCATGGTAGAGTGTCCCGAAGGACATAAAGTTTCAGTTGCGGCTTACTATCTGGGTAAGGGCGCTCATTCTTGGTGGTTGTCGTTGAAGCCCACCGACGGATCATGTACTTGGGAACAATTCAAGACTCTCATGATGGAGAGATATTATCCGGCCCCACTCAGAGAGGCCAAACTGTCAGAATTACTCACTCCCGACCTTTCAGCGGACGATGATGTTCTCGCCATCGCCGAGAAATTTCAGGAACTTCTTCCTTTCGCCTCATCTATCATTCATTCAGAGGCGGACAAAATCAAGTATTTCAGCAAGAGGCTGAAACCCCGTATGAGACTACAGTTGCTTAATCATCATTGCACCACTCTGGCCGAATTTATTGAGAAAGTTCTTACTTATGAGCTTACTGCTAAGGAAATTGCTAAGCAGCAACCTTCGTCTGCTAGCAAGAAATCGAAGAATCGTAATCAGTCTGAAGGCGGTCAGGCAACCTTCAAGAAGCCTCGTGCGGGCACCACTTTCTCTGAGCGACCTCCTGTGGCACCCAGACCGGCAGAATCGCAATCCCGAGCGGCCAGTTCAGCCATCACCTGTTTTAACTGTGGGGATCTTGGTCATGTCAGCACCAAGTGTCCGAGACAGACTGTCATGTGTCATAATTGTGGGATTGCTGGGCATAAGGCCCGTTTTTGTCGAAGGGACTACAAACCTACTCCGGCGGCATCCCAGGCCCCAAAGTAGTCAGCTGTTCATAATCAGGCCACTCAGTCTGCGTCGTTCAAGACGACAGGAGCGAATAAAGGTGGAGCCTTTAGCCATCAGACGGGAGCGTCCGGTACCAGGACTAGCAAGCCCCGGATTTATGAGATGAAGAAGACCGGCGATCTGGAGGCCCGGATGATCTCAGGTACACTCGATATTCTATCTCAATATGTGTCTACCCTTTTTGATACTGGTGCATCGCATTCATTCATTTCCGAGTCATGTTTGAGTAGACTACGTCTGGGTAGTGCTACTGTAATATCCGGAATTTCTACTACTGTTGTTTAATATTATTTTATCCAAGTTATGTTGTACAACGCGGAATCTGTACAGTATGGATAAAATAAATGAAGGACTAAGACACCTGTATTAGTATTATTACCGCACTTGGTTGACAGTTGTATTGGAAGACATTGTGTGTCGGGCTTATCGTATGGGAATGTTTTTGGTATATGTATATGTATTCAGTATGCCGTATGTTCGTATTTTGCATGTCGAGACGTTGGAGAAGAGTAGATGATAATGGCTAAACATAGCCTTATTAGCGCACGCTAATACTCATTCATAGCGCACGCTAACGTGCAGGTGTAGCGAACGCTAAAGGTAAAATAATAGCGCGCGCTAGTGCAGCGGATCGAGGAATCTACGTGTGGACCAGGCCACTTTCGGCGCACGTTCTGATAAGTCAACGGATGTTTGTAATGTAGTACTAGCGCACGCTAAACCCTAAAGGTTAGCGCACGCTAATGATATATCGGACAAAAAAGAATCTTATCCTCGTCAGCACTTTCGGCGTGTGGACCAGTCTTCGGAGCATATAGACAAACGAGTCAACTGCGTATAGCGCACACTAAGGTTAAGGACTTGCGTACGCTAGACAGGATGTTTTACGTACGTTAATACATAGGCATTACATACGCAAGCTAGTTTACGAAGCAAAACGATCGCCTCGATCGCGATAGCGCACGCTAACAAAGGACAGTTAGCGCACGCTAAGCTTGTAACGTACGTTAATTAAAGATGTTAGCGTACATTAATAATGTACAGTATATATATAAGTGCAGTTGGCCATTATTTGTCATTTCCGTCCATTTCTTCATGTGAACCGATAGAGAGAGGTCTTAGAGAGAAGTTGAGGTTCCAAACACTTGAGTTGATCATTCCTAACAACATTTGAAGCTTGGAAGTGATTGAAAATGGATTCAACCTTGGGATTCAATCCATTCCTTCAAAGAGGTAATTACTCTCCACTTTGGGATTTCATTTTGGATTGTATATGATGTTCTTGAGTTGATGATCATCATGTTTATGAGTTGATGAGTATGGTTATGAGATGGATTACTGAGTTATGTTGATAATATGGTTGATATGCGGATATTGATATGATTCGTGTGGTTTTGAACGGTGTTGTTTTTCTTCAAAAGATATGTTGGTTAATATCTCCGTTCATTTCGGGTTTTTAATGTTGTTGTTATTGTTTACTTCATATGATGATGAACATGCAAGTGATTAAGATTCTTGGTGTATATGATATAATTAAGAAGACTATATGTTGAAATGTTAGTGGAAATAAGATTTGGACACTTGTTTGGAAAGTAATGTGTATAAGGTTCCAATTTGGAAAATCACCACCGATTCTTGAAAACTCCACAAATTCTGAAACATAACAATATAATAGAGCATCGAGTTAGCTTTCTAATGGTTCAAACGGTGAGTTAATCGGAGTCCGGATGAGTGAGTTATGCTCAAAATGGCAAAAACTATACTGTCAGTATTCTGGGAACAGGTAGCGCACGCTATTGATGAATTTAGCGTACGCTAACATGCCTGGGCGTATAAAAACGTAAAGTAGTCGGGAATTTCATTTCCCAACCCATCCTACACGATCCCCTTTCGTCCCAAATCACCCAAACTCGATTTTTAACCCCTAAACCTCAGCTTTTGAGTTGGTTTATCAAGTGATAACATCTAGGAAAGCTTGGAACAAGGATTATAACATCATTATTGATTCTTTCGCTGGATTGAAGGTAATTGGCTTGAACTCTAATATTTTGGGATGTTTGAGATTCTTGATATATTTTGGTGGTTTAGTTCGTATCGATGGCTAGAATCATATAATGTTGAAGGATATATATGTTTGTGATTATGTTCTTCATGTTCTTGATGTGGTTGGTGTTTGTTGATTGATGATTCGAATATACCTTTGAATTCCACCTTCAAGGTGTTTGATTGAAGTTTTGAAAGAGAAATTGATTGGAATATTTTGGTTAAGTTTGTATACTCGCCTTATCGAATCGATATATGGGCTTTGTGGAATCATGGGAATGAATTCGTAGTTGTTTGAGTTAGATTGTTCGGACTTGTGTTTAATCGAGATATTTTGGTATCGTTGGGTTTGTGGATTAGTTATATCGATTGTTGATTGTTATCGAATGTGTGTTAAATCGATTATTGTAATAGGTTGATATTATTGATCGATGTTTAGAACCATGCTTTGCGGTCGTATTCAAGAATGTTCGTAGATTGCTTTGATCAGGGCCGAGGGACTTGTAGATGACGGCAAGGAATTGGTAATGACTTCATTGGTATCGAGGCAAGTTATTACTTGCTCATTTTATAATATTTAATGAATGGTTTCAGTTTCATTCGTTTATAATTCGTATAGCAATGTTTATAATCGTAATCACAGGAGATTTAGAATTATAGGTTGTATTCGAGTTTTGGGAATTTAAATCATAATGTATATGATTTACAATTGTCGTTGGTATACTTGTTATCGAGGATACATCATGGTATTGACAAAAACGTGAATTATCTACCGTCCGTGATGTTTTGGATCGGTGAATATTCAGAATAATGGTTGGTGATGGTTTAGATATCGAGATTGCTCTCGAAGGACTCGGAGCAAGTATTTTAATCATTTCTGTCATTTGTGTCGATCATGTCGTGATACATTCGTGTATCGGTGTTGTCATGCATTTGTGCATTGTTGTCGTCGTGTATTGTGCACGATTGTTTTGTGCAGTTGTGCATTGTTGTCATATGTCCACCATGCATTGGTCCGACGGGATCATCATGGGAATCTATAGCTGTGTCTTGTTGGATCATTTGGATAGGTAATGCCACCATGCGTTGGTCCGACGGGATCATCATGGGAATCTATAGCTGTGTGCGCTGGATCGTTGGATTACCATATGTATTGTTGTTGTGCATATGTATATTATGGGTTTGCCATAAGTATACATTGTCGTTATTGTTGTGATCATATTGATGTTGTCATATGAGTATGCATTTGTAGATCTTGCGTTAGGACCATGTCCGTATGTTGTGTTGATCTGATATCGGATTAGACTGACGTGATTGTAACGGTATTTCGCATCTTGAGGTATGTTCCGTATTTCCTTGGTACTTGTCTTTGATGGACAATCGATTATCGTATTGGAATTGTCGATGTTATCCGATGGATTGAATTGGCCAGAGTTGGTATAATTTCCGTATCGCGAGTTATGATAATGTTTTGAGAACCTTGAGTATTGTTGAGATACCGTATAGATATTTCGGTATTATTTTAATCTGTTGTTAAGGATACGAATCTTGGATTCTCGTAAAGTTACGACGGTAAGATTACACTGGTCGTATTCTTACTTAGTATTTCCATTGATATGTAATTATTGACGAGATGTGATGGTTATCATTGTTGGATATTATGGCTGACCCCGTCGTGGGCTTTCTTTTTAGGTTCTTGGATTATCAAGTTTGTAGCGGTCGTGGAGAGATGAACTTCCCGGAGGATACTGGCAAGGGCATGTATTTGTGTTTTGAGTTTCTGATCAGTTGTTGTATTCCGCTGCTAGAATATTTTAATTATTTGTCTTTATCCGCTGCGTGAGTATTTTTAAATGGCCTTTTTGGTATCCGGTAACTTAGGTTACTTTGGCAATCATTTTCTAAATCTATTCTGTCGGTACGTGTAAGCGATAGCTTAACGTATGTTTTTAAACTGTTGAGTTTTGGCATTTTGGGCCTTGTGGTTTCAAATGAGTTTTTACGACGGTTTGATAAACGAGCTTTATAAATCTTCGAATGTTTTTAATAGATAATACCGTCGTTAGCCTCTTGGGCGTTTGTAAATGTTTGCGAAAATTTCCTTCAGCCTTGTGGTTCCATCTCGGGTCCCACGGCGCTGTAATATTCCCGTTCGGATCTGGGGGTGTTACAGAATATGGTATCAGAGCTTAGGTTGAGAAAACCTAGGCAGTCGGGTCGAGTTGGGTCGTGTTTCTGTCGCGTCATTTGAGTTGCCGATTGAAAAATATTAGAGCCGTGAGTTTTTGTTGTTCACTCAGGCTTATGCGTTGTGCGATTTGCCAGTGTAGTACTCGTCTTGTTATAAACTTTTTCAAATAGTATTAACGTGTTTCTTCAGATAGAGCTGTGTTGTTTTCTCGAGTTGAACTGAGTTTGCAAAATGTGTGTTTTGAAAATATCTGTGTCGAGTAATTTCTTGAGTCGAGACATGTGCTAGTATCACGGGGAATCGTCGGCTTCACGATCTGTAAGTATTGGATTTTTGAATTGCATTGAGATTTATTGTCGTTCTAAGTTGATATGTTCTGAGGTTCAGAAAGATATTATGCGTTACAGTATAAGATGATAGAGTTGGGACATGATTGATGATCTTGAGAAGTTATGATTTTGGAAATCAATATGTCGATTAAGTTTTGGAACGGAGCTGTGCATTTGGGAGAAATATTGTGGATTGTTCAGGAGAACATGTAGTCATGTTAGTTCATTTTGAGATATATGAACTGTTTTTGAGCAGTTGAAAATGATACTTTTCAAAATGAATGTTTTACGGATGTTTTACCGTAAATGATTTTTGGGCCGAGACCCAATAGATTTTTTGAAATTGTTTTATAACTCAGGACTTGGGGTCCGAAAAAAAAAGTTTCCTACTTTTTAAACTTCTTGTAATGCGGAAAGAGATACGGGCTGAGACCCTAATATTTCAAAAGACTTTTCTATTTTCTTAAAAACTCCCGAGACTTGTAAAACACTTTATCAATCGTTTATCTATGTCGTTCCTGCCTTTCGGGGTTCTGGATTACTTGTTCGAAAGAAACTTCTCGGGAAGTCTTTCGCTGTGTTGATTTGTTTCAATGCATTGTCATAGCATAATTGAGGTGATCCAGGATGGAAAATGATTGACGTTGCGAGTCATATGTGGAAAAAGAGTTTTTAGTCGGAGTTTATATATTGAAAATTTTGGAACTCTATCGTATGGTCTTCCGATAGAATATCAGTGGATATTGGTGACGAGCCGAATTGGTATAAAGGAGTATGGATGTGGTTAATCATCTGCATAATTTCATTTTATTTAATCATGCATGTTCGAAAAGAATTATTATCGAATACTTGGCACCAGAGAGCCGATTTAATTTTTCGGAAATTGATTTTGTGGTCTTACCAAAATTATGTTTTGAGTTTTGAAATTTTTGAAAGAAGAAAATTGTCTTCTTGACGAGACTATATGATTTCAAGTAGGTTTTGAAAATTTGATTGATATACATACGCATTTAGTGTATAATGCATATCATGGTGAAGTTATGAGTATGACACACAAACTGGATAAGACATCAGTATGGTACGATAAATAGGATTCAAACTTCAGTATGGTAGTTTGGTTATCCAGAGATGACCGGTTGGTTGAGCCGATAAGAGAAATATGCCACGTAATGTAGGTTCGGTACAAAATATGATTTTGGAATTTTGAGTTTTGTGAAACTGGAGCATATGTGCTATGTGACTCTATTGGTGTGGTAGTAGTGCGATTTTACCATAGTGATTTTTGAATGATTTTATTTTAAGTGTAGATTTGGGGATGATGACTCCAGGAAGGTTGTTTTGGATATTGATTGGTCGTTCCCACTCCAGGTATGATTGGGTGTGTTCGTCGGTTTGTGATTGGTTGTTCGTATGCCGAAGGGTATGTTCAACATTCAGGTGCATTTCTTTGAGATCCACTGTATGTGATTTGTGTAACGTTTTGAGAATTTTATTCGTCCGTATATCTGTCTCTGGGGTTCTGTATTGATCGTTGTCGTGATGGTGTCGGAATATTTCAGTTGAATAGTTTGTTTGTTTTTCTATGATGGCTTGCAAGTTTCGAGGACGAAACTTATTTTAAGTGGTGTAGTATGTAATATCCGGAATTTCTACTACTGTTGTTTAATATTATTTTATCCAAGTTATGTTGTACAACGTGGAATCTGTACAGTATGGATAAAATAAATGAAGGACTAAGACACCTGTATTAGTATTATTACCGCACTTGGTTGACAGTTGTATTGGAAGACATTGTGTGTCGGGCTTATCGTATGGGAATGTTTTTGGTATATGTATATGTATTCAGTATGCCGTATGTTCGTATTTTGCATGTCGAGACGTTGGAGAATAGTAGATGATAATGGCTAAACATAGCCTTATTAGCGCACGCTAATACTCATTCATAGCGCACACTAACGTGCAGGTGCAGCGCACGCTAAAGGTAAAATAATAGCGCGCGCTAGTGCAGGCAGATCAGAGGGAATCTACGTGTGGACCAGGCCACTTTCGGCGCACGTTCTGATAAGTCAACGGATGTTTGTAATGTAGTACTAGCGCACGCTAAACCCTAAAGGTTAGCGCACGCTAATGATATATCGGACAAAAAGGAATCTTATCCTCGTCAGCACTTTCAGCGTGTGGACCAGTCTTCGGAGCATATAGACAAACGAGTCAACTGCGTATAGCGCACGCTAAGGTTAATGACTTGCGTACGCTAGACAGGATGTTTTACGTACGTTAATACATGGGCATTACGTACGCAAGCTAGTTTACGAAGCAAAAAAGTCGCCTCTGGACTGCGATAGCGCACGCTAACAAAGGACAGTTAGCGCACGCTAAGCTTGTAACGTACGTTAATTAAAGATGTTAGCGTACGTTAATAATGTATAGTATATATATATAAGTGCAGTTGGCCATTATTCGTCATTTCCGTCCATTTCTTCATGTGAACCGATAGAGAGAGGTCTTAGAGAGAAGTTGAGGTTCCAAACACTTGAGTTGATCATTCCTAACAACATTTGAAGCTTGGAAGTGATTGAAAATGGATTCAACCTTGGGATTCAATCCATTCCTTCAAAGAGGTAATTACTCTCCACTTTGGGATTTCATTTTGGATTGTATATGATGTTCTTGAGTTGATGATCGTCATGTTTATGAGTTGATAAGTATGGTTACGAGATAGATTACTGAGTTATGTTGATAATATGGTTGATATGCGGATATTGATATGATTCGTGTGGTTTTGAACGGTGTTGTTTTTCTTCAAAAGATATGTTGGTTAATATCTCCGTTCATTTCGGGTTTTTAATGTTGTTGTTATTGTTTACTTCATATGATGATGAACATGCAAGTGATTATGATTCTTGGTGTATATGATATAATTAAGAAGACTATATGTTGAAATGTTAGTGGAAATAAGATTTGGACACTTGTTTGGAAAGTAATGTGTATAAGGTTCGACTTTGGAAAATCACCACCGATTCTTGAAAACTCCAAAAATTCTGAAACATAATATTATAATAGAGCATCGAGTTAGCTTTCTAATTGTTCAAACGGTGAGTTAATCGGAGTCCGGATGAGTGAGTTATGCTCAAAATGGCAAAAACTATACTGTCAGTATTCTGGGAACAGGTAGCGCATGCTATTGATGAAGTTAGCGTACGCTAACATGCCTGGGCGTATAAAAACGTAAAGCAGTCGGGAATTTCATTTCCCAACCCATCCTACACGATCCCCTTTCGTCCCAAATCACCCAAACTCGATTTTAAACCCCTAAATCTCAGCTTTTGAGTTGATTTATCAAGTGATAACATCTAGGAAAGCTTGGAACAAGGATTATAACATCATTATTGATTCTTTCGCCGGATTGAAGGTAATTGGCTTGAACTATAATATTTTGGGATGTTTGAGATTCTTGATATATTTTGGTGGTTTAGTTCGTATCGATGGCTAGAATCATATAATGTTGAAGGATATATATGTTTGTGATTATGTTCTTCATGTTCTTGATGTGGTTGGTGTTTGTTGATTGATGGTTCGAATATACCTTTGAATTCCACCTTCAAGGTGTTTGATTGAAGTTTTGAAAGAGAAATTGATTGGAATATTTTGGTTAAATTTGTATACTCGCCTTATCGAATCGATATATGGGCTTTGTGTAATCATGGGAATGAATTCGTAATTGTTTGAGTTAGATTGTTCGGACTTGTGTTTAATCGAGATATTTTGGTATCGTTGGGTTTGTGTATTAGTTATATCGATTGTTGATTGTTATCGAATGTGTGTTAAATCGATTATTGTAATAGGTTGATATTATTGATCGATGTTTAGAACCATGCTTTGCGGTCGTATTCAAGAATGTTCGTAGATTGCTTTAATCAGGGCCGAGGGACTTGTAGACGACGGCAAGGAATTGGTAATGGCTTCATTGGTATCGAGGCAAGTTATTACTTGCTCAGTTTATAATATTTAATGAATGGTTTCAGTTTCATTCGTTTATAATTCGTATAGCAATGTTTATAATCGTAATCACAGGAGATTTAGAATTATAGGTTGTATTCGAGTTTTGGGAATTTAAATCATAATGTATATGATTTACAATTGTCGTTTGTATACTTGTTATCGAGGATACATCATGGTATTGACAAAAACGTGAATTATCTACCGTCCGTGATGTTTTGGATCGGTGAATATTCAGAATAATGGTTGGTGATGGTTTAGATATCGAGATTGCTATCGAAGGACTCGGAGCAAGTATTTTAATCATTTCTGTCATTTGTATCGATCATGTCGTGATACATTCGTGTATCGTTGTTGTCATGCATTTGTGCATTGTTGTCGTCGTGTATTGTGCACGATTGTTTTGTGCAGTTGTGCATTGTTGTCATATATCCACCATGCGTTGGTCCGACGGGATCATCATGGGAATCTATAGCTGTGTGCGCTGGATCGCTGGACAGGTAATGCCACCATGCGTTGGTCCGACGGGATCATCATGGGAATCTATAGCTGTGTGCGCTGGATCGTTGGATTACCATATGTATTGTTGTTGTGCATATGTACATTATGGGTTTGCCATAAGTATACATTGTCGTTATTGTTGTGATCATATTGATGTTAGGAATATGCCCTCGAATGCCACTCAGGGGATGAGAGAGTAGGGGCATTGTACTTGTAATTATGGAATAAATAATAAAAAAGGCAATTCGATTCATTCACTGTTTATTGTATTTCAATTGCATTCTTGACTTGGTAAACATTGAAGTGAAGTCCATGTAAATAAACAGAACATTCCATTCTCGTTATGGGATAAGAGAAAATGCACTGGAAGTGTTTAAAGTTTATTTACGAAAATCGTTCGCAAGTCAATAAACTTAAATGGGCATTAAGTTTTAATAAGACTTGTATAACTGATGCTAGGACGTGTGCACGTCTTGATAGCATAGTTATAAAGTATATTGGTGGGACCAGTATACTCGAACACGACTCATACTCGATTCAGTCACACGGTATTCACTCTCGAAGAGTCGATGACGAATCAAAAGGTTGTGATAGTGTATGTGGACCTTTGACTTGAGGATTCAGTAGAAGATGTGCCTGTGACGTTTAGTTTGTCATTAGAGTAGTTAGACTCATTTGCTTAATTGCTGAGTCGACCTCGAAGTGCGGACTATACGGGCAGGTAGCAGTCTTTACTGTATGCCAAGAAAGGATTTTATCTCCTGTTAGTGAGCAGGCGTATGTCCTATACAGTTAATGGCAAATAAGATCATGAGTCTTTGGCCAAAGCATTATGATATAGTCGTATTAGATACACTATTAATCAGTCGGTCTTGATTTGCATTAACACATGTATAGAGTCTAGTCAATAGTAGGGTTTGACTTTACCGTGACCCGAAGACTTGACCGGGACATCTGATAAAGGGTCTATACGTAT
The DNA here is from genome assembly GCA_033398695.1 of Orobanche coerulescens. Taxonomy (NCBI): domain Eukaryota; kingdom Viridiplantae; phylum Streptophyta; class Magnoliopsida; order Lamiales; family Orobanchaceae; genus Orobanche; species Orobanche coerulescens. The sequence goes on along the minus strand of CM065811.1, from coordinate 87,405,996 downwards.
ATAGTATTCACGACATAATAGTTCGGAATGATCCCTTCATTCGTTCTCGACGGGGTTTACAAAGGCGGCCCGCTAAGTGGCTAAGTCCGCCCGCACTCATTGGTTCTTCCCAATGCCTACGAGACGGACCTACTGAGTCGCGCATCGGGAGCGTTGACGGATAAATGTGAATTTATTATCTCTCTATAAATATTAGATATTGGATATCTAATTATGATTTATTAGATAAATCAAAATAGCGGTCTTATGAATTAAAATTAAGTTCGGGTGATTAATTTAATTCATAAATTATATTTCTTAGAGAAATATATTTGTATTTGATATTATTAATTAATTAGATTAATTAATTAATATAAATACATTAGGTGATTAAACGGAGTTTATTTAAGCGAGTCGTTTGTGACGTCAGTACGAGCCGAGTGACTCGGCTCGTTTTCTAGAAACTTCCACCATGGGCCACCCTCCCTCTCCCCACATCACATGGAATCATTTCCATGCATGTGTATGTGTTAGTTGTATTTTGTTATTATGTGTTGACATTTTATCTCAATTATATGATTTGTATTATATGTTTGAAATAATATAAAAACAACACATTATAACAACTACAACACACACACATACACATACTTTCTTCTTCTTGGACGTGAGTTTAGTGAGGAGAGAGAAAAATTTTCCTTCTTCATTTTGTTCATCTTTGAGGTGAAAAGAAGTAAGAAAAATTAAGAGAAAAAAATTCCTACAACACTTCCTAGCCGTGTTCTTCATAGAACGGAGTGTTGTAGATTTTCCGGCAACTTCCGACGCGTGTGAAGTAGAGGCTTGAATTTTCGGTGCTTGGAACGAAGGGATTTCGTGTTCGGGACGGATCGTGATCATCGTCTACACTTTACGAAGATTTATTTCAAAGGCTTCAAGGGTATGAATCTTTATCTTTGTATTTTTTTTTCGTATATCGTTACTTGATCGATCCTGTTTGGGATTCGTATTTATTTCATTGCGTATTTCGTTTTATTTTGGAATCCCAACGGTGGTATCGGAGCGAGGTCAATGTTTAGTATATACGATTATTTGTGCATTTTGAATGCTTTTGGATGATGATTATGATTTAGAATCATGTTTGGAATAATTGTAAATTTTAAATTGTTCGTTGTAGCATCACGTTTTTGAAACGGGCGAAAAAGCGAAGAAACGCGAAATTTGTCGGCAGGTCGGCGGCCTTGCTCTGCCGCCAGGCCGAGCATGATCGGCCATGATCGCCATGTCTCGCCACACGGCGAGAATGATCGGCACTGCCGGCGATGGCTCACCAGCACTCGGATTTTGGCCCGATTTTGAATCGGGCATGGGTGGGCCTAAAATCGGATTGTCCGGAACTCCGTTTTAAGTTTATATTTCGTTTTAATTATTTCCCAAAATTTAAATTGGATTTTAATTTGACTAAATTAATATTTGGAATATTTTTGTAGTTAAAGGAAATAAATTAAACGAAAATATTATTTTGGCCGGATTACTTCGAATGAATTTAAATGACGATTATTAGTATTAATTGGATTAATACCATTAAAATTGAATAGATTAATTTTATATTGATTGGATTAATATCTTAATTGATTATTTAATTTTAATGTCACTTTATATTAATTGGATTAATATAGTAGAAATTGAATAGATTAATTTATAGATTAATTAGATTAATTTATATTAAGATTAATTGTTTAATTTCGTTGCCATTACATGTTGTATGGAATCCTTATGTGATGGTGATATAGCTCGTGGACTTAGTTTTTTGATTTGTTCGATTCGATTGGGTTGTAAATGGCGCTTTGAGCTATTTATATTTACTAGAAAAACTTGTATAGGATGCAATTTTTCTATGATGTAATTATTATTTTGGGTATGAAGAAGACCGAAGACAACCGACCGAGAAGACGAAGAATCAAGACTGCTTTTTTATTGGGTCATTCGCAGCCCGGTGCCAGGAATTAGGTCCATGAGCTATATGTTGGTAGTAACTAGGTTACTGTTTTCAGTTTTTCATTTTGAATGATTGACGAACCAACAAACGCGCGTATAATTGAATTAATGTGCAAAGTGTAACATTAATCGCGAAATTCTCCCGACTACAAATAGACTAAGTTTGAAAAAGGTTACGAGGTTTCCTACCCTCCATCAAACTCGTAGAAAATTGATACCCGAGCTGGTGTGCTATGCTTCCGAGTTATCGGGGTAGTACATTTGGTAGAGGTTGAAAAATTCTTGAGTGCATTAGATGCCTTCGGTTGGTGATAAATTTCGCCCCTAGAAACCTGATAGGTTGCCGGGTGAGATTCAATAGTCAAACCGATAGACGTTGATGGTCAACAACTTAGATAGTCTGGATTGCCAAGAAACCTGATAGGTTGAGGGCATGAAGACTAGGGGTAAAAGAAGATCAAATCATCCGTTAGACGGGTTGGTGTTAGACAACACTTTACAGAAATTAATTGGCAAGAAACCTGATAGGTTGCGTATGTTAAAATTTGTAAAGAACTTGATCACCACTAAGTAGTCGATCTAACCATGATTTCCGGATTATAACATGGGAGTGTATAATTCCGATAAAATTAGTGGGAGCCGAGACAAGAATTATACAAGACCTTAAGTTCTATACTCGGTCATAATTAAACAAGTCACTAATTTAATCTTGTCTAAATCTTTGCGTAAAGCAGCTGAATCTCTCTAAAATGGCTAAAAACCCACTTGCAATACTACTTGAAAAGAATCTCCTAACTGGCCCTAACTTTGTTGACTGGTTGCGGAATCTGATGATTGTACTCAGTATGGAGTCTCTGGGATACGTCTTGGAGACGGACATTCCACCGACTCCAATCCGGACTAGGGGTAATCAGGAAGACATTGACGTCCATGAAAAATCGGTCATGGATGATGTGCTAGTCCGTGGTTTTATGATGGGCTCAATGACTAATGAGCTGCAGAGAGCGCACGAGAAAATGACTTCGCCAGGGCATTCTCGCACACTTGACCGAACTTTATGGAGAGCACAGTAGGACTGCTAGATATGAGATATCAAAGCAGTTGTTCAGTGCTAGGATGAAAGAAGGGGAGAAAGTGGGAGACCACGTCCTCAAGATGATCTCTATGATTGAGAGGCTCGAGGTGCTCAACTTTAATATGGATTTATCCCTTCAAATTGATCTCATCCTTCAATCTCTACCTGACTCTTTCACGCAGCTTGTAATGAATTTCAACCGTAATGAAATTACATGCACATTAGCCGGGCTAATGAATAAACCGGTGACGGCGAGTCTAACATGAAGACTAAACCGAGAGAGGTGCTCTTGTGATTTCTTCTAGGCCTAAGAGGTCCAAGAACAAGAAGAAAAAGACCTACGAGCAAGACAAACCCAAGAAAGGGGTGCAAAGGAAAGGGCAAGGCCCGAAAGGTTCAAAAGGTAGGCGGTCCAAAACCTACGGACAAATGCCTTGAATGCGGTGGTGAGCCCTTTGGCGAAGGACTTGTCCCAAGATTAATGGCGCATCAGTGTACGGAACTTTGTTTTTGAAACTAATTGTTCCGCTCGTATATTACGCTTCATGGATTACGGATTCAGTGCCACTTCTCACATTTGTACTATGAATCGGGATCTGGAACAGTAGAAAACTTGAAGTCGGGAAATAATGATCACCGTTGGAAGCGGACAAAATGTCGAGGCAACCGATATTGGATCAATCCTTCAGGTTTAGAATCGTTTTATTTTGACATTAGATGAAGTACTTGTTTTGCCCAAGGCATAAAAACATTGTATCCATTCCAGTCTTGGACCGGAAAGGATTTTGTTTCTTCATTGGCAATGGCAGTTGTAAAATTTATTTTCGAAATAAATTGGTTGGAACAGCTACATTGTTGAATGGTTTATATCATCTGAACATGCAAAATAAAACAGTAGTGAACACTATAATTAGGAAACGTGGTAGGCAAGATACTAATCAAGCTCTTAAATGGCACCTTAGACTTGGTCATGTTGGTCAGACCAAGGTTCAGAAAATGGAGAAAGATGGACTTTTAAGTCCATTGGGTGTAGAACCCTATCCAACTTGTGAATCTTGCCTTAGAGCAAAATGACTAAGTTCCCCTTCACAGGGACTTTTGAAAGGGCTGCCGATAAACTTGGATTGGTGCATACCGATGTTTGTGGTGCTTTAGAAGTAGCCCGAGACGGATATCAATATTTCATAACGTTCACAGATGATCATACTAGGTATGTAATTGTGTACTTAATGAAACATAAATCTGAAGCCTTTGCTAAATTCAAAGAATTTAAGGCCCTAGTTGAAAAACAAACTGGATGTCATATCAAAGCACTTCGGTCGGACCGAGGTGGCGAATATATGAGCACTGAGTTTGATGAGTTCCTTAAGGAACATGGAATAGTTTCACAATTCACGCCTCCAGAACCCCACGGTTAAATGGTGTTTCGTAAAGGAGAAATCGGACTTTGTTGGACATTGTTCGATCAATGTTAAATTACACCGATTTACCTATTTACCCGTGGGGGTATGCCTTAATAACCGCCTATATCCTAAATAGATGTCCTTCCAAATGCTCCTATCACTCCGCATGAGATGTGGAAGGGTAAGAAACCAAGCCTTAATCACATAAGGATTTGGGGATGTCCAGCCTATGTCAAAAAGGCTAAGGTGGACAAACTGGAAGCGAGGTCCATAAAAGGACGTTTTATAGGATACCCAGAGGACTCGATGGGTTATCTATTCTACATGCCAGAAGACCATAGGGTCGTTGTGGCATTACAAGCGCACTTCCTTGAGGATGAATTCATTTAGGAAGGTGGCTCGGGTAGAAATATCTCTTTGGAAGAGCATAATGAAACTCCTAAGGAGACATCTGATCAGGGATCAAGAACCGAACCTATTGTAACACAACCTCCACTTCAAAGGTCTGATAGGGTATCTCACTTACCTGTGAGGTATGGCTATACACATGTCGAGGAACTGGGTCTCCACGACACACCTGATAGCAGTGAAAATGACCCTGTCACCTATGACCAAGCGATAGTGGATGTAGACTCCGATAAATGGCAAGAAGCAATGAAAGCTGAGATAGACTCGATGCATACCAATCAGGTCTGGACTCTAGTAGATCTTCCAACTGGCATGAGGACTATTGGAAATAAATGGATCTATAAGAGAAAGACTGATGGGGATGGCAAGGTTGATGCCTATAAGGCCAGGCTTGTGGCAAAGGGTTATACCCAAAGGGAAGGAATCGATTATCATGATACCTTCTCGCCCGTAGCTATGATAAAGTCGATTCGCATGATGCTTGCCATTGCTGCCTATTATGATTATGAAATATGGCAAATGGATGTAAAATCGGCTTTTCTAATTGGATACCTCGAGGAGGAAATCTATATGGAACAGGCTAATGGTTTTGTGTCCAAAGCTAATATTCATAAAGTGTGTAATCTTCAACGAGCCATTTTTGGTCCAAGCAAGCTTCTCGGAGTTGGAACCTTCGATTTGACGGCGATTAAGGACTTTGACTTGAACGAAATGAAGAGGAACCGTGTGTTTACAAAAAGATCGATGGGAGCAACATTGCGTTCTTAGTACTATATGTAGATGATATTCTACTTATAGGAAATAACATAGCAATGCTCGGCCTTTGAAAGCTTGGCTTTCTAAAAGCGTTCTCCATGAAAGACTTGGGAGAAGCTTCCTATATTCTAGGGATCCGTCTTTACAGAGATAAACCGAAGAATGATAGGACTTTCCCAAGCCCTTTATATCGATAAAATCTGAGAAGATTCAAGATGGATGAATCTAAAAGAGGGTTCCTTCCCATGCGACATGGAATTCATCTCACCACGAAAATGTGTCCTCAAAGTGAGGAAGACAAGAGAGAGATGAGTAAGGTACCCTATGCCTCGGCGATGGGTAGCCTCATGTACGCTATGTTGTGTACGAGACCGACTTAGCCTACGCCTGTGAGTATGGTAAGTCGATTTCAAGCAAACCCGGAAGGGAACATTGACCGCCGTAAAGAACATTCTTAAGTACTTAAGAAGAACTAGAGATTTAGTTCTTACTTATGGTGGTGGAGAAGCGAAGGTGATTGGATTCACCGATTCGATTTTCAAGGAGACAATGACGACTCTAAGTCGACATCCGGGTATTTATTTACTCTCAATGGAGGAGCGATATCTTGGAAGCTCCAAGAAAACCGCTACTGCAGATTCCACCTGCCAAGCAGAGTATCAAGCTGCCTCGCAGGCTAGCAAAGAAGCATTTTGGATGCGAAGTTTATACAAGAACTTCAAGTGGTGCCTAACGCGGAGTTGCCTATATCACTATTCTGTGATAATGATGGAGTCATCGCCAAGCCAAGGAGCCGAGGGCTCACCACAACACCAAGCATATAGAGAGAAAGTACCACATCGTTCGAGAGATGGTGGAAAAAGGATATGTTTCATTGGAAAGAGTAGACTCGAAGACAATGTCTCGACCCGCCGACTAAGCCATTATCTCGGTCCGTCTTGGAAAGATATCCAAGAACATGGGTATTGGATATCATGATGTGTGGCATTGAGTGCAAGTGGGAGATTGTTAGGAATATGCCCTCGAATGCCACTCAGGGGATGAGAGAGTAGGGGCATTGTACTTGTAATTATGGAATAAATAATAAAAAAAGGCAATTCGATTCATTCACTGTTTATTGTATTTCAATTGCATTCTTGACTTGGTAAACATTGAAGTGAAGTCCATGTAAATAAACTGAACATTCCATTCTCGTTATGGGATAAGAGAAAATGCACTGGAAGTGTTTAACGTTTATTTACGAAAATCGTTCGCAAGTCAATAAACTTAAATGGGCATTAAGTTTTAATAAGACTTGTATAACTGATGCTAGGACGTGTGCACGTCTTGATAGCATAGTTATAAAGTATATTGGTGGGACCAGTATACTCGAACACGACTCATACTCGATTCAGTATCGCGGTTTTCACTCTCGAAGAGTCGATGACGAATCAAAAGGTTGTGATAGTGTATGTGGACCTTTGACTTGAGGATTCAATAGAAGATGTGCCTGTGACGTTTAGTTTGTCATTAGAGTAGTTAGACTCATTTGCTTAATTGCTGAGTCGACCTCGAAGTGCGGACTATACGGGCGGTAGCGATCTTTACCGTATGCCAAGAAAGGATTTTATCTCCTCTTAGTGAGCAGGCGTATGTCCTATACGGTTAATGGCAAATAAGATCATGAGTCTTTGGCAAAGCATTACGATATAGTCGTATTAGATACACTATTAATCAGTCGGTCTTGATTTGCATTAACACATGTATAGAGTCTAGTCAATAGTAGGGTTTGACTTTGCCGTGACCGAAGACTTGACCAGGACATCGATAAAGGGTCTATACGTATATAGTATTCACGACATAATGGTTCGGGAATGATCCCTTCATTCGTTCTCGATCGGGGTTTACAGTGCGGCCCGCTAAGTGGCTAAGTCTTTGCCGCACTCATTGGTTCTTCCCAATGCCACTGAGACGGACCTACGAGTCGCGCATCGAGCGTTGACGGATAAATGTGAATTTATTATCTCTCTATAAATATTAGATATTGGATATCTAATTATGATTTATTAGATAAATCAAAATAGCGGTCTTATGAATTATAATTAAGTTACTGGGTGATTAATTTAATTCATAAATTATATTTCTTAGAGAAATATATTTGTATTTGAAATTATTAATTAATTAGATTAATTAATTAATATAAATACATTAGGTGATTAAACGGAGTTTATTTAACGGAGTAGTTTGACGACGTCGGTACGAGCCGAGTGACTCGGCTCGTTTTCTAGGAAACTTCTACCATGGGCCACCCTCCCTCTCCCCACATCACATGGAATCATTTCCATGCATGTGTATGTGTTAGTTGTATTTTTGTTATTATGTGTTGACATTTTATCTCAATTATATGATTTGTATTATATGTTTGAAATAATATAAAAACAACACATTATAACAACTACAACACACACACATACACATACTTTCTTGCTGCTGGACGTGAGTTTAGTGAGGAGAGAGAGAAAAAATTTTCCTTCTTCATTTTGTTCATCTTTGAGGTGAAAAGAAGTAAGAAAAATTAAGAGAGAAAAAAAATTCCTACAACACTTCCTAGCCGTGTTCTTCATAGAACGGAGTGTTGTAGATTTTTCCGGGCAACTTCCGACGCGTGTGAAGTAGAGGCTTCGAATTTTCGGTGCTTGGAACGAAGGGATTTCGTGTTCGGGACGGGATCGTGATCATCGTCTACACTTTACGAAGATTTATTTCAAAGGCTTCAAGGGTATGAATCTTTATCTTTGTATTTTTTTTTTCGTATATACGTTACTTGATCGATCCTGTTTGGGATTCGTATTTATTTCCGCTGCGTATTTCGTTTTATTTTCGGAATCCCAACAATTGACGTTGTCATATGAGTATGCATTTGTAGATCTTGCGTTAGGACCATGTCCGTATGTTGTGTTGATCTGATATCGGATTAGACTGACGTGATTGTAACGGTATTTCGTATCTTGAGGTATGTTCCGTATTTCCTTGGTACTTGTCTTTGATGGACAATCGATTATCGTATTGGAATTGTCGATGTTATCCGATGGATTGAATTGGCCAGAGTTGGTATAATTTCCGTATCGCGAGTTATGATAATGTTTTGAGAACCTTGAGTATTGTTTAGATACCATACAGATATTTCGGTATTATTTTAATATGTTGTTAAGGATACGAATCGTGGATTCTCGTAAAGTTACGACGGTAAGATTACACTGGTCGTATTCTTACTTAGTATTTCCATTGATATGTAATTATTGACGAGATGTGATGGTTATCATTGTTGGATATTATGGCTGACCCCGTCCTGGGCTTTCTTTTTAGGTTCTTGTATTATCAAGTTTGTAGCGGTCGTGGAGAGATGAACTTCCCGGAGGATACTGGCAAGGGCATGTATTTGTGTTTTGAGTTTCTGATCAGTTGTTGTATTCCGCTGCTAGAATATTTTAATTGTTTGTCTTTATCCGCTGCGTGAGTATTTTTAAATGGCCTTTTTGGTATCCGGTAACTTAGGTTACTTTGGCAATCATTTTCTAAATCTATTCTGTCGGTACGTGTTAGCGATAGCTTAACGTATGTTTTTAAACTGTTGAGTTTTGGCATTTTGGGCCTTGTGGTTTCAAATGAGTTTTTACGACGGTTTGATAAACGAGCTTTATAAATCTTCGAATGTTTTTAATAGATAATACCGTCGTTAGCCTCTTGGGCGTTTGTAAATGTGTGCGAAAATTTCCTTCAGCCTTGTGGTTCCATCTCGGGGCCCACGGGGCTGTAATATTCCCGGTCGGATCTGGGGGTGTTACAGCTACTAGTTGTGAGCCTTATGTCATAGGTCTACCTGATGGTAGACGAATTATCAGAAATCGTGAGATTCAGAATTGTCCGATTCAGCTTCATGGCCGTGTATGGCTAGCGGACCTAATCATGGTAGATTTTCCGAGAGACGACGTCATCTTGGGTATCGATTGGATGGATCGTCACGATGCCGTCATCAGCGTCCGTAAGCGTGTGGTCACTATCATTTCAGATGATGGGGTCGAATGTGTTTTTCAGGGAGGTAATCCCAATTGTTCTGGGAGGTAATCCCAATTGACGGATATTCCGGTAGTGAGAGAATATGCCGACGTATTTCCAGACGAGTTACCTGGTTTGCCTCCATAGAGAGATGTGGAATTCACGATTGAGTTGGAGCCTGGTACATCTCCAATATCGAAGGCACCGTATCGGATGGCCCCGACCGAAATGCTGGAACTAAAGAATCAATTGGAAGATTTGACCAAGAAGGGTTATATCCGGCCGAGTGAGTCTCCGTGGGGAGCACCTGTATTATTTGTCAAGAAAAAGGACGGCTCTTTCCGTTTGTGTATTGATTACCGAGAGCTGAACAGGGTGACGATCAAAAATAAATATCCCCTACCCCGTATTGATGATCTTTTGGATCAACTTCAGGGAGCTTCAGTATTTTCTAAGATCGATTTAAGATCTGGGTATCATCAGTTGCGAATCCGAGAGTCGGATATTGCTAGGACGGCGTTCCGAACACGCTATGGTCATTATGAGTTTGTGGTAATGCCGTTGGGTTAACTAATGCACCTGCAGTATTCATGGAGTTAATGAATCGGGTTTTCATCGACTATTTAGATCGGTTCGTGGTTGTCTTTATTGACGACATTTTAATTTATTCTCGTAATTGAGAGGAGCATGAGTTTCACCTTCATCAGGTGCTCGACATGTTGAGACGAGAGCAACTTTATGGGAAGTTTTCCAAATGTGAATTCTGGATGTCCGAAGTGACGTTTCTCAGACATGTAATTTCATCAGACGGAGTTCGTGTTGACCCTCAGAAGACGGAGGCTATCCGACATTGGCAACCTCCGAAGAATGTTAAGGAAATCCAAAGTTTCCTCGGATTAGCTGGTTATTATCGGCGATTTGTGGAAGGATTTTCTAAAGTCGCTCAACCCATGACGAACCTTTTAAGGAAAGATAAAAAATACACGTGGTCCGACGCGTGTCAACAGAGTTTTGAGGAACTCAAGAGCCGGTTAATTTCAGCACCTGTCCTTTCTTTACCGCAAGGGACGGAAGGATTTGTGGTCTATAGTGATGCGTCCGGACAGGGTCTCAGATGTGTACTAATGCAGAACGAGAAAGTTATTGCTTATGCTTCACGGCAATTGAGACCTTACGAGGTTAATTATCCGACCCACGACCTGGAGCTTGCAGCCGTGGTTTTCGCGTTGAAAATTTGGCGTCATTACCTTTATGACGTCACCTGTCAGATTTTCACCGATCACAAGAGTTTGAAGTATATATTTACTCAGAAGGAGTTAAATATGTGACAGAGACGGTGGTTGGAACTAATCAAAGACTATGATATCGAGATCCTGTACCACCCAGGTAAGGCAAATGTGGTTGCCGATGCCTTGAGTCATAAGTCCGTTCAGGAGCAAATGCTTGCTCGTTTAACAGTTCAGAAGGAGATTCAACAGGAATTCCTTAGACCCGAGATCGAAGTCTGGTTATAGCGAGTTCAGGGACAGCTTTGTATGCTAGAGATTTCATCATCACTTGAAGAGACGATCAGAGTGAATCAGAGTTCGGACTCGTTTTTGTTGCGCATCCGCGAGGATGTGGCACAGGGGAAAGCCCCTGGCTTTGTGGTCCACGAGGATGGACTCTTGATATTTAAGAATCGGTTATGTGTACCGGTGAATGATGAGTTGAAAAACTCAATTTTAAGAGAAGCTCATGCCACCCCATATTCCGTTCATCCGGGATCTAGCAAGATGTATAATGACTTGAAACAAAATTACTGGTGGAGTAATATGAAGCGTGAAGTCGCCGAGTTTGTTTCGAAATGCCTCACCTATCAACAAGTCAAGATAGAACATCAGCGACCGGCGGGTATGCTGAAACCACTGCCTATTCCAGAGTGGAAATGGGAGGATATTTTGGTGGACTTCATCACGAGTTTGCCGATGAGTCGCCGTGGCATGAATACAATCTGGGTAATTGTGGATCGTCTAACTAAGTCAGCTCATTTTCTCGAGATTAAGGATACTTGGGGTCCTGAGAGACTTGGCCAGTTATTCATCAAAGATATAGTGAGATTGCACGGTACTCCTAAGAGTATCGTTTCTGATCGTGATGGGCGATTCGTGTCTCATTTTTGGAAATCAGTTCATCGTGCCATGGGAACTCAGCTTAATTTCAGAAAATCTTTTCATCCTCAGTCTGACGGACAATCGGAGAGGACTATTCAGACATTGGAGGACATGTTGAGGGCATGCATCCTCGATTGGAAAGACGATTGGGAAGCCCAACTACCATTGATCGAATTCACGTATAATAATAGTTGGCATGCTTCGATTAAGATGGCACCTTACGAGGATTTGTACGGTCGTCGTTGTCGATCTCCTTTGTGTTGGGATGACTTATCAGAATCAATCGGCATCGAACCCGATATGCTTATAGCCGCCCGTGAAAAGGTAGCTTTGATCAAGAGTCGTTTGTTGACCGCTCAGAGTCGACAGAAGTCTTATGCAGACAATCGTCGCCGACCATTAGAGTTCGAGACAGGTGACCACGTGTTGGTCAAAGTGTCCCCGAGTCGAGGTATCTTCCGTTTCGGAAAGCGGGGAAAGTTGAGTCCAAGATTTATTAGACCGTTTGATATTTTGGAACGAGTAGGCGAGCTAGCTTATCGATTGGTCTTACATCCGGCGTTGAGCCGAATTCATAATGTGTTTCACATCTCTCAGCTACGGAAGTATGTTGCCGACCCGAGTCACATACTTCAGTTCGACGAAATCGAGATCACAGATGATCATTCATATGAGGAGCGTCCCATACGAGTCTTAGAGCGGCGAATCAAACATTTGAGGAATAAGGCGATTCCTTTGGTTAAAATTCAGTGGTCTAGACACTGAGTCGAAGAGGCTACTTGGGAAATCGAGGATAGTATGCGGGAGAGTTATCCCGAGTTGTTTGACCCTTAGTTTCGGGGAAGAAACTTTTTCAAGGGGGTGTGTATGTAATACCCGGTTGTAATTCAGTCATTATCACTCAGTAATTTCATTCGGTAATTGTCTCTATGTAATTTTTTCACTTATTAGTAACCATTCATCATCCACATTCATTCATCCATGTTCACTGTTCGGAATAACTTCGAGTTGTGTGTCGATATTGTTCATTGTTCAACCTTACTCGGAAATCGAGACAAGAGTATTATCTTGATTGTTGTAATTGGTTCATTAGTCGATGTTGACGTTGGAGTTCATGTCATTTCTAATCTCCTCATTGTTTAAATTGTGTTATTGTTGGGCGAGCCTTGTAATCATTGCTTGGAACCACCGTTTTGGGGTTCCCGCACTTCCATTTCGTGTTATTGTTTCCCAAATATTGATTCCTATTGCTTTTATTCTCTTCCCGGGTCATTTTTCATCATTTTAGGACCCAAGGGGGGTGTGGGCCGCGGCACAAGGGAGTGTGCGCCGCGGCACACACATGCTGCAATTTTGGCCGACCCGTCTGTACCGGGGGCCGCGGCTCATGCCGGCAGGGCCGCGGCACACTGCCGAGTCACTGCCGCGGCACACTCGTCCGGGCCGCGGCACACTCATGTTGCAATTTTTGGCCGACCCGTCTGTACCGGGGGCCGCAGCTCATGCCGACAGGGCCGCGGCACACTGCCGAGTCACTACCGCGGCACACTCGTCCGGGCCGCGGCATGCTGCCCAGCACTGGGGGGCAGATTTTGGCCCTGTACCGCGGCACACTTCGGCCGGGCCGCGGCACACTTCGGCCGGGCCGCGGCACACAGTGCAGTTTGCACTATAATTGCGGTTTTTTGTGAGGAACAACCCATTTTTCCCATTTCTTCAACCTATATCCGAGAGAGAGGGCTTGAGGGGGAGACTTTCCATCATCTATCACTTGAGTACTTGGTTTTCTTCATCTCCTTTCGATCGTGAAGCCCGGATAGTCGATCTAACGTGTGTTCTTCGGATCAAAGTGCTTGGATCTTGAAGAGGTAATTTCTTCAACATCTTGGATTTCGATTTTGTATTGAGATATGATGTTTTAGATGTTAAGATCATGTTGTATGAAGTGATATACGCATGATTATGGATATGTTTGATTATTCATTGGATTATTGAAGGATTATTCAAGAACACTTTGAATATTGAGTTTGATTTGGGGGTTTTCGATTAATTGTTGTTGAAATCACGAATTTGGTTATTCATATTGGATTATTGATCGTATTGAAGATGTTTTGTTGGTTTGAAACACTTCTTGGGGATTTGATGTTGGTATTATTGAAGTTTGGTTGTAAACAATCGAAGTTTGGCCACAAAGTGTTCGATATAATGCCCCAATGAACTTGGTTTAGTCGTATCGACGTTTTAAGTTCGTTATATTCGTGTTTGATTCGTATGTTGAACGGATTGTTGGTGATTGTGTTATTCAAGGTGGTTCGAGCGACCGACATCTCATTTAAGACATTTGTTCGTGGAAGGATAATTGTGACCGGTTTTATGTAAGTTAATTCTTACTTGGTTAAAAGGATATTCATTCCTTTTGTTGTTGTTCATTCATAATCATAACTCATTCATCATTGTATTAACCGTATTGAGATTTGTAATTGTCGAATAATCACTTCATTCACGAGGAACGACGGCTCCAATCATTTCATTGAATTATCAATCACTTCACTGTTATTTCCATCTCGGTGAGTCATTCTTGACCTTGTCGAATTATTATTCATTGATATTCATTGTGGTCATTCTCGTTCATATGACCTTCCAGGTTCATATTGCGTGGCCAGGTGCGGATGTGTGGAATTTTTAGTCGAGCACACGATGGTCATGTATTGGGTTCACCGATACATTGGACCGTGCACACGGTAACGCTTACCTCCGTGAGACTAATTAGGTACAAGGACGGGTGTGTCCGGTCATTCGTCTTGTATACTTGCACAGAACATTATGGGCGTACTATGATACTCCTCTTCAGCGTAATTCATAACTAAGGATATTTCATAACTTCAGATATATCATGATTGTGTATTTTCAACCCTTGAGGATTGTTGTTCTGTGTAACTGACCCTGTTGGGGGATTTTGTTTTCAGGTCACGGCAAGGCAAAGGCACGGGAAGAGCATGTTGACGACGAGGAGTCCCAGTGATACTAGTAGGGCCCCCCAGTCATCCCAGTCATTCCAGTCATTTCAGTCATTTCAGTCATTCTTATTTCTCTTCATTGGTATTTTCCGCTGCAAAATTCCGTTTGAGATGTTTATTTATTCAGGGTGGTGTATTTTATCTTCATATAAAATATACTAGTATTCTGTATTGTCCTGGTGTATTGTACTTAAGCTCCTCATCGGAGTTTTTGGTAATATAATGTGGTTCGGTACTACAATTATATTATTTAATTCATCAGTTTTCATTCGCCTAGTGGGTCCCAGTCGGGGGTCCACGGCACTGTAATATCTACCTAGTTTGGGGTGTTACAAAAATGGCTTTTTGGGTACTTCGTAAAATCGATTCCCTAAATCGAGTTTTGGCATTTTGGCCTTGAACTTTTTAACGATATTTTCATGACGGTATTTGATATTTTATAAATGACTTTTGTGAGTATATGAAAATATTACCGTCATCGGCCTTTTTGGCGTTTTTTAACATTTTTGAAAATAGATTTTAGCCCTGTGGGTTCCGGCGTGGGGCCCACGGCGCTGTAATATCCTGGATGGTTTTGGGGGTGTTACAGAAGATGGTATCAGAGCTTGGGTTTTGTGAAACCCGGGCATGTGTGTTATGGGGCTCTACTGGTACGATAGTAGCGTGACTTTTGAAAATGATTTTTTTTCTGACTTTTGAGTCAAACCGATTTTTGGAGGTTCCAAAAGTTTTGGAGATATTTTTAAAATTTCTATAATTGCGATATTGGTGTATGTTGGTATTGTGTTGATTGTTGAGACTTCGTATGGGAGTCGTATGCTAGTATCACGGGAGTTCGTCGGCTTCACGCACCTGTAAGTATACTATTTTGGTTATTCACTTGTAGTGATGATTGATTGTTTTCGTGATGATTTTTGGATTCTTTGGTTGAGCTATTGTTTATGACAGAATTGCAAGTTTCGAGGACGAAACTTATTTTAAGGGGGTAGTATGTAATATCCTGAATTTTCAGGCAGTATTTTCTTCGATGATTTTATTGGAATATTGATATGGTGAATTTATTTTCGTGATTTCATGTGAATGAGATTTAAGAAGTCGGATGGTATTTTCTAATCCCGTCGAATAATCGTTAGTAGAATGCAGCGGTGTACAACGTTATATTCTCTGATAAATTATTCGACGAAGGTTAGAGAAATTATCCGGATTAAGTAAGGGATTCTTGAGTCGTTATAGATATATATGTTCTCGTATGGTTTAAAGTACGAAAAAGTACCGAAAGTATTAGTGAAAATAAGATTGGATGTTTTTTTTTGGAAAGTGTTGTGCACAAGGTTTGACTTTGGAAAATCACCATGGATTTTTGGGATGTTAAAATTTTTTGAAAATTTACTGTATTATATAGATTTAAGTTAGATTTCCAACGGTTCAAACGAAGAGCCAATCGGATTTCGGATGAAGAAGTTATGGTCGAATTAGTAGAAACTATTGCAGAAATTTAGTTCCATCAACGAATATTCACCCGTGCAGTAATGTTACGGACATAATTCATAAAAATGCAACCGTCGGATTAATATGAAATTTTGTAAGTCAGTTCTAAATACCATAAAGTCTATTTTGGACGGTAGAGATTGGATTTCGATGTACAATGTGACCGTACTAATTAAAAGAAGGAGAGGTTCCTGTTTTCGGATTTATATTGAGAAGTCTCGGTATTTTGTAGATTTCCGAAGATTTAACCGTTGGATTATGCTAAAATTTGGATATGTTATTTACCAAATAGTTTGGTATAATATTAATGGTGGAGATTATATTTGTATTTTGTTAGTAAGAGTTATGGCTCTCGGATAGTAGTAGTGTTTTGAAGGATGTGTTTTATCCCACATCAGTTGAGAATAAAGATGAGAAGCATGGGTTATGCTATAAGAATATATTTTTGTCTCACATCAGTTTGGAATGAAAGGTAAAAGCCTTCTTTATTCTATATAAGGAGTCTTGGTGCCTTTCTTACAAGTACACCCAAGTAATACACTTTAGTCTTATTTGATTCAAATTAAATTCCTTTCTTGTATTCTCTTTAAAGAGAGTGGTGAGAAGGGTGAGAATCATGTATACTTGTAATAGTGTAGAGGTGTCGACTTAAAAGAAAGAAATTCTATATGATTGTAGAAATTTATTATATAGTGAAGTCTTTTTTTGAGTGGATCGTGGTTTTCTTCCATATTTGGAGTTCCATTTTCGGTGGAGCAGTCGTGATTGACTAGCTCGATGAAGGGCAAGACGTAGTCGGATTTTACTGAATTTTGGATAGCTTGTTGCCGACTCATGGTCCTTAATTTTGACCGGTTGGATCGTGATTTGGAGTTCTAGACCGTGAGTTATTGCTGCTGCACTTTACTGGGCAGATTCGGCTTCGTCGTTTCGACATTGAGGCAAGTTATACTTGTTCAGTTTATAATATTTGATGAATGGTCTCGTTTTCATTTCATTTATAATTCGTATAGCAATGTTGTTAGAATGTAAATTGTCGGGATGATGGTTTGTTCGTGGAGAGGATAGTATCTTCGGCTTGAGGTAATTTAATTATTGTTCAGTCATGAGAATAATCATTATAAAGTTGAGTTGTTGTATATGTTGTATGTTGAGGTTTCGTATGATGAGATTCGTATTAGATATTGAGGGATGTTGGTCCCAGGACTGTTGTATTGAGGTCGTTGATCGCGTGGATCATTCATTGTGTAACAACCCCAAAACTGTATGGGAATATTACACGCCGTAGACCCTTTCCACAAGGATCTACCAGGCTAAACATCCATAAACAACCAAATGCTTGCCCGGCCAGGGTCAAACAATATAATAATACAGACCGTTATGGTCACTTACACGTGAATACACATACCGATGAGGTCACACAACCCAATTAACAAAACTTACTTAAACGACATTACCCACACATGGGTCGAAATACAATACAGCGGGAGACTGAAATTAACTCTGACTACACAACAAAATCAGAACAACTCTCGAATCATGATTAGTATCGCAGCTCGTCATCCTCTTGTGCCAATCCTGTGACTGCTCCCCTGAATCTGCATGTACCTGGACGCAAAACAGACATCCACCCCCCGATTACTCGGGGGTTAGTAAAACTCCACTGTTTTACTAGTGCAAGTATCAAATCATACGAAATGTAACAAGAAATTAATAATCGTGAATCAAATATAATAATCAAGTAACAAATATCCCCGGGAGGTTTTCACAAGGAAAGATAAGCTATGAAGCATTCGAAAATAAGATTATCATCTCGGGAATTTTTAGAATTTCAAAACCTTTCGAAAATCTTAGGGTCTTAACCCAAATCTCAAATTGTATTTCAACAATTTACAGTACAAAAATATTTCATAAATATCGTGGGGCTCGGCCCAACATTCCTTTCTTAAAACCTTCTTTTCAAAACTATGATTTGAAAATAATCATGCTCATGACACCGTGATCCACTGTCACGTGTCTCCGTAGGTTCAACAACCCGCACGGACTACACCACGCACAATTAAACAAACATAATCAATTCTGATACCGTGATCCACTGTCACATGTCTCCGTAGGTTCAACAACCCGCACGGACTATTAACCAGACATAATCAATTCCGACACCGTGATCCACTGTCACGTGTCTCCGTAGGCTTAACAACCCGCATGGACTATATCAATCTCAACAATCACACACACAGTCCTGACACCGTAGTCCACTGCCACGTGTCACCGTAAGCCCCGTCGAGCTCACCCAGTTGGACGTACTGTGTCCGAAACTCATGGTCCACTGCCATGCGTTATCGTAGGCCTCGCTGCATCAAAGACGATTGGACCTCAGTACCTCACTAAGTTCTGACCCCGTAGTCCACTTCCACGAATCCTCGTAGGTCCCGTCGAACCAACACGAGTGAACTTAGCGGTCACACACATATTCATATTCACATTCACATTACATACAACAATGAGCACAATTGATCAATCATATTGATCACCACAAAATCGTACATCACCCGCACATAACACAATCTCTGTAATACCCAAGATTTCGTACATCACCCACACACACGTTCGGTACACAATACATTGCACAACCAAGTGTACAACCATCCCATATGTACGGCGCAATCCTGCACAAATGGCACAACACCTAACACGTATACTAATATAACAATATTATCGCACAGCCTTCAAATTACGGAAAACACAACCAACTCATACGGAACATAATTACGAAGGTAAGCAAAATCATCACACATCTCATACGTAATTACTAGTCGCAAGATACAAGTCGTATAGTAAGATACTTGCCTTAATAACCGCTACCAAACGCTCTGAAGAACACGGTTCGACCAGGAAGCTCGGACCCTGAAGAAGACAATGAACGGAAGGGTTCCGACTCGAGTTCTTCACAAGAATTCGACCCTAACAACATATAATCAATAAATCATCGATCATACGAGGAGGAATAATCGTAGAACGCCCGAAAACCCCTCTGTGGCATTTTACCGGACACCTTCAAGGCGTCGGTCAAGAACTCGACCAAAACAACGAATCGATACGATCCAACCATGGAATAACAAGGGAAATGATACAATACATCTAAATAATCATCAATCCATCACAATCCTAAGTTAAATCGGATTAAACGGACGAAATCGAACAAAATACCCAAAATCCCCAAAATTAGATTTCTAGAAAATCTGACCTGATTCACTCGATCAAAGGATGTTATAGGATGGATGATTGATGATATGAACTCCAAGACTTCATGAATTTATTGACCAAAAACATCTCTCCATGATAAGAACAACCTCAGCCACGGAAGAGAAGGAGAAGAAGGAGAAAATGGCGAAAAAAAACGACTGCTGGGCCTTAAATAGGCTGATAGTGTGTGCCGCGACCCAGCCGAAGTGTGCCGCGGCATAGGGCCAAATCTGCCGGCAGTGACTCGGTAGTGTGCTGCGGCACAAGGTACAGACGGGTCGGCCAAAGATTGCAAAATGTGTGCGTGCCGCGGCTCGGCCAAGTGTGCCGCGGCCCTTCCGGCATGCTGCTCGGCCATGATTGGAACATGTGAGCGACTTAGCTATTTCGACCATAACTCCCTCGTCCGGACTCCGATTGACTCACCGTTTGAACCATTGGAAAGCTAACTCGATGCTTTATAATATTGCAAAGACTCAGAATCTTTGGAGTTTCCAAGAATTTATGGCTATTTTACAAAATCAAACTCATACTTGGAAAAGTCGTTTAATAACACCGAACTCAAGAAAACGACACTGAAACCCGAACCTGAATACGAACCGAAGGTACGGTTATGAAGTACTCACAGAGACGAATCTAAGAGCTAATAGAACACACAATTCCGACCACCCGAAGGCTCGAAATTCGACAATGGAAGGTAATTACCCCAAACTTTGGGAAATTACGAAAATGGCCCAAAATGTCCGAAAATCACGATACATGATCGAATAAGCAAACCGAAGTTCAAAACACGTCTAACAAAGTTAAACGGACTTACGGGAAACTCGAAACAGTAATTTCGAACGAGATTCACGAGAATCGAACTCGAGTGCGGAAAAGTCGTTAATAAACACGGAACTCAACAAAACAATACCGAAACGAACTCGGATGACAAAAAGTGTAGAATTAATCATTCTCAGAATGATGAGACGGTCCCAAGCGAGTTGTCTAAACGGACATCCGCCGAAAAAAGAAAATTACCGGAAATCCGAAATTGCGGATATTACATTCTACCCTCCTTAAAAGAAGTTCCGTCCCGAAACTTAAATCAAGTAGGGAGAAGCAATATCCTGCCAGGAAAACTCAACGAGATACACAAGAACCGAAAAAAAAATCGCGCCCAACGGCGAAACGTTACAAGCAACGCGAAAGAACATACATCGTGAAAACACGCCCCACGACGACCATAACAACGTCACCGGAAATGATTCAAAACAATAACGAGTAATTAACGACGCATCACATGCACACATTTAATCAAAGAAACGCACGCGACAACAAGTCGCACCCGACCACAACGACTATGCGGTAGAAACAAATATAGTATTATGATAAAATTCACTCCGATTCTTGTCGACAAGAAAATGTCCGACGTCAAGACACAAACAATTCAAGATAACAGAAAACGAGAATACCGGACATTACATTATATCCTATTAAAAATAAGTTTTATCCCGAAACTTAAAATGAAACATCATGGTGGAATACAAACAAAACCAGAAAGTTCACGCAACAAATATCAATCTCTACACGAATTACAGCACAAAGTACGATACACAAATATGTCACTGGACACCGCCGGGCCCTCCCCACGTAGGAACGAAAACCCGATTCCCGAACATCTTGGCAATGGTCTCACAATGCACCGCTTGGTGCCCAGTTGGCCGCACTTAAAATAATTAACCGGTGGCGAACGACAATTCTGTCTCGCATGGCCTACACGACTGCAGTTAAAGCAGGTCTTCACACCGATCGTCTTACTCGCCTCTGGAGTAAGGTTCTTAGACTGGTAAACCGAACGAGGAGTGCTTCCAGAAGGAAAATGCGAAGCAACAGGTTCACGGATCTCACTTCTCTGGCCTCTTGAAAAATTTCTCGAGGTCTTTTGTCTCTTACTCTCTGAACTAGATTCCGACACAGAAACAGCCATCTCAATGGCTAAAGCTCGGTCCTGATATTCTTTCAGGGTGGTACACATAAGCGGAGCCATACTCTCATGGATAAAGGGTTTCATGCGCATATTGAAGTATCGGACCTTGTCCGCTTCACTTCTCACTTGATCCCGAACATAAGCCAACTGTCGATTATAATCGACTATCGCCTGGGATATTGACACATCCTGGGGCGTAGCCGAGAAAAACTCAACGATTCTGCATTCACGAACAGGCAACGGGCAATACTCTGCCTCCATGACAGTCTTAAACTCAGCCCATATAGGCATACGATCTGCAGGCACTACAGCGTGCCACAAGTCTGCAGCTTCTTTGTCGAGCAGGTACTGAGCAATGGGTACCCTCCTATCATCCGGACAAGCTACAACATCAAATATTCTGCCCAACTGGAAGAGCCAGTTTTCCCAACCTAACAAGTCAGACGAACCCACAAAACGGGGCGGCTGCATCTTCATCACATCTCGTAACCACTTACTAGTTCCGTTATCCCTATTTGGGTTCTCATCCCGACGTACGACCTGATTCATCTGCACTAACTGGTCAACCACCTGACGAAGGATTGTGGTGGCGCCAACGTCAACATTAACGCTAGTCGAATGTCCCTGATCTGTACTGAGCTGATCGGTACTCGGCAAGGAGGGAGTCGCCCTCCCACGCTCCTGATCACGACCACGACTACGACCACGTCCTCGGCCACGACCTCTCGGCATGCTGAACGGACGACCAAATAGAATAACGCACCCAAACAAACGTCACAACGTCAACATAGGACGATAATAGTAGCACGATAAAGCATTAACTCCAAGTCATCACACAAGTGCACGAACTAACACTGTAATTTAAGAACTTCATTCAAAAATAATCCACATAGTCACATCGATAGAGGTGTTTGGATTTTACCAAATCAAACACAGTAAAAAACACACACGTATCGTAGGGATCAAACACTCGCAGCAAAATAAAATATTTCCGGGGTATTATTCAAATGATAAAATTTTAAAATTCTCGAGTTTGAAAAATTTGGTGAAATGAAATTTTTGAAAACACTTTTAATACCCCGATCGTCCAATTCAAACTATGTATCTCAATATTTAGAAAACACTGAAACATTCTCCGGCGAGCACAACAACACCACAAACTTATCACAACCACTTGCCCCAACATGTGGACATATGAAGTTCGAAATTCCGAAAACCAAAAATTGTTCTGCAAAATAAAATTTTTCCAAAATCCTTTAGTTCATAATCAAAACGACGGTAATATTTTACACTGTCCGAAGTACTTCAAAACACATTTTTCAAGTACCGTCTGATTGTGTCATTTGAAAATACACGACCCATTTGTCAAAGTTTAACAAATTTTAAAAATCCATATAAACCGTGGTTTGACCGCACCACCAAAATATTTTCCAAAAATCGATTATTACAAAAATTCTCAAATCAGTAAAGTCCTTCGTAAAATACTCTCAAACTTACCCATAGCGGACAAAAATTACAACCTTCCAAAATGCATAAATTTAAAACCACATACTCAAATGGCAACCAGGGTCGCCAATTCAATCAAATGCATCTCGTGGTATCAAGTTTAAACACACAGCAAAATCATTCATCGGAGTTTCTCACAAACTTTACCGTAAAACCCATCAAGGTTCACAACTTTCACACCATACCAACCCACATGGTGGTTCAAGGGCCAAACATCAATACATCCAGTTCTATACACATACGGCGTATCCAAGTATTGAGTACAACTTCATTGCACAACACCGCGTAAACAAAATTATGCACTACAAATATCACACATAAATGAAATCATAAACACACATATTATGCATAAAAGAGGAGACTTACGTCCACAGGCCGCACGGAGATGACAGTCGCCCACGATACTAATCTCATCCGAGAACATATCCAATGCGTTGTGACTACGCACAACTCAACTTGTCACCTGACGACTCGAACGACAAGACAACACATTACTCGACAAATCACGACTCGACTCGACCTGACAGCCTAGGTTTCCGCAACCCGCTCCGATACCATAAATGTAACACCCCCAAAACCGTATGGTAATATTACACGCCGTAGACCCTTTCCACAAGGATCTACCAGGCTAAACATCCATAAACAACCAAATGCTTGCCCGGCCAGGGTTAAACAATATAATAATACAGACCGTTATGGTCACATACACGTGAATACACAGACCGATGAGGTCACACAACCCAATCAACAAAAGTTACTTAAACGACATTACCCACACAGGGGTCGAAATACAATACAGCGGAAGACTGAAATTAACTATGACTACACAACAAAATCAGAACAACTCTCGACTCATGATTAGTATCGCAGCTCGTCATCCTCTTGTGCCAATCCTGTGACTGCTCCCCTAAATCTGCATGTACCTGGACGCAAAACAGACATCCACCTCCCGATTACTCGGGGGTTAGTAAAACTCCACTGTTTTACTAGTGCAAGTATCAAATCATATGAAACGTAACAAGCAATTAATAATCGTGAATCAAATATAATAATCAAGTAACAAATATCCCCGGGAGGTTTTCACAAGGAAATATACGCTATGAAGCATTCGAAAATAAGATTATCATCTCGGGAATTTTTAGAATTTCAAAACCTTTCGAAAATCTTAGGGTCTTAACCCAAATCTCAAATTGTATTTCAACAATTTACACTACGAAAACATTTCATAAATCTTGTGGGGCTCGGCCCAACATTCCTTTCTTAAAACCTTCTTTTTAAAACTTTGATTTGAAAATAATCATGCTCATGACACCGTGATCCACTGTCACGTGTCTCCGTAGGTTCAACAACCCGCACGGACTACACCACGCACAATTAAACAAACATAATCAATTCCGACACCGTGATCCACTGTCACGTGTCTCCGTAGGTTCAACAACCCACACGGACTATTAACCAGACATAATCAATTCCGACACCGTGATCCACTGTCACGTGTCTCCGTAGGCTTAACAACCCACACGGACTATATCAATCTCAACAATCACACACACAGTCCTGACACCATAGTCCACTGCCACCTGTCACCGTAAGCCCCTTCGAGCTCACCCGGTTGGACATACTGTGTCCGAAACTCATGATCCACTGCCATGCGTTATCGTAGGCCTCGTCAGACCAGCACGATTGGACCTCAGTACCTCACTAAGTTCTGACCCCGTAGTCCACTGTCACGAATCCTCGTAGGTCCCGTCGAACCAACACGAGTGAACTTAGCGGTCACACACATATTCATATTCACATTCACATTACATACAACAATGAGCACAATTGATCAATCATATTGATCACCACAAAATCGTACATCACCCGCACATAACACAATCTCTGTAATACCCGAGATTTCTGATATGTATTTGGAACTTGTGATATTGTAATTGTTGCACTTTGATCTGAGTATTATTCTCTTTATTTCATAGTCCGGTGTTGTTGAGCATATGATTTCGTGAATGTGATTCAAAAATTGTGATTCTGCGCATGTAGCGCACGCTATCGTCTATGTGTAGCGTACGCTAACTTGGATCCATAGCGCACGCTACAAAGGAACCTTAGCGCACGCTATACGTGGTCAATATGATTGAGATGTGTGGTAGGTGAGATTAGGCCGGGGATCTTGGTCGGATTGTGTCGGGATGAACCTGGACGGCTTTCGGGAAAAAGCCAAGTCAACGCGTTAGCGCACGCTACTCACATGAGGGTAGCGCACGCTAAAGGCTGAGTACAGTGAAATCAGTAACGTTTCAAATAGCCGTTAGCGCACGCTATGAATATGGTGTAGCGCGCGCTAATAACCATTTTCTATATATAGGACAACATCCTTTTTCATATTTTCAGATTTTTTCACTCCCCCATCTGAATTCTTGAACTTAGAAAGACACTCTCTTTATCCTAAACACTTCTTGCCAGCATCCTAGCTCGTGTTGAAGATTGTAGATCATTGGAGGATTGGTGTTCAAACCTTCGGCATTGGATTGCTTCGAATTTCCTCCTTGTTCTTCACTACTTTGAGGTAGGTGATTCTTCACCAATATTAGTAGTATTCTGAAGAACGTTTTTGATCATGTTTTAGGATTTACCTAGTCAGTTAGATTCACAAGTAGTCGATCATCATGCGTTAGAAGGATATTTTTGACGTTTCGGCACTTATTTATCGTATGATCCATTGAACCTTTTTAGTTTGTGGACTCCCAAACATATTATGTATCTTCAAAACCGATCATGTCCAGTGTATGGTGATTACCTAGTTCTTATGTTTTACGTAAGGGATCATATGTTTGGGACTTGGAATGAATTGAACTTAGGATATTTTCTTGAAGATCAAGATGAATTATGGTGTAGTAATGATGATACGTACCCTTGTGTCTCGTAGTCATATAATCCATAAAGATCTTTCATAAACCGTATGAGCATGATATGCACGGAGTTGGCATGTATTAACACTGAGGATTTCATGAGTTTTCATCACCTTTAGCTCAAGTTTTACCCAGTAGTGACTGCCATGCACGACTAGCGCACTCTAAGATGTATATATTAACGTGCGCTATCGGGAATGAGTAACGTGCGCTACGTTGGATACGTAACGTACGTTATATCATCAGGCAGGGCAGTCGGTTGTTCAGAGAAGATTGTCAGTACACAGCTAGCGCACGCTAAACCTGGTCATTTGCGTACGTTAACGGGCAGGCTTAGCGCACGTTACGTAGAGTACGTAGCGCGTGCTAAGTAGTTCAGACAGAATTCATTTTTTTAGAGCTTGCGGCCGTAAACTGGATTGTTAGACATTCGTACGACTTGAGATGAATTCTTTATTATTTCTTAGGTCCGAGCCTTTCATAGGGGACGATCGAGGGGCGGTGGCATACGGACGCGTGTCATTTGTTGGAGTATTTCATTCTTGCCATTTTCGAGGCAAGTATCATATGTTGAGTTTGATTATATTGGAACCTTGATCATGCTTATGGTTTTGTTCATGTTGTCAAATATGAGATGTATTTCTGTAATTTCTCGTAATATTCGTTGTTAATTGTTCGTATTGATGAACATTTTGAAATGCATATATGTATGCATAATTGATTGGTTTATGGTATAAATGATCCGAGGGGATCATGAGGATCTATGCTGAGGGCGCTGGATCGAATGTCCACCATGCGTTGGTCCGACGGGATCATCATGGGGATCTATGCTGAGGGCGCTGGATCGCTGGACGGTTTTTACACCATGCGTTGGTCCGACGGGATCATCATGGGGATCTATACCAAGGGCACTGGATCGCTGGATTACCCCGTATTGTGTTGATGGAATCGTGAGGATTCACATCGTTGGATTTCGATGACGGAAGTCCGTTTTGCATGTTTTATGATGCACTGATGATTTATGTATTATGATACTTGTACTAGAATTGTTTTGGCTAACCCCTTCGGGGGTGGACATTGTTTTGATGTTCAGGTAGCCGAGGAGCGGGGAAGCAACCACAGTACCGACAGGACGATGAAATAGCTCAGTGATGTGGTTGATGTTTATTGTTATTGTGATTTGTCTTCTTGGTTCATTTAGTACTCGAGTACGTATGTTTTAATAATGTCATTTCGATATGGTTGTATAAGTTAACTCATTGGATCAGTTGAACCAAATCTGTATTTTGAACTTCAGTTGTACAATTGGATTATATTTACATTTCTTTTAAATTAGCCTTGTAAATCCTTACCTAAAGGGTTTACGGCGCTGTAATTATTCCGAATATCTCGGGGTGTTACAGAATATGGTATCGGAGCTAAGATTCATGGATATCTTGGCAGTCGGGTTAGTTGGGTCTGTTTACGTTATTTGATTATTGGTCGTTGTAATATCACTGCTGAGCCAGCATCCTCGTGTGGACCGTGGTTGTAAGTTTCCTAATCTCAAACACTGCCGTTTTATTTAATTCATGTCTTATGAACATTGATGGACTTACTTTTAGAAAGTTTGCCCTGGATATTGAGTATTTGTGTTTACAGTATGTTGAGAGGAAGTCGTGGACGCGGACGCGGTCGTGGAGATGCGAGACAAGAAGATTCGGTGTCTACCCCAGAAATAACCGCTAGCCGAACGGATTCCCATTCTGGGGGACAACAGGGATCAGAAAATAATAATGCAGATCCTAACGTGCCGGGAGTGCTTCAGCAGGTGGTTGCTCAGATAAACCAGTTTGCTCAAGTTGTGGATCACATGCAGACGGCGATGGGACAGCAGCATAACCTGGACAATCGGGGAGATAAATGGCTTACTGAGGTGATCAAATTGCATCCTCCGAAATTTGACGGTTCTGCTGAGACGCTTTCTTGGGATCACTGGCTGAAGGAATTAGAGAAGATTTTTGCGGGGATTAACTGTCCCAACGATACAAAGGTTCCGGTCGCCCAATATCTTCTGACAGGGGAGGCTTTCGAATGGTGGGAGGCCATTCGACCTGAGGGGCATAATGTTGACTGGACGGAGTTCAAATTGATGATGGAAGCGCAGTATTGTCCTCGCCCAGTTAGAGAGGCCCGAGTCCGGGAGTTTTTCTCACCACAAAATTCAGAGGCATCAGTGACAGACATGATTAAGACCTTTAATCACCAGCTGACTTATGTGCGCCACTTGGTCAGGACCGAGGCGGAGAGGATTTTCCATTTTGACATGCGAATGAAATCGGAAATTCAGCAATATATGTACGTATTTGAATGTACCACTTTGCGATAGTATCAGGACAAGGCGCTGGCCTATGATATGAAAGAGGCAGCAGTAGAGAAATCGACGGAAGCAAAGAAGCAGAAAGTGGCTGGCAACTTCACGGAGAATAAGAGTAGTGGGCCTCGCAGGGTCCAGTCCTCTTTTCATTCATCCACGAGGCCTCCGCATCCTTCTCGAGAAGGAAAGAAGTTCCGGGCAGCACCAACTGTTTCAGACGCAGTGAAGAAATGTTATAACTGTGGTAAAGCGGGACATGTTCGACGTGGATCGCTTGCTTGTGACTGCTTCGAGTGTGGACAGAAGGGCATCGCACAACATTTTGTGGGAATGCGACTAGATCTTTTGGCACTCGCACTCGCACCGGTTCAAGGACACTAGTGCAAACCAGACGCAGAAAGCGGTTTCCCCGCAGCAGAATGTTGGGAAAAGAGAGGCATCCAAATACCGGGTCCGTTCCTCCACGTATTTACGAGATGAAGAAGGATGATCGAATACACAACCGTTGCATCGTGCACGATCTGATCCTTTTGCAACCAGTTAGTGTCTTGTTCGATTCGGGAGCTACGCATTCTTTTATATCTTTGAACTGTGTTAATCGTTTGAAAATCTCGTGCTTGTATAATTGTGAACCTTATGTTGTGGGATTACCAAGCGGAGAGAAAATTGTGGGAACCCTAGAAGCTAGAGATTTTCCAGTGTCTATAGGATGGAGAGATTGGCCATCGAATCTTATTGTAGTTGACATCTACGGTGACGATTTAATTCTCGGGGATGATTGGCTCAACCGTTATGGAGCTATTCTGAATTACCGAAAGAGAGTCATTTCTATCATTGCGGATGACGGATCTGAACACTTATTCCAAGGATGAAGACCGGGAAACTCGGGAAAATTGATCAAAGCAATGAAAGCCGTAAAATTTCTGAAGCAGGGATGTCATGGAGTTTGGTGCTATGCTATGAGGAAAGAGGAAGGAGTAGAGCTCTCGTCTATTTCAGTTGTGAATGAATTCTCAGATGTATTTCCTGACGAACTACCTGGGTTACCTCCACAGAGAGAAGTGGAGTTCACTATCGAATTAGAGCCTGGAGCAGCTCCTATTTCCAGAGCACCATACCGCATGGCGCCAACCGAGATGTATGAACTCAAGAAGCAACTGGAGGAATTGTTACAGAAGGGTTATATTCAACCTAGCGTTTCTCCTTGGGGAGCACCCGTTCTCTTTGTCCGGAAGAAAGACGGATCCCTCCGACTGTGTATTGATTACAGGGAGCTCAAAAAGATGACGATCAAGAATAAGTATCCTATACCTCGGACCGACGACTTGTTTGATCAACTGCAAGGGGAAAGGGTATTCTCGAAGATTGACTTTCGATCAGGATACCATCAGTTGAGAATTAAGGAATCGGATATACCGAAGTCTGCTTTCAGGTCCCGGTACGGGCATTATGAATTTGTAGTGATGCCATTTGGACTTACCAATGCTCGTGTGGTATTCATGCAATTGATGAATCGGGTATTCTTAGAATACTTGGATAAATTTGTGGTCGTCTTCATTGATGACATCTTGATATATTCGAAGGACGCAGAGGAGCATGCCGAACATTTGCGTGTGGTTTTGAGCACCTTGAGGAAGGAACAGCTGTATGCAAAGCTTTCAAAAAGCGAGTTCTGGCTTAGGGAAGTAACTTTCCTTGGGCATGTGATATCAGCTGACGGAGTTCAGGTGGACCCAAAGAAAGTCGAAGCAATCTTGGAATGGGAAGTTCCTAATAACGTGAAAGAAGTCCGGAGTTTCCTAGGACTTGCTGGATATTATCGCCGCTTTGTAGAGGGATTTTCCAAAATTGCTCGTCCGCTCACTCAGCTGTTACAGAAAACTCAAAAGTTTACGAGAAATGCCAGACTGGTTTTGATGAACTTAAGAAGAGACTGACGACAGCACCTATATTAGCGTTACCAGATGGAACTGATGGATTCATGGTATACAGCGACGCTTCAAATCAGGATCTGGGTTGTGTGTTGATGTAAAAGGATAAGGTGATTGCCTATGCTTCTCGGCAATTGAAACCGTACGAGGTTAATTACCCGACTCATGATCTAGATCTAGCATCTGTAGTCTTTGCATTGAAAATTTGGAGACATTATTTGTACGGCACTCATTGTCAGATCTTTACAGATCATAAGAGCCTCAAGTACATTTTCAGCCAGAAGGAATTAAACATGAGGCAAAGAAGGTGGCTGGAATTGATCAATGATTACGACTTGGAGATTCTCTACTTTCCGGGTAAAGCAAATGTAGTAGCCGATGCTTTGAGCTGTAAACCTGTCTCTCTTCGAGTGTTGGGAGCACTTACATCCCAAACCAGCATTCAACGGGAACTGATCCGTGAAGGGATTGAAGTATGGGCACCAGGAATCCAAGGGCAACTATATGTGATGGAACTGACCTCATCACTAGTCGAGGAGATCAAATCTAAGCAGTTAAACGATTCTATGATCCTTCGGTTATGTGACGAAGTAAAGAAAGGAAAGGCCCCAGGATTCGTGATACAAGATGATGGAGTTCTGAGATTTTAGAGTCGACTTTGCGTTCCCGATAATGAGGAATTGAGATGGACAATTCTGAAGGAAGCTCACAGCGCGCCCTATTCTATTCACCCGGGCAGCAGTAAAATGTATAAGGATCTTAAACAAAACTTCTGGTGGGGGAATATGAAGAAGGACGTAGCAGAGTACGTTTCGAAGTATTTGACTTGTCAGCAGGTTAAGATTGAACATCAGTGACCTGCCGGAATGTTAAAGCCGCTTCCGATCCCTGAGTGGAAGTGGGAGGATATCGCGATGGATTTCATCACCAGTATGCCAAGGACCAAAACGGGAATGAACATGATTTGGGTTATAGTTGATCGACTAACCAAGTTGGCTCATTTCCTAGGAATTAAAGATACTTGGGGACTCGAGAGATTGGCGCGAGTATTCATTGCAGAGGTAGTCAGATTGCATGGGACGCCGAAGACCATTATTTCAGATCGAGATGGTCGCTTTGTGTCGCACTTCTGGAAGGCAGTTCACAGGGCTTTGGGGACTGAGCTTAACTTTAGCACGACTTATCATCCCCAAACGGACGGTCAGTCCGAAAGGACTATACAAACAGTAGAAGACATGCTTAGAGCTTGTGCTTTGAATTGGTCAACTGATTGGGAAGTTCATTTGCCATTGATTGAATTCACCTACAATAATAGTTGGCATGCTTCTATTAAGATGGCACCATTTGAAGCTTTGTACGGGAGAAGATATCGATCACCCCTGTGCTGGGATGATTCTTCGGACTTGATCGAGACGGAACCGGAATTGATAATTCAGACTCAAGAGAAGATAGCTTTGATTCGGGAAAGACTGTTGACTGCCCAGAGTCGACAGAAGTCTTATGCAGACGTACGTCGTCGCCCTCTAGAGTTCGACGTTGGGGACCATGTACTATTGAAGGTGTCTCCTACACGAGGGATTTTCCGTTTTGGGAGGAAAGGTAAGCTAAGTCTGAGATATATCGGGCCATTTGAGGTCCTCGAGAGAGTTGGGGATTTAGCACACAGGTTGGCCTTACCGCCATCGCTGAGTCACGTTCACAATGTGTTTCACGTGTCCCAATTGCGGAAGTATGTACCGGACCCCATTCACGTCATTGATTTCGACGAGATCGAGATAATTAATGACGGCACCTTCGAAGAGAGACCAATCAAGATACTTGAGAGTCGGATCAAACAATTGAGGAATAAACCAATACACTTGGTTAAAGTACAATGGTCACGACATGGAGCTGAAGAGGCCACTTGGGAAACAGAGGACAGTATGAAGGCTAGATATCCAGAGTTGTTTTCATCTTAAGTTTCGGGACGAAACTTCTTTTTAGGGAGGAAAGATGTAATACCCGAGATTTCTGATATGTATTTGGAACTTGTGATATTGTAATTGTTGCACTTTGATCTGAGTATTATTCTCCATATTTCATAGTCCGGTGTTGTTGAGCGTATGATTTCGTGAATGTGATTTAAAAATTGTGATTCTACACATGTAGCGCACGCTATCGTCTATGTGTAGCATACGCTAACTTGGATCCATAGCGCACGCTACAAAGGAACCTTAGCGCACGCTATACGTGGTCAATATGATTGAGATGTGTGGTAGGTGAGATCAGGCCAGGGATCTTGGTCGGATTGTGTCGGGATGAACCTGGACGGCTTTTGGGAAAAAGCCAAGTCAACGCGTTAGCGCACGCTAAAGGCTGAGTACAGTGAAATCAGTAACGTTTCAAATAGCCGTTAGCGCACGCTATGAATATGGACTAGCGCGCGCTAATAACCATTTTCTATATATAGGACATCATCCTTTTTCATATTTTCAGATTTTTTCACTCCCCCATCTGAATTCTTGAACTTAGAAAGACACTCTCTTCATCCTAAACACTTCTTGCCAGCATCCTAGCTCGTGTTGAAGATTGTAGATCATTGGAGGATTGGTGTTCAAACCTTCGGCGTTGGATTGCTTCGAATTTCCTCCTTGTTCTTCACTACTTTGAGGTAGGTGATTCTTCACCAATATTAGTAGTATTCTGAAGAACGTTTTTGATCATGTTTTGGGATTTACCTAGTCAGTTAGATTCATAAGTAGTCGATCATCATGCGTTAGAAGGATATTTTTGACGTTTCAGTACTTATTCATTGTATGATCCATTGAACCTTTTTAGTATGTGGACTCCTAAACATATTATGTATCTTCAAAACCGATCATGTCCAGTGTATGGAGATTACCTAGTTCTTATGTTTTACGTAAGGGATCATATGTTTTGGGACTTGGAATGAATTGAACTTAGGATATTTTCTTGAAGATCAAGATGAATTATGGTGTAGTAATGATGATACGTACCCTTGTGTCTCGTAGTCATATAATCCATAAAGATCTTTCATAAACCGTATGAGCATGATATGCACGGAGTTGGCATGTATTAACACTGAGGATTTCATGAGTTTTCATCACCTTTAGCTCAAGTTTTACCCAGTAGTGACTGCCATGCACGACTAGCGCACTCTAAGATGTATATATTAACGTGGGCTATCGGGAATGAGTAACGTGCGCTACGTTGGATACGTAACGTACGTTATATCATCAGGCAGGGCAGTCGGCTGTTCAGAGAAGACTGTAAGTACACAGCTAGCGCACGCTAAACCTGGTCATTTGCGTACGTTAACGGGCAGGCTTAGCGCACGTTACGTAGAGTACGTAGCGCGCGCTAAGTAGTTCAGACAGAATTCATTTTTTTAGAGCTTGCGGCCGTAAACCGGATTGTTAGATGTTCGTACGACTTGAGAGGAATTCTTAATTATTTCTTAGGTCCGAGCCTTTCATAGGGGACGATCAAGGGGCGGTGGCATACGGACGCGTGTCATTTGTTGGAGTATTTCATTCTTGCCATTTTCGAGGCAAGTATCATATGTTGAGTTTGATTTATATTGGAACCTTGATCATGCTTATGGTTTTGTTCATGTTGTCAAATATGAGATGTATTTCTGTAATTTCTCGTAGTATTCGTTGTTAATTGTTCGTATTGATGAACATTTTGAAATGCATATATGTATGCATAATTGATTGGTTTATGGTATAAATGATCCGAGGGGATCATGAGGATCTATGTTGAGGGCGCTAGATCGAATGTCCACCATGCGTTGGTCCGACGGGATCATCATGGGGATCTATGCTGAGGGCGCTGGATCGCTGGACGGGTTTTCCACCATGCGTTGGTACGACGGGATCATCATGGGGATCTATACCAAGGGTGCTGGATCGCTGGATTACCCCGTATTGTGTTGATGGAATCGTGAGGATCCACATCGTTGGATTTCGATGACGGAAGTCCGTTTTGCATGTTTTATGATGCACTGATGATTGATATATTATGATACTTGTACTAGCATTGTTTTGGCTAACCCCTTCGGGGGTGGACATTGTTTTGATGTTCAGGTAGCCGAGGAGCGGGGAAGCAACCACACTACCGGCAGGACGATGAAATGGCTCAGTGATGTGGTTGATGTTTGTTGTTATTGTGATTTGTCTTCTTGGTTCATTTAGTACTCGAGTACGTATGTTTTAATAATGTCATTTCGATATGGTTGTATAAGTTAACTCATTGGATCAGTTGGACCAAATATTTATTTTGAACTTCAGTTGTACGATTGGATTATATTTACATTTCTTTTAAATTAGCCTTGTAAATCCTTACCTAGAGGGTTTACGGCGCTGTAATTATTCCGAATATCTCGGGGTGTTACAATCTCAACACTCGCAACAACTATCTTCAATCAAGGCACATATACAACATAACACAGGTTAGGTACACAATACATTGCACAACCAAGTGTACAACCATCCCATATGTAAGACGCAATCCTGAACAAATGGCACAACACCTAACACGTATACTAATATAACAATATTATCGCACAGCCTTCAAATTACGGAAAACACAACCAACTCAAACGGAACATAATTACGAAGGTAAGCAAAATCATCACACATCTCATACATAATTACAAGTCACAAGATACAAGTCATATAGTAAGATACTTGCCTTAATAACCGCTACCAAACGCTCCGAAGAACACGGTTCGACCAGAAGCTCGGACCCCGAAGAAGACAATGAACGGAAGGGTTCCGACTCGAGTTCTTCACAAGAATTCGACCCTAACAACATATAATCAATAAATCATCGATCATACGAGGAAGAATAATAGTAGAACGCCCGAAAACCCCTCTATGACATTTTACCGGACACCTTCAAGGCGTCGGTCAAGAACTCGACCAAAACAACGAATCGATACGATCCAACCATGGAATAACAAGGGAAATGATACAATACATCTAAATAATCATCAATCCATCACAATCCTAAGTTAAATCGGATTAAACGGACGAAATCGAA
Source organism: Orobanche coerulescens (assembly GCA_033398695.1). Taxonomy (NCBI): domain Eukaryota; kingdom Viridiplantae; phylum Streptophyta; class Magnoliopsida; order Lamiales; family Orobanchaceae; genus Orobanche; species Orobanche coerulescens. The sequence goes on along the minus strand of CM065811.1, from coordinate 87,370,721 downwards.
CAAAATACCCAAAATCCCCAAAATTAGATTTCTAGAAAATCTAACCTGATTCGCTCGATCAAAGGATGTTATAGGATGGATGATTGATGATATGAACTCCAAGACTTCATGGATTTATTGACCAACAACATCTCTCCATGATAAGAACAACCCCAGCCGCAGAAGAGAAGGAGAAGAAGGAGAAAATGGCGAAAAAAAACGACTGCTGGGCCTTAAATAGGCTGACAAAGTGTGCCGCGGCCCAGCCGAAATGTGCCGCGGCATAGGGCCAAATATGCCAGCAGTGACTCGGCAGTGTGCCGCGGCCCTGCCGGCATGTGCCGCGGCACAATGTACAGATGGTTCGGCCGAAGATTGCAAAATGTGTGCGTGCCGCGGCTCGGCCAAGTGTGCCGCGGCCCTTCCGGCAGGCTGCTCGGCCATGACTGGAACATGTGAGCGACTTAGCTATTTCGACCATAACTCCCTCGTCCGGACTCCGATTGACTCACTGTTTGAACCATTGGAAATCTAACTCGATGATTTATAATATTGCAAAGATTTATAATCTTTGGAGTTTCCAAGAATTTATGGCGATTTTATAAATTCAAACTCATACTTGGAAAAGTCGTTTAATAACACCGAACTCAAGAAAACGACACCAAAACCCAAACCTGAATACAAACTGAAGGTACGGTTACGAAGTACTCGAAAATACGAATCTAAGGGCTAATAAAACACACGATTCTGACCACCCGAAGGCTCGAAATTCGACAACGGAAGGTAATTACCCCAAACTTTGGGAAATTACGAAAATGGCCCAAAACGTCCGAAAATCACGATACGTGATCGAATAACCAAACCGAAGTTCACAAAACGTCTAACAAAGTTAAACGGACTTACGGGAAACTCGAAACAGTAATTTTGAACGAGATTCACGAGAATCGAACTCGAGTGCGGAAAAGTCGTTAATAAACACGGAACTCAACAAAACAATACCGAAACGAACTCGGATGACAAAAAGTGTAGAATTAATCATTCTCAGAATGACGAGACGGTCCCAATAGAGTTGTCTAAATGGACCTCCGCCGAAAAAAGAAAATTACCGGAAATCCGAAATTGCGGATATTACACATTGGGGATGAGGATCCCAGGGTTTCTTTTGGATATTGACTAGTCGCGTCGATTTTTCATTGTCAGTTTGTTGTTGTTTACTTCGGTGAGTCTTTTGATCCTTAATGGGATATGTGATTCTTTGAGTTTCGTTGTCATGTTGCATCGTGACATATCTGGAGTCATATCTGCGTGCCGATCGGTTATGTGTAGGATTTTCAGGGCGGGCACATATATACGTGTGATGGGGTAATGTCCTCACATTGGGCTGTGCACATGAGAATATTACTTCGTGAGACTGATTAGGTACAAGACCACACGTGTATTTGATCGATACACGGGGTGGCTTGTGCACGGACACATTTCCGGATCGGGCGTACTGTGACGTCCATCTTTGAGACATATTGTTTTGGTCATTCATAGACCATGTATGATTGGATATGTTCGACGGTTTACGACTGGTTGTTCATACACCCGAGGGCTATGTTCGAAAGTCGAGGTTATTTTCTTGAGATCTATTATTGTTGATCATTTGGAGTTTACCTTGTTGATGGTATTCTCGGTCGTTAATTGGTCCTTTGTTGATCGTGTTTGGAGTGTACCTTGTTGATGGTATTCTCGGTCATTGTTGATTCTTTGTTAGTTGTGTTGGGTTTATCATGTTGGTGATATTCTCAGTTGACGTATTGGTTGATCTGGTTATTGATCGTATGAGCGTTTAGGCTGTGCATCGATGTTTAGGATTTGTTATCATTATTTTGTGGTAGTTGATCTACAGATGTATTGTGTATATTTGGTTCTTATCAGGATTGGTATTTGATTGTGCGATCCGACGGACAGGATTTTGCGCAGATAGATTATTTCCCGCTTATGAGTTATGATGATGTTTTTGAGGATTTTGAGTATTGTTTTGGTTCAGTCCAGATGAGTGTTGTTGAGTTCATTTCGTCATTGGAGAATGCAAAATGTAGATTATGGTAAGGATCGAATTGGTATGGATTGCTTTGGATTGGTAAGGTTAAGACGGTAAGATTACATTGGTAGTATTCTTACAGTATTATTACATTGGTATGTAATTATTTATGTGATGTGATCGATATCATTATTGAGTATTGTGGCTGACCCCATCGTGGGCTTTACTTTTAGGTACTCGGAGATCGAGCTAGTAGCGGTCGTAAAGATATGAGCTTCCCGGGTGATACTGGCCGTGGCATTATTTTGGGAATCGAGTATTCTTTTCTGGTTGTTTTATTTCCGCTGCAAATGTATATTTTGAACTGTGTTTTATCCGCTGCGTGTGTATATTTCAAAATGTCTTTCCGGTATTTTTACCTAATCGTGTGTACATTTCAAAATGGCTTTTTGGGTACTTCGTAAACTTGGATTATTTCGTAAAATCGATTCCCTAAACCGAGTTTTGGCATTTTGGCCTTGAACGTTTTAACGATATTTTCATGACGGTATTTGATATTTTATAAATGACTTTTGTGAGTATTTGAAAACATTACCGTCATCGGCCTTTTTGGCGTTTTTTAACGTTTTTGAAAATGGTTTTTAGCCTGGTGGATTCCGGCGCGGGGCCCACGGCGCTGTAATATCCCGGATGGTTTTGGGGGTGTTACAGATTCTGTCCTAGCATGCAAACTCCCTTGTGCCTCTTCCCACATTTCGAGTAGGTCGGGTAGTCGTACTGTGCTTTTGACCCGGATGGTCCTCCCTTAATACCCTTCTTGTTGCTAGCATTATTACTCGGTCCTTGCCACTTCCTTCTATTCGAATTCACCATTGGTAGAGCCCTAGCCTTTTCCATCTCCAAGCTAGCTGATATGTCCTCGGCTCTGGATACTGCTTCCTTATATGTCATCTTTCCATGACTAGCCAGATGATGACAGATTATGTCTTGGAGTCCATCACGAAACTTTTGCACCTTCATCTCATCATTCTCAACCATGAATGGTGCGAATCGGCACATGTGATTAAACTTCCTTTCGTAGTCCGTGACCATCATGCCTACTTGAGTTAAATCTAGAAACTCTTTCTGCATTTTGGCCTTATACGTCCGTGGGTAATACTTATCCATCACCGTTTATTTAAATCCTTCCCAAGACAGCATTCTCCGTTCTTCTTCGGTTCGGAGTCTCCAGGATCTGTTCCACAAAGTCCTGGCGTCCTCCTTGATTTGGAAGACTGCGCATGAAACGTTTTGCTCATCCATGCAAGCCATGTAATCGAAAGTACTTTCCAAGTTCAATAGGCACTCCTCGATGGCAGCTGGCCCTTCCCTCCTCAGGAACATTGGAGGTTTGAACTTGTTGAACTGATTTATTACTCTGGCCTGAACTTGTCCTTGAGTGGATGGAGGCGTTATAGTCGCTCCTTGGCGAAGAGTGGTTAGGCCGGAGAGCAACTGCTGCTGATTAGGGGCGTCATTCCCGATTGAAGACATATTAAGTGCGCCTTGGGATTGGTTTCGAGACTCATTATTCGGGGTAGTTTCGCGAGGAGCCATGTCCTGCCAACGAATCGTTGTTCTTATAAGTTCTTCAGTGCGAGAAATGAGGTAGAAATAAAGATATTTATACGAGTGGCATACTAAAAGTCATCCACGACTATTCCTCCGGGGTCCTGCGGTTCGCCTCGTGCCACATGCGGTATATGGTGAAACTCCATCCATTCGACAGTGTGATGATCAAGTGCTCGACTTCTTCGACCGGATATCCAGCCTTCCCATACATGAACCATTTTTGAATCCTCTCGACCACGTAGTGGGGGGCATTCTCGGGTAGTCCTGGATTTCCCCAAGAGTCTCTGTGTGCCAGGAGGCGCGAGCTGGACCCCGCCTCTGTCCTCTTACGTGGAGTCACTGTGAACCCGGCCATACTAACAGGATACATGTATATTTACGTAAAATTATTAAGTTTTACAATATTAGTCTAAACATATGATATAAACATGACTTGAAGCTGTTTATCTTGGAATGGAGTAACTAAGTAGTGGCAGTCGAACATATGATATTCCCTTGAAGAAAAATATTTTTAACTTTAAAAATCTTCCGGCGTACCAGGAAAGTAGACAGATTTTTCTCTGACACCATACTCTAACGAGTTTTAAGCATGGGATGATTATACATCTCTATTTTCACAGTAGAAATTGTTCCCTCATTCTCTTTAGTTCAATCGAAGCCTAGCCGGAGGAATAAATTCCACTTCTAGTCACCGAATTCTGTTGGCCAGAAAACACACACCCACACAAAAGAAGATTCAGAAGAACACGAATATGGAAACTCAAACCATGGTATTTTTCAAATCAGAACTCATGAAAAACAAACCTGGAAAAAATTTCCTGACCGCGACTAACCCAGCCTGTCGATGCCACCCAATTTCTTCCCCTCCAAATCGCACCGCCGCCTCATAGTTCATGCGAGCGTATCCAGTTTCCAGCCAGCTGCACCATCGTCCTTAGTTCTACGACGGGTCGGGTGAACCCTCAACCCATATTTGATTAGAAACCGCCGCCGCTGCGCTGGCCGCCGTACGAGCCGCCCAGTTCACGGCGAGGCTGTACAAACTCTCAAAAACTGTCCCGATCGACCACCCATCACTGTCCTCTCGAAACCACCATCACCGCAGCCACGATTTATCTGCGCGTGTGTAATTTAGGTTTTGAGGGAGAAGGTCGGCCGATTTGCAGAAACTTGGAGAGAGAAAATTTCTAGAGAGGGAGAAGGATTGGGTGAGAGAGAGAGAGAGAGAGAGAGAGAGTGAGAGAGAGAGAGAGAGAGAGATATCAGGGAAGAAGGGTTTTCACGTAAATAGGGCTTTATACCCAACCTTTTCCACTCAATTTCTATTTTAGTCCCCAACTTTTAATTTCATACGATTTTACCCCAATTAGTTTCCAACATTTTACAATTAGACCATCTCAACTCAATTTCAAACATTTTGACACGTCTATTCATGTTATTATATTCGTTCATTCCTCTTAATTTTATTCTCTCACTGGCACTATATATACATCTATAAATAATAGGTTAATTTATTTATTGTAGGATACAAGAACCAAGGGCACAATTAGGACGATTCATAAGCATTCAAGCATCTTGCATTCAAGTAATCTCATTTCAGGTAAGAATTATTACCTGTCAATTTTAATTGCTTTATTTGGACTTTATAGGTGATATGTTATATTTACGATTAACATGCAGTCGCATGTTTTTCGTACCAAGTATCAGTGTATGATTAACATGCAGTCACATGTTTTTCATACCAAGTATCAGTATATGTTTACATGCAGTAACATGTTTACATGCTCAAGTATGTTGATATAACAAATATTCATTCTATGACTCCATTATGTATTGTGATTATTGTTGACATGTGATGTTCCCACGAGCGATAGAAAGCTTATCCCATTTTTATGTAAAATTTTCAGGTTATTTCGGAATGGAGAAAACGGGTTGCAGAGCAGGCCAGCAAATGATTAATATTATAATTATTTCTTTTAATTCCGTTCAAGTTACTATGAACAATTAATTTAATTTTTAGAAATTATTTTCCGCTGCTAGATTTTGTCATAATGGAAATTTGAAATCCTTTTTTTTTTACGTTCCACAAAATTTTTTAGAAAATGTATGTTTAGTAACGACTTGAAATTTCTACAAGTTTCTTATGTTTTTAAAATAATCCAAAAGTACCATTAGAAAAATCGGGTCGTTACAGTATGGAAAATACGATTATGGTATTTGGAAAATAGATTTTTGGAGACTATTTGAGTATTTGAAATATATTACCGTCTTTGGCCTCTTGGCGTGTTTGAAATGATTGTGACAATGATTTTTAGCCTTGTGGGTTCCGGCGCGGGGCCTACGACGCTGTAATATTCCCGGTTGGTTTTGGGGGTGTTACAGAAGATGGTATCTGTAATATCCGTGTGTTTTACGTATGTTATTTTGGCCGTATCTTGTGATAATGTGGATTATGTGGATATGAGTGTATTGATGAATTGATATTTGGGTGTTCATGATTGTTAATCGTTGAGTTTTGTGGTTTTCGGAAGTGTTCGTTCTGGCCGGACTGTAGGGTATGTGGCATGCGGGTTACGGCCGTATGGCATTCTGAGTTACGGCCGTAATGTGTGTTAGGGCCGTAAGACACTGCCGGTTATGGCCGCAACGCACCCGCACAAAATGGGCAAAAGCCTCGGCAAGACTCGTTACGGCCGTAAGGGAGAGCTGGTTACGGCCGTAAGGTACATGTCGAGTATGACCGTAAGAGAATGGCCGAGTACGGCCGTAAGATATCGAGCATTACGGACGTAATGCCTGACCGAGTAACGGCCATAATGTGCCTGGGTGTTTCGGGCAGTAGCCGATGAGGACCCGTTATGACCGTAATGCACTGCCGGTTACAGCCGTAATGCACTCGGCTATATAAGGCCGAGTGACGGGTCACAATGTCATTTCCCCCCTTTTTCTTCCTCCTTCACGATTCTTCGGGAGATTTTGAGAAGTCTGATCAAGAGCATAATTTTGCACCATTTTGGGAAGTTTGATTTGTGTCTAACATCATCCTTCACTCGAGTTCTGTCCGAATCAAATTCCTAGTTATTCATATGTTGGGGTTTTTTCTTGAATCTTCAATTTTAATCTGTTCTAGCTCTAATTGGTGTTATATTATGATGTTATAATCATAATCCTTCATTTTTCCCCGAAGTTCATGCATTAAATTCCAAGTTTTCCTCCGTAGTTTGAATCCAAACCATGTTGTCTTCATAGTATTTGATTAAATACCCCTAAGGGTGAAACTTAGGGTAAACCCTTCCGTTTTCATTGTGCGGTATTTGATTCAGTATTTCGATGTGTTAGGATCGAATTGTTGAAGAAAGTCGGACCGTACGTTCATCCGTTTGCTGTTTCCCATGTCGTTCGAATTGAGGCAAGTACTTTGATTGTGTTTAATGTACTTCTTGTGAATATATCAAAAATCTGAATTGAGAAAATGTGATTTTGAGAAAATGTGATTTGTGCCAAAGTGATGTTTTCAAAAGTGCGACGTGTGGTCGTGTGCCAAGTAAAACCAGTGTGGGTTCCCTGGGTTCCGTAGACTGAGGCCTCTGCGGTTCACTTGGATGAGTTTGTACAACCAGGGAGGCTTGACGAGGACTCACTGGGGAGAGGTATGTATCCCGCGTGGGGTACAGTACCTGTACATCCCCCGTTGATGTTTTATGAGGATGATTGTGATGTATTCCGGAATATCTGTGATGGCACTATGATTTCTGTGATTTATATTGATTATTCACTGGTTGTACATATTCTAGAATCATTGTACTTGCACTGGCATCTTGCTGACCCCTTCAGGGGTGGATATACTTTTGTGTATTCTGGTACAGGTCCAGTGGGAGAGCCAGCACAGGGCGGACACGAGCTTGGTGGGCAGCATTGATATCGTGCACTATTTTGAGTTGGAGGTCGTATGGTCATGGTCAAAGTCGTGTTTTGGTTTTGTACTCGCGCGGGTACTGTCCAGTGTTGTATGTTGTGTCATTGTTGATGGTTAACGATGTTGTTGTATTCCAGTTGTGAACGGTTGTATGGGTTATGATCCTACGGGATGATATGTTGTTCGGTATTGTGATGTATGTCTTATTGAAGTTAAAGTTGGTTTTAAATGTATAAACGTTCTGGTATTGTTGTATCTTAATGTGTTTTGTTTTGGTCTAACCTGGTAGGTCCTCCAAAAAGAATCTACGGCGCTGTAATATCTCCGTAAATCATGGGGGTGTTACAGAATATGGTATCGGAGCTTAAGTTTATGGATACCTAGGCTGTCGGTGTTTTGGGTCTGTTAAAATGAGTCGGTTGCTGTCTACGATATCATTGGTGTGCTACCACCCCGTGTTGCCTGTGCTGTAAGACTCTTCGGATGTTGGTTGTTTCTTTCCTTCGGAAGTAATTATCTTTGACATTGTGCAACCTACTGTTGTAATCGTTTCTTTGTTGAACCATTCTTATTCCTCAGTATGCCGAGAGTTAGAGCTATCCGTCAATGCAGCCGAGGCCGTGGCAGAGTAGCAGTATCTGAGTCCGAGATGTCCGTTTCAGACTCAACATCTCATTCTGTAGCTAGATCAGACCCGATTCCTTCGGGAGGTGCAGATGGGAGTGCAGAGGCCGTGTGCCTAATGTCCTCCAACAAGTTGTGACTCAAATGCACCAACTGGCCCAAGTGGTGCAGAATATTAATACTGGCAGGACGGTTGAGGATAGATGGCTTCAAGAAGTTATGAAGATGAACCCTCCTAGATTCAATGGTTCTAGTGATGCGAACTACTAGGATCATTGGTTAGTTGAGCTGGAGAAGATCTTTGATGGTATTGGCTGCACTGAAGCTAAGAGAGTCCCGATTGCTCAATATCTGACAGTTGATGATGCTTTGGACTGGTGGCGAGCTGTTAAGCCCAGGGACCGTGATGTCATTTGGGAAGAATTTAAAGAACTAATGGAAGCACAGTATTTTCAAGCGCCGGTACGGTTATCTAGAGTCAGTGAGTTCTTTAGAGCTCAACCCGAAGATGTTCTTATTTCCGAGGCAATCAAGACATACAACAAACAGTTAGTATATGTCCAAGATCGGGTTAAGGATGAAATAGACAAGATACTTCATTTCGATGCTAGGATGAAACCGGAGGTACGAAAGTATTTGGCAGGCCTTGGGTGTACTACTTTGAGAGAATATTAGGACAGAGCGCTTGCTTATGAGATGGTTTCAGTTCCGGTTCCTACGGTTTCGAGCTCAAAGAAACCGAAATTTTCTGGTAGTTTCCGAGGCAGCGGATCGCGTAGGCCTAAACCTTCTGTGCAATCTTCTGTTGGTTCCCCTCATCTTAGTGGAGGAGTGCCAAAAGTTTGTTTTAATTGTGGAAATCTGGAGCATGTCAGTTCTCGTTGCACATTTCACACCATCGATGGTTTTAAGTATGGGAAGCAAGGTCATCGTGCGTTATATTGTGAGTCAGCGGACAGAGTCTTCTCTAAACAGTCTCCTACTCCGTCAGGCACAGTTATAGGTCAGCCAACTCCGAGTGTCGGACGCGGAAGTGGAAGAGGTAAAACGGAGAATACGGATGCTCTGAGTGCCGGATCAGCTCCACCCCGATTATACGAAATGAGATGGACTGATGACGTAGGGGATGCAACTACGTCAGGTATTGTTTATATTTTTATGCAACCGGTAGATGTATTGTTTGATTCTGGAGCTTCTCATTCCTTTATATCATTGTCTTGTGTGACCCGTTTGGGTCTTGTCGGTCTCTCTACTTGCGAACCTTTTATTGTTGGACTGCCGAGTGGGGAAAGGATAGTTGGGGATCGAGAGATTGTCAATTGTCCTGTAACCATCGGCAGTAAAGATTGGTCATCCGATTTGATTGTGATTGATATGATAGGAGAGGATTTGATCCGGATGGTACTGAACACGTCTTTCAAGGACAGAAACCTGGTACTTCTGGGAAGATTATCCGAGCCAAGAAGGCGATGAAATTATTGCGACAAGGTTGTACCGGTTATTGGTGCTACGCATTGAAGTCGGAAATTGCCAAGGTGCAGTTGTCCTCTATTCTCGTTGTTAATGAATTTCCAGACGTATGTCCAGATGAATTACCTAGGTTACCGCCACATCATGACATGGAGCTTACTATCGAATTAGAGCCTAATGCGGCGCCAATATCTAAGGCACCATACAGAATGGCCCCATCAGAAATGCAAGAGTTGAAGAAACAATTGGGTGAACTGCTAGACAAAGGTTATATTCGGCTTAGTGCATCTCCATGGGGTGCACCGGTATTGTTCGTACGGAAGAAAGACAGATCTTTGAGGTTATGTATTGACTATCGTGAGTTGAATAAACTCACTATCAAGAACAAGTATCCGTTGCCAAGAATCGATGATCTATTTGATCAATTACAAGGGGCTACGGTTTTCTCGAAGATTGATTTGAGATCAGTATATTATCAATTACAGATTCGGGATTCGGATATTCCGAAAACGACATTCCGAACGAGATACGGGCATTACGAATTTATAGTTATGCCTTTTGGCCTGACGAATTCTCCAGCGGCATTTATGCAACTTATGAACAAAACATTTATCGAATACCTCGATAAATTTGTGGTGGTGTTTATTGATGATATCTTAATTTATTTCAAGAACGAGACGGAGCATGCCGAGCACTTGAGAACTGTGTTGAGTATTTTGAGGGCTGATAAGCTTTATGCTAAGTTTTCCAAGTGTGAATTCTGGCTGAAAGAAGTTGCTTTTCTGAGACATATTGTATCGGCCAAAGGTATTCGGGTAGACCCTCAAAAGGTTGAAGCAGTCTTAGCTTGGGAGCCTCCACAGAATGTTGAGGGAAGTCCGGAGCTTTCTGGGATTTGCTGGCTATTATTGTCGATTTGTCGAGGGATTCTTAAAAATTGCTCGACCGCTCATCCAATTACTGCAGAAAACTCAGAAATTCGAGTGGAGTGATGAGTGTCAGAGGAGTTTTGATGAATTGAAAAGCGGCTGACTACGTCTCCGGTCCTAGCCCTACCACAAGGAACGGAAGGTTTCATTATTTATAGTGATGCTTCTAAACAAGGATTGGGATGTGTATTGATGCAAAACGAGAGAGTAGTGGCTTATGCATCTCGGCAATTAAAGCTATACGAGATGAATTATCCCACCATGACCTTGAGTTAGCCGCTGTGGTGTTTGCGTTAAAAATTTGGAGGCATTATGTATATGGTTCTTCTTGTCGAGTGTATACGGATCATAAGAGCTTGAAGTATATATTCACGCAGAAGGAGCTTAATATGCGCCAGAGGCAATGGTTGGAATTTCTTAAAGATTATGATCTCGACATTCTTTACCATCCATGTAAAGCAAATGTCGTTGCCGATGCTCTACGACACAAGTCAGTCATGTTGCAGAAATTAGATTTATTTACCATACAACCGAATCTCAGACGAGAGTTGATTGATTTGGAAATTGAAGTTTGGCCTCAAGTAACTCAAGGACAATTACGTTTCCTTGAGGTCACGTCCTCCATGATGGAAGATATTAAATCCAACCAGTTAGATGATCCCTTATTTGTGCAGCTTCGGGAAGACATTGTTAAAGGAAACTGGATTCTTACTAGATGAAGACGGAGTTCTTCGATTTCTAGGTAGAACTTGTGTACCTAAGATGGATGATCTCAAGCAAGTGATTTTGAATGAAGCACATTCTACTCCGTACTCTATTCATTCGGGTACGAGTAAAATGTATAAGGACTTGAAGAAAATTTTTTGGTGGCCGAACCTGAAGAAAGATGTAACGGAGTTCGTGTCGAAATGCTTGACTTGTCAGCTGGTTAAAGCTGAGCATCAAAAACCTGCCGGGAAGTTGCAACCGTTACCAATTCCGTAATGGAAGTGGGAAGACATCGTGATGGATTTTATTTTGGGAATGCCAAGAACACGAACCAGAATGAATATGATTTGGGTAATCGTTGATCGGTTAACCAAATCAGCACATGTTCTGGGCATTAGAGATACTTGGGGACCATAGAGGTTAGCTCGTTTGTTCATTACAGAGATTGTGAGACTCCATGGTACCCCAAAGAGTATTGTTACGGATCGCGATGGTCGATTTGTATCGCATTTCTGGACGGCAGTACATAGAGTGCTCGGTACTAAACTAAATTTTAGTACCGCTTATCATCCTCAGACGGATGGACAGTCGGAGAGAACGATCCAAACATTGGAAGACATGTTGAGGGCTTGTGCGTTGGATTGGAAAGAAGATTGGGAGATTCATTTAGCATTAACCGAATTTGCGTATAATAATAGTTGGCATAGTTCGATTGGAATGGCTTCGTTTGAAGTATTATATGGAAGACGGTGTAGATCGCCAATTTGTTGGGACGAACCGTATGAGTTACTTGGAGTAGAATCGGACTTGATGATTTAAACCGGGAGAAAGTCGCAGTTATTCGACAAAGGTTGTTGACCGCCCAGAGTCGTCAAAAGTCATATGCCGACGTTCGACGTCGACCATTAGAATTTTAGGCAAGAGATCATGTGTTATTGAAAGTATCGCCGACTCATGGAGTTCTTCGGTTTTGTAAGAAGGGTAAGCTTATTCCTCGTTATATTGGTCACTTCGAGATCCTAGACAAGTTAGGTGATGTATCTTATCGGCTAGCATTACCTCCGACGCTTAGCCATGTTCATAAAGTGTTCCATGTTTCGCAATTGCATAAGTATGTTCCCGATCCGTGTCATGTTATTAATTATCAAGAGATTGAAGTTAATGATGATGTTTCATATGAAGAGCAATCGGTAGCCATATTGGAGCGGCGAGTGAAACAATTGCGACATAAAGCGATTCCGTTAGTAAAGGTCCAATGGTCTAAACATGGGATTGAGGAAGCCACATGGGAAACCGAATATAGTATGCGTTCCCGATACCCTGAACTTTTCGAATCTTAAGTTTCGGGACGAAACTTCTTTTTAGGGGGTAAGGGTGTAATATCCGTGTGTTTTACGTATGTTATTTTGGTTGTATCTTGTGGTAATGTGGATTATGTGGAGAAGAGTGTATTGATGAATTGATATTTGGGTTGTTCATGATTGTTAATCGTTGAGTTTTGTGGTTTTTGGAAGTGTTCGTTCTAGCCGGACTATAGGGTATGTGACATGCGGGTTACGGCCGTAAGGCATTCTGAGTTACGGACGGCCGTAATCTGTGTTACGGCCGTAAGACACTGCCGGTTACGGCCGCAACGCACCCGCACAAAATGGGCTGAAGCCTCGACAGGACTCGTTATGGCCATAAGGGAGAGCTGGTTACGGCCGTAAGGTACAGGTCGAGTACGACCGTAAGGGGATGGCCGAGTACGGCCGTAAGATGTCGAGCATTACGGCCATAATGCCTAGCCGAGTAATGGCTATAATGCGCCTGGGTGTTTCGGGTAGTAGCCGATGAGGACCCGTTATGGCCGTAATGCACTTCCGGTTACAGCCGTAATGCACTCGGCTATATAAGGCCGAGTGACAGGTCACAATGTCATTTTCCCCCTTTTTCTTCCTCCTTCACGATTCTTCGGGAGATTTTGAGAAGTCTGATCAAGAGCATCATTTTGCACCATTTTGGGAAGTTTGATTCGTGTCTAACATCATCCTTCACTCGAGTTCTGTCCGAATCAAATTCCTAGTTATTCATATGTTGGGGTTTTTTCTTGAATCTTCAATTTTAATCTGTTCTAGCTCTAATTGGTGTTATATTATGCTGTTATAATCGTAATCCTTCATTTTTCCCCGAAGTTCATGCATAAAATTCCAAGTTTTCCTCCGTAGTTTGAATCCAAACCATGTTGTCTTCATAGTGTTTGATTAAATACCCCTAAGGGTGAAACTTAGGGTAAACCCTTCCGTTTTCATGGTGCGGTATTTGATTCGGTATTTCAATGTGTTAGGATCGAATTGTTGAAGGAAGTTAGACCGTACGTTCATCCGTTCACTGTTTCCCATGTCGTTCGAATTGAGGCAAATACTTTGATTGTGTTTAATGTACTTGTTGTGAATATATGAAAAACGTGAATTGAGAAAATGTGATTTGTGCCAAAGTGATGTTTTCAAAAGTGCGACGTGTGGTTGTGTGCCAAGTAAAACCAGTGTGGGTCCCCTGGGTTCCGTAGACTGAGGCCTCTGCGGTTCACTTGGCTGGGTTTGTACAACCTGGGAGGCCTGACGAGGACTCACTGGGGTGAGGTATGTATCACGCGTGGGGTACAGTACATGTACAACCCCCGTTGATGTTTTGTGAGGATGATTGTGATATATTCCGGAATATCTGTGATGGCACTGTGATTTCTGTGATTTATATTGATTATTCACTCGTTGTACATATTCTAGAATCATTGCACTTGCATCGGCATATTGCGGACCCCTTCAGGGGTGGATATTGTAACACCCCGATATATTCAGGAATATTACAGCGCCGTAAATCCTTTACATAATAATTTACAAGGCTGAAGAAATGAAAAGACAACAACATATACCAACATATGAAATTAACTGAAATAAAATACAACAGTTCTGGGCCAATACCGAGAATAAAAATATCCAAAGGAAAAATATTAATACATAACCAAATCCAATCATCGCAAACGATGACATACTCGAGTACTTATTAAAACAACAAAAACAACAGACAAATATACCCGACCAGAACATCACTCTGCACCCTCATCGTCATGAAGCTCAGTGGTTGTTTCCCTGCTCTCTTGGATCCTAAACATAAACAAATGTTCACCCCCGAAGGGGTTAGCACAACGATGCTAGTACAAGTACCAAAGTATATTATTCAACATCTCACGAAGAATAATAACAACATAAAAGTCAAAATACCAACTAGTCTCCTCCTACGAGAAACTCATAAATAACATACACAAATGATAATCACAACATGATATCACAACATACACATGGTATTTCCAACGATCCAGCGTTCACTGCATAGAAACCACGATGATCCCGTCAGACCAACCCGTGGTGGAAAAACCCATCCGATGATCCAGCGCATGCTAGCATAGATCCCCCGATGATCCCGTCAGACCAACACGAGGTGGACATACAACAACGACATATATGCACAACAATATGTATAACATCAATGCATAGAACAATTAAAGTACTTGCCTCGATTCGATGACAAGAATAATACTCCCATGAATATCAAAATACTCGAAGGTTTCCCCTTCGATCAATCACGTAGCAAAGATCGAACCTTAAATAAAAGAAATAATATAGAGTTCATCTCACGTCGTACGAACATTTAACAATCTAAATTACGGTCGGAAGTTCATAAAATGTATCCTGTCTGACATGCATAATGTACATTACATATCCTTTTTAGCGTATGTTAAACCTACTCGTTAGCATACATAAGCTACGAAGTCTAGCGTACGCTAACTATGTATCGCAAGTTCCTCTCTGATAAGTCGAATGACTCGTCTGATGATGTAACGTACGTTACGTACCAAACGTAGCGTACGTTAACCTTGCCCATTAGCGTACGTAAGCTGCAGAGCATAGCGTACGCTAAACAAGCATCCGACAGTCTCTCACTGAACAGTCGACTGTTCTGATTTACGATGAAGTGTACGAAATCCTCAGTGATTAACGTACGTTACCCTTCTACATATCATGCTCATACAATTATGAATGATCTTATGGATTAAAACATCTTCGAAATTCAAGGATACGTATATCATCACAACACCATATTCAATCTCAATTACATTCTCATGTGAAGTTCGGTGATCTAAGGTTGATGCGCTAGATTCCAATATCAACATTATATTCAAACTTTATCTTAAAGATGAACTAATCAATCCAACTTATAAGAAAGGATACAACTTATGATGATTCTATCTTAAGTCCATTTTAGCAAAGGTGGCATCAACACTAAGTCTACGATCAATATGACAATAACATTCGATACGGATTATCAATCTCAGAACACTATTCTCATCATTTGACATAACAAGATTCCAACTACGATATTCCCAACAATGATAACTCAATCATAATCATCCCAACTTCTAAACATGATATTTGGTTGCATAAGTCGTCTAAGTGATCTACTATTCTCGGTAGTATGATCATAACATCCCTAAGAACATGAATCCAAGGTTGGGGATAGCATAACATACCTTAAGATGAAGAAAACACCGAAACAATAGGTAGAGTTCAACTCCAGTTGCTTGTGTGCAAACCAAGATGTTTCTTCACTTAAATAATCAAGCATAAGTGATATCTATTCTTCAAAGATCGAGTATGGATGGCCTATGGATGTTTATGAAGGAGGGGAGTCTCTCTGGACATCAAAGAAATGAAAGGCAAGTGAAGAAAACGTAGACATAATAAAATGGGGTGTTGTCCATTTTATAAGGTTTCTGTCTTTACGTACGTTAGCCTTCCACGCATAACGTACGTTAACTATTTAGCGTACGCTACCCTGATGTCCTTAGCGTACGCTAACGAGCATTGACTCCAAAACTGTCCAGGTTAACCCTCGGGAATCTTATCCGGACCCATGTCCGGCTGGCGCATGTGCTAGCCGCCCAGCTCAATTATTGGCTGTTTAACGTGCGCTACGCTACATTCGTAGCATACGCTAACTCTAACGGCTATCATACGTTAAACTTCCTTCTTAGCATACGTTATCACGTATTTGCATGAGAAAATTTACATGTTGCCATACTCATGTACAAGGATACAAATACAAGAAATATCATACTTCGATTATCGATATCAGAATTCCGAATAATACAGGGTTCAATTACAGATGAAATACTCAATAATTAATCCGGATATTACATATTCTCCTACTAAAAAGGAGTTTCGTCCCGAAACTCAAGACGAAAATAACTCTGGATATCTGGACTTCATGTTATATTCTGTTTCCCAAGTGGCTTCTTCCACTCCATGATGCGACCACTGAACCTTAACCAAAGCGATCGGTTTGTTTCTCAATTGCTTAACTCGACTCTCGAGTATCCTGATCGGTCTCTCTTCAAACGTGCCATCCTGAGCGACTTCGATCTCGCCGAAATCAATGACATGACTAGGATCTATATATCTCTGTAACTGGGATACGTGGAACACGTTATGAACATGGCTCAACGATGGCGGTATTGCGAATCTGTATGCCAAGTCTCCAACTCTCTCAAGAATCTCGAACGGTCTGATATATCTCAGACTCAACTTCCCCTTTCTTCCAAAATGAAAGATTCCCCGAGTAGGAGTGTAACGCCCCAATACTTATTTAAATACTATTTATTTTGCTAACGATCATGGATTTTGATTTAAATATTTACAGGTTTTCCGATACTTGGACCGATACGTTCCTAGCATAAAATGAAGGAGTTAAAATGAAAAGATTTCAAAATAAATTATAAGGATCATTTTTAGAATTTATGAAAGTGATTTCGAAAATTTCCGACGATTTTGATACGATAAAATTTCATTACAAAACACTTATATTGCAAAAATAATATTAAATTATTTTATTACTATTATCGAAAATCCATTCCGAGCATATCGAAGATTTAACTCCGATGAGTCCGGAACAGGTCAGAAAATCGAATTTGGACATCAGGACGGGGTCGAGCCGGCCGAGCCAAGTTGACGGACATCTGCCGGTCACCGGCGGACACGCCTGCGGCATTTGCCGGTCACGGCCGGCGAAGTTTCGACCACTATCCGAGAAAGGCGTCCATCTGTCCGGATAAGGTCGATCACGACCAAGCGAAGCTTCTCGGCCACTATCCGGATAAGGATGTCCAGGCTATCCGGATAAGGT
Organism: Orobanche coerulescens; assembly: GCA_033398695.1. NCBI lineage: Eukaryota > Viridiplantae > Streptophyta > Magnoliopsida > Lamiales > Orobanchaceae > Orobanche > Orobanche coerulescens. The sequence goes on along the minus strand of CM065811.1, from coordinate 87,353,239 downwards.
CGGCCACGACCGACGAAGCTTCTCGGCGGTGTCGGATAAGGTCGGTCACGACCAAACGAAGATTCTCGGCGGTATGCGGATAAGGCTTCCACCGTCGGGTAAGGTTGATTTTTAACCGATTTTGAGCCCCTATTTATACATGTTACCGGACGTGTTTTTGTACATATCACATATCAATTTGAATCTATGGACCTCTACTATAAAACGCCCGTAACCTATTTCCCTTCCAAAAATTATAAAGGCTTCAAAAAGCCCGATGAAACAGGAAGCTCAAATCTGACAGTTTTCAAAGGTGTTTGATAAAAGTCCTCAAAGAGATTTCAGATTTTACATCAAGAATTTATGACCGGAAATATGAAAAAGTATTTTAAAGTGCTAGGAGAAGCGTATCCGGGATCCAAGAAGGACAACCGAGCCAAATTCAAAGGAAGATATTTCAAGATTTCAGCAAACGAGGTGAGGTTATACTGTTTTAAGATGTTACGGTCATCGTTGTGTCGTGTAACATGACGACCCGAGAGGGGTCGAAAGAATAAAAGAAATCCGAGACGAGTCTCACACAGATAAGAATGTTTTATGTGCATTACACAACATGATTTTGACGATTTATAAGGGTTTAATCTCACTGAGTATGCTCGCGTACTCACACCTCGTCATTTATGTTTTTCAGGCTAAGGAATCGACGAACGGGACAAGCAGAAGATGAATACATACTCCCAACACGATGAAGTTCTAAATAATAAAAGATGTTGTCGCCGTAATTATTATTATTTTTATGAAACACTTGATGTTGTTCGACGAATATAAATTTCAACGGACTATGTCCGAATATTTGATTTCCCATGTTTTTGTAAAACTGTACTGATGGTTGAATAAACGAGTTTTATTGAAGATTTACTGACTAAAATGCTTCCGCAAATAATCCGAATTTATATATAAAAAAATTTAAGAAAAAAAATGAGCTGTGTAATGTTCTTTTTAATTAAGAAATCCAGGGCGTTACAGAATGGTATCGGAGCCAGGTTTCTCTCAGTACGGTGAGATTTGGGGATGAACCAAGCGGAAGCAGGTGAACATGTGACACCCGGGGCCGACGAGGGCGGGGAGTGATCGCCGGTGCAATAGAAAAGGGCACGGACAATGAGCGGCTCCGAGAAAGGGGAGTGATCGCCGGTACAATAAGAAAAAGGGCACGGACAACGAGCGGCTCCTGACAAGGCTTCTAGGCGGAGGGGGACATGACTGAACCGAATTCTCACCAGAACGAGAGGTATTCCAAGACTGTATAGGTATGGGACTATACACTTAAGGAGGTTTAAAAAAAAGATTTACTTATACAAAACAAGATATTTCAAAACTTTCTTATTTTTAAAGGTATAACGAATAATTACGGCATGATTATATTTTCGGGAGAATATGTGGTTCATCGCTGCTGCCCAATGTCGACTCTGAGGTAATGTTTTCAAGTATTCACTCTTTTATGAAAACTTAAAAATTATGGTATGAGTATAGAATGATTGTGTCGGCAAAAGATTTGAAAGGATATGTGAAGTATAAATGTTGTCCGAAAGGGACAAAATATGATTTCAAAGAAAGGTTTCAAAGTGATTTTTGCTGACACAATATTTTTAAAGTTATTGATGAAAATACTCATACAAAGTTTGATACAGATTTTCAAAGTTCTTTACGAAGCTCAATTTCGAGGACGAAATTTTTTAAAGGGGGGAGGATTGTAACGCCCCAATACTTATTTAAATGCTATTTATTTTGCTAACGATCATGGATTTTGATTTAAATATTTACAGGTTGTCCGATACTTGGACCGATACATTCCTAGCATAAAATGAAGGAGTTAAAAGGAAAAGATTTCAAAATAAATTATAAGGATCATTTTTAGAATTTATGAAAGTGATTTCGAAAAGTTCCGACGATTTTGATACGATAAAATTTCATTACAAAACACTTATATTGCAAAAGTAATATTAAATTATTTTATTACTATTATCGAAAATCCGTTCCGAGCATATCGAAGATTTAACTCCGATGAGTCCGGAAGGTCGGAAAATCAAATTTGGACATCAGGACGGGGTCGAGCCGGCCGAGCCAAGTTGACGGACATCTGCCGGTCACCGGCGGACACGCCTACCAACAGCTGCCGGTCACGGCCGACAGAAGTTTCTCGACCACTATCCGGAGAAGGCTGTCCATCTGTCCGGATAAGGTCGGTCACGACCGACAGAAGCTTGTCGGCCACTATCCGGATAAGGATGTCCAGCTGTCCGGATAAGGTCGGTCACGACCGACAGAAGCTTCTCGGCCAGCTGTCCAGATAAGGTCGGTCACGACCGACAGAAGCTTCTCGGCGGTATGCGGATAAGGCTTCGGTATGCAGGTAAGGTTGATTTTTAACCGATTTTGAGCCCCTATTTATACATGTTACCGGACGTGTTTTTGTACATATCACATATCAATTTGAATCTATGGACCTCTACTATAAAACGCCCGTAACCTATTTCCCTTCCAAAAATTATAAAGGCTTCAAAAAGCCCGATGAAACAGGAAGCTCAAATCGGCGGTTTTCAAAGGTGTTTGATAAAAGTCCTCAAAGAGATTTGATTTTACATCAAGAATTTATGACCTAAATATGAAAAAGTATTTTAAAGTGCTAGGAGAAGCGTATCCGGGATCAAGAAGGACAACCGAGGCAAATTCAAAGGAAGATATTTCAAGATTTCAAAGCGAGGTGAGGTTATCTTGTTTTAATATGTTACGGTCATCGTTATGTCGTGTAACATGACGACCCGAGAGGGTCGAAAGAATGAAAGAAATCCGAGACGAGTCTCACGAGATAAGAATGTTTTATGTGCATTACACAACATGATTTTGACGATTTATAAGGGTTTAATCTCACCGAGTATGCTCGCGTACTCACACCTCGTCATTTATGTTTTTCGTGCTAAGGAATCGACGAACAGGACAAGCGAAGATGAATACATACTCCCAACACGATGAAGTTCTAAATAATAAAAGATGTTGTCGCCGTAATTATTATTATTTTACGAAACACTTGATGTTGTTAACGAATATAAATTTCAACAGACTATGTCCGAATATTTGATTTCCCATGTTTTTGTAAAAGCTGCATCGATGGTTGAATAAACGAGTTTTATTGAAGATTTATTGACTAAAATGCTTCGCAAATACTCAATTTATATAAAAAAATTTAAGAAAAAATGAGTCATGTAACGTTCTTTTTAATTAAGAAAGCCGGGCGTTACGAGAATGGTATCGGAGCAAGGTTTCTCTCGATGCGGTGAGATGTGGGGATGAACCAAGCGAAGGCGGTGAACATGTGACACCGGGGCCGACGAGGCGGGAGTGATCGCGGTGCAATAGAAACGGGCACGGACAATGAGCGGCTCCGAGAAAGGGGAGTGATCGCGGTGCAATAAGAAAAAGGGCACGGACAACGAGCGGCTCCCGACAAGGCTTCTAGGCGGAGGGGACATGGTGAACCGAATTCTCACCGAGCGAGAGGTATTCCAAGACCGTATAGGTATGGGACTATACACTTAAGGAGGTTTAAAAAAAGATTTACTTATACAAAACAAGATATTTCAAAACTTTCTTATTTTTAAAGGTATAACGAATAATTACGGCATGATTATATTTTCGGAGAATATGTGGTTCATCGTTGCCCAATGTCGACTCTGAGGTAATGTTTTCAAGTATTCACTCTTTTATGAAAACTTAAAAATTATGGTATGAGTATAGAATGATTGTGTCGGCAAAAGATTTGAAAGGATATGTGAAGTATAAATGTTGTCCGAAAGGGACAAAATATGATTTCAAAGAAAGGTTTCAAAGTGATTTTTGCTGACACAATATTTTTAAAGTTATTGATGAAAATACTCATACAAAGTTTGATACAGATTTTCAAAGTTCTTTACGAAGCTCAATTTCGAGGACAAAATTTTTTAAAGGGGGGAGGATTGTAACGCCCCAATACTTATTTAAATGCTATTTATTTTGCTAACGATCATGGATTTTGATTTAAATATTTACAGGTTGTCCTATACTTGGACCGATACGTTCCTAGCATAAAATGAAAGAGTTAAAAGGAAAGGATTTCAAAATAAATTATAAGGATCATTTTTAGAATTTATGAAAGTGATTTCGAAAAGTTCCGACGATTTTGATACGATAAAATTTCATTACAAAACACTTATATTGCAAAAATAATATTAAATTATTTTATTACTATTATCGAAAATCCGTTCCGAGCATATCGAAGATTTAACTCCGATGAGTCCGGAACAGGTCGGAAAATCGAATTTGGACATCAGGATGGGGTTGAGCCGGCCGAGCCAAGTTGACGGACATCTTCCGGTCACCGGCGGACACGCCTACCAACAGCTGACGGTCACGGCCGACAAAAGTTTCTCGACCACTATCCGGAGAAGGCTGTCCATCTGTCCGAACAAGGTCGGTCACGACCGACAGAAGCTTCTCGGCCACTATCCGGATAAGGATGTCCAGCTGTCCGGATAAGGTCGGTCACGACCGACAGAAGCTTCTCGGCCAGCTGTCCGGATAAGGTCGGTCACGACCGACAGAAGCTTCTCGGCCAGCTGTCTGGATAAGGCTTCCAGCTGTCCGGGTAAGGTTGATTTTTAACCGATTTTGAGCCCCTATTTATACATGTTACCGGACGTGTTTTTGTACATATCACATATCAATTTGAATCTATGGACCTCTACTATAAAACGCCCGTAACATATTTCCCTTCCAAAAATTATAAAGGCTTCAAAAAGCCCGATGAAACAGGAAGCTCAAATCTGACAGTTTTTCAAAGGTGTTTGATAAAAGTCCTCAAAGAGATTTCAGATTTTACATCAAGAATTTATGACCGAAAATATGAAAAAGTATTTTAAAGTGCTAGGAGAAGCGTATCCGGGATCCAAGAAGGACAACCGAGCCAAATTCAAAGGAAGATATTTCAAGATTTCAGCAAACGAGGTGAGGTTATACTGTTTTAATATGTTACGGTCATCGTTGTGTCGTGTAACATGACGACCCGAGAGGGGTCGAAAGAATGAAAGAAATCCGAGACGAGTCTCACACAGATAAGAATCTTTTATGTGCATTACACAACATGATTTTGACGATTTATAAGGGTTTAATCTCACTGAGTATGCTTGTGTACTCATACCTCGTCATTTATGTTTTTCAGGCTAAGGAATCGACGAACGGGACACGCAGAAGATGAATACATACTCCCAACACGATGAAGTTCTAAATAATAAAAGATGTTGTCGCCGTAATTATTATTATTTTTACGAAACACTTGATGTTGTTCGACGAATATAAATTTCAATGGACTATGTCCGAATATTTGATTTCCCATGTTTTTGTAAAATTGTACTGATGGTTGAATAAACGAGTTTTATTGAAGATTTACTGACTAAAATGCTTCCGCAAATACTCTGAATTTATATAAAAAAAAAATTAAGAAAAAAAATGAGCTGTGTAACGTTCTTTTTAATTAATAAAGCCAGGGCGTTACAAGGAGAAACCTTTAAAAGTACGTGATCTCCATTACTAAACTCCAATGGGCGACGGCGTACGTCTGCATAAGATTTCTGTCGACTCTGGGCGGTCAACAGCCTTTCGCAAATCAAAGCTATCTTCCCTCATGTCTGTACAATCAATCTGGTTCCGTTCCGATCAAGTATGATGAATCGTCCCAACATAGAGGCGATCTGCATCTCCTCCCGTATAATGCCTCAAACGGTGCCATCTTAATGGAAGCATGCCAACTATTGTTGTAGGTGAATTCAATCAACGGTAGATGAACTTACCAATCAGTTGACCAATCTAAGGCACAAGCCCTCAGCATGTCTTCCGCCGTTTGAATAGTCCTCTCGGATTGTCCGTCTGTCTGCGGGTGATAAGTTGTGGTGAAGTTCAATTCGGTCCCCAAGGCCTTATGAACTGCTTTCCAAAAATGAGACCCAAAATGACCGTCTCGGTAAGAAATAATGGTCTTGGCGTACCATGCAATTGAACTATCTCTACAATAAACACTCGTGCCAACTTCTATGGTCCCCACATGTCCTTAATGCCTAGAAAATGAGCTGATTTGGTTAAACGGTCAACTATCACCCAAATCATGTTCATTCCTATCTTGGTTCTCGGCATATTAGTGATGAAGTCCATCAATATGTCCTCCCACTTCCATTCAGGAATCGGGAGCAGCTTCAGCATTCCGGCAGGTCGTTGATGCTCGATCTTAACCTGCTGACAAACCAAACATTTCAAGATGTAATCGGCTACGTCTTTCTTCATGTTTCCCCACCAGAAATTCTGCTTCAGATCCTTATACATCTTACTGGTGCCCGGGTGGATAGAATAGGGCATACTGTGAGCTTCCTTCAGAATTGTTTGCTTCAAAATATCGACATCGGGAACACAAAGTCGGCTCTGGAATCTGAATACTCCATCATCATGAATTACAAATCCTAGGGCTTTTCCCTTGCTCACTTCATCGCGTAACCGAATCATCAGACGATCATCCAATTGCTTAGATTTGATTTCTTCGGTTAACGGTGAAGTTATTTCCATCACACACAGTTGTCCCTGGACTCTTTGCAACCATACTTCAATTCCTTCGCGAATAAATTCCCGTTGAATGCCGGGCTGGGAGGTCAGAGTCTCCAGCATCTAAATAGAAATAGGCTTGCGGCTAAGTGCATTGGCCACTACATTTGCTTTGCCTGGATGATAAAGAATCTCCAAGTCGTAGTCCTTAATCAGTTCCAGCCATCTCCTTTGCCGCATGTTCAACTCTTTCTGACTGAAGATGTATTTGAGACTCTTGTGATCCATAAAGATTTGATAGTGAGTCCCGTACAGGTAATGTCTCCAGATTTTCAAAGCAAAAACTACCGCTGCCAGCTCCAAATCATGCGTTAGGTAATTTACTTCACAAGGTTTCAGCTGTCGTGACGCATAGGCGATCACCTTCTCATTTTTCATCAATACACACCCAAGACCTTGGTTCGAAGCGTCACTGTAAACTATGAATCCTCCAGTTCCCTGTGGGAGTGCTAAAATCGGTGCCGTCGTTAATCTCTTCTTCAATTCATCAAAGCTAGTCTGCCACATCTCGTTCCACTCAAACTTTTGGGTCTTCTGAAGTAATCGAGTAAGTGGGCGGGAAATTTTGGAAAACCCTTCCACGAATCGACGATAATACCCAGCAAGTCCTAAGAAACTCCGGACTTATTTCACGTTCTTAGGAGGCTTCCAATCCATAACTGCTTCGATTTTTCGGGGATCTACTCGGACTCCTTCTGCTGATACTGCATGACAGAGGAACATTACTTCCTTTAGCTAGAATTCACACTTAGAAAGCTTGGCGTACAATTGCTCGTGTCTCAAAAGGTCTAACACGATCCGCAAATGCTGTGCATGCTCTTCCGGGCTCTTGGAATAAATCAGAATGTCATCAATAAATAGAACCATAAATTTATCCAAATACTCTATGAACACTCAGTTCATCAATTGCATGAATACAGCAGGTGCGTTAGTGAAACCAAACAGCATCACTACAAACTCATAGTGTCCATAGCGAGTTCTGAATGCTGATTTTGGAATATCGGATTCCTTAATCCTCAACTGATGATATCCTGACCTAAGATCGATCTTGGAAAACACTTTCGATCCTTGCAGCTGGTCAAATAAATCACCAATCCATGGAAACAGATACTTATTCTTGATTGTCAACTTCTTCAGCTCTCGATAGTCAATACACGATCAAAGCGATCCATCCTTCTTCCGGACAAAAAGAACTGGTGCACCCCAGGTCGAAACGCTTGGCTGGATATAGCCTTTGTCCAGTAACTCTTCCAGTTGCTTCCTCAATTCATACATCTCAGTAGGTGCCATACGATACGGCGCCTTAGAAATTGGTGTAGCTCCTTATTCCAGCTCGATGGCGAATTCTACATCCCGTCGTGGAGGTAGTCCAGGTAATTCATCAGGAAACACATCCGGAAACTCGTTCACAACAGGAATAGATGAGAGTTCTACTTTTCCGTCTTCTTTCTTCATTGCATAGCACCAGTATCCGGTACAGCCCAGTTTCAACAATTTGACATCTTTCATCGCCTTGATCATCTTTCCTGAGCTTCCTAGTTTCCATCCTTCAAACAGTATTTCGGAACCATCGTCAGCTATCACCGAGATATTCCTCTTTCGGTAGTTTACAATAGCTCCATATCGATTAATCCAATCATCTCCGAGTATCAGGTCGTCTCCTTGCATCTCTATCACAATCATATTTGAGGGCCACTCTCTGCCTCCAAATGATATAGGGAAATCTCTAGTTTCTAAGTTTCCTACAATCCTCTATCCACTCAGTAAACCCACAACATAAGGCTCACAATTATGAAAACCAGAAATATTTAAACGATTTACACAAGACAAGGATATAAATGAATGCGTAGCTCCTGTATCGAATAAAAGCTAACTGGCTGTGAAAGGATATGAACAGTACCTGATGCGACAGCAGCATCCTGATCGTCTGCCCTCCTCATCTCGTACAGATGTGGGGGAGCGGATCCAACACTCGAGTCTCCCTTGCGGTCGAATTGTCCTCTGCCTCGACCTCGACCGAAATTTTGGGGAAGCTGAACACTCTGCTGCGTCTGCTGAATACTTGCTTCCTTCTGAGCTGGCTATGATGTACAGGTTCCATTAAACTTTGTGGCATCCTTGCAAAACATCGCACGATGCCCTTCCTGTCCGCAATCAAAACATGTAACTGAAGTACGGAAACAATCACGCCAAATGTGGCTTGGGCGACCACAGTTAAAGCACTTCCTAGTTGTATCCTTCATAGTTGATACTGCTCCGGAGTTCTTTCCGCTCTTATATGGGTGCGGAGGTTTCTTGAAAGAATGAAAATATGACTGGGGCTTGAGGGGCCCACTGCTCTTGTGTGCTGTGAAACTACCAGAGACTTTCTGTTTCTTGGATTCTGCAAACTTTTCCATCTCTTCTTCTTTGATTTCAATGCCAATGCTTTATCCTAATATTGACGGAGAGTGGTACATTCAAAATCGAACATGTACCTCTGAATTTCTGGTTTCATTCTCATATCAAAATGGATCATCATTTCTGCATCTGTTCTAACCAGATGTTGCGGATTTTTCGTTAAACGCAAGTGCACGTTATCGTAGACAAGTAATAAAGTGATGAGTGAGTATCGTTCCCACGAGGACTGAATCACTAAGTACCGATTTTTATGTATTCTAATTTTATTTGAACAATCGAAATTTAGGTTGCAATTAATAACTAAATAAAACCAATAATAAACAGAAGAACGATTGCTTGAAGAAAGAAAATCAAATAATGAAAACGTCTAGGATTGTGAATCCACCTCGGTTTATCCGAATTTACTATCGATTATCCGAAGTTAATAATTTCCCCAATTTATTGAAGGCGAAGATTGCTAAAATACACTACCGCCTCTCCCGAGGTCAATAGATTTTTCTAAGGGCGAATAACGCACTCTATCCCTAGGTGAATTAATTCGACAATAGGCAAAAAGCACAAAATCTCCAAACGGCCACGTAGTTCCTATGAGTATATTCCTATCTCACAAGATAAAACGGTTCTCACCAATAGTTCCTCACCAACTCTCCTCTCCCGATTCGAGTTACGTAATTAAAACAATCCAATTATTGGCCAGACAATTGAAAGCATTAAAATCGATTGGGAAAACTCAACAGAAAAGGGAATTATATAGATAATCAAAAGCAAATCCGTCAAAACTTAGGTTTCATCAAAATTCTAGAACAGGGTTTTAGCCTGACATGCTAAAAGATAAAAATACAGAATTAATGAATGAAAGCATGAAAATCAAACGCAGATGAAGAGCTCGAATTCCTCCATTCTTCTGGCTTCCGCCCGCTGCTCTTGATGTCTTCTGCTTTTTGTCTTCCGCGATAATCCTCTTGATTCCCAAGCTTATCTCCTTATGACCTTAAACCCTTATTTATAATCCTCTTTTGCCTCAAAAATGCGCCCATGTAATTAGGTCGAGAACAGGCTCCAAAACGGCCCAGAAATGCGGCACTTTCTGTCAAAACCGCCTCGTGGGCCGCGGCTCACTTAATCTGTACCGCGGCTCACGGCGCTTAGCGGATATGCCTGGGCGCTATTTTTCCTTCCTGGGCCGCGGCTCACTATATCTGTGCCGCGGCTCAGGGTACAGTTTACTCGGGGCTTGCTGGGTGTCTTCGTGAGCCGCGGCCCGCTTTCCTTGTGCCGCGGCCCCAGGCCAAAATTCGCCGTTTTCGCCTGTTTTGCATCGTTTCGGCTTCCGGACTCCAATTTCCTGCAAAACATATAATAATAGGGCATTAAAGGCTCATTTATGCAGATTTACTCACAAAACGAATACAAAATAATGATAAATAAGCTTATAAAAATACGCCTAACAAATACCCCCAAACTTGAGCCTTTGCTTGTCCTCAAGCAAAAATAATCAATTTCAAACAAAAGAATATCGTGAATAATCATGCAACTCATAGTGCTCAACCTAATCAATACTACCCTGAAAATCTCAAAGAATAGTACAAGTATCGTAATAGTGAGTCACATCCAGAACACTGATTCCACAAAGTAACCAACTTCAGTCCTAATCAATCGTTCATGAAGAAAATCTAGCTCACAGATTAACAAGTGTGAATTTAATCGACCGCCAATATGAATGGTTAAAATAAACAAGCTAACTCGCCCAATCCCACAGTCTAGTGGCAAAATTTTCAAGAGTTTCATCAAAAATAACCCTCGAACAGTGTTCCCTTATATATGATCAATAAATTGATTCGAGTTGACCACTAGATTCGGATCTCGGGATGTTTCATCGGGATAATCCTAGGGTGGAATTTCATTCTCATGTGTTGGGGAACTGTTTGACGTAAAAGACACTCATGGGGCACATGGATGCTTCTAGTTACTAAGTTCCCCTCCACAGGAGAGAAACAACTCGAATAGCTATTCCCGCATGTCCGATTCAAGGTCGCTGTTTTACGCGAGAGTAAACAACGGGTCACGTGAATACCCCCAGTTACTAGACTTCCCGTCATAGAACAAATAATATCTCGACTTTGGGAAAAAAAACTGTCCGACTCTAAACTCACATTAAGTGCCAACACGACTTATGTTACTGGACGACTAGCTATTGGGAAAAATGTAACCAAACGTATAGGCGGCAATTTGAAAAACACGTATGTCTCCTCTCTTATCCGCTAAGATTTCTACAAAAACGAAAAAATTTCGGACCTAAATGAAGACTTAGCAGAAACAGATATCACTGACTACAACTCAACTAAAACTCAACCGTTTCTTCAGAGAGAAATCAGTATCATAACATCAGTTTTACACAAAAAGAAGCACGAAAAATTCACGAATGCAATTAAAAACACGACAAGCAAGGCTAGCAACAAAAATATAACTAAAAATAACAAAAGTGCAAACGAATAAGTACAACAATAAGTATAGCGACAAAAGTAAACCCCCCCAAACTTAGGACGTACATTGACCTCAATGGAAAAAATATAATATGCAATAATAGAAGAAGGTCAAGTACTCCCCTATAGTCTGCTCACGAACTGGTGCCAGCATCGTTCGGCGAGGAGGGTGGTGTGGCTGGCCGAACAGGTGGAATGAATGGCCCGTCTGGGTGCATAATGTGGGCCGTCCATGCAGCAAGGTGCTCCTGGTGGTAGGCATCCCTCGCTGCCAAGCGCCTCGTCTCACGCCGGTTGGCCCGGCGGGGCCTGCTCTCGCATCTCATCTCGGACGGTAGCTATGATGCTCTCCCTCTCCGTCCGCCTCTCCTCTCTCAGCGCAGCCAAAAGGCTCTCTCTCTCTCCTCGTCTCCTCTCTCTCTCTCCTTATATCCTCTCTCAGCCTGTCGAGCATCGCCTGCAAATGCTCTCTGTCGGGCGGCGGGATGGACTCTATTTGCCCCTGCGTCAGAAGAAGAGACTCGGGGGACTGTTCGTGTGCCTCATCAAGTAGAAATCCTCGCCCCCGAGCGTGTGCCGGCACTCCTCCCCACTGGTCGAAATGTGAAATGATGCGATGGTCGATCGGGCCCTGGGTAGCTAACATCGTATCGTTGTCCGACCACGTCATCTCCGACTACCGGCACAGAGCGTAGATAAGAGAGTGGTGCTTCAACCCCGTCTTGGCCCCTCCCTGAATACACTGGAAGATAGATCGGACCAGGAGAGGAGCCACATAGAATCGCAGCCCGGAGGTGATAGCATATAATGTACGGGCTCGAGAGAGAAAAACAGATCGGATCTGCGAGGTGGGATCTATACGTGCGCAGATGAAGTACAACCAGGCTCGCCCGAACCGACTGAGGCGCGAGCTCTTAAAGTAGAAGGTGGAAGAAGCCGGGGCGCGCCTCTCCCAGTCCGAGTCGGGCTGTGTAAGAGTCTCGAGCAGAGCTTCCTTCGTGAGGCTATCCATAACTCGCGTATAAACCGTCTCATCAACCACGGGCAGCTCAAATAATCTCCGAATAGCAGCTACTGAAAAAATCCACCGTAATGCCTCGGACTACGACCTGAGTCCGAGTATCTAACTGTTGTATCATCTACTCCGCCCGAATGTGCTTCAACAAAGCGCTCGCATAAAACTCCTGTACGATGGAGATCACCACCGGCTCAGGAGGTGCGGCGAAACGGGCCCACCCCATCTCGTCCTGGGGGGCTGGGGTGAATCCCCGTCCTGGGGGGCTGGGGTGAATCCCCTCTCCGGGATCAGAGGTCGAGGGCGGATTTTCTCGTTGAAGATTTTATGGATCTCCAGGTCAGAGAATTGGTGCGCCTCCGACTCGGCTCGACTATGAGAAGTTTCCCCTCGTGTGGGGGACGACTGAGTCCTGGCCCTTTTGCTGAGCTTTTTGGTTCTAGCCATAGCGAGTTCCTGAAACGTTAAACACCGGAGTTTTCTTTCTTAAACAATAATGAGAACAACATTACTCGGCTAAGGATATCCAAAACTTGAATCAAGAATTTAACGAGCTAGCACCGCCGTGAGAGAAAATTGAAATTGAGCATTCTACGTTTAAAATTGTCGTAAAGGTTGGGGTCGCTGTAAATCCAGAAACGAGTTTTTTGCACATAGTTCAAAACATTGACTTAACAAAGAATAAAATTTCATTCAGGCATTTCATCAAACACCTTGAGTGCATCCTTTTAATTGAAGAACAAATATGACTATAGTTTCATTAAATCCCCAAAAACAACAACACAAATCAATCGTCATGACAAACGACATATTCAATTCATTCATAATAAAAAATAATCATTAAAAATCGATCAAAACCATCATATCCTCAACTCAACTTGATAGAACTTTTGAAAAAAAAGAAAAAATAATCAATCATCAAATAACAAAACTTCACCTTAAGATCAAGAATTTAGAGTTACCTTGCTTAGATTTTGAAGAATGCAGGAAGTATGCAAGAAGAAGAAGAAGAGAGAAAAAATTCTCGGCCAATCGCTTGTGCAGAGGAAGAGAAGGAAGTGTACCTGGGGTCGGCCGAATTCATGTTATAAAGGTACCTGGTCTGTTCAAATTCCGAACGAGGGCCGCGGCACAGCTTAAGTAAGGCGAGGCCCAGAGTACAATCCGCCTGGGCTTGTATGCTATGTCGACATGTGCCGCAGCTCAGAAGGCGGGTGCAGCGGCTCAGAGTGTTGATGTGCCGCGGCTCACTTGGTTTGTGCCGCGGCACAGAGTATAGCGTCCTGGGCTCCTCATTTGGCAATTGGTGTGCCGCGGCTCAGCAGCAATGTGCCGCGGCTCAGGAATCAAGTGTGCTGCTACTCAGTAAGGTTGTGCCGCGGCACATAGTACATAATGTGTAGCCTTCTGGTTCGATTTGTGTGTGCCGCAGCTCACAAGCCTTGTGCCGCGGCTCAGACCTAAATTTTACCCCTGGGACTTTTTCTGCACAGAATTTTCAAAGGAACACGTCAAGAACGAGAGGGTTAAGCAAATCAAAGCAAAAATGATGAAAAATAAATATTCAAAAATGCAAGAAAATACTGAAACACAAAAATCTACTACTAAAACTCGGGTTGCCTCCAGAGAAGCACTACGTTTATAGTCTTCAGCCGGACCTATTGAGAAATCAGTTCGCTTTTCGCAAACTTCATTTGAATTCCGCACCGTTCATCGAACCGTTAATATGTGTTTTAAAATTTTGACCCTTGGCCTTTAACGATCCGATTTTCGATTTGGACACCCAATGTTGTTTGTGAAAAGGTTTTGACGAAAACAACTTTCCGAAACACCCATTTTCCAAATGACTAGGCGCCTGTTTGACTTCCGGGTTATTTTCCTCTTTCACGAACGAACTTATGACAGCATCATTATTTTTTATTGGTGGATGCACGGTTGATGATGACGGCATGTCCACATGCTTGAGATATGCGACTCGTTCTACATTTTTCTTAGAAGTCGGACCATCTGAAACGGATTCTGAGTTTTTCGACCGACGATTCTTCCGGTGTGTGTCTTTCGCGATGGTATCCACACTTTGAATTTGCGAGCTCTTCTCAACACCACCTGGACATGGAAAAGATTTAAACACTTGGAACGGGACATGCTCGTCTTGAACGCTTAGAGTTAGCTCGCCTTTTTCCACATCTATGAGAGTTCGGCCGGTCGCTAAGAATGGTCTTCCCAAAATAATTGGGATGTCTTGATCCTCCTCCATGTCGAGCATAATGAAGTCGGCCAGAAATATGAATTTATCAACCTTTACTAGAACGTCCTCTATCACTACCCTTGGATACTTGATAGATCGATTTTCTAATTGCAAGGAGATTGTCGTTGGTTTTGCCTCCCCAATTCCTAGCTTCTTGAAAATAGACAGAGGCATCAGATTAATGCTAGCGCCGAGATCGCACAATGCCCTTTTAAAACTCAGATTTCCTATAGTGCATGGTATATTAAAACTTCCCGGATCCTTCAATTTTGGCGGAAACTTTTTCTGAAGAATAGCGTTGCACTCCTCCGTCAACGCGACTGTCTCATACTCCTCGAGCTTTCTTTTGTTTGACAAGATTTCCTTCATGAATTTCGCGTAACTCGGCATTTGCTCCAAGGCATCGGCAAATGGGATGTTAATATGCAGTTTCTTAAATACGTCGAGGAACTTAGAGAATTGCTTGTCCACCTTTTTCTGTTGTAATCGCTGTGGAAACGGGACAGGTGGTACATATGCCTTTGGATTGTCCGGAAATAGTATCGAGGGTCTCAAATCTTGTGGTTTCTCAGTCGCTGAATTTTTCTTCCCCTCATCTTCACTTCTCTTTTCGTTCTGCCCGGGCAGCTCACCCAATTCTTTTCCACTTCTCAAACCAATGGCATTGACACTCTCCCTGGGATTTGTTTCGGTCGTACTTGGCAAGGTACCTTCCGGGCGGGCTGTTAATACATTAGCAATCTGGCCCAGTTGGACTTCCAAGTTGCGTATGGAAGCGGAATGGTTTTGCAATGTTGCTTCCGTACGGGTCATGAACTGACTCGTATTCGCTGCCAATTTCGCAATTGCTTCCTCTAGAGAAACTTTTGGAGCGGGAGAAGGTTGTTGTTGGTGTTGAGCTAACTGAGGCTAGTTCGAGCCTTGTCCGTTCCTCCATGAGAAGTTAGGATGATTTCACCATCCCGGATTATAAGTGTTGGAGTAAGGATTATTTTGTCGATTCCCGTTTCCTACAAACTGAGCTTGTTCAATTGGGGGCTGCTCGAAAGGGTTTCCGACTTGGCACTCTGCGCTAGGGTGAGATCCGTTACACCAATTACATGTTTCAATGGTAACGGGGGAAGGAGCACGCGAAAAGGCTTGAAGTTGCTGAGTTTGCGCTGCGACTTGAGCCGACAATGTTGAGATTGAATCATTATTCGAGATTTACATAACTCGCTTCAGATTTACTCGTTCGGACGGCCATTGATAAGAATTTGCGGCCATAGATTCCAACAAAGAGTGTGCTTCAGCCATAGTTTTTCCCATTAAGGCTCCTCCAGCGGCCGCATCCACGAGAGTGCATGTAGAGGCACTCAATCCATTATAGAACGTCTGAATTTGTAGCCAGTCTGGTAGGCCGTGATGTGGGCATCTCCTTAGCAAATCTTTGTATCGCTCCCACGCCTCGTGAGGCGACTCCATATCAAATTGACCAAAAGTGGTAATTTCGTTCCTCAGTCTCGCCGTCTTCGAAGGTGGGAAGAATTTAGCAAGGAAGGCTTGCGCTAATTCTGCCATGTCGTGATCGAGCCAGGCGGTAAAGAATTCAACCAAAATTTGGCTTTATCCCTCAAAGAGAAAGGGAAAAGCCGTAGACGGATAGCATCATCGGTGACACCGTTGTTCTTGAAGGTATCACAAATCTTGAGAAACGACGCAATGTGTGCATTGGGGTCATCGTTCGGCAATCCACAGAACTGGCTCGCATGCACCATCTGAATAATTGCAGGCTTGATTTCGAAATTGTTGGCTTGGATTGTTGGACGCCGGATCCCCGAAAAGTTCGAATTGATTTGTGGCATAGCATAATCGCGAAGTGCTAGTGCCGGTTGAGCTTGCACCATGGGGTTTTCTGCTTCGTGATTTCCCGTGTTATCTGCCATAGTGACTTTTGCCGGTAGCTCTCGTTTCTCCTTTTTGTTTCTTCAAAGAGTGCGCTCGAGTTCGGTATCCAAAGGTAGTAGGCCTTCGTTACCGAATTTTCTCATGCACTAACCGAAAAATCCTGAAAGGAAAAACAAATAAATAAAATTACAAGAAAACAATAAAAAAAAGTTCAAACTAAGACTAGAAATACTGAAATCGTAATTAGTAAAAAATCAGTCCCCGGCAACGGCGCCAAAAACTTGTTTGCGATTTTTCGTTAAACGTAAGTGCACATTATCGTAGACAAGCAATAAAGTGATGACTGAGTATCGTTCCCACGAGGACTGAATCACTAAGTACCGATTTTTATGTATTCTAATTTTATTTGAAGAATCGAAATTTAGGTTGCAATTAATAACTAAATAAAACCAATAATAAACAGAAGAACGATTGCTTGAAGAAAGAAAATCAAATAATGAAAACGTCTAGGATTGTGAATCCACCTCGGTTTATCCGAATTTACTATCGATTATCCGAAGTTAATGATTTCCCCAATTTATTGAAGGCGAAGATTGCTAAAATACTCTACCGCCTCTCCCGAGGTCAATAGATTTTTCTAAAGGCGAATAACGCACTCTATCCCTAGGTGAATTCATTCGACAATAGGTAAAAATCACAAAATCTCCAAACGGCCACGTAGTTCCTATGAGTATATTCCTATCTCACAAGATAAAATGGTTCTCACCAATAGTTCCTCACCAACTCTCCTCTCACGATTCGAGTTGCGTAATTAAAACAATTCAATTATTGGCCAGACAATTGAAAGCATTAAAATCGATTGGGAAAACTCAACAGAAAAGGGAATTATATAGATAATCAAAAGCAAATCAGTCAAAACTTAGGTTTCATCAAAATCCTAGAACAGGGTTTTAGCCTGACATGCTAAAAGATAAAAATACAGAATTAATGAATGAAAGCATGAAAATCAAATGCAGATGAAGATCTCGGATTCCTCCGTTCTTCTGGCTTCCGCCCTCTGCACTTGATGTCTTCTGCTTTTTGTCTTCTGCGATAATCCTCTTGATTCCCAAGCTTATCTCCTTATGACCTTAAACCCTTATTTATAATCCTCTTTTGCCTCAAAAACGCGCCTGTGTAATTAGGTCGAGAACAGGCTCCAAAACAGCCCAGAAACGCGGCACTTTCTGTCAAAACCGCCCTGTGGGCCGCGGCTCACTTAATCTGTGCCGCGGCTCATGGCGCTTAGCGGATATGCTTGGGCGCTATTTTTCCTTCCTGGGCCGCGGCTCACTATATCTGTGCCGCGGCTCAGGGTACAGTTTACTCGGGGCTTGCTGGGTGTCTTCGTGTGCCGCGGCCCGCTTTTCTTGTGCCGTGGCCCCATGCCAAAATTCACCATTTTCGCCCGTTTTGCATCATTTCGGCTTCCGGACTCAAATTTCCTACAAAACATATAATAATAGGGCATTAAAGGCTCATTTATGCAGATTTACTCACAAAACGAATACAAAATAATGATAAATAAGCGTATAAAAATACGCCTAACACCATATGTCGAACAACTGCCAGCTGCTGGTTAAACGTCTTAATTGTCTGAGATACTGGCACATCCGAAGGCTGAGCGGATAAAAACTCCCAAACTTTGGCTTCCCTCACCGGACTAGGGCAGTACTGAGCTTCCATCATCAATCTAAATTCTCCCCAGTCGGCATCATGATCTACAGGCCGGATGGCTTCCCACCACTCGGATGCTTCCCCTATCAGAAAGTACTGAGCAATAGAGGCTCTCCGGTCGTTTGGGCAATTAATCTGGGCAAAAATTTTCTCCAGTTATTTTAACCAACGATCCCACGTCGGTGTCTCAGAAAAGCCATCGAATTTGGGTGGTTGCATCTTCTCCACCTCTTGCAGCCATCGGTCGCCTCGATTTCCCATGTTTTGGATACCTTGCTGTCGATCTCCCTATTGTAATCCTACTGCCACCTGCATTCGGTCCACGACCTGGGCGAACTGAGTCATATGGTTAACCACCTAACGAAGAATTTTGGGCACATCAGGTTCTGGTTCATTGTTAATAGATCTTTGTGGCTCGCCTGAGCTGTGGCTGGCCTGATTAGAAGGCAAAGCTTCTCTTTCGGCATTCCTTCGTCCGCGTCCGCGACTGCGACCACATCCACGTCCACCTCTCAACATACTGTAAGCCTAAATACTCAATATAAAAGAAACAATATCATTCAAATGAGTATAAAGAGGTATAACAAGTAAAGGACGAGATAGAGTTTAGGAACTTACAACCACTGTTCGCACGAAGAAGTAGGCAGTACAGTGATGTTTTTCACGGCCGGTTACCTCAAAAGACATGTATGACCCCTACTTAAACCCAATGGCCAAGATATCCATAATCTTAGCTCCGATACCATATTCTTTAACACCCCGATATATTCAGGAATATTACAGCGCCGTAAATCCTTTACATAAGAATTTACAAGGCTGGAGAAATGAAAAGACAACAACAGATACCAACATATGAAAGTAACTGAAATAAAATACAATAGTTCTGGGCCAATACCGAGAATACAAATATCCAAAGGAAAAATTTTAATACATCACCAAATCCAATCATCACAAGCGAAGACGTACTGGAGTACTTATTAAAACAACATAAACAACAGACAAATAGACCCGGTCGGAACATCACTCTGCACCCTCGTCGTCATGCAGCTCCAGTGGTTGTTTCCCTGCTCTCCTGTATCCTGAACATAAACAAATGTTCATCCCCGAAGGGGTTAGCACAACAATGCTAGTACAAGTACCACAGTATATTATTCAACATCTCACGAAGAATAATAACAACATAAAAGTCAAAATACCAACGAGTATCCTCCTACGAGAAACTCATAAATAACATACACAAATGATAATCACAACATGATATCACAACATACACATAGTATTCCCGACGATCCAATGTTCACTGCCTAGAACCCACGATGATCCCGTTAGACCAACCCGTGGTGGAAAAACCCGTCCGATGATCCAGCGTACGCTAGCATAGATCCCCCGATGATCCCGTCGGACCAACACGAGGTGGACATACAACAACAACATATATGCACAACAATATGTATAACATCAATACCTAGAACAATTAAAGTACTTGCCCGACAAGAATGATACTTCCACGAATATCAAAACACTCGAAGGTCGTCCCTTCGATCAATCACGTAGCAAAGCTCGAACCATAAACAAAAGAAATAATATAGAGTTCATCTCACGTCGTATGAACATCTAACAATCCAAATTACGGTCGGAAGTTCATAAAACGTATCGTGTCTGACATGCATAATGTACGTTACATATCCTTTGTAGCATACGTTAAACCTACTCATTAGCATACATAAGCTACGAAGTCTAGCGTATGCTAACCATGTATCGCCAGTTCCTCTCTGATCAGTCGACTGACTCGTCTGATGATGTAACGTGCATTACGTACCAAACATAGCGTACGTTAACCTTGCCCGTTAGCGTACGTAAGCTGTACAGCATAGCGTACGCTAAACAAGCATCCGACAGTCTCTCACTGAATAGTCGACTGTTCTGATTTATGATGAAGTGTACGAAATCCTCAGTGATTAACGTACGTTACCCTTCTACATATCATGCTCATACAATTATGAATGATCTTACGGATTAAAACATCTTCAAAATTGAAGGATACGTATATCATCACAACACCATATTCAATCTCGATTACAATTCTCATGTGAAATTCGGTGATAAGGTTGATGCGCTAGATTCCAATATCAACATTATATTCAAACTTTATCTTAAAGATGAACTAATCAATCCAACTTATAAGAAAGGATACAACTTTTGATGATTCTATCTTAAGTCCATTTTAGCAAATGTGGCATCAACACTAAGTCTACGATGATAACATTCGATACGGATTATCAATCTCAGAACACTATTCTCATCATTTGACATAACAAGATTCCAACTACGATATTGCCAACAATGATAACTCAATCATAATCATCCCAACTTGTAAATATGATATTTTATTGCATAAGTCATCTAAGTGATCTACTATTCTCGGTAGTATGATCATAACATCCCTAAGAACATAAATCCAAGGTTGGGGATAGCATAACATACCTTAAGATGAAGAAAACACCGAAACAATAGGTAGAGTCCAACTCCGGTTGCTTGTGTGCCAAACCAAGATGTTTCTTCACTTCAATGATCAAGCATAAGTGATATCCAATCTTCAAAGATCGAGTATAGATGGCCTTTGGATGTTTATGAAGGAGGGAAGGCTCTCTGGACTTCAAAGAAATGAAAGGCAAGTGAATAAAACGTAGACATAATAAAATGGGGTGTTTTCCATTTATAAGGTTTCTGTCTTTACGTACGTTAGCCTTCCACGCATAACGTACGTTAACTGTTTAGCGTACGCTACCCTGATGTCCTTAGCGTACGCTAACAAGCATTTACTCCAAAACTATCCAGGTTCACCCGCGGGAATCTTATCCGGACCCATGTCCGGATGGCGCATGTGCTAGCCGCCCAGCTCAATTATTGGCTGTTTAACGTGCGCTATGCTACATTCGTATCGTACGCTAACTCTGACGGATAACGTACGTTAAGCCTCCTTCTTAGCGTACGTTATCACATATTTGCATGAGAAAATTTATATGTTGCCATACTCATGTACAAGGATACAAATATGAGAAATATCATACTTCGATTATCGATATCACAATTTCGAATAATACATGGTTCAATTACAGATGAAATACTCAATAATTAATCTGGATATTACAGATATACTTTTGTGTATTCAGGTACAGGTCCAGTGGGAGAGCCAGCACAGGGCGGACACGAGATTGGTGGGTAACATTGATATCATGCACTATTTTGAGTTGGAGGTCGTATGGTCATGGTCAAAGTTGTGTTTTGATTTTGTACTCGCGCGGGTTCTGTCCGATGTTGTATGTCGTGTCATTGTTGATGGTTAACGATGTTGTTGTATTCCAGTTGTGAACGGTTGTATGGGTTATGATCCTACGGGACGATATGTTGTTCGGTATTGTGATGTATGTATTATTTAAGTTAAAGTTGGTTTTAAATGTATGAACGTTCCGGTTTTGTTGTATTTTAATGTGTTTTGTTTTGGTCTAAGCCTGGTAGGTTCTCCAAAAAGAATCTACGGCGCTGTAATATCTACGTAAATCACGGGGATGTTACAGTATCGGAGCTTGGGTTTTGTGAAACCCGGGTATGTGTGTTATTTGGATCTATTGGTACGGTAGTAGCGTGACTTTTGAAAAATAATTTTTCTGACTTTTGAGTCAAATCTATTTTTGGAGGTTCCAAAATTTATGAGATTTTTTCAAAATTGCTATAATTGCGATATTGGTGTATGTTGGTATTGTGTTGAGACTTCGTATAGGAGTCATATGCTAGTATCACGGGAGATCATCAGCTTCATGCACCTGTAAGTATATTGTTTTGGTTATTCGCTTGTGGCGACGAGTGATTGCTTTCGTGATGAGTTTGGAATTTTTGGTTGAGATGTTGTTTGTGACAGTATTGCAAGTTTCGAGGATGAAACTTATTTTAAGGGGGATAGTATGTAATATCCTGGAATTTCAGTATAAATTTTTCACGTTATTTTATCTGAGATATATTAGATAGCGTGGTATCTATACAGTATGGATAAATAATTTGAGAACTGAGACAGCTGTATTGTATAATGGATGTAGTTGGTCGACAATTACATTTGAGGATATCGTGTATCAGATTGTCTTAATTTTGATATCAGCTATATCATATGAGAATATTATTGGGATGAGTATACATATACATCATGTTGAGATGACCAACAGGAGAAATTATAATTAGCCAAGTACAAAAGCCATAACGTACGCTAAGTTCAGAAGCTAATGTACGCTAATATGCTAATTGTAGCGTATGCTAAATAACATGCATTGCGTACGATATGAGAGGAACTAGACAGAGGAATCGATACCTGACATGTGGATCCCAGAGAACGACTGGCGTGCGAAAATACAAGTCAACAAAGAAGTTAACGTACGCGATAGACTGCACATTAGGTACGTTAAATGAGTATATTACTATAGTAAGTCAACTTTGGGTTACGTACGCTATGGCAAAGGCTTTGCGTACGTAAATTATTGAACGAAATGAGGCAGTAGCCTCTGGACTGCCTTTGCGTATGCTATCAAGGTCATTTAGCGGACGTAAGTTGTTGTTGCGTATGCTAAGCATTGCATGTCGCGTACGCAAGTCATTGAATAAAATGAGGAAATGACCTCTAGATTAGTGTTACGTACACTATCAAGGTTGGACAATGTACGTAAGGAGTGTTACGTACGTTACGTTCTTCATGTAGCGTACTTAATATCTGAAGTTTATAAATATGTGAGACCTCCGTCACTTCGGCATTTTTGAGAAGTTCAACTTCATTTCTTCGCCCTTCAACCCTACGAGTCCGATTTTGGCTCTTCTAAATTGATTGTGAGATTTAGAGCATGTATAGGAGATTGAGATAGGGAGTTATTGTCGATTCTTGTGGTGTTCGATTGTGTTGTTCATCTTCATGAGGTTGTTATAATTGATCGTTGATTATAATTGTTATGTTGTGGTTAAGACTGACGAGTTCGTGGATTGCTTTGGTCGGGGCTGAGGAGCTCATAGACAAAGGAAGTGGAATTGGTGACGGCTTCATCGTATCGGTATCGAGGCAAGTTTATACTTGTTCAGTCATAATATTTAATGAATGATTTTGATTTCATTTCATTTATAATTCATATAGTAATGATATTATAAACATAAATTGTGGATGTTCGATCCGTTGTGTTGGCAAAGGAAATTACTCTCGTCGGAGTTAAGGCAAGTGATACCTTGCTCAGACCATGTTAGTTTAATTTATGAAATTCGAAAATGAGTATGCATCGTTGTTTGGTGGATTTCGTGTGTTGTCTTTCTTTAGAAACTGTAATATTAATGGGCCGATGTGTTGGGGGTAAAACTTGAATGGTACCCGCGTGGAAATGTGTTTAGGGATAAAACCTGAATGGTACCCACGTCCGGAGTATTCCTGTGTATATGCTTCTGTGACCCTTGGTTGCAACCTTGGGAGTTTATGTGTTGATAGAAAAGACAACGTTGAGCATTCTGTGAACTATTATCTAATCGGAATAAGAAATTGTGGTCATGTCGGTCTTTCATTATCGAGTTGTCGTTGTTCACTTCGGTAAGTCCTTTTGATCCTTATTGGATATGTGATTCTTTGAGTTTCATTGTCATATTGTATTGTGCTATATCTGGAGTCATGTAGGATTTTCAGGGCGGGCACATATAGTCATGTGTTGGTTTTTGACCTCACATTAAGCTGTGAACACGAGACGTACTTCGTGAGACTGATTAGGTACAAGACCACACGTGTATTCGATCGATACCTGTTGGTGGCTTGTGCATGGACACATTACTGGATTGGGCGTACTGTGACATCCATGTTGAGCGATATTAATTGGTCATTCATACTCCCTGTATGATTGGGTATGTTCGACAGTTTATGACTGGTTGTTCATACACCCATAGGTTATGTTCGACAGTCGGGTTTGTTTCTTGAGAACCACTGTATGTGTTTTGTATAACATTTTGATAATTTTATTCTCCCATGTATCTGTAACTGTGGTTCTTTTTTGATCTTGTTTGAGCCTGCCATGTGATGGTATTCTCGGTTATTATTGATCTTTCGCTGGTAGTATTGGAGTTTATCACGTTGATGTATTCTTGGTTGTGTTTTGACCTTTGGTTGGTCATTGTTATTGATCGTATGAACATTCAGACTTTGCATCGATGTTTTGGGACTTGTTGTCATTGTTTTGGGGTAGTTGATCTACAAATGTGTTGTGTATTATTGGTTTTTATCAGGATTGGGATTTGATTGTGCGAACTGATAGACAGGATTGGCATGGATGGGTTATTCCATGCTTGAGTTATGATGATGTTTTGAGGATTGTCGGTGTTGATTGGATACAGTACAGAGGTTTGGTTTTGGTTTTTTTTCGTCATTTGAGAATGCGGAATGTGAATTATGGTAATGATTGATTTGATATGGATTACCATGAGTTGGTAATGTTATGATGGTGAGATTACAGTAGTAGTATTCTTACTTTGTTATTACATTGCTATGTAATTGTTTATGATGATGTGATCGTTATCATTGTTGAGTATTGTGGCTGACCCCGTCGTGGGCTTTATTTTTAGGTACTCGGAGATCGACTAGTAGCGGTCGTGAAGAGATGAGCTTCCCGGGTAATACTGGCTATGACATGTAGTTGAGAATCAAGTATTTTACTGGTTGTTATTTTCCACTGCAAATGTATTTCTACCGTGTTTACACCAACTGCGTGTGTATTTCAAAATGGCTTTAGTGTTTTACCAACTTGTGTATACTTTTAAAATGGCCTTTTGGTATTTTGAAAACTTAAGTTTATTTCGTAAAACCTATTCCCTAAACTATTTTATTGGTATATGTAAGCGGTGGCTTAATGAACATTTTGAAACTGTCGATGTTTGGCATTTGGCCTTGAATTTTTAAAAGGGATTCTTATGGTATTTGGAAAATAGATTTTTGGAGACTATTCGAGTATTTGAAATATATTACCATATTTAGCCTCTTGGCGTATTTGAAATGATTGTGACAATGATTTTTTGTCTTGTGGTTTCCGACACGGGGCCCACAACAATGTAAGATTCCCAGTTGGTTTTGGGGGTGTTACGTCATGCGAGCAAGCAAGTCACATCTCACTACAAGAAATATAGAGTCCAAAGAAAGGAAAACTCACTATATGGAGGAATATGATCTACACAAGTCCCTCTATGTCAATTTCATAGTTACCAATCATTGAACTGTGTCATACGAGCCACAGTCTATAGAGGCACCCCCTTTATGATTTAATCTTAGTATTATATTTACTTTCTCGTTTAAATTTGTTATAGTTGCCTCAAGACGAATGTGTTGGTGTTTTCTTTTCAATAATGGTGTGATGCAACTTTGTTTCACGAACAATATATTAATATTTCTTACGTTAGATTCTTAGCTTTATTTCAAAGTACTGAATAATGCTTGAATGCTAGTGGTTCGAATTTTGACTCTCTTCTAAGGAGTGAATTGAGGAGAACTTGAATCTTATTAGAATTAGGCTTCTTCTATTAATCGAGTAAGTTGTCTTCCAAACCTCGGTAACTACGACGATTGGGTCCTCCCAACTCATCAAAGGGCGAGGTAATGTCTAATTCTTAATGCCTAAACGGCAGTCTTCCAAGTTATCGATGCTGTGTATACACCTAGAGCCCCTTGAACCTCACTTAGCTTCAATAATAAACGTATCAATTGTTTCCATGTTGAAACCCACTATGAGAATGGAATTGAGTTTCTTTTATTAATTCTAATGAATGTGGATGTAAACGCATGTTAGAAAAACTCATGAGTCAATCTAGTGGACTGTACTTCACTACTATTAGGTTTTCAAATCCTATGTTGTCACCAATAATGTACTTTGGGACATAGGCTCATATAGGCTTTGGCATGGTAGACTAGGTTATCCTGATCAAAGTATGATGATCCGTATACTAAAGAACTTGTACGAACATCATTTCTTTTCGAGCGAAAAAGTGGCAACAACTCGACATAAAGAACAATATTGATGTTAATCGTGTTATGTCATCCAAAGAACCGGATGCATATCAAATGCGCACCACTTAGGTTTGCAAAGCCTGCTCCTTAGCCAAAGTAGGAGTGGGACCATCCTATGCTAAAGAAACAAAAGCAAGCATTCCATTCTTACGCCGAATATAAGGAGATATTTGTGGACTCATCCACCTAGTATGCGGACCATTTATGTATTTTATGGTTTTGGTGGATGCTGATAAGTGTCAATTTTATACACTTATCCATGATTAGTATTGATATATTTCACCCATAATTATGAGCTAGTCTACTCGCTTTTGCTTTAAATTAATTAGTTTTTAATAATTTTATTTTTATAGGATGAAGATATAAATTTAGCCTTAATCGGATTGAATTACTGATTTACTCAAGAAATAACATATTTATAAAATATTCTCTATATTGCATTTTTATGTATATATGTTGTAGAGACTTTCGAGACGAGTTCGTCAGTCTTTCTGGATTCAAAATCAGAGTTATATATCAAAAGTTATCATCCGAAGAAGATTTGAGGCGAAAACGCAAGAGTCTAAGAAATTCTGGGCTGAAAATGAAGTCTGAAAGTCCGTACAGGTGTACAAATAAAGTTACGGCCGTAACTCACACAACAACTAATGTGCAAAGAGCCAAAGCCATGTTACGGTTGTAACATCCAAAGCATACGGCCGTAAGTCCTCTATGTTATGGCCGTAACATCTGAAAGTTACGGCCGTAACTCTTGACAGATGTATGATCATTTTTAAATCTTTTATACTTTTGGTCTATTATTGAGGCAATGGATGGCCTTGATCCGATCTAATGTAATAATGTTGGAGTTTTGGAGCTATTAGATGACTTTAGGTGTATAAATAGTCCCCTTAGAACCATCACTTATCATCCTTCATCTTATATTTTTCCTACTTTGTAATATTTTTCTTTGTGTGAAGAACACGCTTGTATTCTTGAGAGTGTATGTAATAATGGTTTAGCTTATGTTGTTGAGGGAGTTTATTGCTTCTTTCTCCTTTATCTACTAAGGGAGTTAGTATCAACTCTTTCCCTTTTTCAACTAATAATGACCACTCAAGCTTGTAATATGTTGAAGTCCTTAGTTGGGATTATAAACAAGGTTTGTCATGTTATTTAAGTTTGTATAAAGATATATTATAGATTACTTATTATTGTGTGTGATTTTCATTGTTTTACCTATCTTTATTTATTTGGCCAATAAATGATGATATTTATGGTCTTCATATATTTTGAAAGAAAATATGTTGATTAGATCAAATGATTTGCACTCTAAGTTGTTCTAGAGGATAGAAATATACCTCTAGACCTTAGATGATTATTTGAGTTATTTTCGTAAAACCTAATGCTATGTATTGAAGCCAATCAACATAGAAATATAGTGGATTGATTCAATATATAAGAGGCGTTTTGACATTCGAAAGAGGAACCGTCTTTTTAAGGAAAATCGAATCTACACAACATAATAAGTAAATACATATTTTGATCTCCTATACATCTTCTCTAACTAATGATGAACTAAGTTTATAATCCTAACTATTTTAAGTGAACTCTTTTACTTCTTTATATTTTAGAACTATTATTGCATTTTCCTTGTAATTGTCAAACCAAACTTTTAAATTATGTGTTTCGCTCATCTAAATCTCTATAATAAATAGATAAAGTGTTTAATTCAATATATAACTTAACTTCCTCGTGGGATCGATAAACCGGACTCAAAAAGTCCACTTACTACTTGATACGATATCGTGCACTTACGATAGTTACACAAAAGACGTGTCAAGTTTTTGGCGCCGTTGCCGGGGAAGTATATGTTAGGAGTATGCCCTCGAATGCCACTCAGGAGATGTATGATTGAGGGCATTGTACTTGTTATTATGTAATTAATATTCCAAAGGCAATGTATGTTTCTTTATTTACTAGTAGTTACTGGCATTCCTAACTCGTAAGTATATATATAGACACTAGTTCGTGTATTTGAGAGCAAAGCATTCCACTTCTTATTGGATAAGGGGGTTGGCACTGGGCGTTAAGTTTATGTGAAGACTTGTATGACGTGTTTTTTGACATGGAGAGTGCCTATCGAACACTAATGATTAGTGGGAGTACACGTTATAGGTATGCTAATTAGATTAGTATACTTGAACTGACTCACCCTCGATTCGTCACACGGATTTCACTCCGGGACAGTCAATGACGGAATCGAAAGGTTGTGATAGATATTCGTGAACCTTCGACTTGAGGATTTGGTAGGGATGTGCTTGTGACGTTAAGAATTTCATTAGAGTAGTTTGACCCAGAAAACTGGAAGGTGGGGGTCAACCTCGACGTGCGTCTTGACGGGCAAGTAGCAGGTCCTACTGAATACCAAGATAGAATTCTTTCTCCTGTTAGTGAACGGGTTATATGTCCTATGCGGTTATTGGCAGATGAGATCATAAGTCTTGGCCAAAGCATTGGAGCTAGTTGTATTGGATACACGAGAGTTCGATGATCTCAATTTGCATTAACTCATGCATAACATCAAGTACAGATAGGGTTTGACTGACCTTGACCCTATAACTTGATCGGGACATTTGAAAGAAGGGTTTATACGTTTACTGGTATTCACGACAGAATGGTTCTTGAATGATCCCAATCATTCGTTCTCAGTTGGGATACAGTTTAGGCCGCCAGGCCGGCTAGGTGGTGCTATTACTCTTTGGTTCCTCCCATTGCTAACTGAGTCAGACCTACCGAGTCGCGCAATAAGATTGACGACGGAATGAATCGAGCTTATTCTCTCATTAAGTATATTAGATATTGGATATCTAATTTTGGGACATTGGATGTCTAAATAGATTTAATGGATAAATTAATTTACGGCCTAATGAATTAAATAAATTACTAGGTGATTAATTTAATTCATGAATATAATTATTTCTTGGAGAAATTAATTATGTTATTATGTATTTTATATTATTAATTAATTATATTAATTAATTAATATAGATACATCGGAACGGAATTGGAGTTTATCTGTTTAGACTCAGCGGAGTTCGGAACGAACCGTACTCATCCGCTTTTTTCATGATGGCCGCCCTCCCTTCCACCAACCTTCCTCTTGGTCTTCTGTCTCCATTTTATAATGGAGGACAATGACTTGTAGGGAATATCTCATGTTGATGAGTTGTAGGTGTGAGTTGAATGTGTATAAAGAATGAGAAGAAGACTTGCCTCTAAACACTTCTTTTTGGGTTGGTTTCATCCGTGAGAAAAGGGTAGAGAGACAAAGAGAGAGAGAGAGAGAGAGAGAGAGAGAGAGAGACATTTTCTCAAGGTCTTCTTCTTCTTCTTCTTCTTCTTCTTCTTCTTCTTCTTTATTTCTTCTTGTTTTTCTTGGAGAAAATTCAAGACATAAATTGATAGATTGTGAGTTATACACTTAGAGTGTCATAATCACATAGAAATCTTCCATCACTTGATTCTAGCAGTAACCTTACAGGTTAATTGGGTGTTTTTCATTTCGATCGTTTCTCCGGCGCGTGTCAAGTAGAGACGCGGTATTTTCGGCGTTGGATCATTCAAGAGCTTGGAGGGGATTGGATTCCTGGAAAGCATTTAAATCTTGGGGAATCGCTCAAGAGAAGATTACCATTTAATCAACGTACTACGAGGGTATATTTTTCGTATCCTCTTGTGCTTCATTTTATATTCGTATATACGTAGCTCGATCGATCGTCGTAGGGATTCAGATCGAATTAATTTTCATTTTACCGCTTCTGCTGGGCCTTCGATTTAGGCACCGAATCCCAACAGTGGTATCGGAGCGTAGGTCTTGCGATCGTATATACGATATTTGGCATTTGGAATGCTTGATTGGATGGTGTATGATTTGGAATTATAATCGTACTAATCGTTGATTTTCTATTGTTCATCTAAAAATTATTTTTTCATGATTTTATGTTACAATAAAAATCTATTTTTCTTTTGAAAAACTGATTTAATATGTAATATAAAGATTAGAAAAATATTATTTTTGGAATCAGGGCGAAAAAGCAGGAAAACGTAAATGCAGACCGTGGCTTGGAGCTTGCCGGCGCCGCGGTCCCGTGCGGCGGATCGTGATCGAGCTCTGGGCGGCCTGCCGGGGGCGGTGGATCGCGATCTAGGCCGGTCCTACTCGGCAGTCTGCTGGGCAGCTTGCTGGGCAGTGCCCCTTGGCCCGATCGTGTTTTTCGACTCCTTTTTTCTATTTCGTTCGGAAATTAATTTCCCACAAATTAAATTGGATTTAATTTGATAAGATATAATTATGGTATTTTTATTCTTAGGGTAATTAATTTAATAAAATTTTTTCTCGTTCGGAACAAGTTAAAATTAACCCACAATAAATTATTAAGTTTATAAGGTATCAAGATTTTCCTTCCTTCCATCGAGCTTTCGGAAAATTGAAATCCAAACCAGATGTTCTATGCTTCCGAGTTATCTGGGTAGTCGTTCAGGGAGGATGGATAAATTACCGGGATCACATTGGATGCCTTTGGTTGGAGCAAATTTTATCCCTAGAAACCTGTTCGGTTGCCGAATAAGATTCAATTGTGAAACTGATTTGCGTCGATGGTACAAACTTAACTTGTTCACGAACCATAGAAACCGTATAGGTTGAGGGGAGTGAACAAGGGGAAAAAGAAGATCGAATCATCCATTAGATGGGTTGGTGTTGAACACCACTTTATGAAAATTAATAGACTAGAAACCTGTTCAGTTGCCCTCTATTAAGATTTATAAAGAACTCGATCACCACTATAAAGTAGAGCGAACGATACTTACGGATTTCACATGGGAGTGTGTTATTCCGATAAAAATAGTGGGAGCTGGGGTAAAGAACAGAAAAGACCTTAATTCTATACTCGGATCATAATTGAACGAGTCATTAATTAATCTGTCGTACTTAATGCAGACATAACTCTCAATATGATTTTGAACCCACTCGCAGTTCTACTCGAAAAGAACACCTTGATCGGACCTAACTTCGTGGATTGGCTTTGCAATCTGATGATAGTCCTCAGTATAGAGGCACTGGGATACGTCTTGGAGACGGACATTCTGGCGCCTCCCGTGCGGACAAGAGCCAATCAGGAAGATATTGAAAACCACGAAAACTAGGTTAAGGATGACGTGAAAGTTCATGCTTATATGATGGCTTCCATGTCTAATGAGCTTCAGAGAGCTCATGAGAAAATGACTTTTGCTAGGCAGATTTTATCTCACTTAACCGAGCTTTATGGTGAGCACAGTCGAACCGCTAGATATGAGATATCTAAGCAACTGTTCGGTGCAAGGATGAAGAAAGGTGAGAAGATTGGGGACGACGTCCTCAAAATGATATCTACGATCGAGAGATTGGAGGCTCTTGATTTTAAGATGGATACTTCTCTGCAGACCGACCTTATCCTACAGTCTCTCCCTGATTCCTTCTCACAGTTTGTAATGAATTTCAATTGCAATGAGATTGCGTGCAACTTAGCAGGGTTGATGAACAAACTCGTGACCGCTCAGTCTCAGATGAAGACTCCGCGGATGAAGGAGTCTGCTCTTGTGATTTCTTCTGGACCTCAGAGGTCTAAGAATAAGAAGAAAAGGACCAAGAAGCGGACGGGACCACAAGTCAAGGACCTTAAAGGTAAGGGCAAGGCCCCGATGGTTCCAAAGAGAAAGAAGAAGGACGCTTGTCTCAAATGCGGTGAGCTGGGCCACTGGGCTAGAGACTGTCCAATTCTTCATCGCACTTCAGGTACAGAACTTTTAGTTTTGGAAATGAATTGTTCTGCTACTGTATTTTCTACTTCTTGGATACTGGATTCTTGTGCTAGTTCTCATATTTGTACCGTCAATCAGGATCGGAAACAAAGTAGGAATCTTGGAGCTGGGGAAGTGATGATCACTGTCGGAAGAGGGCATAGTGTCGAGTCAACCGACATAGGATCACTTCTTTTGGGTTTAGAGTCTGGATTTGTTTTAACTTTAGAAGATGTACTTGTTTTGCCCAAGGGGCATAAGAACATTGTATCCATTCCGGTCATGGATCGGAAAGGCTTTTCATTTTTTATTGGTGATGGTTCTTGCAAATTTTTTTTTAGAAATAAACTAGTGGGCATTGCTACATTGTTAAATGGACTGTATCATCTAAACCTTAGTAACAAAGTCGTTGTGAATACTATGACTAGGAAGCGTGGTAGGGATGAAACTAATCAAGTTCTGAAATGGCATCTTAGACTTGGTCATGTTGGTCAGACCAAGGTTTACAAAATGGAAAAAGATGGACTTATGGGTCCATTGGGGTCGGATCCCTTGCCTACTTGTGAATCTTGCCTTAAAGGAAAAATGACTAAGTCCCCCTTCACAGGGACTTTTGAAAGAGCCGCTGATAAACTAGGATTAATCCGTACCGACGTATGAGGTGCTTTGGAAGCAGCACGTGATGGATATCAGTATTTCATTACATTTACAGATGATCATACTAGGTATGGTTATGTATAATTAATGAAAAATAAATCCGAGGCCTTTGAGAAATTCCAGGAATTTAAGTCCATAGTCAAAAAACAAACTGATGGTCATATCAAAGCACTTCAGTCGGACCGATGTGGCAAGTATATGAGTGCGGAGTTTGACGAGTTCCTAAAGGAGCATGGAATAGTATCACAACTTACACCTCCAGGTACTCCTTAGTTAAATGGCATGTCAGAAAGAAGGAACCGAACCTTGTTAAACATGGTCCGTTCTATGCTGGGCTATACTGACTTACCGATTTACATGTGGGGGTATGCACTCCTGACTGCTGCTTATATCTTGAACAGATGTCCTTCCAAATCCATTCCTAATACTCCACATGAGATGTGGGAGGGCTGGAAACCAAGTCTTAATCACATTAGGATTTGGGGATGTCCCGCCTATGTCAAGAAGAGTTAGGTGGAAAAGTTGGAAGCGAGGTCTGTAAAGGGACGTTTCATTAGATTCCCATCTGGGATGATGGGTTATCTATTCTACATGCCCGAAGATCGAAAGATCGTTGTTGCTTTGAAAGCACACTTACTGGAAGATGAGTTCATTCAGGAAGGCGGAGCACGTAGAAGTATTTCTTTGGAAGAATACAATGAAACTCCTCAGGAGACACATGTGCAAGAAATTGGAGCCAAACCTTCTGAAACACAAGTACAACCACCTCGTAGGTCTAGTAGGGTGTCTCATTTACCTGAGAGGTATGACCTTGTGCACTTGGAGGAGCTGGGTCTCCATGAGGTTCCAAGTGATAGCCAAGAAACCGACCCAACAACCTATGACCAAACGATGGTGGATGTAGACTCCGCGAAATGGCATGAAGCTATGGAAACTGAGATAGACTCGATGCATGTCAATCAGGTCTGGACTCTAGTAGACCGCCCAGACGGCATAGTGCCTATTGGGAACAAGTGGATCTACAAGAGAAAGACTGATGGTGATGGCAAGGTTGACTCCTATAAGGCCAGGCTTATGGCAAAGGGTTATACCCAAAAGGAAGGGATCGATTATCACGATACCTTCTCGCCCATAGCTATGATCAAGTCTATTCGCATGATGCTTGCTATAGCTGCCTACCACAATTATGAGATATAGCAAATGGATGTAAAGACGGCTTTCCTAATGGATTCCTCGAGGAGGAAATATATATGGAGCAGCCTAAAGGCTTTGTGTCCGAGGTTGATATTCAGAAAGTGTGCAAGCTTAAGCATTCCATTTATGGACTGAAGCAAGCTTCACGTAGTTGGAACCTTCATTTTAACGAGGCAGTCAAAGAGTTTGACTTCGTGCAAAATGAAGAGGAACCTTGTGTATACAATAGGGTTAGTGGGAGCAAGATCGCATTCTTAGTATTGTATGTAGATAACATTCTACTAATAAGAAATGATGTGGGAATGCTCAGTTCTGTGAAAGCTTGGATTTCGAATAATTTCTCCATGAAAGACTTGGGAGAGGCAACCTATATTCTTGGTATTCGGCTCAATCGGGATAGAGCGAAGAGAACGATAGGTCTTCCCCAAGCCCTCTATATAGATAAAATCTTAAAGCGATTTAAGATGAATGACTCTAAAAGAGGATTCCTACCGATGCGACATGGAATCAAACTCTGCTTGAAGATGTGTCCTCAAAGTGAGGAACAACGAAAGGAAATGATTAATATACCATATGCTTCGGTCGTGGGTAGCCTTATGTATGCTATGTTGTGTACGAGACCTGACATTGCTCATGCTGTGAGATATGGCGGTGGAGAACTGAATATGATGGGATTCACCGATTCAGATTTCCAAGTACAGAAAGACGATTTGATGTCTACTTCTGGCTACATATTTACTCTTAATAGAGGATCATTATCTTGGCGTAGCGCCAAGCAAAGCGCGAATGCTAATTCCACATGTCAGGCTGAGTATCAAGCAGCCTTGGAGGCTTCCAAGGAAGGGTTTTGGATTAAAAAGTTTTTGGGAGAACTTCAAGTGATGCCATATGCTGAGCTGCCTGTTCCACTGTACTGCGACAACGACAGAGTTGTAGCACAGGCCAAGGAGCCGAGGTTTCACAACAGTACCAAACACATTGAGAGTAAGTATCATCTCGTAAGAGAATTTGTTCGGAAGGGATATATTGTGCTGCATAGAGTAGACTCAGCCGAAAATGTCGCTGATCCACTGACCATGCCACTTCCTCAGATTAGCTTGGAGCGTCATCTGGAGAACATGGGTATTAGATACCACAGTGTGTGGCATTGAGTGCAAGTGGGAGATTGTTAGAAGTATTCCCTCGAATGCCACTCACGGAATGTATGAGTGAGGGCATTGTACTTGTTGTTATGTAATGAATATTCTAAAAGCAATGAATGTTTCTTTATTTATTGGTAGTTACTGGCATTCCTAACTCGTAAATATATATAGAAACTAGTCCGTGTATTTGAGAGCAAAAAATTCCACTCCTTATTGAATAAGAGGGTTGGCACTGGAAAAGTTTATAGCTCAAATACTTAATCGTTCCCAAGTCGATGAAACTTGACTGGGCGTTAAGTTTATGTGAAGACTTGTATGACGTGTTGTTTGACATGAAGAGTGCCTGTCGAATACTAATGGTTGGTGGGAGCACACGTTATAGGTATGCTAAGTGGATTAGTGTACTCGAACCGACTCACCCTCGATTCGTCACATGGATTTCACTCCGGGACAGTCAATGACGGAATTGAAAGGTTGTGATAGGTATTCGTGAACCTTAGACTTGAGGATTTGGTAGGGATGTGCTTGTGACGTTAAGATTTTCATTAGAGTAGTTTGACCCAGAACACTGGAAGGTGGGGGTCAACCTCGACGTGCGTCTTGACGGGCAAGTAGCAGGTCCTACTGAATAACAAGATAGAATTCTTTCTCCTATTAGTGAACGGGTTATATGTCCTATGCGGTTATTGGCAGATAAGATCATAAGTCTTGGCCAAAGCATTGTAGATAGTTGTATTGGATACACGAGAGCTCGATAATCTAAATTTGCATTAACTCATCCATAACATCAAGTACAGATAGGGTTTGACTGACCCTGACCCTATAACTTGATCGGGACATTTGAAAGAAGGGATTATACGTTTACTGGTATTCACGACAGAATGGTTCTTGAATGATCCTTCATTCTCAGTTGGGGTACAGTGTAGGCCGCCGGGCTAGCTAACTGAGATAGACCTACTGAGTCGCGCAATCGGATTGACGAAGAATGAATCGAGCTTATTCTCTCATTAAGTATATTAGATATTGGATATCTAATTTTGGGACATTGGATGTCTAAATATATTTATTGGATAAATTAATTTACGGCCTAATGAATTAAATAAATTACTGTGTGATTAATTTAATTCATGCATATAATTAGTTTTTGGAGAAATTAATTATGTTATTATGTATTTGATATGATTAATTAATTGATATAAATACATCGGAACGGAATTGGATTTTATCTGTTTGGACTCACGAGAGTCCGGAACGAACCGAACTCGTCCGATTTTTTCATGATGGCCGCCCCCCTTCCACCAACCTTCCTCTTGGTCTTTTGTTTCCATTTTATAATGGAGGACAATAACTTGTAGGGAATCTCTCATGTGGATGAGTTGTAGGTGTGAGTTGAATGTGTATAAAGAATTAGAAGAAGACTTGTCTATAAACACTTCCTTTTGGGTTGGTTTCATCCGTGAGAAAAGGTTAGAGAGAGAGAAAAACATTTTCTCAAGGTCTTCTTCTTCTTCTTCTTCATTTCTTCTTGGTTTTCTTGGAGAAAATTCAAGACATAAATTGAGAGATTGTGAGTTATACACTTAGAGTGTCATAATCACATAGAAAGCTTCCATCACTTGATTCTAGCCATAACCTTAGAGGTTAATTGGGTGTTTGTCATTCCGATCATTTCTCCAGTGCATGGTAAGTAGAGATGCAGTATTTTCGGCATTGGATCATTCAAGAGCTTGTAGCGGATTGGATTCATGGAAAGCATTTAAAGCTTGGGGAATCGCTCAAGAAAAGATCACCATTTAATCAACAGACTACGAGGGTTGTTTCTCGTATCCTTTTGTGCTTCGTTTTATATTCGTATATACGTAGCTCGATCGATCCTTGTAGGGATTCGAATCTAATTAATTTTTGTTTTACCGCTTCCACTGTGCCTTCGATTTAGGCATCGAATCCCAACAGTATAAGTGTTATTTTGAAATAATACATTATTCACTATTGTTATAAATACAACTTTTTCTTTGTTGTAGATTCTCTTGTCTATGCGAAGGACGTACAATCGCGATTTAGTTTCACTATATCCCGAGACTGAAGCCACATTCAGAAGAAGGCGAAGAGAACAAAAAACAAGCATTATTTCTTGACCTTCAATGACGGACGAACAAAACCCACTTCTTCTCCAAGGAAATGATAACGAAAGAATTCCTCCGGTAGGGGGAATACCCAATGCTAAAAACATTCAACATCAACAACATCCTGTTTTGTGATCCTACAGGATGACATGTTGTTCGGTATTGTGATGTATGTCTTATTGAAGTTAAAGTTGGTTTTAAATGTCTGAACGTTCCGGTTTTGTTGTATTTTAATGTGTTTTGTTTTGGTCTAAGCCTGGTAGGTTCTCCAAAAAGAATCTACGGCGCTGTAATATCTACGTAAAGCACGGGGGTGTTACAGTATCGGAGCTTGGGTTTTGTGAAACCTGGGTATGTGTGTTATGTGGATCTATTGGTACGGTAGTAGTGTGACTTTTGAAAAATAATTTTTCTGACTTTTGATCAAACCGATTTTTGGAGGTTCCAAAATTTTTGAGATTTTTTCAAAATTGCTATAATTGCGATATTGGTGTATGTTGTTTGAGACTTCGTATAGGAGTCGTATGCTAGTATCATGGGAGATCATCAGCTTCACGCACCTGTAAGTATATTGGTTTGGTTATTCGCTTGTGGCGACGAGTGATTGCTTTCGTGATGAGTTTGGAATTTTTGGTTGAGATGTTGTTTGTGACAGGATTGCAAGTTTCGAGGACGAAACTTATTTTAAGGGGGATAGTATATAATATCCTGGTATTTCAGTATAAATTTTTCACGTTATTTTATCTAAGATATATTAGATAGCATGGTATCTATACAGTATGGATAAATAATTTGAGAACTGAGATAACTGTATTGTATAATGGATGTAGTTGGTCGACAATTACATTTAAGGATATCGCGTATCAGATTGTCTTAATTTTGATATCAGGTATATCATATGAGAATATTATTGGGATGAGTATAGATATACATCATGTAGAGACGACAAGCAGGAGCAGTTATAATTAGCTAAGTACAGAAGCCATAACGTACGCTAAGTTGAGAAGCTAATATACGCTAATATGCTAATTGTAGCGTACACTACATAACATGAATTGTATAGATATGAGAGGTACCAGACAGAGGAATCTATACCTGACATCTGGATCCCAGAGAACGACTGGCGTGCGAAAATACAAGTCAACAAAGAAGTTAACGTACGCGATAGATTGCACATTACGTACGTTAGATGAGTATATTACTATAGTAAGTCAACTTTGAGTTACGTACACTATGCCAAAGGCGTTACGTACGTAAGTTATTGAACGAAATGAGGCAGTAGCCTCTGGACTGCCTTTGCATACGCTTTCAAGGTCATATAGTGGACGTAAGATGTTGTTGCGTACGTTAAGCATTGCATGTCGCATACGCAAGTCATTGAATGAAATGAAGCAATGAACTCTAGATTAGTGTTACGTATGCTATCAAGGTTGGACAACGTACGTAAGGAGTGTTACGTACGTTAGGTTCTTCATGTAGCGTACATAATATCTGAAGTTTATAAATATGTGAGACCTCCGTCACTTCGGCATTTTTGAGAAGTTCAACTTCGTTTCTTCGCCCTTCAACCCTACGAGTCCGATTTTGGCTCTTATAAATTGATTGTGAGCTTCAGAGAATGGATTGGAGCTTGAGATACGGAGTTATTGTTGGTTCTTATGGTGTTCGATTGTGTTGTTCATCTTCATGAGGTTGTTATAATTGATCGTTGATTATAACTGTTGGTGTTGCGGTTGAGACTGACGAGTTCGTAGATTGCTTTGGTCGGGGCTGAGGAGCTCGTAGACGAAGATAGTGGAATTGGTGATGGCTTCATCGTATCGGTATCGAGGCAAGTTTATACTTGTTCAGTCATAATATTTAATGAATGATTTTGATTTCATTTCATTTATAATTCATATAGTAATGATATTATAAATATGAATTGTGGACGTTCGATCCGTTGTGTTGGCAAAGGAAATTACCCTCGTCGGAGTTAAGGCAAGTGATATCTTGCTCAGACCATGTTAGTTTAATTTATGAAATTCGAAAATGAGTATGCATCGTTGTTTGGTGGGTTTTATGTGTTGTCTTTATTTAGAAACTGTAATGTTAATCGGCTGATGTGTTGGGGGTAAAACCTGAATGGTACCCGCGTGGAAATATGTTTAGGGATAAAACCTAAATGGTACCCACATCCGGAGTATTCCTGTGTATATGATTCTGTGACCCTTGATTGCGACCTTGGGAGTTTATGTGTTGATAGAAAAGACAACGTTGAGCATTCCGTGAACTATTATCTAATAAGATATTGTGGTTGTGTCGGTCTTTCATTATCGAGTTGTCGTTGTTCACTTCGGTAAGTCCTTTTTTATCCTTATTGGATATGTGATTCTTTGAGTTTCATTGTCATATTGTATTGTGATATATCTGGAGTCATATCTGCATGCCGATTGGTTATGTGTAGGATTTTCAGGGTGGGCACATATAGTCATGTGTTGGTTTTTGACCTCACATTATGCTGTGAACACGAGACGTACTTCGTGAGACTGATTAGGTACAAGACCACACGTGTGTTCGATCGATACCTGTTGGTGGCTTGTGCAGGGACACATTACTGGATCGGGTGTACTGTGACATCCATGTTGAGCCATATTGATTGGTCATTCATACTCCATGTATGATTGGTTATGTTCGACGGTTTGTGACTGGTTGTTCATACGCCCGTGGGGTATGTTCGACAGTCGGGTTTGTTTCTTGAGATCCACTGTATGTGTTTTGTATAACATTTTGAGAATTTTATTCTCCCATGTATCTGTCCCTGTGGTTCTTTTTTGATCTTGTTGGAGCTTGCCATGTGATGGTATTCTCGGTTATTGTTGATCTTTCACTGGTATTATTGGAGTTTATCACGTTGATGTATTCTTAGTTGTGTTTTGACCTTTGGTTGGTCATTGTTATTGATCGTATGAACATTCAGACTTTGGGTCGATGTTTCAGGACTTGTTGTCATTGTTTTGGGGTAGTTGATCTACATATGTGTTGTGTATTATTGGTTTTTATCAGGATTGGGATTTGATTGTGCGAACTGACAGACAGGATTGGCATGGATGGGTTATTCCATGCTTGAGTTATGATGATGTTTTGAGGATTTTCGGTGTTGACTGAATACAGTACAGAGGTTTGATTTTGGTTTTGTTTCGTCATTTGAGAATGCGGAATGTGAATTATGGTAATGATTGATTTGATTTGGATTATCATGAGTTGGTAATGTTATGATGGTGAGATTATAGCAGTAGTATTCTTACTTTGTTATTACATTAGTATGTAATTGTTTATGATGATGTGATCGTTATCATTGTTGATTATTGTGGCTGACCCCGTCGTGGGCTTTCTTTTTAGGTACTCGGAGATCGACTAGTAGCGGTCATGAAGAGATGAGCTTCCCAGGTGATACTGGCTATGACATGTAATTGAGAATTGAGTATTTTACTGGTTGTTATTTTCCACTGCAAATGTATTTCTACCGTGTTTACACCAACTGCGTGTGTATTTCAAAATGGCTTTCTGGTATTTTACCAACTTGTGTATACTTTTAAAATGGCCTTTTGGTATTTTGCAAACTTGTGTTTACTTCGTAAAACCGATTCCCTAAACTATTTTATTGGTATATGTAAGTGGTGGCTTAATGAACATTTTGAAACTGTCGAGTTTTGGCATTTAGCCTTGCACTTTTAAATGGGATTCTTATGGTATTTGGAAAATAGATTTTTGGAGACGATTTTTTGAGTATTTGAAACATATTACCGTCTTTAGCCTCTTGGCGTGTTCGAAATGATTGTGACAATGACTTTTAGCCTTGTGGGTTCCGACACGGGGCCCACGGCGATGTAATATTCCTAGTTGGTTTTGGGGTTGTTACATCATGCGAGCAAGCAAGTCACATCTCACTACAAGAAATATAGAGTCCAAAGAAAGGAAAACTCACTATATGGAGGAATATGATCTACACAAGTCCCTCTATGTCAATTTCATAGTCACCAATCGTCGAAATGTGTTATACGAGCCACAGTCTATAGAGG
Organism: Orobanche coerulescens; assembly: GCA_033398695.1. Lineage (NCBI taxonomy): Eukaryota > Viridiplantae > Streptophyta > Magnoliopsida > Lamiales > Orobanchaceae > Orobanche > Orobanche coerulescens. Next base: position 87,311,774 of record CM065811.1, on the reverse strand, counting down.
CACCCCCTTTATGATTGAATCTTAGTATTATATTTACTTTATCGTTTACATTTGTTATAGTAGCCTCAAGACGAATGTATTGGTGTTTTCTTTTCAATAATGGTGTGATGCAACGTTATTTCACGAACAAGATATTAATATTGCTTACGTTAGATTCTTAGAAAAATATTTATATTTTTATTTCGTTCGGAAATTAATTTCCCACAAATTAAATTGGATTTAATTTGATAAGATATAATTATGGTAGTTTTATTCTTAGGGGAATTAATTTAATGAAATATTTTCTCATTCGGAACAAGTTAAAATTAACGGTTGTTTGAATTAATTGGATTAATTCGTTTGGATGGATTAATTTATATTGATTGGATCAATATTTAGATTAATTATGAATGCCATTTATTTAATATGTTTGATGCATTATTTTTTAATGACGTATGTGGTGCTTTGGAAGCATCATATGATGGATATCAGTATTTCATTACGTTTACAGATGATCATACAAGGTATGGTTATGTATACTTAATGAAAAATAAATCCGAGGCCTTTGAAATTCCAGGAATTTAAGGCCCTAATCGAAAAACAAACTCGTAATCATATCAAAGCACTTCGGTCGGACCGAGGTGGCAAGTATATGAGTGCGTAGTTTGACGAGTTCCTAAAGGAACATGGAATAGTATCACAACTTACACCTCCAGGTACTCCTCAGTTAAATGGCATGTCAGAAAGAAGGAACCGGACCTTGTTAAACATGGTCCGTTCTATGCTGGACTATATTGACTTACCGATTTACCTGTGGGGGTATGCACTCCTGACTGCTGCTTATATCTTGAACATATGTCCTTCCAAATCCATTCCTAAAACTCCACATGAGATGTGGGAGGGCCGGAAACCAAGTCTTAATCACATTAGGATTTGGGGATGTCCCACCTATGTCAAGAAGACTAAGGTGGAAAAGTTGCAAGCGAGGTTCGTAAAGGGACGTTTCATTGGATTCCCATCTGGGAGAATGGGTTATCTATTCTACATGCCCGAAGATTGAAAGACCGTTGTTGCTTTGCAAGCACACTTCCTGGAAGATGAGTTCATTCAGGAAAGCGGAGCAGGTAGAAGTATTTCTTTGGAAGAATACAATGAAACTCCTCAGGAGACACATGTGCAAGAAATTAGAACCGAACCTTATGAAACACAAGTTGAACCACCTCGTAGGTCTAGTAGGGTGTCTCATTTACCTGAGAGGTATAGCCTTGTGCACTTGGAGGAGCTGGGTCTCCATGAGGTTCAAAGTAATAGCCAAGAAACAGACCCAACGACATATGACCAAGCAATGGTGGATGTAGACTCCGCGAAATGGCGTGAAGCTATGGAAGTGAGATAGACTCGATGCATGTCAATTAGGTCTGGACTCTAGTAGATTGCTCCGAGGGCATAGTGCCTGTTGGGAACAAGTGGATCTATAAGAGAGAGACTGATGGTGATGGCAAGGTTGACGCTGTAATATCCACAATTTTGGATTTCGGTAATTTTTTTTTTCGGTGGGAGTCCATTTCGACGACTTTCTTGGGACCGTTTCATCATTCTAAGAATGATTAATTCTGCACTTTTTGTGATCCGAGTTCGTTTCGATATTTTTTTGTTGAGTTCCGTCTTTCTTAACGACTTTTCCGCACTCGAGTTCGATTCTTGTGAATCTCGTTTGAAATTACTGTTTTGAGTTTCCCGTAAGTCCGTTTAACTTTGTTAGATGTGTTGTGAACTTCGGTTTGGTTATTCGATTACGTATCGTGATTTTCGGAAGTTTTGGGCCGTTTTCGTAATTTCCCAAAGTTTGGGGTAATTACTTCCGTTGTCGAATTCCGACACTTCGGGTGGTCGGAATCGTGTGTTCTCTTAGCTATTAGATTCGTCTTTGCGAGTACTTCGTAACCGTATCTTTGATTCATATTCAGGTTCGGGTTTCGGGGTCGTTCGGATCGTCGTTGTGGTTCTTCATTTTGCACCTGGAGGTTGCTGTCTGGACCTATGCGAAACAACGCTGAAAACGGCGCTGCCGAGCGCCGTGTCTTGCGCCGGGTCGGCCAGGACCAGCAAGTCTGCCGAGACACGGCTGAGAACCCGCGCAAGATTTGCGCCGGGTGATGCGCCGTGTCGGATACGGCCGAGACACACGCGCAGGCGTCTGACGCCGGGTGTTACGCCATGTCGGTCAGGTCGCGCACTGACCCGCAACACGGCGGTAAACACGGCGCTGGTATGGGCCGTTTGCTGCGCCGTGTTCGGCAGGGGTATAAATATGGCAGAGCAGTCGGGTTTCACTCATTTTTTCTCATTTCTTTCTTCCTGTCCACGACTGGAATTCTGGAGGAGTCGAAGACAGGTTGTTCAACTACCAACCCATGAAATTCCTGAGTCCATAACATCGATTAATCCTTCCATAACTTGCTCTGATCGACCGAATCAGGGTAAGTTTTCTTAAAATCTAGTTTTGGGGATTTTGTTCGTTTTGTCCGTTTAATCCATTTTAACTCCGAATAGTGATGGATTGATGATTGTCAAGCTATATTATCTCGAATTCCTTGTTATTCCACGGTTGGATTGCCACGAATTTGTCGTTTTATTGAGTATCTTATCGAAGCCTTGAAGGTGTTCGATAAAATGTCACAAAGAGAATTCGAGCGTTCTACGATTATTCTTCCTCGTTCGTTCATTAATTTATTGATGGTATGATGTTAGGGTCAGATTCTTTGTGAAGAACTCGAGTCGGAACCCTTCTGTTCGTTGTCTTCTTCGTGGTACAAGCTTCCCGGTCAAACCGTGTTCTTCGGGGTACTCGGTAACGGTTATTAGGGCAAGTATCTTATTATACGACTTGTATCTTGCGACTAGTAATCACGTATGAGATTTATAATGATTTTGCTTGCCTTCGTAAATATGTTCCATTTGAATTGGTTGTGTATTCCGCAATTTGAAGGCTTTGTGATAATAGTGTTATATTGGAATACGTGTTAGGTGTTGTGCCATTTGTGCAGGATTGCGACGTACATATGGGATGGTTGTACACTTGGTTGTGTAATGTATTGTGTACCGAACGTGTGTTATGTTGGTTGTGTGTCGTTGATTGATGATAGTTGTTGCGAGTGTTGAGATTGTGTTATGTGCGTGTGATGTACGATTTTGTGGTGATCAACGTGATTGATTAATTGTGCTCATTGTTGTATGTAATGTGAATGTGAATGTGAATATGTGTGTAGGGCTGCAAACGAACCGAGCCGAGCCGAGCTTTGATCGAACCGAGCCGAGTTTTAAATTTTTTTTCTGACGAGCCGAGCCGAGCCGAGCTTTCTTACCGAACAAAAATCGTGTTCGAGCTCGAGCTCGTTAATAAATCGAGCCGCACACGAGCTGTTCGCGAACAACTCGAGCCGAGTCGAGCTCGAGCCGAAATCATGAATAATTATATATTTTTAAATTATTTAAATAATATATTTGAATTATATAAAATAAATATTTTAAAATAATCATTAAAAATTATATATTTTCAAATATATATATGTAAAAATTAATATTTTAATATATGAAAATTATTTAAAAAATTATTAATCTATAATATAATATATAAATATTATAAAAAATAATTTAAAAATATATTTATTAATCGAGCTTAACGAGCCGAACCGAGCCGAACCGAGCTCGAGTCGATCTCGAGCCGAGCTCGAGTCGATCTCGAGCCGAGCTCGAGCCGCACATGCCCATGCTCGGCTCGAGCTCGTTTTCTTAACGCACATATTTTCGAGCTCGAGCTCGAACTCGAGTTCTTAACGAACCGAGCCGAACCGAGCCCTTAACAACTAGAGCCGAGCTTTGTTCGCGAACAGCTCGGTTCGTTTACAGCCCTATATGTGTGTTGGATCGACGGGACCTACGAGGATTCATGGCAGTGGACTACAGGGTCAGAACTTAGTGAGGTACTGAGGTCCAATCGTGCTCGTCTGGCGAGGCCTACGATAACGCATGGCAGTGGACCATGAGTTTCAAACACAGTACGTCCAACCGGGTGAGCTCGACGGGGCTTACGGTGACACGTGGCAGTGGACTATTGTGTCAGGACTGTGTGTGTGATAGTTGTGACTGATATAGTCCGTGTGGGTTGTTGAGCCTACGGAGACACGTGACAGTGGATCATGGTGTCGGAATTGGTTATGTCTGGTTAATAGTCCGTGCGGGTTGTTGAACCTACGGAGACACGTGACAGTGGATCACGGTGTCGGAATTGATTATGTTTGTTTAATTGTACGTGGTGTAGTCCGTGCGGGTTGTTAAACCTATGGAGACACGTGACAGTGGATCACGGTGTCATGAGCATGATTATTTTCAAATCAAAGTTTTGAAAGGAAAAGTTTTATGAAAATGAATGTTAGACCGAGTCATAGGCTTGAGTAAATGTTTCCCGTATTGTAAACTGTTGAGTTATGAAACAAGATTTGGGTTAAGGCCCTAAAGTTTTTCGAAAGGTTTTGTGAATCAGGACTTGAGGTCTTAAAGGTTTTGAAATTCTAAAAATTCCCGAGATGATAATCTTATTTTCGAATGCTTCATAGCTTATCTTCCCTTGTGAAAACCTCCCGGGAATATTTTGATACTTGATTATTATATTTGATTCACGATTATTATTTGCTTGTTACATTTCGTATGATTGGATACTTGCACTAGTAAAACAGTGGAGTTTTACTAACCCCCGAGTAATCGGGGGGTGGATGTCTGTTTTGCGTCCAGGTACATGCAGGTTTGGGGGAGCAGTCACAGGATCAGCACAAGTGGATGACGAGCTGCGATACTAATCAAGAGTCGAGAGTTGTTTAGATTTTTGTTGTGTTGTCAGAGTTGATTTCAGTCTTCCGCTGTATTGTACTTCGACCCCTGTGTGGGTAATGTTGTTTTAGTCGGATCTGTTGAAGGAGTTGTGTGACCTCATCGGTCTGTGTATTCATGTGTAAGTGACCTTAACGGTCTGTATTATTATATTGTTTGACCCTGGACGGGCGAGCATTTGGTTGTTTATGGATGTTTAGCCTGGTAAATCCTTGTGGAAAGGGTCTACGTTGTGTAATATTCCCATACGGTTTTGGGGGTGTTACATTTATGGTATCGGAGTTTTGGTTGTGGAAACCTAGGTTGTTGGGTCGAGTCAAGTCGTGATTTGTCGAGTAATGTGTTGTCTTGTCGTTCGAGTCGACAGGTGACAAGTTGAGTTGTGCGTAGTCACAACGTGTCGGTTATGTTGTCGGACGAGATTAGTATCGTGGGCGAACGTCACCTTCGTGCGACCTGTGGATGTAAGTCTCCCTTCTTTGTGTTTGTTCCTCGTCTGATGCGAGTTACATGTATGATTATGAGTTAATTGACGGAATCCTCTTATGGATTTTGATTTCGTGATATGTGGTTATTTGACTCTCATATTTCGTTCATATGAGGAGTAGTGTTGCTGGATTGTGCATGTTGGACTGTATTTCTTTTATCCGATGCGTGAGTCCTTTTGTAATGGCTTTCGGTATTTTACCGACTGAGTTTTATTTCGAAAACTGATTCCCATAACCGAGTTTTTGGCATTGTGGCCTTGATCGTTTTGGCGAAATTCTTATGACGGTATTTAGTATTTTGTAAATGGCTTTTGTGAGTTTTTGAAATAATACCGTCATCGGCCTTTTTGGCGTTTTTGTAAATGGTTTTTAGCCTGGTGGGTTCCGACGCGGAACCCACGGCGCTATAATGTTCCGTGTAATTACCTGAAATTTTTGGGCATTCCAGCCCATTGAATTATCTTTGAAAACCTTGAGTATCTTAGAAAATAAATTTCGAGACGTACTTTTAAAATGAATTATTTACTCGTGGTACATCCAAGGTGCCACAATATGTTTTAAAATTCTTCTACCTCGAGGATTAAAATGTTTTGAGATATTTTCAATATTTTAGAAACACTTTTACTTAGACCCGAGGGTCAAATATTTCTGAAAGTTTTTCACTAAAAGAAAAGTGTCCTCATTTTTGTTCAAACGCAAGGTGGTTTTCAAAGTCTCGACAATGATGTTTGTTCGACTTTTTGTAAAGTGATACTCAAGATCAACTGGGGTTTCCAAACTATTTTCAAAAGGCGGTTTTCATTTTTTAAAACCCATAATTTCCTGCTTGTGGTCGGAGAAGGTGTGTATGATGTTGGTATTGTTGTTAGGATGTTAGCCCTCCGAATTGTGATTGAATTGGTGGCGTGAGCGTTGAGTCGTTGCCACACATTTGTTACGTTAGCCCTCTGTGAGAGGTGTGATGTCGATCTTTAATGTTGTCGTTTCTTGGTGATTTGCGTGCTATCGCACCTGTGCGAGCTGTTAGAGCTTGGGTTTATATGATTTTGTACATTTGTGATTTTAGTATGTGTTGATATGTTATGCCAAATTGGCATCTCTAGTTTGTTGCCTTGTGATGTTACGTCCCATTGTATCTAACATTTATATATTCAGTATGCCGAGCTGAGGTGTTTCAACCGTGGTGTGCCGGGGGCATGCACGTACCAATTGTCCTTCTCGTCAGTAACGCATTTCAAGTGTAGACCCAAGAGACCCAAGATCCAGTTTTGCGAGTTGGGTTCCGAGTCTTTCGGGGCACGAACTTCAGTACACATATCAGGATCGGCTCTAGGAGGCCCATGGGAAATGTTTCCGTCGACTGCTTTTGTGTTGTTGCCTTGTTTCCGTTATTGTGAGTTGTGGGGACGACCTTCTTTTTATAAGAGATCGAATGTAATACCCGTATTGTTTTTGGACTTCTGCATTTCATCTTTCTCAGGTCTATCGACTCGCTCGTGTTCGTTGATACTTTTTGAACTTGTTCTGTATTTCAGTTTCATCGTTCGAACGAGCTGTGATCTTGTTTTGGGTCGATCTGGTTATCGCTGTGACTTTTCCGAGTTCGGTTCGATTCTTGTGAACCTTGTTCGGAAGTAACATCTTTTGGTTCTACTAGTTCTTTTATTCGAAGTGGATCGGATTTTGAAATTCTGTATTTTCGACTCTATCGACTCGTTTATGTTCGTTGACATCTTCTGAGCTTGTCCTGCCCCTTGCTTTTGTTGATCGAACGAGTGTGGTATTGTTTCAGAATAACTCGTTTGTCGTTGTGACTTTTCAATTGCTATTCCCTTTCTTGTGGATCTTATGTGAATGCACATCTTGTTGTTTTCACTGGATCATATATTGTCTCGAGTCAAGATGTGAACCTTGGAGTTGTTGTTTGAATTTTATTGTTCTTCGTGATTCGAACATGACTGTTCGATTTTCGTTGTCTCGATCGTTGTGGTTCAATCGTTTGATTGTTCGGTTTTTGTTGACCTCGTTTCGTGATTGTTGAACATTCACACTCCTTCGTAATTCCCTTAAGTTCGGCAAATTAGTCTCGTTTTCGATCTTCCAACCCTTGGGTGGTGGAATTCCATATTTGTTCATCGATTGGCTCGCGTTTTGCTTGATGTACCGTTGGGTTGGTCAATCGTATTGATTTTAGTTTGTGGTGTTTTGTGATTGTTCAGATAATCGATTTGATTGTATTACCTGTTTGATGACACTTGTCACTTGTTGGTTTTATTATGTCTCTACTGGTGGCGTTGTGTTGGTCGTCGTGGAGCGTGTTTTCACGCCGTATACTCCTTTGCGTTGCTTGTAACGTTTCGCCGTTGGGCGCGATTTTTTTTCGGTTCTTGTGTATCTCGTTGAGTTTTCCTGGCGGGATATTGTTTCTCCCTGCTTGATTTAAGTTTCGGGACGAAACTTCTTTTAAGGAGGGTAGAATGTAATATCCGCAATTTCGGATTTCGGTAATTTTCTTTTTCGGCGGGAGTCCGTTTCGACAACTCGCTTGGGACCGTTTCATCATTTTGAGAATGATTAATTTTGCACTTTTTCTCATCCGAGTTCGTTTCGATATTGTTTTGTTGAGTTCCGTGTTTCTTAACGACTTTTCCGCACTCGAGTTCGATTCGTGTGAATCTCGTTCGAAATTACTGTTTCGAGTTTCCCGTAAGTTCGTTTAACTTTGTTAGACGTGTTGTGAACTTCGGTTTGGTTATTCGATCACGTATCGTGATTTTCGGACGTTTTGGGCCATTTTCGTAATTTCTCAAAGTTTGGGGTAATTACTTCTGTTGTCGAATTCCGACACTTCGGGTGGTCGGAATCGTGTGTTCTCTTAGGTCTTAGTACTTCGTAACCGTATCTTCGATTCATATTCAGGTTCGGGTTTTGGGGTCGTTCGGATCGTCGTTGTGGTTCTTCATTTTGCACAGAGGTTCTTGGCCGGACTGTGCGGCTTGGCCAGAATCTGGCGCCGAGCGCCGTGTCTTGCGCCGGGTCGGCCAGGACCAGCAAGTCTGCCGAGACACGGCCGAGAACCCGCGCAAGATTTGCGCCGGGTGATGCGCCGTGTCGGATACGGCCGAGACACACGCGTAGGCGTCTTGCGCCGGGTGTTACGCCATGTCGGTCAGGTCGCGCACTGACCCACAACACGGAGGTAAACACGGCGCTGGTCTAGGCCGTTTGCTACGCCGTGTTCGGCAGGGGTATAAATATGGCAGAGCAGTCGGGTTTCACTCATTTTTTCTCATTTCTTTCTTCCTGTCCACGGCTGGAATCCTGGAGGAGTCGAAGACATGTTGTTCAACTACCAATCCATGAAATTCCTGAGTCCATAACATCGATTAATCCTTCCATAACTTTCTCCGATCGACCGAATCAGGGTAAATATTCTTAAAATCTAGTTTTGGGGATTTTGTTCGATTTATCCGTTTAATCCGTTTTAACTCCGAATAGTGATGGATTGATGATTGTTAAGCTATATTATCTCAAATTCCTTGTTATTCCACGATTGGATTGCCACGGATTTGTCGTTTTATTGAGTATCTTATCGACGCCTTGAAGGTGTTCGATAAAATGTCACAAAGAGAATCCGAGCGTTCTACGATTATTCTTCCTTGTTCGTTCATTAATTTATTGATGGTATGATGTTAGGGTCAGATTCTTTGTGAAGAACTCGAGTCGTAACCCATCCGTTCATTGTCTTCTTCGTGGTACAAGCTTCCCGGTCGAACCGTGTTCTTCGGGGTATTCGGTAACGGTTATTAAGGCAAGTATCTTATTATACGACTTGTATCTTGCGACTAGTAATCACGTATGAGATTTATGATGATTTTGCTTGCCTTCGTAAATATGTTCCGTTTGAATTGGTTGTGTATTCCGCAATTTGAAGGCTTTCTGATAATAGTGTTATATTGGTATACGTGTTAGGTGTTGTGCCATTTGTGCAGGATTGCGACGTACATATGGGATGGTTGTACACTTGGTTGTGCAATGTATTGTGTACCGAACGTGTGTTATGTTGGTTGTGTGTCGTTGATTGATGATAGTTCTTGCGAGTGTTGAGATTGTGTTATGTGCGTGTGATGTACGATTTTGTGGTGATCAACGTGATTGATTAATTGTGCTCATTGTTGTATGTAATGTGAATGTGAATGTGAATATGTGTGTGACCGCTAAGTTCACTCGTGTTGGTTCGACGGGACCTACGAGAATTCGTGGCAGTGGACTATGGGGTCAGAACTTAGTGAGGTACTGAGGTCCAATCGTGCTGGTATGACGAGGCCTACGATAACGCATGGCAGTGGACCATGAGTTTCAGACACAATACGTCCAACCGGGTGAGCTCGACGGGGCTTACGGTGACACGTGGCAGTGGACTACAGTGTCAGGACTCTGTGTGTGATTGTTTTGATTGATATAGTTCGTGTGGGTTGTTGAGCCTACAGAGACACGTGACAGTGGATCACGGTGTCGGAATTGGTTATGTCTGTTAATAGTCCGTGCAGGTTGTTGAACCTACGGAGACATGTGACAGTGGATCACAGTGTCGGAATTGATTATGTTTGTTTAATTGTGCGTGGTGTAGTCCGTGCTGGTTGTTAAACCTACGGAGACACGTGACAGTGGATCACGGTGTCATGAGCATGATTATTTTCAAATCAAAGTGTTGAAAGGAAAGGTTTTATGAAAATAAATGTTGGACCAACTCCTAAGCTTGAGTAAATGTTTCCCGTATTGTAAACTGTTGAGTTATGAAACAAGATTTGGGTTAAGACCCTAAAGTTTTTCGAAAGGTTTTGTGAATCAGGACTTGAGGTCTTAAAGGTTTTGAAATTCTAAAAATTCCCGAGATGATAATCTTATTTTCGAATGCTTCATAGCTTATCTTCCCTTGTGAAAACCTCCCGTGAATATTTTGATACTTGATTATTATATTTGATTCACGATTATTATTTGCTTGTTACATTTCGTATGATTGGATACCTGCACTAGTAAAACAGTGGAGTTTTACTAACCCCCGAGTAATCGGGGGTGGATGTCTGTTTTGCGTCCAGGTACATGCAGGTTCGGGGGAACAGTCACAGGATCGGCACAAGTGGATGACGAGTTGCGGTACTAATCAAGAGTCGAGAGTTGTTTAGATTTTTGTTGTGTTGTCAGAGTTGATTTCAGTCTTCCGCTGTATTGTACTTCAACCCCTGTGTGGGTAATGTTGTTTTAGTCGGTTCTATTGATGGAGTTCTGTGACCTCATCGATCTGTGTATTCATGTGTAAGTGACCTTAACGGTCTGTATTATTATATTGTGTGACCCTGGCCGGGCAAGCATTTGGTTGTTTATGGATGTTTAACCTGGTAGATACTTGTGGAAAGGGTCTACGGTGTGTAATATTCCCATACGGTTTTGGGGGTGTTACATTTATGGTATCGGAGCTTTGGTTGCGGAAACCTAGGCTGTTGGGTCGAGTCAAGTCGTGATTTGTCGAGTAATGTGTTGTCTTGTCGTTCGAGTCGTCAGGTGACAAGTTGAGTTGTGCGTAGTCACAACGTGTCGGTTTTGTTGTCGGACGAGATTAGTATCGTGGGCGAACGCCACCTTCGTGCGACCTGTGGATGTAAGTCTCCCTTCTTTGTGTTTGTGCCTCGTCTGATGCGAGTTACATGTATGATTATGAGTTAATTGATGGAATCCTCTTATGGATTTTGATTTCGTGATATGTGGTTATTTGACTCTCATATTTCGTTCATATGAGGAGTAGTGTTGCTGGATTATGCATGTTGGACTGTATTTCTTTTATCCGCTGCGTGAGTCCTTTTGTAATGGCTTTCGGTATTTTACCGACTGAGTTTTATTTCGAAAACCGATTCCCTTAACCGCGTTTTTGGCATTGTGGCCTTGATCGTTTTGGCGAAATTCTTATGACGGTATTTAGTATTTTGTAAATGGCTTTTGTGAGTTTTTGAAATAATACCGTCATCGGCCTTTTTGGTGTTTTTGTAAATGGTTTTTAGCCTGGTGGGTTCCGGCACGGGACCCACGGCGCTATAATGTTCCGTGTAATTACCTGAAATTTTTGGGCATTCTAGCCCATTGAATTATCTTTGAAAACCTTGAGTATCTTAGAAAATAAATTTCGAGACGTACTTTTAAAATGAATTATTTACTCGTGGTACATCCAAGGTGCCACAATATGTTTCAAAATTCTTCTACCTCGAGGATCAAAATGTTTTGAGATATTTTCAATGTTTTAGAAACACTTTTACTTAGACCCGAGGGTCGAATATTTCTGAAAGTTTTTCACTAAAAGAAAAGTGTCCTCATTTTTGTTCAAACGCAAGGTGGTTTTCAAAGTCTCGACAATGATGTTTGTTCGACTTTTTGTAAAGTGATACTCAAGATCAACTGGTGTTTCCAAACTATTTTCAAAAGGCGGTTTTCGTTTTTTAAAACCCATAATTTCCTGCTTGTGGTCGGAGAAGGTGTGTATGATGTTGGTATTGTCGTTAGGATGTTAGCCCTCCGAATTGTGATTGAATTGGTGGCGTGAGCGTTGAGTCGTTGCCACACATTTGTTACGTTAGCCCTCTATGAGAGGTGTGATGTCGATCTTTAATGTTGTCGTTTCGTGGTGATTTGCGTGCTATCGCACCTGTGCGAGCTGTTAGAGCTTGGGTTTATATGATTTTGTACATTTGTGATTTTAGTATGTGTTGATATGTTATGCCAAATTGGCATCTCCGGTTTGTTGCCTTGTGATGTTACGTCCCATTGTATCTAACATTTATATATTCGGTATGCCGAGACGAGGTGTTTCAACCGTGGTGTGCCGGGGGCATGCACGTACCAATTGTCTTTCTCGTCAGTAACGCATTTCAAGTGTAGACCCAATAGACCCAAGATCCAGTATTGCGAGTTGGGTTCCGAGTCTTTCGGGGCACGAACTTCAGTACAGATATCAGGATCGGTTCTAAGAGGCCCATGGGAAATGTTTACGTCGACTGCTTTTGTGTTGTTGCCTTGTTTCCATTATTGTGAGTTGCGGGGACGACCTTCTTTTTATAAGAGATCGAATGTAATACCCGTATTGTTTTTGGACTTCTGCATTTCATCTTTCTCAGGTCTATCGACTCGCTCGTGTTCGTTGATACTTTTTGAACTTGTTCTGTATTTCAGTTTCATCGTTCGAACGAGCTGTGATCTTGTTTTGGGTCGATCTGGTTATCGCTGTGACTTTTCCGAGTTCGGTTCGATTCTATGAACCTTGTTCGGAAGTAACATCTTTTGGTTCTACTAGTTCTTTTATTCGAAGTGGATCGGATTTTGAAATTCTGTATTTTCGACTCTATCGACTCGTTTATGTTCGTTGACATCTTCTGAGCTTGTCCTGCCCCTTGCTTTTGTTGATCGAACGAGTGTGGTATTGTTTCGGAATAACTCGTTTGTCGTTGTGACTTTTCAATTGCTATTCCCTTTCTTGTGGATCTTATGTGAATGCACATCTTGTTGTTTTCACCGGATCATATATTGTCTCGAGTCGAGATGTGAACCTTGGAGTTGTTGTTTGAATTTTATTGTTCTTCGTGATTCGAACATGACTGTTCAATTTTCGTTGTCTCGATCGTTGTGGTTCAATCGTTTGATTGTTCGGTTTTTGTTGACCTCGTTTCGTGATTTTTGAACATTCAGACTCCTTCGTAATTCCCTTAAGTTCGGCAAATTAGTCTCGTTTTCGATCTTCCAACCCTTGGGTGGTGGAATTCCATATTTGTTCATCGATTGGCTCGCGTTTTGCTTGATGTACCGTTGGGTTGGTCAATCGTATTGATTTTTGTTTGTGGTGTTTTGTGATTGTTCAGATAATCGATTTGATTGTATTACCTGTTTGATGACACTTGTCACTTGTTGGTTTTATTATGTCTCTACTGGTGGTGTTGTGTTGGTCGTCGTGGAGCGTGTTTTCACGCCGTATACTCCTTTGCGTTGCTTGTAACGTTTCGCCGTTGGGCGCGATTTTTTTTCGGTTCTTGTGTATCTCGTTGAGTTTTCCTGGAGGGATATTGTTTCTCCTTGCTTGATTTAAGTTTCGGGACGAAACTTCTTTTAAGGAGGGTAGAATGTAATATCCGCAATTTCGAATTTCGGTAATTTTATTTTTTCGGCGGGAGTCCGTTTCGACGACTCGCTTGGGACCGTTTCATCATTTTGAGAATGATTAATTCTGCACTTTTTGTCATCCGAGTTCGTTTCGATATTGTTTTGTTGAGTTCCGTGTTTCTTAACGACTTTTCCGCACTCGAGTTCGATTCTTGTGAATCTCATTCGAAATTACTGTTTCGAGTTTCCCGTAAGTCCGTTTAACTTTGTTAGACGTGTTGTGAACTTCGGTTTGGTTATTCGATCACGTATCGTGATTTTCGGACGTTTTGGGCCGTTTTCATAATTTCCCAAAGTTTGGGGTAATTATTTCCGTTGTCGAATTCCGACACTTCGGGTGGTCGGAATCGTGTGTTCTCTTAGCTCTTAGATTCATATTTGCGAGTACTTCGTAACCGTATCGTCGATTCATATTCAGGTTCGGGTTTCGGGGTCATTCGGATCGTCGTTGTGGTTCTTCATTTTGCACCTGGAGGTTTCTGGCCGGACCTGTGCGAAACGACGCTAAAAACGGCGCTGCCGAGCGCCGTATCTTGCGCCGGGTCGGCCAGGACCAGCAAGTCTGCCGAGACACGGCCGAGAACCCGCGCAAGATTTGCGCCGGGTGATGCGCCGTGTCGGATACGGCCGAGACACACGCGCAAGCATCTTGCGTCGGGTGTTACGCCGTGTCGGTCAGGTCGCGCACTGACCCGCAACACGGCGGTAAACACGGCGCTGGTCTAGGCCGTTTGCTGCGCCGTGTTCGGCAGGGGTATAAATATGGCAGAGCAGTCGGGTTTCACTCATTTTTTCCCATTTCTTTCTTCCTGTCCACGGCTGGAATCCTCGAGGAGTCGAAGACATGTTGTTCAACTACCAATCCATGAAATTCCTGAGTCCATAACATCGATTAATCCTTCCATAACTTTCTCCGATCGACCAAATCAGGGTAAATTTTCTTAAAATCTAGTTTTGGGGATTTTGTTCGATTTGTCCGTTTAATCCGTTTTAACTCCGAATAGTGATGGATTGATGATTGTTAAGCTATATTATCTCAAATTCCTTGTTATTCCACGGTTGGATTGCCACGGATTTGTCGTTTTATTGAGTATCTTATCGACGCCTTGAAGGTGTTCGATAAAATGTCACAAAGAGAATCCGAGCGTTCTACGATTATTCTTCCTCGTTCGTTCGTTAATTTATTGATGGTATGATGTTAGGGTCAGATTCTTTGTGAAGAACTCGAGTCGTAACCCTTACGTTCATTGTCTTCTTTGTGGTACAAGCTTCCCGGTCGAACCGTGTTCTTCGGGGTATTCGGTAACGGTTATTAAGGCAAGTATCTTATTATACGACTTGTATCTTGCGACTAGTAATCACGTATGAGATTTATGATGATTTTGCTTGCCTTCGTAAATATGTTCCGTTTCAATTGGTTGTGTATTCCGCAATTTGAAGGCTTTCTGATAATAGTGTTATATTGGTATACGTGTTAGGTGTTGTGCCATTTGTGCAGGATTGCGACGTACATATGGGATGGTTATACACTTGGTTGTGCAATGTATTGTGTACCGAACGTGTGTTATGTTGGTTGTGTGTCGTTGATTGATGATAGTTGTTGCGAGTGTTGAGATTGTGTTATGTGCGTGTGATGTACGATTTTGTGGTGATCAACGTGATTGATTAATTGTGCTCATTGATGTATGTAATGTGAATGTGAATGTGAATATGTGTGTGACCGCTAAGTTCACTCGTGTTGGTTCGACGGGACCTACGAGGATTCGTGGCAGTGGACTACGGGGTCAGAACTTAGTGAGGTACTGAGGTCCAATCGTGCTAGTCTGACGAGGCCTACGATAACGCATGGCAGTGGACCATGAGTTTCGGACACAGTACGTCCAACCGGGTGAGCTCGACGGGGCTTACGGTGACACGTGGCAGTGGACTACAGTGTCAGGACTGTGTGTGTGATTGATATAGTCCGTGTGGGTTGTTGAGCCTACGGAGACACGTGACAGTGGATCACGGTGTCGGAATTGGTTATGTCTGGTTAATAATCCGTGCGGGTTGTTGAACCTACGGAGACACGTGACAGTGGATCACGGTGTCGGAATTGATTATGTTTGTTTAATTGTGCGTGGTGTAGTCCGTGCGGGTTGTTAAACCTATGGAGACACGTGACAGTGGATCACGGTGTCATGACATTGATTATTTTCAAATCAAAGTTTTGAAAGGAAAAGTTTTATGAAAATGAATGTTGGACCGAGTCCTAAGCTTGAGTAAATGTTTCCCGTATTGTAAACTGTTGAGTTATGAAACAAGATTTGGGTTAAAGCCCTAAAGTTTTTCGAAAGGTTTTGTGAATCAGGACTTGAGGTCTTAAAAGTTTTGAAATTCTAAAAATTCCCGAGATGATAATCTTATTTTCGAATGCTTCATAGCTTATCTTCCCTTGTGAAAACCTCCCGGGAATATTTTGATACTTGATTATTATATTTGATTCACGAGTATTATTTGCTTGTTACATTTCATATGATTGGATACTTGCACTAGTAAAACAGTGGAGTTTTACTAACCCCCGAGTAATCGGGGGGTGGATGTCTGTTTTGCGTCCAGGTACATGCAGGTTCGGGGGAGTAGTCACAGGATCGGCACAAGTGGATGACGAGCTGCGATACTAATCAAGAGTCGAGAGTTGTTTAGATTTTTATTGTGTTGTCAGAGTTGATTTCAGTCTTCCACTATATTGTACTTCGAACCCTGTGTGGGTAATGTTGTTTTAGTCGGTTCTGTTGACGGAGTTGTGTGACCTCATCGGTCTGTGTATTCATGTTTAAGTGACCTTAATGGTCTGTATTATTAGATTGTTTGACCCTGGCCGGGAAAGCATTTGGTTGTTTATGGATGTTTAGCCTGATAGATCCTTGTGGAAAGGGTCTACGGCGTGTAATATTCCCATACGGTTTTGGGGGTGTTACAGACGCCTATAAGGCCAGGCTTGTGGCAAAGGGTTATACCCAAAAGGAAGGGATTGATTATCACGATACCTTCACGCCCGTAGCTATGATCAAGTCTATTCGCATGATGATTGCTATAGCTGCCTACCACGATTATGAGATATGGAAAATGGATGTAAAGACGGCTTTCCTAAATGGATTCCTCGAGGAGGAAATCTATATGGAGCAGCCTAAAGGCTTTGTGTCCGAGGTCGATATTCAGAAAGTGTGCAAACTTCAGCATTCCATTTATGGACTGAAGCAAGCTTCACGTAGTTGGAACCTTCATTTTGACGAGGCAGTCAAAGAGTTTGACTTCGTGCGAAATGAAGAGGAACTTTATGTATACAAGAGGGTTAGTGGGAGCAAGATCGCATTCTTAGTACTGTATGTAGATGACATTCTACTAATAGGAAATGATGTGGGAATGCTCAGTTCTGTGAAAGCTTGGCTTTCGAGTAATTTCTCCATGAAAGACTTGGGAGAGGCAACCTATATTCTTGGTATTCGGCTCTACCGGGATAGAGCGAAGAGAATAATAGGTCTTTCTCAAGACCTCTATATAGATAAAATCTTAAAGTGATTTAAGATGGATGATTCTAAAAGAGAGTTCCTACCGATGTGACATGGAATAAAACTCTCCTCGAAGATGTGTCCTCAAAGTGAGGAACAACGAAAGGAAATGAGTAATATACCAATTGCTTCGGTCGTGGGTAGCCTTATGTATGCTATGTTGTGTACGAGAACTGACATTGCCCATGCAGTGAGCGTGGTAAGTAGGTTTCAGGCAAACCCAGGTAGGGAACATTGGACTGCCACAAAGAACGTTCTTAGGTATTTGAGAAGGACTAGAGATATGGTTCTTATGTATGGTGGTGGAGAACTGAATGTGATGGGCTTCACTGATTCAGATTTCCAAGGACAGAAATACGATTCGATGTCTACTTCTGGCTACATATTTACTCTTAATGGAGGAGCAGTATCTTAGCGCAGCGCCAAGCAAAGTCCGACTGCTGATTCCACCTGTCACGATGAGTATCAAGCAGCCTCGGAGGCTTCCAAGGAAGGGTTTTGGATTAAAAAGTTTCTGGGAGAACTTCAAGTGCTGAGCTGCTTGTGCCACTATACTGCGACAACAACGGAGCTGTAGCACAGGCCAAGGAGCTGAGGTTTCACAACAGTACCAAACACATTGAGAGGAAGTATTATCTCGTAAGAGAATTTGTTCGCAAGGGATACATTGTGCTGCATAAAGTAGACTCAGTCGACAACATCGCTGATCCACTGACCAAGCCACTTCCTCAGATTATCTTGGAGCATCATCTGGAGAACATGGGTATTAGATACCACAGCGTGTGGCATTGAGTGCAAGTGGGAGATTGTTAGGAGTATACCCTCGAATGCCACTCAGGGAATGTATGAGTGAGGACATTGTACTTGTTGTTATGTAATTAATATTCTAAAGGCAATGTATGTTTCTTTACTTACTGGTAGTTACAGACATTCCTAACTCGTAAATATATATATAGAAACTAGTCCGTGTATTTGAGAGCAAAACATTCCACTCCTTATTGAATAAGGGGGTTGGCACTGGAAAGGTTTATAGCTCAAATACTTCATCGTTCGCAAGTCGACGGAACTTGACTGGGCATTAAGTTTGTGTGAAGACTTGTATGATGTGTTTTTTGACATGGAGAGTGCTTGTCGAATACTAATGGCTAGTGGGAGCACACATTATAGGTATGCTAATTGGATTAGTATACTCGAACCGCTCACCCTCGATTCGTCACACGGATTTCACTCTGGGACAGTCAATGACGGAATCGAAAGGTTGTGATAGGTATTCGTGAACCTTCGACTTTAGGATTTGGTAGGGATGTGCTTGTGACATTAAGATTTTCATTACAGTAGTTCGACCCATAAAACCGAAAAGTGGGGGTCAACCTCAACGTGCGTCTTGACGGGCAAGTAGCAGGTCCTACTGAATACCAAGATAGAATTCTTTCTCCTGTTAGTTAACGGGTTATATGTCCTATGCGGTTATTGGCATATAAGATCATAATATTTGGACAAAGCATTGGAGCTAGTTGTATGGGATACACGAGAGCTCGATGATCTCGATTTGCATTAACTCATGCATAGCATCAAGTACAGATAGGGTTTGACATACCGTGACCCTATAACTTGATTGGGACATTTGAAAGAAGGGTTTATATGTTTACTGGTATTCACGACAGAATGGTTCTTGAATGATCCCAATCATTCGTTCTCAGTTGGGGTACAGTGTAGGCCGCCAGGCTGGCTAGCTGGTGCTACTACTCTTTGGTTCCTCCCATTGCTAACTGAGACGGACCTACCGAGTCGTGCAATTGGATTGACGACGGAATGAATTGAGCTTATTCTCTTATTAAGTATATTAGATATTAGAAATCTAATTTTGGGACAATGGATGTCTAAATAGGTTTATTAGATAAATTAATTTATGGCCTAACAAATTAAATAAATTACTGGGTAATTAATTTAATTCATGAATATATAATTATTTATTGGAGAAATTAATTATGTTATTATGTATTTGATATGATTAATTAATTGGATTAATTAATTGATATAAGTACATCGGAACAGAATTGGAGTTTATTTGTTTGGACTCACGGGAGTCCGGAATGAACTGAACTCGTCCGATTTTTTAATGATGGCCGCCCCCCTTCCACCAACCTTTCTCTTGGTCATTTGTTTCCATTTTATAATGGAGTAGAATGACTTGTAGGGAATCTCTCATGTGGATGAGTTGTAGGTGCGAGTTGAATGTGTATAAAGAATGAGAAGAAGACTTGTCTCTAATCACTTCTTTTTGGGTTGGTTTCATCCGTGAGAAAAGGGTAGAGAGAGAGAGAGAGAGAGAGAGAGAGAGAGAGAGAATAACATTTTCTCACGGTCTTCTTCTTCTTCTTCTTCATTTCTTCTTGTTTTCTTGGAGAAAATTCAAGACATAAATTGAGAGATTGTGAGTTATACACTTAGAGTGTCATAATCACATAGAAAGCTTCCATCACTTGATTCTAGCCATAATCTTAGAGGTTAATTGGGTGTTTGTTTTTCCGATCGTTTCTCCAGTACGTGGGAAGTAGAGACGCAGTATTTTCGGTATTGGATCATTCAAGAGCTTGGAGCGGATTGGATTCGTGGAAAGCATTTAAAGCTTGGGGAATCGCTCAAGAGAAGATCACCATTTAATCAACGGACTACGAGGGTATGTTTCTCGTATCCTCTTGTGCTTCATTTTATATTCGTATATACGTAGCTCGATCGATCGTCGTAGGGATTCGGATCGAATTAATTTTTGTTTTACTACTTCCGTTGGGCCTTCGATTTAGGCACCGAATCCCAACAGTATAAGTGTTATTTTGAAATAATACATTATTCACTATTGTTATAAATACAACTTTTTCTTTGTTGTAAATTCTCTTATCTATGCGAAGGACGTACAATCGCGATTTAGTTTCACTAGATCCCGATATTGAAGCCACATTCAGAAGAAGGCGAAGAGAACAAAAAACAAGCATTATTTCTTCACCATCAATGGTGGACGAACCAAACCCAATTCTTCTCCAAAGAAATGATAACGAAAGAATTCCTCCGGTAGGGGGAATACCCAATGATCAAGACATTCAACATCCACAACATCATGTTGTATCGGAAATAGATGAAGACAACATGCTCTTTGGGGAATTCATGAACCCCCCATCTTTGAGCGTGCAATAAAGTGTGATCTATCCACCATTTGGAGTGGACAATTTTCAAATTCGCCCAGATGTCATCAATCTCTTCTCCAACAACAACTCATTCTATGGAAGAACCGACGAGAATCCATATCTCCACATTAACCGTTTTATAGAGATTTGTGGAAATTTCAAATATCCACGTGTAAATGACGAGGCGCTAAAAATGAGACTTTTTGTGCACACTTGAAGGATAGAGCAAGAGAGTGGCTAGATACTTTGACACCACGAAGCATAACAAATTGGCCCGAATTTGTTCAGAAATTCACCACTAAATATTTTCCACCAATTAAAGTGGCAAAACTCAAATACGAAATCTCTACATTTGGTCAACAAGATTCGGAGTCATTTCACGAAGCATCGGAGAGATACAAAGATATGCTATGAAAATGTCCTAACCATGGTTTCAATTTGGGAGCATAGGTCAATTACTTCTATTCAGGACTCTTACCTACATGCCAAGCTAATGTCGATTCATCATCAAATTGCTCACTTGGCAACAAAACTATGGGAGAGGCTTATAATCTTTTTGAGGTTATAAGTGAACAAAATTGCAAGATGTCCAGACAGAAATATCCAAAATAAACCAAATAGTGTTTTTGAAGTGGATTCTTATTCACTTATGTTGGAAAAAATTGAAGCTTTATCAAAGAAAGTCGAGGACATGTATTTTTCAACTCCTCAATCTGTGAAGACGGTGCAAACTCCACAAGTTTTAGCTCTTTCATGTGAAATTTGTGGAGAAACTCACAACAGCACTTTGTGTCCCTTAGTCCAATAGGAGCAGTCATTCCCGCCACCAGAACAAGTGGCCTATGTTCAGAATTTCCAAAGGCAAACATACAATCCTTACGGGCCTACATACAATCCAGGGTACAAAAATCATCCAAATTTTTCTTATGCAAACAACAATAATGTGTTGAATCCAACTCATCAAGACAAGATGCCCGGGTGGGAAGAAGCAATCACGAAGCTAGCCGAACAACAACTGAAGTATCAATAACGCAATGATGCTTCAATTAAAAATCTGGAAACACAAGTTGGCCAAATGGCCAAAATACTTTCAGAAAGATCCCACGGCATGTTACCTAGCAATACCGAGGTAAATCTGAGGGAGAGTGTCCAGGCTATCACAACAACAAGTGGAGTGCAGTTGCCCGAGATTGCTGTGGAAAACCATATGAAAAAACAAAATAATAAACAAAGTCGAGAAACAAAAAAGAATCTGAATTAGGACCTTCATCTAAAAAAGGTCCAGTTGCTGCCAAATCTTATGTTCTACCTATCCCTTTTCCTCAACGGTTGAAGAATCACAAGCTCGATGCGCAATTCGGCAAATTTTTGGAAATTTTTAAAAAGCTACACATCAACATACCTTTTGCCGATGCTCTAGCACAAATGCCAAGCTATGCCAAATTTATGAAAGATATTCTTTCTAACAAACGAAGGCTTGAAGAATATGAAACTGTCATGCTAACAGAGGAATGTAGCGCAATACTACAAAAGAAGTTGCCGCCCAAGCTAAAAGATCCGGGAACTTTTACAATCCCGTGTATAATTGGTGAAGTGAATATTGACAAAGCTCTTTGTGATTTAGGGGAAAGTATCAATTTGATGCCCCTGTCAATTTTTAACAAACTAAACTTGGGAGAAGCAACAGCAACAAAAGTTTCACTGTAATTAGCCGATCGGTCAATCAAATATCCACATGGGATAATAGATGATGTGCTAATCAAGGTTGATAAATTTATATTTCCAGCAGATTTTATCATCCTTGACATGGAGGAAGATCAGGATATTCCTATTATCTTGGGACGACCATTTCTTGCAACCGGACATGCTCAAACTTTGAACCATCATCCACAGATGATTATTTTCTAAAAATTGATGCAATTGATGCCAGAATATGAACAACGTCTTGGAAATCTGACGTTAAAAGACCCAGTTTGCCAATTTGTAAGAAAATTAGACGGGAAGCTTCTCCTCGACTCATATAAGTCGTTTAAGCCATTTCTGAACGTAAAATCAGAGCAACATGTGAGAAAATGAAATGTGGATTCATTCCTCTCCCTTTGATAACCCATATCGGACCTATTGTTATTTTTATTTTCTGTCGTGTGTAAATATCGTGCTAAATGATGACAGCTTAAGAAGTTTCTTTTTGATCTCTTGATGCGCATCTATTCGCGATTTATGTATTGTTATTTTTATTGCTGTAATTTTTACTATTTGTTTTTAATAAAAGCATTGATGGCAGCGTAAGGCGATTCGTCGGACTTTCCTGAAGCGCATCTTAAAAATTGTGTTATACTTCCTGGTATAGTTTTTTTTATTTTTTTTCTTCTATTATTTGCCTCGTATATATTTTCTTGCAGATCCAAAAAGGCGTTAGCTCAAGTATCAACTTTCATAACAGGGAGTATTCTGTTTTTCTCCCTTGCTTTTTATTTTTTTTAAACTGAGGACAGTTTCTTTTTCAAGTTTGGGGGTGGTGTGCTTTGATTATTGTGGTGTGTTTTGATTATTTTGGTGTGTTTGGTATTCTGATGTGTTTAGCTTTGATTATTGTGGTGTGTTTTGATTATTTTTGTTATTTGGCCTTGATTTTTTTAGTATATATATATATATATATTTTGTTTATTTTGATTTGTGAGATTTCTAGATCTGGCCATAACACCAATAAATTACCCATATACAAGCTTCTAAAATCATTTTAACCGGTTAAAAAATTGTATATTCCAAAATTTTTGAGCCTTAATCTCTCTTTCCAAGCCTTGTAGTTATCATGTAAAATCGAGTCATTCGTTACCTTGAGAAAAGAAGAATCAGTCGGTTGATGAAAAATAGAACTGAAATTTACTTAATTTGAGGAGTTTTTGATTTTTCATGCTTAGCTAATAAAGGATTTTTCTGCAAAAATTCTATTCCCTAAAAAAAAGTCATTGGTGAAAGAGGCTAGTTGAAAAAAAAGAGAGAGGTGTTGAGCAACAACAACTGCCTAATTTTTGGGGTCCTAAAATATTGCGAAAAATAAAGGACTAACCATTGTTGGTGCGTAGCTGCCGTCTCACACGAGATGGAAAATGTGTTGGTGAAAAGAGCTACACGTTAGCAAATAACGATGTGAAAACTATCACCTAAAAAAAAGATGGAAAATGTGTTGGTGAAAAGAGCTACACGTTAGCAAATAACGATGTGAAAGCTATCACAAAAAAAAAGTGGAAAAATGTGTTGGTGAAAAGAGCTACATATTATCAAATAATGGTGTGAAAGCTATCACTAAAAGAAATGTAGATTATGAGCAGATTTGAATTAATTGGTGGCAGAATTTCAATACACTCAATTTCGTGAACAATCACAATATTTGATGACGCCGGTGAAATTCTTTTTCATATTGAGTCGAAAAATAAATGAGTGATCAAGAGAAACCATTAAAGGGGGTCGTGAGTGTCACGAGTGGGAAAGAAATAATCAACCTTTTGGGGGGAAACCTTGCATTTTGGAATTATAAAAATAAAACCGTATTTTAACATCAAAATCATTAGTAGATTTATTTTGGATCTTGATTCATTTCTATCGACTGTATAAAGCTGGTTGTTGTGTAAATGGCATTTTGATCTCTTTATATATATATATATATAAGTTTTTTTTCTTTATTTGTCTGTGTTTTATTAACTTATGTTGTCACGCCCTGTAACACCCCCAAATCCCATTGGGTCATTACAGCGCCGTGGACCCCACACCAGGAGATCCACCAGGCTAACACGACCAAAAATACAATTAACTGACCAAAAGGGGAATCACAATCCCTACACTGACATCCAACATAATATTCCGATATGGAATTTCAATGACTATAGTGGGCCTACATGGCCAAAATAAGATACCACAACATCCACGAGCCTTGCTCGGATAATACAAAATGACAAAGACTGAACAAAACTGGAGTACTCCAACTGTCTGACTGATATGAACACCAAAATATCTCGGACTAGTATCGCTCGAATGCCTCATCGCCACCATCATGCCCCTGTGTCTCATCTCTCTCCTCGCAAACACCTAAAACATGAAAACATGTTCCGCCCCCACGGGGTCAGTCATCCAGATAATGATTATCAAATACATGTACAACATGATATGCATCCACAGGGCAGAATGAATAGTATAGTAATGGTAATACGAGATGCTCACAAACCAAAGTAAGAATCGAGCATTCGTGGAATACTATGCCCACGGTATACGATCAATACCTGCTCAATAGGTTAGAACACAAGTGCCCAATGGCGAATCATCAATACAGAACACAACAATACATCACCCGAAGGTAAACCAAGCCAAACACTGAAATAGATACGAATCACAATGCCCGAAGGCTCCAACAGGAATACCGATACATCACAATGGCCTGACACCAACGGCCCAAGTCGTTTATCACCATAATACCACGAATGTCACTCGGAAGTCATCAATCACCACAATGGCCCGAAGCCAAACAGCCCAAGTCAGATCAATGAGGGCCGAAGCCACGGCATGAAGCCGTATCACAATGAGGGCCGAAGCCACGGCACGAAGCCGTATCACAATGAGGGCCGAAGCCACGGCACGAAGCCGTATCACAATGAGGGCCGAAGCCACGGCACGAAGCCGTATTACAATGAGGGCTGAAGCCACGGCACGAAGCCGTATCACAATGAGGGCCGAAGCCACGGCACAAAGATGTATTACACTGAGGTCATCCAATGACCGTGACCTGCTGAATTGCAGGTGCTGGGAAACGAACTGCGAAGGTTCAAGCCCCAGACTTACCCATCGAGCACTAGTCGAGACTAGCCTCCAAATCCTAATTAATCACAACAGTAACGATCCCAAGATTATCAAATTCACAAGAATAATAGCGTGCTGCCTTGAGTCGGCCAACACGACAACAATAACTCACGGATGGGCTCCGTCCATGGCGGTCCCAATTCAAATACCTCGACTGCCTTGGAATGGCCAATCGATCACAACAACTCGACGGATGGAAACTATCCTTGACAGTCCCAATTCAATACATCAATTACCTTAGAACGGTCAATCGATAACGATGACACAACGGATGGGAATTATCTTCGATAATCCCAATTTAAATACATCGATTACCTTAGAACGGTTAATCGATAACCAATGATACAATGGATGGGAATTATCTTCGATCACCCCAATTAAATACATCGATTACCTTAGAACGGTTAATTGATAACCAATGATACAACGGATGGGAATTATCTTCGATAATCCCAATTAAATACATCGATTACCTTAGAACGGTTAATCGATAACCAATGATACAACGTATGGGAATTATCTTCGATAATCCCAATTAAATACATCGATTACCTTAGAACGGTCAATCGATACACAATGATACTGATCGGATGTCCCGTCTTAAACTGACCACCGAAACAGATATAATAAACGAATATATCAAATTCCTTCAATCGGCCAATGCAACATCATAGCGACAGTTCCAATTCAATAATAACGATTCAACGATGCCTCAGAACGACATTAACGTCAACAATAATAATCGATACATCGATACCGAAAACCGGCTGTTGACAACATCAGTATCAACAAGAATCTCAATGCCTTAACCGGCTGTTAATGAATAACAATAACATCTAGCATAATTGCCGAAGGGTATTGCATCAAACAATTCCCGAATATCAACAAATCACGGAGAGACTAAGTCTCGAAATGATACAATACATTCATACACATATATGATAACATTAATCTCATTGACCAGTACAATTATAAAACTTGCCTCAAACCGAAGGCGAGAAAGTCCTTCCACGATCAACGTCCTGGCACGAAACGACGAACGGCGCCTCCCGACGATCACAAACACTCGAACAACCTTGAATGAAAACGATTCATTCAAAAACACAAAATCAATAGAAAACAACGACAAGGACAAAGCCTGATTCAAACACGAATCGATCACACTGCACGAACGAATATCATAGTTCTCAACTATGAATTCTAACATCCTCCAACACCTCGATGATCAATTAACATGATTCACTTAAGAACAATCATCAAAACAATCATCTCAAAATGATAATATCACCAATATCATCAAATTGATCCTCCTACAATGATAATATTATCAATATTATCATTATCACCCCAAGAACATCATCAACTCAATAATCATGATGTTTGAAACAAAAATCCTTCATCAATACATCATGAATTCGGATTAAACAACAAGATTCACTCAACCATTTTCAAATTATGATAATCACCTCCTAAATCATCATAAATCCTTACTAAAATGGTTAAAATCTTTCAAGAACACCACTAACAACAATAATCATCTCAAGGCTATGTTAATCATATAACAATCTTAACATAATCCTTCCTAGACATGATTAAAAACCTCCAAACAATCTAAAACATCAAGAACGTAATCCAACTCAAGTAATACTATCATGTTCTTCATCAAAAGTTTATCAAAATCATGAAGAATCATGATATACTCCATTAATCAAACAATACCCGAAGAAAACAACAAAAACTTGAAAATCACTTGAAGAACAAGAGATTGAGGGAACTTACCAAAGAAGAACAAGAAGAATCCTCCAAACACCAAAGGAGCACCAACAAGCTTCCAACTTCAAGCTTCAATCCAAGCTAGGATGATCAAGATCGAGTTGGAAGGTGCTAAACATCAATAACAAGTCCAAACGGACGATTCTAGGGAGAGAAATTGTGTTTTGGTTCGTGAGGAAATGAAAGACGAAACCAAGATAAATAGACTGACCAATTAATTACGTACGTTATACATTATGGTTAACGTACGTAAGAGGCATTACGTACGCTATGCTAAGACTTTAACATACGTAATGTAAATCCAGAATTAACTGGACTAAAATACGAAGGCCTTAACGTACGTAAACAAAAACATATTACGTACGTTAACAAGACCTGCATTACGTACGTAGAGTTCACCTCTTAACGTACGTAAGGGTCCGTTGACTGCAATAGTGAGATCCGATCGGAAGATGCTCGGGACCCACCGGCCGAAAGTGACTAGAGGAAGGTTCCTGCCACCTACCGAGCATTACGTACGTAACCTTACAGGCATAACGTATGTAATAGCAACACACTAGCATACGTAATGCTACATCCGTAGCGTACGCTAAGGCCAGGAACTTAGCCAAAAATCCAAACTCTCCAACCAACATTCAAACGACGAAACCAACCCGACGACAAGTATAATATTTTGATCCCGAAATATTCCAATACAATACACATTGTATCAGTCCAAAACAACAACACTTGTACAATTCCAAATGAATACGTACAACTCAGCAGTAACACGAAAAAAAAAATTATCCCCGGATATTACACGCCCCCACACCGGGGTTGGACGAGAACGCGACAGTTAACGTAATAAATAGCGTTTGTGATAATATATTCCAGTAAAGCATACATATACCAGATCTCAGCCCGGTGAACTAAGACTGGTTATACATAGAAAAGAAATATTCAAGAGTACAGCAGAATTATTACATCAAGTGTAAAAGAGTACATCGGAAACCAAAATATATTTTGACACACGAATAAACGAAGCGTTAAAGCAGCATCCTAATTCCTATGTCTTGGCCATATTTTGTGGACGATCTTCAGTGGTCGTCAGCATCTGTCTCATATTCTTCTTGATGCTCTTCATCTAGTGGGGTTTTAGAAAATAATTCAAAATGGGGTGAGAATAATGGATTCTAAATTTATATGTATGCAACTATTTTGATATATAATATATTTTCTACCACTTTTGAAAATGGTATTGTATAAAAATTGGTGCAAGTTTTCAAGAAGAATATTATGAATTATAACATGAGTGTACAGTCAATCTCCGTAGATTGTTGTTGAGTATGAAGAATATACGACGTCGAGCGCCCAATGAGTATTTAGCTTCGGGAGGTCATCTACATGACTAATCCCTTAGCCTCCTTATAACGTCTTAGACCTTTGGCCTTTGACTATCGCCACGACCTTTGGTTTGATAACCGTATCCTTGGGCGTTTGTCGGACCGTCACTATAACATTGGCCTTTGAGCTTTATCGCTATCACGCTTGGTGACGTGCTGCCTTATCTCTTATCTGGGCTCGATATGTCCTTAGCTTGGGTTTATGCCCGGATCATATCATAATCGTGACTATACCCGAATTCTACGACCCAGTCACCTTAGGATCACTCCGTCCTTCGGTTTCAAGGGAATAGGATACGATGGTAGCTTTGCCTAGAACCGCAGCCACGCTGCTCGATTCATGACTTAGACTAACCGCCCCTCATGCATATAATAGAAAAAGGGACTCTAGAGGTACTCGTACGGATTCTAGCGGTGGCTTCCGCACGAAGGTCTTAGCACTTAGCTCCGTACAACACTTACTCCCGATTTCAATTGAATAACAATTATTATCGTTTTTAACAATGGTTATGCATATTGTATGATATTAATATGATTATTTGATAGTATATAGACTTGGATAAGCTAGAGGAATTAGTTCATCCGGTTGATGATTAAATTGCTATTGTGCGAGTCTTAGCATAATCTTATAATAAATTCATAAACTTGAATAGTTCGGTACGGATTGATTATATGTCCAAAAATTACGAACCTTATTGCGAAAAGTCCGATATGATATGAGGATTAAAGGTCAGAAATTGCATGAAAGTTTTACCTTTCGAAAATTACAATTCTGCCCTTTTGTCTTTTAAGTACTATCATTATTTTTACTAAATTTTATAAATTTGGATAATTTGGTACGGATTGATTATAAGTCCGAAAATTACGAACCTTATTGCGAAAAGTCCGTTATAATATGAGGTTTTGAGATCAGAAGTTGCATGAAGGTTATATAAATTAATATCATTTTTATTTAGTTTTATCTTATAATTTTGATTAATTCGTTTGAATTCATTTAAACTCCGAAAATTATTAATCCTGTTGCGATTTGAACCTTAGGACTTGTAATTTTATATTACGTTCAGTTTTAATTTTTATTCTTTTATAATTTGCGATTTCACCCCTTTGTTTTGTCTTAATTGATATTTTAGTATTCGGGTCATATCTTTTTCGTTTCTTGCCGTATTGACCTCAAATTTTCGGGGTAGACTCTTTATGTTATTATAAGTACAGAGAGTTCAACTTTTATGGAAATTTTATTTTTGAAAGAGTAATTTTCTATAAATTATAGTTTTGGCCCCGAATTCTTGAAATTTATATTTTTGCCCCAATTTTCTATTTTAGTAAATTCTGATTTAGGTGAAATTTTATAGAGAACTTATTTTTGATATTTTAAGACTTAATTTTAAGACATAAGACCAGAATTATGGATTTTAACAATTTTACCTCAAATTTATCTTATTTAGACTATTTTAGTTTATCCTTCGAATATAGGTTCGAATTATCAAATCTTCCGGTGACTAATTATCCTCTTACCATAGTCCAATATATATACTCATATTTTTTTGGGATTTTAATCCCCAAAGGTCAGATTTGTCATACTCAACCAATATTTCCATCAATAAATTAATTTGCACATATGATTAAAATATGACAAACAAAATTCAACAAATATCAAGACCATTACATGCATGGTAATGAATGTCAATCAAGTATAGATAACCAAGGTTTTAATACTTACATGCACCATATATTTAACTTGTATAAATTTTAAATAAGAGAAAAGAAAGAAACAATTTTACCCACCTCGATTTCTTGTCGGAAGTAAATGGTTCTAGGTCTCGGAAGTGGAAGAAAACGATCTCCCTCCTTGAACTACATGGTTCGGCCGATTCAAGTATCCATGCATCCATGATGCATATTTTGTTTGCATGTTTAGATATTTGAGCTATATTAGGAGAATTTGGATGATAACTAATATATTGAAATATAATAAATGAGATTACCTATTCTCTTGTTGAATTTTTCCTCTTCCTCCTTCTTTCTTCTTCTTGGATCGGCCCTCTCTCTCTCTAGTCTCAATTATCAGATTTTTTTTTTGCTTTGCTTGTAGTATAAGGTTAATGTGGTGTATTTTTTAAGTGTTTAAAAAGAGGTGGTCAAGCATGGGGAAAGGAAACACAAGACACAAGATTATGTCTTGCATGGGGAGGACATGAAGAATCTAGGTGTCCTCCCCCTCTCCACTTGGCCGCCCATTTGGTGTGTGTGTGTGTGTGTGTGTGTGTGTATAATTTTTTTTGTATTATGTGTATAGAATATTAATATAGTTAGTTGGGTATTTGTTTATTTGTAAATAGATTAAGTAGTTGGGTTGGGCATTCAATCATAATTTCAAGACTTGGAAATGTTATTAAATTGGGTTTGAGTCCATTAGTGAGTTTGTATTAGTAAATGTTGGTACACATAGCCCATTAGGTGAATCAATGTTCTACTTTAACTTTCAATTAATTTATTATTTATGAAACAATCAAGTAAAATAAAATGAAACTAGATATATGTTATATTATATTATAACAAATGTTATTAAAATTACATCATGATATAATAAACTGTACATATACTGAGCTATCGAATTTAGGGGGTTCTATATATGCACTATTTTTATTTTTAGATTGAGTGTGATTAATAAAGAGTCTTGCTCGGGACTAGCAAGAATTCAAGTTTGGTGGTGTGATAAGTGTCAGTTTTATACACTTATCCGTGATTAGTATTGATATATTTCACCCATAATTATGAGCTAGTCTACTCGCTTTTGCTTTAAATTAATTAGTTTTTAATAATTTTATTTTTATAGGATGAAGATGTAAATTTAGCCTTAATCGGATTGAATTACAAGTTTACTCAAGAAATAACATGTTTATAAAATATTATCTATATTGAGTTTTTATGTATTCATGTTGTAGATATTTTCGAGACGAGTTTGGCAGTCTTTCCGGATTCAAAATCAGAGTTATATATCAAAAGTTATCATCCGAAGAAGATTTGGGGCGAAAACGCAAGAGTCTAAGAAATTCTGGACTGAAAATAAAGTCTGAAACTCCATACGGGCGTACAAATAAAGTTACGGCCGTAACTCACACAACAACTAATGTGCAAAAAGCTGAAGCCATGTTACGGCCGTAACATCCAAAGCATACGGCCGTAAGTCCTCTATGTTACGGCCATAACATGTGAAAGTTACGGCTGTAACTCTTGACAGATGTATGATTATTTTTAAATCTTTTATACTTTTGGTCTATTATTGAGGGGATGGCTAGCCTTGATCCGATCTAATGTAATAATGCTTGAGTTTTGGAGCTATTAGATGACTTTAGGTGTATAAATAGACCCCTTAGATGCATCACTTATCATCCTTCATCTTATATTGTTCCTACTTTGTAATATTTTTCTTTGTGTGAAGAACACACTTATGTTCTTGAGAGTGTATATAATAGTGGTTTAGCTAATGTTGTTGATGGATTTTATTGCTTCTTTCTCCTTTATCTACTAAGGGAGTTAGTATCAATTCTTTCTTTTTTTTCTTCCAACTAATAATGGCCACTTAAGCTTGTAATATGTTGAATAAAGCCTTCATGGGCTAAGTTATCCTTAGTTGGGACTATAAATAAGGTTTGTAATATTATTTAAGTTTGTATAAAGATCTATTATGGATTACTTATTATTGTGTGTGATTTTCATTGTTTTACCTATCTTTATTTATTTGGCCAATAAATGATGATATTTATGGTCTTCATATATTTTGAAAGAAAATATGTTTATTAGATCAAATGATTTTCACTCTGAGTTGTTCTAGAGGATAGAAATATACCTCTAGACCTTAGATGATTCTTTGAGTTATTTTCATAAAATCTAATGCTATGTATTGAAGCCAATCAACATAAAAATATAGTGGATTGATTCAATATATAAGGGGCGTTTTGACATTCGAAAGTCGAATCGTCTTTTAAGAAAAATCGAATCTACACAACATAATAAGTATATACATTTTATGATCTCCTATACATCTTCTATAACTAATGATGAACTAAGTTTATAATT
This sequence comes from Orobanche coerulescens, assembly GCA_033398695.1. NCBI lineage: Eukaryota > Viridiplantae > Streptophyta > Magnoliopsida > Lamiales > Orobanchaceae > Orobanche > Orobanche coerulescens. Next base: position 87,279,402 of record CM065811.1, on the reverse strand, counting down.
TCAACTATTTCATTTCTCATCTTATAATTCTGTTATTAAGTGAACTCTTTTACTTTAAATTTTAGAACTATTATTGCATTTTCCTTGCAATTGTTAAACCAGACTTTTAAATTGTGTGTTTCGCTCATCTAAATCTCTATAACAAATAGATAAAGTGTATAATTCAATATATAACTTAACTTCCTTGTGGGATCGATAAACCGGGCTCAAAAAGTCCACTTACTACTTGATACAATATCGTGCACTTGCGATAGTTACACAAAAGACGTGTCAGATGCTCCGACATGTTGGTCACATGTTGCTCTCCTGTCCACTCAAAATGCTGCAGAACTTCCAAGATAATTTACAAGGATTCACCTCCCTTATCACATCTAAAGGACTTGATGATGTTGGAGAGTTCACATCAAAAAGTACTTGATGTCTGTTGCATGATAAAGATCAATGACTAGCATCTCGTCCTATGTATATATGCTAACGGTCTCATATAAACCACCTTCAAAAGAATATGTATGTTGATTATGCCATTAATTATGTGCACTAATTTGCATATTTATGCCTGGAATTATGCAATATTACACACAACTTTACTTAATTCGTTCATTCTTAGACCATCTGCTAATCAATTAGTTTATGCGTACCAGTTGGTAACTGGATAGCCTGATTTTTGTACTTTGGACCCAGATGGACTTGAGTGCCAATTGCGCATATTTGGTTATGCATTAGATGTGCCTTCTATGGCCCCACAGTGCATCGGTCTTTATAAATGACTAGGTATTCATGTTAGATAAGAATCCCCAAAGTTTAACCGCTATTTGGAACCTCGAGAGGTGATCTCTTTACGATTTGCGGATTTTCACTTTAATGAGACAACCTTCCCGTTGTTAGAGGGAGGAGAGAAACGTAATTTCTCGGGGAATGACAAGAATTGTCATGGTGTGTCCCCACTCTCATTATGATCCCTGAACTTCACAATGTTACCGTGAAGCATAAAGAACACTCGATCTTCAGGATGTAGCAGATTCGATGCCTAATTCATTTACTGATATTGTTCAAGTGACAAGATCTCACATTACAGCTGCAAATGTGCCTATAAGGTTAGAAGTCCTCTGTAAGGGGCACATCACCAATGTACCGAGGGATACAACCGCACCTGGTGGAGGTGTGGTTGAGGTCGTGGCTACCTGCAAAGGAAGGGGTGGAAGCCTCATGGTTCGACTAAATACTCACCCAAGGAACAAGTAGAGTATGGCACAAATTTACATATTAACCATCAATGAACTCGTTTCATGAGATCATTCTTGATTTTATTATGTCCATGAGTCATGACGAGTGGGACGCCCCAAAAATATGATTCAGAAAATCATGAATCTCGATAAAATTATGAGGGTGTGGTCTGATCAACCACCCACTTCGATGACATGTCATGAATCATAAAGTACGACGATGTTGAACCTCGCTCAGTTGGATGAATTCAACATAGAGCTGATTGACCTATAAGAAAAACATTCTAGGTAGAACTAGATTCTCTGAAAAAGAGACAGTATTTGATGTAGGTAGTGCTAACCTAACCAAGTGTAAAGCCTGAAGGACATAACCGAACATTTTTCATAAAGCATAGTGAGAATAGTGGAGTCTTAATGTGCAAGGTTCACGAAGTAATGCTTCACGATGCCCTGGAGTTGATTACGAGGAAATATACTCCCACGTATATGTTTTGCTATTTGATTAGCGTAGTAATTTCCGAGGGACTGGAAATGCAACTAAATGGATGTGGTTACTGCGTATCTCTCTGGGGATCTAGATACGAAGATATATATGAAAGTGCCTGATGACATTTCATTACCCAAATCAAGTGACTCTAGACCATGGAGTGCGTTTGCAATTAGATTAAAATACCCATCTTTACAATTTTGAAGCAATCCGTAAGGATATGGTATAACCGTCTAAGTAACTACTTGATTGGGAAGGGATATAAGAACGATGAACTGTGTCCTTGCGTCTTCACAAACAAGTTCCAGATTCACGATCATCGCAATATATATCGATGACATGAACATAATCACTACTCTTGATGAAATAAGAGAAACCAACGAATACTGGAAATCTGAATTTGAGATGAAATACCTTGGGAAAATTAGGTTCTATCGAGGCATTGACATAGAACATTGAGTTTGTAGAATTCATTCCATCGGTCTACCTATGTCCGAAAGATTCTCAGACACTTTAAAATGGACAAGGTACACCCGACTAGCACTCACATGGTAGGTCGAACGTTTGGATGCATAGGAAAGATCCATTTCTTCAAAAGGAAAGTGACGAAGAGCTTTGGGAGTTGAATTCCCTACTTGAGTGCAATAGCATATTATTGTACTTGGCTCAATGTACACAACCTGCTATCACTCATCAGTTAATTCGCCGACTAGCTTTAGTTCAGCATCGACGCAATATCAATGTAATGGTATCGAGAATATCTTATGATAGTTAAAGAAACCATTGACTTAGGACTATTCTTTCTATACAAGCAGGCGAAGGAAGCTGCTTACGAAAAGGCAAATGCTAAAGTAAATGTTGGGGCCAGAGCAACTACCACAAAGAATGTGTTGGTATGATTTGCTTATATTTTGGAAATTGACTAAGCAAACCCCTTTTGGCTACCTCCTCGAATCACGAAAAGATTATTGTTAGCATGAATCTTTCCGTAAGTCTATGTGATTAAGAATTATCATTCTACACTTGTGAGGAACTTGTGGTTAAGTACTACCTTTGGTTGGCATACTTACATTTATGAACATAATGTAACTCGTAAATCCCCTTAATTGATAGAATCATCATAACGGGAAATATGTGAGATATAACGGAACATACTCACATAGGTTGCACTCTTTTCCTTAGACCTAGGTTTATTTTTTCCACTGGGTTGTGTTATATGGCAAGGTTTTTAACGAGGCAACGATATATGAATGTAAGCATTAGGGGCAGCTGTAGATTTTTCCAACTTCCGAGAATGATGTAAAGATCACAAGGAAATGGTGATTCATAAAATGAAATGGTGATTCATAAAGAAACTTAATCACATATGCTGTACTCTTTTCCTTGACCAAGGTTCATTTTCTTCCATTGGGTTTTGTTACTTGGCGAAATTCTTAATGAGGCAACGACTACTTGATTGATGTATAAACCAGGGGAGATATAGGCTTGATGGGGAGTCTTACATCCACATCATATACTATACTCTTTTCCTTCCAAGGATTATTTTTTCAACAGGGTTTTGATCACTTGGAAAGGTTTTTAACGAGGTAATGAGTTGTACGATTTTAGGGATCGATGGAATGGTCACCTTAGTAGCACTATGATTAATAATTATCATATAAAAGGATAGATTCAAAAGACGGAGTCTAAACATGATGTGTCTAGATGTTGTACTCTTTTTCCTACGATCAAGACATTTTTCCCACTGGGTTTTTTCTTGACGAGGTTTTAACGAGGCAACATGACATGAGGTTATAGACTAGGCACAAGGGGGAGTGTTAAAGTAATAGTACCAAATGTGTGTAATTCACTATAACGTTCAACCAATGATTGTTATAATGAATTCTCAGTTACAACAACTTTCAACCAGTGGAGACTCGTGTCCGTTGCAACTCCCTTTGGCTGCCTAGCACCTCTTGATCGGAAACCCTTGGATGCCTCAACAACTCGCAAGCTGCCTATCACTTTCCAATCAAGAACCCGTGGATGCGTTTATAACCTTGAACTTCTAAGAACCTCGTTCAAAGAAGTACCCCTTACTCTAACTTTAAGACAAGAGTGTTGCATTCTCTAACTTAAGAGCTTCTCAGTGTTGGACTTTAGAAAACTAGCTCTTCACGATGCTATAGATTGCTTTGATTGCTTTGATTATTTTGATTGCTTTGATCGCTTGAAAGTATTGTTGGCATCGTACTTCTGCTCAATCTTTCTTCAGATATTTATATTATGCTTGAGCTTCTTCATAGCCATTGCATCTTGTAACAATTCAGTTCGTTGGAGAGTGGACTTCATTGTTTATCTTTTCATCTCTTTGTAAGGCTTTGTTTCTTTCTTTAAATTTGTCCGTTTGAAGATGCACTTCCCGTCATGCCATTTTTGTTGATTGCTATAACTAGAAAGTCTTCGGGGCGTGTATCTCTAGGAATAAAATATTCCTTAACTTCCGGGAATCAATCACTTTGTCCCTTGCCTTTTATATCTGCACGTGTCTAGCCATTATTGTTGACTTTTCTTTGCTTGTTGACGTGGCCCATACTTAGCTACAATAATGGTTTGGCCCATATTTCTTGTAACAATTCAGTTTGTTGGAGAGTGGACTTCATTGTTTATCTTTTCATCTCTTTGTAAGGCTTTGTTTCTTTCTTCAAATTTGACCGTTTGAAGATGCACTTCCTGTCATGCCGTTTTTGTTGATTGCTATAATTAGAAAGTCTTCGGGGCGTGTATCTCTAGGAATAAAATATTCCTTAACTTCCGGGAATCAATCACTTTGTCCCTTGCTTTTTATATCTGCACGTGTCTAGCCATTATTGTTGACTTTTCTTTGCTTGTTGACGTGGCCCATACTTAGCTACAGTAATGGTTTGGTCAACCTCGACTGATATTTGGTTTGATCGAAAAACCCGATTGATAATAAAACTCGCCTGTGGTCAACCCTAAGCTGATATTACGGTCGTAACCGGCATTCGTCCGAACACTACCGAGCACGTACGGCCGTAACCGGCACCTTGCGGCCGTAACTCGGCCAGGCCAGGCCCTGCTCCAAGAAGTGCGGCCGTGACTCGGTCGTGGCCACTCCGACGGCCCGGATGACGTCGAAACCCAAACCTGAATATGAATCGAAGATACGGTTACGAAGTCCTCGCAAATACAAGTCCAAGCGCTAAGATAACACACGATTCCGACCACCCAAAGGCTCGAAATTCGACAACGGAAAGTAATTACCCCAAACTTTGGGAAATTACGAAAATGGACCAAAACGTCCAAAATATACGATACACGATCGAAACACCAAGCCAAAGCTTGCAACATGAAGAATAACATTAAATGAACTTACGAGAAACTCAAAACAACAGTTTCGGACGAGACTCGCAAGAATCAAACTCAAGTGCGGAAAAGCCGTTTAATAACACGGAACTCAACAAAACAATACCGAAACGAACTCGGATGACAAAAAGTGAAGAATTAAATATTCTCGGAATGACGAAACGGTCACAACGGAGTTGCTAAGATGGACTTCCGCCAAAAAAGAAAATTACCGGAAAATCAAAATTGCGGATATTACATTCCTATTCCTCTGGTTCTGGCTGGAGGGGGAGACTTCAATGGATTCGCTCCAATGGGCCTCTGCACTATTGGTATAAGCCCATATTTCTTCTTGACCATGATGGATGTGAATGTTTGATCTTCAGGGGAAGTGTACTTGTTCTTTATGCACAAATTCTTGATTTCCTTCTGAAGTGCCTCATCATCTATCTTGCCATGTATGTTGATTGGGGGATACTGTGGTCTGAAATCAGGGATCCTGGGATAAGCATTGAAGGTATCTTCAACAACCCTTTTCAGAATCTCCCAAAGGTTTGGATAGTTCATCTCCATATAGTCAACGAAGATTTGTTGAGGACTGTAGTCAGGGTCTTGGATGATTTCCCAAATATTGTATTTTTCTATGAACTATTTCTTGGCAATCCCCCATTTATCCCCAGCTTCTTCTGGAATAAACTCCTCAACATAATATCTTTTCCTTCCCATTGAAGTGGCACAACTGGTTCTTGCCCAGTTCTCTTTCCCTTAGATGCTGGTGCTTCTGGTGGTGCAGCTGTATTTGTTCGTTTCAAGGAACTCGAAGTCCCCGCTTGGATCAAGGGTAGTGCCTCCTGCCTTTTCTTGGTTCTCATCTCCTCTATTCTTATCTCTTCTTCACCCTTTTTGCCAACATCAAGAATCTGTGCCAGCTGTTCCTCCACCTTATACATGAAGTTTGTCATGCCAAGAGGCATCCTTGAAGATGAAGGTGGTGGAGAGGGTTCCTTTTGTTGAGAAGTGAGTCCATCTTGTCATTGAGGATAGCAGGTGAGGTTTTACTTCGGTTGCCAGGAGTTTTGCAACTGTCTCTTCTACCATTGATCTGATTAGTTCGGTAAAGTTTGATGGTAGTTGGACTTCAGGTGCCTCTGAGGTACTTTTAGACATGTGTTCTGTACAGGTGATTTTGATTTTTCAGGTACCCTTGGAGCAGATGACTTTTGATCAAAGGAGGTTGTCCTAGACTGTTCCCCCTGATTCCTTTGTTCCTCTGATTTCTTAGATTGTGATGGCTGAGCTGAGCTAGAGGCCTGATTAGGTGCATCCTGATCATGGTCCTCATCTTCCTTTCTCTCCTCATCCTCCTCTTTTTCTTATTCCTTCTCCGCCTCTTCTTCTTCTTCTTCCTTCTTTTTTTCCTATTTTTGTTCAACTTCTTCTTTGGCTTCTTTTTCTTTTTCAACTACATCTTTTTCTTCTTCTTTCTTTTCTTCTTCTCCTTCACTTATTTTCTCCTAATCATCCAATGACTTTCCTTGAGCCACCCCTTCCATAATATGAAATATGAACTGATCCATATTTTGTTTGAAATTGGATATGAACCATTTCTCGTCCATTAGCATGTTTATGTCTGTCTCATGGCAGAACTCTGAGATTAGTTGTTCTGTAGCTATGGGATAGTCCCATCCAATTTTCCCAACAGACTCCTTTAGCTCAGAAAAGCTAAGGGTCTTCAATCCATTCCATTCTTTATATATGTTGACAAATGAATATGAATATTTCAAGTCTTGTAGTCTTACCAGTCTTAATTGTGCCCTGGTAAGGTTCAGTGGATTATTCTCTCTGAGGTTCAAGGTGTATTGGACATCTTGTTCCTCAAGAAGCTCTTCTGCTTCTTCTTCTTCTGTGACACTAGGGAGTGTCAGGAGTGGAATCACTTATGTTATCAACTCAGTAGAATGATGTAAAACCCCCAAAATATCTCGAGGTATTACAGTGCCGTGAATCCCACGTGGGACCCACAAGGCTAGTTGGAAAAATAGGCATTTTAAGAAAATCGCGATAAAACATTAAATTCAAGGTTTACATAATGTGAGTCGAAAGATTTAAGGAAAAATGTAATTTGAAGTCCAATTATTACACAACAAGAGTTTTTCCAAAGAAAACAATTTATTCCAATTTAAGCAGCGGCTAGAGATAATTCCAACACCGCTCAAGTCTGACCGGACCCCTCGGGAATGTCCTGCACATGATGAACAATTTTACCTGGTACGACGAATCATACCAGGTAATCAGGGTCAGAGAATGCATACCAAATAACATTTACTAACAACGATATACGTCATCTTTACAATCACAGTATCTAGTAATCACAGGGAATATTCCATCACTCGACCGACGTTGTCTCTCTCTTTTATCACATAAGCCCCAAGGTCGCAACCAAGGGTCACGGAAGTATCCACACGGGAATACCCCAGAACATAGGCGCCCAATTCGGGTCTTACCCCCTAACACATTTCCACACGGGTACCATACAGGTTTTATCCCCAACGCATCGGCCCATTTATAACATTTTTAGAGAAAGACAAACGTCGGCATTTATCAAAATGGCACATACGCACATACGGTATAACATTGATATTAGAAAATTCTCGAGCAAGATTTCACTTGCCTGTGATCCGACGGTAGGTGCTTTGTGATAAGGAGTCCCCACGCCCGCTCGAGCTTAACCTAACCACGAAATGTCCGATTAACACCTCGTACGGATTATGATGAATAAACTAGTCTCCCTTTCCTAATCAGATTCCTAGTGTAGTTTTGGTTGTCGATATAAGTATCGTTTCTAAGTTTTAACATATTGCGTACCATTATCCCGTTCAATCCTATAATTAACATTAGGTATATCGATTTAATCAAGACGATAATCCTATCATTCTTCGGTTGACAACGAATTATTATGGCGTAATCGAATCTCATGCCTTCTAATTCAATTCTATATTCTGAATACTACAATCGACGGATCTATTGCCAATAACTTTGGTGGTTTGATACCCAATATTGATTATACTATCGAATTGTTTTCCTTAGTTTGCTAAGTGTCAAAAATCACAAGGTAAGGGTGGCTACAAACAATGGAACATACGGTGACGAATTACTGCGAATTTTCCCACAATTGATTCGTCCAATTTTACATTCTTAGCGATGATTTGAAGTGAAATTCCGTATGATAGAGATGATTTGCATGAAACGAAACATATGAGAAACGATAATTCCGGTTACTACAATTCCATCCGACAAGATTGTCGACGAAGTTTAGCAAAATCTACCCAATATCCGCAATCTAATAAGTATAAATATGAAAACATCAAAGATATAACTCCAGGGATTGGTGGCTTACCTTATTGGAAGAAGAATAATGAAGATAGTTGACGGATTCACAAGAACTACGGGGAGAACGAGAAGTGACTTGAACGACTTGGATAATCTTCACCGGAGCTCAAGAATCCACCTCCTCAATGTTAGTTCAAGTGTATAAGAGGCTTAAGAACCGGGTATAGGGCTAGGAATTTCTCCAAGGGTGATAGTTTGTGATGTTGGGTCGTGCAAATGAAGAAGGGAATTGCCATTTTATAAAACTTGTTTTTGGTAATGTACGTTAACGATAAGAGTGTTACGTACGTAAGGTGTATTACGTACGTAACAGTGTAATGACAACGTACGTAAAGAACTCACTGCCTGAAATGTGCCCAAGTGTTACGTACGTTAAATTTGGGACATAACGTACGTAACGAATAGTTGACTCTTTTGTCCTCTAGCCCGCCGAAAGTAACTCTGTCCGTGTCAAAAGAAAGATTCTGGTCGGGAGACCGACCCACCCGTTACATACGTAATATAGCTACCCTAACGTATGTAACAATCGAAATATAGCGTACGTTAGGCATGAGTTATAGCGCGCGTTAAACAAAACTTTAACGTGCGTTAGACATAAACTCTTTAGCCTCATACCACATTCTAACCATCTCGGGGTGACCATCCCTTCCACTCGTCAACAATTATCGGGGAACAAGACGTTAGCCACCGTCATATTCGCACCGATGATCGTCCCACGGCGTCAAGGCGTGTCACCCCCATTTCATTCACATCGTACAATTATATAGCACTCAATGGAATACATAAATAGAAATGACGTCACATTACCAAACATTCACACAGTACAAAGTAATCAAGCATGGAATAGCGGAGGTATTAAATATCACCCCTCTTAAAAATAGTTTAGTCACGAAACTCAAGAAAATAACTCGGGATGACTCTCCTTCATGCTCGACTCGGTTTCCCAAGTCGCTTCTTCCGTGCCGTGGTGCGACCACTGAATCTTCACGAGGGGTATGACTTTATTTCTTAACATCTTCACACGCCGATCCAAAATGGCGGTCGGTATCTCTCTAAAGGTAGCATCATCGAAAATTTCCACTTCTTCGAAATTGAGCTTGTGACTCGGGTCATAGACATACTTCCTTAACTGGGAGACGTGAAAAACGTTATGCACTCCATCCAGATGCGGCGGTAGAGCTAATTGATACGCGAGTTTCCCTACTCGGTCCAATATCTCAAACGGACCTATAAATCTCGGGCTCAACTTGCCCTTCTGGACGAAATGCCGGATACCTCGCATAGGTGATACTTTGACCCAAACATGATCCCCGACCGTAAATTCTAACGGTCGCTGTCGGTTTTCGGCATAAGATTTCTGCCGGCTCTGCGTGGCTAGCATGTGTTTCCGAACGATAGAGATCTTCTTAATGGACTCCTGGATAAGATCCAACTCGGTAACCGCGGTGTCGGAGGCATCATCCCAGCATAACGGTGACTTGCATCTTTGCCCATACAGGGCCTCGAATGGTGCCATGCCTATGCTTGCATGCCAGCTGTTGTTGTACGAGAACTCCACTAACCCCAAATGTCTAGCCCAATCCTTTCCCCAATCGAGCACGCATGCCCTCAACATATCTTCCAAGGTTTGAATTATACGCTCGGTCTGTCCATCTGTCTGAGGATGATAAGCCGTGCTAAAGTGTATTTGGGTCCCCATAGCTTTATGGACGGCTTTCCAAAAACGAGACACATATATGGTGTCCCTATTCGAAATGATGGATGAGGGAACACCATGTAGCCTTACGATCTATCTGATGAAAATGACGGCCAGCTGCTCTGTCCCGGTTGTCTCTTGAATAGGAATGAAATGTGCTGATTTTGTCAATCGATCAACAATGACCCAAATTGTATCCTTTCCTCCAACTGCCATAGGTAGCTTAGTGACAAAGTCCATTGATATGCTCCCCCATTTCCACTCCGGGATGGGTAGGGGTTGCATAATTCCGGCTGGTCTGCGGTGTTCAATTTTCACTTGTTGGCACGTCATACATCGGGCGACGAACCTAGCAACTTCCCATTTCATATTCTTCCACCAAAAACTCTGTCGCAAATCTTTGTACATCTTGCTTGCTCCGGGGTGAATAGAATAGGGAGTGGAGTGCGCCTCTTTCAGTATAGTTTGCTTCAGCCCGTCATTCGGTGGAATACATATCCTGTTCTTGAACCTCACCATATCCTGTTCTTGAACCTCACCAAATCCTGTTCTTGAACCTCATTCGGTGGAATACATATCCTGTTCTTGAACCTCACCAAATCACCCTGAATCTTATAGTCGGAAACATCTCCTTTCTCGATTCTTGCACCAATCGCACGTAATTCAGGATCTTCGATCTGTGCTAGACGTATCTCATCTAGTAAGGACGAAAGTATATTGATTGAGCATAATTGTCCTTGCCTACGTTGTACCCATACTTCGGTGTTGCTTCTCCTGATATCTTGCTGCAGTTTGGGCTGAACTGTTATGCTGGATACCATTACCTCTTGTGTAGTTTTCCGACTAAGAGCATCAGCTACCACGTTGGCTTTTCCGGGATGATAGGAGATTTCCACATCGTAGTCCTTGATTATCTCCAACCAACGCCTCTGTCTCATGTTTAATTCTCTCTGCGTGAAGATATATTTCAAACTCTTATGATCCGTGAAAACTTTGCAAGTAACTCCGTAGAGATAGTGCCTCCAAATCTTGAGGGCATGCACCACCGCGGCAAGCTCCAAGTCATGTTTTGGGTACTTTACTTTGTACGGATTCAGTTGTCGGGATGCGTACGCAACGACTCTGCCATTCTGCATGAAGACACACCCTAGTCCATGCTTGGATGCATCCGTGTATATAATGAATCCTTCTGTACCCTGTGGTAACACTAGTACTGGGGCAGTAGTTAGCCTACTCTTGAGCTTGTCGAAGCTCTTCTGGCAGTCTACAGTCCATACAAATTTGGTGCTCTTTCTCAGTAGGTTCGTTAACGGCCGGGCAATACAGGAAAAAGCCTCGACGAATCTTCGATAGTAACCCGCCAGTCCTAGTAAGCTCCTAACCTCCTTGACATTCTTCGGCGGTTCCCAACTCGTTATTGTCTCGATCTTTTGTGGGTCGACCTTGACACCTTCTGCCGAGACAACATGTCCGAGAAAAATTACCTCCGGCATCCAGAATTCGCACTTGGACAGTTTCGCATAAAGTTGGTGTTGCCTTAACACGCTCAGCACTTGCCTCAAATGTTCCTCGTGTTCCTGTCGGCTTCCAGAATATATCAGGATGTCGTCGATAAAAACCATCACGCATTTATCGAGGAAATCAATCAAAACTCTATTCATCAGTTCCATGAAAACGGCTGGGGCATTAGTCAACCCGAATGATACCACGATATACTCGTAATGCCCATACCTCGACCGAAATGCAGTCTTGGGTATATCTTCCTCCCGAATCCTCAATTGGTGATATCCGGACCATAAATCGATCTTTGAAAACACGACTGCCCCTTGTAACTAATCCAAGAGGTCATCAATTCTTGGTAGTGGATAACGATTCTTGATAGTAACCTTATTCAGCTCCCTGTAGTCGATGCACAAGCGTAGAGAGTTGTCTTTCTTCTTAACGAAAAGTACAGGTGCGCCCCACGGCGAGGTGCTTGGGCGGATCAACCCTTTCTCCAACAGATCTTCGAGCTGTATCTTTAATTCCTTCATCTCGGCCGGTGCCATCCTGTAAGGAGCTTTGGAAATAGGCATCATCCCTGGCTCGAGTTCAATGGAAAGGTCAACTTCTCGGTGCGGTGGCAGCCGTGGTAGTTCATCAGGAAAAACGTTTGGAAACTCATTCACCACCGGAATGTTTGTGATTGCAAGTTGTGAAGTGTCCTCTCGAAGAACATAACACAAATAGTACTCACTTCGAGAGCTGCAGGAGGCTTTTGTTGCGATAATGCTGAGAGACCCTTTCGTACTAAAGTGTTCACGTCCGCTGATGACATGTGTGGTACTTTCATGAGCCGAAATGGAAATAGTCAAGTGGTAGGTATCCAAGATCGTTTTGTGCAATGGCATCCATTCCATACCTAATATGATATCTTCATTCTGGAGTGGAAAGACCATAAGATTAGCGGTCCAACTATGATTGTTGATGCAGATCCGACAGTCTCGAACCTTTTGATCGCCGCTTAATCTACTACCCTCGGGTAGTTTAGCAGTAAAGGGCTCACAAGGTACACAAACAAGATTTAAGCGTTCAACACATTCCACAGATATAAACGAATGGGTGGCTCTGGTATCAAATAGTACATGCACTGGCTGAGAGTTAACAAGAAGAGTACCTGAGATAGATGGCGCAGACTGACCATCAGTAGCCCTCAGCTCAAATACACGAGACGGCACTGACTCCGAAAAGGACAAGGTACCTCCGCCGCGCCCACGGCCTCGTCCGACACTGTGTAGTGGTGGTTGGTTCTGGTGGGATGGGGCTCGGTAGTTGGAAACAGCAGGCGTCCTAGGGGATTGCACAGAGCCTTGTTGACTTGGTTGGGAAGTTGGGCTCTGAGTGGAATTGGCCCGCCAGCAGTAACGAGACATGTGTCCACTCTTTCCGCAAGTGAAACATTTGGTAGCCGTATTCTGACACCGATCCTTAGTATGCCCGGTCATACCACAATTGAAGCAGTCTCTACGGTAAGGCCGATCAGATACACCCTTCTGTTGGTACGAAACCGCCGACTTAAAAGAAGATGCGGGCCTCGAATTCGTTTTGTTGTTGCTCCCAGGCTGAACTGATGTCTTTTGCTTCTTCGAGTTATGCCGGATGTCGGTATTAACAACTGTACCGGCATATGCTGTGACTACGTCTTCGTATGCTTTCAGGGTCGTGCAGTGAAATCTGGCGGCATAGCGCTGTACATCCTCCGGTAACCTCTGTGCAAGATGGCATATTCGTTGATCTTCTGATGGAACCATCTAGGAGATGTAACTAAGCTCGGTTTGGTAGGCCCGAATGATCTCTGGTACTGGCATGTTCTGAGGCCCGGCACTGAAAAAGTCTCATGCGCGAGCGGTTTGGGCTGATCTGGGACAGTACTCGCTCCGTAGTAGTCGGGCAAATTCGGTCCACCCGACCACTCGGTCCTCTGGCCTGTAAGTCCTCCACCAACGTGCAGCAGTGTCACGGAGTTGATTAATTCCGAGCGGCACCTTTGTGTTCTTTGGGCATCCGATTACTTCGAAGGCAGTCTCCATTTCAGAAATCCAGTCGTCCACGTGTTTCTCTCCTGTTCCGTCAAATAATGGAGGCCTAGCCTTCAACATCTCTCCCAACCATCGATCTCTTCCTACGTTTTCTTCCACATTGATGACCGGTATCCGCTACGCCTGATTGACCTGAGAAATTCCCATGGCGATAGCCTGGGCAAGGGCCTGAACAAAAGTTGGGTCCATGCCCCTCGGGTTATTATTCTGGCATTCCGCCTCGTGATCGTTTTGATTAACTGGTGGCGGCTGGCCCCCAGCAGGATGGGTCTCGGCAGTGTTCCCGTCCTCATTGTGGTTCGCGGCTGAACCCTGAGCGTCATTCACCATCCTCCTAGCTCCTCGGCGTGCCATCACTAACGGTATTAATCTAAAGCCAGTTCCACGCATGGTTTACAATTAAATGTTGTACAAAAATAGAAACACACACATATCACTTACTTGCATTCCCATGAGGAGTTTCGATCGCTTGGGGTGTTGGACTTTGAAAAAAAAATAGGAGAAAGTTTATTCAAACCAGGAGTTTCGCTCCGATACCATTTTCTGTAACACCCCCAAAATATCTCGAGGTATTACAGTGCCGTGAATCCCACGTGGGACCCACAAGGCTAGTTGGAAAAATAGGCATTTGAAGAAAATCGCGATAAAACATTAAATTCAAGGTTTACATAACGTGAGTCGAAAGATTTAAGGAAAAATATAATTTGAAGTCCAATTATTACACAACAAGAGTTTTTCCAAAGAAAACAATTTATTCCAATTTAAGCAGCGGCTAGAGATAATTCCAACACCGCTCAAGTCTGACCGGACCCCTCGGGAATGTCCTGCACATGATGAACAATTTTACCTAGTACGACGAATCATACCAGGTAATCAAGGTCAGAGAATGCATACCAAATAACAGTTACTAACAACGATATACATCATCTTTACAATCACAGTATCTAGTAATCACAGGGAATATTCCATCACTCGACCGACATTGTCTCTCTCTTTTATCACATAAGCCCCAAGGTCGCAACCAAGGGTCACGGAAGTATCCACATGGGAATACCCCGGAACATAGGCGCCCAATTCGGGTCTTACCCCCTAACACATTTCCACACGGGTACCATACAGGTTTTATCCCTAACACATCGGCCCATTTATAACATTTTTAGAGAAACACAAACGCCGGCATTTATCAAAATGGCACATACGCACATACGGTATAACATTGATATTAGAAAATTCTCAAGCAAGATTTCACTTGCCTGTAATCCGACGGTAGGTGCTTTGTGATAAGGAGTCCCCACGCCCGCTCGAGCTTAACCTAGCCACGAAATGTCCGATTAACACCTCATACAGATTATGATGAATAAACTAGTCTCCCTTTCCTAATCGGATTCCTAGTGTAGTTTTGGTTGTCGATATAAGTATCGTTTCTAAGTTTTAACATATTGCGTACCATTATCCCGTTCAATCCTATAATTAACATTAGGTATATCGATTTAATCAAGACGATAATCCTATCATTCTTCGGTTGACAACGAATTATTATGGCGTAATCGAATCTCATGCCTTCTAATTCAATTCTATATTCCGAATACTACAATCGACGGATTCTATTACACAATAACTTTGGTGGTTTGATACCCAATATTGATTATACTATCGAATTGTTTTCCTTAGTTTGCTAAGTGTCAAATTTTAAATTCGTAGCGATGATTTGAAGTGAAATTCCATATGATAGAGATGATTTGCATGAAACGAAACATATGAGAAACGATAATTCCGGTTACTACAATTCCATCCGACAAGATTGTCTATGAAGTTTAGCAAAATCTACCCAATATCCGCAATCTAATAAGTATAAATACGAAAACATCAAAGATATAACTCCAAGGATTGGTGGATTACCTTATTGGAAGAAGAATAATGAAGATAGTTGACGGATTCACAAGAACTACGGGGAGAATGAGAAGTGACTTGAACGACTTGGATAATCTTCACCGGAGCTCAAGAATCTACCTCCTCAATGTTAGTTCAAGTGTATAAGAGGCTTAAGAACCGGGTATAGGGCTAGGAATTTCTCCAAGGGTGATAGTTTGTGATGTTGGGTCGTGCAAATGAAGAAGGGAATTGCCATTTTATAAAACTTGTTTTTGGTAACATACGTTAACGATAAGAGTGTTACGTACGTAAGGTGTATTACTTACGTAACATTGTAATGACAACGTACGTAAAGAACACACTGCCTGAAATGTGCCCAAGTGTTACGTACGTTAAATTTGGGACATAACGTACGTAACGAATAGTTGACTCGTTTGTCCTCTAGCCCACCGAAAGTAACTCTGTCCGTGTCAAAAGAAAGATTCTGGTCGGGAGACCGACCCACCCATTACATACGTAATCTAGCTACCCTAACGTACATAACAATCGAAATATAGAGTACGTTAGGCATGAGTTATAGCGCGCGTTAAACAAAACTTTAACGTGCGTTAGACATAAACTCTTTAGCCTCATACCACATTCTAACCATCTCGGGGTGACCATCCCTTCCACTCGTCAACAATTATCGGGGAACAAGACGTTGGCCACCGTCATATTCTCACCGACGATCATCCCACGACGTCAAGGCGTGTCACCCCCGTTTCATTCACATCGTACAATTAAAATAGCACTCAATGGAATACATAAATAGAAATGACATCACATTACCAAACATTCACACAGTACAAAGTAATCAAGCATGGAATACCGTAGGTATTACAAATGAGCTAGTGGATCTGCAGATGTTGAAGGTGCTGCTATGGTGGTAGTGACTATCTGCATCTCCTTTTCTTAAGCTATGTGGTCCACTAGTTCCTTCAGCTTATTTGGATATGGTTCAGGAGGTGAGGTGATATGGACAACTTCTTGTCTCTCAGGTGACTTTCTTTTTAACACTTTGGCAATTGGAACATTTTCACGATCTGAGCTATCTGCAGGTGCGATTTCAGGTGCAGTCGGAGGAACAGGTGATGTTGTAGGTGCAAGTTCGGTTGGAATAGCGGGTGAGTTTCCTCAACTATGGTTTGAGCAGGTGGAACATCAGGTGTGGTTTGGATCTCAGCTGCAGTTTTATCAGCTGCATCTGATTAACTTCATCAGAGTGTAAGATTCCTCTGTACGAGGTTGTTCCAGTCTTCATCCTCTTAATTAATTCGGCCATTGTGGGTTGTTTGTCTGCAAATTTGTCTATTGCAGCTTGGTCCAGGTGACCAAGTCACTTATTATTGTGAAAATTCTCAGCTTTTCCTCTGGGCTTCCCAATGAACTCAAGAATACAGCTAATTTGAGTCCCAAAGGCCAGTTTCTGTCCAAACTTGTTGTTCTCACTATCCCAAGTCACTTTGTTTACTTCACGGACAAACTGCCTGTAGATATAGTCAGGAATTTAATCATTTTCCTCTGAATAATTGCTCCTAGGACCATATATTTTGAGGACGACAGTTGACCAAAAGTGCCTGCCATGCCCATCACAGTTTTGAAGAGATAAATTCACCACTAGAAGGGGGGTTGAATAGTGGTTATGCGGAATACCGAAATTTCTTGCGAATAAATAGAAAATAGTGCGGAATTTAGAGACTCAAGGATTTATAGAGGTTCGGCAACTTGCCTACATCCTCTCTCCGACTTTCTTTTTCTATTGGCTTAAGAACAACCACAATCTTGACTCGTCTTCTATCGAACCGAGTTCACAACCGTTACAATCGCTTGTATTCTATCGGTCCAAGCTCAACCTCTCCCTCAATATAAATGTTTGTTTATCTAGTGTTCTATAGGAACTAGATAATCCTCACTATACGAATATGGGAGTATAATCCTAACAACGCCGGATCAAAGATCCTAATAACACCGGATTAGTGACTCTTGATTCGTTTCTTTTACGCTCAAGTGTAAGTGATGCAACACTTACAATCAAATGAAAGAATACAAAGAATAGTAGATATTACAATGAAAATCACTCTTGTATCTTTCTTTTCTCACAACTTGAAATGCAATAAACGATATAAAACTGAGCTCAAGTATGCTTTAATTGCTTGAATGCTTGTATGCTTGAATGCTTGAAGTTGTGTGTTTGATACCCAAGTCCTTTGGGTATTTATAGGTGAGAGCCATCCTTCAAATGCTAAAAAACGTATTATTAGCGTGCGCTAATAATGTCCTGTAGCGTGCGCTATCGATCTTTGACTTGGCTTCTCTGAACGGTCACAAAGACTGTTGCAACGGTAAAATAGTATGGCTAGCGTGCGCTAGTCATGTATCGGTAGCGTGCGTTAACGTCTGGTCAACAAGTCTTCAATCTTGACTTTGAAAATGTCCGTTTGTCTCTCCAACGACTCTTTATCCAACGGCTAAATTTGAGATTAGCGTGCGCTAGCAAGTATGCATAGCGTGTGCTAGCATTAATTAAATCCAACTTTTCCAGATTTTCCGGATCTTCATTGACTCTTGCCTTCCAACGGTAGAAAATCAAACGGTAATATGCTGACTCCTTTTAGCGTGCGCTAATGCCTATACCTTAGCGTGCGCTACTAATTTCTTTCATTAACGTACGTTACCCTGTGTAGCGTACGTAAAAACCTTAACGTATTGAGTCCAGTAGCTACTGGACTACTGACCGTGATATCGGTAGCGTGCGCAAGAGCTAAGCAGTAACGTGCGCTACATCCTTGTTTTAGCGTACGTAAGTTGATATGTGTAGCGTGCGCAAAATCCATTTCCAATTTCCTTCCAAACCTCACTGTCCTCTGGAATAATACGATAGCGTGCGTTATTATTTACTGTATAGCGTGCGCTAACTGTAGTTACTTAGCGTGCGCTAACATTGAATGACTTGCGTGCGCTAACCATCAGGTGACTTCACTTGGCTGCAGCTGACTGTCTGGGCTGTACATATATTGCTCGATAGCGTGCGCTACTATTATATGGGTAGCGTGCGCTAACGATGTTTAGCTCCTTCAAATGTTTAGCTCCTTCAAAATACTATAGATCTGAGATTGATCTAATTAAATGTTTTGAATGGAATAATCATCAAAATACATTTTGAGTCAACAATCTCCCCCTTTTTGATGATGTCAAAACATTTAATTAATACCTGCAAAAACATTTTAAATGATTCGAATCAAGGTAAACTTGTTCGATATATTAGTATATTTTGGTTTTTGGAGTATTCTCCCCCTTTTTGACATAAACAAAAAGGAACTCCCCCTGAATTGTTGCGTTATAACGAATATCAACGAAAATGCCATTATTCAAAGCGAAATTACGTAAACAACAATACTTGTAAACAACAAATGCCAAATGAAGTGAAATGCGAATATCATTAAGATGGAATTCAAGCAATACATAGAGTTTTCATGACATGAGACATAAAGATTATTCGAACAATAAGATTCTACAACCAAGCATCAAAAATCCTCAAATCTAAGGAGTAGGGTCGGAAAAGGACGAGGGGAAAGGAAACGAAGGGTGTGTGAAACAGATGAAATCGGATATCAACCCGCGCACTTCCCGGACTTCCGAACGTAGAGCCCGAACATCCTCTCGAATTTCAGCCTGAGAGGTCTCGATGCTCCGCATCCGAGCACAAAGGTCGCTTTCCTCTTCCTCCGAGACAACATCTCTCATCGGGCGCTTCCCTTTCGAAGTGGGCTTCCTCACGAACTCCCCGGTTTGCATCTGTCGAAGAGTATGAGGTCCCCGGCGAGTGATTTTCTCCTCTGCAGTAGGCATGCGCGACCCTTTATCCACTTGGTCGTCGTCGTGAAGATACGGGAATAGAATCCAGCCTCGGTTGGACGTCCGGACATAGTGCATAGCCTTAAGCGAAGAGTCCGAAATCTCATGACCGAGAGAGACGGGGACAGCCTCGTCTTTCGACAAATCGACTTGGTGAAAACTGAATATGGCCGTGAGAATTGAGCCATAAGGCATTACAGCCTTGCGGGAGCGAGATGCGTAGTTTTTCGACCAAAAAAGGTCGCCCTTCACCTTCATCCAGCTGATGATGATATCGGCAAAATTCACTTTATCGTCATTAAGAACTTGATACACCACATGGTTGTCGACTCCCACTAATTTGTGCTGGGAATTCACCTTTGGCATTAAGTACTTTGTGAGAGCTACTAGGAGTAGACGAATGTTGATCCCAAAATCATTGTTTTCGAAGAAATCGTCTGTTATGTCAATAACAGCCTTCGAGCTAAGAAACTCTTGGACATCGATTTCCCCGACTCCATTATCATCGGCAATAGTTTTTCGAGTACATACAAATCCGTCAGATGATAAACCAAAAATTTGCGACAAAATATCCGAGGAAACTTTCACTCGTGTTCCTCCGACAAGACTTCCTAAAACAAGGGATGAAGACCCTTCACTATCGGCCACATGGAGATTGGCGTAGAATTCTCGGGCAAGTTCAGGGAAAATGGGGTTTTTACATTCTACAAAATGGGCAATTCCAAGTGAAGAGAAGAAATTAGAGATATCGATATTTACCCGTTCCAGACTTGAAAGATTGAAGAAATAACAGTCCGTAATGTGTTCTTGTGGAAGGATTTCAAAGAATACCCTCGAGGCGGTGGATGAGATGAAACGATTCGCATCATATTGTGCGTTGAGAGGACGTTTGAGGTTATTGTATGTTTTTGCCATGGCTGTTCGGTTCTTGCCGACATCAATTGAAGAGGAGTTGAAGATCTGAGGAAGTTTGAAGAATCCGATTAGCGGCTAGGGTTTCTCTGAGAAGGGTGTTCTTACGATTGCGTGCGTTAGAAAGGATGAGAGTGTTTTTGGGTCGTATGGAAATATATATAGTCAGCGAACTTTTAGTTAGCGTACGCTAGGATTATAGAATTAGCGTACGTTAGGTAAAAAATGAAAAGCTTACTGGACTGTCCAGTAGCTGATATGGAATTCGAAAAGTTTTTAATTAGCGTACGCAAGGAAGTGAGGTTAGCGTACGCTATCGAAAGCAGTTTTTAGCACGCGTTATGAAAGTGAAGCTAGCGCGCGCTAGCGAGTGAACCGAATCAAGGATTTTGATATTTTGAGTAGTAAGCTTATTTCAAAAGTTGTCTACATGTCCCATACCAAGTTGTAAACGAATGGAATTAAATGATTCTTCGGGAAGAGGTTTTGTAAAAATGTCAGCAAGTTGGTCCTTCGTCCCGACAAAAATTAAACAGATGTCTTTTTTCTGAACATGATCACGTAAAAAATGATGTTTAATATCTATATGTTTGGTTCTACTATGCAACACAGGATTTTTGCTCAGACTAATTGCACTAGTGTTATCACATAGGATAGGGGTATTTTCAAAATGTATGCCGTAGTCGCGGAGTTGATTTTTAATCCATAACACTTGAGAACAGGCGCTCCCTGCAGCGACATATTCGGCCTCAGCTATAGACAGTGCTACACTGGTTTGCTTTTTACTTCCCCAAGATATTAAACATGAGCCAACAAAATGACATGTACCACTAGCACTCTTCTTGTCAATTTTACATCCGCCAAAATCGGCGTCACTATATGCAATTAAATTAAAATCTAAGCAAGAAGGATACCATAGACCTAGTCCAATAGTTCCTTTCAAGTAACGAAAAATGCGTTTGCACGCAGTTAAATGTGATTCCTTGGGATTAGCTTGGAATCGAGCACATAAACATGTAGCAAATATTATATCTGGCCTAGATGCAGTCAAATATAACAGAGATCCGATCATACCTCGATATAATTTTTGATCTACAAATTTGCCATTTTCATCTTTCTCAAGCTTTAATGATGAAGACATTGGCGTAGATATCACCTTGCTACTTTCCATATTGAATTTCTTGAGGAGGTCGTTTGAGTACTTCGTTTGATGGATAAAAATTCCATCTTCGCATTGTTTAATTTGAAGTCCGAGGAAGAACGTTAATTCTCCCATCATACTCATTTCGAACTCTCCTTTCATAAGATTAGAAAAATCTTGGCACAAAGATTCATTAGTAGCTCCAAATACAATGTCATCAACGTAGATTTGGCAAACAAGTATATCATCATTCAATATTTTAACAAACAAGGTATTATCGACTTTGCCTCTTTTATAATTATTTGCAATTAAAAATTGACTTAAATGATCATACCATGCTCGGGGTGCTTGTTTCAACCCGTAGAGTGCCTTGTTGAGCTTGTAGACATGATCCGGAAATTGATGATCTTGAAAACCGGGAGGTTGCTTGACGTAGACTTCTTCTTGAATGTAACCATTCAAGAATGCACTTTTCACATCCATTTGAAATAGTTTGATCTTCTTATGGGCGGCAAATGCACATAGCAACCGAATGGCTTCGAGTCAAGCCACGGGAGCAAAACTTTCTTCGTAATCAAGACCTTCCTCTTGATTATATCCTTGAGCGACCAAACGAGATTTATTTCGAATCGGATAGCCGTCTTCGTCACTCTTGATTTTATGCACCCATTTAGTTCCGATAATTGTTTTATCTATAGGAGCGGGAACTAAATTCCATACATTATTGTGCTTGAATTGCACAAGCTCCTCTTGCATTGCCATCACCCAACTTTCATCATCGAGAGCTTCGGATATATTCTTGGGAACTATTTCGGATACAAAAGCATAATGAGCCATAAATTCGGTGGTTCTCCTTCGGGTTTGAACACCGTCTTCAATGTTTCCAATCACGAGGTCCTTCGGATGATCTTTGATGTGCCTCCAATCTTTCGGTAAATCAACGATTGTGTTCATTTCGATTTCCGAAATTTTCTTCACTTCGAGTGAGGGATCCGGAAAAGTACCTGCATCATCAAAATATTCTACCTTTCTCGGGGGTGAGATCATATCATTGAATTTAACATGTATGGACTCTTCAACTTTATTCGTTCTAATATTATAAACGCGATATGCTTTGCTATTAGTACAATAACCAAGAAATATTCCGGAGTCGGATTTGGCATCAAACTTGCCCAAGTTATCCTTGCCATTGTTCAAAATAAATACATTGCAACCAAAAGGATGAAAATAAGCAATATTGGGCTTTTTGCCCTTCATAATTCATACGGGGTTTTAAGATGAGTTCTATGAACATGAACCCGGTTAATCACATAGCATGCCGTAAAAATTGCTTCGGCCCAAAAGTATCGTGGAAGAGAGTATTCATTAAGCATTGTCCTCGACATTTCTTCCAAAGATCGGTTTTTCCTTTCAACAACTCCATTTTGTTGAGGCGTTCTAGGAGCCGAAAAATTATGATTAATACCATATTTATCACAAAGTTGCGAAACGCTAAGGATATTATGATGCAAACCTTCAAAAAATAGTACTTTGTTGATAGAAGGAAAAGGTTCCTTACCGACTTTGCCGATGCCTTTGATTTTTCCTTTTTGATTATCTCCAAAGGTCACATGTCCTTGATCTTGATATTCTAGGTCTTCAAATAAGTCCTCGGAGCCGCACATGTGCCTTGAGCATCCGCTATCAATGTACCACTTATTTTTCCTTGGTGCCGGTACCTACAAAAATAGTGTTTCTCGGTTGTTTCGGTACCCAAGCCCGTTTGGGTCCTCCAAAGTTAACTATGCTTATAGCATTCGGAACAATTGTCCCTTTAGGAACCCATATTTGCTTAACTTTGATGGTTCTTAACTTTGAATGAGCATTAACATTGTGAACTCATTTGAAAGAATCTTTTGAGTTCTCGGTTTCGGTTTTCTTTATTTTGTCAAGGTTGATAAGGGATTGTTCCCGTTTGAAAGGATCGAAACCAAGACCATGTTTGAGCAAGGGCGATTTTTGAATAGATAGGAGCCTTTCGAATTTCTCGTTTCCAAGAGTAAATTTGTTCAAAATATATTTTAGCTCCTTTTGAGTTTTTGTTAACTCGATTTTCAAAACATTTTCTTTTTCAAGACATAATGTATGGTCAATCTCAATAGTTTTGCCCTTGTTTTGAAGAGAGGAATTTTCGAGTTCTAGAGATTTTATTTTTCTCTTTAAAGATATGTTTAATTTAACCATCTCGTCATACTCCGTATTCAAGGATTCAAATGCACTCAATAACTCATCATCATGATGGACTTCTTGTGAATCACAAAAATCAAAAGAGTCATATTCGTCATCATTTAGTTTAGAGCTTACCTCGATATTACTTTCGGAGTCGAGGGCCATGAATGCAAGATTTGCGTCTAGAGATCTTTCAATCTCCTCCTCGTCATCACTCCAAGAAGCGATTAGGACCTCCTTCTTTTTGAGTCTTTCCATTTGAGGTTTTGAAGAGGATCCTCGGCATTCTTTGGCATAGTGACCGGCTTGACCACATTTCCGACAATTATTGTCGAACTTCTTGATGGGAGTATATCCACTCTTCTTTTGCTCCGGTTTGCCATCCCGACCAAGAAAACTTCGCCTCTTTTGAATTAGGTTTTTATACCTTCTAAAGTTTTTGGCATAGAGAGCGAGTTCCTCGTCGTCTTCATCTTCGGGAACATCTTCCTCAACGTCGCTATCAACATTGAATGCGACCACTCTTTCCCGAGGCTTTGGCTTTGTGCCACTAGACTTGATAACGATCTCGTAATTGATGAGTGACCCGATGAGGGCACTAAATTCGAGCTTGTTGAGATCTTTGGACTCCATGATCGCGGTGACCGTGGCATCCCATTCTCGTCGCAACGATCGGAGAATTTTCTTAGCTTTGTCGCTGCTCGATATAGGCTTTCCGAAATATGCAAGACCATTTGTTATAGCCGAAAATCGATCCAACATATTTGTGATCGTTTCCTCGTCTTTCATGGAAAATAATTCGTAGTCATGGAGTAACATATTAATTTTGGTCTCCTTGACTTGGGTGGTTCCCTCATGAGTGACTTCGAGAATTTCCCAAATTTCTTTTGCGCTTTCATAGGACGATATCCTATTGAGTTCTTCGGGATTAAGAGCGCAATAGAGAAGTTGAGTAGCTCGTGAGTTGACGTGTGTGTTTCTCCAATCCTCGTCGTTGAATTCTTCGATCTTTTTCAACGATCCATCCTCTTTATTAGCAAGTTTAGGACCAAGAGCAATAACTTTCCAGATTTCAATATTGTAGGCTTGAACGAGGATCGCCATCTTCTTTTTCCACGTCATGAAATTGGAACCGTCGAAGAAAGGAGGACGGTTGAGAGCATTTCCTTCCATTTGGCCAAGAAGTGCCATTTGCGGATCTTTTTCTCTTAGGTGGTTAAACCTTTAAAAAGCGACCCTCTCCGATACCAACTGAAGAGATAAATTCACCACTAGAAGGGGGGTTGAATAGTGGTTATGCGGAATACCGAAATTTCTTGCGAATAAATAGAAAATAGTGCGGAATTTAGAGACTCAAGGATTTATAGAGGTTCGGCAACTTGCCTACGTCCTCTCTCCGACTTTCTTTTTCTATTGGCTTAAGAACAACCACAATCTTGACTCGTCTTCTATCGGTCCGAGTTCACAACCGTTACAATCGCTTGTCTTCTATCGGTCCAAGCTCAACCTCTCCCTCAATATAAATGTTTGTTTATCTAGTGTTCTATAGGAACTAGATAATCCTCACTATACGAATATGGGAGTATAATCCTAACAATGCCGGATCAAAGATCCTAATAACACCGGATTAGTGACTCTTGATTCGTTTCTTTTACGCTCAAGTGTAAGTGATGCAACACTTACAATCAAATGAAAGAATACAAAGAATAGTAGATATTACAATGAAAATCACACTTGTATCTTTCTTTTCTCACAACTTGAAATGCAATAAACGATATAAAACTGAGCTCAAGTATGCTTTAATTGCTTGAATGCTTGTATGCTTGAATGCTTGAAGTTGTGTGTTTGATACCCAAGTCCTTTGGGTATTTATAGGTGAGAGCCATCCTTCAAATGCTGAAAAACGTATTATTAGCGTGCGCTAATAATGTCCTGTAGCGTGCGCTATCGATCTTTGACTTGGCTTCTCTGAACGGTCACAAAGACTGTTGCAACGGTAAAATAGTATGGCTAGCGTGCGCTAGTCATGTATCGGTAGCGTGCGTTAACGTCTGGTCAACAAGTCTTCAATCTTGACTTTGAAAATGTCCGTTTGTCTCTCCAACGACTCTTTATCCAACGGCTAAATTTGAGATTAGCGTGCGCTAGCAAGTATGCATAGCGTGCGCTAGCATTAATTAAATCCAACTTTTCCAGATTTTCCGGATCTTCATTGACTCTTGCCTTCCAACGGTAGAAAATCAAACGGTAATATGCTGACTCCTTTTAGCGTGCGCTAATGCCTATACCTTAGCGTGCGCTACTAATTTCTTTCATTAACGTACGTTACCCTGTGTAGCGTACGTAAAAACCTTAACGTATTGAGTCCAGTAGCTACTGGACTACTGACCGTGATATCGGTAGCGTGCGCAAGAGCTAAGCAGTAACGTGCGCTACATCCTTGTTTTAGCGTACGTAAGTTGATATGTGTAGCGTGCGCAAAATCCATTTCCAATTTCTTTCCAAACCTCACTGTCCTCTGAAATAATACGATAGCGTGCGTTATTATTTACTGTATAGCGTGCGCTAACTGTAGTTACTTAGCGTGCGCTAACATTGAATGACTTGCGTGCGCTAACCATCAGGTGACTTCACTTGGCTGCAGCTGACTGTCTGGGCTGTACATATATTGCTCGATAGCGTGCGCTACTATTATATGGGTAGCGTGCGCTAACGATGTTTAGCTCCTTCAAATGTTTAGCTCCATCAAAATACTATCGATCTGAGATTGATCTAATTAAATGTTTTGAATGGAATAATCATCAAAATACATTTTGAGTCAACAAGTTTTGTTTGTGATGTCCAACATATATCTATATTATTTCTTGAGGTCACCCTTCATGGCAGTGAATTCACTTTCATTGGCTGCTCAGGTGACTTAATTCGTACCATATCTCCATTGAATTCTGTTTCAGAGATTCAATTGGAATGGCCCGGTTCTCCATGTTGAATGCGTCTACGATGGTCTTCTTGTTTATTAAGATGGGTTCATCAAAGATCGAGCTCTTTGAAAAAACAGATGATAGCTTATTTGAATAGTTGAGTTGGGTTGATGTCTAGGAAGTGGTAGATTCCATTCTTTTTCATCATTTCGATCAGATTCCCCATTACTACAGATCTATTTGACTACAGAAGCCCGACAAAATCCACGACAATGCTGAATATGATCTTCTTCTTCACCATCCTCAGGTTGACGTTATTGAAATAGGTGGCAGTTTTCATTTCTGCAAATTTTTTAAGCTTTTAGTGTAGTGAATTTCTAGGTTTTCGCTTTTCTCAGAGAAAAGGGTTTATGCTTGAAGTTTGAAGACGATAAGGTTTTTGTGAAATGATTTCGACCATCTTAAATAATTAGTCCAAGAGTCGATTTTGAGATTTTATAATTAAATATAGAAATGGCAGTTCGAGTGACTGATTGGACATCGTGATGTAGACGTGGAGGTAGTGGTCGTGTGTTTTTAGTCACGTGTAATAAAAATGAGTATTTAAAGAAATAGAAAAGTTAGCTGGTTGACTTTTTGACTTCTGATCAGCTATCTTTTCCTTATCTACTCTGATCATATGGCTTTTCATCGTCTGGTCTGATCAGGTGGCTTTTCATCGTCTGGTCTGATCAGGTGTTTTTTCCTCGTCTGCTCCTGGTCAGTCGACATGTCTTGTCTGAGATTTTATCAGTTGAGTTTTCTTGTCTTCTTTTGATTAGGTGACCATTCCTTGTCTGTTCTGATCAGTTAACTATTCTTCTTCATCAGCTACAATTTTGATTCCCAATCCAATAAACCAAGTCCCTACTTAGTTCAAGGAATCTTTCTTTAGGTAGATGCTTTGTGAATATGTCATCTATTTGATACTATGGGTTGACTCTTTCTATTCGAACTCTCTTATTTATCACATGGTCTCTGATGAAATGGTGTTTTACATCAATGTGCTTGTCCTGAATGAAGCACGGGATTGTTGGTGATGGCAATTGCACTTGTACTGTCCCACCAAATTGGGACTTCATTTGCAATAATGTTGTAATCCCTCACTGTTGTCTGATCCACAGAATTTGAGCAAAACAGCTACCTGCAGCTAGGTATTCTGACTCAGTTGTGGATATAGAATTTGATGTTTGCTTCTTGATAAACCATGAGATCAGCTTTGTTCCAAGGAAGTGGTATGTTCCACTTGTGCTCTTCCTGTTGATTTTACAGCCTGCAAAATCAGCATCTGAATATTCTGATAGTTCGAAGTTATCATCTTTGGGATACCATAATCCAACATTGATTGTGGATTTTAGGTATCTGATAATCCTCTTAGCTGCTTAATGGTGGGATTGCTTTGGCTTGGACTGGAATCTTTCACATACTCTAACTGGATATGATATATCCGGTTTGCTTGCAGTTAGGTATAGTAAAGATCCAATTAATCCTTTGTAATGGGTTGGATCCACTGGAGTTCCTCCATCATCTGCATCAATATGTAAAGATGTGCTCATTGGTACTCTTAGGGGTTTGGCTGACTCCATGCCAATCTTTTGATCAGCTCCTTTATGTATTTTGATTGGTGATGAAGATTCATGTTCCTGTCTGTTTTACTTGCAAACCAAGAAATAAACTTAGTTTTTCCATCATGCTCATTTCAAATTCTCCTTGTAGAATTTTTCACATAATTCTGGATTTGTTGATCCAAAAATGATATCATCCACATATATCTGGACAAGTAATATGTGGCCTTCATGTTCAATCCTGAATAGTATTTTGTCTACTTTCCTTTTGGTGAATCCATTTGTCTCCAGGAATATGGAAAAGGTATCATACCAGGCTCTAGGTGCCTGTTTGAGTCTATATAGAGCTTTGAACAATTTATATACTTTGTCTCATTCGACGGATCCAGGGGGCTGCTCCATATATTTCTCTTCCAGCACTCCATTTAGAAAGGTAATCTTGACATCCATTTGGTACACTTTAAAATCCTTGAATACTGCATAGGCTAGGAATAGTCTTATTGCTTCCAATCATTGCTACAGGTGCAAAGGCCACATCAAAATCTATGCCTTTACATTGAGCATATCTCTTGCAACAAGTCTTGCTTTATTCCTAACAACAGTTCCATCTTCATCACAATTGTTCTTGTAAACCCATTGGTGCCTATAAATTTCTTGTGAAGTGGCCTTTCTACCTCTTCCCATACTCTGTTTCTTTCCATCTGGTTAAGTTTATCTTGCATGGAATTTACCCATGTGTAGTCTTCTAGGGCTTGTTCAGTTGTTTTAGTTTCCATTTGAGATATGAAACATGAGAACATGGCCATTCATGTTGGTTCTTTTGAATTCCTGGTTTTGACTCCATCTGATAGGTTTCAAATGATCTGTTGGATGGGATGATCTTTGAGTCATTTTGGGGTATCATCTTCATCTCCAGCCTTTGGAAAGTTGATCTTCAGGGTTTTTTTCCCCTGTTGAGTTGCTTTGAGGAACTGCGTATGTCTCTACATCATCTTGGTTTTGGCCATCTTTAGCTGCATCTGGTTCAGCTATGATTGGATCCAATGTCAGTTGTAGGTGGATCAGCTACGGTTGGATCAGTTGTGGTTGTATCAGCTGTGTTTGGAGATCCTTGCTGATCTACAGTTGGGTCTTCATCAGCTGTGTCCATCGTTCTTGTGTCATTGATGATAACATCTTCTAGTGAGGTGGCTTTGAGCTTTTTTCTCAATTTGTTCCACCTGTTTTCTGTACTCAACAGTAGATTCATCAAAAATAACATGAGGTGTTTCTTCCACAACTAATGTTCTTTTATTAAATAAATACCTTGCTTACTTGTGAGTATCCCATAAAGAGACCATTATCAGTGGTAGCATCAAAGGCATTCAGTTGGGTTTTACCATTGTTGTGGATGAAACACTTACAACCAAAAATATGAAAATATGCAACAATTGTTATTATGCCATTCCAAACCTCATAGGGAGTTTTGATGTGGCTCCCTACTATCATACTCCTATTCTGAGTATGGCATGCTGTGTTGACAGCTTCAGCCCAGAACCTCTTTGGCAGGTCAGTTTCAGCAATCATTGACCTGGCTACTTCCTTTAGGATTCTGTTCCTTCTTTCAGCTACATCATTTTATTGTGGTGTTCTCGCAGTGGAGGCTTCATGCTGGATTTTATTCTGATCACTATATTTAGTGATTGCCTTGTTGAGGAATTCTCCTCATCGGTCTGATCTGATCTTTATGATGGAGAGGGATTTCTCATTTTGAATCTTTCTCATAAGCTCAGGAAGCTTTGTTAATATTTCGCTCTTTTTATAGAAGAAAACAATCCATGTATATCTAGAGTAGTCATCCACAACTACTAAGGCATGCTTCTTTCCACTCAGCGTTTTTAGCTTGATGGGACCAAATAAATCCATGTGAAGTAGGTCCAGGATTCTGCTGGTGAGATTGGTAGGTTGAACTGATTTGAAATATGCTTTGGTTTGCTTTCCCTTCTGGCGTGCATCATAAAGTCTCTTTCTTGAATACTTCTGCTGGAAGTCCTCTGACCAACTTTTGAGAAATTATTATGTTTATGGCTTTGAAGTTTAGGTGACAGAGTCTCTTATGCCAGAGCCATCCATTCTCAGCAATTGTTTTTGATAAGAAACAAGTGTTTGGTGTTCCTGATTTCTAATCTATCAGGTGGACATTTCTTCTTTTGTATCCTTGTAGCTTCACTTCTACAGTGAGAAGATCAATCACCATATATTTACATTTTGTGAAGACTACCAGGTTGTTCTCATCAAAGAATTGGCTTATGCTCAGGAGATTATATTTGAGCCCTTTGACGTAATGCACTTTTGTAATGATTATGTTTCCTCTTTGCAGATTCCCATAACCTTTGGTTTGTCCACTTGAGCTATCTCCGAATGTTACATCTGGACCTCTTTCTTTAACATATTCTGACAGAATCTTTTTGTTTCCTATCATGTTCCTTGAGCATCCAGAGTCTACAAACCATTCTTCACCTCCTACTATTGAACTTTAGATGACATGGTAGTTGTCCTCCCACCTTTTATGCAATCAGGAAAGAAGAGATTTAGGTACCCAAATCTGAGTGGGTCCTTTAGGGTTAGTGGGCTTCCTGTAGAATTGATTTCTCCTGGTGTTTTGAAAATGGTGTTGGCTATTCCTATATGGTGCATACTGTCTAGGTCTATATCCTTGATTTTATTGGATATGCCTGATATTGTTTTTGGTGTGAGTCAATCCTAAATCTTGGCTTAGACAAGTACTTAAAGTTTTGAGGTCTCTACACTTGGTAATTTTGGAAATTTGGATTACCTTAAAGTTTCCATTTACCTCTTCCATTGTGAAATCTGTTTTGTGGGAGTCTGGTGTAATAAGCAAAATAATGTTTTGACTGCTGGTGCTATTTTGGCCATTGCCTAGTCTTTGGTCTAGGTGGCTGCCTTGAAAACCTTGGTTGCTGCCCATACTGTTGACTGGGTTGCTGCCTCTTTTTTAAATACAGGTTTATTTATGGGTTCAACAGTCTGAACAAGTGTTTCTCCCTTGATGAAAGTGGTTTTTGAACTAGAAGGAGTATTTGGGTCATATCTAAGGCCTGATTTTAAATAAAGTGGCCTCTGGTTTATAGACAAACCATCTAAGTTTATATATGCTTTTAAAGATGTTATCTCTTTTGCCTGTAAATTACTCAGTTGTATCAGTTTAGAAAACTCAGATTTGATATGAGCAAGTGCAACTGACTTTTCATTGTTTAAGGTAGTCAGCCTCTTAATCTCAGCTGTGGTAATTTCAGCAGAGTTTTTCAATTTTTTATCAGTCTATTTTTCTAACTCAGATATGATGTTTGGTGACTCTAGGATTTGTTTGTCAAAATCATTTTTCAGCTGCCTATTCTAATCCTTCAGCTGTGTATTCTCACCTGACACAGTCAAGTGTGCAGTCTTTAATGTTTCAATCTTTTAATAGCTGATTTAAAGATTTGTGCATATCAATGTCTTCTGACATGTCTGAGCTCTTATAATCTGAAGTTTGAGGTTTAGAAGTTACCTCTTCAACAGCTATGTTGGCCATCAAGCCGTTGTAGGTGTCTTCGTCTGAGAAGAATCCACTACTTGATTCTACTCTCTCTTGGATTTGATCTTTACCAATGAGAGCTTTTCTCTTATCTTCCTTTCTGCCCATGTCCTTCTTGTCATCATCTTTCTTGAGTTCAGGACTATCAAACTGGATATGTCCTGTTTATGGCAGTTATAGAATTTAACTTTCCAGTTGCCAGCTTTTTGATTCCTCCTTGGGTTCTCCTTATATTTCTTCTTGTATTTGGAGTAGTTCTTCCTGAAATTACTGAATCTCTGCATGATAAACGCCATTTCTTCCTCAAATTTTATAGGATTTGGAGGATTAATTTCAGCTTGATTCTTTGCAGAGACTCAGCTGCGAATGTTATTCCTTTCTCAGCTGGCTCATTAGATGATGAGCAGGGCAGCTCGAACTCGTAGTCCTTCAGGTCTGAGAACAGCTCCTGGATATTTATTTTATTAAGATCCTTTTGATTATCTCATGGCCACAACCTTCATATTCCATTATGGATTGAGAGATCTTAGAACTTCCAGAGCCATCTCTCTGTTGTCATATGTCTTTCCAAGGGAGTTTATCTCATTGATGATTTCTGTGAATCTTGTATCCACATGATCAATTGTTCCACCTGTCTTCATTTTGAGATTGTCAAATTTCTGAGTGGCTATTGATAATTTATTTTCCTTGATGAGCGCTATTCCGTCACACATTACAGCTAATGTGTACCATATTTCTTTTGCATTTTTGAAATTTTTGGTTTTTCACCATTATGGCTCTATCAAGAGTCTGGTATAATATGTCTCTAGCCCGTTTGTCAGGATTGGCCAGCTTTCTTTCTTCTGGGGTCAGCTTTGATCTGGTCTTGGGACTCTGCTTTGGTTTCCCAGATGCAATGTCCTCATCTGTGTTGTCCTTCATGTAGATGAAAGGACCTTCTTCAATTACACTCCATGTCATCGTGGACAGATGATAAGTGTGCCTACATTCTTATCTTCCATAAGTCATAGTCATCAACTGAAAAAGAGGGAAGTCTAGAATGCATGTGTTCCATTATAATGAAAGATTAAAATCGATATACTCAAGTATAGGGATCTGGTTCGGTAAAATTGAACCAACCTCTCCGATACCACCTGTAGGTCACAAGTCGTCAGGTAAAAGTCTAGAGGGGGGATGAATAGACTTTTAAAACTTCTACTAAATTCACTGTTTATAAAACACAGTTGTAGTAAGACCAGCTAAGATTACTCGTCTGATCAGGTAACCTTTGTCAGCTGTAAAATATATTGCGGAAGAACAACTGACTGTAAATAGAACAGTAAATATGTATGCAGCAGTTAAGTATGACGATAAAGCAGTAAATCACACAATCACTTATAGTGGTTTCAGAGGTGGGGTAATCCTCTACTAATCCACTTCTCTCCAAACCATTTGGAGATAAATTCACTATAACATTCAACCAATGATTGTTATAATGAATTCTCAGTTACAACAACTTCCAACCAGTAGAGACTCGTGGCCGTTGCAACTCCCTTTGGCCGCCTAGCACCTC
Organism: Orobanche coerulescens; assembly: GCA_033398695.1. Lineage (NCBI taxonomy): Eukaryota > Viridiplantae > Streptophyta > Magnoliopsida > Lamiales > Orobanchaceae > Orobanche > Orobanche coerulescens. Next base: position 87,246,002 of record CM065811.1, on the reverse strand, counting down.
TTGATCGAAAACCCTTGGATGCCTCAACAACTCGCAAGCTATCTATCACCTTCCAATCAAGAACCCGTGGATGCGTTTACATCCTTGAACTTTTAAGAACCTCGTTCAAAGAAGTACCCCTTAATCTTTAAGACAAGAGTGTTGTCTTCTCCAACTTAAGAGCATCTCAGTGTTAGGCTTTAGAAAACTAGCTCTTCACGATGCTATAGATTGCTTTGATTGTTTTGATTGCTTTGATCATTTGAAAGTATTGTTAGCATCGGACTTTTGCTTAATCTTTCTTCAGATATTTATAGTACGATTCTTGAGCTTCTTCATAGCCGTTGCATCTTGTAACAACTAAGTCCATTGGAGAGTGGACTTCATTGTTTATTTTTTAATCTCTTTGCAAGACTTTGTTTCTTTCTTCAAATCTGACCGTTTGAAGATGTACTTCCCGTTGCGCCGCTTTTCTTGATTACTATAATTAGAAAGTCTTCAGGGCGCTTATCTATAGGAATAAAATATTCCTTAACTTTCGGGAATCAATCACTTTGTCCCTTGCCTTTTATGTCTGCATGTGTCTAGCCGTTATTGTTGAATTTTCAACGCTTGCTGACGTGGACTAAGCTGATGTTCAGATACCCATACTTGGCTGCAGTAATGGTTTGGTCAACCTCTACTGATATTTGTTGGGATAACAATCCCTGTATCGAAAGATTTTGATAGAGTGTTTTTACAATATGCCAATTCAGCATACAGCAAGCTGCTGTATCGATAGACTCATCGAAGTTGCTGATCCTGTATCGAAGACATATCTTTATGCCATCATAAAGCAACAAGAGTCTAAAAGCGCCAAGTATGGAAGTTGTCCCTTCATACAACAAACATTCCATACAGAAACCTCTCCTTTATAGCCTACAGCACAAATAGATACAGCATTCAAGCTATAAAGTATTGAGACATTCAATACTTATTGAAATAGGACTGAAGACCGTTTGAAAAAGAATCTTTGGTATTCGTTAAAGTCAAGTCCCGTTTGATAAAGAAGTATTTAAATACTGAAAGGATAAAGTATTTAAATACTAAAGCCGACAGAGATCTTCAAACCACGCAAAACCCGGATCTTTGTTTATACAAGTCAACCATCCAGTTGTCACAGACTTTTGCTCAACAGATCAATGTCAACGGATCTATTCAGAAGCTATATATATCCCCAAGAGTTTGAAGATCAGTGAAACATACGAACTCACATATAACCAAGAAGTACTTGCAAGAATATATCTGAGCAAACATATTTCTTCAAGTATACTGCATATTCTGAGAGAAGAAATATCCAAGTGCTCACCCTTGAACAACACACCATCAGCTAAAGATCAATAAAGTCAAGCTGTTGTTCAAACCATCGTTCTATCATTGAACAAAACATTAGCTTTGTATGGACTGAGAAAGCATTGCTTTTCCCAAACTGTGTGTGACGGACTTGCATTGAAGAGACAAAGCTTCAGAACTGTGTGTGAAGAAGTTAGTCAAGTGAAAGCTTAAACCAATATGTGTGAACGGTTGAAAGCTTCGATCATTGTATCAATATGTGTGAATGATACATTGATAGGTTTGATTATAAATACGTAGTTGTGTACGTAGTATTTATAATAAATATTTTAACTCCTGTGTGGAGAACCAGTGGACGTAGAGGGGTTTACCTCGAACCACTTTAATTATCGTGTCGTTTACGTTCTGCATTTACTGTTTTAATATCTGTGATTATCTTTAAGTATACACTTCATATCTAGTTGCTGTATTTACAGCAACTGACTTTAACAAGACTTGTGATATGCACTCATATTTGAAAATCATACAGCATGTTGTTTAAAACACTTTCCAAGCTGTATTTTGTATACTTAGTGGCGAACAAGTGGTATCATAGCGCTTGAATCTAAAAATAATCAGTCGTATTTTTGATCGAATCAGATCCTTAAATCACTTATTTTTGTAAAACAGTCTTTTTCTTCCCTATATTCTCATATGGATACATCAATGATCAATAAAGTCCCTATGTTTTCTATTAACGAGTTTGACGATTGGAGAATTAGGATGGAAGCTCATCTTGCAGCAATGCACGAAGCGATGATTTTTGTCATACAGGATGACCCCATAAAGATCATGAAGGTAAATCCAGCCCCAAGGATTGAAGGCCAAGCTCATGCAGAGATGCTCGAGAAAGAGTGCGAACAATGGACTTCTGATGATAGAAAGCGCGCCAACCTCGACAATATTGCAAAGAACGCGCTATTTGTCACTCTTGACAAAGGCACATTCTCTAAGGTAAAGAGCTGTAAATCAGCCAAGGATATCTGGGATAAACTCAAGTTAATTTGTGAGGGAACTGAGCTCTCAAAAGAAAACAAAATTTCAAAATTAACTCAGCAATTTGAAACTTTTGAAATGAAACCAACTGAAACACTTGAGGAACTTGACCTCAGATTCACTGGCATTGTTGGTGAACTTGAAGCATTAGGCAAGATTTATTCCCAAAGGGAGAAGAACTTAAAATTTTTAGATCTCTCCCTGCCCGATGGGACATTAAGACCACAGCTATGCGTATGTCATGCAATCATAGTGAAATATCTACTTTTGATTCTTCTCTGACCTCAAAGCATTTGAGTACGATATAGACAGGAGAGACAAAGCTGAAGAATCTCCCGCTAGGACTACAGCATTAGCCGCTGTATCCATTCGAAGACACAGCATGCCGAGCTCATCAAAGCCTATTCACAAGAATGCTGACAGTGACAACGACATCCTGTCACAAGGCGAAATGGTGCTCCTCATGCATAAGTTCAAGAAGTTTATCAAGCAGTCGGGAAAGACTCCATACAGGCCCAAACCTGTTCACAAGGTAAGTACTGAAACTTCCTTTGGTGATGCTAACCTGTGTTATAATTGCAGGAAACTAGGACATTATGCAAATAAATGTCCTCATCCTAAAGTTCAAAGGTTGCCGGAAGCCTAGCAACAGGAAAAAGATGAAAGAAGGTGTGCTTGGAAAAACAAGCTCAAGGCCCTGATTGGTGAATCAGAAGCCTCCCCCGCACCATCAAAGTCCGAAGAATATCTTTAGGTAGTCACTGATAGTGATTCATCTGATGATGATTTCGAAGATAAAGCCTATGTAACACCCCAAACTAGGCAGATATTACAGTGCCATGGACCCCCGACTGGGACCCACCAGGTGAATGAAAATGAATGAATTACACAGGGTAAATGTAGTATCGAACCACATTACAACATTAATTACTCCGATGAGGAGTTTCATACAACACACCCAAGATATTACAGAATACATGTATATTTTATATGGAGATAAAATATACAACACTGAGTGAAATAAGTATTCAAACGGAATGTATGCAGCGGAATAAATGAAGGAAACATAAATGACTGAAAATACTGGGGGCCTCTACTAGTATCATTGGGACTCCTCGCCGTCAACGTGCTCTCCTCGTGCTTTTGCCTTGCCATGACCTGGAAAACAATATCCCCCAACGGGGTCAGTTACACAGAACAACAATCCTCAAGAGTTGAATACACACAATCCTGTTGATAATATACGCAATCAAACATGCTATATGAATCAACTAACAGTACGGCTCAAAGGAATGGCGCCACACTACGTCCGGGATGGAAATGTGTCCGTGCACAAGCCACCAACGAGTATCGATCGAATACACGTGTGGTCTTGTACCTAATCAGTCTCACGAAGCAATCGACTCATGTGCACAGTCCAATGTGAGGCCAACAACCAACACACGACTTAAGTGTGCCCGACATGAAAATCCTACACATACCAACCGGCACGCCAGTATGACCCGGAATGCCACGATATAACAAAAGTGACATCGAAAATAAATATTGACTCACCAAGATGAAATGATGGTGAAATGAATGACAGCATAATGAAATGATTGGAACCGTCGTTCCTCGTGAATGAAGTAATTAAGTGACATTTACAAGTTTCAATACGGTTAGTACTTTATGAATGAATTATGATTATGAATAAACAACAACGAAAGGAATGAATATCCTTTTAACTGAGTAAGAATTAACTTACACAACCGGTGAAGAATGTCCGTCCACGAACAACGTCCTAAATGAAATGTCGGTCGCTCGAACAACCTTGAATAACACAATTACCAATAATCCGTTCAATACACGTATCAAACACGATTATAATCAACTCAAATGTCGATACAACAATATCCAAACTCATATATGCACTCTAACGAATACGTTGAAAATATCATTCCCGTTGGTTACAACCAAACTCAAATTATCGAAACCAACTTTCAAATGATTGATTCAAACCAGCAAAACAATATCAATGGCATCAATAGTCCAATAGGAATCCACAATTCAAGATTACAACAACATCAATCGGAAATCCCCAAATTAACCGAAGTCAACCCCAAGGGTTCTTGAAATAATCCCCAAAATAGCCATTAAATACGTAGGATCGGAAATCCCCAAATTAACCGAAGTCAACCCCAAGGGTTCTTGAAATAATCCCCAAAATAGCCATTAAATCCGTAGGAATACATTTATCCATGGTAGATAATTCATATCTAACATATTCCAACAACAATCCAAGCTTACACGAAGAAATCGGAAGGAAAAACCCAAAAATCCAAAATTCTAGATCCAAGAGATTAATACCTTGATTATGATGTTTGAAGGTGATGAAATGATGATTACTTTGGATTATATGCTTGAAGATGATGATTCATGATTGCACCTCGAAGAATACTCTCCAAATCGCTCCAAATCGCCCGGAACCGATGAGAGAATGAGAAGAAATGACAAATGGCGAAATCTGGGCTACACTGTCCAATTTATAGAAATCCCAGTTTAGCGCGCGCTAGCCCCAGTTCTTAGCGTGCGCTAATGGGTGTTTTTGGGTAGTCGAGTACTCACTGTCCGAAAACGATAGCGCGCGCTACGTACCTTTTTGTAGCGTGCGCTACGGCTGAACACTTAGTGTGCGCTAACCCCAAAATGATAGTGTGCGCTAACGAATTATCTGGTGCCTAGTACTGGAGTCCAGAACCTTCTGTCCTCTGATCTGATCACGGTAGCGTGCGCTGCAATCAATATTTAACGTGCGCTACTACACCATTTGCGTACGCTAAAAACCACTCATAGCGTGCGCTATAAATTAATCCAATGTAGTCCAGTAGCCACTGGATTCAACCTGATCCGACCTTAGCGCGCGCTATACAGACTGCATAGCGTGCGCTACTCCAGCCTAGTAGAGCGCTACTTTCCATTTGTAGCGTGCGCTACTAATGACTCAACTGCAGTCCAGTGCCTTCTGGACTGCCTGCTTGAACATACTAGCGTGCGCTAGTGTTGAGAGGTAGTGTGCGCTACCCGTACTCAATTAGCGCATGCTAAAGAGAGTACGTAGCGTGCGCTACTCGTCACACACAGCACACTATGAAAATGACAACGATGATAAACACCACACGATTCTCCAACTAGGTTGATGATGAATGACGATACAATTACTCTGAACGATGAATACAATGATTGAGTATGAGTGACAAATGATCATTAATGAGTGAAAAATACTGAGTGACAATTACTGAATGATAAATACTGAATGATAATGACTGAATTACAACTGGGTATTACATACACCCCCCCTTAAAAGAGTTTCGTCCCCGAAACTAAGGGTCAAACAACTCGGGATAACTCTCCCGCATACTATCTTCGGTTTCCCAAGTAGCCTCTTCGACTCCGTGTCTAGACAACTGAATTTTAACCAAAGGAATCGTCTTGTTCCTCAACTGTTTGATTCGCCATTCTAAAACTCGTATAGGACGCTCCTCATATGAATGATCATCGGAGATCTCGATTTCGTCGAACTGAAGTATGTGGCTTAGGTCGGCAACATACTTCCGTAACTGAGAGACGTGAAACACATTATGAATTCGGCTCAATACAGTAGGTAGGGCCAATCGATAAGATAACTTGCCGATCAAAAATCTCAAATGGTCCAATGAATCTCGGACTCAACTTTCCCCCCTTCCCAAAACGGAAGATACCACGACTCGAGGATACCTTGACCAAAACATGGTCACCTGTCTCAAACTCTAATGGTCGCATTTACGATTATACGCATAAGATTTACGCCGACTGAGCGGTCAACAAACGACTCCTGATCAAAGCTACCTTCTCACGGGCGGCTATAAGCATATCGGGCTCGGTGTCGATTGATTCTGATAAGTCATACCAACACAAAGGAGATCGACAACGACAACTGTACAAGGCCTCGTAAGGTGCCATCTTAATCGAAGAATGCCAACTATTATTGTACGTGAACTCGATCAACGGTAGTTGGGCTTCCCAATCATCTTTCCAATCGAGGACACATGCCCTCAACATGTCCTCCAAAGTCTGAATAGTCCTCTCTGATTGTCCGTCGGACTGAGGATGAAAAGCTGTACTGAGATTAAGCTGAGTTCCCATAGCACGATGAACTGATTTCCAAAAATGAGACATGAATCGTCCGTCACGATCGGAAACGATACTTTTGGGAGTACCGTGCAATCTCACTATCTCCCTGATAAACAACTGGGCAAGTCTCTCGGGACCCCACGTATCCTAAATCTCAAGGAAATGAGTTGATTTAGTTAAGCAATCCACAATTACCCAGATTGTATTCATGCCACGACGACTCGTCGGCAGACTCGTGATAAAGTCCATAGAAACATCTTCCCACTTCCATTCTGGAATAGGGAGCAGTTTCAGCATACCCGCCAGTCGCTGATGTTCAATCTTGACTTGCTGACAGGTCAAGCATCTAGAAACAAATTCCGCGACTTCTCGCTTCATATTACTCCAACAGAAATTTTGTTTCAAGTCTTTATACATCTTGCAAGACCCCGAATGAACGGAATAAGGGGTAGCATGAGCTTCTCTCAAAATCTAGTTTTTTCGAACTCGTCATTCGCCGGTATGCACAACTGATTCTTAAAACGCAAAAGTCCATCCTCGTGGACCACAAATCCGGGGGCTTTCCCCTAAGTCACATCCTCATGAATGCGTAACAGAAATGGGTCTGAACCCTGATTCTCCCTGATTGCCTCCTCAAGTGGCGATGAAATCTCCAACGTACAAAGTTGCCCTTGTATTCGCTGTAACCAGACCTCGATCTCGGGTCTTAGAAATTCCTGCTGAAGTTCCTTCTGAATTGTTAATCGAGCAAGCATCTGCTCCTGAACAGACTTACGACTCAAGGCGTCGGCGATAACGTTCGCCTAGCCCGGTGGTAAAGGATCTCGATATCATAATCTTTGATTAGTTCCAACCACCGTCTCTGTCGCATATTTAACTCCTTCTGAGTAAATATATACTTTAAACTCTTATGATCGGTGAATATATGACAGGTAACGCCATAAAAATAATGACGCCAAATCTTCAATGCAAATACCACGGCTGTTAACTCCAGGTCATGGGTCGGATAATTAACCTCGTAAGGTCTCAATTGCCGTGAAGCATAAGCAATAACTTTCCCGTTCTGCATGAGTACACATCCGAGACCCTGTCCGGATGCATCACTATAAACCACAAATCCTTCTGTCCCTTGCGGTAAAGAAAGGACAGGTGCTGAAGTTAACCGGCTCTTGAGTTCCTCAAAACTCTTTTGACACGCGTCGGACCACGTGTATTTCTTATCTTTCCATAAAAGATTCGTCATGGGTTGAGCGATTTTAGAAAATCCTTCAACAAACCGCCGATAATAACCGGCTAATCCGAGAATGCTTCGGATCTCCTTAACATTCTTCGGAGGTAGCCAATCTCGGATAGCCTCCGTCTTCTGAGGGTCGACACGAACTCCGTCAGATGAAATTACATGTCCGAGAAATGTCACTTCGGACATCCAGAACTCACATTTGGAAAAATTCCCATAAGGTTGTTCTCGTCTCAACACGTCGAGAACCTGATGAAGGTGAAGCTCGTGCTCCTCCCAGTCACGAGAATAAATTAAAATGTCATCAATGAAGACAACCACAAACTGATCCAAAAAGTCGATGAAATCCGGATTCATTGATTCCATGAATACCGCAGATGCATTAGATAACTCAGACGGCATTACCACGAACTCATAATGACTATAGCGTGTTTGAAATGTCGTCCTCGTGATATCCAACTCTCGAATTCGCGACTGGTGGTATCCGGATCTTAAGTCGATCTCAGAAAAATACTGAAGTTCCCTGAAGTTGATCTAAGAGATCATCAATACGGGGTAGGGGATACTTATTCTTTATCGTCACCCTGTTCAACTCCCGATAATTAATATACACACGAAACGAACCATCCTTCTTCTTGAAAAACAACACTGGTGCTCCCCACGGGGACGCACTCGGTCGGATATAACCCTTCTAGGTCAAGTCCTCTAATTGATTCTTTAGTTCCTGCACTTCGTTCGGGGCCATCCGTTACGGTGCCTGCGATAATGGAGACGTACCAGGCTCCAACTCTATCGTGAATTCCTTATCCCTCGGTGGAGGTAAAACAGGTAGCTTGTCTGGGAGTACATCGTCAAACGATAACAATGATACCACGAATGTTTGAACACCTCGATTGCCCTAGAACGGCCAAACGATAACGATGATATAATGAACGATTGAATATCTCGATTGCCTTAGAACGGTCAATCGATGACAATGACATAAGGAATGATGGAACATCTCGATTGCCTTAGAATGGTCAATCGATGACAATGATATAATGAATGATTGAATATCTCGATTGCCTAAGAACGGCCAATCGGTGACAATGATGTAATGAATGATTGAATTTCTCTGATTGAGTAAATTTGCTGCTTCCATCATATTAATGATTCTTCCGGAACAACGGGGATTACCTCTCTGAAGTACACACTCGACTCCAACGACGGAAATGATAGTGACCATACGTTTACGAACATTGTGGATGGTATCATGACGATCCATCCCACTAATACCCAATATTACATAGTCCTTAGGTAAAATCCACCACGATTAGGCCCACCAACCACTCGCGGTCATTAAGTTTAATTCGCTCAGCTCTTAACCTCATGATTTCCGGAAATTCTTCTACCGTCAGGTAGACCAATGATATAAGGTCCACAATTATTAGGACTGTCTATGTGAAGTTTATTCAAACATGATTCGGAAATGAATGAATGCGGTGCACCAGTATCAAAAAGGGTACACATAGGTTGAGATAAAATTACGAGTATACCTGAGATCGTTCGGGACTCCGGATCGTCGGTCCTCTTCATCTCGTGAATCCGGGACTTGCCGGTCCCAAAACCGGACGCTCCCGTCTGATAAATATGAGCTCTGCCTTTATTCGCTTCCGTCGTCTTAAATGACGTTGACAGAGCAGTCTGATTCTGAATCGCTGATTGCTTCGGGACCTGAGATGCCACCGGAGTCGGCTTGGAGTCCCTTCGGCAAAAACGGGCCTTATGTACCACAACCCCACAGTTATGGCACGTGATAGACGGCGTCGTACACCTAGTGCTGAAATGGCCCTGCCCTCCGCAGTTGAAACAGGTGATGGCCGCACTGGCCGCTCAGGACTGAGATCCCGCAGGTTTAGGTGCCTTTAGGAGGTCGCTCCGAAAAGTTAGGGCCCACACGTGGCTTCTTGAAGGTTGACTGACCGCCTTCGTACTGATTACGCTTTGTTGATTTCTTGCTGCCAGATGAAGGTTGTTGCTCAGCAATTTCCTTAGCGGCAAGCTTATACGTGAGAGTCCTCTCGATTAATTCGGCCAGAGTGGCACAATGATGATTAAGCAATTGCATATGGGTCATCATGACTTGCATAAAAGTGAGTGGGTCAACCTGAACATCTTCCGATCGAGCTAAGTCCTGGGTACGACTTCCTGGCAGTGAGTGATTATTTCTCGGGTTTCGGCCCGCACCGCGGCCTCTCCCCATGCATCCCCTGACAGCTCTCTCCATACTGAAGTAGGAAGGTCGCATGATAATCATAGGTCTCATATGAGTACCGCATTATGATTTACGTCATGAAATGATGAAAAAGAGCATACGCGCTCTAACATAGTGATTACATGAATGATTAACTGAGGTGACATGATTATCTTATGAAATTCTCGAAATGATTATTTTGAACAAGTTAACACAATTAATGATATGATCCTCAAGATCAACAACTGAGTGATGAAATGAATTGAGTGATTGATGAGTTAACATGATCAACATGATTAAAATGAAAATGATGTTTGAGGATTGTTAACTGATGACTTATGAATGAATGATTCTCATTGCCAAAAATTGTACCATGGCGTTAGAAGTCTTACAATTTTTTCGGTCTGATGGGCTCGACATTTGCACAGGTCACACGTGACGCGAAGGTCCAATGATACTAGTCCGATGACGATGATTTCAAATGAGACATGACTCAGAAGGTAGAATTCAAAACCACTGTCCGATACCAACTCTGTAACACCCCAAACTAGGCGATATTACAGTGCCGTGGACCCCCGACTGGGACCCACCAGGCGAATGAAAATGAATGAATTACACAGGGTAAATGTAGTACCAAACCACATTACAACATTAATTACTCCGATGAGGAGTTTCATACAACACACCCAAGATATTACAGAATACATGTATATTTTATATGGAGATAAAATATACAACACTGAGTGAAATGAGTATTCAAACGGAATGTCTGCAGCGGAATAAATGAAGGAAACATAAATGACTAAAAATACTGGGGCCCTCTACTAGTATCATTGGGACTCCTCGCCGTCAACGTGCTCTCCCTGTGCTTTTGCCTTGCCATGACCTGAAAAACAATATCCCCCAACGGGGTCAGTTACACAGAACAACAATCCTCAAAAGTTGAATACACACAATCCTGTTGAAAATATACGCAATCAAACATGCTATATGAATCAACTAACAGTACGGCTTAAAGGAATGGCGCCACACTACGTCCGGGATGGAAATGTGTCCGTGCACAAGCCACCAACGAGTATCGATCGAATACACGTGTGGTCTTGTACCTAATCAGTCTCACGAAGCAATCGACTCGTGTGCACAGTCCAATGTGAGGCCAACAACCAACACACGACTTAAGTGTGCCCGACATGAAAATCCTACACATACCAACCGGCACCCCAGTATGACCCGGAATGCCACGATATAACAATAGTGACATCGAAAATAAATAATGACTCACCAAGATGAAATGATGGTGAAATGAATGACAGCTCAATGAAATGATTGGAACCGTCGTTCCTCGTGAATGAAGTAATTAAGTGACATTTACAAGTTTCAATACGGTTAGTACTTTATGAATGAATTATGATTATGAATGAACAACAACGAAAGGAATGAATATCCTTTTAACTGAGTAAGAATTAACTTACACAACCGGTGAAGAATGTCCGTCCACGAACAACGTCCTAAATGAAATGTCGGTCGCTCGAACAACCTTGAATGACACAATTACCAATAATCCATTCAATACACGTATCAAACATGATTATAATCAACTCAAACGTCGATACAACAATATCCAAACTCATAGATGCACTCTAACGAATACGTTGAAACTATCCTTCCCGTTGGTTACAACCAAACTCAAATTATCGAAACCAACTTTCAAATGATTGATTCAAACCAGCAAAACAATATCAATGGCATCAATAGTCCAATAGGAATCCACAATTCAAGATTACAACAACATCAATCGCAAATCCCCAAATTAACCGAAGTCAACCCCAAGGGTTCTTGAAATAATCCCCAAAATAGCCATTAAATCCATAGGAATACATTTATCCATGTTAGATAATTCATATCTAACATATTCCAACAACAATCCAAGCTTACACGAAGAAATCGGAAGGAAAAAACTAAAAACCCGAAATTCTAGATCCAAGAGATTAATACCTTGATTATGATGTTTGAAGGTGATGAAATGATGATTACTCCGGATTATATGCTTGAAGATGATGATTGATGATTGCACCTCGAAGAATACTCTCCAAATCGCTCCAAATCACCCGGAACCGATGAGAGAATGAGAACAAATGACAAATGACGAAATCTGGGCTACACTGTCCAATTTATAGAAATCCCAGTTTAGCGCACGCTAGCCCCAGTTCTTAGCATGCGCTAACGGGTGTTTTTGGGTAGTCCAGTACTCACTGTCCGAAAACGATAGCGCGTGCTACGTACCTTTTTGTAGCGTGCGCTACGGCTGAACACTTAGCGTGCGCTAACCCCAAAATGTTAGCGTGCGCTAACGAATTATCTGATTCCCAGTACTGGAGTCCAGAACCTTCTGTCCTCTGATCTGATCGCGGTAGCGTGAGCTACAATCAATATTTAACGTGCGCTACTACACCATTTGCGTACGCTAAAAACACTCATAGCGTGCGCTATGAATTAATCCAATGTAGTCCAGTAGCCACTGGATTCAACATGATCCGACCTTAGCGCGCGTTATACCGACTGCATAGCGTGCGCTACTCCAGCCTACTAGCGCGTGATACTTACCATTCGTAGCGTGCGCTACTAATGACTCAACTGCAGTCCATTGCCTTCTGGACTGCCTGCTTGAACATACTAGCGTGCGCTAGTGTTGAGAGGTAGCGTGCGCTACCCGTACTCAATTAGCGCACGCTAAAGAGAGTACGTAGCGTGCGCTACTCCTCACACACAGCACACTATGAAAATGACAACGATGATAAACACCACACGATTCTCCAACTAGATTGATGATGAATGATGATACGATTACTTTGAACGATGAATACAATGATTGAGTATGAGTGACAAATGATCATTAATGAGTGAAAAATACTGATTGACAATTACTTAATGATAAATACTGAATGATAATGACTGAATTACAACTGGGTATTACAGCCTATATGTGCTTTATGGCCAAAGACATTCCGGAAGATGAAGATAGCGATGATGAGGTAAGCTCAACCTCAGCTATTCCTACCAATGCATCTCATACTTTTGAAAACATGATGAATGAGTTAAGAACATTCAAAAGGCCCATGAGACTTTGAAAAATGAAAATATGTAGCTCCAACTTTCTAACTTAGAGCTGAAAGAAGAAAACGACTTGCTGAAAGTAAACTATGAAAATATGTCTGTTGATTGTGAAAACAACAAAGTTGATTATGAAAAACTCATGGAGAGCAATCATCAACTTTCTTAAGTGAGACTAAATCTCATAGTGAAAGCAATACAAATGATTTTGTTCTGCTTCAATCCAAAGTAAAAACTCTCGAAAAACGAGAAGGGGAACTTGAGACCATTCTGAAATCTTTCGAGAAATCATCCAATAGAATGGAAGAAATTCTAAGCACTGGGCAACATGCTCATGATAAAAGTGGCTTAGGATACAGCTCATTTTCCAATAAAGGGAAAACTAGTACTGTGTTCGTCAGGGGTGTGGAACTCATTCCTGTATCAAAAGAAATTCCGAGTCCTGTGAAGGAACCCATTGCATCACGAACAGCAAAAGCTGCCATTCCGTCACCACAGTCATATTCCAGACAGCGGAATCACCAACCATTCAGACCTGTAAGGCGTACTCAATATCATGCTCCCCGAGCATATCAACAGCGCCAATAGCCGTTCAGAAAGAAGGTTGTATCCCAATATCAAAGGCCCGCACGGCAGTACTTTCAGTATAGCACGCCTAAGTATTGTATACAGGAGCCTCGTTATTCCTTGCGAAAGCATGTTTTCGCACAGTATCAAGAACAGCTTTGGGAATCCAACTGGAGACCCAGACGGCAAGCTGTAAGGCCGAAGAAAATGGATCCACCTCCATGACGGCATTCGTATCGGATTAATAATAATAACATTGAATTTTACATGCATAATAATTATCATGGTTATAGCGACTACGTACATGCCCCACGTAGACATCGCAACTGTAACGCCCCGATATATTCGGAATAATTACAGCGCCGTAAATCCTTTATATAAGAATTTACAAGGCTAATTTGAGAAATACGGAAATAATACTTAAGTGTCCTCAATGTAAAAGAAGTTTAAACCCTGTTCGACAGTACAAATGAGTCCAAGAATACAAAACATCTCCAAGACAACAACAACAACATAAGCGTACTCGAGTACTGGAAAATAATCATAAAATCAAGATAACAAAATCCACATCACTGAGCCACTTCATCGTCATGTCGGTACTGTGGATGCCACCCCGTTCCTCTGCTACCTGAATATCAAAACAAATGTACACCCCCGAAGGGGTTAGCAAAACAATGCTAGTACAAGTATCGTAATACATAAATCATCAATGCATCATAAAACATACAAAATGGACTTCCGTCATCGGAATCCAACGATATGATCCCTCACGATTCCATCAATACAATACAGGGTAATCCAACGATCCAGCGCCCTTGGTATAGATCCCCATGATGATCCCGTCGGACCAACGCATGGTGGAAAACCCATCCAACGATCCAGCGCCCTCAGCATAGATCCCCATGATGATCCCGTCGGACCAACGCATGGTGGACATTCGATCCAGCGCCCTCAGCATAGATCCTCATGATCCCCTCGGATCATTTACAACACAAACAATACCATTATGCATACACATATGCAAATCAACATGTTCATCGACGTAAATATCATGACAACTCAAAGAATATAATCTCATGTTCCACAACACGAATAAATCGTACACATGATCAACAATACAATATCAATAAGCTTAAAATACGATACTTGCCTCAAGATGGCAAGAATTTAAATACTCCCACAAATGTCATTCGTCCGGAGGTCGCCACCCCTCGATCTATCACCTTGTACAAGGTAATAACAAGAATTTCAATAATCTTCCCGAAACTTACGTATAAGTCCCGAACGTCTAAAGTTATAAACGAATTATCGATAATGGAAAATCGGTTCTATTTTCCGACGAGTGCTACGCTAGGAAAAAGACTTGCGAATTCATGAGATGGTAGTGGAACACAAGGTTGGCATCTAAAGTTTCAAGAACATTCAACATATCATTATGTTCCAAAATCCAAACTCAAATTCCGATTCTTACTTGAAGGTTCGGTTCGATGGCTAAATCGAATATTATGAGATAATCATGTTCATTCTAGTTCTAGGCTAATTCGTCTCTGCGATTCTTGTTTTTCCGTGGGTGATTTTCTTAACAAATTCTTCCTTCAAATTGTTGTTCCAATAATCCTATCAAGGTTCTACTCCTCTAAGAAGATTTACACAAGTTCATCAAGGCAAGTGTTATATTCGAACACACTCTATGTACCACTACACAATTTCATCAAACACGGGGGTAATCCTTACATTTGTTCATAAAAAGAGTGTTACGAAAGGATCATCAAGGTGTGTTAAATCTCAGAAATTTCATCCTTAAGGTTGGTGAAGATTAAGACTTAACTCTAACCATGGAAACCTTAATTCAACTAATAAAATCCTTTCAAACATGGTATTGGATTCATTAGGATGAAACAAGCTCAATAATCTCACGAAGAAGCTCATAATACAACTAAGAACAAAGTCTTCATCTTGGTGGAGAGTTAACATACCTTAAGAGACAAAGAAAATCTTGGATAAATTCTTCACCGGAAGCTTGATCACCAAATCACACGGTCTAGGCTTCCCAAAATTGGATGTAGATGATGATATGAGGGCTATGGGGTGAGGGATAGTCTCAAGAACACATAAATCAGCTAAGGTAAGAGTGGGAAATGAGATGAGGGTTGGGTCCTATAAATAGATTTTTAAACCATTACGTACATTAACCAAAGTCCATTACATACGTAACATGGTTAGCGTACGCTATACTAGAAAAATAGCGTGCGTTAACGCTCGGCCAGAGCTCGCTGGACTGTTTCTGCCATACGCTTACGTACGTTATCCTATAGGTGTTACGTACGTAACATATATAACCTTAGCGTACGTTAAAATCTTCTTCTAGCGTACGTTAAGCCATTGATTTGCATGTGCTGGAAAACCGTCCAGGTTCATGCTGGCAATCTCCCCGAATCTCCATCCGGTCCCCCCACGCCGACCCTTGTCGGATCTTTGACTTGACTGAGCTTACGTACGTTAAGCTCAACATATAACGTACATTACACAGCAGACTTAGCCTACGTTAAGCGCAAGTCCGTAGCGTACGTAAGTACGTGCAGAATCATGCATGAAATGTTGAAGATATATAAAAACATAAGGGCACGAATACGGGAAAACAATCTACGATTTATAACATCACGAAGTCGAAATAATACAAGGTCGAGTACAAGGTAAATACACCATTTATCCGGGCATTACATACTACCCCTCTAAAAAGAAGTTTCGGCCCGAAACTTAAAACGAAAATAATTCCGGGTATCTCGACTTCATACTGTCCTCCATCTCCCAGGTTGCTTCTTCGACTCCATGTCGAGACCACTGAACTTTTACCAAGGAGATCGGTTTATTTCTCAATTGTTTGACTCGACTCTCGAGTATCTTGATTGGTCTCTCTTCGAAGGTGACGCCATTAGCTATCTCGATCTTGTCGAAATCAATAATATGACTGGGATCTGGTACATACTTCTGCAATTGGGATACGTGAAATACATTGTGAACATGACTCAGCGATGGTGGTAAGGCCACCCTGTATGCTAAGTCCCCAACTCTCTCGAGGATCTCAAATGATCCGATATATCTCGGACTAAGCTTACCTTTTTTTCCAAAACGGAAAATACCCCATGTAGGAGACACCTTCAATAGTACGTGGTCCCCAACGTCGAACTCTAGCGGGCGACGACGTGTATCTGCATAAGACTTCTGTCGACTCTTGGCAGTCAACAATCCTTCCCGAATCAAAGCTATCTTTTCTTGAGTCTGGACTATCAATTCCGGCTCCGTCCAGATCAAGTCCAAAGAATCATCCCAGCATAGGGGTGATCGACATCTTCTCCCGTACAAAGCTTCAAACGGTGCCATCTTAATAGAAGCATGCCAACTATTGTTATATGTAAATTCAATCAACGGCAAGTGAACTTCCCAGTCAGTTGACCAATCCAAGGCACAAGCTCTAAGCATGTCTTCTACTGTCTAAATAGTCCTTTCGGACTGACCGTCCGTCTGAGGATGATAAGCCGTGCTAAAGTTCAGCTCAGTTCCCAGAGCCCTATGAACTGCCTTAAAGTGCGACACGAAGCGGCCATCTCGATCCGAAATTATGGTCTTCGGCATTCCATGCAATCGGATTATCTCTGTAATAAATACTCGCGCCAATCTCTCGGGTCCCCAAGTGTCTTTAATACCCAGGAAATGAGCTAACTTG
This sequence comes from Orobanche coerulescens, assembly GCA_033398695.1. Taxonomy (NCBI): domain Eukaryota; kingdom Viridiplantae; phylum Streptophyta; class Magnoliopsida; order Lamiales; family Orobanchaceae; genus Orobanche; species Orobanche coerulescens. The sequence continues at coordinate 87,228,635 of CM065811.1, read as the reverse complement.
GTTAATCAATCAACTATCACCCAAATCATATTCATTCCCATCTTGGTCCTTGGCATACTGGAGAGAAATTCCATCGATATATCCTCCCACTTCCACTCAGGGATCGGAAGTGGCTTCAACATTCCGGCAGGTCTCTGATGTTCAATCTTAACCTGCTGACAAGTCAAACACTTTGAAACGTATTCTGCTACATCCTTCTTCATATTCCCCCACCAAAAGTTTTCTTTTAAATCCTTATACATCTTACTGCTGCCCGGGTGAATAGAGTAGGGCGTGCTATGAGCTTCCTTCAGAATTGACCATCTCAAAACATCATCATTGGGAACGCAAAGTCGGCTCTGAAATCTCAGAACTCCATCATCTTGTATCACGAATCCTGGGGCCTTCCCTTTGTTCACTTCGTCACACAATAGAAGAATCAGAGAATCATCCAACTGCTTAGATTTGACTTCTTCAACCAACGACGAAGTTAGTTCCATCACACACAATTGCCCATGGACTCCTTGCGACCACACTTCAATTCCTTCACGGATTAGTTCTCATTGAATGTTGGTTTCGGATGTAAACGCTTCCAATACTCGAAGAGAAACAGGTTTTCGGCTCAGTGCATCAGCTACCACATTTGCTTTGCCTGGATGATAAAGGAATTCCAAATCGTAATCCTTGATAAATTCCAGCCACCTTCTCTGCCTCATATTTAATTACTTCTGACTGAAAATATACTTGAGGCTTTTGTAATCGATGAAGATCTGACAACGAGTGCCGTATAAATAATGTCGCCAAATTTTCAAAGCAAAGACCACAGCTGCTAACTCCAGATCATGAGTCGGGTAATTAACTTCATACAGTTTCAACTGTCGAGAGGCTTAGGCAATCACTTTATCTTTTTGCATCAATATACATCCCAGACCCTGATTTGAAGCATCGCTGTATACCATGAATCCATCAGTTCCATCTGGTAACGCTAATATAGGTGCTGTCGTCGGCCTCCTCTTAAGTTCATCAAAGCCCGCCTGGCATTTCTCATTCCACACGAATTTTTGGGTTCTCTGCAACAGCTGAGTAAGTGGACGAGCGATTTTGGAAAATCCTTCAACAAAACGGCGATAGTATCCCGCAAATCCCAAGAAACTACGGACTTCTTTCACATTATTAGGAGATTCCCATTCCAAGATTGCCTCGACTTTCTTCGGGTCCACCTGAACTCCATCAGCTGATCTTACATGCCCAAGGAAGGTTACTTCCCTAATCCAGAACTCGCATTTGGAAAGCTTCGCATAAAGATGTTCATTCCTCAAGGTGCTCAAAACCACACGCAAATGCTCGGCATGCTCTTCTGTGTCCTTCGAATAGATCAAGATGTAATCAATGAAAACGACCACAAACTTATCTAGGTATTCTAAGAATACCCGATTCATCAATTGCATAAATACTACAGGAGCATTGGTAAGTCCGAATGGCATCACCACGAATTCATAGTGCCCGTACCGGGATCTGAAAGCGGATTTCAGTATATCCGATTCCTTAATTCCCAACTAATGGTATCCTGATCGCAAGTCAATCTTCGAGAATACCCTTGCCCCTTGCAGTTGATCAAACAAGTCGTCGATCCGAGGTATATGATACTTATTCTTGATCGTCACTTTGTTTAGATCCCTGTAATCAATACATAATCGAAGGGATCCATCTTTCTTCCGGACAAAGAGAACGGGTGCTCCCCAAGGAGAAACGCTAGGTTGAATGTAACCCTTCTGCAATAATTCCTCTAGTTGCTTCTTTAGTTCATACATCTCGGTTGGCGCCATACGGTATGGTGCCCTAGAAATAGGAGCGGCTCCAGGCTCCAATTCGATGGTGAACTCCACTTCTCTCTGCGGAGGTAACCCAGGTAGTTCGTCAGGGAATACATCTGAGAATTCATTCACTACTGGAATAGATGAGAACTCCACTCCTTCTTCTTTCTTCATGGCATAACACCAAAATCCGTAACAACCCTGCCTTAGCAATCTCGCTGCTTTCATCGCTTTGATTAATTTTCTTGAGCTACCCGGTCTCCATCCCTTGAATAAATGTTCAGATCCATCATCAGCAATGATAGAAATGACTCTCTTTCGGTAATTCAAAATAGCTCCGTAACAGTTGAGCCAATCATCTCCAAGAATTAAATCGTCACCTTGGATGTCGACTACAATAAGATTTGGTGGCCAATCTCTCCCTCCTATAGTCACTGGAAAATCTCTAGTTTCTAACGTTCCCACAAGTTTCTCTCCGCTCGGTAATCCCACAACATAAGATTCACAATCATACAAGCACAATATTTTCAAACGATTAACACAGTTCAAAGATATGAAAGAATGCGTAGCTCCTGAATCGAATAAGACACTAACTGGTTGCAAAAGGATTTGAATCGTACCTGATGCAACAGATGTGTTCTGATCGTCTGACTTCTTCATCTCGTAAATACGCGGATGAACGGACCCAGCACTGGATGCCTCTATTTTCCCAACATTCTGCTGCTGGAAACCACTTTGCTGCGTCTGGTTTACACTAGTGTCCTTCGGGACCGGTGCAGGAGTGCGAGTACCAAAAGATCGAGTCGCATTTCCACAAAATGTTGCGCGATGTCCTTCCTGTCCACACTCGAAACAGGTCACAGCAGGTGCGAAACAATCACATCGAACATGCCCCGCTTTGCCACAGTTATAACATTTCTTCCCTGCATCTGAAACGGTCAGTGCTGCCCAGAACTTCTTTCCACCTCGAGAAGGATGCGGAGGCCTCCTGGATGAATGAAATGAGGAATGGCCCCTGCGGGGCCCACTACTCTTATTGATGCGACCCCCACACGACACGCTATGGTAACCGACACCGCTAGATGAACTCGTTCCTAGGATGTTTCCAAAATAAGCAAAATGGGGATTTACTTCCAAACCTCTACGTGACACGCCTTAGCAACTCAGAAGGGGTGGAATATAAATACTAACAAGATTGCACTTGATAAGTATATAAATCACACAAGGGATGTTTTAGAGACACACTCAACAAAACAAGAAAGCACTCACAAAGGTTTGTTAATACAAACACTCTCAAATTCATAAAATCTTTGGTGTCCTCTTACAATGAAACTTCAAGGCTATTTATAGCCAAAATCTTACACCTAACTCTAGTGTGAACAAGGAAACAACTAGAAACCTACAAAATAGAAAAATCAACATTCAAATATCCTAAAATCTGATACAAAGTCAGTCAACATATGTTTAGGGGACAAAATATCAAAGACCAAGATTTTAAGGTGTGAAAACAAGGACAACAAGTCACCATAAATCCGATATTGCTGTTTTATCATTTCTGAGCTCCAATGTCTCCGAATTTGGTCCTATAGTCTGAATAATATTTGTATCTCTCTTTCTTAGCTTTCCATAGACACATGAATCACCTGAATCGGATTTCGGACGAGTAAGTTATGGCCAAAATACGAGACTGCTGCGTGTCAGTCTTACGTGCGGGAATTTGCATCCTTGTTTGTTTGTTCGTCTTTTCTGATCGTCTTCAACATTAATATTACACGACTCGATTATATACAACTAAAAATATAAAAATACAACTCAAGAAATACAATTCAAATTAAAATACACCAAGATAAAATAAACGAAAAACTTATTGTTCGACAACTTCGACACTACTCACGAATTTGTTGTTTTTGATAACATAATTATTTTTAAACATATCAATGACGAGTGTCGATAAATTATTTTTGAACTTCTTTGATCGAGACCTCGTTATTGGTCCAGTCGGCATGCTCAAGTCCTCATCCGGGTTCTTCATAATATCTTGATTCACATCATTCCCCCGTTCCTCAAAAGGATTCGTCCTCGAATTTTATAGGCATTGTCGTTAATCCGCTCTAAGATCTAGAATGGTCCATCTCCCCTTGGCATTAGCTTCGATTTTCATTGAATGGGAAATCGTTCCTTCCTCAAATAAACCCAAACCCAATCACTTGGTTCAAAGAGTACTTGTTTGCGTCCCTTGTTCTTCATTCTTGCATTGTGTTCGTTGCGCTTCTCAATTTGTTCACGAACTTTGGCATGTAATTGCTTCACCATCTCCGCCTTTTTCTTGCCATCAAGGTTACTCCTGTCATCTATTAGAATAGGCAACAAGTCTAAAGGAGTTATTGGATTAAAACCATACATGATTTCAAATGGCGAAAATGTCGTAGTAGAATGTACGGTTCGATTATAGGCAAACTCGATAAATGGTAAAGATGTTTCCCAATTTTTCAAATTTTTGTTAACAATAGTTCGAAACAATTGACCAAGCATTCGGTTAACAACCTCGGTTTGACCATCAGTTTGGGGATGACATGTTGTAGAATAAAGCAATTTCGTCCCCAATTTTGCCCATAAGACTCTCCAAAAATGACTCAAAAAGTTGGTATCTCTATCGGATACGATGCTTTTGGGCATACCATGCAAACGAACAATTTCTTTGAAAAATAGATTAGCAATATGTGTGGCGTCGTCCGTTTTATGACATGCAATGAAGTGTGCCATTTTGCTAAATCTATCAACTACAACAAAAATGGAGTCACAACTGGACTTCGCCCTGGGTAATCCTAATACAAAGTCCATAGAAAGATCAACCCAAGGTTCGGAAGGTACCGGAAGTGGCATATACAAACCATGCGGTAACACTCGTGATTTTGCTTTCCTACAAACAATGCATGAATTTACAACTTTAAAAATATCATGTTTCATTTTTGGCCAAAAGAAATGTTCATGCAATATTTCGTAAGTTTTAGCAATCCCAAAATGTCCCATTAGACCTCCACTATGTGCTTCTCTTACCAATAATTTCCGTGTTGAACAAAAAGGAATGCAAAGTTTATTTTCACGGAACAAGAATCCATCCCGATAAAATTTTTCTACTCCTTTTTTTCTCGCAAGCGACATAAATATCATGGAAATCTTTATCCCCCTCATATGCTTCTTTCAATAAATCAAATCCCAAAAGTTTACAAGAAAGTGTATTGAGTAATACATACCTTCTTGACAAAGCGTCGGCGACAATGTTTTCCTTACCTTGTTTGTATTTGATGATGTAAGGAAAGGATTCAATTTCCTCTAACCACTTGGCATGTCTCTTTCTCAATTTACCCTGTCCTTTGAGATGCTTTAAGGATTCATGATCGGTATGAATCACGAACTCCTTAGGCCATAGGTAGTGTTGCCACGTATGTAGGGCTCGAACCAAAGCATACAATTCCTTGTCATAGGTCGGGTAATTCAATGTAGCTCCTCCAAGTTTCTCACTAAAATAGGCTATCGGCCTTTTTCCCTGCATTAATACTGCTCCTATTCCTACTCCTGAAGCATCACACTCAATTTAAAAAGTGTTAGAAAAATCAGGTAATGCTAAGACAGGTGTGGTGCACAATTTATCTTTTAGAGTGTTAAATGCTTTTTCTTGTTCATTTCCCCAATTAAACTTAGCATGTTTCTTGACAAGTTCGTTTAATGGGGCTGCAATTGTGCTAAAATCTTTTATGAAGCGTCGGTAAAACCCTGCTAGGCCATGAAAACTTCTTACCTCGGACGCTGTCATTTGGCCTGTGCCATTCTCGGATAGCCTTAACCTTTTTTTCATCAACTTTTATGCCACAAAGACTAACGACATATCCAAGAAAAATAACTTCATTCATGCAAAAAGTACATTTCTTAAGACTAGCATATAATTGTTCCCTTCTCAAGGTAATTAAAGCTAATCTTAAATGTTCAACATGTTCTTCAACATTTTTGCTGTAAATGAGTATATCATCAAAGTATACAACAACGAATTTTCTAATGTATGCACGTAAAACATGATTCATTAATCTCATAAAAGTACTTGGTGCGTTCGTTAGTCCAAAGGGCATTACCAACCATTCGTATAATCCGTATTTAGTTTTGAAAGCCGTTTTCCATTCATCTCCTTCTTTCATACGAATTTGGTGATATTTTTTCATTAGGTCAATTTTAGTGAAAACACATGAACCATGTAATTCATCTAACATATCATCTAACCTTGGAATAGGGTGTCGATACTTAACCATGATATTGTTTACCGCTCGGCAATCGGTGCACATTCTCCACGTTCCATCTTTCTTTGGCACGACGATCACAGGAATGGCACAAGGACTTAGACTCTCCCGGATATACCCAAACTTAACAACTCCTCGACTTGTCTTTGGATTTCATTGGTCTCTTCGGGGTTGTGTCGGTATGCTGGTCTATTTGGAATGACCGTTCCGGGCACAAAGTCTATTTGATGTTCAATCCCTCGGATTGGTGGCAACCCTGCAGGTAGTTCTTCAGGAAAAACATCAACAAATTCCTGCAATAAAGATTCAATAGAACTAGGAATTATCCGGTTCCCGGGGTTAGTAGTAGCGCAACTTTTCGAAAAATAATCAAGTACATGGGTGCATTTTCCTTGATATCTTCTTCAAGTTCCTTTGCACTTACAAGCATGCATTTTCTCAAATTTTCTTTTTCTTTCTTTTTTTCATTTTTTTCATTTTTCTCATTTTTTTCATTTTTTTTCATTTTTCTCGCTTTTTTCATTTTTTTTATTTTTCTCGCTTTTTTTATTTTTTTCATTTTTCTTTCCTTTTCTTTTCTCAATTTTCCTTCAACTTCCTTTTCAAGTCGAAGTTGATCTTCTTGTATTTGTACCTTAGTCATGGGAGCTAAGGTGATTTTCTTTCCATCCTTCTCGAATGAGTAACGATTTTTCCTTCCGCTCAAAGTAGCATCTCGATCAAAATGCCATGGTCTTCCCAACAAGATATGGCAAGCATGCATCGGAACGACATCGCATAGGATTTCGTCTTGATACCTTCCGATGGTGAGAGCCACTAGTACCTGTCTATTAACTCGAACTTCCCCACAATCATTTAGCCAATGTAAACGATACGGTTTAGGGTGTCTTCTTGTTGGAAGATCGAGTTCTTCCACTAGCATAGCGCTAATGACATTAGTGCAACTCCCGTTATCTATTATCACACTACAATTTTTATTTTTAATAAAACAACGTGTGTAAAATAGATTTTCTCTTTGTTCGTTAACTTCCTCCTCTTTTGCTTGAGAACTTAACACCCTCCGAACAACAAGTGCGGGTGCATACTCATACGTCTCATCATCACTCTCCACCTCTCTTGTCTCTTCTTCTTCTTCTTTTTCGCTTTCCGTTTCAATCTCCCCATCCCGAAGTACCATCACCCGTTTGTTGGTGCATTCGGATGCTATATGTCCACGACCCTGGCACTTATAGCATTGGATGTCCCGATTTCTCCTTTGGGTGCTTTCGACGGGTTTAGGTTTCCCATCAAATTTTGGTTTGCTAGTACTCCCAACTTCAAACTTTCCTTTCAAGACACTCCCTTCTCTTTTATCAAAATTTTTAAATTTGTCTGAACTTACTTGAGATTGTTGTTTCCAAGGAGTAGAGTATCCCATGGAATAGTTGTTATTGCTCCCTCTTCGTAAGCTCCGCTCGATTTTTACCACCGCATATACCATGTCCTCGAATTCAACAAAATGTTGTTTGTCAACTTCTTTAGCTATATAGGCTCTCATCTCGTGTAAAAACCGCGCCATGGTGGCCTCTCTCGATTCCCGAACATTGGCCCGGATCATCAACATCTCCATTTCCTTTCAAAAATCTTCAATGTTTCTCGAGCCTTGTTTTAAAGTTTGTAAGCGAGAAAATAGTTCCTTAAGATAGTAATTAGGAACAAAACTTTTCCGCATAACAACCTTCAATTCTTCCCAACCGCTAACCAGTCTCTCCCGACTCCTCCTTCTCTCCGTCACAAGTTGGTCCCACCCAATGCTTGCATATTCTGAAAATTCGGTTATTGCTAACCTCATTTTCTTCTCATCGGAATAGTTGTGGCAATCGTAAATGGTCTCCAACTTCCTTTCTCAATCGAGATATGTGTCCGGATCACTTCTCCCTTCGAAAGATGGGATTTTCATTTTGATGTTTCCCATATTCCGATCCTCCTCGTTTCGGACATATCTTCCTTGTCTTTCTTCATACTCTCTCCTTCCTCCTCGTCCTTCTCGCCCTCCTCGATGTACAAACCTCGAAGTTTCCTCCTCGGAATTCATCGAATCTTCGTCATCATAGCCTCCAAATCGAATGGGTTCCGGTCCCCTTCGTACGGGCTCCTCTTCTCTACCCTTCGTGAGAGTAGCAATTGTTTCCTCTAGTTTATCTAGTCTTCCAACTATTTGAGCAAGTTGTTGTACAATATTTTGAAGGATAAGATTTTGCTCGTTTCCTTCGGTTCCTGACATTTTTTTTTCTTTTCTTTTTTTCCTTTTTTTCTTTTTTTTTTCTTTTTTTTTCTTTTTTTTTTGTTTTTCTTTTTTTTTTTTTTTTTTTTTTTTTTTTTTTTTTTTTTTTTTTCTTTTTTTTTTTTTTTTTTTTTTTTTTTTTTTTTTTTCCTTTTTTTTTCTACACGAAAATTTCCTCACAAGATCCTCACGTGTATCGTTCGATCGCTCACACTCACGTATCTCTCGTTTGGCTTTTTCTTAATTCCTCACAATTTTTTTTTGTCTTTTTCCACACAACTTACAAGGTGATTTTAGGTGATTCAAATCAAGTTTCTTCTTGAAAGAACTCAAATCCCACGATTCCCCCAACGATTGCGAATGACGATAAGATAAAAAAAAATAGAAAGATGGGAGCAAAAGATTTTGGAATAGTTTAGAATATGGAACGGAACAAAAAGTATGATAATTATTTGATAAGATCGATCAAAATTCGTTCTTCTCTTCTTCCTTGATATTTTTTTTTCTTTTTTTTTTTTGGTAATGAAATGAATGGATTGATATTTGATATTCGATCCGTAAGCTTAAAATCACCAGACGCCCGAAGGCTAAGGAACAAGTTCTTCCCCTGGCCTCGGCTTGAAGAGTTATCAAAAACAATCAAAACCTTCACGACTTATAATTTTTTTTTTTTTAGTAATGAAATGAATGGATTGATATTTGATATTCGATCCGCAAGCTTAAAATCACCAGACGCCCGAAGGCTAAGGAACAAGTTCTCCCCCTGGCCTCAGCTTGAAGAGTTATCAAAAACAATCAAAACCTTCACCACTTATATATTTTTTTTTCTTTTTTTTTTGTGTGTGTGAAGAAGATGGAAGATTTATAAGATAAAGGAAATAATAGGATGATAAGATAGGAAGATTATGGTAATGAAGGAAAATAGATGATACCACTTAGTTTTGGAATAACCGAGCTCTGATACCAACTGATGAGACCCCCACACGACACGCTATGGTAACCGACACCGCTAGATGAATTCGTTCCCAGGATGTTTCCAAAATAAGCAAAATGGGGCTTTACTTCCAAACCTCTACGTGACACGCCGTAGCAACTCGGAAGGGGTGGAATATAAATACTAACAAGATTGCACTTGATAAGTATATAAATCACACAAGGGATGTTTTGGAGACACACTCAACAAAACAAGAAAGCACTCACAAAGGTTTGTTAATACAAACACTCTCAAATTCATAAAATCTTTGGTGTCCTCTTACAATGAAACTTCAAGGCTATTTATAACCAAAATCTTACACCTAACTCTAGTGTAAATAAGGAAACAACTATAAACCTACAAAATAGAAAAATCAACATTCAAAGATCCTAAAATATGATACAAAGTCAGTCAACATATGTTTAGGGGACAAAATATCAAAGACCAAGATTTTAAGGTGTGAAAACAAGGACAACAAGTCATCTGAGCTCCAATGTCTCCGAATTTGGTCCTATGGTCTGAACAATATTTGTAGCTCTCTTTCTTAGCTTTCCATAGACACCTGAATTACCTGAATCGGATTTCGGACGAGTAAGTTATGGCCAAAATACGAGACTGCTGCGTGTCAGTCTTACGCGCGGGAATTTGCATCCTTGTTTGTTTGTTCGTCTTTTCCGATCATCTTCGACTTTAATATTACACGACTCGATTATATACAACTCAAAATATAAAAATACAACTCAAGAAATACAATTCAAATTAAAATACACCAAGATAAAATAAACGAAAAACTTATTGTTCGATAACTTCGACACTACTCACGAATTTGTTGTCTTTGATAACATAGTTATTTTTAAACATATCAATGACGAGTGTCGATAAGTTATTTTGAACTTCTTTGATCGAGACCTCGTTATTGGTCCAGTTGGGATGCTCAAGTCCTCATCCGGGTTCTTCATAATATCTTGATTCACATCACTTATTCTCCGTGAAGTTGCCAGACACTTTCTGCTTCTTTGCTTCTGTTGATTTCTCTACTGCCGCCTCTTTCATATCATAGGCCAGCGCCTTGTCCTGATACTATCGCAGGGTGGTACATTCAAATCCGGACATATATTGCTGAATCTTCGGCTTCATACGCATGTCAAAATGGAAAATCCTCTCCGCCTCGGTCCGGACCAAGTGGCGCACATAAGTCAACTGGTGATTAAAAGTCTTAATCACATCTGTCACCTATGCCTCAGAATTTTGTGGTGAGAAAAACTCCCGAACTCGGGCCTCTCTAACTGGGCGAGGACAATATTGCGCTTCCATCATTAATTTGAACTCCTTCCAGTCAACATTATGCTCCTCAGGTCGAATGGCCTCCCACCCGGTCAGCCTCCCGGTCGAGAAGATACTGGGCGATCGGAACCTTTCTGTCGTTAGGACAGTTAATCCATGCAAAGATCTTCTCTAACTCCTTCAACCAGTGATCCCAAGAAAGCGTCTCAGTAGAACCGTCAAATTTTGGAGGATGCAATTTAACCACTTCAGTAAGCCATTTGTCTCCCCGGTTATCCTTGTTATGCTGCTGTCCCATCGCTGTCTGCATGCGATCAACAACCTGAGCAAACTGGTTTATCTGGGCAACCACCTGTTGAAGCACTCCCGGCACGTTAGGATCTGCATTATTATTTGCTGATCCCTGCTGTCCTCCAGAATGGGAATCGGTTCGACTAGCAGAAATTTCTGGAGTAGACGCCGAATCCTCATGTCTCGCATTCCCACGTCCGCGTCCACGACCTCCCGTCAACATACTATAAACACAAATATTCAATATCCAGGGCAAACTTTCTAAAAGAAAGTCCATCAAAATCACAAAGCATGAATTAAATAAAACGGTAATATTTAGAGATTTGGAGACTTACAACCACGGTCCACACGACGATGCTGGCTCAGCAGTGATGTTACAAGCGACGCATAAATCAAATAACGTAAACAGACCCAACTAACCCGACTGCCAAGATATCCATGAATCTTAGCTCCGATACCATATTCTATAACTCCCCGATATATTCGGAATAATTACAGCGCCGTAAATCCTTTGTATAAGAATTTACAAGGCTAGTTTGAGAAATACGGAAATAATACTGAAGTGTCCTCAATGTAAAAGAAGTTTAAACCTTGTTCGACAGTACAAATGAGTCCAAGAATACAAAACATCTCCAAGACAACAACAACAACATAAGCGTACTCGAGTACTGGAAAATAATCATAAAATCAAGATAACAAAATCCGCATCACTGAGCCACTTCATCGTCATGTCGGTACTGTGGCTGCCACCCCGTTCCTCTGCTACCTGAACATCAAAACAAATGTCCACCCCCGAAGGGGTTAGCAAAACAATGCTAGTACAAGTATCGTAATACATAAATCATCAATGCATCATAAAACATAAAAAACGGACTTCCGTCATCGGAATCCAACGATGTGAACCCTCACGATTCCATCAATACAATACAGGGTAATCCAACGATCCAGCGCCCTTGGTATAGATCCCTATGATGATCCCGTCGGACCAACGCATGGTGGAAAACCCGTCCAACGATCCAGCGCCCTCAGCATAGATCCCCATGATGATCCCGTCGGACCAACGCATGGTGGACATTCGATCCAGTGCCCTCAGCATAGATTCTCATGATCCCCTCAGATCATTTACAACACAAACAATACCATTATGCATACACATATGCAAATCAACACGTTCATCGACGTAAATATCATGACAACTCAAAGAATATAATCTCATGTTCAACAACACGAATAAATCGTACACATGATCAACAATACAATATCAATAAGCTTAAAATACGATACTTGCCTCAAGATGGCAAGAATTTAAATACTCCCACAAATGTCACTCATCCGGAGGTCGCCGCCCCTCGATCTATCACCTTGTACAAGGTAATAACAAGAATTTCAATAATCTTCCCGAAACTTACGTATAAGTCCCAAACGACTAAAGTTATAAACGAATTATCGATAATGGAAAATCGGTTCTATTTTCCGACGAGTGCTACGCTTGGAAAAAGACTTGCAAATTCATGAGATGGTAGTGGAACAAAAGGTTGGCATCTAAAGTTTCAAGAACATTCAACATATCATTATGTTCCAAAATCCAAACTCAAATTCCGATTCTTACTTGAAGGTTCGGTTCGATGGCTAAATTGAATATTATGAGATAATCATGTTCATTCTAGTTCTAGGCTAATTCGTCTCTGCGATTCTTGTTCTTCCGTGGGTGATTTTCTTAACAAATTCTTCCTTCAAATGGTTGTTCCAATAATCCTATCAAGGTTCTACTCCTCTAAGAAGATTTACACAAGTTCATCAAGGCAAGTGTTATATTCGAACACACTCTATGTACCACTACACAATTTCATCAAACACGGGGGTAATCCTTACATTTGTTCATAAAAAGAGTGTTACGAAAGGATCATCAAGGTGTGTTAAATCTCAGAAATTTCATCCTTAAGGTTGGTGAAGATTAAGACTTAACTCTAACCATGGAAACCTTAATTCAACCAATACAATCCTTTCAAACATGGTATTGGATTCATTATGATGAAACAAGCTCAATAATCTCAGGAAGAAGCTCATAATACAACTAAGAACAAAGTCTTCATCTTGGTGGAGATTTAACATACCTTAAGAGACAAAGAAAATCTTGGATAAACTCTTCACCGGAAGCTTGATCACCAAATCACACGGTCTAGGCTTCCCAAAATTGGATGTAGATGATGATATGAGGGCTATGGGGTGAGGGATAGTCTCAAGAACACAAAAATCGGCCAAGGTAAGAGTGAGAAATGAGATGAGGGTCGGGTCCTATAAATAGATTTTTAAACCATTACGTACGATAACCAAAGCCCATTACATACGTAACATGGTTAACGTACGCTATACTAGAACATTAGCGTGCGTTAACGCTCGGCCAGAGCTCGCTGGATTGTTTCTGCCATACGCTTACGTACGTTATCCTATAGGTGTTACGTAGGTAACATATATGACCTTAGCGTACATTAAAATCTTCTTCTAGCGTACGTTAAGCCGTTGACTTGCATGTGCTGGAAAACCGTCTAGGTTCATGCTGGCAATCTCCCCGAATCTCCATCCGGTCCCCCCACGCCGACCCTTGTCGGATCTTTGACTTGACTGAGCTTACGTACGTTAAGCTCAACATATAACGTACATTACACAGCAGACTTATCGTACGTTAAGCGCAAGTCCGTAGCGTATGTAAGTACGTGCAGAATCATGCATGAAATGTTGAAGATTTATAAAAACATAAGGGCACGAATACGGGAAAACAATCTACGATTTATAACATCACGAAGTCGAAATAATACAAGGTCGAGTACAAGGTAAATACACCATTTATCCGGGCATTACAGCAACTACGGACCTAAATCATCCTACAGTAGACCTATTTCTGTCAGGAAAATCTGGGTACCTAAAGGCACTAACATCCATGGACCCAACAATCAAAGAGGACCTAAATCTACTTAATTTGTTTGCATATAGGACATCTTAGAGGAGGACATCTAGTACTTCGACAGTGGATGTTCTCGGCACATGACAGAAGATAAAAGCAAGCTATCAGATTACGTAGAAGGTCGCGGTCCAAAAGTGCGCTTTGGTGATAAATCTAAAGGAAAAACAAGAGGGAAAGGAAACCTGCTTGTCGGCAAATTCAAAGTCACTGATGTAGCTTATGTTGAAGGCTTATAGTACAATCTACTTAGTATCAGCCAGTTCTGTGACCAACAGTTCTCGATGAAGTTTTATATAGATCACTGTAGATTCAAGAACATCCTGACCAAAGAAGTTGTGCTCACATGAAGCAGATCAGGTAATATGTATATTGCTGACTGGATGCCTACGAGATCCACAATTCCTTGTTTTGTTGCTAAAGGTACTGCAGATCTAAGCTGGCTATGGCACAAGAGGATGTCTCACGTCAACTTCAAGACTATCAACAAGTTTTCCAGATAGGGAATGGTTAGAGGATTGCCAAATGTGTCATTCCAAAAAGACAGCGTTTGTGGACCCTATAAAAAAGGCAAGCAAATCAAGACCACCATGAAGATCAAATCCTACCTTTCCACTCACAGAGTTTTGGAAATGCTACATATGGATCTCTATGGTTCTTTAGACCCGGTAAGTTTGGGAGGTAAGAAATATTGTCTTGTTATATTTGATGATTATTCCAGGTATGCTTGGACAATCTTCCTAAGCCAGAAGAAGGAAAGAACATCAAAACTGCCCGAGCACCTGAGAAAGCTTCAGAATGAAAAAGGGTTGAGTATCGTGTCCATTCATTCCGACAGAGGTACAGAATTCGCTAACTGCTTTCTAGAGCAATAATGTTCGGAAAATGGAATACAGCACGAATACTCAGCTGCCCGTACACCTCAACAAAATGGTGTTGCTGAGCGAAAGAACAGGACGCTGAAGGAAGCAACAAGGACCATGATTGCCGCTAGCAAATTTCCACAGCGTTTCTAGGGTGAAGCCACCAATACAGCGTATTATACACAAAACCACTGTATCATCAACAAGCACCACAACAAAACAGCATACGAGGTATGGAACAACAAAACTCCACTAGTTTCATACTTTCACATATTTGGATGTAGGCATTACGTTTTGAACAATGGGAAGGATCAACTTAGAACCTTCGATGAGAAATCGGATGAAGGGATATTTGTAGGATATTCCTCTGTTAGCAAAGCTTACAGGATCTTTACCAAAAGGAAGCTGACAATTGAGGAATCAGTTCATGTAGTATTCGACGAACCTCACCATGATCCTATAGGAGTGAAAGAACTTACTTAGAACATCCTACAACTTTCCATCATAGATCCACCAACTCCTATAGAGCCTGTCGTTGACTTAGAAATCAACCCCGCAGTTGTAAGAACTGAAGTAGATGAAGCCGATGATGTACAAGCTGAAGCCGAAACTACAGCAACTCAAGATACAGTATGGGACGCCGAATTAGAACCCGACAGAAGATGGTTGAGAGATCACACACAAGATTTGATCATAGGAAATATTGATACTGGAGTTTCTACCCGAAGGAGAATACATAGTACACAAGGAAATGTAGTACATGCGCAAGAAGAACCCGAGTCTGAGATATCTCCATTTCCTGAATGGAAATCTCAATCTGAACTTAGAAGACTTAATATGTGCACTATTTCTGTATTCTTAGCCCAATCCGAACCTGTTTCTACCAAAGAAGCTCTCAATAACTCACATTAGATTACATCTATGGAATAAGAGCTTAACGGTTTCGAAAGAAACAACATATGGTATCTTGTACCCAGACCTACACATCAATCCATAATTGGAACCAAATGGGTATTTAGAAACAAGAAGGATAGAAATGGACTCATTATCATGAACAAATCCCGACTAGTCGCCCAAGGCTATAGACAGGAATAAGGCATAGACTACGATGAAACATTTGCCCCTGTAGCCAGACTAGAAGCCATTAGGATATTTGTAGCCTTTTACGCCCATAAGAGCTTCATTGTTTACCAAATAGACGTCAAGAGTGCATTCCTGAATGGAGACCTTGCCGAAGAAGTATATGTTGAACAACCACCAGGGTTTGTCAATCCAGAAGGTGGAGATCTCGTATACAGGCTAAGGAAAGCGTTGTATGGACTTAAGCAAGCCCCTAGAGCATGGTATGAGACTCTGTCCTAGTATCTAACCGATAATGGATTCGAGAAAGGTGCTGTGGACAAGACCTTAATTAAAATACAGGATGTAGGTCACAAGTCGTCCAGGAATAAGTCTAGAGGGGGGGTGAATAGACTTATTGAAACTCTTAAACTCTTTTTCTCAAAGTGTAAGTTTCTTCAGCTGATAGATAAACAAATGACTTCGAGTCGTTTGTTCTTAATACGTGCGGAAGTCAGCTGATGACGAATACAGAACAACTAATGAAACACTTAGTAATGAATGCAGCAGTTAAAGTATGATGCTATAAAACAATAAAGTACACAGGCAATTATAGTGGTCTTAGAGGTGGGGTAATCCTCTACTAATCCACTTTTCTCCAAACCAGTTGGAGATGAATTCACTATAATTTTCAACCAGTGGTAAATATTACAGTGATTCAACCAAACTACAACAGCTTCCAACCAATGGAAATCCGTGCTATTGTAACACACTTGACTGCCTTGCACCTCTTGATCCTCGATCCTTGGATGCCTTTACAATCTCGAACTTCAACCAGTGAAGTACCCCGAACTCAGGATTTAAGACAAGAGTTTTTGTCTTCTCCAACTAAGAGCTTCTTCAAGTATGAAGTTTTTAGAACCGCTCTTTTCACGATGCTGTATTTCGCTTTTAGATTGCTTGAATGCTTTGATCGCTTGAAAGTATGTTCGCACCGGTAGTTGCTCAACTTCAAATATTTGGATATATATAGGTGTTGATCCATGAGCATTTCTTCATATCCATTGCAAATCTGTAACAAATCAGTCCGTTGGAGGGAGACTTCTTTGTTTATTCTTTTCTGAACGTTGCAAGGCTGGATTCCCATATTTTAATCTATCTTCCGACCGTTGTGAAGACTCTGCATGTGATGCGCCGAATCTTTTGAATATAATACGATTAAAGTCTTCAAGGTGGGTCTGGATGAATTATTTAATTCATCTCTTTTTCAGGAATCTCTCCAATTTGTCTCTTCACGTTGCATGTGACTTTCCGTTGTAATACCCGAGATCTTTGTTCCAGATTCGTTAAGTTTTGGGGTTTTATCGGATTGTTATTGTCCTCATCATTGGAATTTGGTGCCGTGTTTATGTATGCCTTGTTGGTATATGTATTTGTAAGCGTTTCAGATTACTATGCGAGTTTTTGTGTTTTTGTGGTGTAGCGCACGCTAACGCTTGTGGCGTAGTGCGCGCTACTGTGTTGTGGTTAGCGCACGCTACCGGATGTGTAGCACACGCTAACTGGAAGTCCAGAGACAGTCTAGGAGCCACTGGACTGGGACTGGAGTCTCGTTAGCGCACGCTAAGGTTGGTAGCTAGCGCACGCTATCGACTGATTAGCGCACGCCACTTCTTCTCTCTAGCGCACGCTACCTGGTAGGTGCAGATCTGTCCAGGAGCTACTGGAATGGATCCGTGACTCATTAGCGCATGCTACGCTCATGGGGCTAGCGCACGCTAACAGTGTTACATGCGGACAGTTCTGGGCGTTGACCCCGTTAGCGCGCGCTAATACTGTATTTTTAGCGCACGCTAATAACTTTCCAGTATAAATACTGGACAGCAGGCTTCACCTCATCATTTCTCTCCCTTCTTCATCCTTTCCGACGGGAGTGAGCTCCAGAGGTGATTTTCAGCGATCTTCTTCATCAAGCTTCATTTTGGAACGGATTTGTAGGTGTTTAACAACATCTAATCATCTTCTTGATCGAAATCAAGGTAATCTCTTCTTAGAACCCTAGTCCTTGAATTTTGGGAGTTTCTCCTAAGTTCTTCGATTTAATCCGAGGATGATGAATCGATGGTTAAATTCTTGTTGTCTTGGCCATGATCTTCGGATTTTTGAACTCATTCATGATTTTATATCACTCGGAACATAGTTCTTGATTTCTTGGAGACACACTTAGATCCTTGTTGTTTTTAGGATCGATTTGGATTCTGTTTAGTGTTATTGATTCGTTTTAGTGTTATTTTCGTAGTTCTCGTGGAGTCGTCGAGTTCTTGGTCGGTTTTGGAAGTTCGAGGGCTGCCCAACCTCATCCGTTCGTTGTCCGGTGGTTCGTGGTATCGAGGCCTTGTGATTCGTCGTATTTGTTCACTCGTGGATTTGAGGCAAGTATCTTGCCCATACGTTTCGTGTTTCGTAAGCACAATTGTTGATAAATGATTTTATGTGAAATACGAATGTTTAATGAATGTTAAAAAGGATCGGTATGTTCTCGATAAAGGTTTCCTTCTAAATCTACTTATGTATCTGTGAACGAATGTGTTGTTTTGAAAATGTGTGTTAGTCTTGTACATGGAAATATCTTCCTTGTGTGTGGTACTGTTGTGCGTGATTGTGTCAAAGTGGACTTAAGGTTATGTCTTCTTAAAAGAAGAATATATGTGTGTGGATGTGCGGGTCTATTGATGAGCATATGTTGTTGTGTAGTTTTGGTTGTGAGTATGTGTCGGATATAGCGGCCATTTCTAACAAGTACCTTGAATTACGTTTGATGTACTTCGGGAGAATGCGGTTTTGATGATTGTGATTTGTGCCATGTGGTTTTTGAGATTGTGTGAGCCGAGTAAAACCAGTGAGGGTCCCCTGGGGTCCGGTAGGCTGCGTATCCCTACGGATCACTCGGTTGGGCTATACACCAGGGAGGGCCTGACGAGGTGTCTCTGGGGTGTGTATCTTGCTGAGAGGTACAGGGCCAGTAAAGCTCGGGAGGTTGTTTTGTGATGATTATGGCACGTTGTTTCGATAATTACGATATGTCCGGAATATCATAACGCTTCCATTCTCGGTGTGAGTTATGTCTTACGTAAGGTCTTGGTACTTGGCTAGAATGGCATCATTATAAGTGTCGTATATGATTTGTTTCTTGATGGTGAGGTTTTTGGCATAAGGATGCGGGCCCTGGTGATTGTCTCCATACATTGTGATTTGGTTGTTTATCGGGTGTGACCTTTTGGACTTTCACTCGAGTATGTGATGAGGATGATCGGGTTGTGGAACCCGTGTTTTGTGATCGGATTGGAATTTTGAACTTAAATAAGTCCTTGGCCCGTATCCCTATGTGGTTCTGTTAAGTTGAGGATTCGTATATTCCAAATGTTTTCAAAACTCCCAAGATCTTTGATATCTTGTAAAATGCATATTGGGTTTATTCCCACCTGTCATGATTCGAGCAGTTTTGATTAAATGATTTATCTCGGGGAGTATGTTTTCAATTATCGGATATTGGAGTATGATACATATGGCTTGTATTCATAATTTTATACTTGTACTAGCAAAACAGTGGAGTTTTGCTAACCCCCGAGTATTCGGGGGGTGGATGTCTGTATTGCGTCCAGGTACTTGCAGGTTGCTGGGGAGCAAATCATAGGATCGATACGAAGGATGATGGAAGACGACGATACTAATCACATGAAGACCAGTTGTTGAGTAATTTGTTAGTCTCAGTGTTTGGCTCTCCATTGTGTAATTTTCCCGTTTTATGGGAATGTTGATGTAATTCAACCCCTGTATGGGTATGAGTTTTGTATGTTTATTGTGTTGTTAGTGGTAAAAGACTAAATTGGTCTAATGGTTCATTATTTAGCCATATCAGCATTAAATGTGATGTATTGTTTTCGTATTTAGCCTGGTAGATCCTCATGGAGAGGCTCTCCGGCGCTGTAATATTCCCAAGTGGTTTGGGGGTGTTACAGAATATGGTATCGGAGCTTAGGTTTGTAGAAACCTAGGCTGTCGGGTCGAGTTGTGTGTTGTCGGGTCCTGTCTTGTCTTGTCTTGTCAGATTTTGTCTGACTAAGTCGTGTCGCGACGCGTCGTCTGGAGATCGGTCGTGATTAGTATCAAGGTGCAACCATCATCTTCGTGCGATCTGTGGATGTAAGTCTCCCCACTATAATATTGTGTCTCGTATTACACGGGCTTGTGTGATATTTGTGTTATGTTGAGGAGTTAAATGTGAATCATGAATATGTCCTCCATGTTTGTTTTATTTTTGTAATGTGCCGGTGTATGTGTATATATATCCTTGTATAAATTGTTTTACAAGAAGTAATGTTTTGGTGTGGTTACACTAGCTAAGTTCATCAATGTGATATTTTAAATGTTCTAAATGTTCTTGGGGAGTCACGTAAAATTTATTTTAAAACATCCTTCAAGAAAGGAAAAAACTTGATTTTCGTGTTATGACCTCGAGGCCAAACATTTTGAGAATTCAAACTACTTACATTTTATTCCCACTGTTATATTGCAAGTTTTCAAAAATTTAATTTTAAACTCATTTGAGGTCTACCAAAAAACTTACTTGAAACGTGACTCTCGCTTTTAAACTTTTTGGTTCCATGTATTTCGTTAAAAAGGTACGTGATAAAGATGTTGTTGTTATTCAGCTGTAATGCTCCGAGTTGTGATTAGAGTGGTGGTGTGAATGCTGAGTCGTTCGGTATGCACTCATCGAGACAGTTCTCTTGACCGAGAGGTGAAGACTCGGTTTGGCACGTTGTTTAACTTCTGACGGTTAATTGTGTGATGTTATAATTATGTGAACCATTGGCATTTGGATTTGTACGCTGTTGTTTGTTTGTAACCTCCGATCTAGCACCGCTGGTAGGTGAGTATGGTTGTGTTGCCAAACTTGCACAGTCGGCACACACCATATTTTGTTGTGGAACGTGCTTTCTGGCTGGGCAAAAGTTTTTGACTGTATTTTGCCGTTACGTCTAAACTTTGCAGTCGATCACCTGTGAGTGGTTTCCGTGTGTGCATTAATATTGTTGTGTGATTATGTAACTTTCGTTGCGTTAAATTTGCAATGCTGATATGATTCAGAAGGTCGGGACTGTAACACCCCGAGATATTCAAAATAATTACAGCGCCGTAAATCCTTTAAGTAAGGATTTACAAGGCTAATTAAAAGGAGTGTGAAAATAATCCAACAATACCACAGAAATTCGAATTACTAAAACCGGTTCCAACAGATCCATTGAGTTAATTAATACAACCATATTGAAACGATATTAATAAGACACGCGTACTCGAGTACTGAAAATGAACCAAGAAGACAAATCATAAAAACAACAAACATCGACCACATCACTGAGCCATTTCATCATCCTGCCGGTACTGTGGCTGCTTCCCCGTTCCTCGGCTACCTGAACATCAAAACAAATGTCCACCCCGAAGGGGTTAGCAAAACGATGCTAGTACAAGTATCACAATACAAATTTCATCAATGCATTATAAGACAAACAAAACGGACTTCCGTCACCGAAATCCAACTATGCGAATTCTCACGATTCCATCAACACAATACAGGGTAATCCAACGATCCAGCGCCCTCGGTATAGATCCCCATGATGATCCCGTCGGACCAACGCATGGTGGAAAACCCGTCCAATGATCCAGCGCCCTCAGCATAGATCCCCATGATGATCCCGTCGGATCAACGCATGGTGGACATTTGATCCAGCGCCCTCAGTATAGATCCTCATGACCCCTTTGGATCATTTACAATATAAACCAAGCAATTATGCATACATATATGCATTTCAATATGTTCATCAATATGAACAATTAACAACGAATACCACGAGAAATCAAAGAAATAATTCTCATATTCGTCAACATGAACAAAACCATGTGCATGATCAAAGTTCCAATATAAATCAAACTCAACATATAATACTTGCCTCAAAAATGGCAAGAATGAAATACTCCAACAAATGTCATGCGTCCGTATGTCACCGCCCCTCGATCGACCCCTATGCAAGGCTCGGACCTTGTTCAAAAAGAGATACAAGAAACTTAACATACCACTCGATACTAACGTATGATCACCGAATACTTATATTAGGATCGTAAAGTAGTGACGCAAGGTTGGTTCACGGTTATAACACTAGATAAGAACTGAACTGGAAACGATTAGGCACTTCAGGAGAGTTGAACGATCATTTCGAAGGTGAAATACCGATGTTTAAAAGTTCGATGTTTTACAAGATTTCGTGTTTTAATAAGGGATTAAATTCTAAATCCTCATATGACCGGCTATTACGATTTTACCACCAATGTTACTCAAGATGATAAGCATGCTCGAATATTACGCAAGGAAAACGATACCATGGTGATCCGGTTTGAGTTCAAAGACTTGGCCGATAATTCAACCTCAAGAACATGGAGAATATTGTCAAAACCAATTCTTCTAACATACATGAATTACACCAGTGGAAACATAAAAAGGGTACAGAGAATTTAACTGAAATCATGCTTATTACTTCGACGAATTAAGGATACTTCATGTTAAGGTTTTAATCCACCGAGGCTATATCAATACTCTACGTGATGGAAGAAATACAAGGAATAATCGGGTTCTAAACTCCAAAATATAGTGCTGGACTCAAAAGGTCATTAACTAATCCAATGATTTCCAAAACAAGCTCAAAGTATAGCTAAGAATGTAAATTCTAGCTCGGTGAATCGTAACATACCTTAAGAGATGTAAGAATAAAGAAGATCTTCAATAAACTCTTCACCGGAAGCTTGAACACCAATCTACAAGGCCTAAGATCCCCAAGAATCGTCTCAGAAGATTATATGAAGGATAAGAGGTGATGAAAGATCTCCAGAACACGAAAAATCGGCCAAAGGAAAGGTGAGAAATGAAATAGGGTCGCGGTCTATAAATAGAATCCTGGGCATTACGTACGTTATACAATTACCCTTACGTACGTAACAAACTTAACGTACGTTATACCATAGCCTTAGCGTACGTAATCGTCTGACCAGAATT
The DNA here is from genome assembly GCA_033398695.1 of Orobanche coerulescens. Classification (NCBI taxonomy): domain Eukaryota; kingdom Viridiplantae; phylum Streptophyta; class Magnoliopsida; order Lamiales; family Orobanchaceae; genus Orobanche; species Orobanche coerulescens. Next base: position 87,205,753 of record CM065811.1, on the reverse strand, counting down.
CACTGGCCTGATTTCGCCATTTCCTTATGTACGTAATCACAAGGGTTTTACGTACGTAATATCCATGTCCTTAGTGTACGTAACACATGCACCATAGCGTACGTAACCCCTATGTCCAGGTTCACGCGGAAATCACACGAATCTTCCGCGGCCCCTTCCTCGGCCCCCACACGCCAACCCTTATCCGATCCCAAGTTGACTTAGCTTACGTACGTTAAGAACATCAGATAACGTACGTAATACTGCATCCTTAGCGTACGTTATGGATGCCTGTTAACGTACCTAAGTACGTGCAGAATCATACATGAAATGTTGAAGATAGATAAAAACATAAGGGCACAAATACGGGAAACCAATCTACGATTTATAACATCACGAAGTCGAAATAATATAAGGTCGAGTACAAGGTAATTACACCATTTATCCGGGCATTACATACTACCCCTCTAAAAATAAGTTTCGGCCCGAAACTTTAAAACGAAAATAATTCCGGGTATCTCGACTTCATACTCTCCTCTGTATCCCATGTTGCTTCTTAGACTCCATATCGCGACCACTGAACTTTTACCAAGGAGATCAGTTTATTCCTCAACTGCTTGACTCGACTCTCGAGTATCTTAATTGGTCTCTCTTCGAAGGTGCCGTCATTAGCTATCTCGATCTCGTCGAAATCAATAATATGACTGGGATCTGGTACATACTTCCACAAATGGGATACGTGAAACACATTGTGAATATGACTCAGCGATGGTGGCAAGGCCAACCTGTATGCTAAATCCTCAAGTCTGTCGAGGATCTCAAATGGTCCGATATATCTTAGACTTAGCTTACCTTTCCTCCCAAAACGGAAAATTCCTCGTGTAGGAGACACCTTCAACAGTACGTGGTCCCCAATGTCGAACTCTAGTGGGCGACGACGCACGTCTGCATAAGACTTCTGTCGACTATGGGCAGTCAACAGTCTTTCCCGAATCAAAGCTGTCTTCTCTTGAGTCTGAACTATCAATTCCGGTTCCGTCCCGATCAAGTCCGAAGAATCATCCCAGCACAGGGGTGATTGGCATCTTCTCCCGTACAAAGCTTCAAATGGTGCCATCTTAATAGAAGCATGCCAACTATTGTTGTAGGTGAATTCAATCAATGGCAAGTGAGCTTCCCAATCAGTTGACCAATCCAAAGCACAAGCTCTCAGCATGTCTTCTACTGTTTGTATAGTCCTTTCGGACTGACCATCCGTTTGAGGATGATAAGTCGTGCTAAAGTTCAGCTCGGTCCCCAAAGCCTTGTGAACTGCCTTCCAGAAGTGCGACACGAAGCGACCGTCTCGATCTGAAACAATGGTCTTCGGCGTCCCATGCAATCTGACTATCTCTGTAATAAATACTCGTGCCAATTTCTCTGGTCCCCACGTGTCTTTAATACCTAGGAAATGAGCCGACTTGGTTAGTCGATCAACTATAACCCAAATCATGTTCATTCCCGTCTTGGTCCTTGGCATATTGGTGATGAAATCCATCGAGATATCCTCCCACTTCCACTCAGGGATTGGAAGCGGCTTCAACATTCCGGCAGGTCATTTATGTTCAATCTTAACCTGCTGACAAGTCAAACACTTCGAAATGTATTCTGCTACGTCCTTCTTCATATTTCCCCACCAGAGGTTTTGTTTAAGATCCTTATACATCTTACTGCTGCCTGGGTGAATAGAATAGGGAGCGCTGTGAGCTTCCTTCAAAATTGTCCGTCTCAAATCATCATCATCGGGAACGCAAAGTCAACATTGAAATCTCAGAACTCCATCATCTTGTATCACGAATCCTGGGGCTTTTCCTTTCTTTAATTCATCATATAACCGAAGGATCAGAGCATCGTTCAAGTGCTTAGATTTGATTTCCTCGACTAGGGACGAAGTCAATTCCATCACATATAGTTGCCCTTGGATTTCTGGTGACCATAGGTTTACGGCTCAATGCTTCGGCTACTATGTTTGCTTTACCCGGATGATAGAGAATTTCCAAGTCGTAATCCTTGATCAATTCCAGCCACCTTCTATGCCTCATGTTTAATTCTTTCTGACTGAAAATGTACTTGAGGCTTTTATGATCTGTAAAGATCTGACAACGAGTGCCGTATAAATAATGTCGCCAAATTTTCAAAGCAAAGACCACAGCTGCTAACTCCAGATCATGAGTCGGGTAATTTACTTCGTACGGTTTCAACTGCCGAGAAGTATAGGCAATCACCTTATCCTTTTGCATCAACACACATCCCAGACCCTGATTTGAAGCATCGATGTATACCATGAATCCATCAGTTCCATCTGGTAACGCTAGTATAGGCGCTGTCGTCAGTCCCCTCTTAAGATCATCAAAACTAGCCTGGCATTTCTCGTTCCACGCGAACCTTTGAGTTTTCTGTAACAGCTGAGTGAGTGGATGAGCAATTTTGAAAAATCCCTCTACAAAACGGCGATAATATCCAGCAAGTCCTAAGAAGCTTCAGACTTCTTTCACGTTATTAGGAGCTTTCCATTCCAAGATTGCTTCGACTTTCTTCGGTTCCACCTAAACTCCGTCAGCTGATATCACATGCCCTAGGAAGGTTATTTCCCTAATCCAGAACTCACATTTGGAAAGCTTCGCATAAAGCTGTTCATTTCTGAAGATGCTCAAAACCACACGCAAATGCTCGGCATGCTCCTCTGTGTCTTTCAAATGGATCAAGATGTCATCAATGAAAACGACCACAAACTTATCCAGGTATTCTAAGAAGACCCGATTCATCAATTGCATAAATACTGCAGGAGCATTGGTAAGTCCGAATGGCATTACCACGAATTCATAGTGCCCGTACCGGGATCTGAAAGCATATTTTGGTATATCCGACTCCTTAATTCTCAACTGATGGTATCCTGATCGTAAGTCAATCTTCGAGAATACCCTTTCCCCTTGCAGTTGATCAAACAAGTCGTCGATCCGAGGTATAGGATACTTGTTCTTGATCATCACCTTGTTTAGCTCCCTGTAATCGATACATAATCGGAGGGATCCGTCTTTCTTCCGGAAAAAGAGAACGGGCGCTCCCCAAGGAGAAACGCTAGGTTGAATATAACCCTTCTGTAATAGTTCCTCCAGCTGCTTCTTTAGTTCACACATCTCGGTTGGCGCCATGCGGTATGGTGCTCTAGAAATAGGAGTGGCTCCAGGTTCTAATTCGATATTGAACTCCACTTCTCTCTGCAGAGGTAACCCAGGTAGTTTGTCAGGAAATACATCTGAGAATTCATTCACAACTGGAATGGACGAGAGCTCTACTCCTCCTTCTTTCTTCATGGCGTAGCACCAAAATCCGTGACAACCCTACTTCAGCAATTTCACAGCTTTCATTGCTTTGATCAATTTTCCCGAGCTTCCCGGTCTCCATCCTCTGAATAAGTGTTCAGATCCGTCATCAGCAATGATAGAAATGACTCTCTTTCGGTAATTCAGAATAGCTCCATAACGGTTGAGCCAATCGTCTCCGAGAATTAAATCGTCACCATGGATGTCAACTACAATAAGATTTGATGGCCAATCTCTCCCTCCTATAGACACTAGGAAATCTCTAGTTTCTAGGGTTCCCACAATTCTCTCTCCGATCGGCAAACCCACAACATATGGTTCACAATCAAATAAACACGAGATTTTCAAACGATTAACACAGTTCAATGATATGAAAGAATGTGTAGCTCCTGAATCGAATAAGACACTAACTGGTTGCAAAAGGATCCGAATCGTACCTGATGCAACAGCAGTGTTCTGATCGTCAGATTTCCCCATCTCGCATAAAGCGCGGAGGAATGCACTAAAGACTGGATGTCTCTCTCTTCCCAACATTCTGCTGCTGGAATCCACTCTGCTGCGTCTGGTTCACACTTATCTCCTTCGGAACTGGCGCTGGAGAGCGAGAACCAAAAGATCGAGTCGCATTACCATAAAATGTTGCGCGATGCCCTTCCTGTCCACACTCGAAACAGGTCACAGCAGGTGCGAAACAATCACGTCGAACATGCCCTGTTTTGCCACAATTATAACATTTCTTCCCTGCGTCTGAAACGGTTGGTGCTGCCCGGAACTTCTTTCCACCTCGAGAAGGATGCGGAGGTCTCCTGGACGAATGAAATGAGGACTGGCCCTTGCGGGCCCACTACTCTTATTCTCCATGAAGTTGCGAGACACTTTCTGCTTCTTTGCTTCCGTTGACTTCTCCACCGCCGCCTCTTTCATGTCGTAGGCCGACGTTTTGTCTTGATACTGTCGCAGGGTGGTACATTCAAATCCGGACATATATTGCTGAATCTCCGGCTTCATCCGCATGTCAAAATGGAAAATCCTCTCCGCCTCGGTCCTGACCAAGTGGCGCACATAAGTCAACTGGTGATTAAAAGTCTTAATCACATCGGTCACCGATGCTTCTGAATTTTGTGGTGAGAAAAATTCTCGGACTCGGGCCTCTCTAACTGGGCGAGGACAATATTGCGCTTCCATAATTAATTTGAACTCCGTCCAGTCAACATTATGCTCCTCAGGTCGAATGGCCTCCCACCAGTCGAAAGCCTCCCCAGTCAGAAGATATTGGGCGATTGGAACCTTTCTGTCGTTAGGACAATAAATCCCTGTAAAGATCTTCTCTAACTCCTTCAACCAGTGATCCCAAGAAAGCGTCTGAGTAGAACCGTCAAATTTTGGAGTATGCAATTTGACCACTTCAGTAAGCCATTTGTCTCCCCGGTTATTCTCGTTATGCTGATGTCCCATCGCCGTCTGCATGCGATCAACAACCTGAGCAAACTGGTTTATCTGGGCAACCACATGTTGAAGCACTGCCGGCACGTTAGGATCTGCATTATTATTTGCTGATCCTTGTTGTCCTCCAGAATGGGAATCGGTTCGACTAGCGGTTAATTCTGGGGTAGACACCGAATCTTCATGTCTCGCATTACCACGTCCGCGTCCACGACCACGTCCGCGTCCTCGACCTCCCCTCAACATACTGTAAACATAAATACTCAATATCCAGGGCAACTTTTTCTAAAAGAAAGTCTGTCAATATTCAAAAAAAGGAATTAAATAAAACGGTAGTAATTGAGATTAGGAGACTTACAACCACGGTCCACACGACGATGCTGGCTCAGCAGTGATGTTACAAATGACCAATAATCAAATAACGTAAACAGACCCAACCAAAGCCCAACTGCCAAGATATCCATGAATCTTAGCTCCGATACAATATTCTGTAACACCCCGAGATATTCGGAATAATTACAGCGCCGTAAATCCTTTAAGTAAGGATTTACAAGGCTAATTAAAAGGAGTGTGAAAATAATCCAACAATACCACAGAAATTCGAATTACCAAAATCGGTTCCAACAGATCCATTGAGTTAATTAATACAACCATATCGAAACGATATTAATAAGACATGCGTACTCGAGTACTGAAAATGAACCAAGAAGACAAATCAAAAAACAACAAACATCGACCACATCACTGAGCCATTTCATCGTCCTGCCGGTACTGTGGCTGCTTCCCCATTCCTCGGCTACCTGAACATCAAAACAAATGTCCACCCCCGAAGGGGTTAGCAAAACAATGCTAGTACAAGTATCACAATACAAATTTCATCAATGCATTATAAGACAAACAAAACGGATTCCGTCACCGAAATCCAACGATGCGAATCATCACGATTCCATCAACACAATACAGGGTCATCCAACGATCCAGCGCCCTCGGTATAGATCCCCATGATGATCCCGTCGGACCAGCGCATGGTGGAAAACCCGTCCAACGATCCAGCGTCCTCAGCATAGATCCCCATGATGATCCCGTCGGATCAACGCATGGTGGACATTCGATCCAGCGCCCTCAGCATAGATCCTCATGACCCCTTTGGATCATTTACAATATAAACCAAGCAATTATGCATACATATATGCATTTCAATATGTTCATCAATATGAACAATTAACAACGAATAGCACGAGAAATCAAAGAAATAATTCTCATATTCGACAACATGAACAAAACCATGTGCATGATCAAAGTTCCAATATAAATCAAACTCAACATATGATACTTGCCTCAAAAACGGCAAGAATGAAATACTCCAACAAATGTCACGCGTCTGTATGTCACCGCCCCTCGATCGACCCCTATGCAAGGCTCGGACCTTGTTCAAAAAGAGATACAAGGAACTTAACATACCACTCGATACTAACGTATGATCACCGAATACTTATATTAGGATCGTAAAGTAGTGACGCAAGGTTGGTTCACGGTTATAACACTAGATAAGAACTGAACCGGAAATGATTAGGCACTTCAGGAGAGTTGAACGATCATTTCGAAGGTGAAATACCGATGTTTAAAAGTTTGATGTTTTACAAGATTTCGTGTTTTAATAAGGGATTAAATTCTAAATCCTCATATGACCGGCTATTACGATTTTACCACCAATGTTACTCAAGATGATAAGCATGCTCGAATATTACGCAAGGAAAACAATACTACGGTGATCCGGTTTGAGTTCAAAGACTTGGCCGATAATTCAACCTCAAGAACATGGAGAATATTGTCAAAACCAATTCTTCTAACATACATGAATTACACCAGTGGAAACATAAAAAGGGTTCAGAGAATTTAACTGAAATCATGCTTATTACTTCGACGAATTAAGAATACTTCATGTTAAGGTTTTCATCCACTGAGGCTATATCAATACTCTACGTGATGGAATAAAGACAAGGTATAATCGGGTTCTAAACTCCAAAATATAGTGCTGGACTCAAAAGGTCATTAACTAATCCAATGATTTCCAAAACAAGCTCAAATTATAGCTAAGAATGTAAATTCTAGCTCGGTGAATCGTAACATACCTTAAGAGATGTAAGAATAAAGAAGATCTTCAATAAACTCTTCACCGGAAGCTTGAACACCAATCTACAAGGCTTAAGCTCCCCAAGAATCGTCTCAGAAGATGATATTAAGGATAAGAGGTAATGAAAGATCTCCAGAACACGAATAACGGGCCAAAGGAAAGGTGAGAAATGAAATAGGGTCGCGGTCTATAAATAGAATCCTGGGCATTATGTACGTTATACAATTACCCTTACGTACGTAACAAACTTAACGTACGTTATACCATAGCCTTAGCGTACGTAATCGTCTGACCAGAATTCACTGGCCTGATTTCGCCATTTCCTTACGTACGTAATCACAAGGGTTTTACGTACGTAATATCCATGTCCTTAGCGTACGTAACACATGCACCATAGCGTACGTAACACCTATGTCTAGGTTCATGCGGAAATCACATGAATCTTCCCCGGCCCCTTCCTCGGCCCCCACACGCGACCCTTATCCGATCCCAAGTTGACTTAGCTTACGTACGTTAAGAACATCAGATAACGTACGTAATACTGCATCCTTAGCATACGTTATGGACGCCTGTTAACGTACGTAAGTACGTGCAGAATCATGCATGAAATGTTGAAGATAGATAAAAACATAAGGGCACAAATACGGGAAACCAATCTACGATTTATAATATCACGAAGTCGAAATAATATAAGGTCGAGTACAAGGTAATTACACCATTTATCCGGGCATTACAGGGACAAATCTATGGTTCCGAGAGTAAATTCGTATGAATCCCCCTCGATTCGTTGGTGCGACAGATGCACTGGGCTGGGATGGTTGGCTCCTTCAGTTGCAAATGATATCTGAGGCCATTGATTGCCCTGAAGATCGGAAGGTCCCTATTGCTCAGTACGTTCTTAGCGATGATGTTGTTCATTGGTGGGAAGCCGTTAAACCTCGGGATCATGTCGTCATGTGGGCGGAATTCCGACAACTTCTGGAAGCTGGGTTTTATCTGGATCCGAGTGGGAAGCAGAGGAAGCTGGATGATATTGTGGTTAGTACTGGAGTTTGTGTTTCTCGATTGCAACGTAGTAGCCTTTCCGTTGTGAAGCTCCATCGCTCGATGCTTGGGACTGAGAAGTTCCAAATCGTCGGTATTGCCTCCTGGTAAGGCCAAGAGGTGTTTCAATTGCAATGTGTCAGGGCATGTTTCTGCACATTGTCCTTCTCCTCCAGTGACGTGTTACAAGTACGGACTCGTGGAACACCGGGTTCCGTTCTGCGAGTTAGTCACCGAGTCTTCTGAGGCCCGAACTTGAGCACTGATATCAGAGCTGACTCTGAGGAGTCCCTGAGAGCATAGTCTACCAGTTGTATGTTGTGTTATCTCCTTACCTCGTTGTTTCAAATTTCGGGGATAGACTTCTTTTATTAGAAGTGGATCGGATTTTCGAACTTTTGTGTTTTCAACTCTACCGACTCATTTGTGTTCGTTGATATTTTCTGAACTTGGCCTACCCTTTGTTTTGTTGATCGAATGGGTTATGGTACTTTTCGAAATAATCCGCTTCTCGTTGTGACTTTTTATTCGATTACGATTCCATCCCTGTGGATTTTTTTGGATGCATATCTTGTCGCTTTACCATATCACCTATTGTCTCGAGCCGAGGTGTGAACTTCGGAGTTGTTATTTGATTCTTGTTGGTCATCATGATTCGAAGTTGATTGTTCGACTACTATTGTCTCGATCGTTGTGGTCCGATCATTTGTTGTCTGATTTTGTTACTTCCGTATCGTGACTTTTGAGCATTCAGATCACGTCGTGTTTTCCTTCACTTCGGGAAATTAGCTTCATTGTTGATCTTCCGACCCTCGAATGGTGGAATTTTGTATTTGTGTAGCGTTGAGCTCGCGTCTTGATTATTATACTGTTCGGGCTGGCTAACCATATTGATCTTGTTCGTTACATTTCGTTATCATTCTGGCATAATGATATGGATGTTATCAGCCACGTGCTGCATGTGATTCGTTGCAGCTCATCAGCAACAGTTAGCATGTGTTTTGCGTTTTGTTATTGTTCTGATTTTTATTGTCGGATATTGTTTTGCGCCGATCGTTTTGTGTTTTAATTTTCGGGGACGAAACTTCTTTTAAGGAGGGTAGAATGTAATACCCGAGATCCTTGTTCCAGATTCGTTGAGTTTTTGGGGTTTTATCGGATTGTTATTGTCCTCATCTTTGGAATTTGGTGCCATGTTTATGTGTGGCTTGTTGGGACATGTATTTGGAAGCGTTTCAGATTACTATGCGAGTTTTTGTGTTTTTGTGGTGTAGCGCACGCTAACGCTTGTGGCGTAGCGCGCGCTACTGTGTTGTGGTTAGCGCATGCTACCGGATGTGTAGCGCACGCTAACTGGAAGTCCAGGGACAGTCCAGGAGCCACTGGACTGGGACTGGAGTCTCGTTAGCGCACGCTAAGGTTGGTAGCTCGCGCACGCTATCGACTGATTAGCGCACGCTACTTCTTCTTTCTAGCGCACGCTACCTGGTAGGTGCAGATCTGTCCAGGAGCTACTGGACTGGATCCGTGACTCGTTAGCGCACGCTACGCTCATGGGGCTAGCGCACGCTAACAGTGTTACATGCGGACAGTTCTGGGCATTGACCCTGTTAGCGCGCGCTAATACTATATTGTTAGCGCACGCTAATAACTGTCCAGTATAAATACTAGACAGCAGGCTTCACCTTGTCATTTCTCTCCCTTCTTCATCCTTTCCGACGGGAGTGAGCTCCAGAGGTGATTTTCAGCGATCTTCTTCATCAAGCTTCATTTTGGAACGGATTTGTAGGTGTTTAACAACATCTAATCATCTTATTGATCCAAATCAAGGTAATCTCTTCTTAGAACCCTAGTCCTTGAATTTTGGGGGTTTCTCCTTAGTTCTTCGATTTAATCCGAGGATGATGAATCGATGGTGAAATTCTTGTTGTCTTGGCCATGATCTTCGGATTTTTGAACTCATTCATGATTTTATATCACTCGGAACATAGTTCTTGATTTCTTGGAGACACACTTAGATCCTTGTTGTTTTTAGGATCGATTTGGATTCCGTTTAGTGTTATTGATTCGTGTTAGTGTTATTTTCGTAGTTCTCATGGAGTCGTCGAGTTCTTGGTCGGTTTTGGAAGTTCGAGGGCTGTCCAACCTCATCCGTTCGTTGTCCGGTGGTTCGTGGTAACGAGGCCTTGTGATTCGTCGTATTTGTTCACTCGTGGATTTGAGGCAAGTATCTTGACCATACGTTTCGTGTTTCGTAAGCACAATTGTTGATAAATGATTTTATGTGAAATACGAATGTTTAATGAATGTTAAAAAGGATCGGTATGTTCTCGATAAAGGTTTCCTTCTAAATCTACTTGTGTATCTGTGAACGAATGTGTTGTTGTGAAAATGTGTGTTAGTCTTGTACATGGAAATATCTTCCTTGTGTGTGGTACTGTTGTGCGTGATTGTGTCAAAGTGGACTTAAGGTTATGTCTTCTTAAAAGAAGAATATACGTGTGTGGATGTGCGGGTCTATTGATGAGCATATGTTGTTGTGTAGTTTTGGTTGTGAGTATGTGTCGGATATAGCGGCCATTTCTAACAAGTACCTTGAATTACGTTTGATGTACTTCGGGAGAATGCGGTTTTGATGATTGTGATTTGTGCCATGTGGTTTTTGAGATTGTGTGAGCCGAGTAAAACCAGTGAGGGTCCCCTGAGGTCCGGTAGGCTGCGTATCCCTACGGATCACTCGGTTGGGCTATACACCAGGGAGGGCCTGACGAGGTGTCTCTGGGGTGTGTATCTTGCTGAGAGGTACAGGGCCAGTATAGCTCGGGAGGTTTTTTTGTGATGATTATGGCACGTTGTTGTTTCGATAATTACGATATGTCCGGAATATCATAACGCTTCCATTCTCGGTGTGATTTATGTCTTACGTAAGGTCTTGGTACTTGGCTAGAATGTCATCATTATAAGTGTCGTATATGATTTGTTTCTTGATGGTGAGGTTTTTGGCATAAGGATGCGGGCCTTGGTGATTGTCTCCGTACATTGTGATTTGGTTGTTTATCGGGTGTGACCTTTTGGACTTTCACTCGAGTATGTGATGAGGATGATCGGGTCATGGACCCCGTGTTTTGTGATCGGATTGGTATTTTGAACTTAAACAAGTCCTTGGCCCGTATCCCTATGTGGTTCTGTTAAGTTGAGGATTCGTATATTCCAAATGTTTTCAAAACTCCCGAGATCTTTGATATCTTGTAAAATGCATATTGGGTTTATTCCCACCTGTCATGATTCGAGCAGTTTTTATTAAATGATTTATCTCGGGGAGTATGTTTTCAATTATCGGATATTGGAGTATGATACGTATGACTTGTATTCATAATTTTATACTTGCACTAGCAAAACAGTGGAGTTTTGCTAACCCCCGAGTATTCGGGGGGTGGATGTCTCAGACAAGGCCCGTGTACTTGCAGGTTGTTGGGGAGCAAATCAAAGGATCGATACGAAGGATGATGGAAGACGACGATACTAATCACATGAAGACCAGTCGTTGAGTAATTTGTTAGTCTCAGTGTTTGGCTCTCCATTGTGTAACTTTCCCATTTTATGGGAACGTTGATGTAATTCAACCCCTGTATGGGTATGAGTTTTGTATGTTTATTGTGTTGTTAGTGGTAAAAGACCAAATCGGTCTAATGGTTCATTATTTAGCCATATCAGCATTAAATGTGATGTATTGTTTTCGTATTTAGCCTGGTAGATCCTCATGGAGAGGGTCTGCGGCGCTGTAATATTCCCAAGTGGTTTGGGGGTGTTACATCCGTAATATTTGACTTTTCAACGCATGCTGACGTGGACTTAGAGTACTTGGCTGATCTCGACTAGGCTAATGTGCAGTTAACTTCTCTGCAGTCTGGACCTCTCTGATGTTCACTGTTTAGGACTTGTCTGATCAGATGACTTGTCTGAGGTATCTTGACTGCAGTCTGGTCAAACATCCCTGATGATTTTTGTTGACCAGAACTACTCTGACTTGACTCGGATGTACCTCTCTGATGAACTCGGCTGATCTTTAGTACTTAGCCGATTTTTAGCCTAACTTATTTTTGGCCTATAGAAGATACTCATTTGGTTCTTCTTTACATTTTGCCAAGTTTTGCACTTAACATTATTTGGCATATGGAAGATACTCATTTGGTTCTTCCTTACATTTTTGCCAAGTTATAAACATTTGAATTTGTATTAATGACATCATCAAAATCTAACAAGTATTCCTAACAAATTCCCCCTATTTTGATGATGGCAAAACTTAAGGAAATATTCAAATGAACAAGTCTGCACTTGAGTGCAAGACACAAACTAAAATCAGTCTAATTTTTGAAACAACTGGAAATTGTCATTCAAAAGACTGTTATAAAATTTTCTGACTTGATTATGTTTGAAATTTACAAGAAAATTTTACAAGTACAGAAATAAATAAAATCATTACAAGTACAAAATGAAAGAAAGTCATCTGCCTCTGCCTCTGCCTCTTCGAATAGTGCTTTGGGTGTCTGAAAGGTTTAGCTCCGATTGGTCTTGTCTTGACAGGTGCAAGACCATACTTACTCTTTACAACAAGAGCTACAAAGTCTTGCTCTTCTTGGGATGAAAACTTATTCTCAAGACACATCTTCTTGATTTTTCTCTGGAGAGCAAGTTCATTTAAAGCACTACCTTTCTCCAAGGTGGGAGGTTCTTTGGCTCTGAACTGAGGGATCATGGGATAAGCGTTGTATGTCTCAGCATGTTTCTTCAGAATAGTCCAGAGTTGTGGATGAGCTTCTTCCATGAAGTTGATGAAGATCTGCTGTGGGGAGAGATTATCATCCTGGAGTATTTCCCAGATGTAGTAGTCTCTGATGAATTTATTTTTCGCAGATCCCCACATGGGTATAGCTTCGTATGGTATAAATTCTTCAACATACCACAACTCCTTTCCTTCCCACTCTAGAGTAGGCTCAAATCCTCCTCTAGTCCTCCTTTTCTTGCTTGCAGGCTGATCAGCCCGTTTTTCTGGTTCTGCTCCTCCCTTCCTTTTAGCTGAGGATGTCCCAGCAGTGATCATCTGGACATCCTGCCTCTTCTTCGTTCTAAGCTCCTCCCTTATCTCTCCTTGAATGCTGCCTTCCCCCTGTATTCTATCTTCCCCCATTTTGCCAGCATCAACTAAAGTAGTCAATCACGCTTATTCTCAGCATCCAATGGACATGCCAAATGGCATTCTGTTGTTTGTAGGGGGAGGAAGTTGAGGTACTTCCCTCTGCAGCAAAGTATCAATCTTGGCATTGATTGATTGGAGGTCAGGAGTGACCTGAGATGCAAGTAGCTCTCCAATGTTATCCTTCACTATTCGCCTTATCAGCTCAGTCACCGCAGGTGAGATTTGCGATGGTGGAGAGTGCTCGCCTGAGCCTTCTGCAAATGAACTACTAGACTGCACGCTCCTATCTGCAGCTGGTACTCCATATGGGGTCTTTTCTGGTGTCCCCGACCAAGTCCTCGCCCAACTCAAGGCGTCAGTATACGGCAGGCGCCCACCTGTCTCGCACCTCTACTTCTGGCTCTTTCTCCGGCTCCTTTTCCTTCTCCTCTTCTTCTTTTTCTTCTTCATCTTTTTCTTTTTCTTTCTCAGCTCCTTGATCTCCTCCTTCATCCTTATCATCATCCTAATCATCATCATTATTATCATCATCCTTTTTCCCATCTTTTTTATCTTCTCATTCATTCTCATCATCTTTTTCACCTTCATCATCATCCTTCTCTCCTTCATCATCCTCCTGTTCTACCTCTTCCCCTTCTTCTTCTTCATTAATTAACTCCTCTGTTTTCTCAACTTCCTCAGATTGTTTTTCAACTAAAATGTTTTCTACTTCTCTTTTCTCTTCCTGCTCCTCTTCTTCGTCATCTATGACAATGACTTCTTCATCTTCTTCTCCATTTACTTCTTCAATTATAATTTCTTTTTCTTCTTCCTCCTCATCTTCTTTTTCAAATGAACCATCAAAAATACTATACATTATAGAAATGATGAATTGGTCCATGTTGGTTTTGAAATGAGACATGAACCAATTCTCCTGGAGGATCAAAACTATGTCTGATACTTTACAAAAATGTATCAGTACATCCTTTGTGTCTTGGGGATATTTCCAACCACTGGTTGCAATATAAGTTTGAAGTTTCGTAAATGACAGAGATTTGAAAATTTTCCACTCTTCAAAAATGTTAACAAAGGAGTGTTTTAAGGCTTGTGGTTTAACAAGCTGTAATTGTTCAATGGACAGGTTGAAAACATTGTTGTCCAGCAGGTTAAAGGTGTAATTTGCTTCAGCTATTGAGATGATTAAACCTGCTTCTTCCTCCTCTGGAATGTATGCTGGAGTGAGGACAGCCACGATCTGAGTTTCCAGGCTGCCTGGAGCAGGCTGGTCTTCCAGGTGAGTAGGCGACCTGGCTGCAGGACTGGCATAATGATCTGACTGCTCCTCCTGACTAAACTGCAGTCGCCTGGGCCTCTTGGGAGAGGGTTCTGGAGATGACTGCATGATGGATGGTTCTCCAGGGGCTGGTCCCCTTCTCTTGAATCGGACAGCTATTGGTGTGTTGTCTGACTCGGAGTCTGACTCGGCTGCAGTTGGGTTGACGTCTGCAGGTTGGTCAGACTCGTCTGGTGAGGGTATGGGGTAGGTCCTTGTATCAGGCAAATCCTTTAATATTTGGGCTGCTCTTCTGTTGCCTCCCAATTTCCTCAAGGTCTCTTGGTCCAGATGACCAAGTTTCTTGTTGATGTGGAAGGGGTCAGTACTTCCCTTCGCCACACCCATTTTCTCAAGGATCCAACTCAGCCGCGTTCCAAACCCTAGCTTGGATTTGAATCTCTTTTCATAAGCAAGCCATTCGGCTTTGTTGACTTCTCGAACAAGCTGCCTAAAGATATAGTCATCCCAATCAATCGCCTCATCTTGAATTAGTGCTCCCAGCACTGTGAATTTCGCCGACGACAGTTGGTCGTAACTGTCGGTCATACCCATAATGATTTTGTTGGTAATATCCAACGCATATCGATAGACCTTTTTAATCTCGCTCCTTTTAGCAGTGAGTTTTAGCTTCGTCGGTTGGTCAATCGCCTTAATCTTTAGCCAAAAATCGGCCGCTGTCTGCTTGAGAGCTTCGACAGCTATGCCATGGTGCCTCATACCAAAAACTTTCCGAATTGTCTCCGGCGATATGTCGACTTGAATTTCGCCGACAGTGCTTCTGATTCCTTCTTCAATTATACGGGCTTCACGGTAGAAGGCGATGATGTCCTCCTTGAAAAGATGTTTGGGGTTGATGTCCAGAAATGGGTAGATCCCATTTAGCTTCATCGAACGGATTAGGTCAAGCACGTCGTAATTTTCCAGATTTGCTTCCAATAAACCTTTGAAATCAACGACCAGAGAGAAGATAATCTGGTCCTTGACCGCCTTCATGTTAACGCCTTCGAAATAGGATTCCATTTCTGCAAACAAGAGATTTTCAGTGTATTTGAAGTTCAAACAATTTTTGCTTTGTGAATCTAGGGTTTGAAAGATTGGTAAGCGTAAAGGTAAAGTGAAGGGTTTCCGTCCTTATAAAGAAGATGAAGTGACGTTTGGATTAATTTATTATTTATTTTGAAATGGTGGTTCGCCTTTTGAGATTCTTTTTAAATTTCAAATTCGAATCGGTGGACCAGGTTTTAATTTTAAAATTGGACGGTTGGATTTTAACTGGTCACCGTGGAGGTCGATTTATCAAGTGATCGCCACGTGTATTTAAATGCCACTTGCGAACCAAATATAATATAATATTATTATACATATAGCAGATAAAATATTCAGAGGTCGGTTAAGTTTAGAAAAACTTAGCTGGTTTGACTGTTGACTGTTGACTGCTCTGCATCAGGTGAGTTGACTCCATGGACTTCTCGCCTGAGATCCTGATCATCTAGGTTCATTTGTCCGTCCTTCGTCCACTTGCCTGCATCAGCTAGGATCTGATTTCTTTAATCAGCTGGGTTCGTCCTTCCTCTGATATGCTTCAGCTTGCTTCTGTACTAGATTCCCAATCTAGTAGACCAAGATCTCTGCTCAGCTCCAAAAACCTTTCTTCTGGCAGAGGTTTGGTAAAGATGTCAGCTATCTGGTCGTCTGTGCTGACTCTTTCAACTCTAACTCTCTTGTTAAGCACGTGATCTCTGATGAAGTGGTTCTTAACATCAATGTGCTTGGTCCTCGAATGCAAAACCAGACTGTTGGTTATTGCAATAGCACTATTGTTGTCACACCAGATAGGGACTTCATTGGCAATGATATTATAATCCCTCAGCTGTTGTCTGATCCATAATATTTGTGCATAACAGCTACCTGCAGCTAGGTATTCTGACTATGTGGTGGAGATAGAGTTAGAAACCTGCTTCTTGCTAAACCAGGATATCAGTTTGGTTCCTAGGAATTGGCACGTTCCACTAGTGCTTTTCCTATTAATTTTGCATCCTGCGAAATCTGCATCTGAATATCCTGACAGCTCGAAGTTATCATCCTTGGGATACCATAGTACAACATTGACTGTAGACTTAAGGTACTTAATTATTCTCTTTGCTGCATCTAGATGTGACTGCTTAGGCTTAGATTGGAATCGCGCACAAACTCCTACGGCATAGGATATGTCTGGACGGCTTGCAGTGAGGTAAAGTAGTGATCCAATGAGTCCTCTGTAGTGGGTTGAGTCTACTGATATGCCTCCCTCATCTGCATCTAGGTGAGTACTTGTGCTCATAGGAATTCTTGTTGGTTTAGCTGATTCTATTCCAAATCTCTTGATTAGATCTTTGGTATACTTAGCTTGGTTGATGAAAATTCCATTTTCCATCTGCTTAACTTGTAGTCCGAGGAAGAAGTTAAGCTTTCCCATCATACTCATCTCAAATTCTCCTTGCATGAGGTTGGAGAATTTCTCACATAGCTCTGGATTGGTTGAGCCGAATATGATGTCATCCACATATATCTGGACTATTAATATGTGGCCTTCGTGCTCCACTCTGAATAGGGTCTTGTCCACCTTTCCTTTGCAAAAACCATTCTTCTCAAGAAACACAGATAGTGTTTCATACCATGCTATTGGTGCTTGCTTAAGTCCATAGAGAGCTTTCAACAGCTTATAGACTTTGTCTCCTTTGACAAAACCTGGGGGTTGCTCTACATAAACTTCTTCTTCTAGGATGCCATTTAGAAATGCACTTTTTACATCCATCTGATAGACTTCAAAATCTTTGAATGCAGCATATGCGAGGAATAGTCTGATGGCCTCTAATCTTGCAACAGGTGCATAGGTTTCATCAAAATCTATTCCTTAACACTGTGCATAGCCTTTTGCAACAAGTCTGGTTTTATTCCTAACAACAACTCCGTCTTCATCACTCTTGTTTTTGTAC
Source organism: Orobanche coerulescens (assembly GCA_033398695.1). Classification (NCBI taxonomy): domain Eukaryota; kingdom Viridiplantae; phylum Streptophyta; class Magnoliopsida; order Lamiales; family Orobanchaceae; genus Orobanche; species Orobanche coerulescens. The sequence goes on along the minus strand of CM065811.1, from coordinate 87,188,304 downwards.
ACCCATTTGGTGCTAATAACCTTCTTGTGATCTGGTCTGTCTGTTAGTTCCCAAACTTTGTTTCTTTCCATCTGCTCCAGTTCTTCTTGCATGGCATTTATCCAAGAATAATCTTCTAAAGCTTGTTCTGTTGTTTTAGGTTCTATCTGTGACATGAAGCGTGAGAACATAGCCATTCCTGCGGGTAGAGTTGATTGTCTTGTCTTAACTCCATCAGTCAGCTTCCCGATGATTTGCTGGATTGGATGGTCTTTGAGCCACTTGGGGATATCATATTCTTCTGGGTCTGTTCCCTCTATTGAATTGCTCGGGTGGATTTCTGCATCAGCTGGGTTCTGGTCTCCTTGGTCTGCAGCTGGATCAACTACCGTCTTGTCATCTGCAGGTTGGGTCTGATCTGCAGATGAGTCTTTATCAGCTACAGCTGGGTCTTCATCAGCGGCAACTGGATCAGATATGTTTGGTGATCCTGTCTGATCTGCAGTTGGGTCTTCAGCAGCTACAGATGGATCTTCAGGCTGGTCTGAAGGTGAGTCTACCATTCCAGTGTCATGTACAATGACTTCTTCAAGGGTTGCTGATTTGAGCTTGTTCTCAATTAACTCAACTTGCTTCCTGTACTCAACAGTAGATTCATCAAAAACAACATGGGGTGTTTCTTCCACAACTAAGGTTCTTTTGTTAAATACTCTATATGCCTTGCTTCTTTGTGAGTATCCCATAAAGAGACCATCATCAGTTTTAGCATCAAAGGCATTTAGTTGTGTTTTACCGTTGTTGTGGATGAAACACTTACAACCAAAAACGTGAAAGTAAGCAACAGTGGGAGTTCTATTATTCCAAACCTCATAGGGAGTTTTGCCATGTCTCCCTACTATCATAATCTCGTTTCGAGTATGGCAAGTCGTGTTGACACTTCAGCCTGTAACCTCTTGCGTGTCCGCTTCGCAATCATGGACCTTGCCGCTTCCTTCAGTGGTTCTGCTTTCTTCTTCAAAGAACGCCATTCTCGCTGGGAGTCCTCGCCGCAGAGAGCTCATGCCGGATCCCATTCGATTGTCAGAATCAGTGATCGCCTTGTTGAGAAACTCTCCTCCTCTATCTGATCTGATCTTGATGATGGATAGGGATTTCTCATTCTGGATCCTTCTCAGCAACTCAGGTAGCTTGGTTAAGGTTTCACTCTTCTTATACAAGAAGATGATCCAAGTGTACCTTGAGTAATCATCTACTACAACAAGTGCATGCTTTCGGCCGCTCAGAGTCCTTGGTTTGATAGGACCAAATAGATCCATGTGGAGTAGATCTAAGATCCTTGTTGTGAGAGTTGTAGGCTGGACTGGCTTGAATGATGCTCTGGTCTGCTTTCCTTTCTGACAGGAATCACAAAGAGCTTCCTTCTTAAATGCTTCATCTGGAAGTCCTGTGACCAGCTTCTGAGAACTAATCTTGTTGATGGCTTTGAAGTTCAGGTGACATAATCTTTTGTGCCACAGCCATCCGTTCTCAGCTACTGTCTTGGATAGAAAACAGGAGTTAGGTGTTCCTGTGTTCCAATCTATCATGTAGACATCTCTCCTTCTGAATCCTTGTAGCTTCACTTCGCCAGATAGGATATCTATCACCATGCATTTCCAGATGGTGAAGACTACTAGATTCTTCTCATCGCAAAACTGGCTTATGCTCAGGAGGTTGTACTTGAGCCCTTTGACATAATGAACTTTGGATATTACAATATTTCCTCGGTGCAGCTCTCCAATGCCCTTTGTTTGTCCTCTAGAGCTATCTCCAAAGGTTACATCAGGACCTATTTCTTTGGTGTATTTGGACAGCATCTTTTTGTTCCCGGTCATGTGCCTCGATCATCCAGAATCTACAAACCATTCTTCACCTCCAAAGTTTGAATTTGTGGAGATGTGGTTGTAGTCCTTCCACCTTTTCTGCAATCAAACAAGCAGAGATTTAGGTACCCAAATCTGTGTGGGTCCTCTAGGGTTAGCTGATTTCCTGGAGAATTGATTTCTCCTTGGATTATGAAAGTTGTTATCATTATAACCCTTATAAGGTATGTAAGGTCGAGGTCTGAATCTCCTGTTGGAATTGTATACCGGATATTCCTCAAAATATTGATAGTGTGGGCCATTTCTAAATCTTGGCTGAGACCATTTATTAAATCTTTGAGGTCTCCACACTTGTTCATTTTGGAAATTAAGATAACCTTGAGGTTTCCACCTGCCCCTCCCATTTTGAAATCTGTTTTTAGGGAGTTGTTGATAATAGTGGGCATGTTGTCTTGGCTGCTGCTTCTGCCTGGGCCATTGCCTAGTCGCTTATCTAGGTGGCTGCCTTGTGTAACCTGGCTGCAGCCTAGACTTGTGACTTGGTTGTTGCCTATTTTTAAATATCGGTTTATATGTAGGCTCATCAGTCAAGACAATTGTTTCTCCCTTGATGAAAGTGGTTTTGGAACTAGAGGGAGTGTGAGGATCATATCCAAGGCCTGATTTGGAATATAGTGGCCTTTTATTGGTACACAATTCTTCCAGAGTTGAAGACGCCTTCAGGGAGGTTATTTCCTGCGCCTGAGTCTTATTTGCCTGAGTCATCTTAGTAAATTCGGCTTTGATATGAGCAAGTGCAACTGATTTTTCTTTAAGTAAAGCAGTTAGTCGATTTATCTCAGCTGTATTGACATCAGCCTGGTTTTGCAAGTTAGCTGCAGTTATCTCAACTGTATTCAGTTCTAGGATGAGTTTTTCAAAATCATTTTTCAGCTGCCTATTCTCATCTTGCAGCTGAGTCTTCTCTACTGATACAGATAGGTGTGCAGATTTTAGTGTTTCAAAATCTTTAAATAGCTGATTTACAGATTCATGTAGATCCATATCTTGTGACATGGCTGAACTATTATTTAAACCAGAGGGTTTTGATGTTACCTCTTCATCAGCTAAGTTGGCCATCAGGCAGTCATACTCTTCATCATCATCAGAAAAGAATTCGCTGCTTGATTCTACATGCTCCTGATCTTCTCCGATGAGGGCCTTCCTTCTGTCTTCTTTTCTGCCCACCTCCTTCTTGCTCTCGTCCTTCTTGAGATCAGGACAGTCGATTTGGATGTGTCCTATCTTGTGACAATTGTAGCACTCCACCTTCCAGCTTCCGGCTTTTTGGTTCCTTCTGGGATTCTCCTTATAATTTTTCTTGTATTTGGAGTAGTTTTTCCGGAAGTTGCTGAACCTTTGCATTATGAATGCCATTTCTTCCTCAAAATCTAATGGATTTGGAGGCTTAACATCAGATAGGCTCTTGGCGGGGGACTCGGCTGCAAAGGCTATTCCCTTCTCTGCAGGCTCGGTTGAGGATGAACTTGGAAGCTCGAACTCATAAGCCTTCAGATCAGAGAACAGCTCTTGGATCTTTATTTTATTAAGATCCTTGGATTCTCTCATGGCTACTGCCTTCATACTCCATTCAGGATTGAGAGATCTTAGAACCTTCAGTGCCATCTCCCTATTGCCATAAGATTTGCCGAGGGAGTTGATTTCATTGATAATCTCAGTGAACCTTGTGTCCACTTGGTCTATGGATTCGCCATTCTTCATTTTGAAGTTGTCAAATTTTTGAATAGCAATTGACAACTTGTTTTCCTTGATCAGCTCCGTTCCTTCACACATTAGGGCTAATGTGTCCCATATTTCTTTGGCATTCTTGATCTTGACCATGGTGGATTTGTCAAGAGTTTAATATAGCACATCTCTAGCCCGGTTATCAAGATTGGCCAGCTTTCTTTCTTCGGGAGTCAGCTCTGTCCTCTTCTTTTGGATCTTCTCTGGCTTCCCTGCTGCGATCTCCTCTGCAGTGTTGTCCTTCTCGAAGATGAATGGACCGTCCTCTATGATGCACCACATGTCATCATGGATTGAAGATAAGTGTGACTGCATCCTTATCTTCCAAAGATCATACTCGTCAACTGAAAACACAGGTAGTCTAGAATGCATGTGGTCCATTATAAAATGAGAGTAAAGATATATCTCTGATATAGATCTGGTTCGTGAAATAAATGAACCAACCTCTCTGATACCACTTGTAGGTCACAAGTCGTCCAGGAATAAGTCTAGAGGGGAGGGTGAATAGACTTATTGAAACTCTTAAACTCTTTTTCTCAAAGAGTAAGTTTCTTCAGCTGATAGATAAACAAATGACTTGGAGTCGTTTGTTCTTAATACGTGCGGAAGTCAGCTGATGACGAATACAGAACAACTAATGAAACACTTAGTAATGAATGCAGCAGTTAAAGTATGATGCTATAAAACAGTAAAGTACGCATGCAATTATAGTGGTATCAGAGGTGGGGTAATCCTCTACTAATCCACTTTTCTCCAAACCAGTTGGAGATGAATTCACTATAATTTTCAACCAGTGATAAATATTACAGTGATTCAACCAAACTACAACAACTTCCAACCATTGGAAATCCGTGCCGTTGTAACACACTTGACTGCCTTGCACCTCTTGATCCTCTATCCTTGGATGCCTTTACAATCTCGAACTTCAACCAGTGAAGTACCCCGAACTCAGGATTTAAGACAAGAGTTTTTGTCTTCTCCAACTAAGAGCTTCTTCAAGTATGAACTTTTTAGAACCGCTCTTTTCACGATGCTGTATTTCGCTTTTAGATTGCTTGAATGCTTTGATCGCTTGAAAGTATGCTCGCACCGGTAGTTGCTCAACTTCAAATCTTTGGATATATATAGGTGTTGATCCATGAACATTTCTTCATAGCCGTTGCAAATCTGTAACAAATCAGTCCATTGGAGGGAGACTTCTTTGTTTATTCTTTTCTGAACATTGCAAGGCTGGATTCCCATATTTTAATCTATCTTCCGACCGTTGTGAAGACTCTGCATGTGATGCACCGAATCTTTTGAATATAATACGATTAAAGTCTTCAAGGTGGGTCTAGATGAATTATTTAATTCATCTCTTTTGCGGGAATCTCTCCAATTTGTCTCTTCACGTTGCATGTGACTTTCCGTAATATTTGACTTTTCAACGCATGCTGACGTGGACTTGGAGTACTTGGCTGATCTCGACTAGGCTGATGTGCAGTTAACTTATCTGCAGTCTGGACCTCTCTGATGTTCACTGTTTAGGACTTGTCTGATCAGATGACTTGTCTGAGGTATCTTGACTGCAGTCTGGTCAAACATTCCTCATGATTTTTGTTGACCAGAACTACTCTGACTTGACTCGGCTGTACCTCTCTGATGAACTCAGCTGATCTTTAGTACTTAGCCAATTTTTAGCCTAACTTATTTTTGGCCTATAGAAGATACTCATTTGGTTCTTCTTTACATTTTGCCAAGTTTTACACTTAACATTATTTGGCCTATGGAAGATACTCATTTGGTTCTTCCTTACATTTTTGCCAAGTTATAAACATTTGAATTTGTATTAATGACATCATCAAAATCTAACAAGTATTCCTAACATAGGAAGGTGATGACCTCCTGATGGTTCAAATATATGTAGATGATATAATATTCGGTTCAACTAACCTTGCTTTGTGTCAAAGGTTCTCTCATCTCATGCAAAGTAAATTTGAAATGAGTATGATGGGAGAACATAGTTATTTCCTAGGATTGCAGGTAAAGAAGCTGCCTACAGGGATATTCATCAACCAGGAAAAATAAAGCAAGGAGCTTCTCGAAAAGTTTGGAATGAATACTTCCAAATCATCGTCAACCCCCATGAGCACTTCCGTGCAAATTAGTGCTAATGAAGCTGGAAAGCCGGTTGATAAATCACTCTACAGGAAGTTTATTGGCTCACTCCTGTACCTAATGGCTATCAGGCCCGATATCCAGTTTGCTGTAGGAGTGTGTGCGCGATATCAAGTAGCACCTAAAGAATCACACTTCGCAACAGCCAAACGAATCCTGAAATACGTCAAAGGGACAGTCGATGTAGGTTTATGGTATCCTAAAGAAGGCAGATTTGATTTAGTTGTCTAGAGCGAGTCGGATCTCGGAGGCTGCAAGCTAAATAGGAAGAGTACAAACGGAACTTGTCACTTTCTTGGACCTACACCCGTGTCTTGGTTCAGCAAGAAACAATTGGCAATCTCGCTGTCAACAGCTGAATCAGAATACTATGCTGCTGGTAGTTGCTGTATGCAGATCCTTTGGATGCAACAACAACTGTCAGACTATGGAATTGAAGCCAAAGAAATGCGTATAATGTGCGATAGCACGAGTGCAATTGCAATAACGCACAACCCTATATTGCACTCGCGCACTAAGCATATCAACATGAAGAATCACTTCATCAGGAATCATGTTGAGAACAAGGATGTTCGGCTGGAAAAAGTTCATATAGATATCCAGTTAGCCGACATCTTTACCAAACTTCTCGACACAGCAAGATTCTGCATGCTTCGCCATGAATTGGGATTGCTACAGCCTGACTCCCTGTAAGTTCTTAATGTTTTTACTCAGCAATTGAGGGGGAATGCTGTAAGACCCAAGAATACAGTATCCACTGTTAGTTATCTGTACACTTAGACTATCAAAACAGCACTGTAGGAACAAAGCGATGTGAATTATCCAACAGCTGACATGTGCAATAACTAAGGGGGAATACAGTATGACCCATGAATATAACATTGATCCGAAAGTTGCTGTATGAAATTGAAACCCGTATGTACCTTTTAAGGGGGAACGCTGTATTTTCACGGATACAGCACATACTATGGGAAATCAATTATCATGTTATTTATTTTAAAACTATCTTTAGTCCATGTGCCCTGTTATAATTAAAAAGTCTTTTGCATTAAATGTTTACACGACATCTGGACATTGGTATCTCCAAAGCCGCGTTGTTTCAAATTTTTTTATTAATTTTACACCGCCGTAGCAATAAGGGTAATTTGATAAGTCAGAAGTGGGACCCGTTGTCATTTTAAAATTAGATGGATAAGTTGTACCGGTTACACTCAGTCCATTTTGGTCGTCTATTTTAAACAACGGTTCCCATCCCTTAAATCTGACCGTTCATTATCTGTAAACCCTTCGCTGCCGCCCACTATAAAAGGACTGTAAATGCCTCTTCAGACTCTTTATGCTTTCTGCATATTGAACTAGTCCTTAAGCATACAGCCTACAAGTCTTTTTGCTTTTACTGTATTTCTCTTTGAATCTTCTTTAATTTTCTTCGAGAATCGTCAATGGCATCTTCTCAGACCTCCTCTATCTCTCTCAAGAAGTCCTCCAACATCATCGACGGACGGGTCTTTGCTGAACCATCGTGCTTGAACGTGTTCGTTCCGAAGGTGATGACATCGAATCGATGAAGTACGTCATTACGAGGATTCGTCAGCAAGGCCTTTATCGCCTTGGGAGTCACACCGCTGAGCGTTTATTTGCTCAAATGATTGAGGAATTTTACCTCAATGCTGCTGTCCGTTTCTTCTCTTTTGCTCAAGGAGGAAATGTTGCTGACATCACTTGGGTCAATTGCGGAGTCGAGATCCGTGTTGACCAAAAGCTGTTTCAGAATCTATACAGGCTTCGTGCTGATGGCCTGACAATGGAAGATCTTGAGACCTTTAGGTCCCAAGAAGTCCTGACAAGATATTATGGATTGTTCACCGGTTCAGCATCGTTTGAAACGGTTCACACTTCTTGCCACAAGAAACTCTTTTGTTTACCTTTTGTTTATTTACACGATTTTTGTTGCCACGTAATTGAGAATAAAATAGGTGCGTTCGAGATGTGCACCAATTTAAGGTTCAGGGTGATGGTTGCAATCATGACCTGTGAAAAGGTCAACTAGTTTCAAATAATTCTCAAGAGGTTGCAGGAAGAAGTCTCTAAGCCTGACTCGCAGAATAAGCCTTTTGGTTTGCTTCTGAATTACATACTAACAAAATGCGGTGTTCCGCAAGCCTAAGAAGCAAAGAAGATCAATTATCGGATATACACAAGAAGCATCAGGCCCTCTATTTTCAACAAAGGACCCCTGATTGCGAACAGACCTTTTGTCTGAAATTTGCCCCTTTCTGCCGATCCGAGGGATGTGTCTTCGAAGTCCCAGAGTGAGGAGACTTCAAAGAAAAGGAAGAGATCTCACAACAAAACTCCCGTTGCTGGTGAGAAGCCGAAAAGGAAGCTAAGGAGGCTCACAAAAGTTAAAGTTACAGAAATCTCCGAGGATGCTCCTTCAACGGCCCAACCCACTGTATCGAGCCCCCAGGGCGCAACCCCTGCGGAAGAGATGACTGCTACTATCGCGACAGTAGATCCCGAGCCTTTGGCGGCTACGACGGATACTCAGACATCTGCCAACTTAAAAGACTCTGGCGAGTCGGCTTCCTCTTTGGAGCCAATGGCCACATCTCCTATTCAGGATTTCACAACTGTTCATGATCCTTCTCCCATCAGGGTTCCAACCCCTGTTCGGGATCCAGATCCAACACAGGAACCCATGCCTATCGAGGAACCCGTGCATACAGCGGACCCAAACGTTGTACGCAGACCCTCCCCAGACTCCATAATAAACAAGACTCTGCTTTCCGTGCAAATTGGATAGGCATATAAATGCTTTGTCCAGTGGAAAGCCTATAGGCTAGCTCCATACAACACTCTGTACAACTGGAGCGATTGGTGTGAAGAAGAACGATTTGTCTTGGAAGTGATGGATTCTCAAGATATTTAGGCCCTGATCCAATGGGACAACCTGTGCTGTAAAGAGTTGATCACTAGCCACCTGATGGACAAGGCAGACGCCCGCAAGAAAGGAAAAGCAAAATCCATTGGCTCTGATCCCCACAGTCCCAAATATGATCATGACTCAGACGGTGACGACGACGCCCTCCAGGCAGGTCTGAGAATGAGTCGTGGGGACCTCTAGCCAAAATAATGTTCCTAACAGTGAGGACTCAGTCCCTCCTATCGCGGAGGAACAACCAACCACAGAACAGGCACCTGAGCCTGTCGCCACAGACGACCAGACCAGCGCCATCCCGCACGAGGAATCAATCCCTCTGTAGGAGTAGGCGGACACTGAGAGACAACATGAGGATTCAGTCTCTTCTGTACCTATGTATTCAGAACCTATTTTAGAATAGGAGAATATAGCAACCCCTGTTGCCGAGCCTGCATCTGATGCTCCCGCACCCTCAACTGTTTTGGAATCCGACGACGGTATAATACCTGAGGATGTCCAACTCAATTCACGTCCCAATGTGAACTTGAGACAGTTGAATGGATTTGAAGATTTTGACAAGCCAGAATCTCCATGAACCGCCAAGAAGAAAGAGCAATTGCATGCTCTTGGCCGCCAAACTGTTTTCTTGCAGGACTCCGTGAATGCCCTATATGCTGTTGAAAAAGAGATTAATTGGTTACATCAGTCAGCCGTTGATGAAATGTCTGGTATGAGGCATGAAGTTTCTCAAGTTCAGGAAGCCTTCCGCATCCTGCCTACCATCTTCAAGCAGGCCCTTAGCCAATTACAACAGCATCAGGAGCAGATCCTAATGGAAGAACAATCAAAACTTCGTGTCTTTGAGGCCAAGACAGCATCCGCTATCATTGAATCTACTTCCCAGCTTCGAGCCCACGACAAGAAAATTCAAGATATGTCGCAGGTACTCATCTCCCTAGTGAATAAAATGACAAGTTTTGAGACAAAATAGGATGTTGTTATGCAGATCCTTGAACATCTTGATGAAAAGGTGTCCTACCTTGATGACGCCAAAAGGGGGGAAGAGGTGAGGAAAGTTGCTAGGAGATTGAGGCTTGAGCAAGAGAAGGAGTTGAAAGCCTCATTAGGAGACAGTATCACTGCTGAACTTAATCTTTTAGCATCTCCGACTCACAACGTCAGGATACAGGGAGATCGCCCAGAATTCCAGGACCCTAAGTTTCCTTGGAAGAACCTCATTCAAAAACCACAAGCTATAAACCTTCCGGCCAACCGACAGCTTACTGCAGATGAGATCAAGAACTGGAGGAAGAATGAACTGCTAAGATACTTTGTTGTTCTTATCATAGAATCTCAAATATTTAATAGTTGCAGAACGGTGCAGGAAGCCGAAGAGGAGTTTAAGAAAAGGTTGGACGAAGGATCTCTCCCGCTCCCAGCAGAAAATGAAGTCCAAGCACAAGCAAGGTGACTTGGTTACCCATCCAGAGGATTGGATCCTAGTTTTCGATAATCCCTACAAAGGTCAAGCTATATACCTTAATTGAAACAAGGACGCGCATCAGAACTGGTGGAAGGGTACCAAGAATGACCCTAAAAGGCCTTGGAGGCATTCTGACTATAGGAGCTAGATTCCCTCCTGTATTCTTATTTGTTTTGAGATAACAAAAACATTGTAATCACTTGTTCTAAATCAATAAATATTTTTCTCTTGAAAGATTACAACTCATAATCTACTGTGTTTTTGTATGATTACGATACTCAATCCATTTGCTGATTTAATACAAGTATGAAAACTTGTTAAATGTTAAGCTGTACGAACTTGTCTTCGAACCGTTCATATATTCAGTTTCATATATCTAGATAATACTGTAAGATTGTGCCTGCACGCTAATCATAAGTTTAAAGATGTAATACTCTCTTGATAAAACTTAAACTTGCCTGCGAGTAGTTCTTAGTGTTAGGCTAATTGCTGAAGGCCAGAACATTCGACAGAAGACCAAGAAATCTGCCCTCCTTCAAAATGTTAAGTGTTAAAGTATTGGCATCATCAAGGATGTTTGGATAACATCAAAAGGTTTGTAAAGGAAGACTTGGCAAATTATCAAAAAGGGGGAAATTGTTGGGATAACAATCCCTGTATCGAAAGATTTTGATAGAGTGTTTTGACAATGTGCCAATCCAGCATACAGCAAACTGCTGTATCGATAGACCCATCGAAGTTGCTGATCATGTATCGAAGACTTATCTTTATGCCATCATACAGCAACAAAAGTCTAAAAGCGCCAAGTATGGAAGTTGTCCCTTCATACAGCAAACATTCCATACAGCGACCTCTCCTTTATAGCCTACAGCACAAATAGATACATCATTCAAGCTGTAAAGTATTGAGACATTCAATACTTATCGAAATAGGACTGAAGATCATTTGAAAAGGAATCGTTGGTATTCGCTAAAGTCAAGTCCCGTTTGATAAAGAAGTATTTAAATACTGAAAGGATAAAGTATTTAAATACTAAAATCGACAGAGATCTTCAAACCACGCAAAATCCGGATCTTGGTTTATACAAGTCAACCATCCAGTTGTCACGGACTTTTGCTCAACGGATCTATTCAGAAGCTATCTATATATATATATATATATATCCCCAAGAGTTTGAAGATCAGTGAAACACACGAACTCACATCTAACCAAGAAGTACCTACAAGAATTTATCTAAGCAAACATATTTCTTCAAATATACTGCATATTCTGTGAGAAAGAAATATCCAAGTGCTCAACCTTGAACAACACACCATCAGCTAAATATCAAGAAAGTCAAGTTGTTGTTCAAACCATCGTTCTATCATTGAACAAAACCATCATCCCTGTGTGGACTGAGAAAGCATTGCTTTTCCCGAACTATGTGTGACAGACTGGCATTGAAGTGACAAAGCTTCAGAACTGTGTGGGAAGAAGTTAGTCAAGTGAAAGCTTAAACCAATCTGTGTAAACGGTTGAAAGCTTCGATCATTATATCAATCTGTGTGAACGATACGTTGATAGGTTTGATTATAAATATGTAGTTGTGTACGTAGTATTTATAATAAACATTTTAACTCCTGTGTGGAGAACTAGTAGACGTAGAGGGGTTTACCTGGAACCACTTTAATTATCGTGTTGTTTACCTTTTGCATTTATTGTTTTAATATATGTGATTATCTTTAAGTATACACTTCATATCTAGTTGTTGTATTTACAGCAACTTGCTTTAACAAGACTTCCGCTACGCACTTAGATTTAAAAATCGTACAGCCTGTTGTTTAAAACACTTTCCATGCTGTATTCTATATACTTAGTGGCCAACAATATTTTTTTTGACCGAAAAACCCGTCTGATAATAAAACTCGCATGTGGTCAACCCTCAGCTGATATTACTGTTTGATCGAAAAACTCGTCTGCTTTCAGTTGGGGTAAAACTCGCCTGATATTTCCTTTGTCTGAAAGCACAGTTGATAATAAACTCACCTGTTGTCAAACCTTAGCTGATATTTAGCTTTGGACGAAATCTCATCTGATATTCTGTTTTCTTCAAAACTCGGCTGCTACGATGTTTTGGTCAAACCTCGACTGATATTTCCGTTGGCCAAAACTTCGGCTGATATTTTGCTTATTCTATACTTAGCAGAAATTCTAAGTGGTCATTACTTGATCAACGCTTAGCCTAATCTTCAAAAGGCATATAGAAGATACTCATTTGGTTCTTCTTTACAACGCCAAGTACATACATTTTGAAGTACTTCATGAATACAGGATGACATCACCACAATCTAAAATAATATCGCTAACAGTTGTACTCCATTTTGTGTTTACTGGAAATCTTTCCACTTTTTGGTTCTTTTGGTATAATCATGGTTCGAAATTATTGCTTTGTGTTTCCCATAAGTTCGTTAATATTGGGATTCGTGTTGTGAGCTTTTGTTTGGTTGTTTGACCTTATATCGTGCTCCTCAAATGTTTTGGGCCGTTTTGTAATTCCCTAAAAGTTTAGGGTAATTACTTTTCATATCATTGCCGAACCTTCGAGCAGTCGGAATCGTATTTTCTTGTAGCACTTAAGTTCTTCGTCTTTAACCCTTTGTAAGCGTGACCTTAGACTTCGTCGATCGTCACGTTTTGACTCGGTAATATCCTTTTCCAGAATAATCGTCTCTCAATAGTTCTGGTCTGCTTGAGGCTTACGTAAGTTATCTATGATACATAACGTACGTTAGTCTCATCCTACTTAGGTACGTAAGTCCTTCAGTAGCGTACGTTATAGCCTATAGAGGATCGAACAGAGACTTCTGCCAGGTCATTACGTACGTAACAGGTAGTGCATAGCGTACGCTAAGTGCATAACATACGTTAAGTTTCCATGGCTTACGTATGTTATGGCGGACAGATTTATATACCTGGTTCGGCATTTTGCTCTGCGGGTTTCTTCCATTCTTCTTCCTTCTCCTCCGAGCGGTGATTTGGGCTATTCCATTGACGAGAATTGGTCAGAATATCATCATCTAACATCACCATTGAGTCCTAACGGAATTTAATCCACATTCAACCTTCCCTCTCCATCGAACTGAGGCAATCCTTCTCAGAACCCTACATTTCGGGATTTTTGGGGTTTTTTGCCGTTTCCTTTGTTCATTTCCGAATTACTCATGGAATTATGATGTGTATGATTTAATTTCCCCCATGAAATCATGGTTTAGTTTATGAGTTTTTTTGAAATCGAGAGAGTTTGGTTGTAATCCTCCCTCTATATGTTATGTTGCCGGATTACATGAATCGTAGGCGGGATTTTCTAGCATATTTCAATTTTTATTCCAGTTGTATTGTTGTTGATAGTCGTTCTACAAATCATCTAGGTTCGGAATCTCCGAGTTCTTTCTACGGTGGTTGTTTACCATCTCGAAACATCCCAACATGTATCAAAGGCAAGTAATTCTTACGAACTTACATTCTTAAATGTGCAAAGTGATGTATATGAGTGTTTGAGCATATATATGTTCACTCCGGGAGGGCCTGACGGGGCCTCAGAGGGATCCACTTTTGGTTGGGTCCATGAACATTGAGGTTAACCACTCTGGGAGGGTCTGACGGGGTCTCGGATGGATCCGCACATGGTTGGGTCCATAGTTAATCGGGAGGGTTTATATTACTGTGGTACATTTTGGGATACTGTATTTTTGAAAATCATTATCTTAATTTCTTTTGAAAAATTATTGATGCATGTGCTTTGTAATTGTAAGAAGTAAGAGTTCGTTTGTTACTTGTACTAGCTATTCCACGGCTAATCCCATTTGGGAGAAATACATTTCATGTACTTCAGGTACGAAGAATACGATTGGATGAGTACCGGGGCAGTACGACGGTGACGGCCAAACGTGATACTGTGAAGAGTCATGTGATCTTTCTTTGAGTCTGGTCATTTGAGATTTTTGTTTTGGCATAAATTATTAGTTGGCACTCGAGTACTATAGGAGTTGTTTTCTTCTTGTCAGTTATGTTGAACTTGTTGTTTATTGTGGATTAGAATGTTGTCGTTGGAGTTTCGTCGGTTGAACCGATTAATGATTGGTGGTTTTTAATATTGTTAGAAAATTATTGACATTTTTCAAATGAATTTTATATGAATTTAGCCTTGTGAGTTTCAGATAAGATTCACGGCGCTGTGACATACCCTAAATATCTCGGGGGTGTTACACTTTCCTAACTATGGTAGGATTAGGCCTGCTTGTATGTAATATCTCCCTATTTAAAAGGATGTTATCAATGACAATACACAACCTTTTGCCCTACTTTATTGTCTCAGTTATTTTCCCTTCAACAGTAATGATAATTCCAGCAGCTACTTCCTCAAGTTCGTAAAACCTTTTAACATACAGTAGCTCGTGGTATTAGCAGCTGGAAATGACTTTAACGTACTTAATATCTTACTTTTAGTGGATATTATTATGCCTGAAGGTTTAGGGAGTTCGAAAAATAATAGCGGTCGTAATATATGGGTGCAGGGATGGTCGATTGGGTTTCATTGCCAAGGGAGAGATAAGAATTTTATGCCACTATGTTTGTAACGTACAATAGACAAAACACATATTATTTTTTTATAAAACAAAAATGCAATAAAATTTATAGTCAAACAAAATCAATACTAATACAAGCCAAAACCTACATATATCACCTAAAACGATGCCTTCGTGCATTTTTTTGAGGCAAAACCTCTATTATTTTACGATAATCAAGACTTTGTAAAAATTGACTTTTGATACTTAAAATTGCCAATCTATTCAATCTTTCTTGACTCATGGTACTTCGGAGATAGGATTTCAAGAGCTTCGATTTTGAAAAACTTCATTCCGCAGAAGCAACCGTAACCGGTATCATCAACAATATTTTATATTCAACCAACATATTAGGGAACATATTCATTCTTCTTGCAAACTCCATTATTTGAATAGATGTCCATCGACTGTCACCTTTGTATGCTTCATCAGACAGCATTTTCTGCAAAATTTGTAATTCCATATATAAATCTTTTCCATCAATATCGGATTCTTCATGATTTGTCAAATTGGACTAAGATTTAAACATCTTTTTAGTTCACCATCAAGTAAAGAAATTAACTTTGAACCATCAAACAAAAAATAAATATAGACTTAAAATGTTGCATTTGTTCAAATCTACTTCTCAATTGAATAAGATCCATATCTACGAGAATAATAAAATAATCCTTTCTAAATGCTTCTTGAGAAGGTTGACGTTCTCTTTCGGTATTTGGAATTTCATCAAATTGTTTTTTCTATAAGAAATACGTTTTTTAGGAAATTGAGGTTCAACTCCCATATTATATGCTATTTCTTTAGCTTCACTAATAGCATCGTCAACCCAATATTCCAATATTCCTCAAAGTAATTAATTAACCCCTCTAAGTTTTTAATCGCAACATCAAGAAGCATGTCTTTGGACTGTAATTTCTTACTAACCAACTTAATTGTAAACAAAATTTCATGCCATATAACCAAATTTAAAATAAATTCAAAGCGATAAAGTTCACCATTTACTATTGATTCGGCATCTCGACACACTTTTCCATCATCACTAATTTCGGCTAATTTTATTAAAGCTTCTTTTATTTGGGAAATCGAGTTTGTAATGCTTTAATGCTTTCAATATGACTTTCCGAACGAGTAGCGGATAATGATTCAAGTGTAAGTTCATCTATAAATTCAAGTAAAACACTCCATCTTGTTGTGGAACTAGAAAAAACATTATATATTATATGACATGTACCAAAAAAGTTTTTGTCTTGTGGCAAGCATTTGCCATATCACATAAAACTAAATTTAAACTATGGCATCGACAAGGCATATAAAAAGCTCTAGAGTTTATATCAAGCAACCGTTTTTGTACACCTTGGTGTTTTCCTTTCATATTAGCTCCATTATCATACCCTTGACCACAAACATAATTAATATCCAAATCAAGAGGCTTTATAGCATCTTGTAAAACATTAAAAAGACCTAGACCGGATGTATTCTCTACAATGAAAAACTCTAAAAAAACTCTTCTACTTTAATTGGAACACTTACCACATCCACACATCTTATAAGCAAAGTCATTTGTTCTTCGTGACTTGCATCGGGAGTTCAATCAAGAATAATAGAAAAATATTTCGCATTTTTAATTTTTTAATAATTGCACTTTTTACATCGGATGCCAACATTTCGATTAATTTAATTTGAGTTTTATGACTAAGATAATGATTATGTGTTTTTTGTCTTGAATTAGTCGAATTTTCTTCATTATAGGATCAAACTAAGCAAGCATTTCAAGTATGCCTAAAACATTACCATTGGAGTTTTCATAAATTTTTTCATTTGTGCAACGAAAAGCTAAGATATTTTTTGCTAAACATTTTACAACAGCAGTAATTCTAACCATAACCTCTTTCCAATGTTCGCTATCTTTTTTATCATTTCTTGTAACTCTTTATCAACTATTTCATTTTTATTTAACCTAATTCTTGTTTCAGTCCAAGTTCTCAAATTAATCATATGATCAGAACTATTTTCATGTTGTTTTAATATTTCACTAAGATGTTTCCAATCATTATTCCTTCGATTGCCAAATTACTTTTAGTGCGAACTGTTTTCAATACTTACAACAAAAACAAAAAACTTTATCAAGTTCTTTTGAATACACTAACCATTTTCTATCCCAAGAATCACCATTTCTTAATTTACGAATAAAAAAATTGCAAGAAAAATGTCTACCAAATGCATTTTTTGGAAAAATTGTGTTGTTTTCAATTTTCTAGGCCCTTTTTCTATAAGTAAATCTTTCATTGAATTAATGTCATCCCACACTCTAGGATCAAAAATATTAAAATCACTTGGTTTAGTTTATCAATAAATTCATTATTTTCACAATCATTAGAATTATCAACCGAATCATTAGAAGTTCCAATCGGATTATTAGAAGTATTAGGTGGATCACTAAAATTATTGACCGGTTCATTAGAATTATTTTCACTAATATTTTGATTTTTAACAAAAAAAACTATTTAAAGACCCTTGTAAAGATTTAGCCTCTTCTTGTTCTCTTTTTTTCCGTTTTCTATTTTGCGAACCCGTTGGTTGTTTTCGAGGTATCATGTCTACAACTTAACAAATATGGTTATAAAAGTTAATCAAAGAAAGATATAACCTGACGGAAGTTAATGTTATTGTTTCCACTAAAGAATCGGTAAAATGAATCATAAAACCACAAATCATAAATATGAATCAATTTAAAAAAAAATTGTTGTAAAATAGCAACAATGGAAAATTAAATACCTCATGTTGTTTCCCGAATAATCAGAAATTCAATAAAATTTATAAGGTATACCTCCTGTGTCATAAATCACAGAAAAAGAACATAAAAACTATAACTCACAAGATGATAAAATCGGAACTGTGAAATACGAACTGTGATAAAATAAAATCTATGAACTCGAATATATGTTGTACCTCCTGATTTCGAACCCAAATGTATGGTATATCTCCTGATTTCGAACTCGAATTCTTTGAACTCCAAGTCTATGACTACTGTAAATGTAATCAAAATTAAATAAAAAAGCTTTGTAATAAAAAACTTCACCGTAAATGTAATCAAACCAAATGAAATTTATATTAAATCATCAAATCAAATTAATAAATACCTTCTGATGATTCTTGTCTTCCTGAATTAATGAAGGCTTCAAACTCAGAAAATCAAATCTAAACTCATGAGTGATGAACCAAAGAAATCAGAAGCCTGAAATATCAGAACTATGTGGCTTCGTCGGTTTGATTTCGAACTGATCGAAAGTCGGGAGAACCATGATTTTGGCGTCCTGACATCTTGAACTATTTACCGATTCAAGCGGATATGTGATGCCTGTGTTTATGTGATCATATGTCGTGGTTTGTTATTTGTTTGTTTTTTTATTTGGATCATTAGTGTTGTCCATTAGTGTTTTGTTGCATGTTGAATGATCGATGTTTTGTCGAGGAGTATCGTTGTTGTGCATTTAGATCGACTTTGTAAGATCACCACCGGCATTTATAAAGTCTAAAATTTTTGAAACATTACAGTGTTTTAGAGCATCAAGTTAGCTTTTCAATGGTTCAAACGGTGAGTCAATCGGAGTCCGGAGAAAGAGTTATGGTCGAAATAGTAAAGACTACACAGTGATCATATAGTGTATAATTAGCGCACGCTAATGCATATAATAGCGCGCGCTAACTGTTACGGACAAAGCGTCCTATCCTTTACTGGACTGCCTTATTTGCGCACGCTAATGCATTGATTAACGCACGCTAACGGAGACTGGCGGAAGGTTCTGGACTACATTTTTCAGCCGATAGCGCACGCTACACATGCTCATAGCGCGCGCTAATTGTTGTCAGTATATATAGGATTGCAGAGGTCAACTTTCATCATTTCTTCCTCTCCTTTTTTCCTTCCGGCGATTTGGGCAATCTTGAGGGTGTGTAAGCATGGATTTTAGCCTGATATCATCATCCATTAACATCTTTGAGTTCCTAGTACGGATTTAACAACATCCCAACATCTTTCACAGTTTTAATCAAGGTAAAATTCTTAGAACCCGAATTTTGGGTATTTTGGGGGTTTTGTTCTTGATTTTGACATCAATCCGTTTTTGATAAATCGGGTAGTGTTAAATGATGTTGTTAAACATTTTCTCTGGATTTTACATCCATATCCTTGATTCTTTCAACCCGATTGATTATTTTTATGTTCTTGAGGAACCGTGAACATTTAATGTTCGATTACATGTCTCAATGAGTATCTTTCGGTTGTTGGTCATGTTTTCCATCTTATTTTGTCATTATATGTGTAGTAATTATGTTGTTATTATTTTCTCGCGGAGGATGTAGGTTTTCAAGGCTTTCCGGTTGAGCTGTGTTTCCCGAAGATTCATGTGTTAATTACCGAGACAAGTATCTTGCCCATACACTTCGTGTTTCGTAGATGTAATGGTTGGTAATTGACTATGTGTGCAATTTGAATGTTTTAAATGAACTTTCAAAAGAATTAGTATATTCTCGATAAAAGTTTTCTTCAAAATAGCTCGTGCGTTTATAAACAATGTGTCGTTTTGGGAATGTGTATTAGTGTTGTATATTGGAATGCCTTGTTTTCGTGTAGCACAATTATATGTGGATATGTATGCTTATTGATGAGTATGTGATGTTGTGTGATATTGGTTGTGACTCATTTGTAAGGAGGTTGTGCGGTTCGGTGTTTTTGGGAAAGTGTGCTTCCTTATTGATGTGTGATTGTTGTAAAGTGATGTTCCACCGGGTAAGGTTTGTTGAACCTCCGGGATCCATCCTTGCTAGTACGGGTCGGGTGTGACCATAGGGTTATCCAAATCGGGTATGACTCAAGGAGTCTCCGAGGTTCGTGGCTTGCTGGCCTGATGCCAGGATAACGTATGGTTGTGATTTGGTTGTGTGACGTACGTGGCATGGGTTATCCAAACCAGGTATGTCTCGAGGAGGCTCCGAGGTTCGTGGCTTGCTAGCCCGATGCCAGGATAACTATGAATGTATGTTATGGTTATGGTTATGTGACTGTTTTCATAGTGCTGTGTGATATTGTGTGGTTTCCCATTGGGTTATCCACTCGGGTATGTTTCGAGGAGGCTCCGAGGTTCATGGCTTGCTAGCATGGGACGTTAATAATCCTTGGAAGGATGGTGATGTGGATGATTGGGTCGTGGACCCCGTGTTTTGTGATCAGATCTGTATTTTGGAAGATAATCTTTGGGCGGTGTCCCTTAGTGGTTTTTGAAAATTTGAGGATTCTTTAATCCCAAATGCTTTTTCAAAACTCCCGAGATCTTAAAATGTTTTGCAAGATGTATATTGGTTCAATTCCTAACTTTCATGGTTCGAACTGTTTTATTCAAGTGAATTATCTCGGAAAGTCTTTTGTTACGTTTAACCGGTTGTCTGTTCACGATTATTATGTTCTCGGAGTATGTTGTGTATGGCTCGCATTTGTACTTTATACTTGAACTAGCAAAATAGTGGAATTTTGCTAACCTCCGAGAAATCAGGGGGTGGATGTCTGTATTGCGTCCAGGTACATGTAGGTTCTTGGGGAGCTAATCACAGGATCGGTACGAAGGATGATGGAAGACAAATGATACTAATCACATGAAGACTAGTACTTGATATTGGTGGTCGTAATGTAAATTTTTTTCCGCTGTAGTGTTTTCCCGCTGTATGGTATTGTTGTTGTATTTTGACCCCTGTACGAGTATGAGTTTTTAAAGAGAGATGTATATGAAGTTTAAGTTGTATGTTTCTGGTGAAAGAGCAAATCGGTCTAATGGTTCGTTATTTAGCCATGTCGGCATGTAATGTAATGTCCTGTTTCCGTAATTAGCCTGGTAGATCCTCACGGAGAGGATCTGCGGCGCTGTAATTCCCGAGTAGATTGGGGGTGTTACATAATATGGTATCGGAGCTTAGGTTGTTGAAACCTAGGCTGTCGGGTTGAGTCGTGTATTGTTGAGTCTTGTCTTGTCGGATTGTGTCTGACTAAGTCGTGTCGCGACGCGTCGTCCGAGGTGCCGGTCATGATTAGTATCAAGGTGCAGTCATCATCTTCGTGCGATCTGTAGATGTAAGTCTCCCTACTATATGTCGTGCCTCGTGTTATACGAGCTTGTGTGATTCTGTCTCATGAGGTGGAGTTTAAATGTGAATTGTGAATATGTGACCTATGCTTGTTTGATTCTCGTATTGTGCTGGAATGAAGAGTGGTGCCGATGTATATATATTTATATAAATCGTTTTTACAGGAGTAATGACTTTAGTATTTTAAAGCTTTGAATGTTTCTGGGGAGTCACGTAATTTTATTTTAAAACATCCTCCAAGGGAGGAAAAAAATTGATTTTTGTATGATGAACACAAGGCCGAAAATTTTGAGAATTCAAACTATTGATATTTCATTTTCATTTTGTACTATAATTTTTCGAAACATGATTTTTAAGCTCAAATGAGGTCTACTAAATTTACTCGACATCACTCTCGCTTTAAACTTTTCGGTTTCATGATGTGAGTCAGGAGGTATGTGGTGATGGTGATATTGTTGTTTGGGCAATAGTGCTCATGATTGTGATTAAATTGGTGGTGTGAATGTTGATTCGGTCAGTATGCATTCGTTGAGATTGCCCTCTTTACTGAGACGAGGGATTTCAGTTTAGATATTAATTGTCTTTTGATGGTTGCTCGTGTGATATCGTTATTATGTGAACCGTTGGCGTTTGGATTTGTATGTTCTTTTTTATTTGTAACATTCGGTTCTAGTACTATTTGGGATGTGTTCACGATTATATTTCCGAATCAGATAAGTTAGCGCACGCTAAATGTAAGGCTAGCACGCGCTTATGTGGCATGGTTAGTGCACGCTATTTTCTGTTGTAGCGCGTGCTAATTAAACTGGGCAGAAGCTATGAGACTGCATTTTTAGCCGTTAGGTCTAACTTTTGCAGTCGTAAAATAGATCACATGTGACTGTATTCTATGTGTGTTGTCTGGTAATGACAATTGTTTTGTGTGATTATATATTATGATTTTCGTTGCGCTAGGTGGTTACTTGTTAGTATGCCGAAGGACAAAGCTCGTGGTCGTAACTATGGTACAGATGGCCACGGGGATCAGACGTGGGACCAAGAGAATGTTGCTGGGAACGATATAGGTATTGGTGCTGCTACTATATTGCAAAAATTAGCGACACAGATGACTCAGTTGACCCAGGCGGTTCAACATAACACTGACGCGACTCAGAGCGTCGGTGTAAATCAATGGCTTAGAGAGGTAGTTTGTATGAATCCCCTTCAATTCGCTGGTGCTGTGGATGCGTTGGGCTGGGATGGTTGGCTTTTTCAGTTGGGAAAGATATTCGAGGCAGTTGATTGTCCCGAAGAACAGAAGGTGCCTATCGCTCCCTACCTTCTTGATAGAGATGCCGCTAATTGGTGGGAGTCTATTAAACCTCATGATCGTGTCATCATGTGGACAGAGTTCTAGGAATTTATCGAAGCTTAGTTTTGTCCGAAACTGATTAGAGATCAGAGGATTCGCGATTTTTATTTGGCAAAACCGCGGGACATATCGGTGTCACAAGCTATCATCGACTATAGCAAACAACTCGGCTATGTGCGAGATCAGGTGAGGACTAAAGAAGAGAAGATCTGTCATTTTGACATGCGGATGAAGTTGGAGATTCCCCAGTATATGGCAGGATTCACTTGCACCACGTTGAGAGATTATCAGAATTAAGCTTTAGCCTATGAGCTACCTTCATTATCCTCGGAACATGAGCCCGAGTCGAAAAAATAGGGGAAGTCTGATGATCTTATGGTTAGTGCAGGAGTTGGAGTTTCTAAACTACAACACCGTGGTCTTTCTGTCGTGAAGCTTCATCGTTCGATGAGTGGAACTGAGAGTTCCAAGTCGTCAGCTTTAACTGCTGGTAAAGCCATGAGGTGTTTCAATTATAATGTGCCGGGGCATGTGCGTGCACATTGTCCTTACCCGCCAATAACGTGTTACAAGTGAGAACTCGAGGGACACCGGATTCAGTTTTGCAAATTGGTCACCGAGTCTTCCGAGGCACAGACTTCAGCACCGATAACAGGATCGACTCTGAGAAGCCCCTGAATGGTGTTGCCTGCCATTTGCTTGCTATGTTATTACTGTTAGGAATACCTATTAGATTTTGATGATGTCATCCTTGTATTGATTCATTATTCAAATATATGTTTAAAGTACTTGGCAAAATGTAAACAAGAACCAAATGATTATCTTCTATAGGCCTTAAGTTTTTAGGCTTAGTGATCAGTTGTAAAATCGACTAAGTACAAGTCAGAGAAAATCAAGTCAAAGAACTTCAAAGCAGAGAAGTTCAGGTCAGAGAACTCACTTCAGAGCAGAGAAGATCATTTCAGAGAAGTCCAAGTTAGAGAACTTCACTTCAGAGCAGAGAAGATCATCTCAGAGAAGTCCAAGTCAGAGAAGTTCAGGTCAGAGAACTTCACTTCAGAGCAGAGAAGATCATCTCAGAGAAGTTCAAGTCATAGAACCTCAAGTCAGAGAACTTCATTTCAGAGAAGTTCAGGTCAGAGAACCTCATAGGGCTTCATATCAGAGCACTTTACATCAGATAAGGTTGAGTGCACTTCAGGCAACTTTGACCAAGTTATTTCATACAGGTTCTCAGTTCAGCCAAGATACTCAGTCCATGTCAGCAAGAGTTGAAATTCAACAATCACAGAAAGTCACATGCAGACGTAGGATACAAACTTGAAAGATTCCCGGAAAGCAAGGAATTAAATATTCATCAAGATCTGCGTTCTGAAGACTTTATACTTATTCTAATCAAGAATAATGGCGCTCACAAGAAAGTCTTTCAAACGGTCCGAATTGAAAAGGCAATCGAGCCTTGCAACGGATTGATAAGATAAACAAAGAAGTCCACTCTCCAACGGACGAATTTGTTACAGTAGTGCAACGGCTATGATGGAAGCTCAAGGATCATACTATATATATCTGAAGATATGAATTGAGCAAGATACGATGTAAACAACAGTGCGAACAAAACTTACAATCAATCAAAGCATTCAAGCAATCAAAAGCATTTTATAGCATCGTGAAAGAGCAAGCTTAAGAGATCATATCCGAAGAAGCTCTTTATTGGAAAAGACAACACTCCTGTCTAAAAACTTGAGTATGGGGTTGCTTTCTTAAACGAGGTTCTTGAAAGTAAAGAGACTGTAAATGCATCCACGGGTTCTTGATTGGAAGGTTATAGACAACTAAAGTTTTTTTGAGGCATCCAAGAGTTTTCAATCAGGAGGTGCTAGGTAGTCAAGGGAGTTGCAACGACCACGAGTTTCCACTAGTTGGAAGTTGTTGTAACTAGGCAAAATTCATTGTAACTTTTATCACTGGTTGACATTATAGTGAATTTATCTCCAACTAGTTTGGAGAGAAGTGGATTAGTAGAGGATTACCCCACCTCTGAAACCACTATAAGTTTCTGCGTGTTTTACTACATTGAACATCATACTTACGTTCTGCATACATATTTATTGTTCTATTAGTTAGTTATTTGCAGAGAACATTAAGTTACCTGCTATCATCATCAGCTGTCTTCCACATATCATGTCTGCAAACAACTTTAAGTCATCTGTACTTATCATAGCTTAGAAACTCACCTAACTTTCGGGAAAAGAGTTTCAATAAGTCTATTCATCCCCCTAGACTTATTCCTGATGATTTGGGACCTACAAGTGGTATCAGAGAGGTTGGTTCAATTTTTATAGAACCAGATCTATATATCAGAGGATATATATATATATATATATATATTAATCTCTCATTTAGTATGGAACACATGCACTCTAGATTACCTATATTTTCTGTTGATGAATATGACCTCTGGAAGATAAGAATACAGGCACACTTATCATCCATCCATGACAACATGTGGTGCATCGTAGAAGATGGTCCTTTCATATTTGAGAAGGACAACTCCCCTGAAGAAATTGCAGCTGGGAAGCCAGAGCAGATTCCAAAGAAGAGGACAGAGATGAACCCTGAAGAAAGGAAGCTAGCCAATCTTGACAACCGGGCCAGAGATGTGTTGTACGATACTCTTGACAAATCAACCATGGTTAAGATCAAGAATTGTAAAAATGCCAAAGAAATTTGGGACACATTAGCTGTAATGTGTGGGGGAATCGAGCTGATAAAAGAAAATAAGTTGTCAATTGATACTCAAAAGTTTGACAATTTCAAAATGAAGAATGTGAATCAATTGGCCAAATGGACATAAGATTCACTGAGATCATAAATGAAACTAACTCCCTTGGAAAGACCTATGGCAACAGGGAGATGGCACTAAAAGTTCTAAGATCCCTCAACCCCGAATGGAGCATGAAGGCGGTGGCTATGAGAGAATCAAAGTATCTCAACAAGATAAAGATCCAGGAGCTGTTCTCTGATCTGAAGGCTTGTGAGTTCGAGCTTCCATGTTCATCATCAAATGAGCCAGCAGGGAAGGGAATAACATTTGTAGCAGATTCTCCTGCCAAGACCCTATCAGAAGTCAAACCTCCGAATCCTCTAGATTTTGAGGAAGATATGGCATTCATAATGCAAAGATTCAGCAACTTCTGGAAAAACTATTCCAAATATAATTTAAGGAGGAATCAAAAGGCCAGAAGCTGGAAGGTTGAATGCTACAACTATCATAAGATAGGACATATACAATTTAACTATCCTGATCTTAAGAAGGATGAAATCAAGAAGGACGTGAGGAGAAAGGAGGACAAGAGGAGATCCCTCATTATTGAAGATCAGATCGAAGAGAGAGTGGAATCAAGCGGTAGATTTTTCTCTGATGATGATGATGATGAATACAGCTGTCTGATGGCCAACCTAGCTGATGAACAGGTAACTTCTAAACCTCAAAATACTGAAGGTTTCAGCTCTGACATCTCTGAAGACATGGATCTTATAAATCTGTTAATCAATTGCTAAAAGATTTTAAAACCTTAAAATCAGCTCACCAGACTGTCACAACTGAGAATGGACAGCTGAAATATGAGAGAGTCCAGCTGAAAAATGATTTTGACAAGCTCACTCAAGAGTCAACAAAATTTAAAATCACTATAGCTGAGCTTGAAAAATGATCTGAAAATTCTTCGAAAAACTCAGCTGAAAATATTGCGGCTGAGATACATAAGCTGACTGTTTTAAATAGTGAAAAGTCAACTGCACTCGCTCATGTCAAAGCTGAGCTAGCCAAGGTAAAACAGTTAAATAGTACACAGGCTAAAGAGATAACATCTCTAAAGGCATATATAACCCTGGATGAATTGTGTATGAACAAAAGGCCACTTTATTCCAAATCAGGTCTTGGATATGACCCCAACACTCCCTCTAGTTTAAAAACTACTTTCATCAAGGGAGAAACACTTGTCCTGACTGCTGAGCCTACTTATAAACTCATATTTCAAAATAGGCAGCAGCCAAGTCAAAGGTTTAGGCAGCATCCAAGGTTCACAAGGCAGCCACTTAGACAAGAGACTAAGCAATGGTCAAGGCGAAAGCAGCAGCCAAGACAATATGCCAACTATTATCAAACACTCTCTAAAAATAGATTCCAAAATGGGAGAGGCAAATGGAAACCTCAAGGTTATCCAAGTTTTTAAAATGAACAGATGTGGAGACCCCAACGATTTAATAAATAGTCTCAGCCAAGATTTAGAAATGGCCCACACCACAGATTTTATGAGGCATATCCAGTATACAATCCTAACCAGGGATATAGGCCTAGACAACACACACCTTTTAGGGGCAATCAATATAACTTCCATAATCCAAGGAGAAATCAATTCTCCAGTAAACCTACTAACCCCCGAGGACCCACACATATTTGGGTACCTAAATCTCTGCTTGTTTGATTGCAGAAAAGGTGGAAGGACTACTACCACATCTCCTCAAATTCAATAATGGGAGGAGAAGAATGGTTTGTAGATTCTGGATGCTCAAGGCACATGACTGGGAATACCTAGCTGCATGTAGCTGTTGTGCACAGATTCTATGGATCAGACAACAGCTAAGGGACTATAACATCATTGCAAATGAAGTCTTAATATGGTGTGACAACAATAGTGCAATCGCAATAAGAAAATAATCCAGTATTGCAGTCTAGGACAAAGCATATAGACATCAAACATCATTTCATCAGAGATCATGTGCTTAACAAGAGAATCAGAGTAGAAAGAGTCAGCACAGAATACCAAATTGCTGACATATTCACTAAACCTTTACCAGAAGAAAGGTTTTTGGAGCTAAGCAGGGAACTTGGTCTACTAGATTGGGAATCTAGTGCAGACGAGAAAGCTACCTGATGCGGAGGTCAGACTAGAAAAATCTACTTGATGATCAGATCAGACGAACAAAGGAAGCTACCTGATGCAGACAAGGAAGAGCTATCTCATCAGAGCATACAAGGAACTCATCTGACCAGACCAGACGAGAAGCCGAAGGGCAGACGAAGAAACCTAGCTGACCACAGGCAACATATCTTACCTGATGTAGAAGACATGGAAAGCTAGATGATCAGATCAAATAAGAATCCACAGATGCATCAGAAGTCAAACGGTCAAACAGCTAAGTTTTTAATTCCGAGACCGACTTAATTATTATTGTTTTTTACACGTGGACAAAAACACGTTCATACTACCTACACGACGTCTAATCAAATTCAACCGTCATTCCTTAAACCATCAAAAATCGTACCGCCTGTTGATTATTTTACTGTTAAAAATTCAAAGCGTCATTTCAACTGGGTGTTTAAGGCGGCGGAAATCATTTCACAAACTTTATCGTCGTCAAAACCTAAGAACCCTAAGTTTCTCAAAGCAGAAAAATCTTTGAATCTTCACTACACTCAGCGAAAAACATTTTTTTGCAGAAATGGAAGCTTATTTTGAAGGAGTTAACCTCAAGGTTATGAAGGACCAGATAATATTCAGTATCGTGGTCAATTTCGAAGAATTGCTGGCGATGAACCAGACAGGCGAAATGGCGTATGTCATAAGGATGATGAAGAAAAACGTAATCTACCATTTCCTCGACATTTCTCCCAAGCAGCTGTAGAAGGAAGCTATTATTTGTTTCTATAAGGAGGCGCACGTGTTGGAGCACTGCATTTCGAGCATGATTCTTGGAGAGGAAGTCGATATTACTCCACAGACCATCACAGATGCATTTCACATGGAAAACCGAGGCATCGTAGTCGAGGCCCTCAAACAAAGCTCGACTGAGACGTGGTTCGTAATCAAGTTACCGAAAGAGTCTTCGAAGGTCAAACTCACGGCGAAAAAGAATGACCTGAAGAAAGAGTATAAATATGTCCTTGACATCAATAACAAAATAGTCATGGGCATGGATGGAAGTTATGACCAACTGTCTTCAGCCAAATATGTGGTGATGGGAGCCCTCATACAGCTAAAGCGAATTAACTGGCCTGATTACATCTACAGGCAGTTGGTTCGGGAAGTAAATAAAGTAATCTGGGAAGAAGATGAGAAGAAGTTTAGGCAAAAGCTGGCTTACGGAACGCAGATCAGTTGAATTCTGGAGCATGTTGGAAAGGCTAAGGGAAAGGCAGAACCCTTTCACCTCAGCAAGCGACTTGGTCATCTGGACATGAGACCCTGAAGACCATTGGAGACAAGAGAGAACAAGGTGCTAGAATAATCAAGGAGATGACCTCTGGACCATCTGAGTACAGAGGCCCCTCGGATACCGAATCAGACGAGTCTGATGTAACTGCAGATGAGATCTCTCTAAAGTCACCTGCAGTCGAGAAGTCCTTTGCAGATGACTCAGATGATGACAATGTTCCTCTGTCCAAGCTGAAGAGGAAGTCACCTGAACCAAAGGAAGGTGTCCACATCCAATCTTCACCAGAGAAAAGGAAGAGAGTCCTGGTGAATTACTCATCTGATAAAGAAGAAGAAGAGGTGCAGCATGTCAGCTCACCTGCACCAACCGAAGACCCATCTACTCAGAAGCAGATAACCATATCCCCTGCACCTCCCTGGCTGAATATCAGCCCGATCAACATCAGCTGATGACAGACAACATTCCCCTCCTCACTCTTCCTAGCATTACTAAGGAAGAAGAAGCCGATGAGACCATTCAAATCCCTACCGCAAATTATTCATTCAATTTAAAGACCAACAACCCTTTGGGACTCTCTGCAGCACAGCTGAACTTGGTAAGAAAAGAAGTGTCAAAATATTCCTTCGTCAATATATACGAAGAATGGAGAGAGTTCAGGATGTACACCTTTTCCCAACTTAAAGCTCTTGTGGATAAGACCTCCTGGGAGCATCCAATAGTGTAGAACAACTCATTATGTTATTCTGTCAAGAAACTAACGTGAAGGTTCTACTTGAAGAGGATTGGTTCATGCTCCATTTCCAACAGAACATGGACCAATTCATCCTTCAAGTAATGAAGGAGGGTCTGGAGAGAGGAATATTTGAAGAGGAGGCTGATGGGAGGAAGGAGGAAGTTGAGAATGTTAAAGTTGAATATGTGGCTGGAGAGGCAGAAGAAGAAGCTGCAGTTGAAAAAGTTGAAAATATTGAAAAAGAAGAAGCTGCAGTTGAACAAGGAGTTGAAAATGTTGAATAAGAAAAAGAGGTTGAAAAAGAAGAAGAGGAAGAACTTGAAAAAGCATAAGTTGCAGAAGGAGATGAAAAAGAAGAATAAAAAGAAAAAGAAAATGAAGAAAAAGAAGGAGATGAAAAATAAGAAGAAAAAGAAAAAGAAAATGAAGAAAAAGAAGAAGAGAAAGAAGAAGAAAAATGACAAGAAAAAGAAGAATGAGAAGAGAAGAAAGGAGATGAAAAGAGAGATGATGGAGCTGATGGTGCGCCTGATCAGGCATCTAGCTCACATCATCCTGAAGAGGACAAATCAAGCACACCTGATAAAAGCCCATCTAATCAGAAGCCAACTGATCGAAGTCTACCTTCAGAAAAATCCACTGCAAGAAGGTTAGCTGACCAAGAGGACTCATGTGAGAATGCCCCTCAGATGTCACCTGTAATGCCTATCTCACCTGAGCTGACCGAGCTGATCAGATGGATTGTCGAGGAGACAGTTGCCAAGTTATTAGCAACTAAGGTGAAACCTGATATCCAGTCCCTCAACCTGAAGATAGACGCTCTGCTCAACAGGAAGGACCTTTCTCCAACATCTATGAATTCCAGAATGCCTATTGGCATGTATGATTTTATGACAAGGGTGGAGGAGCAGCTAGCAGCCATTGTTGATGCTGGAAAAAGGGGGAATATAAAGGAAAAGAGCACGTCAGAGCACCTAAGATCAGGCAGGGGGAAGATAGGAAAGATAGAGAAGTCAGAGAAGATAAGAAAAAAGGCAAAGGCAAGAGCAGAGAACTTATTCCAGAAACCCTACCTCTCATCCAGGCTGGAACTTCTCACCTGAAGTGAAAGGAGATGGCTGCACCATCTGAAGATCAACCTGCAGCCAAGAAGAGAAGGACCGGGCAGGAACCTGAGCAAAGATTTCAATGGGAGGGAAAAGAGCTATGGTTCGTTGAGGAATTCTTGCCTGCTGATATGGCACATATGTGGGGAGGAGCAAAGAAGCAGTTCATAGAAAAATACTATCTCTGGAAATCGCTACAGGACAAAGATTGCTCCCCACAGCAGTCGTTCATAAATTTTATATCCTCAACTTGGCCAAAACTTTGGGCTGTTCTGAAGAAATATGCCAAGAAGTTCGATGCCTATCGTATGATCCCCTATTTCACACCTGAAGAAGCCCCCACCTTGATGAATAATGATCTGGATGAGCTGACTCTTCAGAAGGAGATTAAGAAAATGTGTGTAGAGAATAATTTCACATCTCAAGCGGAACAAGAGTTTGCATCTTTGGTAGTCAGAAGGAAATATGGACTAGCTCCAGTTTCCAAAAGGCCAATTGCTGCAAAGCCTTAAAGGTCTATACCTCCATCAAAGATGAAGGTTTCTAGAGGAAGAGGAAAAGGGACATATACTAGTCTTGTAATTTACTTGTAATGTTGTTTAATTTGAAATTTACTTGTAAATCTTTGCAACACTTGTAATTTTCTTGTATCTTGTTCATTCAAACTATGGTGTATTGTAAACATCAATAAAAATTTTATAACAGTTATTTGAATGACAACCTCTAGTTGTCTCAAAAGAGGACTGAGTTTTGATTTATGTCTTGCACTGTATCATGTGCAGACTTGCCTACATTTGAATGCTCTTAGTTTTGCCATCATCAAAATAGGGGGAATTTGTTAGGAATACCTATTAGATTTTGATGATATCATCCCTGTATTGATTCATTATTCAAATATATGTTTAAAGTACTTGGCAAAATGTAAAGAAGAACCAAATGAGTATCTTCTATAGGCCTTAAGTTTTTAGGCTTAGTGATCAGTTGTAAAATCGACTAAGTACAAGTCAGAGAACTTCAAGTCAGAGAAGTTCAGGTTAGAGAACTTCACTTCAGAGCAGAGAAGATCATCTCAGAGAAGTCCAAGTCAGAGAACTTAACTTCAGAGTAGAGAAGATCATATCAGAGAAGTCCAAGTCAGAGAAGTTCAGGTCAGAGAACTTCACTTCAGAGCAGAGAAGATCATCTCAGAGAAGTTCAAGTCAGAGAACCTCAAGTCAGAGAACTTCATCTCAAAGAAGTTCAGGTCAGAGAACCTCAAAGGACTTCACATCAGAGCACTTTACAGCAAATAAGGTTGACTGCACTTCAGGCAGCATTGACCAAGTTATTTCAGACAGGTTCTCAGTTCAGCCAAGATACTCAGTCCATGTCAGCAAGAGTTTAAATTCAACAATCACATAAAGTCACATGCGGACGTAGGATACAAACTTGAAAGATTCCCGAAAAGCAAGGAATTAAATATTCATTAAGATCCGCGTTCTGGAGACTTTATACTTATTCTAATCAAGAATAACGGCGCTCACAAGAAAGTCTTTCAAACGGTCGGAATTGAAAAGGGAATCCAGCCTTGCAACGGATTGATAAGATAAATAAAGAAGTCCACTCTCCAACGGATGGATTTTTTACAGTAGTGCAATGGCTATGATGGAAGCTCAAGG
Source organism: Orobanche coerulescens (assembly GCA_033398695.1). NCBI lineage: Eukaryota > Viridiplantae > Streptophyta > Magnoliopsida > Lamiales > Orobanchaceae > Orobanche > Orobanche coerulescens. Next base: position 87,156,312 of record CM065811.1, on the reverse strand, counting down.
ATCATACTATATATATCTGAAGATATGAATTGAGCAAGATACGATGCAAACAACATTGAGAACAAAACTTACAAGCAATCAAAGCATTTAAGCAATCAAAAGAATTCTATAGCATCGTGAAAGAGCAAGCTTAAGAGATCATATCCGAAGAAGCTCTTTATTAGAGAAGACAACACTCCTGTCTAAAAACTTGAGTACGGGGTTGCTTTCTTGAACGAGGTTCTTGAAAGTAAAGAGACTGTAAACGCATCCACGGGTTCTTGATTGGAAGGTTATAGACAACTAAAGTTTTTTTGAGGCATCCAAGGGTTTTCAATCAGGAAGTGCTAGGCAGTCAAGGGAGTTGCAACGGCCACGATTTTCCACTGGTTGGAAGCTGTTGTAACTAGGCAAAATTCATTGTAACCTTTATCACTAGTTGACACTTATAGTGAATTTATCTCCAACTGGTTTGGAGAGAAGTGGATTAGTAGAGTATTGCCCCACCTCTGAAACCACTATAAGTGCCTGTGTGTTTTACTGCATTAAACATCATACTTACCTGCTGCATACATATTTATTGTTCCATTAGTTAGTTATCTGCAGAGAACATTAAGTTACCTGCTATCGTCATCAGCTGTCTTCCGCATATCTTGTCTGCATACGACTTTAAGTCATCTGTACTAATCACAGCTGAGAAACTCACCTGACTTTCGGGAAAAGAGTTTCAATAAGTCTATTCACCCCCCATCTAGACTTATTCTTGACGACTTATGACCTACAATTACCTTGTTTTTGTTGTTTTAAATTTCAGGGATAGACTTCTTTTATTGGAAATGGATCGTAATACCCGGATTTTTGAACTTCTGTATTTTCAATTCTATCGACTCGTTTGTTCTCGTTGATACTTTCTGAACTTGTTCTGCCCTTCATTTTTGCTGTTCGAACGAGTTGTGATATTGTTTCGGATTAATCCATTACGACTTTTCCCAGTTCGGTTCGATTCTCGTAAGCCCTATGTGAAATTAACGTCTTTTAGTTTCTACAAGTTCATTTAATGTCTTGATTTGAATTATGAACTTCTGAGTTGTTGCTTGATCGTTGTTGTTCGATCATTGTTGTTCAATCGTTATTGTCCGATCCCGTATCATGATTTTTAAGCGTTTGGATCACTTCGTAATTTTCCAGAGTTTCAACTGATTGTCCTCGTAAGTTGATCTTCCAAACCTCTAGACTATCGGAATTTCATACTTGTTCAGTGTTAGACTCGTGTTTGGTTTTTGTGCCGTTCAGCTTAATCAACTGTATTTATTTTTGTTCGTTGCATTTTATTACCGCTCTGGTGTAGCGAATTAGACTGTAGTAGTTCTGTACTGCATGAGGTTTGTTGTGTGTTGTCAGCAGCAGATAACGGGTGTTATCTAGAGTTGCCCTGCCTGATTGTTCCATGTTTTAAGTTTCGGGACAAAACTTATTTTTAGTGGGGTAGCGTGTAATACCCATGATTTTGGCGTCCGGACATCTTGAATTATTTACCGATTTAAGCGGATATGTGGTGCCTGTGTTTATGTGATCGTATGTCGTGCTTTGTTATTTGTTTGTTTTTTATTTTGATCGTTGATGTTGTCTGTTAGTGTTTTGTTGCATGGTGAATGATCGATGTTTTGTCGAGGAGTATCGTTGTTGTGCATTTGGATCGATTTTGTAAGATCACCACCGGCACTTATAAAGTCTAAAAATTCTGACACTTAACAGTGTTTTAGAGCATAAAGTTAGCTTTGGTTCAAACGGTGATTCAATCAGAGTCCGGACGAAGGAGTTATGGTAAAATATCAAGGACTACACAGTGAGCATATAGTGTATCATTAGCGCACGCTAACGCATATATTAGCACGCGCTAACTGTTAGGGACAGAGCGTCCTATTCTTTAATATACTGCCTCATTTGTGCATGCTAATGCATTGATTAACGCACGCTAACGGAGACTGGCAGAAGGTTTTGGATTGCATTTTACAGTCGATAGTGCATGCTCCACATGCCCGTAGCGCGCGCTAATTGTTGACAGTATATATAGGATTGCAGAGGTCAACTTTCATCTTTTCTTCCCCTCTTTTCTTCCTTCCGGCGATTTAGGCGATCTTGAGGGTGTGTAAGCATAGATTTTGGCCTGATATCATCATCCATCAACATCTTTGAGTTCCTAGTACGGACTTAACAACATCCCAACATCTTTCACAGTTTTAATCAAGGTAAAATTCTTAGAACCCTGATTTTGGGTATTTTGGGGGGTTTTGTTCTTGATTTTGACTTCAATCCATTTTTGATGAATCTGGAAGAGTTAATTGATGTTTCTAAACATGTTCTATGGATTGTATATCCATATCCTTGATTCTTTCAACCCGATTGATGATTTCTGTGTTCTTGAGGAACCGTGAACATTTAATGATCGATTAAATATCTCAATTAGTTTCTTTCGGTTGTTGGTCGTGTTTCCCATCGTATTTGGTCATTATATGAGTAGTAGTTATGTTGTCGTTGTTTTCTCGCGGAGGTTGTAGGTTTTCAAGGCTTTCCGGTTGAGCCGTTTTTCCCGAGGATTCATGTGTTAATTACCGAGACAAGTATCTTGCCCATACACTTCGTGTTTCGTAGATGTAATGGTTGGTAGTGCAATTTGAATGTTTTTAATGAACTTTAAAAAGAATCGGTATATTCTCCATAAAAGTTTTCTTCAAAATAGCTCGTGCGTTTGTAAACAATGTGTCGTTTTGGGAATGTGTATTAGTGTTGTATATTGGAATGCCTTGTTTTCGTGTAGCACCATTGTGTGTGGATATGTATGCTTATTGATGAGTATGTAATATTGTGTGATATTGGTTGTGACTCCTTTGTAAGGAGGTTGTGCCGTTCAGTGTTTTTGGGAAAGTGTACTTCCTTGTTGATGTGTGATTGTTGTAATGTTCCACCGAGTAAGGTTTGTTGAACCTTCGGGATTCGTCCTTGCTAGTACGGGTCAGGTGTGACCATAGGGTTATCCAAACCGGGTATGTCTCAAGGAGGCTCCGAGGTTCGTAGATTGCTAGCCCGATGCCAGTATAACTTATGGTTGTGATTTGGTTGTGTGACGTACGTGGCATGGGTTATCCAAACCGGGTATGTCTCGAGGAGGCTCCAAGGTCGTGGCTTGCTAGCTCGATGCCAGTATAACTATGAACGTATGTTATTGTTATGGTTATGTGACTATTGTCATGGTGACGTGTGATATTGTGTGGTTTCCCATTGGGTTATCCACTTGGGTATGTCTCGAGGAGGCTCCGAGGTTCATGCCTTGCTAGCACCGGACACGAATAATCCTTGGGAGGATGTTGATGTGGATGATTGGGTCGTGGCCCCGTGTTTTGTGAATAGATCTGTATTTTGGAAAATAATCTCTGGGCGGTGTCCCTAAGTGGTTTTTGAAAAGTTGAGTATTCTTTAATCCCAAATGCTTTTTCAAAACTCCCGAGATCTTAAAATGTTTTGCAGGATGTATATTGGTTCCATTCCAACCTTTCATGGTTCGAACTGTTTTATTCAAGTGAATTATCTTGGAAAGTCTTTTGTTACGTTTAACCGGTTGAATGTTGGATTATTATGTTCTCGGAGTATGTTGTGTATGGCTTGTATTTATACTTTATACTTGCACTGGCAAAATAGTGGAATTTTTCTAACCCCCGAAAAATCGAGGGGTGGATGTCTGTATTGCATCCAGGTACATGCAGGTTCTTGGGGAGTTAATCACAGGATCGGTATGAAGGATGATGGAAGACAAATGATATTAATCACATGAAGACTAGTACTTGATACTGGTGGTCGTAATGTAATTTCTTTTCCGCTGTAGTGTTTTCCCGCTGTGTGGGAGTGTTGTATTTTGACCCCTGTGAGAGTATGAGTTTTTAACAAGAGATGTATATGAAGTTTAAGTTTTATGTTTGTGGTAAAAGACCAAATTCGTCTAATGGTTCGTTATTTAGCCATGTCGCCATGTAATATGATGTCCTGTTTCTGTAATTAGCCTGGTAGATCCTCACGGAGAGGGTCTGCGGTGCTCTAATATTACCGAGTGGATTGGGAGTGTTACAAGAAGATAAGAATTAGAAATTAGAAATTGGAGAATGGAAAATTATAGGAGATATATCAATTCAAAAAATATAAATGGGTGATTGGGTTGATTTTGATTTGGAGAATGGAAACGACTGTTATTAAAGGAATGTTACTGGTAGCCGAATCCTCGATTGTCTACGACTCCGATTTTCAAGGCGTCGATTAAACTTTATGGTTTCACATTTTGGCACACCCATTTGAGTTGCCTGTCGATGCTTTGAGCAACTTGCCTCGCTCCAGTGTCAATATCGAGACAGTCCAAGAGAAATAGAGTATGTTGTGGCCAAACATATATATACACACACACACACATACTATACCTACTGGGCTGTGAGCCCCCTAAGAATTTGCTGCCCTGAGCTCAGGCCCATCTCGCCCATATATTGGGCCGGGCCGGTATGGGTGTTAGTGGCTGTTTGGGATGTCTATTGAATAGAACCTATATCTAATGATTTTTTACCTTCTCAGATCGATTCTTTGGCCATTTTTGTTGTATATACGAATATGCAATGTTTAAAAGTGATTAATATGTCCCACTTTGTTGTGAGGAAATCCCTCACACTATGCCGCAAGTGCACGGTGTCAACAAGTAATAAAGTGATAAGTAAGATATCGTTCCCTCGAGGACTGATTTCACTAATTACCAAAATATAGTCAACTCGTAATTTTATTTGAAGAACAGTTATATAGAATTTATTTCTAAACTAATTGCAGAAAAATAAATAAAAATAATAATAGTAATAATAAAAATAATAATAATAAGGGTATAGGATTATGATTTTCACCTCAAACAATCAGGAATGATTTTTATTTAATTCAATTCACTTTTATTCAATTAATTGTAAGCCATGAATTCCTAAATTATTCTAAAGCCTTTCCCAAGGTCGATAGAAAATACTAAGAATTATTAACTCGATATATCCCTATTCGAATTAGATAATTAATAGCTAAAACAGTTCATGAATTCCCACAATAAACAGGCTTCACAATTCCATCAGTATATCCCTATCTCACGAAAATCATGTTTTTTCTCACAAGAACTATGCCTAAATTTTATCTCCCGAATCCATACAGACATTCAAATCAATTCAACTATTGGCCAGACAATTGAAAGCATTGAGAACAGTAAGAAGAATCCAACTCAATACGAATAATGCGTGCCTTGAAATAAAAATAAATAAATCCAACCGTCATCTAATCGGCTACAATCACAATCCTACTCAAACAGATCTAGAAAATAAGATGCGGAAAAATTAAGAAAAACCGTAAGGAATCCGTGGTCTTGTCGTCGCCGACCAATCTCCTATTATTGTGTTCTTCGATCTCTCCTCCGATCTCTTGATCCTCCGATCTCTTGATCCTCCCTCATTCTTTTGATCTTCAATGTTTATTTATAGCTATCCTTAGCCTCCAAAACGCGTACGTGGATTAGGTTGAAAACGGGCTTCAGAAACAGTCCATAAACGCGGCAAATATAGCAGGAACGCCCCGTGGGCCGCGGCTCACTTAATCTATGCCGCGGCCCCTATCCTTCAGCGCCGGATGCCTGGGCGCATGTTTTCCTCATGGGCCGCGGCTCGGCATCCTTGTGCCGCGGCTCACAGTACAGCGTGCTCGGTGCTTTCTGGTCATCTTCGTGTGCCGCGGCTCACTTGGTGTGTGCCGCGGCCCCTGGCCAAAAATTGCCGTTTTGGCCCGTTTTTCATCGTTTTGAGCTTTCGGACTCCAATTTTCTACAAAACATATAAAGATAGTGCATTAAAAGCTCATTTATGCAGATTTAGGCTCAAAATGGATATAAAATAATGATAAATAAGCGCGTAAAAATACGCCTAACAAATACCCCCAAACTTAAGCCTTTGCTTGTCCTCAAGCAAAAATCAATTTTCAAAAAAAAATAATGTGAATGATCGTGCAAATCTATAGTGCTCAACTTAATCAATACTACCCTGAAAATCTCAAAGAATAATACGAGTATTGTAATAGTGAGTCACATCAAGGACACTGATTCCACAAAGTAACCATTTTTAGTGCTAATCGATCGTTCATGAGGAAAATCAAGCTCAAAGATTAACAAGCGTGAATTTAGCCGACCGCCAATACGAAGGGTTAGAGTAAACAAGCCAACTCGCCCAGTCCCACAGTCTAGTGGCAAAATTTAAGAGTTTCATAATCAAAATTACTCCTCGGACAGCATTCCCTTTTGTATGATCATAATAAAGATTCGAGTTAACCACTAGGTTCGGATCTCGGGATGTTTCATCAGGATAATCCTAGGGTGGATTTCCATTCTCATATATTGGGGAACCGTTTGACGTAAAAGACACTCATGGGGCACATGGATGCTTCTAGTTACTAAGTCCCCCTCTACAGCGGAGAAAAAACTCGAATAGCAATTCCCGCATGTCAAGGTTGCCGTTTTACGCGAGAGTAAACAACGGGTCACGTGAATACCCCCGGTTACTAGGCTTCCTATCATCGGTAATGCGATATTTCTAAATCATTAGTCTATTCAGGGTTGTCTTTTTACGCGAGAGTAAACAACGGGTCACGTGAATACCCCCGGTTACTAGACTTCCCATCATAGATCATGTATAAATCCTCGACTTTTTGGGGAAAACTGTCCGACTCTAAACTCACTTTAAGTGCCCAGAAGACTCATGTTACTGGACGACTAGCTATGCGAAAAGTATAACCAAATGTATAGACGGTGATTTGAAAACACGTATGTCTCCTTTCTTATCTGCTAAGATTTCTACAAAAACGAAAAAAATTTCGGACCTAAATGAATACTTAACGGAAACAGATATCGCTGACTACAACTCGACTAAAACTCAACCGTTTCTTCAGAGAGAAATCAGTATCGTAACATCAGTTTTACACACGGAAGCACGAAAAATTCACGTTTTTTGGCAAAAACCATCAACAGCATGCAAGAAAAATAAAGCAATGATAAAATCGCAATTTATAACCAAGAAAATTTTAAGAAAATATCGCGTGCTTCAATTTATTCTACTACACATAAAATCATCAACAATAAAACTCATTTGAAAATAAAAGAGATAAGGAAAACTGAATCTTATTCCAAATATCTTCTTGAACGCCAGCACATGTCTGAGTGGAATCGTCTGTCAATCCATACTTCAAGTAATGCCCAACATCACCAGGGACCCCCAAACTTAGTCTCTAGTCATGAAATAACTATAGACATTAAGTCAAGAAAGACTAGAATATGAAGGATAATAACTCATTGGGGTAAAAAAATTTATTAGAGAAATAAGGGCCAACAAGAATACACGAATCCAAACGAAATAACAAAACAAAAAAAATTATTAACGAAAAATCAAATAAAAACAACAAACTAGAAAGCAAGTAAAAATGATGGGTTGCCTCCCATCAAGCGCTCTATTTTACGTCTTGAGCACGACGTGGCAAATAAAATAAAATTAACGAGGCTTCTTTCTAGGGAGATTGCCAAATACCCCCTTCTTGCAATCTATAAGCCTCTTATTCCACAAGGGAGGCTTTGGTTCATGCCTGGTTGCCAAAAATAATGAGTAAGAATAATTATCCGGACAACCAAAAAATAATAGAAGAATATAATAATTATAAGGTATGAAAAAATAAGCAGAGTTCGAATGGGTAAATAATAAAGACATATCATGAACAACCTCATTAGAACTCAAAGAATCAGTCTCAACAAAATCAAAAGTAATGGGGCCAATCTCTCCCAATATGGATTTAGGAAAAATTATGCGTGGCACCGTTAATAAAATTTTAGGCACAAAAGTGTTCACCTTATTATTCGAAGTTTGATGACAAATTAATGAAATTTCTTTGGAAACATCATCAATGGTAACTTCTTCTACAAGCTCATCACACTTTATGTAATTATCAGGTGTTGGGGGATCGACCCTAAAACTCAGCATGTCTTTCTTCTCAACCTCCCCCTCAACTTCACTAGTAAATCGATGAGCTGGAAAATAACTATGGTGAATCTCAAGACCACGACTTGCACATTCTCTCTCAAGAGGGGTACCATCAGGATTTTTGAGAGCGTCTACACAATGTTCAAGCATGGTCTTTTGTTTCGGGGGAGGGGGCTGACTGACCCTATTAGGCAAATTATTAAGATCATCGAAATTTATGAAATGCCAACGGTCACGATAATCAGGAAAACATAATGAAAAGAAACTAAAGAAAAAAGATTTCAAATTAAAATTAGAGTTGCTTGGTAATGATATTAGCGAAAAATCAGTCCCCAGCAACGGCGCCAAAAACTTGTTGTGAGGAAATCCCTCACACTATGCCGCAAGTGCACGGTGTCAACAAGTAATAAAGTGATAAGTAAGATATCGTTCCCTCGAGGACTGATTTCACTAAGTACCAAAATATAGTCAACTCGTAATTTTATTTGAAGAACAATTATATAGAATTTATTTCTAAACTAATTGCAGAAAAATAAATAAAAATAATAATAGTAATAATAAAAATAATAATAATAATAATAATAAGGGCGTAGGATTATGATTTTCACCTCAAACAATCAGGAATAATTTTTATTTAATTCAATTCACTTTTATTCAATTGATTGTAAGCCAGGAATTCCTAAATTATTCTAAAGCCTTTCCCAAGGTCGATAGAAAATACTAAGAATTATTAACTCGATATATCCCTATTCGAATTAGATAATTAATAGCTAAAACAGTTCATAAATTCCCACAATAAACAGGCTTCACAATTCCCATGAGTATATCCCTATCTCACGAAAATCATTATTTTTCTCACAAGAACTATGCCTAAATTTCATCTCCCGAATCCATAAAGACATTCAAATCAATTCAACTATTGGCCAGACAATTGAAAGCATTGAGAAAAGAATCCAACTCAATACGAATAATGCATGCCTTGAAATAAAAATAAATAAATCAAACTGTCATGTAATCGGCTACAATCACAATCCTACTCAAACAGATCTAGAAAATAAGATGCGGAAAAATTAAGAAAAAACGTAAGGGATCCGTGGTCTTGTCGTCGCCCACCAATCTCTTATTCTTGTGTTCTTCGATCTCTCCTCCGATCTATTGATCCTCCGATCTCTTGATCCTCCCTCATTCTTTTGTCCTTCAATGTTTATTTATAGCTATCCTTAGCCTCCAAAACGCGTCCGTGGATTAGGTTGAAAACGGGCTTCAGAAACGGCCCAGAAACGCGGCAAATATAGCAGGACCGCCCCCTCACTTAATCTGTGCCGCGGCCCCTATCCTTCAGCGCCGGATGCCTGGGCGCATGTTTTCCTCATGGGTCGTGGCTCACAGTACAGCGTGCTCGGCGCTTTCTGGTCATCTTCGTGTGCCACGGCTCACTTGGTTCGTGCCGCGGCCCCTGGCCAAAAATTGCCGTTTTCGCCCGTTTTTCATCGTTTGAGCTTCCGGACTCCAATTTTCTACAAAACATATAAAGATAGTGCATTAAAAGCTCATTTATGCAGATTTAGGCTCAAAATGGATATAAAATAATGATAAATAAGCGCATAAAAATACGCCTAACACACTTTTAAATTCATTCTTATAAAGTTGAATGGTTCTTCGTGAAATGGTTTCATAAAAATATCTGACTTTTGTACCAATAATGTAATGCCCCGACTTTCTAGGGGTAATTATAGGGAAAATAAGAAAAGGTAAACTTTGACAAAATAATTTCTTTTGAGAATATTAAAATTCTCGCCTACAAAGTCGAGTTTCTACACTGACATAAATTAAATACCTTTAAATAAGGCAACAATTCATCATAGATACGAGATAAAAATTTGCGGCGGAAGAATAAATTATAAATTGTTAATTTCTAACAAAAGTTTCCCCAAAAAATTTCGAAACATTAGACATAACAGAAAAAACATCATTTAATAAATTTCATTCATATGCCCTCTCGGCTCGCTTCTTTATCCATCTGGCTCGGTTTAACCTGTGGGATTAATAAAGGTGGGGGTGACCTTCATTCAGCTCGTGGAAATCAGACTTATCACAGTAATATACAATCCCATGGAAAGCATAACATGAATAATCTATCATATCTTTTCCTCAACATGAATACATACACATAATATTACGTGTAGCATGAAACTAGCACACATAACACGAATATTGAGGTTGCACAGGTGTCCCCGCAACAACATTAAACATACACACAATACCAGATATAACATGAATCGAGCATGCATGTAAATATTGAGGTTGCGCAGATGTCCCCGCAACAACATATATCTTAAGATAGCCTCTTTACACGTATACAGGTGAGCCTGATTTACAACATGTATTGTCAATTTTAAACATGAATCGAATATCACATATACAGTCCAAATAAACCAATTAAAGTGATATTGAAAATTCCCACCTGAATAAATGATGATGTCTGATTTGAATATGAAGATGCTCGACTCATAGTCCTAAGCCCGTAAATCCTCGATAAAGTCTACATATAATAATAATTTAATCATTATATAATATTGTGATATAATGACTTAAATTAAAAAATATATATATATATATATATGCATAAAATCGGACTAATTATTAATATTAATTGAATGTCAATATTTTAATGTCTTGGTCAACAATAGGACTGAATGTGAATATTAAAAGCTGTTGGGGTTGATTGAAAAATAATTGAAATGCATATGGGGTAAAAATCCAAGTAAATAGAAGTCGGGGGTTAAATTGAATGTTACTGGAAATTGTGAGGACTAAGTTGCAAAACCCTAAAAAATCGCAGGTTGAAATACCCTTAAACCTATTCTAAGCCGACACAAACTTATTTCTCCTTCTCCTCTTGACTCTAGCCAACACGAGTAATGCTACTTGCACAATTCACTTGACAACAAGGGTGACAATCTGTATACGTGGCACGATCCTGTAAAGTGAAATGTCACAATCACATTTATCTCACTTCACAGGATCGTGCCACATACACAAATTGTCAACCGCGTTGTTATCCAGGTTGGGAAAGTAGCATTTTCCAGCCAACACACCCCCTTCCCCTTTCTCACTTCTCACATCGTCTACCTCCTGACTTTCTCTCTCTAAACTTTCAGAAAACTCACCCTCACAAACTGAAATCTCAGAACACACACACACACATGACTGAAACACACACACACAGACAATCGGCCAATCACACAAAAGTTCGCACCTCACAACAAAAGGACGGCAGCGATGATTGACAGCGTGGCGATTTTTCGACGGGGAGCTCGCGGTACGGTGCAGGTCCGGCGATGATTTAGGCTCAGGGGATAGCTAACTTCAGCTGGTGGTTTTGTATTCGGGTTATGCAACAGGGTTTGAACAACTCGGGTTTGGTAATTTATGTGTTCAGGTCGATTTATCAAGTTCAAGTTTCTGGATTCTTTGTCCGGGCTGGGACTCGAGGTCACGATATTTCACCTTTGTGATTAAAATTTCTAATTTTGAAATGTCTAACAGAATGGAATATGAACATAAAACTGATAATAAAGCATTTGAGGGTTGAATACAGTTTTGGCCGACTGAAGGGAAGGTTGATGGGTTCATGTTCACGGGTTCGGGCCGCGAGTTCTGGAAATCTGAGTCAGATTCACTGTGAGCGTTGTATAATCGGGTGAGGGTTTGAATTTGGTTTGTTGGTTTTTTTTCTAGTGCCTGAGGTAAACTACGTACAGAATAATAACAATCGGATGTAAATTGCAGGATGAGAAGAAAATTGGGTTTGGGATTCTTACCTTTGCTGGAGTGAAGAAACGTTGCGAAGATGAAGTGCGGATTTAAGAGTTGTAGTTGGCGGCAGAAAATTTGTTTTCTGGGAGCAATTCTTATTGTAGCTTTTGCCGATTTGAAGATGATGTATATTTTTTGTTATGCTTCTGTTTTATGTATTCTTATTCTTTTTTTGTGTTTCAGCCGATGGATTGTATGAAGAGAAGTAGAAGTATTTTTGTGTACTAGAGAATTGTATTAATAGATATAGGTTTGGAGTATTTTAGTTGAATTAGGATTGTATTAGGATAAAGGTAAGGAGTTTTGATAAAGTGAAAGAATGTGAAGGATCGATCGACTGGTAAAAGAAGGATTTTTAATTGTGATTAGTTTAGTTTAATCATAATTGGTTGATTTATAATATGTGGTTAATTATAAATGGTATAATAATAATACTAATAATAGTAAATACAGAATACTAATTAATTGGTAATATCGATCATAAAATAAATCTGAAAAAATGATAATGATAACAATAATAATATTAATACTTAATAAAATGGTATTAATAATATTATTAATTATAATAATGATAATATTAATAATAGTAGTGTTAGTATTATACTTGAATAATTAATAACACTGTTATAAAAATAAATAATGACGACTTGAATATATATATATCTGCCAAAACGACTCGGGCTAGGACTTATGATACGTCGAAATAAATGTTCATGATCTTCTAAATGAAATTAAATAAAATGAAATGCATCGATAATATTATTATAAATAATAATATTACATTATGAAAATGGCGGGTATTACATCCTACCCCTCTTAGAAAAATTTTTGTCCTCGAAAATCAATGACATACCTCGATTGAAGAAATTCGAATAACGAGTTTGAAGTTCTTACTCGCGCTACCAAGTGGCTTCATCTTTACTGTGGTTACGCCATTGGATCTTGACAATCACCTTCTCTTTGTTCCTCAACTGCCGGACTGATCGGTCTAGAATCAGTTCTGGTTGTTCTTCATAAGTAAGATCTTTGTTCATCTCTACGGCGGTATAGTTGATGACGTGGCTGAGATCGTGCACATACTTCCTCAATAACGATACGTGGAAAACGTTGTGCACAACCGAAAGTTCAAGGGTTAAAGCCAAGCAGTAAGCTAACTCTCCAATTCGTTCAAGAATTTCGAACGGTCTAATATATCTCGGCCTCAACTTGCTCCTTAGACCAAAACAAACAATTCCCTTGGTAGGAGATACCTTCAGGAATACTATCGCCAACACAGAATTCGAGATCTTTCCTACACTTGTCGGCGTAAGACTTCTGACGATCCTGTGCTATCTTGATCCTCTCACGAATCTTATTCACCACACCTACTGTCTGTTCGATCATCTCGGGACCCAAAATTCTCCTTTCACCTACTTCGTCTCAATATAGTGGTGATCGACACTTCCTCTCGTATAAGGCTTCATACGGTGCCATACCGATCGTCGACTGATAACTATTGTTGTAAGCAAATTCTACTAAAGGCAATAGTCGTTCCCAATTATTGCCCATGTCTAACACACATGCTCACACCATATCCTCAATAATCTGGATGGTCCTCTCATACTGACCATCAGTCTGAGGATGATAGGCCGTACTAAAATTCAACTGCATCCCCAAGGCTTCTTGCAAACTCTCCCAAAAACGCGAGGTGAAACGAGTATCCTTGTCGGATACTATAGAGACTGGCACTCCATGTAACTTAATAATCTCCCTGATATAAAGTTGAGCATACTGATCCATTCGAAAGTTCATCTTGACTGGTATGAAATGAGCTAACTTTGTGAGTCGGTCCACAACAACCCAAATAGCATGGTTTCCTCTTTCCGTTCGAGGCAAACCTACCAGAAAGTCCATCGTAATGTGTTCCCATTTCCATTCCAGAATATGAAGTGATTTAAGTAATCCAAAGGGGCGTTGGTGTTCTGCTTTCACTTGTTGACAAAATATGCACTTTCTGACAAAGTCTACCACATCTCTCTTTAAATCTTCCCACCAAAATGTCCCCTTAAGGTCTTGGTACATCTTTGTACTCCCAGGGTGTGCTGTATATGGAGTACTATGTGCCTCCTTCAATATCGCTTCTCTCAACCTTATAACATTGGGCACATAAATCCTCCCTTCATGGTACATTGTGCCATCATCGGACACACTGAAACCCTTATCTTCACTTGAAAGAGTACGTTCTTTCATTTTGACCAAGAAGTCGTCTTGTCCTTGACCTTCTTTGATCCGTTTCCTCAAGGTTTGTTGTACCACCAAACTAGCCAATAACGACTCAACTGGATTCGATGGTGTAGCCATCTCGAGGTTCATCCTTCAAATTCCTTGACCAAGCTTTCCTTTTTGGTCAACAAACAGGTTAGGTCTCCTCTCGCCTTACGGCTCAGTGCATCAGCGACTATGTTTGCTTTACCAGAGTGGTAATGAATTGTACAATCGTAGTCTTTGACAAACTCTAGCCATCTGCGCTGCCTCATATTTAATTCCTTATGTGTGAAAATATATTTCAGGCTTTTGCGGTCTGTATAAATTTCACACTTACCTCCATATAGGTAATGTCTCCAAATCTTCATTGCATGAACTACCGCTGCTAATTCCAAATCATGAGTAGGGTAGTTCAGCTCGTGCGGTTTCAACTATCTCGAAGCATAGACAACTACCTTGCCCTCTTGCATCAATACACATCCCAAGCCTTGCTTAGATGCATCACTGTAGATGATGAATTCTTTCGTCGGATCGGGAATCGTCAAAATTGGTGCTGTAGTCAACTTTCGCTTAAGTTCTTGGAAACTCTTTTCGCACTTCTCATTCCATAAGAAAACTTCTCCCTTTCTAGTCAATCTAGTCATCGGTGCAGCTATCTTTGAAAATCCCTCTATAAATCTTCGATAATAGCCGGCTAATCCCAAGAAGCTACGAACTTCATTTGCATTACTCGGTACTTTCCAATCATTGACTGCTTCTACCTTAATCGGGTCAACCTCAATTACTCTAGAAGTGACCACATGTCCCAAAAATGCAACTCGGTTAAGCCAGAATTCACACTTGTTGAACTTTGCATACAACTTATCCTTGCGCAGTATTCCCAATACTGTCTTAAGATGCTGCTCATGTTCAACCTTGCTCTTTGAATACACAAGTATGTCATCTATGAACACAATGACAAACTTATAAGGTTGAAATACACGGTTCATGAGGTCCATGAATACCGATGGCGCATTAGTCAAACCAAATGGCAACACTATAAACTCATAGTGTCCATAACGAGTTCGAAATGCGGTCTTTGGGATATCGTCGTCCTTAATCCTCAGTTGGTGATATCCGGATCTCAAATCTATTTTAGAGAACACTCCTGATCCTCCAAGTTGATCGAATAGGTTCTCTATTCTAGGAAGTGGATATTTATTTTTTATCGTGAGTCGATTAAGTTCACGATAGTCTATGCACATCCTCAAACATCCGTCCTTTTTCTTCACGAAGAGCACTGGCGCACCCCATGGCGAAACACTCAGTAGGATAAATCCAGAGTCGAGCAGTTCCTGAAGTTGCACTTTCAGCTCATATAATTCCTTGGATGCCATTCTATAGGGAGCTTTCAATATTGGTGCCGCTCATAGCACTAAATCGATCGAGAGCTCAACTTGACGACTCGGTGGAACTCCGGGCAAGTCTTCGGGAAAGACATCTGGATACTCCTTGACGATAGGTACATCATCTACCGTCTTTTCTGAAGTTGTTTTACCCATCACATTCACCAGGAATCCTTGGCAACTGCACTTCTACAACATCTTCACAGCTTTCATGGCTGATATTACCTTTGGGGTACTGCTGTGTCTTACTCCCTCCAATATGGTCTAGACATCAACAGACGGACATAAGGTTACCCTCCTTTCGGAGCATTCAACTACAGATCTATGTTTGTCCAACCAATCCATACCCAAAATAACATCAAAATCACTGGATTCAACTATGTGCAAGTTGGCTAAGAAGATATGTTCGTTAATCTCTATCTTCACATTATTAGTTATAGAGTATACACGCACTACTCCTCCCACCCCCCCACCCCCCCACAGGCATGCTAACTAACAGATATCTAGGGGATTTACTACTTCTATAACCAATCATAGTACAAAGCTTCCTAGAGATGAATGAATGAGATGCACCTATATCAAACAACACCATATCAGGGATATTCACAACTGACAACATGCCGACATGGTTTGGGGCTATAACTCTTTCTATTCCTCGGTGTAGGACATCCTCCCATGGTCAGCAGATTATGATGGATCCAGTCACGAAGTCCATCACGAAACTTCTGGGGCTTCATCCCATCAGTCTTAACCACATGCTGTGTAAAACAGCTCATGTGGTTGAATTTTCCCTCGTAATCCATCACAATTATGCTACCATGCGTCAAGTCTAAGAACTGCCTCTATATCTTAGCCTTGTACACCCTCGGGTAGTACTTCTCTAGGACCATCTCCTTGTCCTTGCTACTGGACTCACCATCAGCCATCTCAGCATCATTCGAGTCTCCCATCTGCCCCACATCCAACTCTTCCTCTTGTTCTCGCTCTTCTTTGGGAGCTTCCTTTGGATCTTCTTCACGATATTCTTCAGGGGTCTTCTTCAGGATCTTCCTCAAGGTCTTCTTCATCCGTAGAGTCGGAACTCCAATTTGCAGTTGGTATCGCCTCTCGAGCGTACATATCCAATAAACGTCCAGCTACGAACTGGAAATCATCTGTGGTATCTCGCTCTTCTAGTGATCTCTTGATGGACTTTTTCAAAAGCCGGAAAATGCAGTAACTCCAGTCTTTGGATAACTTCCCCATTAGGTGTTCCCACTGTCGCGTGACGGAACCTCATTTCCCAGACTGCAACCACTTGCTCAGACAGTTGATGACATAGTGTGGTGCATTTTCTAGTAAATTCGGATCGTCCCACCAGTATTTGCGTGCCAGAAGACGCGAATCAAATGTAGCAGAAACCCTCTTACGTGGCGTCATCCTAGGTTTGGCCATTCTAATAATTCGTACACACATATATAATTATGTAAATAAAATGAAATGACATATGCATAGATAATGATTGAAATTTGGTACCTTAGACGGAGTGACGAAGTGGCGAAGCTGAGAGCATATGATACTTTTACGTTTTAGCGAGTCTACATAAAGGTAAAACCCGCTCTGATACCACTATGTAACGTCCCGAATTTCTAGTGGTAATTATAGGGGAAAATAAGAAAAAGGTAAATTTTGACAAAATAATTTCTCTTGAGAATATTAAAATTATCGCCTACAAAGTCGAGTCGCTACACTGACATAAATTAAATACATTTAAATAAGGCAACAATTCATCATAGATACGAGATAAAAATTTGCGGCGGAAGAATAAATTATAAATTGTTAATTTCTAACAAAAGTTTCCCCAAAAAATTTCGAAACATTAGACATAATAAAAAAACAGCATTTAATAAATTTCATTCATATGCCCTCTCGGCTCGCTTCTTCGTCCATCCGGCTCGGTTTAGCCTGTGGGATCAATAAAGGTGGGGGTGAGCTTCCTTCAGCTCGTGGAAATCACAGTAATTTATAATCTAATGGAAAGCATAACATAAATAATCTATCATATATTTTCCTCAACATGAATACATGCACACAATATTACATGTAGCATGAAACTAGCACGCATAACACGAATATTGAGGTTGCACAGGTGTCCCCGCAACAACATTAAACATACACACAATACCACATATAACATGAATCGAGCACGCATGTGAATATTGGGTTGCGCAGGTGTCCCCACAAAAATATATATCTTAAGATAGCCTCTTTACACGTATACAAGTGAGCCTGATTTACAACATGTATTGTCAATTTTAAACATGAATAGAGTATCACATATACAGTCCAATTAAAGCAATTAAAGTGATAGTGAAAATTCCCACCTGAATAAATGATGATGTCTGACTTGAATATGAAGATGCTCGACTCACAGTCCTAAGCCCGTAAATCCTCGATAAAGTCTACATATAATAATTTAATCATTATATAATATTATGATATAATGACTGAAATTAAAATATATATGCATAAAATCGGACTAATTATTAATATTAATTGAAAGTTAATATTTTAATGTCTTGGTCAACATTAGGACTGAATGTGAATATTAAAAGTTGTTGGGGTTGATTGAAAAATAATTGAAATCCATCTGGGGTAAAAATCGAAGTAAATAGAAGTCTGGGGTTAAATTGAATGTTACTGGAAAATGTGAGGACTAAGTTGCAAAACCTTAAAAAATCGCGGGCATAAATACCCTTAAACCTATTCTCAGCCGGCACAAACTTATTTCTCCTTCTCCTCTTGACTCCATCCGACACACCCCCTCCCCCTTTCTCACTTCTCACATCGTCTACCTCCTGACTCTCTCTCTCTCTCTTAACTTTCAGAAAACTCACCCTCACAAACTGAAATCTAAGAACACACACACATGACCGGAACACACACACAAACAATCGGTCAATCACACAAAAGTTTGTGCCTCACAACAAAAGGACGGCGGCGATGATTGACAGTGTGGTGATTTTTCGACGGGGAGCTCGCAGTACGGTGCAGGTCCGGCGATGATTTCGGCTCAGAGGATAGCTAACTTCGGCTAGTGGTTTTGGATTCGGGTTATGCAACAGGGTTTGAACAACTCAGGTTTGGTAATTTATGTGTTTAGGTCGATTTATCAAGTTCAAGTTTCTGGATTCTTTGTCCGGGCTGGGACTCGAGGTCACGGTATTTCACCTTTGTGATTAAAATTTCTAGTTTTGAAATGTTTGGTTGTATATAACAGAATGCAATATGAGCATAAAACTGATAATAAAGCATTTGAGGGTTGAATACAGTTTTGGCCGAATGAAGGGAAGGTTGATGGGTTCATGTTCACGGGTTTGGGCCGCGAGTTCTGGAAATCTTAGTCATGTTCACTGTGAGGGTTGTATAATTAGGTGAGGGTTTGAATTTGGTTTGTTGATTTTTTTTTCTAGTGCCTGAGGTAAACTACGTACATAATTAAAAACAACCTGCTGTAAATTGCAGGATGACGGCAGAAAAGTTGTCTTCTGGGAACAATTTGTCTTGTAGCTTTTGCCGATTTGAAGATGATGTATATTTTTTGTTATGCTTCTGTTTTGTGTATTCTTATTCTTGTTTTTTGTGTTTCAGCCGATGGATTGTATGAAGAGAAGTAGAAGTATTTTTGTGTACTGGAGAACTGTATTAATAGATATAGGGTATGTTTGGATGCATTAACTGATAATCTAGTTGATTGTTGATAATCTAGCTGAAAACCAATAATCTAGATTATGTCAGATAATCTAGCTGAAAATTGATAATCTAGCTGTAGTATGATAATTTAGATTATTGTATTTAAAAGTGTTTGGCAAAACTAGCTATCATACTAAATTTAAATTTATAAAATGACATAAAGACATCTTTTATATTTATTGTTATATTATAATATTACAAAAACAACTTTAATATTTATATTAACTCTTATGTTGCTTATTATTCTTTGACATTATGCAATATTATTATTTATTTTGTTTTCAACTTCTAATGGTATTTTAGGTTTTTTTATGTTATCACTTATATTATTATACAAATTTTATACAAATATTTATTAAGGGTAAAATCAGAATGAAAAAATAAAATCTGTATATTATATATATATATATATATATATATATATACACACACAACAAGGGTAAAATCGGAATGAAAAAATAAAATATATATATATATATATATATACACACAATAAGGGTAAAATCGGAATGAAAAAATAAAATCTGGTAGCTTTGGGTTGAAAGCTATATTCGAAAGCGTTTGAATTTAATCTAGATTAAGATTATAATCTAGATTAAATTAGCACCATCCAAACAAGATTTTGAAGGTCAAATTAGATTATTTGACCCATTTTAATCTAGATTAAGATTATAATCTAGATTAAGTGGTCAACCAAACATACCCATATTTGGAGTATTTTAGTTGAATTATGATTGTATTAAGATAAAGGTAAGGAGTTTTGATAAAGTAAAATAATGTGAAGGATCGATCGACTCGTAAAAGATAATATGTGATTAGTTTAGTTTAATCATAGTTGGTTGATTTATAATATGTGGTTAATTATAAATGGTATAATAATAATGATACTAATAATAGTAAATGTAGAATAATAATTAATTGGTAATATTGATCATAAAATAAATCTGAAAAAATGATAATGATAACAATAATAATATTATTATTTAATAAAATGGAATTAATAATATCATTAATTATAATAATGATAATATTAATAATAGTAGTGTTAGTATTGTACTTGAATAATTAATAACACTGTTATAAAAATAAATAATGACGACTTGAATATATATCTGACAAAACGACTCGGGCTAAGACTTGTGATACGTCAAAATAAATGTTCATGATCTTCTAAATAAAATTAAATGAAATGAAATGCATCGATAATATTATTATAAATAATAATATTACATTAAGAAAATAGCGGGTGTATTACAAATAAATTTTTAGACTAACATTCTCGTTTTGGACATGATCACACATGAAATGATGTCTAAATTCAATATGTTTTTACCTACTATGGAAGATGGAATTTTTACTCAAATTTATGGGGCTAGCATTTAACAAAAAATTGGTGTAGTTTTAAGAGTAATGTCATAATCAAATAATTAATTTCTATCAACAGAACTTGTGCACATGCACTTTCAGGAGCCACATAATCGACTTAAGCCGTGGAAGTTTCTACACTAGTCTATTTCTTACGACCCCACAAAGTCAAACATGGAACAATAAAGTGACAAGTTATACTGTTGCTTTTTCTATCAGGTTTGCAGCCGCGAAATTTGCATCTATATATGCAAATAAATTAAGACAATGCAAGACGCATGCTGGAATCCCAAACCAATAATACCTTGTAAGTACCTAAATATCTATTTGCACGCGACTATATTTTGGGTTCGCCTGAAATTGGGCACATAAACAAGTTGTAAACATAATGTTGGGTCGAGAGGCAGTTAAATATGGTAGGGATCCGATCATACCTCGATAGAGTTTTTGATCAATGGATTTTCCATTCTCGTCTTTGTCAAGCTTTAAGGTAGAAGACATGGGAGTAGAAATTTTTTGCAGTCTTCCATCATAAATTTCTTTAACAACTCCTAACAAAATAAAAACACCTAAGACACCTCAGAAACACCTAAGAATACAATGTCAGTCATAAACCCCAAAATAAATGCCAAGAACCCTAAAAATTAACCCCAAAATAAATACCAAGTGGTGGTGACGGCGACGAATGGTGAATAACTGAAGCCCTACAATGAAAAGTTGGGGAATAAATTAGAACACAAAAAATTAGGGAAAATTTTGGGGTAAAATTAGGGAAAATTAGGGGAAATATTAGAATTGACCAATGGTGTTGATGCTGGTGGTGATGGCAATGAACGGTGGTGACAACGACGAACGGCGGTGATGAACAATGGTGGTGGTGGTTTGGGGTATATTTTGGGTGGGTTTTTTTTGGGGGTGACGAACAGTGGTGGTGTGATTACAAGTTGTTACGCACCTTTGGATCCCACCCGTACTTTATCCACGATCCCTTCGGTGTGTTTTCTCGGGCTAGGTTATTTTAATACCAGACTAAGGAGAAGGGTTCTAAGTAAGGCGAGCAGAAAAACTCGGCCGTCCGGAAGAGTGCATGTTGAACAAAGCACAAAAGCTCAGAAGAATCATTTTGTTGACTAATAAGTGGTAATAGTGGGAAAGATTAGAATTGACCGATTAGAATTTTTGGGGTATATTTTGGGTGGTTTTATTTTTTCAAAGCCCGCAACTTGGCTTTCACTTCAGTATTGGTGGGATATTTTTTTTAGAAATTTTTTGCCGTTGTTTTCACTTAGTTAATTAACAATTTACTGAAGTGTATCTTACATAAAGATCCCGCCCAAGCTCTGTGTTTTTTTTTGGTGAAGTGTATGTACTCTATTACTTCACTACTTGTAAACATGAAGTTAGTGTGATATTATGACTCCAGTTTCTATAATTAATGAAGTAAGTGCTACTAAAGTCTATTAACAAAACTCTACTAGTGATTTCTCTAACAAAATGATATTTTATCTCAATATGTTTTGTGTTGTGGTGAGCCCTAGGATCCTTAGCCTGTAATACAGCTCCGTCGTTATCGCAAAACAGCGTCACGGGCTTCTCTGCATCATGGACCATAAGAAGTTCCTCAGTGAACCTCTTAATCCAAAAACTTCTTTAGCAGCCTTCGTGGATACCTGATATTCGGCTTGACATGTAGAGATTGTAGTCACACTTTGCTTGGCACTTCTCCAAGATACTGTTCCACCACTCAGAGTAAAGTTATACCCTGAAGCGGACACTTCATATCCATGTCTCCCAAAAAGATCTGAATATGTATAACCCTCCATTTTTAGTTCTCCACTATCGTACGTAAGAACCAAGTCTTTAGTCCTCTCCAGGTACTTAAGAATGTTCTTTACAACAGTCCAATAGTCCTGCCCTAGATTTAACTGAAACCGACTTACTACGCTTGCATCATAAACAATGTCCGGTATGATGCAAATCATAGCGTACATGAGGCTACCCATTGCCGAAGCATAGGAACTTTACTCATTTCCTTTCTATCTTCCTCACTTTGAGGACACATCTCTAAGAAAATTTTTATGCCATGCCGCATAGGTAGGAACCCTCTCTTAGAATCTTCCATCCTAAATTGCTTTAGGATCTTTTCTATATAGAGGACTTGAGAAAGACCAAACATTCTTTTCGCTCTATCTTGGTAGAGATAAATACCTAGAATATAGGTAGCTTCTTCCAAGTCTTTCATTGAGAACTCATTAGAAAGCCAAGCTTTCACGGAACTGAGCATTCTTATGTCATTTTTTATAAGTAGAATGTCATCCACATATAGTATTAAAAACGCAATGTAGCTCCCACTAACCTTCTTGTAAATACAGCGCTCCTCTTTAATATGGACAAAATCAATCTCTTTGACTGTCTCATTAAAATGAAGATTCCAACTTCGCGAAGCTAGATTTAGTCCATAAATGGCATGCTGATGTTTGTATACTTTTTGAATATCGGTTTCAGATTTGAATCTCTTAGGTTGCTCCATGTAAATCTGATCCTCTAGGAATTCATTTCGGAATGGTGGTTTCACATCAATTTGTAATATTTCATAATCTAATTAGGCATTAGGAATCCCATTTCTCTAATGACGGCTCTTTTTTCCTATTAAATTATTTTTCGGATATTAGTATAGCAGACCTTAGTTCCCTAATAATAGGACCTCGTCTAATAAGACGGTCTGTTTATCAAACAGACCTTTGAGATAGAGACCTCTCCAGGGGTGGTCTCTTAGGCATATTTCGATGGGTCTCTTTGCCTATTTTTGTAGTAGTGTCTGTTGTACCTTCATATCTATTTCCTCTCATTGAATTTCGAGTTCATAAGTATTGTAATCTAGTTTATGTTATCAATAACTTTTGATTTACCTCAAAAGATTACATCTCGTGATTTCTATTTACTATTTGATTGTGGTATATATTGGAATATTTGCTAAGTATAAAAATTGCCAAGTCTAAAAGGTCTAAGAACTTATTTACGAACAGTTCATCGATTAAGTTGAATCCATTTACACTGCTTGCTATAATATTGTGCCTACAAGCCAATCGTAACTTAAGTTGTAATACACTTAATCTTGTAGGATTTAGAATTTTAGAACTTCCCTGCGAGCAGTTCAAATTTTAGTCTAAGTCTCGAAAATTAGACCATCCAACAGAAGACTTGAAGGCAGTCATATTTGTTTTAAGAAGTTTTGGCATTATCAAAAAGGGGAAATTATTGGGAAAAATAAATCGATTTGTGACGAACTTGTCACGTTGAATGGAGGGACCACCACGTCGGTCTTGACCCAATCCCATAATTATAAAACTCCATCTTTCATCTTGTTAAACAAAATTTTGTATGTGGGTGTAGTTGTTGGGATTTGGTGCCTAAAACGAAGGTGCAGCGAAAGCAAAAACAATTTTAACCGAACCCGTAAAGAGGGCCAATCAAATATCATATATACGAATACAAATGGACAAGAGTTAAGATATAAAAACATACCATTGTAGTCCTTTGATTGAATGTTGGTGTTAATGCCAATGACCATAAATCCGATTTGATAAGTCCTTGATGATCCAAACACCGAAAGCACCACAATCTCTACTAGCCACGCGTCGGGAGAGATCGGAATAACTACTCACTCAATTATCCTCCAAGGATAAAGCTAGAAAAGAGTAGTATGAACTTTTCTTATCAAGAATGCAATCAGTCTAAGTGATATATTTTTTGTTCTTGATTATCTCTTAAGAATATGATCACTCTAAGTTATATATACTTTATCTTGATCTTCTTGCTCTCTATAACAATGTAAGAATATCATGAAGACGAAATATCCCTCTCTCTCTTTCTTGTGATGGCAAATCTCTATTAAAGTATGATGATGATGATAATGGTGGTGTTAGTTTAAATAACTAAAGTCTACAAATAACACCAATAATCCCTTTAATAAAAATACACAAAATAAATCATGCCCAACCCCACAAATTGGAACCATTAAACAACTACCATGAAGCTTCATGGTAGTGGGGTGGGGGGGTCAAGATATGTTAAAGTAGGAGTTGGTTGGTTGCGGTCCGTGAAACGGGCCGTCTTGTGTTCAGTCCGACTAATACACCTTAGTTCATCTCAAATAAAAATAATACACTTAATTAATCCAATTAATTAATTCGATTAAAATATTATTTCTCCAAAAAATAATTATTCATGATTTAAACTTATCACCTAGTGATTAATTTTATTCACCAGACCGATTTTATTTATCCAATAAATTAATGTCTAAACATCACAAAAAGAGACCCAGTTCAAAACATTCCGTCGTCTGCCTAATGCGCGACTCAATAGGTCCCTCTCAGTAAGCAATGGGAATAACCAAAGAGTTGTAGCAACACCTAGTCAGTATACGTATAAACCCTTCTTTCAAATGTCCCGATCAAGTTATAGGGTCACGGTCAGTCAAACCCTATATGTACTTGATGCTATGTCTGAGTTAATGCAAATCGAGATCACCGAGCTCTCGTGTATCTGATACAACTAGATCCAATGATTTGGCCAAAGACTTATGATATCATTTACCAATAACCGCATAAGACACCTTCCTGTTCACTTATAGGAGAAAGAATCTTATCTTGGTATTTACTAGAACTTGCTACTTGGTCGTAAAAATGCATGTCGAGGTCCCGCTCTAAGAACTCTCACTCGATCATTCCACCAAAATATGAACCTTCAGCGAACAATAATATCGGTATAACTAACAGTTCTGGATAATTGTTCTAAACATCATACGAACATCAAAAGGCGTGTTTTACCCAATTATACAAGCGTACTAATCTGCCCCAAACCATTTAGGTTGAATCAACACTATGCTACTTAATCGAACAAAACCTCATAGTATTCCATCTAAGATCAAATGCATCATTCGGTCTGATTCTTCAATTATACCACATGATAATTCGTCTTACAAGGATTGTAATCATACTCTTCATTAATCTAAAGCAACAAGATATCAGAAATACCTCGACAAACACCATAAGAACTTATTTACTAGGTTCCATATGATTAACATCTTCTTCTTCAAGGAATACTCTTAGTTCAAATCCATTAAGTTCCCCTATACGCATAGTTCGATTATATAATACGTAAGAACTCGATAATCTTAGAAAACTTGCTATAATCAGGTTCATAATCTCAGGACACTATGTTCAAGAGTCTCAACACTACAAGGTTCGATTAATATTCTTAACAATGAAGGGGAACCGAAGTATAACCGAAATTCTTCTTCTAAAAGCATGGTGTTGGACTCCTCATGATAATAACTGACTTGGTAAATTCAAAACAGGTCCAAAACATCACCAAGAACACGAAATCTAGTTGGTGAAGGATCACATACCTCAATATAGTGAAGAACAACGAAATACTTGAAGAAACTCAACAACGAAAGCTTGAACACCAATCCACAAGGGTCTATGATCTTCAAAATCAAGCTAGGATGATGATATGAGACGTATATGGTGCTTGGGAGTTCTCAAATTGCAAAAATCGTCAAGAAAGTGAGGAGGAAATGAAATGGGGTTTGTGGGTTATAAATAGGACTTAACACGTTACGTACGTTAAGGACGAAGCCTTACGTACGTAATCGCCTTAGCGTATACTATCCTCAAACCTTAGCATATGTTATCGCCTGGATGTACTCACTGTCTCAATTCTGGCTTCTATTACGTACGTTATACATGGCCTTTATGTACATAAAATCATGTACGTAGCGCACACTAACACTCATGTCTAACGTACATTAAGACATGTACGAAAAACCGTCCAGGTTTACGTGGGGTAATATCAACGAATCTTCTTCCGGTTCTCACACGCCGACCCTTGTCTGATCTAGAATTGACTTAAGCTTACGTACGTTATGCCACAGCTCTAACATACGTTATCTTTCATATGTATCCCACGTTATGACATGCAGAAGCATACATGCATGAATATTTAGAAATACAAAAATGTAGGGATACGAATATGGGAAACCATACTTAGATTAATAACGCCGCATAATCGAATGTTACAAGTTCAAATACAGGTAAGATACACAATAATTATCTGGGCATTACATACTACCACTCTAAAAAGAAGTTTCGTCCCGAAACTTAAGACGAAAACAAATTCGGGTATCTTGACTTCATACTATCCTCAGTCTCCCAAGTTGCTTCTTCGACTCCATGTCGAGACCACTGAACTTTAACCAAGGAGATTGGTTTATTCCTCAATTGTTTGACTAGACTCTCGAGTATCTTGATTGGCTTTTCTTCGAACGTGCCATCATTAGTCACTTCAATATCACCAAAGTCGATGATATGACTGGGATCCGATACATATTTCCGTAATTAGGATACGTGGAACACATTATGAACGTGACTTAGTGATGGCAGTAAGGCCAACCTGTACGCCAACTCCCCAACTCTTTCAAGGATCTCAAATGGTCCGATATATCTCAGACTCATCTTCCTTTTCTTCCCAATACGGAAAATTCCCTGAGTAGGAGAAACCTTCAATAGCACGTGGTCCCCAATCTTGAACTCCAACGGGCGATGGCGCACGTCTGCATAAGACTTCTGTCAACTCTGGGCAGTCAATAGCCTTTCACGAATCAGAGCTACCTTCTCTTGAGTCTGAACTATCAACTCTGGTTTCATCCCGATCAAGTCAGAAGAATCATCCCAACACAAGGGCGATCTGCACCTTTTCCCGTACAACACTTCGAATGGTGCCATCTTAATGGAAGTATGCCAACTGTTGTTGTAGGTGAATTCAATCAACCGCAAATGAACCTTCCAATCGATTGACCAATCTAGGGCACAAGCTCTTAGCATATCTTCTACTGTCTGTATAGTCCTTTCGGACTGTCCGTCCATATGAGGATGATAAGCTGTGCTAAAGTTCAGCTCGGTTCCCAAGGCCTTATGAACTGCCTTCCAAAAGTGTGACACAAAACAACCACCCCGATCCGAAATAATGGTCTTCGGCGTACTCTGCAATCGGACTATCTCCGCGATAAACACTCGTGCCAACTTCTCTGGCCCCCAAGTATCTTTAATACCCAGAAAATGAGCCGACTTGGTTAAACGATCAACTATCACCCAAATCATATTCATCCTCGTTCTGGTCCTTGGCATATTGGTGATAAAGTCCATCGATATATCCTCCCATTTCCATTCAGGAATCGGAAGTGGCTTCAACATCTCGGATGGTCGCTGATGTTCAATCTTAACCTGTTGACAAGTTAAACACTTCGAGACGTATTCTACTACGTCTTTCTTCATATTCCCCCACCAGCAATTCTGCTTTAGATCCTTGTACATCTTATTGGTGCCCGGATGAATAGAATAGGGCGCGCTGTGAGCTTCCTTCATGGTCTGTTTCAAAACATCGTCCTCGGGGACGCAAAGTCGACTCTGGAATCTCAGAACTCCATCATCCTGTATCACAAATCCTGGGGCCTTTCCTTTGTTTACTTTATCACGTAACCGAAAAATCAAGGAATCATCCAACTGCTTAGATTTGATTTCTTCGATTAACAACGAAGTTAATTCCATCATACACAGTTGCCCTTGGACTCCTTGTGACCATACTTCAATTCCTTCGCGAATTAATTCTCGTTGAATGCTGGACTGGGACGTAAGCGCTTCCAACATTCGAATAGAAATAGGGTTGCGGGTCAGAGCATCAGCTACCACGTTCGCTTTGCCTGGATGATAAAGAATTTCCATGTCATAATCTTTGATCAATTCCAGCCATCTCCTCTGTCTCATGTTTAATTCCTTCTGACTGAAAATATACTTGAGACTCTTATGATCTGTGAAGATCTGACAATGAGTGCCGTACAAATAATGTCGCCAAATCTTCAGGGCAAGGACAACAGCTGCTAACTCTAAATCATGTGTCGGGTAGTTAACCTCGTACGGTTTCAACTATCGAGAGGCATAGGTAATCACCCTATCCTTCAGCATCAACACATAACCCAGACCCTGATTTAAAGCATCGCTGTAAACCATGAACCCATCAGTTCCATCCGGGAGTGCTAAAATTGGCGCCGTTGTCAGTCTTCTCTTAAGTTCATTAAAGCTAGTCTGACATTTCTCCTTCCATGTGAATTTCTGAGCCTTCTGTAACAGCTGAGTAAGCGGGCGGGCAATTTTGGAAAATCCTTCCACAAAACAACGATAATATCCAGCAAGTCCTAAGAAACTTCGGACTTCCTTCACATTCTTAGGAGATTCCCACTCCAAGATTGCCTCAGCTTTCTTCGGGTCTACTTGAACTCCATTGGTTTATATCACGTGTCCAATGAACGTTACTTCCTTAAGCCAGAACTCGCATTTAGAAAGTTTCGTATAAAGCTATTCATTCCTCAAAGTATTCAAAATGATACGCAAATGTTCTGCATGCTCTTCTGGGTCCTTCGAATAGATCAAGATGTCATCAATGAAAACGACCACGAATTTATCCAAGTATTCTAAGAATACCCGATTCATCAATTGATAAACACCGCAGGAAAATTAGTAAGTCCAAATGGCATCACCACGAACTCGTAGTACCCGTACCAGGATCTGAAAGCAGACTTCGGTATATTAGATTCCTTAATCCTCAACTGATGGTATCCTGATCTCAAGTCGATCTTTGAGAATACCGTCACCCCCTGTATTTGATCAAATAAATCATCGATCCGAGGCAAAAGGTATTTATTCTTGATCGTCACTTTCTTCAGCTCCCTGTAATCAATACACAATCGGATGGATCCATCTTTCTTCCGGACAAAGAGAACGGGTGCCCCCCAAGGAGAAACGTTAGGTTGAATGTAACCTTTTTGTAACAATTCCTCAAGCTGTTTCTTTAACTCATACATCTCGGTTGGCGCCATACGGTATGGTGCTCTGGAAATAGGTGCAGCTCCAGGTTCCAATTCGATATTAAATTCTACAGCTCTTCATGGAGGTAACACAGGTAGTTCATTAGGGAATACGTCTGAGAATTCGTTCACAACTGGAATAGATGAGAGCTATACTCCTTCTTCCTTCTTCATGGCATAACACCAAAATCCGTGACAACCCTGTTTTAGCAATTTAACCACTTTCATGGCTTTGATCACTTTCACTGAGCTTCCTAGTCTCCATCCTTCGAAGAAGTGTTTAGATCCGTCATCAGCAATAATCGAGATAACTCTCTTCTGATAATTCAATATAGCCCCATAACGATTGAGCCAATCGTCTCCCAGAATTAAATCGTCACCATGGATGTCGACCGCAATAAGATATGACGGCTAATTTCTCCCTCCTATAGTCACAGGAAAATCTCTAGTTTCTAGATTTCCCACAATTCTCTCTCCACTCGGCAAACTCACAACATAAGGTTCACAATCATTCAAACACGAGATTTTCAAATGATTAACACAGTTTAATAATATGAAAGAATGCGTAGCTCCTGAATAAAATAAGACACTAACTGGTTGCAAAAGGATCTGAATCGTACATGATGCAATAGCAGTGTTCTGATCATCTGACCTCCTCATCTCGTAAAGGTGCGGAGGAACGGACCCAGCACTGGATTCCTCTCTTTTCCCAAAATTCTGTTGTTGAAGACCACTCTGCTGTGTCAGGTTCACACTCGTTTCTTTCAGAACTTGTGCTTGAGTGCGAGCTCCAAAAGATCTAGTCACATTTCCGCAAAAAGTCGCTCGATGCCCCTCTTGCCCACATTCAAAACATTTCATAGAAGGATCAGAGCAATCACGCCGAATGTGCCCTGCTCGCCCACAGTTATAACACTTCTTCACTGCATCTGAAACCGTCGATGCTGTTATGAACTTCTTTCCGCCTCGAGAAGGATACGGAGGCCTTCTGGATGAATGGAATGAGGACTGGCCCTTGTGGGGCCTACCACTCTTGCTCTCGGTGAAGTTGCCATACACTTTCTGCTTCTTTGATTCCGCAAATTTCTCCACTACCATCTCTTTTATCTCATAAGCCAGTGCTTTGTCCTGATACTATCGAAGAGTAGTACATTCAAATCCAGACATATATTGTTGGATCTCCGGCTTCATCCGCATGTCGAAGTGAAAAATCTTTTCCGCCTCGGTCCTGACCAGATGTCGCACACAGGTCAGCTGGTGATTGAAAGTCTTAATCATGTCTGTCACAGATGCCTCCAGATTTTGCGGTGAGAAAAACTCTCGGACTCTAGCCTCTCTAACTGGACGAGGACAATATTGTGCTTCCATCATTAATTTGAATTCCGTCGAGTCAGCATTATGATCCTCAGGTCGAATGGCTTCCCACCAGTCGAAAGCTTCCCCAGTCAGAAAATACTGGGCGATCGGAACTTTTCGGTCATCGGGACAATTAATTCCCGAAAATATCTTCTATAATTCCTTCAGCCAGTGGTCCCAAGCAGGCATCTCCGTAGAACCGTCGAACTTCGGTGGGTGTAACTTGACCACCTCCAAAAGCCACTTGTCTCCCTGATTGTCCTCGTTACGCTGTTGACCCATAGTCGCCTGCGTGCGGTCAACCACAAATTGGGTTACCTGAATGACCAAAAGCACTCCCGGCATGTTAGGATTTGCGTCTTCCTCCATAGTTCGGGTTCGGTCCTTATTTACATATTCCTATTGCCCGCCAGAATGGGAATCAGTTCGATTAGCCGACAAATTCGGAGTAGACGACGAATCTTCCTGTCTCGCATTTCCACGTCCGCGTCCACGACCTCCTCTCAACAAACTGTAAACACAAATACTCAATACCCAAGGCAAAATCTTCTAAAATTCATCAATATCCACACAACACGAAATAATTAAAATGGTAGTTTATGTGATTAGGAAACTTACAACCACGGTCCATATGCCGATGCTGGTTGTACAGTGATGTTATACAAGACCGATAAATCAAATGACATAAACAGACCCAGCTAAACCCAACTGCCAAGATATCCATGAACCTTAGCTCCGATACCATATTCTGTAACACCCCGAGATATTCGTAATAATTACAGCACCGGAAATCCTTTATATAATAATTTACAAGGCTAAATTAAAGAAATGCTGAAATAATACAAAAGTACCACTAGAAGTTAAGTAATTCGATAACCGGCTTAATCAACCCAAATCAATCCATTTATTACAAACTTCTCAAATCATCAAAAGAACATACGTACTCGAGTACTAAAAACCAAACCAGAATAACAAAACAATACAACGGATAACATCACTGAGCCCCTTCGTCATCATGTCGGTACTGTAGTTGCTTCCCCGCTCCTCGGCTATCTGAACATCAAAACAAATGCCCACCCCCGCAGGGGTTAGCAAAACGATGCTAGTACAAGTATCACAATATACAAAATCAAATATGCAACAACGATGCATAGTAAAGTACAAAACAGGGACTTCTGCTACCGGAATCCCACGATGCGAATCCACATGATTCCATCAACACAAAATTGGATAATCCAATGATCCAGCGCCCTCAGCATAGATCCCAAGATGATCCCGTTGGACAAACACAAGGTGGAAAAACCCATCCAATGATCCAGCTCCCTCAGCATAGATCCCAAGATGATCCCGTCGGATCAACATGAGGTGGACATCTGATCGAGCGCCCTCAGCATAGATCACACGATCCCTTCGGATCAACACAACATATTCAACACACTTTGCATACACATATGCAAAATCGATATGCCCATCAACATTAACATACAATGAATCAATAACGATATTATGACAATTAAACTGGAATGACCTCATGTTCAACAACATGAATAACAATATGCATGATCAAAATCATCAATATTAAACCAATATTCAAAATACAATACTTGCCTTAGAAATGGCGACAAGTATTGCTACTACGAAAAATCTTCACCCGCTCGAAGAACTCTCACTCGATCATTCCACCGAAATCCGAACCTTCGGCGAACAATAATATCGGTATAACTAACGGTTCCGGATAATCGTTCTAAACATCATACAAACATCAAAAGGCATGTTTTACCCAATCATATAAGCGTACTAATCTGCCCCAAACCATTTCGGTTGAATCAACACTATGCTACTTAACCTAACAAAACCTCATAATATTCCATCTAAGATCAAATGCATCCTTCGGTCGGATTCTTCAATTATACCACATGATAATTCATCTTACAAGGATTCTAATCATACTCTTCATTAATCCAAAGCAACAAGATATCGTAAATACCTCGACGAACACCATAAGAACTTATGTATTAGGTTCCATATGATTAACATCTTCCTCTTCAAGGAATACTCTAATTTTAAATCCATTAAGTTCCCCTATATGCATAGTTCGATTATATAATACGTAAGAACTCGATAATCTTAGAAAACTTGCTATAATCAGGTTCATAATCTCAGGGCACTACGTTCAAGAGTCTCAACACTACAAGGTTCGATTAATATTCTTAATAACGAAGGAGAACCGAAGTATAACCAAAATTATTCTTCTAAAAGCATGGTGTTCGACTCCTCATGATAATAACTAACTTGGTAAATTCAAAATAGGTCCAAAACATCACCAAGAACACGAAATCTAGTTGGTGAACGATCACATATCTCAATATAGTGAAGAACAACGAAAGACTTGAAAAAACTCAATACCGGAAGCTTGAACACCAATCCACAAGGGTCTATGATCTTCAAAATCGAGCTAGGATGATGATATGAGACGTATATGGTGCTTGGGAGTTCTCAGATTGCAAAAATCATCAAGGAAGAGAGGAGGAAATGAAATGGGGTTTGTGGGTTTTAAATAGGACTTAACACGTTACGTACGTTAAGGACGAAGCCTTACGTATGTAATCGCCTTAGCGTATGCTATCCTCAAACCTTAGCGTATGTTATCGCCTGGCAGCACTCACTGTCTCAATTCTGGCTTCTATTACGTACGTTATACATGGCCTTTACGTACGTAAAACCATGTACGTAGCGCACCTTAACACTCATGTCTAACGTACGTTAAGCCATGTATGAAAAACCATCTAGGTTCACGCAAGGCAATATCAACGAATCTTCTTCCGGTCCCCACACGCCAACCCTTGTCTGATCTCGAATTGACTTAAACATACGTTCGTTATGCCATAGCTCTAACCTACGTTATCTTCCATATGTAGCGTACGTTATGCTTATCGTCTAGCGCACGTTATGACGTGCAGAAGCATGCATGCATGAATGTTTGGAAATACAAAAACGTAGGGATACGAATATGGGAAACCATACTTCGATTAATAATGCAACATAATCGAATAATACAAGTTCAAATACATGTAAGATACATAATAATTATCCGGGCATTACATTATCGAGATTCTCAAGGGGACATCATCAACCCGCATGATTCGGGACATGATTTCTAGTTATAATGATAATTGTCATACAAATAATATTATTGCCCAAGATACAAAGACTATTGAGTCAATCATTTTGGCTCTCACTCATGGTAAATTAAAGCAATAAATATTAAAAAGACACAATTAAATATTATATACTTAGAATTAAGAAATAATAATTATCCTAGATTACGTTCTTCTTGCAGTCAGTACAGAAGACACTATCTCACTTCGATCCAGTTCAACGTATCCAAATACGCTAATGCATGCTAATAGTCAATACCAACTAATCTCAAGCATACACTACAACTTTTCATATAATTTGTCTAATAATTATATGTAACACCCCCAAAATCCCATTGGGTTATTATAGTGTCGTGGCCCCACACTAGGAAATTCACCAGGCGAACACGACTAAAATACAACAAACTAACCAACAAGGAAAATCACAGTCCCTACTATGATATCCGACCTAATATTCCGATAAGGAATTTCAATAACAATGATGGCCTACATGGCCAAAATAAAAATACAACAACATCCAAGAGCCTTGCTCGGACAACACAAAATAACAACAACTGACAAACTGGAGAACACTCCAAACTGGCTGACCAACATGAACATCGAAACAACTGAGGACTAGTATCGCTTGAATGCATTGTCACCATCATCATTCCCATGTGTCTTAACTCCCTCCTCGCAACACCTAAAACATGAAAATATGTTCCATCCCCACGGGGTCGGTCATCCATATAATGAATATCAAATACATGTACACCATGATAGGCATCCAAAGGCAAAGCAAATAGCACAACAATGATAATACAAATTGCTCACAAACAAAGGTAAGAATCGAGCATTCGTGAATCACTATGCCCATGGCATACGATCGATACCTGCTCAACATGTTAGAATACAAATGCCCAACGGCGAATCATCAATATAGAACACACCAACGAATTACCCAAAGGTAACCAATCCAAAGCTGAAACAGATAACAACAACGATGCCCGAAGGCTACAATTGATATACCAATACATCGCACGCGGCCTAAATTCCCTCAGCCGAAGCTGCAAATATCACAATCGCCTGAAAGCCACTCAGGTGAAACTGTCAATCATCACAATGGCCTGAAAGCCACTCAGCCGAAGCTGTCAATCAATAAGGAGATGGCCGAATCCAAACAGTCCGAAGCTGTATCACATGAGGGGCCGAAGCCACACAGCCAAAACTGTATCAAAATGGGGGGCCAAAGCCACACCGCCGAAGCTATATCACAATGAGGGGCCGAAACCATGTAGCCGAAACTGTATCACAATGAGGGGCCGAAACCACACAGCGCTGTATCACAATGAGGCCGAAGACACACAGCCGAAGCTGTATCACAATGAGGTCATCCAATGACCGTGACCTGCTGAATTGCAGGTGCTGGGAAACCAACTGCGATAAGTTCAAGCTCCAGACTTACCCTTAATGAGATAACCCAATGACCGTGACCTACTGAACTGTAGGTGTTGGGAAACCAACCGCAAAGGTTCAAGCCCCAAGCTTACCCATAATGAGATCATCAACATGACCGTGACGTACTGAACTGTAGGTGTTAGGAATCCAACCGCGAAGGTTCAAGCCCCAAACTTACCCATCGAGCACTAGCCGAGACTAGCCTCCAAAACATAATTAATCACAAATGGCAACGATCACAAAATTACCGAATTCACAAGAATGATAGTATGCTGCCTTGAGTCGGACAACACGATAATAATAACTCATGTATGGGCACCGTCCTCGATGGTCCCAATTCAAATACCTCGATTACCTTAGAACGGTCAATCGACAAGAATAATTCCACAGATGGAAAACGTCCTCGACAGTCCCAATTCAATACCTCGATTGTCGTAGAACGACCAATCGATAACGACACAACAGATGGGACCTATCCTCGACAGTCCCAGTTTAATACCTCGATTTTCTTAGAACGACGAATTGATAACAACGACATAATGGATGGGAACTATCCTCGACCGTCCCAATTCAATACCTCGATTGTCTTAGAACGACCAATCGGTAACAATGACACAATGGATTACTCAGTACCTTTAATCAGTTATCGACGACACAGATGATAATCGAATACGTCAATGCCTTCAATCGGCTAATACAACATTAATAGCACAACACCGATATCAATAGCAATACTCATAACAATGTCTTAATCGAACATAAATATCAACAATAACAATCCATACATCGATAGCGCAAATCGGCTATCGACAACAATGATCACAACAAGAATCTCAATGCCATAAACTAGCCATTGACGAATAACAATAATATTTTGCATAATTGTCGAACGGTATTGTGTTGAACAATTCCCTGATATCAACAAATCATGAAGAGACTACGTCTCGAAATAATACAACGCATTCATACACATACATGATAACATTAATCTCATTGATCAGTACAAGTATAAAACTTCCCTCAAACTGAAGGTGATGAAATCCTCCCACGAACAACGAACGACGTTCTCTTACAATCACAAGCACTCGAATAACCTTGAATGAAATACAATTCATTCAATAACACAATATCAATAAAAAACAACACAAAAAGTAACCTCGATTCAATCGTGAATCGATCAAACCACACAAACTAATATCATAGTCCTCAATAAATTCTAACATCCTCCAATCGCTCCAATGATCAATTAACATGATCATAATGTTCTTAACACTTGTGAAAAACAATTCATCAAGGATTATCGAGAACAACACTAAATTAATCATCCCATTTTGATGATATCATCATATCATCACAATCACCCGAAGAACATCATCAACACTACCAACATGATATCTACA
Source organism: Orobanche coerulescens (assembly GCA_033398695.1). Classification (NCBI taxonomy): domain Eukaryota; kingdom Viridiplantae; phylum Streptophyta; class Magnoliopsida; order Lamiales; family Orobanchaceae; genus Orobanche; species Orobanche coerulescens. The sequence continues at coordinate 87,119,442 of CM065811.1, read as the reverse complement.
CAATCAACCACCAATTCATCATGAATTCGGATTAATCAACAAGATTAACTCAACTATTTCAAGATTATGATAATTATCTCATAACTCCTCATAATCTCGAGTTAAATACAAGATTAATCAACATACCTCTTGGAAATGAAGAACAACCTCAACCCTTCAAGAATCCACTCAATATTCAAGCTTCCAACCTCCAATCCAAGTTAGGAAGCTCCAAAGCAAGTTGGAAGGGGTTGGAATACACTAAGGAATGTAGAGGAATGATTTCTAGGGAGAGAAATCAGAAATGGATCATGAAGAAATGAAAGACGAAACATGTCTTTATAATCTGCACAGTTCATTACGACCACTATCCTGACAGCTATAGATTTCCCATGATGATTCCCGTCGGATCAACGCATGGTGGACAATTAATCACAACACATGTACACAGTACAATCAACATAACTGGCATAATATGAACAATTCTAATTAAAGTACTTGCCTCGATTCGATGACAAGAATAAGACTTCCACGAATATCAAAACACTCGAAGGTCTCCCCTTCGATCAATCACGTAGCAAAGCTCGAACCTTAAACAAAAAAAATAATATAGCGTTCATATCATGTCGTACGAACATCTAACAATCCAAATTACGGTTGGAAGTTCATAAAACGTATCCTGTCTGACATGCATAACGTACGTTACATACCCTTTGTAGCGTACGTTAAACCTACTCGTTAGCGTACGTAAGCTACGAAGACTAGCGTACGCTAACCATGTATCTACAGTTCCCCTCTGATTAGTCGACTGACTCGTATGATGATATAACGTACGTTACTTACACAACGTAGCATACGTTAATTCTGACCGTTAGTGTTCATAAGCTGCAGAGCCTAGCGTACGCTAAACATGCATCCGACAGTCTCTTCCCTGATCAGACAATTGGCTCGCCGCACGAAATTCTCAGTGTTAAGGTACGTTAACTCCATGCATGATACACTCATGAAAACTTGAATGATCTAATGGTGTTCAATGTCTTATAACTTCAAGGATAAGCATATCATGTCATACTTCAATATTCGATCACAAATTCTCTTACGTAATTCAGTTATTCTGAGGTTGATAATCTAGTTACCAATATCATCAACATATTCCAACTTCATCATGAAGATTAATTTACTAAATCAACTTCAACCTTTGGTGACTATTCATCTAATTCCAATAAGCAAAAGTGATATCAATACTAAATCTATTACCATTATGGCAACACTATTCAATACGGATGATCAATCTCAGAACATTACTCTCATCAGTTGAAGACACAGGATTCCAACTATGATGTTTTCAACAATGATATCTTAAGCATAATCATCCCAATTTCTAAACATGATGTTTGGTTGAATAAATCATCTATGAAACTTAATATCTTGATAGCATGATCATCATATCCTTAAGAACACGAATGCAAGGTTGGAGATAGCATTAACATACCTTAAGATGAAGAAAACACTGAGACAATAGGTAGAATCCAACTCCGATTGCTGGTGTGCCAATCCAAGATGTTCTTCAACTTCAATGATCAAGTAATAGTGATATCCAATCTTCAATGATCAATTAAAGGTGTTCTAAAGGTGTATAAGGTGGCTGGGAACTCTCTGGGCAGGAAGTATATTGAAGGCTAAGTGAAATAAACGAACTGAAATGAAATGGGGTGATGTCTTATTTATAATTTTCTGACCTTAACGTATGTTAGCCTTCATGCATAACGTACGTTAGTCGCTTAGCGTACACTACCCAGTATACTTAGTGTACGCTATCGTCACCAATAGTTAACTGTTCTCATTTTGTACTCGATTACGTACGCTACACTATCAGGTTACGTACGTAAGTAACACCCATTAGCGTACGCTAGACACATTCCTTAGCGTATGTTAACAATCGTCGACTTCAAAAGTTTCCAAGTTCATCCGCAAGAATCTTATCCGGACCCATGTCTGGCTGGCGCATGTGCTAGCCGCCCAGCTCAATTATTGGCTGTTTAACGTACGCTACGCTACATTCGTAGCGTATACTAACTCTGGAGGATAACGTACGTTAAGCTCCCTTCTTAGCGTATGTTATCACGTATTTGCATGAGAAAATTTACATGTTGCCATACTCATGTACAAGGATACAAATACTAGAAATATCATACTTCGATTATCGATATCACAATTCCGAATAATCCAGGGTTCAATTACAGATGAAATACTTAATAATTAATCTGGATATTACATACTCTCCTACTAAAAAAAGTTTTGTCCCGAAACTCAAGACAAAAATAATTGTGGATATCTGAGCCTCATGCCATCTTCCGTTTTCCAAGTGGCTTCCTCCACTCCGTGGCGCGACCACTGAACCTTAACCAAAGCAATCGATTTGTTTCTCAATTGCTTAACTCGACTCTCGAGTATCCTGATCGGTCTCTCTTCAAATGTGCCATCCTGAGCGACTTCGATCTCGCCGAAATCATTGATATGACTAGGATCTGGTATATACTTCCGTAACTGGGATACGTGGAATACGTTATGAACATGGCTCAATGACGGCGGTAATGCCAACCTGTATGCCAACTATCCAACTCTCTCAAGAATCTCGAATGGTCCGATATATCTCGGACTCAGCTTTCCTTTCCTCCCAAAACGAAAGATTCCCCGAGTAGGAGAAACTTTTAAAAGCACGTGATCTCCAATACTGAACTCTAATAGACGACGACGCACGTCTGCGTAAGATTTCTGTCGACTCTGGGCGGTCAACATCCTTTCGCGAATCAAGGCTATATTCTCTTGTGTCTGCACGATCAATTCCGGTTCTATACCGATCAAGTCTGATGAATCGTCCCAACATAGGGGCGATCTGCATCTCCTCCCGTTTAATGCCTCAAATGGTGCCATCTTAATGGAAGCATGCCAACTATTGTTGTATGTGAATTCAATCAACGACAGATGAACTTCCCAATCAGTTGACCAATCTAAGGCACAAGCCCTCAGCATATCTTCCACCATTTGAATAGTCCTCTTGGATTGTCCGTCTGCCTGCGGATGATAAGTTGTGCTGAAGTTCAATTCAGTTCCCAAGGCTTTATACACTGCTTTCAAAAAATGAGACACAAAGCGAGTCTCGGTCAGAAATAATGGTCTTCGGCGTACCATGCAATTGGACTATCTCTGAAATAAATACTCGTGCCAACTTCTCGGGTCCCCAAGTGTCCTTAATTCTTAGAAAATGAGCCGATTTGGTTACACGGTCAACTATCACCCAAATCATGTTCATTCCTGTCTTCGATAGGCATATTAGTGATAAAGTTCATCGATATGTCCTCCCACTTCCATTCAGGAATCGGGAGCGGCTTCAGCATTCCGGCAGGTTGTTGATGCTCGATCTTAACCTGCTGACAAGTTAAACATTTCGAGACATAATCCGCTACATCTTTCTTCATGTTGCCCCACCAGAAGTTCTGCTTCAGGTCCTTATACATCTTACTGGTGCCCGGGTGGATAGAATAGGGCATGCTGTGAGCTTCCTTCAGAATTGTTTATTTCAAAACATCGACATCGGGAACACAAAGTTGGCTCTGAAATCTCAAGACTCCATCATCATGAATTATGAATCCTGGGGCCTTTCCATTGATCACTTCGTCACGTAACCGAATTATCAGAGGATCATCTACTTGATTAGATTTGATTTCTTCGGTTAAGGATGAAGTTAATTCCATCACACACAGTTGTCCTTAGACTCTTTGCAACCATACTTCAATTCCTCCATGAATCAGTTCCAGATGAATGCTGGTCTAAGAGGTGAGAGTCTTCAGCATTCGAATAGAAACAGGCTTGCGGCTGAGTGCATCGGCCACTACATTCGCTTTGCCTGGATGATACAGAATTTCCAAGTCGTAGTCCTTAATCAGTTCCAGCCATCTCCTTTGCCGTATGTTCAACTCTCTCTGACTGAAGATGTATTTGAGACTCTTGTGATCCGTAAAGATTTGACAGTGAGTCCCGTACAGGTAGTGTCTCCAGATTTTCAAAGCAAAAACTACCGCTGCCAACTCCAAATCATGCGTTGGGTAATTTACTTCATAAGGTTTCAGCTTTCGTGATGCATAAGCGATCACCTTCTCATTTTGCATCAATACAAACCCGAGACCTTGGTTCGAAGCATCACTGTAAACTATGAATCCTCCAATTCCCTTTGGGAGTGCTAAAATCGGTGCCGTCATCAATCTCTTCTTCAATTCATCAAAACTGGTCTGGCATATCTCGTTCCACTCAAACTTTTGAGTTTTCTGCAGTAGTCGAGTAAGTGGGCGGGTAATTTTGGAAAACTCTTCCACAAACCGACGATAATACCCAGCAAGTCCTAAGAAACTCCGAACTCTTTCATATTCTTAGGAGACTTCCAATCCATAACTGCTTCAATTTTCTGGGGATCTACTCGGACTCCTTCTGCTGATACCATATGACCGAGGAACATTACTTCCTTTAGACATAATTCACACTTAGAAAGCTTAGCGTACAATTGCTTATTTCTCAAAAGGTCTAAAACGATCCGCAGATGTTGTGCATGCTCTTCCGGGTTCTTGGAATAAACCAGAATGTCATCAATAAATACGACCACGAATTTGTCCAAGTACTCTATGAACACTCGGTTCATCAATTGCATGAATACAGCAGGTGCGTTAGTGAGACCAAACGTCATCACTACAAACTCATAGTGTCCGTAGCGAGTTCTGAACGCTGATTTTAGAACATCGGATTCCTTAATCCTCAATTGATAATATCCCGACCTCAGGTCGATCTTAGAAAACACTGTTGCTCCTTGTAACTGGTCAAACAAATCATCAATCCGTGGCAACGGATACTTGTTCTTGATTGTCATCTTGTTCAGCTCTCGATAGTCAATACACAATCGAAGCGATCCATCCTTCTTCCGGACAAAAAGAACTGGTGCACCCCAGGGCGAAACACTTGGCTGGATATAGCCTTTGTCCAGTAACTCTTCCAGTTGCTTCTTCAATCATACATCTCAGTAGGTGCCATACGATACGGCACCTTAGAAATTGGTGTAGCTCCTGGTTCTAGCTCGATGGTGAATTCTACATCCCGTCGTGGAGGTAGTCCAGGTAATTCGTCAGGAAACCCATCCAGAAATTCGTTCACAACAGGAATGGATGAGAGTTCTACTTTTCCGTCTTCTTTCTTCATTGCGTAGCATCAGTATCTAGTACAACCCTGTTTCAACAATTTGACAACTTTTATTGCCTTGATCATCTTTCCTGAGCTTCCTGGTTTCCATCCTTCAAACAGTATTTCAGAACCATCGTCAGCTATCACAGAGATATTCCTCTTTCGGTAGTTTATAATAGCTCTATATCGATTAAGCCAATCATCTTCGAGCATCAGGTCATCTCCTTGCATTTCTATCACAATCAGATTTGAGGGCCACTCTCTACCTCCAAATGATATAGGAAATCTCTAGTTTCTAAGTTCCCCACAATCCTCTCTCCACTCGGTAAACCCACAACATAAGGCTCACAATTAAGAAAACCAAAAATATTCAAACTATTTACACAAGACAAGGATATAAATGAACGCGTAGCTCTTGTATCGAATAAAATGCTAACTGGCTGTAAAAGGATCTGAACAGTACCTGATGCAACAGCAACATCCTGATCATCTACCCTATTCATCTCGTACAGACGTGGGGGAGCGGATCCGACACTCGAGGCTCCCTTGCGGTCGAACTGTCCTATTCCTCGACCTCGACCGAAATTTTGGGGCAGCTGAACACTCTGCTGCGTCTGCTGAATACTTGCTTCCTTATGAGCCGGTTGTGAAGTACAAATCCCATTAAACTTAGTGGCATCCTTGTAGAACATTGCACGGTGCCCCTCCTGTCCGCAATCAAAACATGTCACTGGAGTACGGAAATAATCATGCCAAAGGTGTCCTGGGCGACCACAGTTAAAGCACTTCCTAGTTGCATCCGTCGTGGCTGATACTGCTTCAGAGTTCTTTACGCTCTTAGATGGGTGTGGAGGTTTCTTGAAAGAATGAAAATATAACTGGGCCTTGCGGGGCCTACTGCTCTTGTGCTCTATGAAACTACCAGAGACTTTCTGCTTTTTGGATTCTGCAAACTTTCCCATCGCTGCTTCTTTAATTTCATATGCCAATGCTTTATCCTGATATTGACGGAGAGTGGTACATTCGAAATCGGACATGTACCTCTAGATCTCTGGTTTCATTCTCATATCAAAATAAATCATCATTTCCGCGTCTTTTCTGACCAGGTGTCGAATAAACGCGATCTGCTGATTAAACAATTTAATCGTCTGGGATACTGGCTCGTCTGACGGCTATGTGGAGAAAAATTCCTGAACTTTGGCTTCCCTCACCGGACGAGGGCAGTACTGAGCTTCCATAATCAATCTAAATTCTCCCCAGTCGGCATCATGATCTACAGGCCGGATGGCTTCCCACCACTCGAACGCTTCCCCTATCAGAAAGTACTGAGCAATAGAGGCTCTCCAATCGTCTGGGAAATTAATCCCGGCAAAGATATTCTCCAATTCTTTTAACCAATGATCCCACATCGGGGTCTCAGAAAAGCCGTCGAATTTTGGTGGGTTCATCTTCGCCACCTCTTGCAGCCATCGGTCGCCTCGATTTCCCAAGTCTGGGATACATTGTTGTCTATCTCCCTGTTGTAATCTTACTGCCACCTGCATTCGGTCTACGACCTCGGCAAACTGAGTCATCTGGTTAACCACCTGACGAAGGATTTCGAGCACAATAGCTTCTAGTTCATTGTTAATAGATCTTTGTGGCTCGCCCGAGCTATGGCTGGCCTGATTAGAAGGCGAAGCTTCTCTTTCAGCATTCCTTCATCCGCATCCGTGTCCGCGACCGCGAACACATCCACGTCGACCTCTCAACATACCGTAAGCATAAATACTCAATATACAGGAAACAATATCGTTCTAATGTTCAAGTATAAAGAAGTATAACATGTGGACAATGAGATAGAGTTTAGGAATCTTACAACCACCGCTCGCACGAAGACGTAGGCAGTACAGTGATGTTATTCACGGCCAGTTACCTCAAAATACATATATGACCCCTATATTAACCCAATGGCCAAGATATCCATAATCTTAGCTCCGATACCATATTCTGTAACACCCTTGATATATTCAGGAATATTACAGCGCCGTAAATCCTTTACATAAGGATTTACAAGGCTGAAGAAATGAAAAGACAATAATAGATACCAACATATGAAAGTAACTGAAATAAAATACAACCATTCTGGACCAATACCGAAAATACAAACATCCCAATAAAGAATATTAATACATCACCAAATCCAACATCACAAATGACGACATACTCGAGTACTTATTAAAAACAACACAAATGACAGACAATTAAACCCGGCCGGAACATCACTCTGCACCCTCGTCGTCATGCAGCTCCAGTGGTTGTTTCCCTGCTCTCCTGGATTCTGAACATAAACAAATGTTCACCCCTAAAGGGGTTAGCACAACGATGCTAGTACAAGTACGATAATTACACAACAATAATTTAATCAACAATAATCATGACAAGATTCTCCAACGAGAAATAATAACAACACATATCACATCATGACAGTCTTAACATACTCATTCTATTCCAACGATCCAGCGCACACAGCTATAGATTCCCATGATGATCCCGTCGGACCAAAGTATGGTGGAAGTACCTGTCCAACGATCCAGTGCACACAACTATAGATTTCCCATGATGATTCCTGTCGAATTAAAGCATGGTGGACAATTAATCACAACACATGTACACAGTACAATCATAACATAACTGACATAATACGAACAATTCTAATTAAAGTACTTGACTCGATTCGATGACAAGAATAATACTTCCATGAAAATCAAAACACCCGAAGGTCGCCCCTTCGATCAATCACATAGCAAAGCTCGAACCTTAAACAAAAGAAATAATATAGAGTTCATTCCATGTCGTACGAACATCTAACAATCCAAATTATGGTCGGAAGTTCATAAAACGTATCCTGTCTGACATGCATAACGTACGTTACATCCCCTTTGTAGCATATGTTAAACCTACTCATTAGCGTACGTAAGCTACGAAGACTAGCGTACGCTAACCATGTATCTACAGTTCCTCTCTGATTAGTCAACTGACTCATCTGATGATATAACGTACGTTACGTACAAAACGTAGCGTATGTTAATTCTGCCCATTAGCATTCGTAAGCTGCTGAGCCTAGCGTACGCTAACATGCATCCGACAGTCTCTTCCCTGATCAGACAACTGACTCGCCGCACAAAATTCTCAGTGTTAACGTACGTTAACTCCATGCATGATACACTAATGAAAACTTGAATGATCTAATGGTGTTCAATGTCTTATAACTTCAAGGATAAGCATATCATCATGTTGTCATACTTCAATCTTCGATCACAAATTATCTTACGTAATTCAGTTATTCTGAGGTTGATAGTCTAGTTACCAATATCATCAACATATTCCAGCTTCATCATGAAGATTAATTTACTAAATCAACTTCAACCTTTGGTGATTCTTCATCTAATTACGATAAGCAAAAGTGATATCAATACTAAATCTACTACCATTATGGCAACACTATTCAATACGGATAATCAATCTCAGAATATTACTCTCATCATTTGAAGACACAGGTGTTGTGTCGAGAATTATACTCTTCGACCGGCGATCGCCTCAGAGATCGGGCGACCTAGCCATAGCCGAGCAGCCGAGGCAGAACTGCCGACCAGAGGCCAAGCGACCTAGCCATAGCCAAGCAGCCGAGGCAGAACTGCCGACCAGAGGCCAGGCGACCTAGCCATAGCCGAGCAACCAAGATAGATCGGCCTACCGAAGGTCCCAGGACAAGTCCCGGTGCCGAGCGATCGACATCTAAGACGATCGTCTCTCGGTACTTGGCGATCGACTCCTGGTGGCCGACTAGCAGACGATCATCTCTCAGCACTTGCCGATCAACCCTTGGTGACCGACCGATGCCGACCGACCAATGACGACCGCCTCATGCCTCTCGAAGCCGATGATCGTCCAGTCGGCAATGGCCGAAGCTCAGGACAGAACCCACGTGCAGTGCCGAGACAAGATCCGCATTTTACGGATCATTGACCACAGCCTGTCAGCATCTTTCCACCAGCCGACAGGCCCGCCGAAAGGTGTCAGTAATACCGCCCGTGACAGTAACTCCGGATGCGTGCTGGCTCCTCATTGGACCGCACAGCTGGCTGCCAGCAGCAGCCTTGGACTTTAGGCATACAACCCATGTGACTTAAATACGATCGCGCCATTATTATATTGGACGAAAGGCGATCGCCCGCCAGAAAACAAGGCATTTCAGCCCCTATAAATAGAAGGCTGCCTGCACTTGGAAATCTCTCGGCCATTCTCGCTATTTCACGCACAATACAGAAGCTCAACTCACAACTTGGCTTTCTCAACTCTTGGCAACAGCTATCTCTCGGTTCCTTCTTTTCTCTCAACATCTCCTACACGGAAGACGATCGGCAGAGAGCAAGAACACCAAGGCTTCGCTCAAGAGTTAGATAAATAAGATCTCTTACACTCATTGTATTTAGATTCTTACATTAATACTTGTATCCACGAATATTTGTATTAATAACATCTCGCGAGAGCATTCAAGCCCGGGCCTAACAAACCCGGTAAATCTTGTGTTATTCACTCCCCCACGGAAAGTGCTCCCGCAACCTTGTTTGTTGTTCGTCCATTCCAGCAGTATTTCATCTTCGGATAAATATTTCGGGCAACAACAATTGGCGCTAGAAGGAGGGGCCCTCTAACCCTCAATTTTATTCCTACCGTCTCGAAGAACACTCACTGTTCTCCGGGACATATACCTGAAGAAACACTCACTGTTCTTCAGAGAAAGCTTTCAGAATCATGTCTTCCACCTCCGCATCGAAGAAAGCCGCTGGCTAGCCCGCCAGACGCCTCGTTCCGTCTCAGTCCGAGCCACAGCTGATGGCGGAGGGTAGCCGCCGCGGTCCGAGACGCTCGATCCCGCCCCTGGGGGATGGCCCAAGTCTCTCGCTCGATCAGTTCCGAACCGCGAAACAGATCGAGGAGGCCATGGCCGTCCTACAGGAGCGACGGAGTGCTCTCGACGCGCCTCCCGCTATCACCCCCTCGGCCATCCATCGGAGGACCAAACGGAAGTTCAAGGCGTTGCTGACCGAGCGATCGCCAGGAGGCTCCCGTTCGCAGGGAGAGGCGCTTGCCAGCCGGGGCACCTCGGTTTTCGATCGCCTCGGCAGCGACCCATCTTGGCGACTGGGGCAGTCCGGCCCCAGCCACGAGATGACGGAGCTCAAGTCCGTCACCAGGAGCTCGGCCTATCCAACTCCCAAATGGCAGCCCAGCCGTCTGGCTCCCCCTCGCCAAATAGCCGAGGTCGGAAGCAGCGGAGTCAGGAGATCGGTACACGATCGCCTCGGCACCCGCTCCAAAAGCCGACCCACGCAACGCCAGCTCGACGACATGAAGGCGCTCATAGAATTCGGGGTAGGCGCCAAGAATAAGATTGTCGGGCCAAGCGAGCCGCTCGCGGTCCACATCGAGCTCGCCCCCGTGCAGCACAAGATCGCTCCTCCTCAAACATCTCTGTACGAGGAGAGATCAGACCCCAAAACACACCTGAGCAAGTTCAACATTTACATGACCGGGTGTGGGGCATCAGACGCGACCAGGTGCCGAATGTTCCCTCTGACGCTGGACGACCTTGCCCACAGGTGGTACACCTCATTGCTGCCTCGATCCATCGGCTCCTTTAACCAACTGGCGAATGACTTCACAACGTACTTCGCCACCAGAGTCGCTCGGCCAGAAGGTCCCCATCGCATGATGCGAATCAAACAAGGGGAAGAAGAGTCCGACTCGGACTACATCGACCGGGTAGACGAGATCATCCTCAACGGCGAGCCCATAAGCGATGAGATCGCCCTATACTCGGTCCTAGGAGGATTCCATGGTCTTTCGCCTATGTTCAGGCATCTTACGAAGGACCAACCCTCGAGCTACGCGATCTTCCGCGCTAAAGCCGCAGACTTTCTGGCCAAGCAAAGGTTTCTTCTTAGCCTATGAGCAGCGCGATCGGCGCCCGAACGACGATCTCCAGCCCGATCGCCGGTATCAACCTATGAATAACGCAATCGGAAGCCGAACGACGATCACCAGTCTTCCAGCCCGATCGTCATTATCAAGCAACATCACCAAAACCGGAGGACTCGTTCGCCATCGACAGTTCATCATCTAACATAATGGACTAAAGCACGAGATCGCCTCCACGGCACAGCGTACAGCCATGGTCCTGGTAGTCGATGGAACCGGCTGCTTCGGCCATGCAAGGTCCCTTTGGGCCAAGATCGCCCGCCCTTCGTTTAAATACGAGGCCGGCGTAGTCTGAGGGCCTTCCAAAACTAATCAGTGGACACGATCGCCCGCCCTCAAAGGTTCATCATCTAACATGGTGAACCCGGACAATGCGACGTGCCACTACCCCCGTCTCAACGTACACCGTCGAGGTTCGCCATCTTCGTGGTGGGCCGAGGTGGAAGCAGAGCCAACAAGCCTCGAAAGTGGAGTTGATTAATCCGACGACGCCCCGCGCAAGGACTCCTCTAGACCAAGACCGCACGCCCTTCGTTTAAGTACGAGGCGAGGCGCAGCCTAACAGAGGACCCTCACAATAAAATGAGTCATGAGACAGTCAATGTCATTCGCGCACAAGACACGGTCATGGAGTCGGTCCATCGAACTCCACGACTGTGCATGGTTCCTCGGCGACGAAACAATCAAGTTTCTACGAGGGATCGGCCAATGTTGTATTTTGCAGGGACAAGACCGAAAGATAGCTAGCCAATCGACCAGATCGCCAAAGTCCGAATCCAAAGTCAGCTCACCGGATCGCCCATCCTCATCCTACACGATCGCCAGCAAGAACCACCTCGCCCCATGCCTTCAACATCGAAGCAAGCTGGGGGGGCAATTGTTGTGTCGAGAATTATACTCTTCGACCGGCGATCGCCTCAGAGATCGGTAGAACCAAGCCATAGCCGAGCAGCCAAGGCAGAACTGCCGACCAGAGGCCAGGTGACCTAGCCATAGCCGAGCAGCCAAGGCAGAACTGCCGACCAGAGGCCAGGCGACCTAGCCATAGCCGAGCAGCCGAGATAGATCGGCCGACTGAAGGTCTTAGGACAAGTCCCGGTCACGAGCGATCGACATCTAAGACGATCGTCTCTCGGTACTTGACGATCGACTCCTGGTGGCCGACTAGCAGACGATCATCTCTCAGCGCTTGCTGATCAACCCTTGGTGACCGACCGATGCCGACCTATGGTGACCGACCAATGACGACCGCCTCATGCTGCTCGAAACCGATGATCGTCCAGTCGGCAATGGCCGAAGCTCAGGACAGAACCCACGTGCAGTGCCGAGACAAGATCTGCATTTCACGGATCATTGACCACAGCCTGTCAGCATCTTTCCACCAGCCGACAGGCCCGCCGAAAGGTGTCAGTAGGACCGCCCGTGGCAAGAATTCGGACGCGTCTTTGGATCCTCATTGGACCGCACAGTTGGCTGCCAGCAGCAGCCTTGGACTTTAGGCAGACAGCCCATGTGACTTAAAGACGATCGCCCCATTATTATATTGGACGAAAGGCGATCGCCCGCCAGGAAACAAGGCATCTCAGCCCCTATAAATAGAAGGCTGCCTGCACTTGGAAATCTCTCGGCCATTCTCGCTATTTCACGCACAATACAGAAGCTCAACTCACAACTTGGCTTTCTCAACTCTTGGCAACAGCTATCTCTCGGTTCCTTCTTCTCTCTCAACATCTCCTACACGGAATATGATCGGCAGAGAGCAAGAACACCAAGACTTCGCTCAAGAGTTAGATAAATAAGATCTTTTACACTCATTGTATCTAGATTCTTACATTAATACTTGTATCCACGAATATTTGTATTAATTGCATCTCGCAAGAGCATTCAAGCCCGGGCCTAACAAACCCGGCAAATCTTGTATTATTCACTCCCCCACGGAAAGTGCTCCTGCAACCTTGTTTGTTGTCCGTCCATTCCAGCAGTATTTCATCTTCGGATAAATATTTCGGGCAACAACAACAGGATTCCAACTATGATGTTCTCAATAATGATATCTTAAGCATAATCATCCCAACTTCTAAACATGATGTTTGGTCGAATAAATCATATATGGAACTTAATATCTTGATAGCATGATCATCATATCCTTAAGAACACGAATCTAAGGTTGGAGATAGCATTAACATACCTTAAGATGAAGAAAACACCGAGACAATAGGTAGAATCCAACTCCGGTTGCTTGTGTGCCAATCCAAGATGTTCTTCAACTTCAATGATCAAGTAATAGTGATATCCAATCTTTAATGATCAATTAAAGGTGTTCTAAAGGTGTATAAGGTGGCTGGGAACTCTCTGGGCACGAAGTATATTGAAGGCTAAGTGAAATAAACGAACTGAAATGAAATGGGGTGATGTCTTATTTATAATTTTCTGACCTTAACGTATGTTAGCCTTCATGCATAATGTACGTTAGTCGCTTAGCGTATGCTACCTAGTATACTTAGCGTACGCTATCGTCATCGATAGTTAACTGTTCTCATTCTGTACTCGATTACGTACGCTACACTATCAGGTTACATGCGTAAGTAACACCCATTAGCGTACGCTAGACACATTCCTTAGCGTACGTTAACAATCGTCGACTTCAAAAGTGTCCAGGTTCATCCACGGGAATCTTATCCGGACCCATATCCGGCTGGCGCATGTGCTAGCCGCCCATCTCAATTATTGACTGTTTAACATACGCTATGCTACATTCATAGCGTACGCTAACTCTGGTGGATAACGTACGTTAAGCTCCCTTCTTAGCGTATGTTATCACGTATTTGCATGAGAAAATTTACATGTTGCCATACTCATGTACAAGGATACAAATACTAGAAATATCATACTTCGATTATTGATATCACAATTCCGAATAATACAAGGTTCAATTACAGATGAAATACTCAATAATTAATCCGGATATTACACCTGCATCTCTGCTGCCTGAAAAAGGCAAAAACCAAGTGATAAAAGCACTCAGCCCAATGCGAGATCAGTCGAATCATGACTCCTCCGCTAGAGGCCAGCCAGAATGTTATACCAACCGCATGACTTGTAACACCGGCGTACACATCCACGGGAGATGCTCATTGTACATGTCTACAATCATTGGTGTACACTTCCACGTCCTCGCCGGCATCGGACGCTCATGCAATAACTGACTCACGCCACACAAGGATAATAACAACGCATATATATAGTCCTCGGGACCATATCAATCGCACACTCAAGTCCTCACGACTTGACGTCTCAAGTCACAACCAAGATTTACCCAGATTATCACGAAATCTAAGGTACAACACCAAAGGAAATAAAAGCACATCAAACAATCTCAAATCTCAAGATTCTCAAATACTATCATTCCAAGATATATCAACAACAATTGGTTCACAACCACAATGCATTATTATAGATTAAGTTCAACATTAATCCGAAAATCAAAGAAAGGAATACACAAATCATGGCTACATCTCAAGTGTACCCAAAATCGATATCCTCCAGATCATCGATCTCCTCCCAAAATCTGAGCTCGCTGCTCCTCCTCGATTGTCCTTACCTCTGGCTCCCGAAGCCCGATAGGACCCCTTGGATGAAGTACGGACTTGACTAACAAAATCTCTCGGCACCCGTGAGCTCCCTTGAGATCTACTGGCATTAGGAATCCTGCAGTATTTCTGGAGGTGTCCCTGCCTCTCACATGAACGACAAACAAAAGCTGGCACCGCATACCGAGTGCTAATGTGCCCTGCTGAATCACTGTTAAACCAAACAACAGTCGAACTCGTCGTCTGAGAAGAAGATGCTTTCCCAGCACGAAGGCGACTAGAAAACGACCTCTTGCATGTCGGAGCCCGATGTCCCTATGAACAAACTAGCATCTTAGTCCTCTCACCAGAAGATACTGAAGGGTTCTTCTGAGCAAGCTCCTTGATCAAAAGCTCTGCTCGAAGAGCCTTCTCAATGAATTCACCAAGTGAGTTACAATTATGATTGAACAACTGCATCCTCAACTGCAAGTTTAGCCTGTTGCTAAAATACTTGATCTTATACGCCTCAGTACGGATAATAGATGAAGCAAAATGAAGAAGTCCATGAAACTTCTCAGCAATGACAACAACACCCTCATCCTCGATGGATTGAGAGCTTGAACTCGTCCCAAACACAATCACGATCGGTGGGTTTCACAGAAAGCCACCAAGAATAAGCGCCCTTACTCAAGTAGTAAGCCTCTACTGCCACCTTACTCTCTTCCGGACATTGAACCATGTCGAAGAGTTTATCAAAATGTTCAAGCCAATGAACAATGTAAGCTGGTTCCGACGAACCCTCAAAAGTAGGCAGACTTTGTCGAGATATATCGTCAACAATCTGACTCACACCCCCAGCCTGCCCATGAAGCGGCACCTAGGATCCCTGCTGCGATGGACCACGAACCATCGAGGTCTACATGGCCTCCACTATCCGTGTCATCTGAGTCATATGGGCCATCATGCCCCTCATAATCAAGAAAGGATCGACGTGTCCACTCTCAGTCTGATCGACTTCTCGAGTATGACGTCCCGAAGGAGAATCGGTCACATAGGTGACACCACCAGTCGAACTCTGATCCATCGCGGCATTCGCATGCGCATAAACATGAGGTTCTGGGTTCTGGCCCGCTCTGTAGCCTTTACCTCCTTTGCTACGTCCTCGGATTCCTCTTTCCATGCCGAAAGAATAACGTTCGATCATGATCATAGCTCAAATACGCCTCAACGCCCAATCCAGAATGCTAAGTCAATAGACAAACACGAGTATACATACTCAACAGATAATCAATCATATCAATCGCGCTAATCATAGCCGATACAGAGCTCACACACTCCAAAACAAATAATCATGAATCAATCGCACCACAAATGTCACATACAGGTTTCAACAAAACATGTATAATCAATGACATAATGAATGTATGAACAAAAAAGAGAATAGAGTCCTTACATTTGTCATACGAAGCTTCGAGGTCTTGCGATACTAGTTCCCACTGACAACGACTCAATGAAAGAATGACTCATATAGTCATCCAACTATCACGACTCACAAAACCCGACTATCCAGGTTGTCATAACCTGACAGCCCCACTACTACCGTGTCGATAGAGCCACATAACACACATGTCAGTGTATCTCACAACCCATTTCTCTGATATCATCTTCTGTAACACTCCCAAAATCCCATTGGGTTATTACAGTATCGTGGACCCCACACGAGAAAATCCACCAGGAGAACACGACTAAAATACAAAAAAACTAAGCAACAAGGAAATCACAGTCCCTACTATGATATCCGACCCAATATTCCGATAATGAATTTAAATAACAATGATGGCCTAGATGGCCAAAATAAAAATACAACAACATCCACGAGCCTTGCTCGGACAACATAAAATAACAACAACTGACAAACTGGAGAACACTCCAAACTGACTGACCAACATGAACACCGAAACAACTCAGGACTAGTATCGCTCGAATGCCTCGTCGCCATCGTCATGCCCATGTGTCTTAAATCCCTCTTCGCAACACCAAAAACATGAAAACATGTTCCGCCCCCACGGCGTCAGTCATCCAGATAGTGAATATCAAATACACGTACAACATGATATGCATATAAAGGTAAAACAAACAGTACAATAATGATAATACGAATTGCTCACAAATAAGAATCGAGCATTCGTGAATCACTATGCCCACGGCATACGATCGATACCTGCTCAATATGTTAGAATACAAATGCCCAACGGCGAATCATCAATATAGAACACAACAATGAATTGCCCGAAGGTAACCAATCCAAAGCTGAAACAGATAACAAAATGATGCCCGAAGGCTCTAACTGAAATACCAATACATCGCACGCGGCCTGAAGGCCCTCAGCCTAAGTTGCAAATATCACAATGGCTGAAAGACACTCATCCAAAACTGTCAATCATCACAATGGCCTGAAAGCCACTCAACCGAAGCTGTCAATCAATAATGAGATGGCCGAATCCAAATAGCCTGAAGCTGTATCACATGAGGGGCCGAAGCTACACAGCCGAAACTATATCACAATACGGGGCCGAAGCCACACAGCCAAAGCTGTATCACAATGAGGGGCCAAATCCACACAGCTAAAGTTGTATCACAATGAGGGGACGAAGCCACACAGTCAAAGCTGTATCACAATGAGGTCATGCAATGACTGTGACCTGCTGAATTGCTGGTGCTTGGAAACCAACTGCGATAAGTTCAATCCCTAGACTTACCCATAATGAGATCACCTAGTGACCGTGACCTACTGAACTGTAGGTGTAGGGAAACCAACCGCGAAGGTTCAAGCCCCAAGCTTACCCATAATGAGATTATCAACATGACCGTGACGTACTGAATTGCAGGTGTTGGGAAACCAACCGCGAAGGTTCAAACCCCAAACTTACCCATCGATTCAAGCACTAGCCGAGACTAGCCTCTAAAACATAATTAATCACAAACGGCAACGATCACAAAATTACCGAATTCACAAGAATGATAGTATATGCTTCCTTGAGTCGGCCAACACGACAATAATAACTCATGGATGGGCACTGTCCCCGGCGGTCCCAATTCAAATACCTCGATTACCTTAGAACGGTCAATCAACAAGAATAATACCATGAATGGGAAACGTCCTCGACAGTTCCAATTCAATACCTCGATTGTCGTAGAACGACCAATCGATAACAACGACACAACGGATGGGAACTATCATCGACAGTCCAAATTCAATACCTCGATTATCTTAGAACGACTAATCGATAATAATGACACAACGAATGGGAACTATCCTCGACCGTCCCAATTCATACCTCGATTGTCTTAGAACGACCAATCGATAGCAATGACACAACGGATGCCTCAGTACCTTTAGTCAATTACCAACGACATAGATGATAATCGAATACGTCAATGCCTTCAATCGTCTAAGAAAACATCAATAGCAGAACACCGATATCCATAGCAATACTCATAACGATGTCTTAATCGAACATCAATATCAACAATAACAATCGATACATCGATACCACGAATCGGCTATAGACAACAATGATAACAACAAGAATCTTAATGCCTTAAACTAGCCATTGACGAACAACAATAATATTTGGCATAATTGCTGAAGAGTATTGTATCGAATAATTCCCTGATGTCAACAAATCATGAAGAGACTACGTCTCGAAATGATACAACACATTCATACACATACATGATAACATTAATCTCATTGACCAGTACAAGTATAAAACTTGCCCAAACCGAAGGCGATGAAATCCTCCCACGAAAAACGAACGGCGTCCTCTGACAATCACAAGCACTTGAACAACCTTGAATGAAATACAATTCATTCAATAACACAATATCAATAAAAATAACATAAAAGCTAACCTTGATTCAATCGTGAATCGATCAAACCACACAAGTGAACATCATCAACACTACCAACATGATGTCTACACAATAATCAACCACCAATTCATCATGAATTCGGATTAATCAACAAGATCAACTTAAACATTTCAAGATTATGATAATTATCTCATAACTCATCATAATCCTACACAAAAATGATCAAAATCTCCCAAGAACACAACCACATCGCTAATCATCTCAAAGCTATGTTAATCATCTAACAATTTTAACATAACCCGTCCTAGACATGATTATAACATCCAAGTATTCTTAAAACATCAAGAACACTCATCTCAAATTATAAACACCAAGTTCTTAACATGAGTTATAGAAACTCATCAAGAATCATGCTATCTTCCAACCATCCATCAATACAGGAAGTAATCATCAACAACATCATCATAATCTCGAGTTAAATACAAGATTAATCAACATACCTCTTGGAAATGAAGAACAACCTCAACCCTTCAATAATATACTCAATCTTCAAGATCCCAAGATCCAATCCAAGTTAGGAAGCTCCAAAGCAAGTTGGAAGGTGTTGGAATACACTAAGGAAAGTAGAGGGATGATTTCTAGGGAGAGAAATCGGAAATGGATCGTGAAGAAATAAAAGACGAAACATGTATTTATAATCTGAAAAGTTTATTATGGTCGCTATCCTCACAGATTAACGTACGTTATGCATATAATGTATGCTATCCTATTACGTAGCGTACGCTACGTCCTCCCAGATCTCACTGCCTCAAAACTCACCTGCATTACGTACGTTTCCAGAAAAAGGCATACGTAAGATCACTGGCATTACGTACGTTATAGCATAAGCATTACATATGTAATGCCCAATGACTTGGCTGTCTCGAAAGGCCAAATATCCGGATCATGCATGGCCCTACATGCCGAAAGTCGAGGTGCGATCTGACGTAACCAACATGGTCTAACGTACGTAACCCTCCATCTGTAGCGTACGTTAGCTACACATGTAGCATATGCTATGGCTAATATACTTAGCCAAAAACAAAACTCACCAAGCAACATCCAATCGGTAAAAATAATACCGGTGACAAGTATAAATATTTCGATTCCGAAATATCCCGATATAATTTACATTGTATCAGTCAAACACAATAGCACTTGTACAATTCCAAATGAATACGTACAATGCTACAGTAAAAACAAAAAAATACCCTCATATATTACATTATATAGGTTGTGAACTATTGTATTATTTTATAAGGCACCGATAATATGATCTTCTGTGTGACACCGGCACATCACATTTAGGGTTTAGGGTTTAGGGTTAGAGATTTTATTTTCATAACCATAACATCAATGAATATGCAAAAAATGTTATTAAATGTAATTAATATTCTCATAGGTAGTTACAGGGAAATAAGGTAATACAAGCATAAAGTATGCTTTGCAGTATACAACCCTAACAATCTCCCACCTATACTCAAAGCATGCTTGTAAGTATATTCCTCTATTACATAGTCTCTCATACCTCCGACTTATACTCAAAGCAATGCTTCCATACACCGTAATCCCATTCCTTCCACATGCCTTTCAAAAACTTTTGAGGGTAGGCCTTTCGTGAAAGGATCATCAAGATTATCTTCCGATGCAACCCTGGGTACAACACCTCCTTCCTTTACGAAGTGTCGTATGATGTGGTACTTGAAGTTGATATGTTTACTTACCTTGTGGGCTCGTGGTTCCCTCGAATTTCGACTGCACCGGTAATATCACAATAAAGTGTAATAGCCTTTGGCAAATTGGGAATCACATCTAAGTCCTGCAGGAAGTACTTGAGCCATACCACCTCTTTGGCTGCCTCAGAGGCTGCCACGTACTCGGCTTCCATGGTAGAGTCTGAGATGCATTTCTACTTTACACTACTCCAACAAATGGCTCCACCTCCCGGGCTAAACACATAACCTGAAGTAGACTTAGACTTTTCTTTGTCTGATGAAAAATCTGAGTCAGTATAACCCATTGTACACAGGTCTTCTGATTGATATACTAGCATATGTTGGGATTCGGTGCCTAAAACGAAGGCCCAGCGGAAGCGGTAAAACGAAAATTAATTCAATCTGAATCCCTACGAGGATCGATCGAGCTATATATATACGAATATCTAAACGAAATCACAAGAGATATTAGAAACTCACCCTTGTAGTCCGTTGATTAAATGGTTCCTTCTCTTGAGCTATTCCCCAAGCTTTAGTTGTTCTCCACGAATCCAATCCGCTCCAAGCTCTTGGATGATCCAGCGCCGAAAGACCGCGTATCTACTTGCCACGCGCCGGATAGATGAACGGAATGACGATCACCTTGCTATCCTCAAAGGATACGGCTAGAGCTAGGATGATGAAGCTTTTGATTATTACACTCTAAGTGTATAAAGCACACACTCTCAATGAATATATTGATTTTCTCCAAGAACAATCAAGAAGTGAAATGAGAAAGATGAAGACTATGAAAAGGAACTCTTTTCTCTCTCTCCTTTGCTAAACTCACGTATGGAATACCCTTGTGAGGAAGTGGTAGCAAGTCTTTATTATATTCTTCGAACATTATCTCCTCAAATCCCCTTTACCATAAAATAAGAGATATGATATCTCACAAGTCATAAGTCTTTCACCAACCAAATCAAGACTAAGACCAAGGTAAGGAATCAAGGTGGGGGCGGCCTCTAGAAGGAATCAGACGAGTTCGGTTCGTTTCGAACTCCCGTGAGTCCAAACAGATAAACTTCGATTCCGTTCCGATGTAGTTATATCATTTAATTAATCCAATTAATTAAACATATAAAATACAAAATAATATAATTAATTTCTCCAAGAAATAATTATATCTATGAATTAAATTTAATCACCTAGTAATTTATTTAATTCATTAGGCTGTAAATTAATTTATTCAATAAATCAATTTAAACATCCAATGTCCCAATTTTAAATATCCAATATCTAATATTCATAATGAGATAATAAGCTCGATTCATTCCGTCGTCAATCCTATTGCGCGACTCGGTAGGTCCGTCTCAGTCAGCAATGGGAGGAACTAAAGAGTGGTAGCACCACCTAGCGGCCGTGCTGCTTGTACCCAGCATTCGAGAATGAATGATTGGGATCATTCAAGAACCATTCATCGTGAATACCGATGGCGTATAAACCCTTCTTTCAAATGTCCTGATCAAGTTATAGGGTCACGGTCAGTCAAATCCTATCTGTACTTGACACTATGCATGCGTTAATGCAAATCGAGATCATTGAGCTCTCGTGTATCCAATACAACTAGCTCCAATGCTTTGGCCAAAGACTTATGATCTCATCTGCCAATAACCGCATAGGACATATAACCCGCTCACTAATGGGGGAAAGAATTCTATCTTGGTATTCAGTAGGACCTGCTACTTGCCCGTCAAGATGCACGTCGAGGTTAACCCCCACCTCCCGGTTTATAGGGTCGAACTACTCTAATGAAAATCTTGACGTCACAAGCACATCCCTACTAAATCCTCAAGTCGAAGGTCACAACCTTTAGATTCCGTCATTGACTGTCCCGGAGTGAAATCCATGCGACAAATCGAGGGTGAGTCGGTTCGAGTATACTAATCCAATTAGCATACCTATAACGTGTGCTCCCACTAACCATTAGCGTTCGACAGGCACTCTCCATGTCAAAGAACACATTATACAAGTCTTCACATAAACTTAACGCCCAGTCAAGTTTCATCGACTTGCGAACGATTAAGTATTTGAGCTATAAACCTTTCTAGTGCCGATCGCCTTATCCAATAAGGAGTGGAACGTTTTGCTCTCAAATACACGGACTAGTTTCTATAAGTATATTTACGAGTTAGGAATGCCATCAACTACCAGTAAATAAAGAAACTTCCATTGCCTTATATTAATGATTTACATAATTACAAGTACAATGCCCTTACTCAACATCCTCTGAGTGGCATTCGAGGGCATACTCCTAACAATCTCCCACTTTCACTCAATGCCACGCACTATGGTATCTAATACCCATGTTCTCCAGATGACTCTCCAAGCTAGTCTGAGAAAGTGGCTTGGTCAGTGGATCAGCGACGTTGTCGGCCGAGTCTACTGCTGCGGCCTGATGTATCCCTTGCGAACAAATTCTCTTACGAGATTATACTTCCTCTCAATATGCTTGAATCTTGTTATGAAACCTTGGCTCCTTGGCACATGTCTTTGGCTCCGTCGTTGTCGCGATGCAGTAGACAGGCGACTCGATTACATGGTATCACTTGAAGTTCTCCCAGAAACTTCTTAATCCAGAACCCTTCCTTGGAAGCCTCCGAGGCTACTTGATACTCAGCCTGACATGTGGAATCAGCAATCGCACTTTGCTTGGCGCTACGCCAAGATACTGCTCCTCCATCCTTTAGTTAATTCATATTAATGATTTGGTCTTGATTTGGGGATGAGATTAAGAAGAATAAAAGGAAGACTCATCTCACTCCTTGGAAAATAATTCCATATGTAAGGTTGAGAAGGAGAGAGAAAAAAAGAGTTTTCTTTATCTTCAAAGTGTTCTTCACCTTCATCATATTTTCTTTGAGAAATATTGTGAGGATTAATTGAGAGATAAAGATTATACACTTAGAGTGTTATAATCAAAGGCTTCATCATCCTGTCTCTAGCCGTATCCTTGGAGGATAGGAAGGTGATAGTCATCCCATTCGTTTCTCCGGCGCGTGGCAAGTAGAGGCGTTGTATTTCGATGTTGGATCATTCAAGTGCTTGGAGTATTTTGGATCGTAGGGATATACAACTAAAGCTTGGGGAATAGCTCAAGAGAAGGAATCCATTTAATCAACGGACTACAAGGGTGAGTTTCTTATATCTCTTGTTATTTCGTTTATATATTCGTATATACGTAGCTCGATCGATCCTCGTAGGGATTCGGATCGAATTAATTTTTGTTTTACCGCTTCTCCTGAGCCTTCGATTAAGGCACTGAATCCCAACAGATGATGTACTGTTCATGTTGACTGAGTATATTTCTTCTCTCGGATATTTGGTATATGCTCGAAGAAATATATTTGCTATTGAAAGCTTGATTGACTGAATAATCTCTTCAGAGTTTCTGCGATTATGAATGAGAGTCAATAGTTCTTCATTTTTCAGTCAAGTTCTGAGTGTCTCGGAATGTCCTCTTGCATGGCCTATTTATAACTTTGGAATAGATCCGTTATAAATATGTCCGTTGGCTAGTTGTTAAGCAAAGATCCACTCTGATTGGTTGATTGATTTTCAAGATGCTAGATCCGGATTTTGCTCCTTGTCTGGAGATCCTTTTCGGTTGGTATTTAAATACTTTATCCGATTAGTATTTAAATACTTCTTTCAAACGACGTTCTGACTTTAGTGAATAAGGTAGATTCCTTCACAACGGTCTTCAGTCCTGTTGGATAAGTGTTTATTTCCTAACACTTTCAGCCTGTATGCTGTATCCAGCATAATACGATCTTATTGCTGTAGCTGTAGACTTCAACGCTGTAGGCTATCTCCCATGCTGTATGGAAGGCACTGTATGGAGATTCCAGACAGTTTCCATACTTGGCGGTATTTCGAATCCTTTCTTGAGACAACTTGTTGTATGATGGCTAGACTTGTTGTATGATGGCTATACAAAATATTGTGTTATGTTGGCAAGTATCAGAACAAGGTATATGATTGTTTATCCCAACATATCCGTTGATTCTTTGAATACCCAGATATAAACAACGTGATTAAACATGTTAATCTATTGATTCACGCATGAATACTAGAATAACAATAATTAAAACACGATAAAGGGGTTAAAACCAAATATTTTTAATTCATCAAACAACTGCCTAAGAACGATTACAAAGCTCCTATTTATAATAGATAACTAGGGATTTAGGTGTATAAACTCTAAAAGCCCGACCCACTAACAATTAATAAAACTTAAATAAAGTCCTATAATTATAAAATAGAAATAACAATAAATAATTAAATACAATATTTATCTCCATTATTCTCTCTCTCTTCGAAAATATTCGTCCTCGAATCTGCATGAATCTTTATCTCCAGTAGTATGATAGAGACGATTAAGCGTTCATCTCCCACGAAAGCAAAATTACTTGACGTCTCACATAACTTTACTTCAAAAATATCTGCAGTTTGTACTTGGCCCAAAGTCTTGAGACGATAAGTAAATGGAGGTTTCAAATAAGTATCAAAATAACTATCATTAGCAATGAAAAAATGATAGTTACTACGTTGTATCGTGCTCCCGCTACATCAGTTGGTAATAAAAGGCATACGATTTCGTGGAGTTATCAATGTTTCCTCTGGTCTCAATTGGAAGTCGCAATCGATGGGATTTTCGACAGCTACCGCCAGCGAGACGAACTCACACCGCCGGTGACCTTGCCGCCACCATCTCTTGGTTTGGCCGCCCTTATTGCCGCTGCAACAGAGATGCCGCCTCCATATCCAGTTCATGCCACCACGACCTCATACCAACAATACCGAATGCGCACCACCCATCGCTGCCAAATGACAGCACCTATTTCTCAACAGAACCCTGCCGCCACGATGCCCACAGTCGCCACCGCCACAACACCGAGCACAAGGTCTGCCACCAGATGCAACACCACTGCAGACCGATGGTTTATCCAACCACCATCGCTGGATTCCTCGTTCGTTGACTCCACACGCAGTGCCTCCGTCATTTCTTGCTTTCCCCCCGGCTCTTCAGACCACCATTCAACGGCGTATTCTCTGCAAAGACACGCCCCTGCGCTGAAAGTGCCGATGTCGGTGATTCATACCGTAAGTTCTCAACACAAGACATTTCAATTGCATGAAATTTTGGGCTTACTGAGACTGGTGGCCCTAACTTATTTAAATGCAGAATTTTTTTTTGAAGGGCCAGATACCATTGATGGCAAATTTGGGCTTTCAAATAATTCTAGCATGCATGGACCTGATGGAGCTGAGTTCAAGCTTTAAGTATTTAAATGAATATAGTAAGTTGATTATCAGTTTTGATAGTGAAGCAAATTATGTCCAAGATATGCCAACTGGTAACTATGAGCAAATTGGGACTTCGGATTTTCTAGGAATGTTTCCTTTGATGGATCTTTTATTTTGAAGCACAAAGAGCAATTTGGGCTGATTAATACTATTGGAAAGATTGGGCTTAGTAACTATCATTTTTTCATTGATAATAATAGTTATTTTGATACTTCTTTGAAACCTCCCTTTACTTATCGTCTCAAGACTTTGGGCCAAGTACGAACTCAAGATATTTTTAAAGTAAAGTTACGTGAGACGTCAAGTAATTTTGCTTTCCTGGGAAATGAACGCGTAATCGTCTCTATCATATTACTGGAGATGAAGATTCTTGCAGATTCGAGGACGAATCTTTTCGAAGAGGGATAGAATGATGGAGATAAATATTGTATTTAATTATTTATTATTATATCTATTTTATAATTATAGGACTTTATTTAAGTTTTATTAATTGTTAGTCGATCGAGCTTTTAGGGTTTTGTACGCCTAAAACCCTAATTATCTATTATAAATAGGAGTTTTTGTAATTGTTCTTAGGCAGTTGTTTGATGAATTAAAAATATTTGGTTTTATCCATTATATCGTGTTTTCATTGTTGTTATTCTAGTATCCATGCATGAACCAATAGATTAACATGTTTAATCACGTTGCGTATATCCGGGTATTCTAAGAATCAACGAACACTACATTTATATCGTGCTCCCGCTGCATCACAACCATACCATAGTGAAAGTTTTTCGGACTAAGATCCACCCCTGATTTTTACTGATTTGGATTTTCCACATAAAGTTCTTGTGTCCTTTTTATTTTATTATCCTACTTTTAAATCTAGATGGTGGAAAAATATTTATTTTAATTCTGTTGTGCGAATGTCGTCCATTTTAACACTATTTTTCTGAATAGGTGTAATTTCTCCCAATATTTTTAGAGAGAAAATACCAGATAAGATCAATGAGTTCGATATGTTGGAGTACGCAAATAATAGAAGAGGTCAGGATTGTGGAATGAAGCAATAGACAGGATCATACAGATAAGAGATAGATACATAAGAGGGAGTTTAAAGTCGGCTAATTTTGTGTTATACTGGTCATTGGAGCTGGCCAATGAGTCTGTTCAAGTTCGGGCTCGGCTGGGGCTCAACACGTCTGTAGTCTAATTGTTGTCTGACTCAGCTTGTGTCTGGACTCTATATGATGGTAGGTGAGACAATCCTGTTTAAAAGTTAGTGAGTTCTCGAATTGTTTCGCTCTGACTCGTCCATCCGATTTGCCTCGACTTATAAATTGAGTCGAGTCGGCTTGTCAATTCAAGTATGCTTGACTTGCTGAGTCGTGATCAGCTAGGTTGGACAAGTAAACTGATTCTTTCATTTTACTGATATCTCCCCTTGTATAATAATTGTGAAACCTAATGATAATTAGGTTTCATATAACACCAATTAAATATTGTGTTTAGGTAATTAACATATATACAACATTGAATAATTAACTCATTTAGGTTTATGTAAAGAAATTGTAATACCTAGTTATAGCACAAAAGATGGATAATTTATGATGGATACTAAAATATTAATTTAATTAATTCGAAAGTCAATTTCACCAATATCTAAACTAAATATTCAGTGTAGGATATTTTGTAACTCGATAGTCCAATATCACGTTTTTACCATTTCATATAGAACGAATTTATTGCAAAATTTCTAGAATAAACGTTAGTTTGTAATATATGATGAACTAGTTTGGATGACTTGTCAAATTTTTCAATACAATATATTGTTTATCTAGGAAAAATTAATATTCAAGCTTTTAATTAAATTCAAAGACGAAAATTACAGTATTTAATGAGAAACTAGTCATATGAACTATTAAGAAAAAATACTATTAATAGTACATATTATTTACAACATATCTATTGTTTCATATTATAATATTTTAAAATGTGTATTCCCCATAAATTTGTATGTTTATTTTTTACTATTCTCACTATAGTTAGATATTAAATATTTTTGACGAAGCTGTAAATAATTTGATAAGAAGATAAACAATGAATAGAACAAATGTATTGATATCACTTATAATATAAAATCAAACCAAACCAAACATACCAAGTATATCCCGCTCAGAGTAGGGTCTGGGGAGGGTAAAATATACGCAGACCATGCTCCTACTTATTACGGTAGGGAGGCTGTTTCCGTGAAGACTCCCAGCTTAGTGCACAGCAAAATATTGTGTGAAAAATACAAAGGGCAGCATATGATTCGAAAAAGCTCAATACCATACGTGAGCCCATAGCTTAATTCACATGGGACTTACCTAAGAGGAATTTAGCTACTTCACTCCCGAAGAACGCTGCTCAAACAGAAGAGAGGTTGACTCCGCGCATAGCTCCCTGTCAAACATACACCACACGCACGTAAAAATGCAAAGCTCTAGGTCAAAGCTAACCAAGACAACCCAACTCTGAGGCTCTCAACTACAGCACCACTCCCAACTAAAGAATCCACAACTCTGATCTGGCGCCTCCAAGCGCACCTATCAACTGTCATGGCCTCGGAAAGGTTTAAGACCTTCAAATCTAATCTCAGCTGCTCCTCTCACGTCCTCCTCGGTCTTCCTCTCCTCCTCTCCCCGACAACCAATAAAATCTCGACCCTCCTCACCGGAGCAGATGCCTGCCTCCTGCGGATGTGGCCAAACCATCTCAATCTCCGTTCCCTAACTTTCGCTGAAATGGGCGCCACTTCTAGCGCGTTCCTGAAGACCCCGTTCGAGATTCTATCTAACATTGTGCGACCACACGACCATCGTAACATTCTCATTTCAGCCGCTTCCAACTTGCTCTCAAGCGAGTTCTTCATCGCCCAACATTCGGAGCCATACAACATTGCAGGTCGGATTGCCGCTCTATAGAATTTGCCCTTCAAAGACAGGAACTACAGCCTTGTAGTTCCGACTTCCCCCAGACAAAGCCACACCTCAATAGGGATCTGATCTGGGCCTAAAACCTTAGCTCTACCCATTTTCATTAGGGCACCCTTTACTTCCTCCTTGCTGATGCTCTCACAGGAACTAAACGAATGGGCAGAAAATAGACTAGCTCCTTGCACCACCGAGTCATTACCCCTAGCCTCATTGAAAAGTTCAAAAATACATATTCCACCTCTCCTTAATAGCCACATCGTTCACTAACACCTGGCCCAAATCATCCTTAATAAACTTAACGGGACCCAGGTCGCGCCGCCCTCTTTCCCTAGCTTTCGCTAGTTTAAAAATCGCATTCGCTCCTTCTTTAGTGTCTAGGCGCTTGTACATATCCTCGTAAGCCTCCCCTTTAGCTTTAGCCGCTGCCTTTTTAGCCTCTCTTTTCGCCACCTTGTACGCTACAATCTTCAATATTCTCTCCTCCCCAGCACTAACCGACAAAAGCTCCTTAAATAGCGCTTGTTTAGCTTTAACCTTCTTTTGGACCTCCTCATTCCACCACCATGCCTCCCTAGGTCCACTAGACCTGCCTGAAGAATCCCCCACTACCTTCTCGCCCACCCTCCTAATAGCTTTGGCCATGCTGGTCCACATAACGTTAGCATCGCCCCCTTGCAAAAAACCTCCTTCGCGGTTCAGAGACTCCTTGAAAACTACCGCCTTGTCACCCTTCAGATCCTTCCAGAGAATCCTAGGTCTAGCTACTCTAGCCCTGCTAACAACACGACCTCCCATGGATAAATCCATAGCCAGCAGTCGGTGTTGAGAAGCACAGTCCTCGCTCCGGAACACCTTGCAGTCCACGCACGCCCTAGCGTCACGACTGCACAAAAGAAGGTAGTCAATTTTGTTGGGTACGGGGTCGGATATTTGCGCCGTTTGCGGAAGCGTAAATATAAGTGCGGAAAATAAAGGACACGAGGATTTATAGATGTTCGGCTATAAACGAGCCTACGTCCTCTCTTTAACTTTTTCAATAGGTTAAAGATAGCAACCTCTACGCCTCTCTTCTATCGGTCGAGGTATAACCGTTTACAATCACGTCTTCTATTGGTCCGTGATAAACCACTCGCACTTGTCTTTGTGTCGGTCCAAGTTAAACCGTTTTCCTTTTCGTAGGACAAGGAATCAACCTCTCTAGCTTTCTATGGGTACTAGATAAACCTCACTTAGATAGCGATTGCGATTCTAATAATGCCGGATCCTTGATCCTAATAACACCGAGTCCAATCGTATCTTTTCTTTTACCACTCGTGTATGTTTTCGTGAACTCTCACTCAAACACTCACAATTAAGCTCAATATCAACAACAAGAATGTGTGTAATAATATCACAAGAATAGATTATTTGCTCAAGGTTGTTGTACTCAAACAATACCATAGGGATGGTATTTATAGGCTCCATCATCAAACTAGCCGTTAGCTGCCAGACTGCTCATTACGTACGTTATATGCTCTCCATTACGTACGTAAGCCTCATTACGTACGTTAACCATGGTGGTTACGTGCGTTAGCATCTTCACAAATCGATCCGGGGAGTTTCGTCATTTTGGGTTACGTACGCTAGCATAGACTTCGTTACGTACGTTAACATTACATCACTAATGATGTCATATATCCGTTGCATGCTTTTCTGACTTTGACTCCTCCAACGTTCACTTGTTTGAACTGAGTTACGTACGTTATCTCTCATCCATTACGTACGTTAAGCTGCTTACATTACGTACGTTAATGATCACTTATTACGTACGTTAGCTTTGTGTTTTCGACTTTTTGCGCCCGTTTTCCTTCGATGCTTGCTTCGTCTCTTCGTTGTTTTGTTTTGCTTATCAACATTAATCATCAAAACACTTTTAATTTATGTATGGAACTAAATGTTCCAACAATTTCCCCCTTTTTGATGATTACAAAACAACACTTCGTCAATGGGATTTTTCTGCAAAAAAATATAAATATATGTATATGTGTACAAACCAAGGTTTTCGACTTTGTCCGTTTCGTTAGTTTCTTCTCCCATTTCTTTTTTTCGACTTCTTCTTTCTCCTTCTTTCCTTTTCTTTTTCTTTTCGACTTTTCAAATTTTCATCATCTTTTCGACGTCTCCTCATTTTTCTTTTTCTGTCATTTTTTTTTTCGACTTCTCCTCTTCATTTTTCAATTCCTTCGTTTCTCCCCCTTTCAGGGTAAATCCCATTTTCCTCCTTTCTCTCCCCCTTTTTGTTTTCATCAAAAAGTGGATAAAATATCAATTGAAAATAATATAAAATATGCATGATACAATTTATGAATAATTACATAAAAGGTAAAAACTCCCCCTGAGAATAATATCTCCCTTAAAAAAAATACTCCCCCTGAGTAAAATACAAAAATCAATTTTTGGGGATCCAACCTATAGTTGGTTTTTGTTTAGAAACGTAGACGATATTTGAGACGATTGTTCCTTTAGGAACCCAAATTTTCTTAATTTTTATCGTCCGTCTCGGGCTTTTGCAACTTGAGATATGATGCCCGATTTTTAAACACTTTTCGCAATGGGGTATCTTGAAATTAACGGATTCATTTTTCGAGCGTGGTTTGAATCCTAACCCCTCTTTATTTAAAGTATATTTTTGAATACCAAGCATTTGTTCAAATTTCTCGTTTCCGCACGAGAATTTCTTTGTTAAAGATTTAAGCTCGGTTTGAATTTTAGCGAGATCATTCTTCAAAATATTTTCATTTTCAATACACTTTGAATGATCGATTTCAACAAATTTTCCCTTTTCGATAATTTTGGAATTTTCAATTTCCAAAGATTTAATTTTAGACTTAAGGGATTTTATTTCGGATAAAGCGTTTTGAAAATCCGTATGCAATAATTCAAATGCATCAAAAAGTTCATCACGGGAGGATGTACTTACTTGGCTTTCGACGTCGCTGTCGTTGAATGAACTCCGGGCCATGAGAGCGAGATTATTTTGATTGATGAATTCATCATCTTCGTCTTCATCGCTCCAAGTAGCCACGAGGACCTCCTTCTTGGGTTTGGCACGGCAATGCTTAGCGAAGTGGCCGGGTTTTCCACATATTCGACAAGAGTTGTCGAATTTCTTTGTTTCGCTCGAGATATCCTTCTTCCTTCGGTTTAATAATATTTGGAATTTATTAATATTTTTGGCATAATATGCCGCTTCTTCGTCGCTTTCCTCCACCGGGATTTCTTCTTTCTTCCTCGATATCTTAGCCTTCATGGCTAACGATCGTTCCTTCGGCTTCGGCTTGACACTTCGTGATTTTAATACAATCTCATAATTGATTAGTGAACCAACAAGGGCACTAAAATCGAGCGTGTTGAGATCTTTAGATTCCATAATTGCGGTCACGGTGCCGTCCCATTCGCTAGGTAGTGATCGTAAAATTTTCTTAATTTTTTCACTACTTGATAATGGTTTTCCGAATGAAGCAAGTCCATTGGTGATGACCGAAAATCGGTCGAGCATATTGGTGATGGACTCGTCACCCTTCATCATGAATAACTCGTAGTCATGGAGAAGCATATTGATCTTTGTCTCCTTGACTTGAGTCGTCCCTTCGTGTATAATTTCTAGAATTTTCCATATTTCTTTCGCACTTTCACACGACGAGATTCGATTGACCTCTTCGGGATTTAAGGCACAAAATAAAAGTTGGGTGGCCTTACAATTTAGATGGTCATTTTTCCAATCGGCATCGTCGTATTCTTCAAAAGATTTGAGCGTACCGTCGGATTTGATAGGAACTTTCGGGCCGAGACAAATAATCTTCCAAATCTCTATATCGTAGGCACGAATAATGATTGACATCTTTTTCTTCCATGTCAAGTAGTTTGAGCCATCAAAAAATGGTGGTCGGTTGAGAGCAAGGCCTTTGACAGGAGCAAATTGAAATGCCATTGGATCGTCTCCTTGGATGTTAAGCCGCGTATTGGAGTACCGCTCTGATACCAATTGTTGGGTACGGGGTTGGATATTTGCGCCGTTTGCGGAAGCGTAAATATAAGTGCGGAAAATAAAGGACACGAGGATTTATAGAGGTTCGGCTATAAACGAGCCTACGTCCTCTCTTTATCTTTTTCAATAAGTTAAAGATAGCAACCTCTACGCCTCTCTTCTATCGGTCGAGGTATAACCGTTTACAATCACGTCTTCTATTGGTCCGTGATAAACCACTCGCACTTGTCTTTGTGTCGGTCCAAGTTAAACCGTTTTCCTTTTCGTAGGACAAGGGATCAACCTCTATAGCTTTCTATGGGTACTAGATAAACCTCACTTAGATAGCGATTGCGATTCTAATAATGCCGGATCCTTGATTCTAATAACACCGAGTCCAATCGTATCTTTTCTTTTACCACTCGTGTATGTTTTCGTGAACTCTCACTCAAACACTCACAATTAAGCTCAATATCAACAACAAGAATGTGTGTAATAATATCACAAGAATAGATTATTTGCTCAAGGTTGTTGTACTCAAACAATACCATAGGGATGGTATTTATAGGCTCCATCATCAAACTAGCCGTTAGCTTCCAGACTGCTCATTACGTACGTTATATGCTCTCCATTACGTACGTAAGCCTCATTACGTACGTTAACCATGGCTGGTTACGTACGTTAGCATCTTCACAAATCAGTCCAGGGAGTTTCGTCATTTTGGGTTACGTACGCTAGCATAGACTTCGTTACGTACGTTAACATTACATCACTAATGATGTCATATATCCGTTGCATGCTTTTCTGACTTTGACTCCTCCAACGTTCACTTGTTTGAACTGAGTTACGTACGTTATCTCTCATCCATTACGTACGTTAAGCTGCTTACATTACGTACGTTAATGATCACTTATTACGTACGTTAGCTTTGTGTTTTTCCAGCTTTTTGCACTTCGTTTTCCTTCGATGCTTGCTTCGTCTCTTCGTTGTTTTGTTTTGCTTATCAACATTAATCATCAAAACACTTTTAATTTATGTATGGAACTAAATGTTCCAACAAATTTGCGTGTTGTGTCCCCCACTACTGAAGGTGATGAGGTGCTCAGCTCTCTTATGAAAAACAGAGTTAGCAATTACCAACTCATGCGCAGTGGCAAACTCCAACAGTGCGGAACCTCCTGCATTCCTAACTCCGAAACCAAAACCCCCATGCGCACTATGGTAACCATCCACCCCCTCACCAATGTGCCCATTGAAATCGCCCCCCAAAACAATAAATTAATCGTCCAGAATACACCCGACCAACTCATCTAAACAGACCCAAAAAGCTTCCTTAACAAGCTCACCCAAACCAACATGAGGGGCATACGCACAATCCACGTTAACCACCTTCTCCCTAACCAGCACTCTAACGGACATAATCCTATCATTACACCTCTTCACTTCCACGACGTTGTCCTTAAGCTCCTTAGACAAAAGAATACCCACACCATTACTCGAGTTAGCAAGGCCTGAATACCACAATTTATAACCGTTCGCCTCCCTGGACTGCGCCCCCTTCCATCTAGTCTCCTGAATACAAGCCACATCAACCCTTATCTTACCCAAAACATCCACAAGCTCCAAAAGCTTACCCGTCAAGGTACCCAAATTCCAACTACCAACCCACAAACAGCGCGACATCGACCAACACAAAACACAAACGCACTACGAAAAATAAAATGTGGTAGTGAAGCCCAAAATGAAAATATGATGAGCATGAGAAATACAATTTAAAACCAAGCACACTGCATACAAATCACATTAAGTAGTAGATATATGGCTGACGAAAATTAAATTTAACAGAAAAGTACAATGATACCAGACTTCGACATGCCTTGGAAACGAGGGAGGAGAGGCCGCGGGAGCTGGAAACCGAACGACTCCTGAACAACACCCTGTAAAAAAAAATAGAAACGGCCACAACATGGGAAGAATCTGGCGGAACCTGGTGTAATACCCGTACTTTTTGTAAATCTTCTACTCTTGTGCTTTGTAATTTTTACACTCGTATTAATCTTAGAACTCTTGTCAATTGGATTTACCCCCTTTTCTTGTTCGGATCGTCGCTGTTTTCGGATCCTTGGTGCGATTATACTACCTTCGTGTAAAGGGTAGCGCACGCTACGCACACCATGTAGCGCACGCTAATTTAGTGAGGGTAGCGCACACTATCCGTTATAATTAGCGCACGCTACTAATGTATTGGAGGCAGACAGTCCAGTAGCTACTGGACGGAAAAAGGGAATTCCTAGCGTACGCTAGGTGTGACTGGTAGCGTACACTAGATTTTAGTGGTAGCACACGCTACGTTACTAGAGTAACGTGCGCTAAAGAGAGCAGAGCTGGGGACAGTAGGTTCTGGACTGGGCACTGACTACCAGGTAGCGCACGCTATTAGAAAGAATTAGCGCACGCTATTTGAAGTCTCTAGCGCACGCTATTAGCAGGTGTTAGCGTACGCTAAAGGTGGCGAGAAATCTTGGGTGCTGGTGAGTCCGATAGCGCGCGCTATTTTTCATGACTAGCGCACGTTAGTTCCTATTTAGTATAAATAGGACACTTTCGTTCCCAAATCGTCATTTCTTTCTTCCTTCACCTCCTTGGACGATCTCGGGCGATTCCGGGTGATTTTTGAGGAGTTCTTCGAGCTGAGATTATCTAGCAACATCTTTGAGTTACTAGTTCGGATTTATCAACGTTTAATCCTCTCCACCGCTCCAAATCAAGGTAAACTTCTCACAACCCTAGATTTTCGGGATTTGGGAATTTTCCATCCTATCTCTTCGATCCATCTTGTTGTTATGTTAGAGTATATCGATTACGAGTTATCTACCTTGGATACATCTTTTCCTATGGATTTATTGGTATATTTCCGGGATCTTGAGTATTTGGGATATTTGACTTGCGATTCACTATCTAAGAGAATTATTCCCGGAACACATGTATCGGGGTAGTAAATTCGAGTGATTCCAACTTATTTTCATACCGATATGGTTTTGATAATTGAATTACGAACTTGTCTAGGTTCGGAGTTGTCGAATCCTTCAATCTTGGTACCTTGTCGTTCGTACGCTTTTCTCTCGATTCTAGGCAAGTGATTCTTGTGAAAGTTATGTTCTTAAATGCGAAAAGTAATGCATGTGATTGTGAGAGTTGCTTTCGTTCACTCCGAGAGGACCCGACGGGGTCAAGGAGGGTTCCGCTTATGTCGGTTCCGTGAACATTTGGGTTAGCCACTCCGAGATGATCCGATGGGGTCGAGGCGGGATTCGCGCATTGTCGAGTCCACGGTTAATCAAGAGATATCATCATTTCTAAATATGTTTGGATAATTGTATTTTCCGGAAAATAATTATCATGGCTTTGAATTGGTGCATATGCTTTTATTTATAAGACTTGACATTTCACTTGTAATACTTGCCCTAACCCCTTTCGTTTGGGGAAAATTACTTTTGTGTTTTTCAGGTCCTAAGGAGCGAGCACCGGGACGATACGATGAGGATGGCGAGGCGTGATACTGTGGCTAGTTGTGTTCCATTTTGTTTGGTCGTTGTTCTCTTCAGTCCATTTTATCCTTGTAATAATAAATGGTACTCGAGTACTTTAGGAAAGTCCTTTTCCATTGTCGTACAACTCCTTGTATTTCTTTATGGTATTGTTTGTCCGTGGTTGAACTTCCTTGTTCGTATCGAATATATTGATTCCCAAGTAGATTTTGTCAAATTTGGTACGTTGTGAGTAAGATAAGCCTAGTGGGTCCCAGGTCGG
Organism: Orobanche coerulescens; assembly: GCA_033398695.1. Taxonomy (NCBI): domain Eukaryota; kingdom Viridiplantae; phylum Streptophyta; class Magnoliopsida; order Lamiales; family Orobanchaceae; genus Orobanche; species Orobanche coerulescens. The sequence goes on along the minus strand of CM065811.1, from coordinate 87,082,886 downwards.
GATTCACGGCGCTGTGATATTCTCCGAATATCTCGGGGGTGTTACAGAATTTGGTATCAGAGCTTAGGTTTGTGGATACCTAGGCTGTCGGATTGCTGGGTCTAAATGTATTATTCCGAGAACACAGTATCATCGCGCTGCCGTCATCTCGTACGACCGGTACTCGTAAGTTCCCTATCTTATTTACCCTCTTTATTCACTCATTATCATTCGATTATGGGACACGAGAAGTCCATATTCTAGATGGGATTGCTTCGAGCTATGCTTATGATTTTACTTCCATTTTTCTTTAGAATGTCAACTGGTAGAGGACGTGGACGCGGCCGTGGTCGTGGCCGAGGGCGTGGCGCAGTCGGTGGAGCGGCCATGTCCCTCAGCTCGGTAGGAGGCTCAGCTACGCCTAGCTTGTCGGACTCTATTCAACCTAGCACCGGTAGTCATCAGGAGTCGTCATCCAGTCTGGGAACTTCTACAGGGAGCCAACCGGATGTGGGTGTTGCCACCATACTGCAGCAAGTGGCGAACCAAATGGCTCTTTTAACCCAGGCGGTACAACTTAACCAACCACCTCCTGTTACCGACACTGGGGCTGAGAATTGGTACAAGATGTTATTCGTATGCGCCCTCCCCAATTTATTGGTGCAAATGATCCGATCGGCTGGGAAGATTGGATTAATGAGACGAATAAAGTTTTCATGGCCGTGAATTGTCCAGAGGCACGTAGGGTGCCCGTTGCCCAGTACTTTCTATCGAGGGATGCGGCTAGTTGGTGGCAAGCTGTTGCACCTCAGGATCATGTGGTTTCATGGGATGAGTTTAAGGAATTGATGGAGGCCGAGTTACGCCGTGGCACATTCGGGAGGCCGGGATTTGAGCCTTTCTGAAGCTAAACCCGGGATGTCCACTGTATCTCGAGTGATCATTGAATACAACCGTCAACTCAACCATGTGAAAAATCAAGTGAAGGAAGAGAGAGATAGAATCCGTCACTTTGACATGCGAATGAAGCCAAGAGTTCGGCACTATATGTCGGGCTTCGCTTGTACCACATTGAAGGAGTATCAAGATAGGGCATTAGCCTATGATATGTCCTTCACTACTACCGAAACGACAAGTGAGAGTAAGTAGCAGAAGACCACTGGAAAGTTTTCTAGTGGTAGAGGTGGCAACCAGCGGGGATCGCAGTCGGCAAGCTATACAACCAAAGGGTCTTCCCATGCATCGGGAGGTAAACGGAATTTCAGAGCTGGTGCTAGTGTGTCCAACCGGGTTGTGACATGTTTTAATTGTGGCCAATAGGGCCATCTTAATCGTGATTGTGGTCTACCCCCATTGAAGTGTTTTAATTGCGGCCAGGAAGGCCATAGAGCCATGTACTGTACGGAAGAAGAAAATCTACTTGGAACTCAGGCATCAGCCCCTACGCCTGTAGAACCGAGTGTTAATCAGAAGTCATCTACGGGTCAGCCATCCCAGAGTTACGGTCGAGGCAGAGGCCGTGGTCAGTCTGTTAGAGGGGGAGCCCCCAGTGCTGGTTCGGTGCAACCTCGTGTCTATGAGATGAGGAGAGCTGAAGATCCAGAGGCTACCGTGGCGACAGGTATCATTTCTATTTTGTCTCATCCAGTTAGAGTGCTTTTTGATTCCGGTGCTTCTCATTCGTTCATCTCTTTGGATTGTGTGCGTCGATTGAATATTGAGGGCTTGTCTCCTTGTGAGTCCTTTCTGGTTAAGTTGCCCAGTGGTGATAGAATCGTGGGGGACAAGGAAGTTAGAGATTGTCCGGTGTTAATCGCTGAGAGAGTGTGGTTTTCGAATTTGATAGTCGTAGACATTGTTGATGAAGATCTAATCCTCGGTGACGATTGGCTCGATAGACACGGTGCGGTAATGAATTATCGCATGAAGATCATATCAATGTTAGCCAAAGACGGTACCGAACATCATTTTGCAGGGTACAAGAGAGGGTATCAGAAATTTTTGATTAGTGCCTTGAAGGTGACAAAACTTATTAGAAAGGGTTGTGTTGGGTATTGGTGTTATGCCATGAAAGTCGAAGATGGTAAAGTTGAACTTCCCTCGATTCCTGTTGTAAGTGATTTTCCGGATGTTTTCCCAGACGAATTACCGGGACTACCACCGAGACGGGAAGTTGAATTTACAATTGATTTGGAGTCGGGAGCAACCCCGATTTCTAAGGCACCGTATCGTATGGCACCTTCAGAAATGCAAGAGTTGAAGAAACAACTGGGAGAATTGTTGGATAAAGGGTATATTAGACCCAGTGCCTCGCCATGCACCGGTCTTGTTCGTAAGGAAGAAAGATGGTTCACTACGTTTGTATATTGATTATCGGGAATTGAACAAAGTGACCATTAAGAATAAATACCCTTTGCCGCGTATCGATGATTTGTTTGATCAATTGCAGGGAGCCGCGGTGTTCTCGAAAATTGATTTGAGGTCCGGTTACTATCAACTTCACATTAAGGAATCTGACGTTCCTAAGACCGCTTTCCATACGAGGTATGGGCACTATGAGTTTGTGGTTATGCCTTTTGGGTTAACTAACTCACCGGCGATATTTTATGCAATTGATGAATAAAATATTTATTGAGCATCTTGATAATTGTGTAGTCATTTTTATCGACGATATTCTGGTCTACTCTCGTGATGAAGAGGAACACGCTCAGCATTTACGATTGGTGTTGGAGATTTTGAGGACTCAGCACCTCTATGCAAAGTTTTCTAAGTGTGAATTCTGGCTGAAGGAAGTCATGTTTCTCGGACATGTGATTTCAGCGGAAGGGGTTCGGGTAGATCCCCAGAAAATTGAGGCAGTGTTAGATTGGGCTCCGCCTAAGAACGTGAAGGAAGTTCGTAGCTTTTTGGGTCTGGCTGGATACTACCGGAGGTTCGTCGAGGGGTTCTCCAAACTTGCTCGACCACTTACTCAATTACTCCAGAAGTCCGAAAGGTTCGAATGGAATGAAGAGAGACAATGGAGTTTCGAAGAGCTGAAAAGGCGTCTGACTACCGCGCCGGTTTTAGCCCCGCCTCAGGGAATCGGTGGGTATTCGGTTTATTGTGACGCATCAGTACAAGGACTTGGGTGCGTACTCTTACAGCATGATAAAACTATCGCCTATGCTTCACGACAACTTAAACCGTATGAGCTAAATTATCCTACCCATGATTTGGAGTTAGCTGCTGTAGTGTTTGCATTGAAAATCTAGCGTCACTATTTGTAAGGTTCTTCATGTCGAATTTATACCGACCACAAGAGCCTAAAGTATATTTTTAGCCAGAAAGAGCTGAATATGAGACAACGACGTTGGTTAGAGCTGATAAAGGATTATGATCTGGAAATCGTTTACCATCCAGGAAAGGCTAACGTTGTAGCTGATCCGTTGAGTCGGAAGTCGATATCTCTTCAGATGCTTGAGGTCCTTATGCCTCAAGTTAAGATCAGACGGGAATTAATTGAGCAGGGAGTCGAAGTATGGATCCAACGGGTTCAGGGTCAGATGTGTACTCTTGAGACTATTCCGTCCTTGATCGACGACGTCGGGGAAAAACAGGAGAATGACCCAATGCTTGTCCAACTGAAGGCGGACGTGGAAAAAGGGAAAGCCCCTGGTTTTATGATCCACGGGGATGGCATTTTGAAATTTCAAGGTAGGCTTTGTGTTCCGAATGACTCGGAGCTGAGACAGAGAATACTCTGAGAAGCCCACGCTACACCTTACTCATTCCATCCTGGGATGAGTAAGATGTACAAGGATTTTAAAAGGAGTTTTTGGTGGAATAATATGAAGAGAGATGTCACCGAGTTTGTGTCAAGGTGTTTGACATGTCAACAAGTCAAAATTGAGCATCAACGGCCGGCCGGGCTGTTGAAACCTCTCCCTATTCCTGAATGGAAATGGGAGGATATTACCATGGATTTCATCACCGGGATGCCGAGGACTAAGACAGGGATGAATATGATTTGGGTTGTTGTTGACCGATTGACTAAGTCGGAACATTTTCTTGGCATTAAGGACACGTGGGGACCGGAGCGATTGTCCCGAATTTTTATATCGGATATCGTGAGATTACACGGTATGCCAAAGTCTATTGTTTCTGATCGTGATGGTCGTTTCGTGTCGCATTTTTGGAAGGCGGACCATCAAGCCTTGGGCACCAAGTTGAGGTTGTGTACTTCTTTCCACCCACGATCGGGTCGGCGAGCGGACGATCCGGACATTGGAAGATATCTTTGGCGTGTGCCACTGGTAGTACCGATTGGGAAATACACCTACCTTTGATCGAGTTCACTTACAATAATAGGCGCACGCATCGATCAAGATGGCACCTTTTGAGGCATTGTATGGTAGGCGGTGTAGATCTCCACTTTGTTGGGATGAAGCTTCAGATTTAGTCGGGACGGAACCCGATATGTTGATGGAAACCAAAGAGAAGATTTCCATCATCCAAGACCGATTGTTAACCGCTCAGAGTCGACAAAAATTCTACGCGGACAATCGTCGTCGGCCCTTGGACTTTGACGTGGGAGATCATGTCCTACTCAAAGTATCACCAATTAGAGGAGTCTTCAGGTTCGGGAAAAGGGGCAAACTTAGTCCGAGATATATTGGACCATTTGAGATTCTCGACAGAGTTGGGGAACTGGCCTATCGGTTAGCTTTACCTCCAGCCCTTAGCCATGTTCACAGTGAGTTCCATGTTTCCCAACTGAGGAGGTATGTCCCTGACCCGAGTCATATCATTGATAACGGGGACATCGAGATCGCAGAGGATGTCACATTTGAAGAGAAACCCGTGAAAGTACTAGAGCATCGAGTGAAACAACTCCGGCACAAAACCATACCATTGGTTAAAGTTCAGTGGTCACGACACGGAGTTGAAGAAGTGACGTGGGAAACCGAAGAGAGCATGCGCACTAGATACCCAGAGTTATTCATTTCTTAAGTTTCGCGATGAAACTTCATTTTAGAGGGGGAGGATGTAATACCCGTACTTTTTGTAAATCTTCTACTCTTGTGCTTTGTAATTTTTACACTCGTGTAAGTGTTTAGTAAGCTTATATTAATCTTGGAACTCTTGTCAATTGGATTTACCCCCTTTTCTTGTTCGGATCGTCGCTGTTTTCGGATCCTTGATGCGATTATACTACCTTCGTGTAAAGGGTAGCGCACGCTACGCACACCTTGTAGCGCACGCTAATTTAGTGAGGGTAGCGCACGCTATCCGTTATAATTAGCGCACGCTACTAATGTATTGGAGGCAGACAGTCCAGTAGCTACCGGGTGAAAAATTCTAGCATACGCTAGGTGTGACTGGTAGCGTACGCTAGATTTTAGTGGTAGCGCACGCTACGTTACTAGAGTAACGTGCGCTAAAGAGAGCAGAGCTGGGGACAGTAGGTTCTGGACTGGGCACTTACTACCAGGTAGCGCACGCTATTAGAAAGAATTAGCGCACTCTATTTGAAGTCTCTAGCGCACGCTATTAGCAGGTGTTAGCGTACGCTAACGAAGCTGGCAGAGGCTACTGGACTGCCTGGTGAGTCCGATAGCGCACGCTATTTTTCATGACTAGCGCACGCTAGTTCCAATTTAGTATAAATAGGACACTTCCGTTCCCAAATCGTCAATTCTTCCTTCCTTCACCTCCTTGGACGATCTCGGGCGATTCCGGGCGATTTGTGAGGAGTTATTCGAGCTGAAATTATCTAGCAACATCTTTGAGTTACTAGTTCGGATTTATCAACGTTTAATCCTCTTCACCGCTCCAAATCAAGGTAAACTTTACCCTAGATTTTTGGGATTTGGGAATTTTCCATCCTATCTCTTCGATCCAGCTTGTTGTTATGTTAGAGTATATCGATTACGAGTTATCTACCTTGGATACATGTTTTCCTACGGATTTATTGGTATATTTCCGGGTTCTTGAGTATTTGGGATATTTGACTTGCGATTCACTATCTAAGAGAATTATTCCCGGAACACATGTATCGGGATAGTAAATTCGAGTGATTCAAACTTATTTTCATACCGATAGGGTTTTGATAATTGAATTACGAACTTGTCTAGTTTCGGAGTTGTCGAATCCTTCAATCTTGGTACCTTGTCGTTCGTACCTTTTTCTCTCGATTCCAGGCAAGTGATTCTTGTGAAAGTTATGTTCTTAAATGTGAAAAGTAATGCATGTGATTGTGAGAGTTGCTTTCGTTCACTCCGAGAGGACCCGACGGGGTCAAGGAGGGTTCCGCTTATGTCGGTTCCGTGAACATTTGGGTTATCCACTCCGAGATGATCCGACGGGGTCGAGGAGGGATTCGCGCATTGTCGAGTCCACGGTTAATCAAGAGATATCATCATTTCTAAATATGTTTGGATAATTGTATTTTCCGGAAAATCATTATCATGGCTTTGAATTGGTGCATATGCTTTTATGTATAATACTTGACATTTCACTTGTAATACTTGCCCTAACCCCTTTCATTTGGGGAAAATTACTTTTGTGTTTTTCAGGTCCTAAGGATCCATACGAGCGAGCACCGGGACGATACGATGAGGATGGCGAGGCGTGATACTGTGGCTAGTTGTGTTCCATTTTGTTTGGTCGTTGTTCTCTCTAGTCCATTTTATCCTTGTAATAATAAATGGTACTCGAGTACTTTAGGAAAGTCCTTTTCCATTGTCGTACAACTCCTTGTATTTCTTTATGGTATTGTTTGTCCGTGGTTGAACTTCATTGTTCGTATCGAATTTATTGATTCCCAAGTGTATTTTGTCAAATTTGGTACGTTGTGAGTAAGATAAGCCTAGTGGGTCCCAGGTCGGGATTCACGGCGCTGTGATATTCTCCGAATATCTCGGGGGTGTTACACTTGGGAGCAGCCCGGGAAGATTTCGGGCAGCTAGAAAAACCGGCTGGGAAACCTGCAAAACAGACAGCTAAAATCCAATACTACTGTTAGATTGACGGGGAGGGATGAATGTAGCGGTGTAATGATATTCTTCCGGCGATACGCCGGCCAGAGATGTCCAATAGCCCGGAGCGGCGCAAAGCGCAAGTTAAGCCAAAGCTCTAAGGTTAGTTAAGCCAAAGCTCCTACTTATTGTTTTTCTTTTCCTCTTCTCACCCTCCGCGAGCGACGCCGAGTGAGGAATTAATGGGGAGACGACCTGCAAATACTATGAGAGAGAGAGAAGAGTGGAATCTATATAGAGAGTGTAAACAATAAAGCAACTAATTGCAGCTAAAAGAAATCCAGTTCAGACTGGGAACCAGAAACCAGCAGCAAGAGGGACCAAAACTCAACAAAAAGCAATAGCAATAGGAACTAAAACTCAACAGCAACCAAAACAGCCGGAACCAGGACACACCCAGTTCAGACCGGAAAAACGAGAAACAAATTGCAGCTAAAAGAAATCACAAATCGCGAAACCAGACCAGAAACTCACTTATAATATATGTGCTGTTGGGAATAGTGCCCTAGGACATTCGATGTGCCTAGATTTGTAATTGTCACATTTAAATAAAGTTATTTGATATCATTTATTTCTCGTTGATTATTATAATGTGTGCATGTTTTAATATTATAATAATTGAATAATAGTTATTCACGAATAATAAGATTATTCAAATGTCCCTGGTAAAATCGCGTTGAGTAGAGACTCAAGTGATTAATATACTAGTATAAGTTTGATTGATAATCATCGGATGATTATGCGTATGGTACGGATCAATCTTATGGGTATTGGTTGGAGAACTAATACTGGACCGACCCGCATTGAGATCACTGCATGGAAATGTCATAAGTGAATCTCAATACAGTATGTCAATAAATCCTTGAACCTGAGATTATCATAGAGTCCAACATGATAACTGCTATGCCTTGACGTAATCAAACGTCATCTGAAACATGGTGATCATAAAGGTTAGCGATCGGGATTAGTGGGAGTCATGTAGAGGGCAATGAATAATCAAGATGGGGATTTGTCCCTCTCTTAAGTGAGAGAGATATCTGCTGGGCCCCTCGATAAGTAGGACTGAAGGAAATGCATGGCCATGCTCAAATGAAGAGTCATTTGATTCAATCAGTCTACTTAAGATCGAAAGCATTTGAACATAAATAAGTATGACAGACTCCATGACTTAGTTCAAATATGATATCGCGTGACAAAGGGATTTGACACGTTAAAAGGTTTAATGGACTATTAACTTATATTATTTGGGTAATCATAATGTCTTGCTAGAGGCCGCTTATGATTTATTATTTAATAAGGTATTAAATAATTGCCAACATAATATAAGCCTTTTGGGTCGCACATACGACAATTATAGACAAGTAGGAATAAATATCAACTGGGAATAATAAATATAATATTGGATATTATATTTATAAGGAGATTAAATAATAAGTAATATATATAATATTGGATATTATATATATTGTATTATTTAATAAGTTGAGGGCAACTAAGCAAATACTAGATTATTGAATCTAGGGTTTACTTAGTATAAATATAAGGTCTTGGACAAGGAGTTGTAACCGAGAAAATAAGACCTAAAATCGGCCCTTCAAGAAGAAGAAAAATCGGCCATCTACATTATATCTTTGTAGGAGAACGGAGTCGGTCGTTCCTCTTCCCTTAGTTGATCTTGATCAATAGTACAATCCTTCTAGTAAGGAATTTGTGTTGTACTATTTATCAATATTATTAAATGAGATCTAGCAATCAGGCTTGTGGAATTGTTCGTGTGTGGATCACCAGAAGAGGAAGGAGATATTCATCTGCTTCTAGTCCGGATCTAGAATTGTTCAATCGGATTAAGGTAATTCGATTAACTCTTTAATTAAACAATTAAATTACTGCATGAGATCCTAAATTGGGTTTTCACTTTTATTGTTCATTGCGTTTTTACTCCGATTATTTTGTATTCGATACATAGAAAACCCAACAGTGGTATCGGAGCCAACTTGCATGTAATTTAATTGTTTGTGTAGAACATATTTATGTGTAAATTATGTTCCTGATTATGTTTATAAAATATAGATTTTATAAAATAATTTTTCTGGTTTAATTTGATTAAATCGGATCGTCAAAAATATATTTTCGGATTTTTGATTTGCTCCAGAATTGCAGAACAGATCTGTTCAGACAGGTCGGTCAGTCGGTCGGGTCGGGCTGGACCGCTGGCTAATTTTATTAGCAAAAATGTTTTTGCAATTGAAGGGTTTTGAACCCTGGTTATGAGCACCTTTCCGCCTACTTACCATGTGCGCCGCGAGTTTGTTTTGGAAATAATACGGAAGGTTTTATTAAAGGCAAATAAATCTGTTTTAAATATTGCAAAAATACTTCGCAAAAGCGGGATTCGATCCGCGCCATTTGGCTATCCTTGACACCACTTTCCATCTCACTGATCTTGTTTTGGTAACTTTTCGTAGTTCCTTTTATAAGTCCTTTTGTTATAAAAGTAAATTTGGAAATAATAGTTGCAAAATGTTGCAACCGCAAGCGGAGTTTCGAACCCGGGCAAACCCGTGCCAGATCTCGGCGGACCATCTCGGCGAGTCCAGTTTGATCATGTGATGACTCAAATTTTAATTATTGTCGATTGTCGATAAATTGATTATTTAGTATATTACATGCTTTATTAATTATTTGATAATTATTTATGGTATGTGTGTGGTGTATGGCATGACCATAAATTGACCAATGTGATTGGATAATTTAATTTCTTATGGGTTGGTTTTTACGGCTGCGTGTCGCTTAATTATAATTGGTTTTACGGCTGCAGTCGTCTATTTAAATTGTTTATTATTTTACGGCCTGCGTGTCGTTTGTACTTCTTGTAATTTAATTTATTAGTGTAGTATTAAATTTCATTAATGTAATGAAGACAAGAAGGACGAGATAGATGGACTCGAGGAGCAAATTGATCGCGTATGACGTTCCAAGGAGTTGGAAGATCAATGAAGACCATATTTAACCCTTTAGATGACCTTTGTGATTTTCATGTTGGCTCATGAAAATCACGTTAGGATTATGGTCATGCTATACACGGTCCTATGCTTTATTGTCATGTGATGCGATGTATGTTTAAATTTATGCATGTATGTGATGCTATGTATGTTTAGATGTATGTTAGCAAACATAGACATTAACATAGGATAAAAATCCCTCGTTAAAATTTTAATGCCGTTCATTTGAAAAACACCTATCAAGACTTCGATCATCATGAGTGGGTCATGCCAAAGCTGGGCACTCGGATTATCTTAGTAAAGTAGGATAGGTAATGGTGATACCTATACGTTTAATGAATTTGGAAATCAAAATAGTTTTGAACCTTAAGGCATAAGATGGGATTATAACATGCTTGGGCATACGATGCCAAATCTCATGACATAATCTAAGAGTTACATATGATGTAATCGATAAAGAGTTATCCACCTAAAGTAGTTCAATTCTAGGCGTCATGCCAAAGCTGAGTTTAGGATTGTGCGAAATGGGATCTTAGCCCACTAAAATTACAAATGTTGTAAATTGAGGGTACTTTGTTTTAGTGGGAGTATTTTTAGAAATAAAATAATGTGACTAAATATTTTGCATATTGAATTTTGTAGAATGGCATCAAACAACACATCCACCATTTCATCGCGATCCGTCCTTGAGAAGGACAAGTCAAAGAAAATGGCAAGAACTATCTGGATTGGATCCTGAGCCTGAGAATAGTTTTCAAGCAAGAAAGAAAAGTATGTTCTTGAGGAAGAAATTCCCGATGAGCCGGTGACAATGCAAATAAAGCAACAAAAGACAAATGGAAGAAACATTGTGATGATTCCATTGATGTCGGTTGTCTTATGTTGGCCACCATTTGTCCGTAACTTGGAAGAATCTGGAGGAAATGGAAGCTTATGAGCTAAATGCTCACCTCAAGGAAACTTTCTCGAAGCATGCTAGGCAAGAGAGGTATGAGACCTTTCAAGCCTTGTATGCTTGCAAGATGGTTGAGGGGACATCTGTCGCTCACGTGCTCAAGATGAAAGGATATATTGATCATCTTGAAAGGCTTGGTTTTCCACTTTCTAAGGAGCACTCCACGGATCTGATCCAAAACTCATTGCCCGACAGTTGCTCTCAGATCATAATGAACTATAATATGAAAGAGAGGGAGAAGTCCATTCTTTGAGTGCATGGGATGCTTAAAAGCAGTGAGCGAATATTAAGAAGAAACCAAACCATGTGTTGATGGTCGTGAAAGGGAAATCCTTTAAGAACAAAGGCAAGGGCAAGGGTAAGGCAAAAGTTGCCAAATCTAAAGACCCTACTAGGCCGGGTTTCAAGGCTAAAGCTCCCAAAGATGGAAATTGCCATCATTGCAATAAACCAGGACATTGGAAAAGAAATTGCAAGATTTACTTGGAAGAGCTAAAACGTACCAAGGGCAGTGAGACTGCCACAGGTATATTTGTTATAGAAGTTAACTTATCTACCTCTAACTCCTGGGTATTAGATACTGGATGTGGATCTCACATTTGTACAAATGTGCAGGGGTTGAAGCGATGAATCGAAGAAAGGGAAGTAGATCTAAGAGTCGGCAATGGAGCAAGAGTTGCCGCACTAGCCGTAGGAACTTATGATCTAGTTTTGCCCAATGGGCTTTTGTTAGTTTTGAACAATTGCTATTATGTTCTGCTATGAATAGGAATATTATTTCGCTTCTACATTAGATTGTGAAGGTTACGCTTTTCTTATTAAGAATAAGATCATTCGTATTTTCTTTGATGACTTGCTTTATGGTAGTGCGCAAAGTTATATACTTGCCTTTACAATATTGATCTAGATGAGTCCGACACTTTGGAAGTCTATAACATTGCATCCAAGAAACCTAAGCTCAATGATTCTAATCCGACTTACTTATGGCATTGTCGACTTGGTCACATAAACGAACGCATTTCTAAACTCCATAATGATGGACTTTTAGACTCTTTTGACTATGAATCATATGGGACATGCGAATCTTGTTTATTGGGCAAGATGACGAAGAATCCTTTCACCGGTCATGGAGAAAGGGCTAGTGATCTATTAGGCCTAATACATGCGATGTGTGCGGACCTCTTAGCACTCATGCCGAGGCGGATACCAATACTTCATTACATTCACCGATGATTTTAGCCGATATGGATATGTTTATCTTATGAAGTATAAACATGAATCTTTTGAAATGTTCAAAATATTCGAATGAAGTCTGAGAATCAACTTGGCAAGACAATTAAAGCCCTTCGATCGGATCGAGGTGGGGAATACTTGAGCCAAGAATTCGATGATCATCTTAGGAGTTGTGGAATTGTTTCGCAACTTACTCCTCCGGCACACCTCGGATAACGGGTGTCCGAGAGGAGGAATCGAACTTTATTAGATATGGTTCGATCCATGATGAGTCGAACAGAGCTTCCATTATCATTTTGGGGCCACGCCTTAGAAACAGCAAAGATTCACCCTTAACCGTGTTCCATCTAAAGCGATTGAAAAGACACCATTTGAGAAATGGACTGGTAAAAGACCAAACTTGTCTTTTCTAAAGATCTGGGGTTGCGAAGCGTTCGTAAGGCGCCAAGTGTTTGACAAACGCGGCCAGATCTGAAAGATGTTTATTTGTGGGATATCCTAAGGAAACTAAAGGATATTACTTTTACAAGCCCGCAGAGAACAAAGTGTTTGTTGCTCGAAATGCCGTATTCTTAGAAAGGGAATTTATTTCCAAAGAGAGACAGTGGGAGAAGAGTAATTCTCGAGGAAAATCGAGAACCACAAGAAGACATCGCTTCACCGATGGAAACCGAACAAGCTCAACAAACGGTTGAAGAGCCCATTCAAAGTACACAAGTCCCACGCAGATCGATAGGATGCGACATGAACTGAGAGATATGGTTATCTCGTAACGGAGGATGATGATGCATCGCTCATAGATGATGAGCCTAGTACCTATCTGAAGTTGCTTCGTGACCCAGTCAGGAATGGCTAGAAGCCATGAAGTCGAGATGCAATCCATGTATGACAATCAAGTTTGGAACTTGATAGATCCACTGAGGGTGTTAAAACCATTGGGTGCAAATGGGTCTATAAAAGAAGAAAGACATGGATGATAATGCAAGCCTATAAAGCTAGACTAGTGGCAAAAGGTTATAAGCAGATTCATGGTGTTGACTATGATGAGACCTTTTCGCCAAGTAGTCATGCTTAAATCAATTAGAATTTTATTTGCCATTGCCGCATACTATGATTATGAAATATGGCAAATGGATGTCAAAACAGCATTCCTTAATGGAAACTTACTCGAGGATGTGTATATGACACAACCTCAAGGTTTTGTTCATCCGTAAAATTCTAAAAAGGTTTGCAAGCTTCAAAGATCCATTTATGGGTTGAAGCAGGCTTCTCGGAGCTGGAATCTTCGTTTTGATGAAATCACAAAGAGTTTGGGTTCATTCAAAATGAAGATGAACCTTGTGTGTACAAGAAGGTTAGTGGGAGAATAGTTGTTTTCTTAGTCTTATATGTAGATGACATATTACTCATTGGAAATGACATTCCCACCTTGCAGACAGTCAAGACTTGGTTGGGAAGTTGTTTCTCAATGAAAGACTTAGGAGAAGCCGCTTATATTCTTGGGATAAAGATCTATAGAGATAGATCAAAGAGATTGATTGGTCCGAGTCAAAGTACATACATTAATAAAATATTGAAGAGGTTGATATGCAAGACTCCAAGAGAGGACTCTTGCCAATGTCACATGGCATTCATCGAGTGAGACTCGAGTCCTAACACTCCTGATGAGCGAGCACGAATGATCAATATACCATACGCATCGGCTATTGGATCGATCATGTATGCCATGATTTGTACTCGACCGGATGTATCGTTTGCTCTTAGTATGACAAGTCGATACCAATCGAATCCAGTGAAAGTCATCGACCAGTGAAAACCATCCTAAAGTACTTGAGAAGAACCAAGGATGATTTCCTAGTTTATGGAGGGTGGGAAACGAGCTGTTTGTAAGAGGTTACGCCGATGCAAGTTTCAAACCGACAGAGACGATTTCAAATCGCAAAGCTGGTTATGTGTTTGTATTGAATGGAGTCTTTGTGAGTTGGAAGAGTTCCAAGCAAAGCACGGTTCTTGATCTATTCTGAAGTGAGTGCACAGCGGCATCGGATGCGGCTAAGGAAGCCGTATGGATCAAGAAGTTCGTTCTGAACTAGGAGTGGTGCCAACCATCCAGGTCCCATAAGCCTTTATTGTGACAATAATGGTGCTATTGCACAAGCTAAAGAGCCTAGGTCCCATCATAATTCCAAACATATACTCGGAAAATATCACCTAGTCGGAGAGATCGTGGGACGAGGAGATATTACAATATGCAAAGTAGCAACGGAAGAGAATGTTGCAGATCCACTTACCAAGCCTCTCTCACAAGGAAAGCATGTTGAGCATGCTAGAGCGATAGGACTAAAGGTCATGAATGAATGGTCCTAGTGCAAGTGGGAGATTGTTGGGAATAGTGCCCTAGGACATTCGATGTGCCTAGATTTGTAATTGTCACATTTAAATAAAGTTATTTGATATCATTTATTTCGTTGATTATTATAATGTGTGCATGTTTTAATATTATAATAATTGAATAATAGTTATTCACGAATAATAAGATTATTCAAATGTCCCCGTAAAATCGCGTTGAGTAGAGACTCAAGTGATTAATATACTAGTATAAGTTTGATTGATAATCATCGGATGATTATGCGTATGATGGTACGGATCAATCTTATGGGTATTGGTTGGAGAACTAATCTTGGACCGACCCGCATTGAGATCACCGCATGTAAATGTCATAAGTGAATCTCAATACGGTATGTCAATAAATCCTTGAACTGAGATTATCATAGAGTCAACATGATAATCGCTATGCCTTGACGTAATCCAACGTCATCGAAACATGGTGATCATAAAGGTTAGCGATCGGGATTAGTGGGAGTCATGTAGAGGGCAATGAATAATCAAGATGGGGATTTGTCCCTCTCTTAAGTGAGAGAGATATCTGCTGGGCCTCGATAAGTAGGATCAAGGAAATGCATGGCCATGCTCAAATGAAGAGTCATTTGATTGATCGATCTACTTAAGATCGAGAAAGCATTTGAACATAAATAAGTATGACAGACTCCATGACTTAGTTCAAATATGATATCGCGTGACAAAGGGATTTGACACGTTAAAAGGTTTAATGGACTATTAACTTATATTATTTGGGTAATCATAATGTCTTGCTAGAGGCGCTTATGATTTATTATTTAATAAGGTATTAAATAATTGCCAACATAATATAAGCCTTTTGGGTCGCACATACGACAATTATAGACAAGTAGGAATAAATATCAATCGGGAATAATAAATATAATATTGGATATTATATTTATAAGGAGATTAAATAATAAAGTAATATATATAATATTGGATATTATATATATTGTATTATTTAATAAGTTGAGGGCAACTAAGCAAATACTAGATTATTGAATCTAGGGTTTACTTAGTATAAATATAAGGTCTTGGACAAGGAGTTGTAACTTAAAATAAGACCTAAAATCGGCCCTTCAAGAAGAAGAAAAATCGGCCATCTACATTATCTTGTAGGAGAACGAAGTCGGTCGTTCCTCTTCCTTAGTTGATCTTGATCAATAGTACAATCCTTCTAGTAAGGAATTTGTGTTGTACTATTTATCAATATTATTAAATGAGATCTAGCAATCCGGCTTGTGGAATTGTTCGTGTGTGGATCACCAGAAGAGGAAGGAGATATTCATCTGCTTCTAGTCCGGATCTAGAATTGTTCAATCGGATTAAGGTAATTCGATTAACTCTTTAATTAAACAATTAAATTACTGCATGAGATCCTAAATTGGGTTTTCACTTTTATTGTTCCGCTGCGTTTTTACTCCGATTATTTTGTATTCGATACATAGAAAACCCAACATGTGCCTTTATGTAGACTTTACAATGAGCCTCTTCCCATACATAGGATTCCTTACAAGGAAAGGAATAAGGGGAATCTTACTATCTCTAGAAGCTTATAGAATCCCTATTATCTAGTGTGATACTGCTGGTTATTACAGTATATTTTGATGTATTTATCGTGAACTTCGATCTGTAACTTGAGATTTGATTACAATATATTATGCTATTTGGGTCGTATTATTATACATACCGCGATTATTAAATTGATTTTGTTTTCTGTATGTTAATGTGCTATAAAAATGATTCTTTTTTTAATGTATCGACGTGATTAAAATGTCGAATAATATTCTTTGAATTTGTCTGGGTAATTTCCGTGCGAATATGGGTGTGGCCAACATGATGCTCCCCAAGAAATTATCAAGGCAGTATTTCGATGTGTAATGAATCATGATTAACAAAGTAAATTTGACTAAGTCATGATCTAAGCCTTAAGACCGCTATGTTATGCATGTAGCATACACTACATTGTTTACGTTATGAACGCTACAAGTCTGGCTTGCGTATGTTATGGGAAATCAAACGGAAACAATCAGGACAAGATACATGGGGGCCGGTGATCGGCGCCCATGCATAAAGCAAGCCAAAGCCTCTAACATACATGACTGTAACATGATTATTTACACTGTGGTTGAGAGGTTTAGTACGTAGTGTTCATGTTACGCACGCTAAGAAACTTCATCTCCGGGCAGTAACCTCAGTAAAGTCGTTGCGTACGCTACCTCAAGGTGTTAATGTATGTTCGGTATCTTACGTCCGCTAGAAAGAGCTATTAGCATATTTTAGTAATAAGGTAGCCTATAAGAACAAGCCTCCCCTCTTCAATTCTAACGAATTATTTTTGCCTTCTCCTCTCCAAATTCGCCCTCCCACCAGTTGTAAGTGATTATATGCCTATTATAGCTTGTGTATTGTTGTGGTGTTAGATTGCTCAAGCTTATTTCTCGGAGGTTTCTAGCCAGTTCTTCGCCGTTCTTCCTTGTTCTTCATCATTTGAGGTAAGTTTGACTATCCTTCGATTCTCCTATAGTTTTTGTTGAGGGCAGATGTTTATATCGAAGCCTTAGAAGAGCTGGGATTGTAGTATCCAGGTGTATTTTTTTTGTGCTATTATACTATACATATTTGTATGTTTCAGAACTATTCATGGCTATTGTATAGTTTAATGTTGTTCGTACTCGTACTTGTTTTTTGGAGTAGAGCAATTGGAGTTTTGTAGAAAACCCTAGAACTCGGTTGAACCACCGTAGCATTCTTTCTCTGAATTGACTTTTTGTATCCCGACATCTCGCATAACTTCGCTATGTTGAGCGGAGAGAATATTTGATACGTGGATAGGAAAAATTAAATTAAAATAAAGTCAAGATAACATAAAATTGTCAGTTGACCAAAAGTGAAGATATTTTTCATAATTTCCCCCTTTTTATAATAAGAAATATCAACAGTTGGTTTGTGAATTATGGTCACAAAATATCTCTCCAATAAGAACAGAATACGCGTGATGCAAATACAATTATCATGATGAAAATTTAAGAACTACCTGAGAACGACACATTACACTTACATGAATTTCAGGGGCAAAAAAATTCAAATGACGCATCACCCGAGCAAGTAGTATTCAGCAATTTTCTTTTATATTTAAGTAGAATATTATTATAATATATTTCATTATTAAGTAAATATGTGTTCTCTCCATCCACAAACTACTTCTTTTGCCTTTTTGGTCACTTCACAAAAAACTTATCCCTTTCAATTCTTAGTAAGTATACTCCACACATTTTAATCACACAATACATTCAACTAATTTCTAAAACACGTGCTGAAAGTAAAGGAGCAACTACTTGGTGGACGATAGGAACAATATTAATAAATATATAAAAAGTATATAAATACATATAGTATATATGTCAAATAAATATAGTATATTTAATAAAATATAAAAACTTGGTATGACATGGTGGGATGGGTACCCACCGGAAAAAATGACATTCTGATCTCAAATCTGCCCTGCCCCGCAATGGGTTGCGGAGCAAAACGAGTCATAAATGACGGGCCAGAAGGGCCGGTCCTTTCCAATTTGTGACCCTAGATGGAATGAGTATTTCATTTTATAGCAAATTAACTTTTGGTATAATTTACTAAAATTATATCGATAAATTCGAATTCATATAATTATACCATGAAGTATAATATTTGATGATTTTCCATTATACCTGTAGATCCAAAAGCTTGTCTTGGACTCGTCCTTGTCCGTCAAATAACGACTTAAGGGATCACATGGTTTGAATCTCCCGTCTGTACTGCAAATCAGAGAAGAACAAATTAGGAGGCAGATTCGTTAATGACGAAAGCATTAAAAAAACTATATATATATATATAATTAATCAGATGAGGTAAGTTCGAATGTGGGAGATGTTGAGACCAGAAATCTGTCTCCTTAAAGCAAATTCGCCTCCACCGCAGTGTATAGCGTCTGCCTCCCAGGATAAAACAACATCTCGATGCGTTGATATATCGATCATCGCACCCTCAGTGAACTAGAATAAACCTGAACTACCACCGACGCGACCCAAAATCTGAATAGAAATTATTTCCGAAAATAAAATTTTGAAGTCGGGATTTTTGGGTGAAGAAAACGGACGAAATTTTCTGTGTAAAAATAAGACCCCTCACATCTGTATTTATAAGTGAAGATGAGAGAGAGACATGTGCTGGAGGAACTCTATACCGACCGAAATTGGTATCTGGAGGAACTCTAAACCGATCAGGATTAGTATCTCAATACTTATCTAAACCGATCTGTTTAATTCGATTTTATCCGGATTCGAAAAATTCAGAATTTATTAATTGAGGTATTTTCGGTAAAATAAAATTTTACCGAATAAAATTGCAGTAAAAAGATAACTTCGAGATGCCGAGACATTTCGCCCAAATCGCCCTTCGACCGAGATCGAGTCGAGCCGAGCCGAGCCGAGCCGAGCCGGACGGACGGACGGCGGCGGCGCGTGTGTGTGTGTGTGCGCGAGGGGCGCCTAGTCACACATCCACACATGTCTCACTTTTTGAACATGCCTTTGTCCACATCTCCTTATATACTCACAATTTCTCCCTTCTTTTTCCAATGTGGGATAGCATCACAAACCCATTTCTAAAGGGTTCACTTTGGAACATTATATCTCATTCATACCTCAATCATTTTGAGTGTTCTTACATGTTTTGGAAACCTCGTACGGAGTACTACGTATTCCAATTAAGTTCCGACTTTAACTCGTAGTCGAACCCACTCAAAATTTCCTCTCAAATGGGCTGCTCAAAACACCCAATTTCCTCTATTTTATCTTATATTTCCAACAATCCCCCACATGAATGAGATTGATGGTCCAACAGCACACGTCAGACACGGAGTTTGACTTGGTGATAGTTACTATGGTTTAGGCATTGCATAGGATAGGTAGAGTATGCTCCTTGAACCTTCCCTCGAAAAGATATATTCTCCTTACTGGCTAGACAGTGTGACTAGATGCCTTTGAACTGTCCGACCGTTTGTGTAAGTGATCGTATATCCTTCACAAGTGCCCTCCCTGATTTATTCTGTTCTCATTATTTTGCCCGTTTTGGCCGTGGACACCATCCTGGTTCTGCGGGAGTTTCTAGAGAATTGTGCCTTGCAATTCTCCTTTGAAGCGGCCCCTCTTCACTCCAACATAGGTGATTCTCGTTAAGTGTTTCGTGTGAACCCGTATTTTACTCCACCCGACTATACGTTGTCGACTTAAGAATCATTAAAAGCATAAGCTTAACCTCTCCCTACGGGTATCACTGTTTTCATCCTAGGAATGGTCGGTTCGGGGTAACCCCCACAGTGATCGTGCCCAGTTTTATGAATTGGTTGTCCCATTGAACCTAGATCTTGGGATCTCCAGTCAGCTTAGGTTGGGTATCCTCCATAAAACCATTAGCTCATGGCAATAGACCCATTCCTCTTGATGATTTATCAACAATGTCTTTTGATAACCCTTTGGTTAGCGGATCCGCGATGTTATCTCTTGACGAATCGTAGTCAATAGTGATAACTAATGTTGATAGCAAAATGGTATTATGTCTTTGCCTCATAGGACGAGACTTACCATTATTCTTTTGCTCTGTGCCTCGTCAATCATAGATTGACTATCACAATAAATACATATTGCGGTCATAGCTTTGCCCATTTTGGAATATCTTCTAGAAATTGGTATTGCATTATGCCTCTCATGCATATTTGTCTAAGGTTATGAACTCATATTCCTTTGTAAATCGAGCAATAACCATCTATATTAAAGATTTCCATACCACTGCTGCACTAGCTAGTGTGAAACATATTCACTATTTAGACATTAAATTCATAATGTCAGATATCCAATTTGCGTTACTATATCATTTTATAGTTTTTGAATATCTCATATCATGCAGCATATACACACAAGTAATCTTTATATCATTGTAATCACCAACTGATGATTAGTTTCCTGATTACTCGTGTATCCACATAGTATACTCACGATATAGATTGTGTTTAGTCTTGTACAATTCACTTAGTACATTAGACTTTTAGTTACTCTTGAAAGATCAGTTGCCTTTGTGCTTGGATAGATGCACCATAGCCATTGGCATTCCAATTGATTCCGTTGATCTTTCCAAGATTCATGTCATCATAGTATGACTGACCTCATATGAGAGATTGTGAAAGACTTGAGATTTTACATCTTAAAGTCATCCCTTTAGTCTCATATATTTATCTTTTCAGACTTTGTTGAATTGACCCCCTTGTCATTACTTACATCAATGACTCGATCATTCAACTTCATTCTTAAAATGACATAGTCGTCATGTGTATTTGACATATACACACTTGACATATTCATTGTCTTGAATCTTTTTGACATTATAAATTAGCATTTTTAACGTTTTGAAATTACGTTACCAACTATTAATCGAGACTTCAATTTCTCAAGATCAAATTACTAATTTTAGGCGTCCCCAAAATTAGCAATTTTTGACTAACTGCATTACCAAATTTGAGCGTCCCCAAATTGGTACTTTTCGGTCATTTAATCACCATATTTGAGCGTTGTCAAATTGAAAATTTTATCACATCCTTTGAAGTCATTTCTTGACATCACAGTGTCAAAGATTTTATGCCACTACTTTAGTGTCAATTTAGATTCATAATACTTTCACTAAGTTGCAGACTTTCAATCGCTGCGTTAGGCACATATGCCTTTGGTTCTTCCAAGTTGGCTTTTCTCACAAACGTTATTTAGAAAGACTGCATGTATGTTCATTTGATATACTTCTACATATATATAATAATGAACTTTCTTCTCGTTACTAGAGAATATATCTCAAAGTACTTTAGGCTCTCATGTTACTACAACCTCAGTTAGTAGTTTCGCCTCTTATTTATCCATGGATCCATTTAATTTTATTTTCGAATTTACGTTGGATCCTAGCGGTATCTGTTCCAGAGGAAGATCTACCGAACATTAAACAAAATTCTGCACAACACAATTATTCTTTCTCTTATATGACCATATGAAGAGTGTATATGGCATTGTAAGTTATCTTCTAGCACGCATGCCAGAAATTTCAGACGTAGTGATTTTCCAAGTTCAAGCCTTTTTGCTTCAATCTTTAAAACCACTTGGTGATTCATTTCACATTGATCAATCCACGGTATCTCATAATTGATTTAGTTTTTAAATCAGTTATGCGTTTGATACACGCTTTTCCTTAACTCGATTAGTACATACTGACATATCAGACTATCAGATTTTTGCACTACGAATTTGTACGCATCATGCATCATGTGCGTATCCAGTGAAGATGCAGTCGACCGTCTTGGGTCAAACCTTCACTTGCATTGGCTTAGGAACTTTTTCCTTAGCCATACATCCCCACATTTTTAATATTTCTAAAATTTTTTTATTAAATTTCAGAACTAATAGGAAATTTCAATTATTTCCTTGCATGGTATCTTGTTTTAAATTAAGTAGTCTTCACGTGACTAATATCCTCATATTCAGTGATAGTTTGAACTGATTAACATCGTTTTTGCGTCTCCGTTAGAGTGCAATTCAACCATCTTAATTTTCGGATTAAGTTGGTTTTGTATCTCAAGCTTTTAGAGTGTAAATTTCTCTTTTTAGCTTCATCCTTACTCATTATCGAGTACACATAACAAATGTGTCACTATATTTATAGAGTAATCACATTTCTTGTTACAACCTCTCATAAGAGTAGGTTTCATCATCATTTAAAACCTCTCTGGTTTTAATATTCGATTAAAGAACTTATATGTTCTTAGCACTAAAATTCAATTATTGAATTTCTCCGAATTTTCAGCGTATAGAGCTAATATCAATATTTGCCGTGTTTGGTATCACATGGATCACCATAATATGCTCGTGTGTCACAGCCGCAGCAGACCGACACCAACACGAGAATATATAATTTTAACCGGAAGAACAAATCCAACCAAAAAATTATAATTCTCAAGCCGACCCACAACGTGTACTCACTAGGTACCAGGCCCGTTAGGTTTTTAACGTCCGAGCATTCATGAGAGCTTAACATTCCAATGATTATTTATTTGCAAATAATCAAACGATAACTAAATAAGATTAATTATAAAATGATGTTCGAATAATCATTCGTGCAACCCAATATCCAATTATATGGTTGATACTTTCTTGTATCGATCAGGAGTGTACAAAAGTGATGGGCAAATCACACAATTCACGTAAGACGTGACTCTATTCCATAAATTTAAAGGTCAAATAATTGTTAACTATATAATTTAACAATTAAATTATTGACATAGCTTACGTGCCATATAGTACCATTAATCACATAAAATTCCTTTTATATCACGTGAGCCCATAAACACTTTCTAAATAATAAGTTAATTATTTAGAACAAGTGAACACATATATATATATATATAAGATGCAAGCAATTTGAATTTTCTTGTAAAAATGCATGGCTCACTTGCCAAAATCATATAAAGATAATAATGAGAACAACCTCCAGATTAATACTACAACTTGCAAATCAAGTTAAAATTTGCAAACCATCCAATTAATTAATCAAATTCTCAAAATTGAACCCAAAACCAAAATTTGTTTCCCCCATAGATATAGCTTTCTATTTATTCTTCAACGAGAAAGGGAGAGCTCTTATTTTATTATTATTATTTGCATGGCAGCTAATCTCCAGAGCGTGAGAAAGCGTTTCGTCGGGCAAATCCGTTCTCGTGATTCCGTCAGTATCATTCCTTCACTATCTCTCAGATTTGCCAGAGAGGAGATTCAAAAATAATTTTCAAAAATAATTTCGAAATAATAAAGCAGCCTTCAAGAGTTTGAACAGATCGAAACATGTTTAATTTCCAGCATAAACCAATTTTCCATAGATGGAAAATAAAGCACAGATACGATATTTATGAATTCGAAATTTATGCTACGAAGTAATAATTTGCTTTAAGATTATTGGTATAATTTACTAAAATTATATCGATAAATTCGAATTCATATAATTATACCATGAAGTATAATATTTGATAATTTTCCATTATACCTGTAGATCCAAAAGCTTGTCTTGGACTCGTCCTTGTCCGTCAAATAACGACTTAAGGGATCACATGGTTTGAATCTCCCGTCTGTACTGCAAATCAGAGAAGAACAAATTAGGAGGCAGATTCGTTAATGACGAAAGCATTAAAAAAAACTATATATATATATATATAATTAATCAGATGAGGTAAGTCCGAATGTGGGCGATGTTGAGTCTAGAAATCTATCTCCTTAAAGCAAATTCGCCTCCACCGCAGTGTATAGGGTCTGCCTCCCAGGATAAAACAACATCTCGATGCGTTGATATATCGATCATCGCACCCTCAGCGAACTAGAATAAACCTGAACTACCACCGATGCGACCCAAAATCTGAATAGAAATTATTTCCGAAAATAAAAATTTGAAGTTGGGATTTTTGGGTGAAGAAAACGGACGAAATTTTCTGTGTAAAAATAAGACCCCTCACATCTGTATTTATAACTCTATACCGACCGAAATTGGTATCTGGAGGAACTCTAAACCGATCAGGATTAGTATCTCAATACTTATCTAAACTGATCTGTTTAACTCGATTTTATCCGGATCCGAAAAATTCAGAATTTATTAATTGAGGTATTTTCGGTAAAATAAAATTTTACCGAATAAAATTGCAGTAAAAAGATAACTTCGAGATGCCGAGACATTTCGCCCAAATCGCCCTTCGACCGAGACCGAGCCGGGCCGGGCCGGACGGACGGCGGCGGCGCGTGTGTGTGTGTGTGTGCGCGAGAGGCGCCTAGTCACACATCCACACATGTCTCATTTTTTGAACATGCCTTTGTCCACATCTCCTTATATACTCACAATTTCTCCCTTCTTTTTTCAATGTGGGATAGCATCCCAAACCCATTTCTAAAGGGTTCACTTTGGAACATTATATCTCATTCATACCTCAATCATTTTGAGTGTTCTTACATGTTTTGGAAACCTCGTACGGAGTACTACGTATTCCAACTAAGTTCCGACTTTAACTCGTAGTCGATCCCACTCAAAATTTCCTCTCAAATGGGTTGCTCAAAACACCCAATTTCCTCCATTTTATCTTATATTTCCAACATTAACTACTCCCTTCATCCCAGAGCAGTCTGCACAGCTGACTAGGCACAAAGATTAAGAAAATGCACTTTTTGAAGAGTTGACTAATTTAAAGAGTGTATAAAAGGTAACTCATGTGTAAGTGAAGGAAAAGTGTGTTAATTGAGTTGAAAAAGTAATGTCAATTGTGTAAATAATTGTGTATAGTGAGGTGTTAAAAGCAAATTGTTTTACCATGCAAACTTCTGTGGAACGGACGAATAAGGCAAGTGTGCAAATTCCTGTGGGACGGATGGAGTATTTTATTCATGAAGGCAAGTACTTCAATGAAAACAAATTCAGAATTAACAAATGAGAAATGTCTATCTATCTATCTACAAGCACAAAATTCATCTCCATTCATTAAGGAACAGGAACAAGTACTTCAAATTCTCTTATGTGAGAATCGGGTTGGTGGAGATTTTGCCGTCCTTCCATTCTTGTGTATAGAGTTTCTGATTTTGAGTGGTGACATTACTATCCTGTTTGCAAGCCTCGATGGCGAAAACGATCTTGGCAACTTGGCTGCCTTAGGTGGTGGTGATGATGATTTCTTGCTTAAACTAGTTGTACGGGTTGGTGAAGTAGAAACAAGGGAGCTTTTGATTTTCCCTTGGGGAGAAGAAGACTTGATCAAAAACTTGTATGCAGTTTGTCTATTTCTTTCGATTTCCGCAATCTCTTGATTACTATTCATTGCAGATTTTCTGCTCTTAAGTGGTGATGTTACTACTAGTAGCCTGTTTGCCAGCCTTGACGGAGAAAATGATCTCCGTATCCTGTTGGCTCCAGCAGCAGCAGTAGTGTTTGGTGATTTCTTGGTTGGAGAAATAGAAATTGGAGGAGGGCTTTTGATTTTCACTTGGAACTTTGATGACGAGTGGTAGTCAGCAGGCTTGATCAAAAACTTATGTGGTGTTTGTCGATTACTCTTGCTGAACTTTTGATGCTGTGAATGAAACAATGGGTTTGGAAATAGGACAGTCTTTGTAGCCCATGGCCTATTCCTTGGGGAAACCCTGCTGGCTATATACCTGCTGCTGCAATTTTCTTTGTCACACTCCTTAAAGTTTATTTTAGACTTAGCCCGTGTCAGAGATGATATATCAGACTCCGGTCGTGTCACTACTTGTTTCTCTCTTCTTCTCCTTCGTGCTTGCATCAGTCCTGAATTTTCGATATTTGGTTTTGGCTTTCTATTCTGTGTCATTGGAGTTTTTGGTTCATCAGTCTTAGTAGAAGAAGAAGAAGAAACTCCTTCCACAATATTTTTTGCAAATTGAGTTGCTCTTAAAACTTCCCCCATTGTCTCACCCAATAGCATTGCTGGCAAAGACATTATTCGCCAATCCTCTGTATGCACCCACAGACTCACTCAGTCAGACACAATAATCATAACACACACACACACAAAGTAGAGAAAACAAAGGTTGAATAAGATGAACAGACCTGTACTCGCTTCCGGTAGCTTTCCTGGAGGAGACCTTCGACTATTAGCATTTCTTATCCTTTAAATATTTGAAGAAATCTTGTTGAGTATAGAAATCAAACGTGATATTTCAATATAACGAAATTCTCCAACATGTGATCTACTACAATTTTGCATATAAGTTGAACAAAATCTATTGAAACGTATCAGGAAAGAGGGAGAAATTAGTACCTCAATGATTCCTGTTTCCAACGGAGGTTCGTCTGAAAGTAGCTTCTGCTGGGAGGACTCAAATTCTCACCAGATCTCACTTTTATCCCACCTGTTACTGTGTATTGAAGCTCCTGCAATCGAGCCATACACTTATCCACCTACACATGCACGAAACACACATCGCAATGATAATAGTAACTTAATTCCCAATTGAACACATTTAATTAAGATTTCATTTTAAAACAAAAACACATAGAAAAAAAAATCAGGAAAGAGAGAGAGAGAGAGAGAGAGAGAGAGAGAGAGAGAGAGAGAGAGAGAGAAGGTGATTGATTATATGTAACGCTTTCACCTTCTTAACCGTTTCTCGGAGAAGAGTGGGGCTGAGGTGCGTTGCCACAACCACAATTTTCCTCTGCTGCTTTGGTGGGGTTCTTGCAACCATTTCCAGACAAGGATTTCTTTTTATCTTCTTTTTCTTTCTCACACACTCAGTGTGTGTTCGTGGTGGGTTGTACAAAAATCTTGTCCAAACTGAGATAGTACTTCGCCTGGGACTTGGGAGATGAAGTGGAAGAGGTCAACTGCTAAATGAAACGCACTTTTCTTTGTGTAACGGATAGTATCGTATGTTGTTCCAACGGTCGAATCCATTAGCGGAAAGAAAGCGCATATAAAATAATAAAAAAGTGAAACGGCTACTACTCATTTATTATACAGAATTGAGACAATTGACATTTCCTCTTGCTTTTTAATTTTGAACTTTACCGAGTAGATGCGGCTCGGGTAATTGATAGAACTAGTGGTGCCACATTTTAACCGGAATCGGCGGTTCCGGCCCGCACCGGCCCTAATTCGACGGTTCGGATCGGAACTGGAATCGGCGGGCCGGTTTTGGAACCGGAACCGCTGTGCTGCACGGGCCGGTTATGGGTCGAAGGTTCTGAGCCTGTGAATTGGCGGGCCGAACCGGCGGTTCGGCCCGGAACCAGCGATTTTCTGCCTGAACCGGTGGTTCGGCCCGGAACCGGCGGTTTTCCGCCCAAATTCAAAATTCAAATTTTCAAATTTCAAATTCTTTCAAATTCAAATTTTTCCAAACTCCCCCCCCCCCATTTTATCTATAAATACCCCTTCTTCCACCTTTAAAATCACCCCATTATATTAACAATATTCCAAACTCTCTTCTCTTCTACTTCTATTCTCCTCCATTCTTTAAAATTTAAATTGCTCTTTTTGTTCTTGCTCTATAATTCTACTAAGTAACTAAATACTAAAATTAAATACTATCTACTAAGACTACTATAATTATAATATATACTATCTACTATATATATATATACTATCTACTATAATATATACATTCTACTATACTATATATAAATACTATCTACTATATTTTATATATATATATATACTATCTAATATACTATATATAAATACTATTTACTATATATATATATTATCTACTATATTATATACTAAATACTATCGGCGGGAGGAGGTTATGACATATTGTAACTATTGTCCCGCCGTTTACAAATGGACGGCGGGAGGAGGTTATGGCACCCTCCAAAGGCACATGAACAATTTGCATAAATCCGAGGCCGGAATTCCTACAACTCAAACTCAACTAAATCTCCAAGCCTTCAAAGGTAATCAACAAGGTAATGAACAAGGTAATGTTTTATGGAAATATGATCATTTAAATGCTCAAGAAGTAATGACTCGTTTTATTTCTATGGAGCATTTGTCTTTTATGTTTGCCGATAAAATGACTTTTGAACATGCTATGCAAAATGCTTATAACCCCGCCGCAAAAAAAAGTGGTAGAACTACTATGTGCAAGCGTATAAGACGACAAACCGAAGAAAGAAAACGTGATTTAATGAAATATTTTATACGTTTAAATCAAAATGTTTCTATATGTTCCGACATATGGAGTGATTCTTATCAAAAAAATTCTTATATGGGTATTACTTGTCATTGGATTGATTAAAGTTGGTTAATTCAAAAACATTTAATTGCATTTAGAGATTTTAATGAAATACATAATGCTACTAATATTGCTCAATTGATTAGTTCCATTTTAAATGAGTATAGATTTTTAAATAAGATATTTTCGGTTGGATTCGATAATGCATCCGCTAACACCGCCTCCATTCCCGAGTTAGTTGTCGCATGCTCACCCTCTTTTAATGGTAAGTATTTTCATGCTCAATGTATTTGTCATATTTTAAACTGTTGTGTACAAGATGCTTATGCTCTTATTAATGAAAGTGTTGAACCCATTAGAAATGCCGTTAATATGTTGCATCGAAAAGCGTCAATTGAAAAAAAATGGCAAAGATATTATCGTACTAAAAAGATTAAATATACGAATTTTGTCAAAGATGTTTCTACACGTTGGAATTCAACATATGCCATGCTTGCTTCTACCTTGAATCATGTTGATCATTTATGTGATTTTTTTAGAGCCACTCCCGAGGCTAACTTGCTTTTATTGCCCTCTTATTGGCAAAAATGTGCTAAATTATTTGAACTTTTAAAAGTTTTTGATAGTGCAACTAGATATTTATCCGGTGTTTATTATTGCACTAGTGTTAAAGTTTTAGAACATTGTATGTATATTGCTATTGCTTTAAATACATGTAGTCATAACCAAGATTTAAGTAAAATAGCATATGAAATGGTCATTAAGTGGCTTAAATATTTTCTAGAAATTCCAGATATTTTTTAATTGCTAAAATTTTAGATCCTACATTTAAACTAGTCGGTGTTAATCGCATGTTAGAAATTTATTATGGTGCCTTTAAGGAAATACCTTTTTATATCCAAGCATTAGCAAATAATGAACCAATGGAATTTTACATTCCCAATGTAGATTACATTAAAGTTAGAATAGAAAGCACAATTAGGGTCTTATTTACTGAATATGATCAAAATATACACTAGCAAACCCATCATACTCTTCAAATGTAAGCACTAGTAATAGTTTTCAAGACCAATTTCATGTAGGCTCATTAGGAGGTACTTCTTTTATCGACAACCAATTCGCTCAAGCCGCCTATTCATTTATGCAAACACAAAGGAGTCATACTTCTAACGAATTACATATTTGTCTAGTACATTTGCTTTCAAAAATGTAGGTGGTCAAAAATTCGACATCTTGAAATGGTGGTCCATGCACGAGAAGTAATATCCCATCCTCGCCACCATGGCCAGGAGTTATTCGCGGTTTCGGCCTCCACGGTCTCCATCGAGCAAGCATTTAGCATTGGTGGACTTGTCTTGGACGAAAGAAGAAGCAACATGGATCCTCGAAACATGGAGGCCACCATGTTGCTTGATGATTGTTCCAAAGACGAGTTGCGCGCTCAAGAGAACCAATGTGATCAAGCCGACGAGAGCCCAAACGATTATTACACCGAGTCCGAAAGATCCGACGCTGAGGCCTACGACTAGGTAAGTTAAGGTAAGAGAACTATGTGGGCTTTGATTCTTCATTATTCAATGAAGATACTGTAACGACCCGATTTTCTAATGGTATTTTGTGAATAAAATATTAATAATGAGAAAACTTGTAGAAATTTCAAGTCGTTACTAAACATACATTTTCTAAAATATTTGCGGAACTAAAAAGGATTTCGAATCTCCAATACGATCGTAAAATATGACAGCGGAAAATAATTACTAAAAATAAATTAATTGTTTCAGAGTAACTTGAGCGGAATTAAAAGAAATAATTATAGTATTAATCATATGTCGGCTCCTTTCGACAACCCGTCCCTCTCCATTCGAATTAACTCAAAATTTTACATAAAAATGGGGTGAGCTTTCTATCGCTCGTGGGAACATCACAAGTCAACAATAATCACAATACATAACGGAGGCATAGCATGAATAATTGTTATATCAACTTGAGCATGTAAACATGTGACTGCATGTAAACATATACTGATACTTGGTATGAAAAACATGTGACTGCATGTTAATCATAAACTGATACTTGGTACGAAAAACATGTGACTGCATGTTAATCGTAAATATAACATATCACCTATGCAATCCAAATAAAGCAATTAAAATTAACAAGTAATAATTCCCACCTGAAATTGAGATGACTTGAATGCAAATGCTTGAAATGCTTATGAACGTGTTAATCGTGCCCTTGATTCTCGTAGCCTACAATTAAAGAGGCATGTATTTTAATATATGTGAACATATAAAATTAATTGAAATTGAAGATTGGATTTATTTGGGCTGAATTGGAGTAAAAGTAGATCAGGACTTAAGTAAATAGAAATTTGGATTAATGGACCCAGGCTGAAATTGGAGTTTGGCTCGGGGATTAAATGGGCATTGTTTTAAAGTATTTGGGCCGGATGAGGCTTCGGCCCAATTAAATGAATGTAAAGCCGGCCTAATCACTACGGGCGTGAGAAATCCCTTCCCTTCCTCAAATCGTTCTCTCCCCAATTGGCGTGCTTCGAGAAATTCCTTATCGTTCTCTCCCCATTGGCGGGCTTCGAGAAATTCCTTCGGGCATGAAGATCGGCTCACGCTGCGGTGGCGTTTAAGTCTTGGATCGGAATCACGACTGTCTTGTTCACCATGATTCCTTCGGTCGAACTCCACGATCTAGGATTCGGACTTAGATGGAAGGTCCAAGGAGGTTTAGCGGCAACGACGATGGAAGGCGAACTGACCATGCTCGCCGGGAACTATGTGGCGGCGGCGCGATTTGGAAAGGGAAGCAAATGGCGGTGGCGACAGGCCGAGTTTGGTTGGGTCGGCGAGTGCAGCGGCCGCGACGAGAGTCAAACACGAGCCGATGTCACGATTAACAGCAGCGATTCGGCGGCGGTTGGCTGAGGGTCATTCTAGTTTGAGGTCAGAAAATTCTCAGGTGTGAATTATCTTTCCCTTTCCCGACTCCGATTTTTCTTCTAAAAATTGGGGTTGTGTTATGTGATTTTGGAAATCGGTTTTGCTGGTGTTTGTGTGAAAATGTTTGAAGGTGAAATGGATATGGCGATGAACTGGTGGTCAGGCTCCGATTGAGGAGGGTGCAGAATAGAAAATAACAACGGAGGTCGATTTTGCTGTAAAAATTGAGATGTAACAATAGAAGGAATTACCTGTTGTTTTGTATTCGTTGAACGATTCTGAGAGGCTGGGAGGGTGATGTGAATTCTTGTGACTTAATGTAGTTTACTAAATTTCTTTGTGAAATGATATTTCTTTGGTGTGTGTGTGTGATTCTGATGTGCGGAGATTTTATTTTTATCTTGAATTTTATTAAGCTGCTCCATGGATATATAAATGCTTCTGAAGTTCTTCCCTCAACTCCACTTCTGCCAACTTCCTCCCCATGATGCCCACTACGTTGATGAAGTGGAGAAAACCTCCTCTTCCATGTTCTGATCGTGAGTGAGGGGAGAGAAATATGGGTTGGATGTGATAATTGGGTTCTAAATTAATTATGGGGGTTGGGCTTGGGTATTAGTAGTTGATTATTATTTTTAATTGGGCCGAACACTATAATGGTTGGTTGGCCCAAAAATGAATGTATATATAAAAAAAAATTAATTAAAATGGACTTATAATATTTGGGCTCGATAATTAATTAACTTGGGTCTATAGATCATTAGAAATTCATGGATTGGGCTCACTAAATAATCATAAGCCCAACTGATAATTTAAATTGAAATATTATTCACTATTTACTATAAAAAAATTAATTAATAAATTAAGAAATAATTTCTAAATTTAGCGGGTATTACATCCTATCCCTGTTGGAAAAATTTTCGTCCTCGAAAATAGTATACTTACCGTGAATAAGGAAATCGGGATAACGAGTTCGAATTTCCTCTTCACGCTCCCAAGTAGCTTCATCTTTGGTGTGATTTCGCCATTGAACTTTGACGAGTACTCTCTCCTTATTCCTTAATGGAATAATCTTTCTATCGATTATCGCAACTGGTTGTTCGACATAAGTGAGATCTTTGTTCACTTCCACCGTTGAATAGTTGATCACGTGACTAGGATCGTGAACGTATTTTCTCAACTGTGAGACGTGAAAAACATTATGTACTGCTGAAAATTCCGGTGGTAATGCTAAACGGTATGCCAAATCTCCAATCCGATCGAGGATCTCAAATGGTCCGACATATCTTGGTCTCAGCTTGTTCCTCGATCCAAATCGAATGACTCCTTTAGTCGGGGCTACCTTTAGGAAGACCTTTTCGCCAACATTAAACTCAAGGTCCTTCCTTCGCTTGTCGGCATAAGACTTTTGGCGATCTTGTCTTCTTAATCCTTTCACGAATCTTTTCTACTACACCCACGGTCCTCTCGATTATCTCGGGACCCAAAATTTTTCTTTCACCTACTTCATCCCAATAAACCGCGATCTGCACTTTCTCCCATAAAGTGCCTCGTACGGGGCCATTCCGATCGTTGCTTGGAAACTATTATTGTATGCGAATTCTACCAAAGGTAGTAACTGTTCCCAACAATTACCCATGTCCAGCACACAAGCTCTCAACATGTCTTCAAGTATTTGTATCGTCCTTTCTGATTGACCGTCAGTTTGTGGGTGATAGGCTGTACTAAAATTTAATTTAGTTCCCAATGCTTCCTGCAAACTTTCCCAAAAACGTGACGTGAAGCGAGTATCTCTATCCAAAACTATAGACACTGGTACTCCGTGCAGCCTTATGATCTCCTTAATATACAATTGCGCATACTGATACATTGTGAAGTTCATCTTCACTGGGATGAAATGAGCCGACTTAGTGAGGCGATCAACCACAACCCAAATCGCCTGATTTCCTCTTTCCGATCGAGGTAAGCTCACCACAAAGTCCATAGTGATGTGTTCCCATTTCCACTCTGGAATGTGGAGTGATTTTAACAAACCAAATGGGCGTTGATGTTCGGCTTTCACCTGCTGACAAATAATACATCTCCTAACGAATTCAGCCACGTTTCTCTTCAAACCTTCCCACCAAAATTTACTTTTCAAATCTTGGTATATCTTTGTACTACCAGGATGAGCAGTATATGGTGTGTTGTGTGCTTCTTCCAAAATCGTCTTCTTCAAATCCGTCTTGTCGGGCACACAAATCCTTTCCTTGTAGTATATCGTACCATCTTCTGATATACTAAATCCTTTATCCTCTCCAGCTATAACACGCTCCTTCATTTTGGTCAAGAAATTGTCTTGACCCTGACCTTCCTTGATCTTCTCTCTCAAGGTCGGTTGAACTGACAACGTCATTAAAATTGCTTCCACCGGCTTTAACGGTGTAGCCACTTCTAGGTTCATCTTTGAAAATTCACTGACCAATTTGTCTTCCTTAGTCAAAATGCAATTCAATTCTCCTCTGACCTTGCGACTTAAAGCATCTGCGACCACGTTCGCCTTCCCTGGATGATAGTGAATTGTACAATCGTAGTCTTTCACTAACTCCAACCATCTTCTTTGTCTCATATTAAGTTCCTTCTGAGTGAATAGATACTTTAAGCTTTTGTGGTCGGTATAGATCTCACATTTACCTCCGTAGAGGTAATGTCGCCATATCTTTAAGGCGTGAACTACCGCGGCTAGTTCTAAATCATGCGTCGGATAATTTAACTCATGTGGCTTTAATTGCCTTGACGCATAAGCGATGACCTTACCTTGCTGCATTAGAACACATCCTAATCCTTGCTTGGATGCGTCACTATAGATCACGAATTCTCTAGACGGATCTGGAATCGTCAAAACTGAAGCTGAGGTTAGTCTCCGCTTAAGTTCTTGAAAACTTTGTTCGCACTTCTCATTCCACAGAGGCTGTTCTCCTTTCCTCGTTAGTCGAGTCATCGGTGCGGCCATCTTAGAAAATCCTTCAATAAACCTCCTATAATATCCTGCTAACCCCAAGAAATGCGAACTTCATTCGCGTTAGTTGGTGTTTTCCAATCGTTGATAGCCTCTATCTTAGACGGATCGACTTCAATTCCTTGCGCAGAACAACATGTCCAAGGAATGCCACCCTCTTGAGCCAAAATTCGCACTTGCTAAACTTCGCATACGCTTTCTCTTTGCGAAGCATCTCCAAACCGTCCGTAGATGCTTCTCATGTTCTCGCTTCACCTTTCGAATAAATTAGTATGTCATCTATAAACACGATGACAAACCGATCCAAGTAGGTTGGAAGACTCTATTCATCAAGTCCATAAAGACTGTGGGGCATTACTTAGCCCAAATGGCATTACTATGAACTCGTAGTGACCATACCTTGTTCGGAAAGCGTCTTCTAATGTCCTCGTCCTTGATCTTTAGTTGATGGTATCCTGACCTCAAATCTATCTTTGAGAACACTCCCGAACCTCCAAGCTGGTCAAATAAGTCTTCGATTCGGGGAAGTGGATACTTGTTCTTTATCGTGAGTCGATTTAACTCACGATAATCGATACACATTCTCATGCTTCCATCCTTCTTCTTTACGAATAACACCGGTGCTCCCCAAGGTGATACGCTTGGTCGGATATATCCCATATCGAGTAACTCCTGAATCTGCACCTTCAGTTCTTGTAGTTCTTTTGGCGCCATCCTGTATGGGGCCTTTGATATAGGGGCTGCTCCAGGCACCAAGTCAATTGTAAACTCCACTTGTCTATCCGGTGGAACACCCGGTAAGTTCTCCGGAAAAACATCTGAATATTCCTTAACGATATGAACGTCTTCGATCGTTATTTCGGACTTTGATTCCCCCATGATATTCACTAAATATCCTTGACAATTGCCCTTACGCAATATCTTCGTTGCTTTCATGGCTGATATCACTGGAGGGGCTTTGCTACGCTTAACCCCTTGAAATACGTCCTCTACTCCGGCCGCTGGATGCAAGACCACGTTCCTCCTTGCGCATTGCAAAACGGCATCATACTTATCCAACCAATCCATACCCAAGACTACGTCGAAGTTATTCATGTCTAATATGTATAGATCGGCTAGATATAAACGTTCATTTATCTCTATGGTTATACTGGTAGCTATATCATCAACAGAAATTATTTCTCCTGCTGGTATACTAACTTCAAGGCTTTGAGAAGATTTTCTACTTCTAAATTTAGTCATGCTAAACAACTTCTTAGAGATAAATGAATGGGATGCGCCAGTATCAAATAACACCAAAGCCGGAATTCCAGCGACAGATAACATACCTGACATCGTTCCGGGTTTCTCCTTGTCAATTTCCGATAGGCTATACATACGAGCCTTTCCCCCAGAACCTTGATTCTGGACCCTTCTGTCTGGGCCGTTGTTCTTCTGTGGGCACTGAGAGACCATGTGTCCTTCTTCATGGCATCGGTAACATCGATTCTGTCCGAGCATGCAAACTCCTTTGTGCCTCTTCCCGCATTTCAAGCAGGTTGGGTAGTCGTACTGTGTCCTTGACCCGGATGGTCCTTCTCTACTACCCTTCTTGTTGCTAGTATTATTATTCGGTCCTTGCCACTTTCTTTTATTCGTATTCACAACTGGCAGAGCCCTAGCCCTTTCCACATCCAAGCTAGCTGATATATCTTCGGCTCTGGACACGGCTTCCTTATACGACATCTTTCCATGGCTAGCTAGATGATGTCGGATTCTGTCTTGAAGTCCATCACGAAACTTTTGTGCCTTCATGTCATCATTCGCAACTATGAATGGTGCGAATCGGCACATGTGATTGAACTTCCTTTCGTATTCCGTGACCGTCATGCCTCCTTGAGTTAGATCTAGGAACTCCTTCTGCATTTTGGCCTTATACGACCGTGGATAATACTTGTCCATCACCGTTTCTTTAAATCCTTCCCAAGACAGTGTTCTACGTTCCTCTTTGGTTCGGAGTCTCCAGGATCCGTTCCACCAAGTCCTAGCGTCCTCCTTGAGTTGGAAGACTGCGCATGAAACCTTCTGCTCATCCGTGCAAGCCATGTATTCGAAAATACTCTCCAAGTTCAATAGCCATTCCTCGATGGCAGCTGGCCCTTCCCTCCCGAGGAACGTTGGAGGTTTGAACTTGTTGAACTGATTTATTACTCTGGCCTGAACTTGCCCTTGAGTGGTTGGAGGCGTTATGGTCGCTCCTTGGAGAAGAGTGGTTAGACCCGAGAGCAGTTGCTGCTGATTAGGGGCATCACTCCCACTTGCAGACGTATTAAGTGTGCCTTGGGCTTGGTTTTGAGACTCGGCATCCGGGGTGATTTCGCGGGGAGCCATATCCTGCCCACGAATCGTTGTTCTTGTAAGTTCTTGAGTGCGAGAAATGAGGTAGAGATAAAGATATTTATACGCGTGGCATAAGATAAAATAATTCATTACATATTGGAATTGATCATTACAAGAAATTAAATATTCTATTAATGATAACTTTTGATAGTCAACATAAAATACTGAAATGGGAGCTAAGACTAATAGTTACTACTAAAATATTAAAATCACGACATAACAAAATTAATTTTCATCGTCACTGCTAAGGATTTCAATAACACGAACAGGGGGTGGGGACTCAGTCCAGGAGATGATATCCTCGTCATCCGAGTCAACCATCGGTTCGAGCTCTGGGTCCTCCTCTTCCTCTGGATCCTCCTCGGGATCCTCCTCAAATTCCTCCATCGGCTGTGATGGGGTATCATGCATCTCATATATCTTGGGGATCTCCCCTCTCGAAAACAAGTCGAGAATTCTTCCAGCAGCATACTGAAAGTCATCTACGACTATTCTTTCCTCCGGGGTCCTGCGGTTCGCCTCGTGCCACAGGCGATATATGGTGAAACTCCAGTCATTCGGCAGAG
This sequence comes from Orobanche coerulescens, assembly GCA_033398695.1. Lineage (NCBI taxonomy): Eukaryota > Viridiplantae > Streptophyta > Magnoliopsida > Lamiales > Orobanchaceae > Orobanche > Orobanche coerulescens. Next base: position 87,045,602 of record CM065811.1, on the reverse strand, counting down.
TGATGATTAAGTGCTCGACTTCTTCGACCGGATCTCCCGTCTTCCCGGACATGAACCATTTCTGAATTCTCTCGACCACGTAGTACGGGGCATTCTCGGGGAGTCCTGGGTTTCCCCAAGAGTCTCTATGTGCTAGGGGGCGCGAGCTGGATCCCGCCTCGGTCCTCTTACGTGGAGTTACTGTGAAACCGGCCATACTAACAGGATACATGCATATTTGCGTAAAATTATTAAGTTTTACGATTATTTTAAATGTATGATATAAACATGACTTTAAGCTGTTTACCTTGGAATGGAGTAGCGAAGTAGCGGCAGTCGAACATATGATATTTCCTTGAAAATGAAAAATATTTTAACTTAAAAATCTTCCGGCGTACCAGGAAAGTAGACCGGATTTTGCTCTGATACCATACTGTAACGACCCGATTTTCTAATGGTATTTTGTGAATAAAATATTAATAATGAGAAAACTTGTAGAAATTTCAAGTCGTTACTAAACATACATTTTCTAAAATATTTGCGGAACTAAAAAGGATTTCGAATCTCCAATACGATCGTAAAATATGACAGCGGAAAATAATTACTAAAAATAAATTAATTGTTTCAGAGTAACTTGAGCGGAATTAAAAGAAATAATTATAGTATTAATCATATGTCGGCCTGCTCGACAACCCGTCCTCTCCATTCCGAATTAACCTGAAAATTTTACATAAAAATGGGGTGAGCTTTCTATCGCTCGTGGGAACATCACAAGTCAACAATAATCACAATACATAACAGAGGCATAGCATGAATAATTGTTATATCAACTTGAGCATGTAAACATGTGACTGCATGTAAACATATACTGATACTTGGTATGAAAAACATGTGACTGCATGTTAATCATAAACTGATACTTGGTACGAAAAACATGTGACTGCATGTTAATCGTAAATATAACATATCACCTATGCAATCCAAATAAAGCAATTAAAATTGACAAGTAATAATTCCCACCTGAAATTGAGATGACTTGAATGCAAATGCTTGAAATGCTTATGAACGTGTTAATCGTGCCCTTGATTCTCGTAGCCTACAATTAAAGAGGCATGTATTTTAATATATGTGAACATATAAAATTAATTGAAATTGAAGATTGGATTTATTTGGGCTGAATTGGAGTAAAAGTAGATCAGGACTTAAGTAAATAAATTTGGATTAATGGACCCAAGACCTAAATGGAGTTTGGCTCGGGGATTAAATGGGCATTGTTTTAAAGTATTTGGGCCGGTTGTGGCTTGGGCACTATTAAATGAATTTTAAGCCGGCCTAATCACTACTGGTCGTTAGAAATCCCTTCCCTTCCTCAAATCGTTCTCTCCCCAATTGGCAGGCTTCTGAGAAATTCCTTATTGTTCTCTCCCCCATTGGCAGGCTTCTGAGAAATTCCTTCGGGCATGAAGATCGGCTCACGCTGCGGTGGCGTTTAAGTACTGGATCGGAATCACGACTGTCTTGTTCACCATGATTCCTTCGGGTCGAACTCCCACAGTCTAGGATTCAGACTTCCGATGGAAGGTCCAAGGAGGTTTAGCGGCAACGACGATGGAAGGCGAACTGACCATGCTCGCCGGGAACTATGTGGCGGCGGCGCGATTTGGAAAGGGAAGCAAATGGCGGTGGCGACAGGCCGAGTTTGGTTGGGTCGGCGAGTGCAGCGGCCGCGACGAGAGTCAAACACGAGCCGATGTCACGATTAACAGCAGCGATTCGGCGGCGGTTGGCTGAGGGTCATTCTATTTTGAGGTCAGAAAATTCTCAGGTGTGAATTATCTTTCCCTTTCCCGACTCCGATTTTTCTTCTAAAAATTGGGGTTGTGTTATGTGATTTTGGAAATCGGTTTTGCTGGTGTTTGTGTGAAAATGTTTGAAGGTGAAATGGATATGGCGATGAACTGGTGGTCAGGCTCCGATTGAGGAGGGTGCAGAATAGAAAATAACAACGGAGGTCGATTTTGCTGTAAAAATTGAGATGTAACAATAGAAGGAATTACCTGTTGTTTTGTATTCGTTGAACGATTCTGAGAGGCTGGGAGGGTGATGTGAATTCTTGTGACTTAATGTAGTTTACTAAATTTGCTGTGAAATGATATTTGCTGGTGTGTGTGTGTGATTCCTGATGTGCAGGAGATTTTATTTTTATACTGAATTTTATTAACTGCTCCATGGATATATAAATGCTTCCTGAAGTTCTTCCCTCAACTCCACTTCTGCCAACTTCCTCCCCATGATGCCCACTACGTTGATGAAGTGGAGAAAACCTCCTCTTCCATGTTCTGATCGTGAGTGAGGGGAGAGAAATATGGGTTGGATGTGATAATTGGGTTCTAAATTAATTATGGGGGTTGGGCTTGGGTATTAGTAGTTGATTATTATTTTTAATTGGGCCGAACACTATAATGGTTGGTTGGCCCAAAAATGAATGTATATATAAAAAAAAAATTAATTAAAATGGACTTATAATATTTGGGCTCGATAATTAATTAACTTGGGTCTATAGATCATTAGAAATTCATGGATTGGGCTCACTAAATAATCATAAGCCCAACTGATAATTTAAATTGAAATATTATTCACTATTTACTATAAAATAATTAATTAATAAATTAATAAATAATTTCTAAATTTAGCGGGTATTACAGATACATAGGCCACTCAATTTTAATATTCGTCCCAACTAGCATTTCATAAAAATTATAAAGACATTTCAAATTTTTATTTCAAAAAAAAATCAAATTTTTATTTTAAAAAAAAACATTTCAAAATTTTATTTTAAAAAAACATTTCAAATTTTTATTTAAAAAAAACATTTCAAAATTTTATTTCAAAAAAACATTTCAAAAAAAAATAACATTTCAAGCTAGTTGAGACGGATTAAATATTAAAATTGAGTTCAAGCTCTTTATTTATTCATTCTTTTTCCCCTTGTAAAAAAAGATTGTATCATTGTAACATTTCTTTTATTAGTTTAGTTAGTAATTAGTTAGTTTACTTATTCAATTTTAAAGATTGTATCATAATTGTAATATTTCTTTTATATAGTGAATTAATTAGTATTAGTTAGTTTACTTATTAAATTTTAAAGATTGTATCATTGTAACATTTCTTTTGTACATAGATAGAATCATAGAAATCAATGAAGATATCAATTTTTATGCATTATTTTGATTGTAAATGTTTTAGAACTATTTTTACTTTATTGCATTTCAAGTTTTCAATATTTCAAATTTTCAACACAAGTAATTTAATTTAAAAAAAAAGTCATAAAAAATATTACAAGTTACTATAAATTATATAAAAAATACACAACATAAAGAATTTCTAAATTTCTAAATTATTTAATAACTTATTATATTTTTATTAAATTAACTTAAGTAATTTCAACGTTTCAACACTTGTAAATTACAAAATTTAGAAATTTCATCATTTAATTTAGAAAAAAAATAAGATATAAATAATATTACAATTATTATAAATTACAAAAAAACGGAACGGCGGTTCAGCCGAACGGCGGTTTTGCCGGCCAGAATCACGGCTCAGGCCGAACCGCCCTTTACGTAATACCGGGCGGGCCCGGAACCGGCGGTTCACGGTCCGGTGGCAACACTAGATAGAACATTATAAGATGGACGCGGGCCGCACTTATATTACATTTATTCTGTTTATATTACATCCAAAATTTTATATATACTATATATATTATAGAGAGAAGTAGTAAATATACCCCTATCATATACCTCCCTAGCGTATTTACCTCCCGTTTCTTATTTTTGGGCGGTCTGCCCCCCAACATCTCATAAGGCGTGCAAAATCGCCCCTATTCCTAACGGAGCATTAACTCTCTCAAATATTTTTCACTTTTTTTTCTATTTTCTATATCTCAAGTGGGTCCCACTCTGATACTTGTAGCGAGAGTTGAAGAGTTATTTGCTCATTTACACTTACAAAAGCCCTTTCTCCTTCCCGCTTGCGACTGCAGACTCCATTATTACTCAAAATCATATAGGTTCTTCACATGCAATGCCTGAACAAGTGAAACGCGATGAAAGGTAAGTGACAACACTCCTTTAATTCTTGGTTTTCTATTTTTCTTTTACATGATCGACGCGATTGGTAAATGATATCATCTATATATTGAGTTAAATAAGAACATTTAAATCAGAATATGGTTGGCCCAAGTTCTCTAAGATTTTCAATGCCAAAATCTAAGTAATTTGTTTAATATATGTTTTTTCCCACCATGTGTAAAACTACATTTTGGTTCAATTTCGGAGGTCATTGGGAAAAATAGAATGGTGTTTGGATTTTTGATGGTTTTGGCGCCAAAGTAGTTACAGAAATGGTGAAAAATATGACTTTGGAGAGGGTTATCAAAGAATTTTCAGACTTAGGATTCTCAAATCCGAGAGGTGTTTATGTGCATGACACTAATTTGAGTTTTGAATATGGTTTACATTTGATTAAGGATGAGGAATCTTGTAAGAAAGTGTTGAACTTTATCATTTACTTGATCGGGATAATATTTCGTTCTTTACTGATCATAAGGTGTTGGGATAACAATCCCTTTATCGAAAGATCATGATAAGAATGTTTTGACAATATGCCAATCCAGCATACATCAAGCTGCTGTATCGATCGAAGTTACTGATCCTGTATCGAAGACTTATCATCACGCCATCATACAGCAACAAGAGTCTAAAAAGTGCCAAGTATGGAAGCTGTCCCTTCATACAGCAAACATTCCATACAGCGACTTCTCCTCTTTAGGCTACAGCGCAAATGATTACAGCATTCAAGCTGTGAAGTATCGAAACTAGACTGAAGACCGTTTGAAAAGGAATCTTTGATAGTCGCTAAAGTCAAGTCCCGTTTGATAAAGAAGTATTTAAATACTGAAAGGATAAAGTATTTAAATACTGAAGCCGACAGAAATATTCAAACCACGCAATATCCGGATCTTGGTCTATTCAAGTCAACTATCAAGTTGTCACGGAATCTTGTTCAACGGATATATTTCAGAAGGCTATATATATATCTCCAAGAGTTTGAAGATCAAGAACTGATTAACGAAGTAACGACAACGAACAAGTGCTTACATAAATATTCAGAGCAAACATATTTCTTCAAGTATACTGCATATTCTGAGAGAAGAAATATCCAAAGTTCTCAACCTTGAACAACACATTGTCAGCTGAAGATCGAGAAAGTCAAGCTGTTGTTCAAACCATCATTCTATCATTGAACAAACCCATCAGCCCTGTGTGGACTGAGAAATCATTGCTTTTCCCGAACTGTGTGTGACGGACTTGCATTGAAGAGACAAAGCTTCGGAACTGTGTGTGAAGAAGTTAGTCAAGTGAAAGCCTAAACCAATCTGTGTGAACGGTTGAAAGCTTCAATCATTGTATCAATCTGTGTGAACGATACATTGATAGGTTTGATTATAAATACGTATTTGTGTACGTAGTATTTATAATAAATATTTTAACTCCTGTGTGGAGGACCAGTAGACGTAGAGGGGTTTACCTTGAACCACTTTAATTACCGTGTCATTTACCTTCTGCATTTACTGTTTTAATATTTGTGATTATCTTTAAGTATACACTTCATATCTAGTTGCTGTATTTACAACAACTTACTTTAACAAGACTTCCGCTATGCACTCAGATTTGAAAATCGTACAGCCTGTTGTTTAAAACACTTTCCAAGCTGTATTATGTATACATAGTTGGCAACAAGTGGTATCAGAGCGGTTGATTCTAAAAAGAATCAGTCGTGTTTTTTATTGAATCAGATCCTTAAATCACTTATTTTTGAAAAACAGTCTTTTTCTTCCTTATTCTCATATGGATACATCAATGATCAATAAAGTTCCTATGTTTTCTATTAACAAATTTGATGATTGGAGAATTAGGATGGAGGCTCATCTTGCAGCAATGCACGAAGAGATGATTTTTGTCATACAGGATGGCCCCATAAAGATCATGAAGGTAAATCCAGCCCCAATAATTGAAAGCCAGGCTCATACAGAGATGCTTGAGAAAGATCGCGAATAATGGACTTCTGACGAAAGAAAGCGCGCCAACCTCGACAATGTCGCGAAGAATGCGCTATTTGTCACTCTTGACAAAGGCACGTTCTCTAAGGTAAAGAGCTGCAAATCAGCCAAAGATATCTGGAATAAACTCAAGTTAATTTGTGAGGGAACTGAGCTCTCAAAAGAAAACAAGATTTTAAAATTAACTCAGCAATTTGAATCTTTTGAAATGAAACCAACTGAAACACTTGGGGAACTTGACCTTAGATTCACTGGCATTGTTGGTGAACTTGAAGCATTAGGCAAGATTTATACCCAAAGGGAGAAAAACCTAAAAATTTTCAGATCACTCCCTGCCCGATGGGACATTAAGACCACAGCTATGCGTGTATCGTACAATCTTAGTGAAATAACTACTTTTGATCTCTTTTCTGACCTCAAAGCATTTGAGTACGATATAGACAGGAGAGAGAAAGCTGAAGAATCTCCCGCCAGGACTACAGCCTTAGCCGTTGTATCCAACCGAAGACACAACATGCCGAGTTCATCAAAGCCCCATAAAAATGCTGACAACGACGACAACATCCTGTCGCAAGATGAAATGGCGCTCCTCATGCATAAGTTCAAGAAGTTTATCAAGCAATCGGGAAAGACTCCATACAGGCCCAAGCCTGTTCACAAGGTAAGTACCGAAACTTCCTCTAGTGATGCTAACCTATGTTATAATTGCAGGAAACCAATGTAACACCCCCAATCCGCTCAGGGATATTACACGCCGTAGAACCTTTCCTCAAGGATCTACCAGGCTGATAACAACATAGAACATCTAAAAAATGCCTTTAAGGCTAAAATGACTCAGTAGACCGATTTGGTCTTTCAATAAATACATACAACTCAAACTCATTACATACCCACGCAGGGGTCGAATACAAACACTCCCGTACAATGGGAAAGAACACTGCAGCGGAAAATAAACTATAACTAAAACAATGACCTCATACGGATCCTCGTGTGATTAGTATCGTTCATCTTTCATCATCCTTCGTGCCGACCCTGTGTTATGCTCCCAAACCTGAATGCAAAAACAGACATCCACCCCCCGAATACTCGGGGGTTAGCAAATTCTACTGTTTAGCTAGTGCAAGAACAAAGTGCAAATACGAGCCATACAATTCACATTCCACGAATAACAATAACCATGAATCCTCAAAAATCTAATAGTAAAGAAAAGTACTTCCCGAGGCAAGAGTTTGGGTAAAACATTCCAAAACCGAAAGACCACAATTAAAGGGAAATAATTTATGAAACAGTTTAAAATGCCATCGAGAGTTTTAATAGAAAACAATTTAGGATTATCAAATCCTTATCTTTCCAAAATCAACAGGGGTCACAGCGCCCAAAGGTTTTGTTTTCGCAAATAGAAAACCGACAACAATTCGCAGGGCCAAAACCCAAGTCACGTGTCCTCGACGGACATAAAATCAATACCAACTTGTGAAGTTTTTACTCGTGATTCCCGGACTCAACCCATTGGAAATCCCGTCGTGGCCCCGTCGAACCAACCCACGGTGAGTAAAATACATTCACTAAATATACACCAAACTGTAAAGTTTTTACTCGTGAATCCCGGACTCAACCCATTGGAATTCCCTCCGTGATCCCGTCGGACCCCCCGAGGTGAGTAAAATACATTCACTAAACATACACCAACCTGTGAACTTTTTTACTCGTGAATCCCGGACTCAACCCATTGGAATTCCCTCCGTGATCCCGTCGGACCCCCCGAGGTGAGTAAAATACATTCACCACTCGTGAATCCAGGGCGCAACCCATTGGAATTCCCGTCGTGTCCCCGTCGAACCAACCCACGGTGAGCGAAGAAATCATGCACAAATAACATATCACACCAAGGATATCCAAACAATTCACCCAGAGCATCAAACACTTAGCAAAACACCACGTCAAACCACAATGCACCGAAATGAAACAATATACGTCCACACGCAAATACCAAGTGAATCATCAACACCAAACATATCCATAGGATTCACATAGTCACTTACAACCCACACAATTTACAAAACACACGCGTTTGAAAGTGAGCCTTTAACGAGGCTAGCCGAATCTTTTGGAAACTCATTTCAAACAAACAAACAAACATACCAAGACGATCACCAATCATCATATCCACAAAACAAGAAATGTATGGACAAGGTACTTGCCTCGAAATCGGCACGCAAGTATCCCGACGAACACGGCTCAACCGGAAAGCTTCGAAACGCCCGATGCTATCGAAACGGAAGACGAAGACGAACGGAAGGGTTCAACTCGGTTTCTTCGCAAGAAACTCGACCCTAACAACATATAATCAATAAATCATCGATCATACGAGGAAGATTAATCGTAGAACGCCCGAAAACCCCTCTAAGACATTTTACCGGACACCTTCAAGGCGTCGGTCAAGAACTCGACCCAAATAACGAATCAATACGATCCAACCATGGAATAACAAGAGAAATGATATAATACATCTAAATAATCATCAATCCATTACAATCCTAAGTTAAAACGGATTAAACGGACGAAATCAACCAAAATACCCAATTTCCCCAAAACTAGATTTCTAGAAATCTAACCTTGATTCGGTAGATCGGAGGATGTTATAGGATTGATGATTGATGATATGAACTCCAAGACTTCATGGATTTATTGTCCAACAACATCTCTCCATGATCAACACACCCCCAACCACGGAAGAGAAGAAAAACGAGTGAGAAATGGCTGAAGAAAACGTCTGCTGGCCTTAAATAGGCTGACTGCCGGCCGCCTTACGTACGTAACCGGCTAAGGGCTTACGTACGTAACCGGCCATGGCTGAGACGCTGCCCAAAAATGCCGGCGTCCTTACGTACGTAACCGGCCAAGGGTTACGTACATAACCAGCATTACGTACGTAACTGCCGAGCGCTCAGACGTAACTCGGCGATGTCGGCACAGGCCTGCATCGCCGGCCATGACTCGGCCGGGGCCAACTCCGACGGCCCGAACGACCCCGAAACCCGAACCTGAATACGAATCGAAGATACGGTTACGTAGTACTCGCAAAGACGAATTCGAGCACTAAGATAACACACGATTCCGACCACCCAAAGGCTCGAAAATCGACAACGAAAAGTAATTACCCCAAACTTTGGGAAATTACGAAAATGGCCCAAAATGCTCGAAAATCACGATACGTGATCGAATAACCAAACCGAAGTCCACAACACGTCTAACAAAGTTAAACGGACTTACGGGAAACTCCAAACAGTAGTTTCGAACGAGATTCGTAAGAATCGAACTCAAGTGCGGAAAAATCGCTAAAAAGCACGGAACTCAACAAAACGACACCGAAACGAACTCGGATGTCGAAAAGTGCAGAATTAATCATTCTCGGAATGACGAAACAGTCATGAGTGAGTTGTCAAAACGGACTTCCGCCGAAAAAAAAGTAAATTACCGGAAATCGAAATTACGGGTATTACATTCTACCCTCCTTAAAAGAAGTTTCGTCCCGAAACTTAAAACAAGTAGGGAGAAGCAATATCCCGCTAGGAAAACTCAATGAGATACACAAGAAACGCGTAACTTACGCCCATCGGCGAAATGCTACAAGCAACGCAAAGGAATATACGGCATGAAAACACGCTCCACGATGACTAACACAACGCCAACGGTAGAGACATAATAAAATCAACAAGTGACAAGCGTCATCAAACAGATAATACAATCGAGTCGATTATCCGAACAATCACAAAACACAACGAATGAAAATCAATATGATTGACCACCCCAACGGTACATCAATCAAAACGCGAGCCAAACGCTGAACAAATACGGGATTCCACCGCCTAAGGGTTGGAAGATCGAAAACGAGATTAATTTCCCGAACTTAAGGGAATTAGTAAGGAGTCTGAACGCTCAACAACCACGAAATGGGGTCAACAAAATCTGAACAATCAATGATCGAACCACAACGACCGAACAACAATGATCATATAACAATGATCAAATAACAATGATCGAACAACAACGATCGAAAAAAACAATGATCGAGACAACAAAAATCGAACAATCATGTTTGGATCACGAAGAACAATAAGGTTCAATCGACAACTCCGAGGTTCACATCTCGACTCGAGACAAAACATGATCCGGTGAAAACAACAAAATGTGCACTCACATTGTAACACCCCAAACTAGGCGGATATTACAGTGCCGTAGATCCCCAACTGGGACCCACCAGGCAAAAGAAAATGAATGAATTACACAAGATAAATGTAGTACCGAACTACATTACAGCAATAATTACTCCGATGAGGAGTTTAGTTACAACACACCAGGACAATACCGAATACTGGTGTATTTTATATGAAGATAAAATACACAACACTGAATGAAACGGAGTATACAAATGAAAGTCTGCAGCGGAAAATAAAGGACAATAACATGAATAACTGAAAGATCGGGGCCCCTACTAGTATCACTAGGACTCCTCGACATCAACATGCTATTCCGTGCGTTTGCCTTGCCATGACTGAAAAACAAAATCCCCAAACGGGGTCAGATACAAATAACAACAATCCTCAAGATTTGAAAAAACACAATCATGATTATATCTGAAGATATGAAATATCCTGTCGAAACATACGCAATCAAACATGCTATATGAATCGACTAATCAAGACGCTCAAAGGAATGGCGCCACTCTTCGTCCGGGATGGAATTGTGTCGGTTCACAAGACAACAACTATCAAACACTCGTGGTCTTGTACATAATAAGTCTCACGAGATATCGACTCGTGTTCAAAGTCCATTTTGAGGCCACCAACCAACACACGACTATAATGTGCCCGACATGAAAATCCTACACATACCAACCGCACGCCAAGATGACCCGAATGCCACAATATGACAAAAGTGACAATGAAAATGAATAATGACTCACCAAGATTGAATGATAGTGACATGAATGATAGCTCAATGAAATGATCGGAACCGTCGTTCCTTATGGCTGAGGTGATTAATTGACAATGACGAGTTTTGATACGATTAATACAATGATGAATGAGTTATGATTATGAATGAACAACGACAAAAGGAATGAATTTCCTTTTAACCGAGTAAGAATTAACTTACACAACGCCGGTGACAATTATCCTTCCACGAACAATGTCCTAATTGAGATATCGGTCGCTCGAACAACCTTGAACAATTCAATTACCAACAATCCGTTCAATATACGAATCAAACACGAATATAACGAACTCAAAACGCCAATACGACTAAACCAAGTCCATTGAGGCATTAAATCAAACACGTTGCGTCCGAACTCCGATTGTTTACAATCAAACCTCAATATACCAATATCAAATCCCTCAAGAAAGGTTTCAAACCCACAAAACATCTTCAATACGATTAATAATCCAAAACGAATATCCAAAACGTGATTATAACGACAATTAATCGAAAACCCCAATTTCAACTCGATATTCAAAGTGTTCTTGAGTAATCCTTCAATAATCCAATGAATCTTTATACAAACTTATAATCATATACATATCCCTTCATATAACATGATTATAACGTCCAAAACATCTTATCTCAACACAAAATCGAAATCCAAGGTGTTGAAGAATATTACCTTTGAAGATCCAAACACTTCGATCCGATGAAAACGTGTTAAATCGACTATCCAAGCTTCCCAACGAAATAAGATGATGAAATCCGAATACACAAGTGATTGAGGATGGAAAAATACCTCTCTCAAGTCTCTTCGGAACAAGAAGAAGAAGAGGATGAAAATGAGTAAAAATGTCCTACGAGTACTTAAATCGCCGGGTTACGGCCGTAACTCGGCCCTCTTACGGCCGTAACTTTCCAAGTCAACGGCCTTACGGCCGAATCGCCAACTCAGACGGCCAGAACTCGGCTTCGTCCAAAGCTCGCCGGCAGACTTACTACGGCCAGTAATCGCTCTGAGTTACGGCGTAACCCGCCTTCGTCAAAAACACCTGCCGACACTTACGGCCGTACCGCACACCTTACGGCCGTAACTCGAATGATACGGCCGTATCCGGCCAACCTTACGGCGTAACCCGCCCACGTCAAAAATAGCTGACATCCTTCCTGCACAGACGGCCGTATCCGGCCAAGCCTTACGGCCGTACTGCCTCGACTTACGGCCGTATGCCGCAACCTCCTACGGCCGTAAGTCACCCTTGGTCGACAACACCAAATTAACGAACACCACTTACGGCCGTATCTCACCTTCCTTACGGCCGTAACTCACCTTCGCCAAAATGCCTCGGGCAACTCTTGGACCACTTACGGCCAGAATCGCCAGCCTACGGCCGCATTACTGGACTTACGGCCGTATCCCGTAACCTACGGCCGTAACTCAATGTTGGCCAAGGTGAATAAATCCGATGATTCCGATTCCTCGATACGATCGATGAATGATCCGACAAATCATACGAATGTGGAAATGAACAAGTCTAACACATGCCAAGGAATGATACTCCAAAGACAAGACTACCAATCACGATGATAATGATAATACTCTGCCCGACACTCAAACGGAGATGAAATGACGATCGAATCGATACACGGTTACAACATGCCAACATTGAACGCAATTGAGTGATTCATGAATGATGAGTGATTATTAATGAGTGAGAATTACTGAGTGACAAATACAGACTGATAATTACCGAATGAAAATGACTGAGTTACAACCGGGTATTACATACTCCCCCCCTTAAAAGAGTTTCGTCCCCGAAACTAAGGGTCAAACAATTCGGGACAACTCTCCCGCATATTCTCCTCGGTTTCCCAAGTAGCCTCTTCGACTCCGTGTCTAGACCACTGAATCTGACCAAAGGAATCATCTTGTTCCTCAAATGTTTGATTTGCCGCTCCAACACTCGTGCAGACGCTACTCGTACGGATGATCATCCGCGATCTCGATTTCGTCAAACTGAAGTATGTGAGAGATGTGAAACACATTATGAATTCGGCCCAACAACAGAGGTAAAGCCAATCGATGAGCTAACTCGCTTACTCGATTCAAAATCTCACACGGTCCAATGAATCTCGAACTCAACTTCCCCCGTTTTCCGAAACGGAAAATACCTCGACTCGGGAATACCTTGACCAAAACGGATCACCCGTATCGAACTCTAGTGGTCGATGACGACACGCATATGATTTCGCCGACTCCGGAGCAACAGACGCCTCTCGATCAAAGCTACCTTCTCCCGGCTATAAGTATATCGGGCTCGGTGCCGATTGACTCGATGGGTCGTCCCAACACAATGGAGATCGACAACCGTAATGATGGTGGGCTTCCCGATCCTCTACTAATCGAGGACGCATGCCCTCAACATGTCCTCCACTGCCGAAAAGTCCTCTCGATTGTCCGTCGGACCGAGGATGAAAACGGTAATGATATTAAGCCGAGTTCTCAAAGCACGATGAATCGTTCCCTAAACGAGACACGAATCGCCCGACACGATCGAAACAAAACTCTTAGGAGTTCCGTGCAATCTCACTAACTCTCTCACGAAAGCTTGGGTAAGACTCTCGGGACCCCACGTATCCTTGATCTCAAGGGAAAGAGCTGATAAAGATAGCGATCCACGATCACCCAGATCGTATTCATGCCACGACGACTCGACGGCAAACTAGAGAAGAAAACCATAGAAATGTCTTCCCACTTCCATCCCGAATAGAAGCGATATCAAGATACTCACCGGGCCGATTTTCTATCTTGACTTGCTTATCGGCTATACTTCTCGTAACAACTTCCGAGACTCCTCGCTACATATTATTCCACGAGAATTGTTGTTTCATATCCTGGTTCTCCCTGCTAGACCCGGGATGAACCGGATAAGGGGTAGCATGAGCTTCTCTCAAGATCGAGCTCTTCAACTCATCATTCGCCGACGCACAACCGATTCTCAAAACTCAAGAGTCCATCCTCGTGGACCACAATTTGAGGCTTTCTGCACCACATCCTCGCGGATGAGCAAAGAAATGAATTCAACCCCGATTTCCTCCTCAAGTGATGATTAAATATCTAACATACAAAGTGTCTCGAACTTGTCAAGTCGGACCTCGATCTCGGGTCTAAGGAATTCCTGCTGAAGCTCCTTCTGAACTCTTAAATGAGTAAGCATCTGCTCCTGAACGGACTTACGACTCAAGGCGTCGGCGACAACGTTCGCCTTGCCCGGGTGGTAAAGGATCTCGAGATCAAAATCTTTGATTAGTTCCAACCACCGCCCCTGTCGCATATTTAACTCCTTGTGAGTAAATATATACTTCATTCATTTCATTATTACTCTCATCTCGGTGATTGGTGAATGACTGACAGGTGACGCCATAAAGGTAATGACGCCAAAATTCCAACGCGAAAACCACGGTTGTTAGCTCCGGTCGTGGTTGGATAATAAATCATCTAATCCGGGGGAACTTCGGATTTACTTCACATCTTTCGGAGGTTGCCAATCTCGGATAGCCTCCGTCTTCTGAGGGTCGACACGAACTCTGTCAGATGAAATTACATGCCCGAGAAAAGTCACTTCGGACATCCAGAACTCACATTAAGAAAACTTCCATAAAATTGCTCGCGTCTCAACACTTCGAGAACCTGAAGAAGATGAACCTCGTGTTCCTCTCGGCTAAGAGAATAAATCAAAATGTCGTCGATGAAGACAACAACAACTGATCTAAAAAGTCGATGAAAACCCGATTCATTAACTCCATGAATACTGCAGGTGCAATAGATAGCCCGAACGGCATAATTACGAACTCATAATGACCATAGCGTGTATGAAACGCTGTCCTCGCGATATCCGATTCTCGAATCCGCAACTGGTGATGTCCAGATCTTAAGTCGATCCCTGAAAAAAAATACTGAGGCTCCCTGAAGTTGATCTAAAAGATCATCAATACGGGGTAAGGGATACTACTCTTGATCATTACCCTGATCAACTTCTGGTAATTAATACACACACGAGACGAGCCATCCTTCTCCTTGACAGATCACACTGGTGCTCCTCACGGACGCAATCGGTCGGAGATAACCTTTCTCGAACTACTCCTCAAGTTGAATCTTCAACTCTTGCATTCTGGTCGGGGCCATCCGATACGGTGCCTTCGATAAAGGGAACGCACTGCCCAACTCACTCCCGAATTCCACTACTCTATGTGAAGGCAACCGATAACTCGTCAGAATACATCGTCAATCGATGACAATGATACCACGAATGATTGAACATTTCGATTGTCCTAGAATGGTCAATCGATAAAAAGAGATACCAATAATGATTGAACAACTCGATTGCCTTAGAAAGGCCAATCGATGAAGATGACACAATGAATGTTTGAATAACTCGATTGCCCTAGAAAGACCAATCAATGAAAATGATACAATGAATGATTGAATAACTCGATTGCCCTAGAAAGGCCAATCGATGAAAATGATACAATGAATGATTGAATAACTCGATTGCCCTAGAAAGGCCAATCGATGAAAATGATACAATGAATGATTGAATAACTCGATTGCCCTAGAAAGGCCAATCGATGAAAATGATACAATGAATGATTGAATAGTTCGATCGCGGAATCTCTCTGCCTCTGTCATAATAAAAATTCTACTGGAACAACGGGGATCACTTCCCTGAAGCACACAATCGACAACCAACGATGGAAAGATAGTGACCAAACGCTAACAATCACTGAGGATAGTATCAAGACGGTTGAACCAACAAATACTGAAAATTACACCGTCCTAAGGTAAGTTCACCACGATTAGATCCATCAACCAATCGCGGTCATTAAGCTTAATTTGGTAAAATTCCGAAAATTCTTCCATCGTCAGGTAGACCGATGGTATGAAGTCCACAAGCAATGGGACTATTCCGAAATAAGTCTATTCAAGCATGATTCGAAAATGAATGAATGCGGTGTACCAGCATCAAAAGGTACACACAAGTTGAAATAAAATTACGAGTATACCTGAAATCATTCGGACCACCGATCGTCGATCCTCATCATATGAATCTGGGACTTGCCGGCCCGAACCGACGCTCCGTCTCGATAAGTACGAGCTCCAACTCTATTTGCTTCCATTGTCTTAAATGACGTTGACAAAGCCCGATTCTCAAACGCCGATTGCTTCGGCACGAGATGCCGCCGGGCCGACTTGGAGTCCTTTCGCAAAAACGGGCCTTATGTCCAAAATTCCCACAATTATAGCACGTGATAGACGGTTTCGGACACTCGGTGCTGAAATGACCCGTTCCACAATTGAAACAGTGATGGCCGAACCGGCCGCCGGGAATGAGGTCCCGCACGATTATGCGCCGTAGAAGGTCGCTCGAAACGATAGGGCTCACGAGGCTTCTTGAAGGTTGACCGACCGCCTTCGGATTGATTACGCTTCGTTGATTTCTTGTTGACAAATGAAGGTTGTTGTTCAAGACTTTCCTTAGCGGTGGCTCATACTAAGAGTTCTCTCGATTAATCCTAGGCAGTGGCACAATGATGATTGAGCAACCGCACATGGGTCATCATGGCCTGCATAAAAGTGAGTGGATCAACCCGAACATCTTCTGATCGAGCCGAGTTCTGGGCACGATTTCCCGACAGCGAGTGATTATTCCTCGGGTTTCGGCCCGCACCGCGGCCTCTTCCCGTGCATCCCCTGACAGCTCTCTCCATACTTAAGTAGGAAGGTCGCATAATGATTATATTACCCGCATGATTATCACGTTATGATTACGTCATGAGATGATGAAAATGAGTATACATGCTCTAACTTAGTGATTATATGAATGATTGACTGAAGTGAGATGAATATCTGATGAAATTCTTGAAATGATTATTTTGAATAACTTAACAAGATTTATAATATGATCATCTAGATCGGCAACTGAGTAATGAAATGAATTAAGTGATTAATGAATTAACATGGTCGTCCTGATCATTAACTGAGTAATGAAATGAATTAAGTGATTAATGAGTTAACATGATCGTCTTAATCATAATAAATGATGATGTTGAGGATTGTGAAATGATAAATGATGAATGAATGACTATTGCCAGAAATTATACTAGTCTGATGACGATGATTTCAAATGAGACATGACTCGGAAGGTAGTATTCAAAACCACGCTCCGATACCAACTCTGTAACACCCCAAACTAGGCGGATATTACAGTGCCGTAGATCCCCAACTGGGACCCACCAGGCAAAAGAAAATGAATGAATTACACAAGATAAATGTAGTACCGAACTACATTACAGCAATAATTACTCCGATGAGGAGTTTAGTTACAACACACCAGGACAATACCGAATACTGGTGTATTTTATATGAAGATAAAATACACAACACTGAATGAAACGGAGTATACAAATGAAAGTCTGCAGCGGAAAATAAAGGACAATAACATGAATAATCAAAGATCGGGGCCCCTACTAGTATCACTAGGACTCATCGAAATCATCATGCTATTCCCGTGCGTTTGCCTTGCCATGACACGAAAAACAAAATCCCCAAACGGGTCGATTACAAAGAACAACAATCCTCAAGAGTTGAAAATACACAATCATGATTATATCGAAGTTTTGAAATATCCTCGAAACATACGCAATCAAACATGCTATATGAATCGACTAATCAAGACGGCTCAAAGGAATGGCGCCACACTACGTCCCGGGATGGAAATGTGTCCGCACAAGCCACCAACGATCAAACACGCGTGGTCTTGTACCTAATCGCCTCACGAGCAATCGACTCGTGCACACCCAATGTGAGGCCACCAACCAACACACGACTATAATGTGCCCGACATGAAAATCCTACACATACCAACCGCACGCCAAGATGACCCTAATGCCACAATATGACAAAAGTGACAATGAAAATGAATAATGACTCACCAAGATTGAATGATAGTGACATGAATGATAGCTCAATGAAATGATCGGAACCGCTGCTCCTTATGGCCGAGGTGATTAATTGACAATGACGAGTTTTGATACGATTAATACAATGATGAATGAGTTATGATTATGAATGAACAACGACAAAAGGAATGAATATCCTTTTAACCGAGTAAGAATTAACTTACACAACGCCGGTGACAATTATCCTTCCACGAACAATGTCCTAATTGAGATATCGGTCGCTCGAACAACCTTGAACAATTCAATTACCAACAATCCGTTCAATATACGAATCAAACACGAATATAACGAACTCAAAACGCCAATACGACTAAACCAAGTCCATTGAGGCATTAAATCAAACACGTTGCGTCCGAACTCCGATTGTTTACAATCAAACCTCAATATACCAATATCAAATCCCTCAAGAAAGGTTTCAAACCCACAAAACATCTTCAATACGATTAATAATCCAAAACGAATATCCAAAAACGTGATTATAACGACAATTAATCGAAAACCCCCAATTTCAACTCGATATTCAAAGTGTTCTTGAGTAATCCTTCAATAATCCAATGAATCTTTATACAAACTTATAATCATATACATATCCCTTCATATAACATGATTATAACGTCCAAAACATCTTATCTCAACACAAAATCGAAATCCAAGGTGTTGAAGAATATTACCTTTGAAGATCCAAACACTTCGATCCGATGAAAACATGTTAAATCGACTATCCAAGCTTCCCAACGAAATAAGATGATGAAATCCGAATACACAAGTGATTGAGGATGGAAAAATACCTCTCTCAAGTCTCTCTTCGAACAAGAAGAAGAAGAGGATGAAAATGAGTAAAAATGTCCCTACGAGTACTTAAATCTCACGGAAGTTACGGCCAGAACTCGCCCTCTTACGGCCGTAACTTTCCAAGTCAACGGCCTTACGGCCAGAATCGCCAACTCAGACGGCCAGAACTTCGGCTTCGTCCAAAGCTCGCTGCACTTACGGCCAGAATCGCCTCGAGTTACGGCGTAACCCGCCTTCGTCAAAAACACTCCGACAGCTTTACGGCCGCATCGCACACCTTACGGCCGTAACTCGAATGATACGGCCGTATCCGGCCAACCTTACGGCGTAACCCGCCCACGTCAAAAATAGCTGACATCCTTCCTGCACAGACGGCCGTATCCGGCCAAGCCTTACGGCCGTACTGCCTCGACTTACGGCCGTATGCCGCAACCCTTACGGCCGTAAGTCACCCTTGGTCGACAACACCCAAATTAACGAACACCACTTACGGCCGTATCTCACCTTCCTTACGGCCGTAACTCACCTTCGCCAAAATGCCTGGGCACTCCGGACCACTTACGGCCAGAATCGCCAGCCTTACGGCCTGCACTACTGGACTTACGGCCGTATCCCAGAACCTTACGGCCGTAACTCAATGTTGGCCAAGGTGAATAAATCCGATGATTCCGATTCCTCGATACGACTGATGAATGATCCGACAAATCATACGAATGTGGAAATGAACAAGTCTAACACATGCCAAGGAATGATACTCCAGCACAAGACTACCAATCACGATGATAATGATAATACTCCCGTTCCGACACTCAAACGGAGATGAAATGACGATCGGTAACTGATACACGGTTACAACATGCCAACATTGAACGCAATTGAGTGATTCATGAATGATGAGTGATTATTAATGAGTGAGAATTACTGAGTGACAAATACAGACTGATAATTACCGAATGAAAATGACTGAGTTACAACCGGGTATTACACACATAAGATCCACACGAAAGGGAATAGCAATTGAAAAGTCACAACGTCAAATGAGTAATTCCGAAAAAATACCACCCTCGTTCGATTAACAAAAGTAAGGGATAGGGCAAGCTCAGAAAATATTAACGAACATAAACGAGTCGACATAGACGAAAATACAGAAGTTCCAAATCTGATCCACTTCGAATAAAAGAACTAGTAGAACCAAAAGATGTTACTTTCGAACAAGGTTCACAAGAATCGAACCGAACTCGGAAAAGTCACAGCGATACCAGATCGACCCAAAACAAGATTACAGCTCGTTTGAACGATGAAACTGAAATACAGAACAAGCTCAGAAAGTATCAACGAACACGAGCGAGTCGATAGACCTGAGAAAGAGGAAATGCAGAAGCCAAAAATAATACGGGTATTACATTAGACCTCTTATAAAAAAAGGTCATCCCCACAACTCACAATAATGAAAACAAGGCAACAACACAAAAGCAGTCGGCGGAAACATTTCCCATGGGCCTCTTAGAGCCGATCCTGATGACTGTGCTGAAGCGCGAACTCCGAAAGTCTCGGTAGCCCATTTGTAAAACTGGATTCGATGTCCCTCGGGTCCGCACTTGAAATGCGTTACTGAATGCCCCGGGCACACCACGGTTGAAACACCTCGGCTCGGCATACCGAAAATACAAATGCTAGATATAATGGGGCATAACGTCGCAAAACAACATACCGGAGATGCCAACTCATCACAACAAAGAATCGTAACACATATCGTATACAATGATTACCATCGTAAAGTAATACACACACAAACACTATAGCAATGACGGTAGCGTTCGGCGACCTCAACGGCCCGAACAATAACCAGCACATAATTACAAACATCATGGAACAATCACACATGTACACAAATGTACAAATCCAAACTTTAACAGTTCACACAGGTGCGATAACACGCAAGTCACCACGAAATGACAACATTAAAGATCGTTATCACACCTCCCACAAAAGGGATAACAAAACATATGCGTGGCGAACGACTCAACGTTCACACTACCAATTCAATCACAATTCGGAGGGCTAACACCCTAACAACAATACCAACATCATACACACATTCCCAAATGCAAACGGAAATTGATAGGTTTAAAAAAAAATGAAAACCACCTTTTGAAAATAATTTAGAAAAACACTGGTTGGTCTTGAGTATCACCTTTCAAAAAAAAGTACAACGTGAAACATCGTTATCGAGACTTTGGAAAACCATTTCGCATTTGTTAAAAATGAGGACACTTTCTGTTAGTGAAAAACTTTCCGAATATTCGACCCTCGGGTCTAAGTAAAAGTGTTTATAAAACATTGAAATATCTCAAAACATTTTGGGTCCTCGAGGTAGAAAAATTTTGAAACATATTGTGGCACCTTGGACGTACCACGAGAAAATAATTTATTTTAAAAGTACGTGCCGAAATTTATTTTCCAAGATACTCAAGGTTTTCAAAGATAATTCAATGGGCTAGAATGCCCAAAAATTTCAGGTAATTACACGGAACATATAGCGCCGTGGGTCCCGCGCCGGAACCCACCAGGCTAAAAACCATTTACAAAAACGCCAAAAAGGCCGATGACGGTAATATTTCAAAAATTCACAAAAGCTATTTACAAAATACTAAATACCGTCATAAGAATTTCGCCAAAACGATCAAGGCCATAATGCCAAAAACTCGGTTAAGGGAATCGGTTTTTGAAATAAAACTCAGTCGGTAAAATACCGAAAGTCATTACAAAAGAACTCACGCAGCGGATAAAAGAAATACAGTCAAACATGCACAATCCAGCAACACTACTCCTCATATGAACGAAATATGAGTGTCAAATAACCGCATATCAAGAAATCAAAATCCATAAGAGGATTCCGTCACTTAACAAATAATCATAAAAATAGCTCGTGTCACACGAGGCACAACACAAAGAAGGGAGACTTACATCCATAGGTCGCACGAAGATGATGATCGCCCAAGATACTAATCACGACTAACAAACTCAGACGACGCGTCGCGACACGACTCAGTCAGACAAAATCTGACGAGACAAAACTCAACAGACACTACTGACCCGACATCCTAGGTTTCCACAACCTAAGCTCCGATACCATTTATGTAACACCCCCAATCTGCTCAGGGATATTACACGCCGTAGAACCTTTCCTCAAGGATCTACCAGGCTGATAACAACATAGAACATCTCAAAAATGCCTTTAAGGCTAAAATTGTAATATCCGGATTTATTACTGCGTATTTTACCTGTATTCGAACCCTGTATTATTCGGAATTGTAATCTTGATGATTGGAGTATGATATTTCTTGCATTGGCATCCTTGTACTTGAGTATTACAACATGCAAATTTTCTCATGCAAACTCGTGATAGCGCACGTTAAGAATGTAGCTTAACGCGCGCTATCGAGCTACTACTAGCGTATGCTATGTATGTAGGAGTTGCGTGCGCTAAGCACTCAATTATTGAGCGGGACAGCTAGCACATGCGCCAGCCGGGACATGGGTCCGGATAAGATTCCCGCGGACGAACCTGGACAGTTTTGAAGTCAACTCTTATTAGCGCGTGCTAAGGTATACTTAGTAGCGTGCGCTAATTAGCTAAAGTGCGGAATATTATAAATGAGACAACAACCCGTTTTGGCTTACATTTCATTCGTCCATTCTTCATTCTTGAGAGGCCAAAGAGCTATAATAATCCTTCTACATACTCAGAACTCATCTTATTGATCCTTGTATATTGGTTATCACTTGTGAGTGATCATTGAAGTGGAATAGCACCTTGGAGTGGCATTCAACCAACCGGAGTCGGATTCTACCTTACGGTTCAGTGATTTCTGTCATATTAAGGTATGTTCAACCTATCTCCAGACTTAGAGTTGGATTCTAAAGAATTAGATGATCATATTAACAAGATATTGATTTTCACTAGTGAATTATTCAACATGCATCATGTTTGGAATATAGAGATGGTTATGCCTCAAGTACCTTGATTATGAACACCATGATTCGAATCTTATTACAATGAACAAGTAGAGGAAGCTTCTATCATTGGTAATCCGAATCTAGTAGATGACTTTATAGCAATCATGGACTTGACTTTAACATCATTATTGTTAGATGAAGCTAAGGGATTGATCATGGAAGGATTTATCTAGTATAGTTGGAATGTTAAACAATTACAGTATGATAATTTTGATTGATATAAAGGTGTGGATATCAACCGTTAAGCCTTTCGAATTGTCGTATGAAGATTGTAGTCGAAATGGAAGATGGTTTCATAATAGTATACATATCCTTGAACCCAAAGTTGTTGTTATCCGTTAGATCATTCATAGCCGTATGAACATGATATTCATGGAAGTAACATGAACTAACACTGAGGATTTCATTTGGTTTAATCATGTTGAGGTCCGTCTACTGCCCAGCAGTAAACTGCCATGCAAAGTTAGCGCACGCTAAGCTATGTAGATTAACGTGCGCTATCGAGCACGAGTTAGCGTACGCTACGTTTGGTACGTAACGTACGATAGGCCATCAGACGAGTCAGTCGACTGATCAGTGAAGTACTGACCATGCATAGTTAGCGTACGCTAGGCTTTGTTGTTTACGTGCGCTATCGAGCAGACTTAACGCACGCTACACAGAGTACTTAGCGTGCGCTAAGCAGTTCAGGCAGATTACATTTTATGAGATTTTGGCCGTAAATCGAATTGTTAGACTTTCGTACGACGTAATATAAATCCTATATTATTTCTTTTGTTAAGGTTTGAGCTTGATACGTGATTGATTGAGGGAGGGGCGACCTTCGAGTGTTCGTTTTCGTGGAAGTTTTGTTCTTATCTTCAAATCGAGGCAAGTACCTTATTTGTTTTATTGATATTGATGTTGTACATATTGTCGTGCATGTATCTCATTGTTGTATGTCCACCTCGTGTTGGTCCGACGGGATCATCGGGGGATCTATGCTAGCGTGCGCTGGATCATCGGACGGGTTTTTCCACCACAGGTTGGTCTGACGGGATCATCGTGGGTTCTAGGCAGTGAACGCTGGATCGACGGAATTACCATGTGTATGTTATGATATCATGTTGTGATTATCAGTTGTGTATGTTATGTTTGAGTTTCTCGCAGGAGAAGACTCGTTGGACATTTTATCATTTACGTTATTATTATTATTCTGCGTGTGACGTTGAATAATATGTTGTGGTATTTGTACTAGCATCGTTGTGATAACCCCTTCGGGGGTGAACATTTTGTTTATGTTCAGGATCCAGGAGAGCGGGAAAGCAACCACTGGAGCTGCATGACGACGAGGGTGCAGAATGATGTTCCGGCCGGGCTTATTTGTCTGTTGTTTATTGGTTATTTCAATAAGTACTCGAGTACGAAGTCATTTATGATGAAATTAAATTTGGTGATGTATTATTAAGTTCCTGTCGAACAATTGTACTTTCAGTATTTGGTCAGAACTGTTGTATCTTAATTCCGATATTTCCATTCATTAGTATTTCTTAATGTCTGTTCAATTCTTCAGCCTTGTAAATCCTTATGTAAAGGATTTACAGCGCTGTAATATTCCTGAATATATCGGGGGTGTTACAGAATATGGTATCGGAGCTAAGATTATGGATATCTTTGCCGTTGGGTTAAAATAGGGGTCATTTATGTCTTTTGAGGTAACCGGCCGTGAATGACATCACTGCACTGCCTACGTCTTCATGCGAACGGTGGTTGTAAGTTCCTAAACTCTACCTCGTTCTTTACATGTTGTGTCTCTTTATACTCGAATATTAGAACGATATTGTTTCCTGTATATTGAGTATTTATGCTTACAGTATGTTGAGAGGCGGACGTGGACGTGGTTGCGGTCATGGACGCGGACGAAGAAATGCTGAAAGAGAAGCGTCGCCTTCTAATCAGGCCAGTCATAGCTGAGGTGAGCCGCAACAATCTATTAATAACGAATCGGAACCTGCTGTACCAGAGATCCTTCGTCAAGTGGTGAACCAGATGACTCAGTTCGCCCAAGTCGTGGACCGAATGCAAGTGGCGGTGGGACTACAGCAGGGAGAGAGACAGCAAGGGATCCCAAACATGGGAAATCGAGGTAACCGGTGGCTGCAAGAGGTGGCGAAGATGCAACCACCTAAATTCGACGGTATTTCTGAGACTCCCACCTGGGACCATTGGTTGAGGGAACTGGAGAAAATCTTTGCCGGAATTAACTGCCCAGATGACCGGAGAGCCTCTATCGCGCAATACTTCCTGATAGGGGAGGGAAGCCAAAGTTCGGGAGTTTTTCTCCGCTCAGCCTTCAGATATGCCAGTATCCCAGGCAATTAAGACGTTTAACCAGCAGCTGGCATTTGTTCGACATCCGGTCGTAATGATGCGTAAATTATGATCCATTTCGATATGAGGATGAAACCAGAAATCCAGAGGTACATGTCCGGATTTGAATGTACCACACTCCGTCAATACCAGGATAAGGCGTTGGCGTATGAGATCAAGGAAGCAGCTATGGAGAAATTTTCGGAATCCAAGAAACAGAAAGTCTCTGGTACTTTTACAGAGCACAAGAACAGCGGGCCCCGTAAGGCCCAGTTATCCTTTCACTCTTTCAAGAAACCTCCGCACTCGGTTAGGAGCGAAAAGAACTTCGGAGCGACATCAACTATTACTGATGTTACCAGGAAATGCTTTAATCACGCCTGTGACGGCACTATCGACGGAATTGCCCCCTACCTGCCGTGACTTGTTTTGATTGTGGACGAGAGGGACATCGGGCAGTGTTTTGTGAAGAGGCTGCAAAGTCTTTTAGAGCCCGTACACCACATCCAGTCCAGAAGGAAGCCAGTATCCAATGTACACAAAGAAAGTGTTCGATGCCTCGCATTTTGGCCGCGGACGAGGCAGAGGACAATGGGACCGAAAGGGGACATCGAGTGCCGGATCTGCTCCCCCACATCTATACGAGATGAGGAGGACAGACGATCGTGATGTCATTGCCGTCGCATCGTGCATCGCCCGCATCTTTTCCTGCCAGTTAGCGTTTTGTTCGATACAGGAGCTACGCATTCTTTTATATCTTTGTCTTGTGTAAATCGTTTGAATATTTCCGGTTTTCATACTTGTGAACCTTATGTTGTTGGTTTATCGAGTGGAGAGAGGATTGTCTGGAACTTAGAAACTAGAAATTTCCCGGTATCATTTGGAGGCAGAGAGTGGCTCTCAAATTTGATTGTAATAGAAATGCAAGGAGACGACCTGATACTTGGAGACGATTGGCTTAATCGATATGGAGCAATTGTAAACTACCGAAGGAGGAATATCTCGCTGATCGCTGATGATGGTTTCGAAATATTGTTCGAGGGGTGGAAACCGGGAAGCTCACGAAAATTGATCAAGGCAATGAAAGGTGTCAAATTGTTGAAACAGGGCTGTACCGGATATTGGTGTTATGCAATGAAGAAAGAAGACGAAATTATGGAACTTTCATCCATTCCTGTTGTGAACGAATTTCCAGATGTATTTCCTGACGAGTTACCTGGACTACCTCCACGAAGAGATGTAGAATTTACCATTGAGCTGGAACCCGGAGCTACACCAATTTCTAAGGCGCCGTATCGTGTGGCCCCTAGTGAGATGTACGAACTGAAAAAGCAGCTGGAGGATTTACTGGACAAAGGCTATATTCAGCCAAGCTGCCGCCTGGGAGCGCCAAGATTTTTGTCCGAAAGAAGGATGGATCGCCCATTGTGTATTGACTATCGAGAATCGAACAAGATGACGATTAAGAACAAGTATCCGTTGCCACGGATTGATGATCTGTTTGACCACTGCAAGGGGCAAGATTTTCTAAAATTGATCCGAGATCGGGGTATCATCACCGAGGATTAAGGAATCGATGTTCAAATCGCGTCGTAACTCGCTACGGACATTATGAGTTTGTAGTGATGCCGTTTGGTCTCACTAATGCACCTGCTGTATTTATGCAATTGATGAACCGAGTGTTCATCGAATTTTTGGATAAATTTGTGGTCATGTTCATTGATGACATTCTGGTGTATTCTAAAAGCCCAGAAGAACATGCACAGCATTTGCGGATTGTATTGGAACTTTTGAGAAGCGAGCAATTGTACGCCAAACTTTCTAAGTGTGAATTCTGGCAAAAGGAAGTAATGTTCCTCGGCCATGTGGTGTCAGCTAAAGGAGTCCGAGTAGATCCTCAGAAGATCGAAGCAATTATGGATTGGAAGCCTCCAAAGAACGTGAAAGAAGTCCGAAGCTTCTTAGGAGTTGCTGGATATTATCGTCGATTCGTGGAAGGGTTTTCTAAAATCTCCCGCCCACTTACTCGACTCCTGCAGAAAACTCAAAAGTTTGAGTGGAACGAGTTGTGTCAGGTTAGCTTTGATGAATTGAAGAAGAGATTGACGACGGCACCAATTCTATCACTTCCACAGGGAACTGGAGGATTTATAGTTTACAGTGATGCTTCGAACCAAGGGCTCGGATGCGTATTGATGCAAAATGATAAGGTGATCGCTTATGCATCGCGACAGCTGAAACCTTATGAAGTGAATTACCCAACACATGATTTGGAGTTAGCAGCAGTAGTTTTTGCTTTGAAGATCTGGAGGCATTATCTGTACGGGACTCACTGTCAGATCTTTACGGATCACAAGAGTCTCAAGTACATATTCAGTCAGAGAGAGTTGAATATGCGTCAGAGAAGATGGTTAGAACTGATTAAGGACTATGACTTGGAGATTTTGTATCATCCAGGCAAAGCGAATGTAGTGGCCGATGCACTCAGTCGCAAACCTGTTTCTATTCATATGCTGGAGATGCTGACCTCCCAACTTAGCCTTCAACGAGAGATGATTCGAGAAGGAATTGAAGTGTGGTTACAAAAAGTCCAAGGACAACTGTGCGTGATGGAAATGACTTCATCATTAACCGAAGAAATCAAATCTAGACAGGCAGATGATCCTCTGATGATTCGGTTACGTGATGAAGTGATCAAGGGAAAGGCCCCCGGATTCATAATTCATGATGATGGAGTTTTGAGATTTCAGAACCGACTCTGCGTTCCCGATGTCGATGTTCAAATGCATAATTATGAAGGAAGCTCACAGTTCGCCCTATTCTATCCACCCAGGCACCAGTAAGATGTATAAGGACTTGAAGCAGAATTTCTGGTAGGGCAATATGAAGAAAGATGTAACGGACTATGTTTCGAAATGCTTGACTTGTCAGCAGGTTTAGATCGAGCATCAACGGCCTGCCGGAATGTTGAAGCCACTCCCGATTCCTGAATGGAAGTGGGAGGACATATCGATGGACTTTATCACTAGTATGCCTAGAACCAGGACAGGAATGAACATGATTTGGGTGATAGTTGATCGTTTAACCAAATCAGCTCATTTTCTGGGCATTAAGGACACATGGGGACCAGAGAGGTTGGCACGAGTATTTATATCAGAGATAGTTCGATTGCATGGTACGCTGAAGACCATTATTTCTGATCGAGACGGCCGTTTTGTGTCTCACTTTTGGAAAGCAGTTCATAAGGCCTTGGGGACCGAATTGAACTTCAGTACAGCTTATCACCCGCAGACTGACGGACAATCTGATAGGACCATTCAAACGGTGGAAGATATGCTGAGGCCCTGTGCCTTAGACTGGTCAACTGATTGGGAAGTTTATCTACCGTTGATTGAATTTACCTACAACAATAGTTGGCATGCTTCCATTAAGATGGCACCGTTTGAGGCATTATACGGGAGGAGATGTAGATCGCCCCTATGTTGGGACGATTCATCAGACTTGATCGGAACAGAACCAGAGTTGATCGTGCAGACTCTAGAGAAGATAGCCTTGATTCGTGAAAGGCTGTTGACCGCCCAGAGTCGACAGAAATCTTACGCAGACGTACGTCGTCGCCCATTGGAGTTCAGTACTGGAGACCACGTACTTTTGAAGGTTTCTCCTACTCGGGGAATCTTTCGTTTCGGAAGGAAAGGAAAGCTGAGTCCAAGATATATCGGACCATTTGAGATCCTTGAGAGAGTTGGAGAGTTGGCATACAGATTGGCATTGTCGCCGTCATTGTGCCATGTTCATAACGTGTTCCACGTATCCCAGTTACGGAGATATATACCAGATCCCAGTCATATCATTGATTTCAGCAAGATCGAAGTCGCGCAAGATGGGACGTTTGAAGAAAGACCGGTCAAGATACTCGAGAGTCGAGTTAAGTAGTTGAGAAACAAACCCATCGTTTTGGTCAAAGTTCAATGGTCACGCCATGGAGTGGAAGAAGCCACATGGGAAACGGAAGCTGGTATGAAGTCCAAATATCCCGAGTTATTTTCGTCTTGAGTTTCGGGACGAAACTCCTTTTTAGTATGAGAGTATGTAATATCTGGATTTATTACTGCGTATTTTACCTGTATTCGAACCCTGTATTATTCGGAATTGTAATCTTGATGATTGGAGTATGATATTTCTTTCATTGGCATCCTTGTACTTGAGTATTACAACATGCAAATTTTCTCATACAAACTCGTGATAGCACACGCTAAGAATGTAGCTTAACGCGCGCTATCGAGCTACTACTAGCGCACGCTATGTATGTAGGAGTTGCGTGCGCTAAGCACTCAATTATTGAGCGGGACGGCTAGCACATGCGCCAGCCGGGACATGGGTCCGGATAAGATTCCCGCGGACGAACCTGGACAGTTTTGAAGTCAACTCTTATTAGCGCGCGCTAAGGTATACTTAGTAGCGTGCGCTAATTAGCTAAAGTGCGGAATATTATAAATGAGACAACAACCCGTTTTGGCTTACATTTCATTCGTCCATTCTTCATTCTTGAGAGACCAGAGAGCTATAATAATCCTTCTACACACTCAGAACACTTCTTATTGATCCTTGTATATTGGTTATCACCTGTGAGTGATCATTGAAGTGGAATAGCACCTTGGAGTGGCATTCAACCAACCGGAGTCGGATTCTACCTTACGGTTCAGTTATTTCAGTCATATTAAGGTATGTTCAACCTATCTCCAGACTTAGAGTTGGATTCTAAAGAATTAGATGATCATATTAACAAGATATTGATTTTCACTAGTGAATTATTCAACATGCATCATGTTTGGAATATAGAGATGGTTATGCCTCAAGTACATTGATTATGAACACCATGATTCGAATCTTATTACAATGAACAAGTAGAGGAAGCTTATATCATTGGTAATCCAAATCTAGTATATGACTTTATAGCAATCATGGACTTGACTTTAACATCATTATTGTTAGATGAAGCTAAGGGATTGATCATGGAAGGATTTATCTAGTATAGATGGAATATTAAACAATTACAGTGTGATAATTTTGATTGATATAAAGGTGTGGATATCAACCGTTAAGCCTTTCGAATTGTCGTATGAAGATTGTAGTCGAAATGGAAGATGGTTTCATAATAGTATACATATCCTTGAACCCAAAGTTGTTGTTATCCGTTAGATCATTCATAGCCGTATGAACATGATATTCATGGAAGTAACATGAACTAACACTGAGGATTTCATTTGGTTTAATCATGTTGAGGTCCATCTAATGCCCAGCAGTAAACTGCCATGCAGAGTTAGCGCACGCTAAGCTATGTAGATTAACGTGCGCTATAGAGCACGAGTTAACGTACGCTACGTTTGGTACGTAATGTACGATAGGCCATCAGACGAGTCAGTCAACTGATCAGTGAAGTACTGACCATGCATAGTTAGCGTACGCTAGGCTTTATTGTTTACGTGCGCTATCGAGCAGACTTAACGCACGCTACACAGAGTACTTAGCGTGCGCTAAGCAGTTCAGACAGATTACATTTTATGAGCTTTTGGCCGTAAATCGAATTGTTAGACTTTCGTACGACGTAAGATAAATCCTATATTATTTCTTTTGTTAAGGTTTGAGCTTGATACGTGATTGATTGAGGGAGGGGCGACCTTCGAGTGTTCGTTTTCGTGGAAGTTTTGTTCTTATCTTCAAATAGAGGCAAGTACCTTATTTGTTTTATTGATATTGATGTTATACATATTGTCGTGCATGTATGTCGTTGTTGTATCTCCACCTCGTGTTGGTCCGACGGGATCATCGGGGGATCTATGCTAGCGTGCGCTGGATCATCGGACGGTTTTTTCACCACGGGTTGGTCTGACGGGATCATCGTGGGTTCTAGGCAGTGAACGCTGGATCGACGGAATTACCATGTGTATGTTATTATATCATGTTGTGATTATCAGTTGTGTATGTTATGTTTGAGTTTCTCGCAGGAGAAGACTCGTTGGACATTTTATCATTTACGTTATTATTATTATTCTAAGTGTGACGTTGAATAATATGTTGTGGTACTTGTACTAGCTTCGTTGTGCTAACCCCTTCGGGGGTGAACATTTTGTTTATGTTCAGGATCCAGGAGAGCGGGAAAGCAACCACTGGAGGTGCATGACGACGAGGGTGCAGAATGATGTTCCGGCCGGGTTTATTTGTCTGTTGTTTATTGGTTATTTCAATAAGTACTCGAGTACGAAGTCATTTATGATGAAATTGAATTTGGTGATGTATTATTAAGTTCCTCTCGAACAATTGTACTTTCAGTATTTGGTCAGAACTGTTGTATCTTAATTCCGATATTTCCATTCATTAGTATTTCTTAATGTCTGTTCAATTCTTCAGCCTTGTAAATCCTTATGTAAAGGATTTACGGCGCTGTAATATTCATAATATATCGGGGGTGTTACAAAAATGACTCAGTAGACCGATTTCGTCTTTCAATAAATACATACAACTCAAACTCATTACATACCCACGCAGGGGTCAAATACAAACACTCCCGTACAACGGGAAAGAACACTGCAGCGGAAAACAAACTATAACTAAACTAATGACCTAATACAGATCCTCGTGTGATTAGTATCGTTCATCTTTCATCATACTTCATGCCGACCCTGTGTTATGCTCTCAAACCTGAATGCAAAAACAGACATCCACCCCCCGAATACTCGGGGGTTAGCAAAACTCCACTGTTTTGCTAGTGCAAGAACAAAGTGCAAATACGAGCCATACAATTCACATTCCACGAATAACAATAACCAGGAATCCTCAAAAATCCAAAAGTAACGAAAAGTACTTCCCGAGGCAAGAGTTTGGGTAAAACATTCCAAAACCGAAAGACCACAATTAAAGGGAAACAATTTATGAAACAGTTTAAAATGCCATCGAGAGTTTTAATAGAAAACAATTTAGGATTATCAAATCCTTATCTTTCCAAAATCAACAGGGGTCACAGCCCAAAGGTTTTGTTTTCGCAAATAGAAAACCGACAACAATTCGCAGGGCCAAAACCCAAGTCATGTGTCCTCGACGGACATGAAATCAATACCAACTCGTGAAGTTTTTACTCGTGATTCCCAGACTCAACCCATTTGAAATCCCGTCGTGGCCCCGTTGAACCAACCCACGGTGAGTAAAATACATTCACTAAATATACACCAACCTGTGAAGTTTTTACCCGTGAATCCCGGACTCAACCCATTGGAATTCCCTCCGTGATCCTGTCGGACCCCCCGAGGTGAGTAAAATACATTCACTAAACATACACCAACCTGTGAAGTTTTTTACTCGTGAATCCCGGACTCAACCCATTGGAATTCCCTCCGTGATCCCGTCGGACCCCCCGAGGTGAGTAAAATACATTCACCACTCGTGAATCCAGGGCGCAACCCATTGGAATTCCCGTCGTGGCCCCGTCGAACCAACCCATGGTGAGCGAAGAAATCATGCACAAATAACATATCACACCAAGGATATCCAAACAATTCACCCAGAGCATCAAACACTTAGCAAAACACCACGTCAAACCACAATGCACCGAAATGAAACAATATACGTCCACACGCAAATACCAAGTGCATCATCAACACCAAACATATCCATAGTATTCACATAGTCACTTACAACCCACACAATTTACAAAACACACGCGTTTGAAAGTGAGCCTTTAACGAGGCTAGCCGAATCTTTTGGAAACTCATTTCAAACAAACAAACAAACATACCAAGACGATCACCAATCATCATATCCACAAAACAAGAAATGTATAGACAAGGTACTTGCCTCGAAATTGGCACGCAAGTATCCCGACGAACACGGCTCAACCGGAAAGCTTCGAAATGCCCGATGCTATCGAAACGGAAGACGACGACGAACGGAAGGGTTCAACTCGGTTTCTTCGCAAGAAACTCGACCCTAACAACATATAATCAATAAATCATCGATCATGCGAGGAAGAATAATCGTAGAATGCCCGAAAACCCCTCTAAGACATTTTGCCGGACACCTTCAAGGCGTCGGTCAAGAACTCGACCCAAATAACGAATCGATACGATCCAACCATGGAATAACAAGGGAAATGATATAATACATCTAAATAATCATCAATCCATTACAATCCTAAGTTAAACGGATTAAAGGGACGAAATCAACCAAAATACCCAATTTCCCCAAAACTAGATTTCTAAAAATCTAACCTTGATTCGGTAGATCGGAGGATGTTATAGGATTGATGATTGATGATATGAACTCCAAGACTTCATGGATTTATTGTCCAACAACATCTCTCCATGATCAGCACACTCCCAGCCGCGGAAGAGAAGAAAAACGAGTGAGAAATGGCTGAAGAAAACGTCTGCTGGCCTTAAATAGTCTGACTGCCGGCCGCCTTACGTACGTAACCGGCCAAGGGCTTACGTACGTAACCGGCCATGGCTGAGACGCTGCCCAAAAATGCCGGCATCCTTACGTACGTAACCGGCCAAGGGTTACGACGAATCGCATTACGTACGAATCGCCGAGCGCCACCGCACGTAATCACCCTGCATCGCCGGCCATGACTCGGCCGGGGCCAACTCCGATGGCCCGAACGACCCTGAAACCCGAACCTGAATACGAATCGAAGATACGGTTACGTAGTACTCGCAAAGACAAATTCGAGCACTAAGAGAACACACGATTCCGACCACCCGAAGGCTCAAAATTCAACAACGAAAAGTAATTACCCCAAACTTTGGGAAATTACGAAAATGGCCCAAAACGCCCGAAAATCACGATACGTGATCGAATAACCAAACCGAAGTCCACAACACGTCTAACAAAGTTAATCGGACTTACGAGAAACTCGAAACAGCAGTTTCGAACGAGATTCGCAAGAATCGAACTCAAGTGCGGAAAAATCGCCAAAAAGCACGGAACTCAACAAAACGACACTGAAATGAACTCGGATGTCGAAAAGTGCAGAATTAATCAATCTTGGAATGACGAAACAGTCATGAGTGAGTCGTCAAAACGGACTTCTGCCGAAAAAAAAAGAAATTACTGGAAATCGAAATTACGGGTATTACAACCAGGACATTATGCAAACAAATGTCCTCATCCAAAAGTTCAAAGGTTGCCGGAAGCCGAGCAACAAGAAGAGGATGAAAGAAGACGCGCTTGGAAAAACAAGCTCAAGGCCCTGATTGGTGTATCAGAAGCCTCCCCCGCACCATCTAAATCCGAAGAATGTCTTAAGGTAGTCACCGACAGTGATTCATCTGATGATGATTTCGAAGATAAAGCCTATATGTGCTTTATGGCCAAGGACATTTCGGAAGATGAAGATAGCGATGATGAGGTAAGCTCAACCTCAGCTATTCCCACCAATACATCTCATACTTTTACAAACATGATGAATGAGTTTAAGAACATTCAAATGGCCCATGAGACATTGAAAAATGAAAATATACAACTCCAACTTTCTAACTTAGAGATGAAACAAGAAAACGACTTGTTGAAAGTAAATTACGAAAATATGTCTGTTGATTGTAAAAACAACAAAGTCGAGTATGAAAAACTCATGGAGAGCAATCATCAAGTTGCTCATGAACTAAGTGAGACTAAATCTCATAGTGATAACAATACAAATGATTTTGTTCTGCTTCAAGCCAAAGTAAAAACTCTCGAAAAACTAGAAGGAGAACTTGAGACCATTCTGAAATCTTTCGAGAAATAATCTAAAAGAATGGAAGAAATTCTAAGCACTGGACAACATGCTCATGATAAAAGTGGCTTAGGATACAACTCATTTTCTAATAAAAGGGAAAACTAGTACTGTGTTCGTCAGAGGTGTGGAACACATTCCTGTATCGGAAGAAGTTCCTAGTCATGTGAATGAACCCGTTGCACCGCGAACAGCAAAAGATGCCATTCCGCCACCACAGTCATATTCCAGACAGCGGAATCACCAGCCATTCAGACCTATAAGGCGTACCCAACAACATGCTCCCCGAGCATATCAACAGCGCCAACAGCCGTTCAGAAAGAAGGCTGTATCCAAATATCAAAGGCCCGCAAGTCAATACTTTCAGTACAACACGCCTAGATATTGGATACAGGAGCCGCGGTATCTTTTGCGAAAGCAAGTATCCTCACAGTATCAACAACATCTTTGGGAATCCAACTGGAGACCCAGAAGGCAAGCTGTAAGGCCGAAGAAAATGGCTCCACCTCCAAGACGGCATTTGTACTGGACTAATAATAACCCTGAATTTTACATGCATAATAACTATCACGGTTATAGCAACTACGTACATGCCCCACGTAGAAATTGCAATTATGGACCTAAACCATCCTACAGTAAACCTATTGCTGTCAGGAAAATCTGGGTACCTAAAGGCACTAACATCCATGGACCCAACAATCAAAAGGGACCTAAATCTTCCTAATTTGTTTGCATACAGGACATTTTGGAGAAGGACATCTGGTACTTCGACAGTGGATATTCCCGGCACATGACAGGAGATAAAAGCAAGATGTTAGATTACATAGGAGGTTGCGGTCCAAAAGTGCGCTTCGATGATAAATATAAAGGAAGAACAAGAGGGAAGGGAACCCTACTTGTAGGAAAATTCAAAGTCACCGATGTAGCTTATGTTGAAGGCTTACAGTGCAATCTACTTAGTATTATCCAGTTCTGTGACAAACAGTTCTCAGTGAAGTTCTATATAGATCATTGTAGAGTCAAGAACATCCTGACCAAAGAGGTTGTGCTCACAGGAAGCAGATCCGGTATTATGTATATTGCTGAATGGATGCCTACGAGCTCCACAATTCCTTGTTTTGTTGCCAAAGGCACTGCAGATCTAAACTGGCTATGGCACAAGAGGATGTCACACGTCAACTTCAAGACTATCAACAAACTCTCCAAGTAGGGAATGGTTAGAGGATTGCCAAACGTTTCATTCCAAAAAGACAGCGTATGTGGACCCTATCAGAAAGGCAAGCAAATCAAGACCACCCTAAAAACCAAATCCTACCTTTCCACCCACAGAGTTTTGGAAATGCTACATATGGATCTCTATGGTCCTGTAGACCCGGTAAGTTTAGGAGGTAAGAAATACTATCTCGTTATTGTTGATGATTATTCTAGGTATGCTTGGACAATTTTCCTAAGCAAGAAGAAGGAAACAACATCAAAACTGCCCGAGCACCTGAGAAAGATTGAAAATGAAAAAGGGTCGAGTATCGTGTCCATTCATTCCGACAGATGTACAAAATTCAGTAACCGCTTTATTGAGCAATACTGTTCGGAACATGGGATACAACACTTAGCTGCCCGTACACCTCAACAAAATGGTGTTGCCGAGCGAAAGAATAGGACGCTGAAGGAAGCAACAAGAACAATGATTGCCGCAAGCAAGCTGCCACAGCGTTTCTGAGGCGAATCCACCAATACAGCGTGCTATATACTAAACCGTTGTATCATCAACAATCATCACAATAAAACAGCATACGAGGTATGGAACAACAAAACTCCATTAGTTTCGTACTTTCACATGTTTGGATGCAGGTGTTACATCTTGAACAACGGTAAGGATCAACTTAGAACCTTCGATGAGAAATCAGATGAAGGGATATTTGTTGGATATTTCTCTGTTAGCAAAGCTTACAGGATCTTTAATAAAAGAAAGCTAATAATTGAGGAATCAGTTTATGTAGTGTTCGATGAACCTCACCATGATCCTACAGGAGTAGAAGACATTTCTCAGAACATCCAACAATTGTCCATCATAGATCCACCAACTCCATTAGAACCTGTCGTTGACTTAGAAATCAACCCCGCAGCTGTAAGAACTGACCTAGATGAAGCCGATGCTGTACAAGCTGAAGCCGAAACTACAGCAACTCAAGATACAGTACGGGACCCCGAATTAGAACCCGACAGAAGATGGTTGAGAGATCACCCACAAGAGTTGGTCATAGGAAACATTGATGCTGGTGTTTCTACCCGTAGGAGAATACAGAGTACACAAGGAAATGTACTATGTGCGCAAGAAGACCCCGAGTCAGAGATATCTCCATTTCCTGAATGGAAATCTCAATCCGAGCTTAGAAGACTTAATATGTGCACTATTGCTGTATTCTTAGCCCAATCCGAACCTGTTTCTACCAAAGAATCTCTCAACAACTCTCATTGGATTACTTCTATGGACGAAGAGCTTAACGGTTTCGAAATAAACAATGTATGTTATCTTGTAACCAGACCTACGCATCAATCAGTAATTTGAACCAAATGGGTATTTAGAAACAAGAAGGATAGAAATGGACTCATTATCAGGAATAAATCTCGATTAGTCGCCCAAGGCTATAGACAAGAAGCAGGCATAGACTACGATGAGACATTTGCCCCTGTAGCCAGAGTAGAAGTCATTAGGATCTTTTTAGCTTTTGCCGCCCATAAGAGCTTCATTGTATATCAAATGGACGTCAAAAGTGCATTCCTGAATGGAGACCTTGATGAAGAAGTATATGTTGAACAACCACCAGGGTTTGTCAATCCAGAAGGCGAAGACCTAGTATACAGGCTAAGGAAAGCGCTGTATGGACTTAAGCAAGCCCCTAGAGCATGGTATGAGGCTCTGTCCCAATATCTAACCAATAATGGATTCGAGAAAGGTGCGGACAAGACCTTATTCAAAATACAGGAAGATGATGACCTCCTAATGGTTCAAATATATGTAGACGATATAATATTTGGTTCAACTAACCTTGCTTTGTGTCAAAGGTTCTCTCATCTCATGCAAAGTAAATTTGAAATGAGCATGATGGGAGAACTTAGTTATTTCCTAGGATTGCAGGTAAAGCAGTTGCCCACAGGGATTTTCATCAACTAGGAAAAATACAGCAAGGAGCTTCTCAACAAGTTTGGAATGAATACTTCCAAATCATCATCAACCCCCATGAGCACTTCCGTGCAAATTAGTGCTAATGAAGCTGGAAAGCCGGTTGATCAATCACTCTACAAGAAGCTTATTAGCTCACTCCTGTACCTAATAGCTAGCAGGCCCGATATCCAGTTTGCTGTGGGAGTGTGTGCGCGATATCAAGTATCACCTAAAGAATCACACTTCGCAATAGCCAAACGAATCCTGAAA
Source organism: Orobanche coerulescens (assembly GCA_033398695.1). Taxonomy (NCBI): domain Eukaryota; kingdom Viridiplantae; phylum Streptophyta; class Magnoliopsida; order Lamiales; family Orobanchaceae; genus Orobanche; species Orobanche coerulescens. Next base: position 87,007,136 of record CM065811.1, on the reverse strand, counting down.
TACATCAAATGAACAGTCGAAGTAGGACTATGGTATCCTAAAGAAGGCGGATTCGATTTAGTTGGCTACAACGACTCGGATATCGGAGGTTACAAGCTAGATAGGAAGAGTACAAGTGGAACTTGTCACTTTCTTGGACCTAGACTTGTGTCTTGGTTTAGCAAGAAACAATTGGCACTCACTTTCAACAGCTGAATCAGAATACTATGTTGCTGGTAGTTGCTGTATGCAGATCCTTTGGATGCAACAACAGCTGCCAGACTATGGAATTAAAGCCAAAGAAATGCCGATTATGTGCGATAGCACGAATGCAATTGCTATCACGCACAACCCTGTATTGCATTCGCGCACCAAGCATATTCACATGAAGCATCACTTCATTAGGAATCATGTTGAGAACAAGGATGTTCGACTGGAAAAAGTTCATACAAATATTCAGTTAGCCGACATCTTTACCAAACCTCTCGACACAGCAAGATTCTGCATGCTTCGACATGAATTGGGATTTTTACATCCTAACTCCCTGTAAGTTTTTAATGCTTTTACTCAGCAAATTGAGGGGGAATGCTGCAAGACCCAAGAATATAGTATCCACTGTTAGTTATCTGTACACTCAGTCTATCAGAACAGCACTGTAGGAACAAAGAGACATGAATTATCCTACAGCTGACGTGTGCAATAATTAAGGGGAAAAACAGTACGATCCAAGAATACAACATTAATCCGAAAGCTGTTGTATGGAATTGAAACCCGTATGTACCTTTTAAGGGGGAACACTGTATTTTCGCGGATACAGCATACTATGGGAAATTAATTATCATGTTATTTATTTTTTTGTGTCCACGTGCCCTGTTATAATTAAAAGGTCTTTTGCATTAAATGCTTTACACGACATATGAACATTGGTATCTTCAAAGCCGCGATGTTTCATATTATTTTATTAATTTTACACCGCCGTTTAGGGCAATAAGGGAAATTTGATAAGTCAGAAATGGGACCCGCTCTTATTTCAAAATTAGATGGATAAGTTGTACCGGTTACACTCAGTCCATCGTGGTCGTCCATTTTAAACAATGGTTCCCATCCCTTAAATCTGACCGTTCATTATCTCTAAACCCTTATTCGCCGCCCACTATAAAAGGACTGTAAATGCCATTTGAGACTCTTTATGCTTTCTGCATATTGAACGAGTCCTTGAGCATACAGCCTACAAGTCTTTTTGTTTTACTTCATTTCTCATTGAATCCTCTTTATCTTTTCTTCGAGAATCGTCAATGGCATCTTCTCAGACCTCATCCATCTCTCTCAAGAAATCCTCCAACATCATCGACGGACGGATCTTTTCTAGATCTGTCGTACTTGAATGTGTTCTTTCCGAAGGTGATGACGTCGAATCGATGGAATACGTCATTACGAGGATACATCAGCAAGGCCTTTATCGCCTTGGAAGTCACACCGCTGAACGCTTTGATGTTCACCTGGTTGAGGAATTGTACCTCAATGCTGCTGTCCGTTTCTTCTCACTTGCTCAGGGAGGAAATGTTGCTGACATCACTACTGTCATTTGTGGAGTCGAGATCCGTGTTGACCAAGAGCTACTTCAGAATCTCTACAGGCTTCCTGCTGATGGCCTGACAATGGAAGATCTTGAGACCTTTGGATTCCAAGAACTCTTGATCGAATACTATGGGTTGTTCACCGGTTCAGCATCGGTTGAAATGGTTCACACCTCTTGCCACAAGAAACTCTTTTGTTTACCTTTTGTTTATTTACACGATTTATGTTGCCGTGTAATTGAGAATAGAACAGGTGCGTTCGAGATGTGCACCAATCTATGGTTCATAATGATGGTTGCAATCATGAACTGTGAAAAGGTCAACTGGTGTCAAATAATCCTCAAACGGTTGCAAGAAGAAGTTTCTAAGCCTGCCTTGCAGAAGAAATCTTTTGGTTTGCTTCTGAATTACATTCTGACGAAATGTGGTGTTCCGCAAGCCGAAAAAGCAAAAAAGATCACTTCTCGGATATATATGGGAAGCGTCAGACCCTCTGTTTTCAACAAAGGACCTCTGATTGCAAACAAATCTTTCGTCCGAAAATTGCCCCTTTCTGCTGATCCAAGGGATGTGCCTTCGAAGTCCAGAGCGAAGAAACTTCAAGGAAGAGAAAGAGATCTCACAGCAAAACTCCCGTTGCTGTTGAGAAGCCGAAAAGAAATCTAAGGAGGCTTTCAAAAGTTAAAGCTACAAATATCTCCGAGGATGCTCCTTCAACGGCCCAACCCACTGTATCGAGCCCCCAGGGCACAACCCCTACGGAAGAGATGACTGCTACTGTCGCGACAGTAGATCCCGAGCCTTTGGCGGCTACAATGGATATTCAGACATCTGCCAACTTACAAGACTCTGGTGAGTCGGCTGCCCCTTTGGAGCCAATAGCCACTTCTCCTATTCGCGATTCCACACCCGTTCAGGATCCCTCTCACATCAGGGTAACAACCCCTGTTAGGGATCCAGCTCCAACACAGGAACCGATACCTATCGAGGAACCCGTGCATACAGCGGACCCAAGCGCTGTACGCAGCCCCTCCCCAGACACCATAATCAATAAGACTTTGCTTTCTGTGCAAATAAAGCAAGCATATGAACGCTTTGTCCAATGGAAAGCCTACAGGCTCGCTCCATACAACACTCTGTACAATTGGAGCGATTGGTGCGAAGAAGAATGGTTTGTCGTGAAAGTGACAAACTCTGAAGATGTTGAAGTCCTGATCCAATGGTACAACCTGTGATGCAAAGAGTTGATCACCAGCCACCTTATGGACAAGGCAGATGCCCGCAAGAAAGGAAAAGCAAAATCCATTGGCTCTGATCCCCACAGTCCCAAATATGATCATGACTCAGATGACGACGACGACACCTTTCAGGCAGGTCTGAGAATGAGTCGTAAGGAAACCCAGCCAGATCAAGGGACCTCTAGCCAAAACAATGTTCCCAACAGCGAGGATTTAGTCCCTCCTGTAGCGGAGGAACAACCAGCCCCGGAACAGGCATCCACGCCTATCACCATAGATGACCAAACCAGCGCCATCCCGCAGGAGGAATCAGTCCCTCTGTAGGAGCTGGCGAAAGCTGAGAGACAGCAGGAGGAATTAGTCCCTCTTGTACCTATGTCTTCAGAACCTAATTTAGAATAGGAGAAAACAACCCCTGTTGCCGAAACCGCATCTGATGCTCCTGCACCCTCAACTGTTTTGGAATCCGATGACGGTATAATACTTGAGGATGTCCAACTCAATTCACGTCCCAATGTGAACTTGAGACAATTGAATGGATTTGAAAACTTCGCCAAGCCAGACTCTCCAAGATCCACCGAGAAGAAAGAGCAACGGCATGCTCTTGGCCTACAAACTGTCTTCATACAGGACGCCATGACCGCCATACACTCTGTTGAAAAGGCACTCGACTGGCTACACCAATCAGCCATTGAAGAAATGATGGGTCTAAGGCACGAAGTTTCTAATGTAGAAGAAGCCTTCAAAATCCTGCCTTTAGTCTTCCAATAGGCCCTTAGCCAATTACAACAGCGTCAGGAGCAGATCCTGAAGGAAGAGCAATCCAAGCTCCATGTGTCTGAGGCCAAGACAACATCAGTTCTCATTAAATCCAATTCCCAGCTCCGAGCCCACGACAAAAAGATTCAGGATATGTCGCAGGTGCTCACCTGCCGTGTGAATAAAATGACTAATTTTGAGACAAAACAGGATGTTGATATGCTGATCCTTGAATGTCTTGATGAAAAGGTGTCCTACGTTGATGACGCCAAAAAGGGGGAAGAGGCGAGGGAAGCTGCGAGGAGAACAAGGATTGAGCAAGAGAAGGAAATGTTAGCTGCTTTTGAAGACAGCATCACAGCTGATATTGCTCGTCTATCATCTCCTTCTCCCAACGTTAGGATACAGGGAGATCGCCCAGAATTCCAGGACCCTAAGTTTCCTTAGAAGAACCTTGTTCGAAAGCCACAAGCTATAAACCTCCCGGCCAACCGACAGCCTACTGCAGAAGAAATCAACAACTGGAGAAAGAATGAACTGCTAAGATACTTTGTTGTTCTTATCTGGGAATCTCAATTTTTTAATAGTTGCAGAATGGTACAAGAAGCCACATAGGTATTTAAGAAAAGGTTGGACGAAGGGACGCTCCCGCTACAGCAGAAAATGAAGTCCAAGCACAAACAAGGCGACGTGGTTATCCATCCAGATGATTGGATCCTAGTTTTCGATAAGTCCTACGAAGGTCAAGCTATATACCAGAATTGAAACAAGGACACGCATCAGAACTGATGGAAGGGTACCAATAATGACCCTAGAAGGCCTTGGAGGCATTCTGACTATAGAAGCTAAGCTCCCTCCTGTATTCCTATTTATGTACTCTTATCCTGTTTTCTCATTTGCTGTAAGATAGCAAAACACTGTAAAATATGCTCATATCAATAAAATGTTTTTCTCTTGAAAGATTACAACTTGTAATCTACTGTGTGTTTGTATGATTACTTGATTCAATCCATTTGCTGAATTAATTCAAGTATTAAAACCTATTAAAATATTAAGTTGTACGAACTTGTCTGCGAACAGTTCATAGATTCAGTTGTATGTATCTAGATAAACAATGTAAGATTGTGCCTGCGCGCTAATCATGAGTTTAAAGATGCAGTACTCTTTTGATAAAAGCTGAACTTGCCTGCGAGCAGTTTCTAGTGTTAGGCAATATGCTGAAGGCCAGAACATTCGAACAGAAGACCAAGAAGTCTGCTCTCCTTCAAATGTTAAGTGTCAAAGTTTTGGCATCATCAAGGATGTTTGCATAACATCAATACGTTTTTAAGGGAAGATTTGGCAAATTATCAAAAGGGGGGAAATTGTTGGGATAACAATCCCTGTATCGAAAGATCATGATAAGAATGTTTTGACAATATGTCAATCCAGCATACAGCAAGCTACTGTATCGATCGAAGTTGCTGATCCTGTATCGAAGACTTATCATCACGCCATCATACAGCAATAAGAGTCTAAAAAGCGCCAAGTATGGAACCTGTCCCTTCATACAACAAACATTCCATACAGCGACTTCTCCTCGTTAGGCTACAGCGCAAATGAGTACAGAATTCAAGCTGTGAAGCATCGAAACAGGACTGAAGTCCGTTTGAAAAAGAATCTTTGGTAGTCGCTAAAATCAAGTCCCGTTTGATAAAGAAGTATTTAAATACTGAAAGGATAAAGTATTTAAATACTGAAGCCGACAGAAATCTTCAAACCACACAATATCCGGATCTTAGTCTATTCAAGTCAAATATCAAGTTGTCACGGAATCTTATTCAACGGATCTTTCACAATGGATATATTTCAGAAGGCTATATATATATATATATCCAAGAGTTTGAAGATCAAGAACTGATTAACGAAGTAACGATAACCAACAAGTGCTTACACGAATATTTAGAGCAAACATAGTTCTTCAAGTATACTGCATATTCTGAGAGAAGAAATATCCAAAGTGCTCAACCTTGAACAACACATTGTCAGCTGAAGATCGAGAAAGTCAAGTTGTTGTTCAAACCATCGTTCTATCATTGAACAAACCCATCACCCCTGTGTGGATTGAGAAAGCATTGCTTTTCCTGAACTGTGTGTGACGGACTTGCATTGAAGAGACAAAGCTTCGGAACTGTGTGTGAAGAAGTTAGTCAAGTGAATGCCTAAACCAATCTGTGTGAACGGTTGAAAGCTTCAATCGTTGTATCAATCTGTGTGAACGATACATTGATAGGTTTGATTATAAATACGTAGTTGTGTATGTAGTATTTATAATATATATTTTAACTCCTGTGTGGAGGACCAGTGGACGTAGAGGGGTTTACCTCGAACCACTTTAATTACCGTGTCATTTACCTTCTGCATTTACTGTTTTAATATTTGTGATTATCTTTAAGTATACACTTCATATCTAGTTGATGTATTTACAGCAACTTTAACAAGACTTCCGCTACGCACTCAGATTTACAGCCTGTTGTTTAAAATACTTTCCAAGCTGTATTCTGTATACTTAGTGGCCAACATAAGGATATGCCTTGGCCAATTTATTTAATTCGATCTGAAGTTGAGGGGCAAATGGTGGAGAAAAGCATTGAAGCTGAAACGACTATGGAGAAGATGGTTGAAGAAAAGGAAATGGTTGAAGAAGAAGTGAGGGCTGAAAGAGCATGGGAAAGGTTTGAAGAGGGGGTGCATGTGAATAAAAGCATATACATAAACTCTGATGGTTATGTTAGTGGAGTAGAATCAGAGGAGAAGAGAGTGATGATTGTAACGACAAATTTCGAATCTTTAATATAAAACGCGAAAATGAATTACAACTTGAATATATTTGATCTAAAATGTAGAAAAATTGTGGATTATAATCTCTAGTTTAATTCCTATGATTCTTCTCTTCATGGTTGACTTTTTCTTGAGCGAATTTTGAGGCGTAGTCTTCGATCTGATTTCGTACGGCGTTGAATTTAGGATTTTTAACGTAGATCCAAGGACTTATGTCTTATTTTGGATTGAACGTTGTTTTGCAGGAGCTTTTGTGCGAAGAAACGTGTTGAAACTCTTTTGAATCTTCGAGAACGCCTTCGTGAGAAACGCTTGATCGGAGGGGTTTTGCACCTTGATCTCTGATTGAACGTAGTTTCTGGATGATTTGTGTGAAGAACGTGTTGAAGCTCCTTTGAATCTTCAAGAACACCTTCGTGAGAAATGCTTGATAAGAAGGGTTTTGTATCTTGATCTCTGACTGAACGTAGTTTCTGGATGATTTGCATGAAGAACGCCTTTGAGTTGTGAAGATTGCCTTGAGATCGAGCTACGTATATACAAATATATAAACGAAAAACAAGAGTTATAAGAAACTCACCCTTGAAGTACGTTGATTAAATGATAACCTTCTCTTGAGCTATTCCCCAAGTTTTGATTGATCTCTACGAATTCAATCCGCTCCAAGCTCTTGAACGATCCAACGCTGAAATCACCGCGTCTCTACTTGCCACGCGTCGGAAAAACGACCGGAATGACAACACACGATTAACCTCTAAGGTTACGGCTAGAATCAAGTGATAAAGCTTTTGATTGTAACACTCTAAATGTTTTAATCTCTATCACTCTCCATTTTCTCCAAGAAAGGATAATATGAAGAAGAAGAACAAGAAGACTAGGAAAAACTATTTTTCCTTTTCTCTCTCCTTTACACTCTCAAACTCACGGCTGATGTTCACATGTGGAGTGAGTGGGAGTCTTCCTCTTATCCCCTTATTCCCAAAGACCAAATCACCTTTATCATAATAAAAGAGATATGTGTCCCCTCAATAAGTCATTGGTCTTCCACCACTTAAGGTGGAGACAAAAGACCAAGACAAAAGGAGGTAGGTGGGTGGGGCGGCCTCTAGAAGGAATCAGACGAGTTCAGTCCGTTTCGGACTCCCGTGAGTCCAAACAGATAAACTCTGATTCCGTTCCGATGCATTTATATCGATTAATTAATCCAATTAATTAAACATATCAAATACAAAATAATATAATTAATTTCTCCAAGAAATAATTATATTCATGAATTAAGTAAATCACCCAGTAATTTATTTATTTCATTAGGCCATAAATCAATTTATCCAATAAATCAATTTAAACATCCAATGTCCCAAATTTAGATATCCAATATCTAATATTAATAATGAGAGAATTAGCTTGATTCATTCCGTCGTCAATCCTATTGCGCGACTCGGTAGGTCCGTCTTAGTCAGCAATGGGAGGAACCAAAGAGTAGTAGCACCACCTAGCCAGCCTGGCGGCCTACACTGTACCCCAACTGAGAACGAATGATTGGGATCATCCAAGAACCATTCTGTCGTGAATACCAGTATACGTATAAACCATTCTTTCAAACATCCCGATCAAGTTATAGGGTCACGGTTAGTCAAACCCTATCTGTACTTGACGCTATGCATGCGTTAATGCAAATCGAGATCATCGAGCTCTCGTGTATCCAATACAACTAGCTCCAATGCTTTGGCCAAAGACTTATGATCTCATCTGTCAATAACTGCATAGGACATAACGGGAGAAAGAATTCTATCTTTGTATTCAGTAGGACCTGCTACTTGCCCGTTAAGATGCACGTCGAGGTTGACCCCCACCTCCTGGTTTATAGGGTCAAACTACTCTAATGAAAATCTTAACGTCACAAGCACATCCCTTCTAAATCCTCAAGTCGAAGGTTCACGAATACCTATCACAACCTTTCGATTCCGTCATTGACTGTCCCGGAATGAAATCCATGTGACGAATCGAGGGTGAGTCGGTTCGAGTATTCTAATCCAATTAGCATACCTATAACGTGTGCTCCCACTAACCATTAGTGTTCGACATGCACTCTCCATGTCAAAGAATACGTCATGCAAGTCTTCACATAAACTTAACACCCAGTCAAGTTTCATCGACTTGCGAACGATTAAGTATTTGAGCTATAAACCTTTCCAGTGCTGACCCCCTTATCAAATAAGGAGTGGAACATTTTGCTCTCAAATACACGGACTAATTTCTATATGTATATTTATGAGTTAGGAATGCCAGTAACTTCTAGTAAATAAAGAAACATCCATTGCCTTATATTAATGATTTACATAATTACAAGTACAATGCCCTCACTCAACATCCTATGAGTGGCATTCGAGGGCATACTCCTGAAAATCTCCCACTTGCACTCAATGCCACACACTATGGTATCTAATACCCACGTTCTCCAGATGACGCTCCAAGCTAGTCTGAGAAAGTGGCTTGGTCAGTGGATCGGCGACGTTGTCGGCCGAGTCTACTCTGTACAGCACAATGTATCCCTTGCGAACAAATTCTCTTACAAGATGATACTTCCTCTCAATATGTTTGGTGCTGTTGTGAAACCTCGGCTCCTTGGCCTGGGCTACAGCTCCGTCATTGTCGCAGTACAGCGGAATAGGCAGCTCAGCATATGGTATTACTTGAAGTTCTCCCAGAAACTTCTTAATCCAGAACCCTTCCTTGGAAGCCTCCGAGGCTGCTTGATACTCAGCCTGACAGGTGGAATCAGCAGTCGCGCTTTGCTTGGCGCTACGCCAAGACACTGCTCCTCCATTAAGAGTAAATATGTAGCCAGATGTAGACATCGAATCGTCCTTCTGCCCTTAGAAGTCCGAATCAGTGAATCCCATCACATCCAATTCTCCACCGCCATACATCAGAACCATATCTCTAGTCCTTCTCAAGTACTTGAGAATGTTCTTTACGGCAGTCCAATGTTCCCTACCTAGGTTTGGCTGAAACCTACTCACCACGCTTACAGCATGCACGATGTCAGGTCTTGTACACAACATAGCATACATAAGGCTACCCACGGCCGAAGCATATGGTATATTACTCATTTCCTTTCGTTGTTCCTCACTTTGAGGACACATCTTCAAGGAGAGTTTTATTCCATGTCGCATCGGTAGGAACCCTCTTTTAGAATCATCCATCTTAAATCGCTTTAAGATCTTATCTATATAGAGGGCTTGGGAAAGACATATTGTTCTCTTTGCTCTATCCCGGTAGAGCCGAATACCAAGAATATGTTGGGATTCGGTGCCTAAAACGAAGGCCCAGCGGAAGCGGTAAAACGAAAATTAATTCGATCCGAATCCCTACGAGGATCGATCGAGCTACGTATATATGAATATCAAAACAAATTCACAAGAGATATAGAAACTCACCCTTGTAGTCCATTGATTAGATGGATTCCTTCTCTTGAGCTATTCCCCAAGCTTTAGGCATTCTCCCTGCAATTCAATCCGCTCCAAGCTCTTGAATGATTCAATGCCGAAAGCACCCCGTCTCTACTTTCCACGCGCCGGAGAAACGACTGGAACGACGATCACCTTGCTATCCTCCAAGGATACGGCTAGAGCTAAGTGATGAAGCTTCCAATATGAAATTATAACACTCTAAGTGTATAACTCACAATCTCTCTTTTATTTCTCAATTTTCCTCCAAGAAAAATCAAGAATTTGTGAAGAAAAATGGAAGAAGACTTGGAGAAGATGATGAAGACTTTGAGAAAAAATTTCTCTCTCTCCCTCACTCTCTCTCACGTTGGAAACAAATGGGGGGTGAGTGATTGTATTCTTTTTCCTTTTTATTCAACTCCCCACATGTAACAACTCATGCTAATGAGAATCAACCCCACCTATACAATTAACATCCATTAAAGAATGGAGACAAGAGTCCAAAAGGAAGGTGGCTTGAAATGGGGGGCGGCCCATGTAGAAACCGGACGAGTTCGGTTCGTTTCGAACTCCCGTGAGTCCAAATAGATAAACTTCGATTCCATTCCGATGTATTTATATCGATTAATTAATCCAATTAATTAATCATATTAAATACATAATAACATAATTAATTTCTCCAAGAAATAATTATATTCATGAATTAAACTAATCACCCGGTAATTTATTTAATTAATTAGGCCGTAAATTAATTTATCCAATAAATCAATTTAGACATCCAATGTCCCAAATTAGATATCCAATATCTAATATTGAAAATGAGAGAATTAAGCTTGATTCATTCCGTCGTCAATCCTAATGCGCGACTCAGTAGGTCCTTCTCAATCAGCAATGGGAGGAACCAAAGAGTAGTAGCACCACCTAGCCAGCCTGGCGGCCTACACTGTACCCCAACTGAAAACGAATGATGCGATCATTCAAGAACCATTCTGTCGTGAATACCAGTATACGTATAAACCCTTCTTTCACATGTCCCCATCAAGTTATAGGGTCACGGTCAGTCAAACCCTATCTGTACTTGACACTATGCACGCGTTAATGCAAATCGAGATCATCGAGCTCTCCTGTATCCAATACAACAAAGACTTACGATCTCATCTGCCAATAACCGCACAGGACATATAACCCGCTTACTAACGGGAAAAAGAATTCTATCTTGGGTATTTAGTAGGACCTGCTACTTGCCCGTCAAGATGCACGTCGAGGTTGACCCCCGCCTTCCGGTTTACAGGGTCGAACTACTCTAATGAAAATCTTGACGTCACAAGCACATCCCTACTAAATCCTCAAGTTGAAGGTTCACGAATACCTATCAAAACCTTTCGATTCCGTCATTGATTGTCCCGGAGTAAAATCCGTGTGACGAATTGAGGGTGAGTCGGTTCGAGTATACTAATCCAATTAGCATACCTATAACGTGTGCTCCCAATGACCATTAGTGTTCGATAGGCACTCTCCATGTCATAACACGTCATACAAGTCTTCACATAAACTTAACGCCCAGTCAAGTTTCATCGACTTGCGAACGATTAAGTATTTGAGCTATAAACCTTTCCAGTGCCGACCCCCTTATCCAATAAGGAGTGGAACATTTTGCTCTCAAATACACGGACTAGTTTCTATATGTATATTTACGAGTTAGGAATGCCAATAACCACCAGTAAATAAAGAAACAACCATTGCCTTATATTAATGATTTACATAATTACAAGTACAATGCCCTTACTTAACATCCTCTGAGTGGCAATCGAGGGCATACTCCTAACAGAATATAGGTTGTTTCTCCCAAGTCTTTCATGGAGAAATTACTCGAAAGCCAAGCTTTCACAGAACTGAGCATTCCCACATGATTTCCTATTAGTAGAATGTCATCTACATATAGTACTAAGAATACGATATTGCTCCAACTAACCCTCTTATATATACAAGGTTCCTCTTCATTTTGCATGAAGTCAAACTCTTTGACCGCCTCGTCAAAATGATGGTTCCAACTACGCGATGCTTGCTTCAGTCCATAAATGGAACGCTGAAGCTTGCACACTTTCTAAATATCGACTTCGGACACAAAGCCTTTAGGCTGCTCCATATAGATTTCCTCCTCGAGGAATCCATTAAAGAAAGCCGTATTTACGTCCATTTGCCATATCTCATAATCGTGGTAGGCAGCTATAGCAAGCATCATGCGAATAGACTTGATCATGGCTACGGGCGAGAAGGTATCGTGGTAATCGATCCCTTCCTTCTGGGTATAACCCTTTGCCACAAGCCTGGCCTTATAGGCGTCAACCTTGCCATCACCATCAGTCTTTTTCTTGTAGATACACTTGTTCCCAATAGGCACTATGCCCTTGGGGCGGTCTACTAGAGTCCAGACTTGATTGACATGCATCGAGTCTATTTCAGCTTCCATAGCTTCACGCTATATCGCAGAGTCTACATCCACCATCGCTTGGTCATAGGTTGTTGGGTCGGTCTCTTGGATATCACTTGGAACCTAATGGAGACCCAGCTCCTCCAAGTGCACAAGACCATACCTCTCAGGTAAATGAGACACCCTACTAGACCTATGAGGTGGTTGTACTTGTGTTTCAGAAGGTTCGGTTCCAGTTTCTTGCACAGGTGTCTCCCGAGGAGTTTCATTGTATTCTTCTAAAGAAATACTTCTACCTGCTCCGCCTTCCTGAATGAACTCATCTTCCAGGAAGTGTGCTTGTAAAGCTACAACGATCTTTCGATCTTCGGGCATGTAGAATAGATATCCCATCGTCCCATACGAGAATCCAATGAAACGTCCCTTCGCGGACCTAGCTTCCAACTTCTCCACCTTAGTCTTCTTGACATAGGCGGGATATCCCCAAATCCTAATGTGATTAAGACTTGGTTTCATGCCCTCCCACATCTCATGTGGAGTTTTAGGAACGGATTTAGAAGGATATCTATTCAAGATGTAAGTGGCAGTCAGGAGTGCATGCCCCTACAGGTAAATCGGTAAGTCGGTATAGCCCAGCATGGAACGGACCATGTTCAACAAGGTCTGGTTCCTTCTTTCTAACATACTATTTAACTGAGGAGTACCTGGAGGTGTTAGTTGTGAAACTATTCCATGTTCCTTAAAGAACTCGTCAAACTCGGTACTTATATACTCGCCACCTCGGTCTGACCGAAGTGCTTTTATATGATTACCAGTTTGTTTCTCGACTAGGGCCTTGAATTCCTGGAATTTCTCAAAGGCCTCGGATTTATGTTTTATTAAGTATACATAACCATACCTAGTATGATCATCCGTAAACGTAATGAAATATTGATATCCGTCACGTGCTGCTTCCAAAGCACCACATACGTCGGTATGGATTAATCCCAGTTTATCAGCGGCTCTTTCAAAAGTTTATGTGAAGGGGGACTTAGTCATTTTGCTTTTAAGGCAAGATTCACAAGTAGGAAAGGGATCCGATCCCAATGGACCCATAAGTCCATCCCTTTACATCTTGTAAACCTTGGTCTGACCAACATGACCAAGTCTAAGATGCCATTTCAAAACTTGATTGGTTTCATCCCTACCACATTTTCTAGTCATAGTATTCACTACTACTTTGTTGCTGAGATTTAGATGATACAATCCATTTAACAGTGTAGCAGTACCCACTAGTTTATTTCTGAAATAAATTTTGCAGGAACCATCACCAATGAAAAATGAAAAGCCTTTTCGATCCATGACCGGAATAGATACAATGTTTTTGTGCCCCTTGGGCAAAACAAGTACATCTTCTAAAGTAAAAACAAAGCCGCATTCTAAACCCAAAAGAAGTGATCCTATGTCGGTCGCCTCGACACTATGCCTGATTCTGACTGTGATCATAACTTCTCCATCTCCAAGCTTCCTACTTTGTTCCAGATCCTGATTTACGGTATAAATATGAGAACTAGCACCAGAATACAGTATCCAGGAAGTAGAAAATACAGTAGCACAACAATTTGTTTCCAAAACTAAAAGTTCTGTACCTGAAGTGCCATGAAGAATCGGACAATCTCTAGCCCAGTGGCCCAGCTCACCGCACTTGAGACAAGTATCTTTCTTCTTGTTGCCTTTTGGAATCATCGGGTCCTTGTCCTTTCTTTTAAGGTCCTTAACTTGTGATCCAGTCTGCTTCTTGGTCTTTTTCTTCTTATTCTTAGACTTAGAAGTCGTAAGAAATCACAAGGCGTACTCCTTCATCTGCGGAGTCTTCATCTGAGACTGAGCGGTCACCAGTTTGTTCATTAGCCCAGCTAAGTTACATGCAATCTCATTGCAGTTGAAGTTCATAACAAACTATGAGAAGGAACCAGGGAGAGACTGAAGGATAAGGACAGTTTGGAGAGAAGTATCCATTTTAAAATCAAGAGCCTCCAATATCTTGATCATGGATACATTTTGAGTACGTGTTCCCCAACCTTCTCACCTTCCTTCATCCTTGCACCGAACAGTTGCTTGGATATCTCATATCTAGCAGTTCTGCTGTGCTCACCATAAAGCTCGGTTAAGTGAGATAGAATCGCCAGCGAAGTCATTTTCTCATGAGCTCTCTGAAGCTCATTAGACATGGAAGCCATCATATAAGCACGGACTTTCACGTCATCCTTAACCCACTTTTCGTGGTTTTCAATCTCTTCCTGATTGGCTCGGGTCCGCACAGGAGGCGCCGGAATGTCCGTCTCCAAGACGTATCCCAAGGCCTCTATACTGAGGACAATCATCAGATTTCGGAGCCAATACACAAAGTTAGGTCCCATTAAGGTGTTCTTTTCGAGTAGAATTGCGAGTGGATTCATTGTCATATTGAGAGTTATGTCTGCATTAAGTATAACAGATTAATTAGTAACTTGTTATATTATGTTCTGAGTATAGAATTAAGGTCTTTTCTATTCTTGTTACCCAGCTCCCACTATTTTTATCGGAATAACACACTCCCATGTGAAATCCGGAAGTATCGTCGCTCTACTTCATAGTGGTGATCGAGTTCTTTATAAATTTTAATAGAGGGTAACCGAATAGGTTTCTAGTGTATTAATTTTCATAAAGTGGTGTCCAACACCAATCCATCTAATGGATGATTCGATCTTCTTTTTCCCCTTGTTCACTCCCCTCAACCTAGACGGTTTCTATGGTTTGTGAACAAGTTAAGTTTATACCATCGACGCAAATCAGTTTCACAATTGAATCTTATCCGGCAACCTATCAGGTTTCTAGGGATAAAATTTGCTCCAACCGAAGGCATCCAATGCGCTCCTGGTAATTTACCGTCCTCCCCGAACGACTACCCCGATAACTCGGAAGCATAGCACATCCGGTTTGGATTTCAATTTCCCGAAAGCTCGATGGAGGGAAGGAAAACATTGAAACCTTATAAACTTAATAATTTGTTGTGGGAGAATTTTCGCGATTAATGTTATACTTTGGACATTAATTCATTTAAGCGCGTTTGTGGTATTCATATAATATGAAACAACCATTCACAACCTAGTTGCTACCAACATGTGGTTCATGGACCGTTCCTAGAAAACAAAAACTCCGTAATCTAATTACAAGTCTTCGTCTTGAATCTTCGTTTTCTCGAAACGTATCTTCCTCCGGTCTTCGTCATTACATATAAATTTTACATTGAAAATTGCATCTTAGATACAAATATTTCTAGTAAAATAAATAGGCTCAAAACGACCTTTACAACACAATCGAATAAAACCGAACGATTCAAAAACTAGGTCCATGTACCACATTACCATTCAAAAATAATGCATTCAACACATTAAATAAATGGCATTCATAATGAATCTGAATATTGATCCAATCAATATAAAACAATCCATCCAAAATGAATTAATCCAATTAATTCAAACAATCGTCAATTTTAACTTGTTCTGGACGAGAAATATTTCATCAAATTAATTCCCCTAAGATTAAAATTACCATAATTAAATCTTAGTCAAATTAAATCTAATTTAATTTGTGGAAAATTAATTATCGAACGAAATATAAAAAACGGAGTCGGAAAACACGACCGAACCTTTGCCCGACAAGTTGCCAGTGCCGAAGCGGCAGACCGGCAGGACCGAGACCATTGCAGCGGCCGAGAGGCTGCCGAGCATGTTCGTCGAAGTGTGACCGCAGTCCAGAGTGCAGACCATGCGCGCCGGGACAGCTCCAAGTCCGTTTACGTTTTCGGCTCGTTTTTTCGCCCCGATTCTAAAAATAATATTTTTTTAATATTTATATTACTCATTTAAATCAGTTTTTCAAAAGAAAAAAAGATTTATATTGTAACATAAAATCATGAAAAATTAATTTTTAGATGAACAATAGAAAATCAACGATTAATACGATTATGATTCCAAATCATATACCATCTAATCAAGCATTTCAAATGCTAATATCGTATATACGATCGCAAGACCTACGCTCTGATACCACTGTTGGGATTCGGTGCCTAAATCGAAGGCCCAACGGAAGCGGTAAAACGAAAATTAATTCGATCTGAATCCCTACGAGGATCGATCGAGCTACGTATATACGAATATATAAACGAAAAATAAGAATTATAAGAAACTCACCCTTGAAGTTCGTTGATTAAAGATAGATCGAGATTTTGAGTCTGGAAGTTCGGGTATTTTGTTAGCTTTTTGTTTAAGCTATTTACGGTGTTTTTCTTTATCGATCTTGTTGTTGTTGTGTATTCCAAATACTTGAAGATTGTTTATTACCAAGTATTTTAAGATTGTTGTTGTATACCTCTAGTTTTTATACTAGGGACGATTGTGTATTGTGTATTGATGATAATGGATTTAAGTGGCTTCGGTCCCGTGGTTTTTACTCTCGTCTTGAGGGGTTTTCCACGCTAAAAATTGTGTCTCGTTATTTATCGTTTTGGTATATCATTTGTATTGTTTGTCGAGTTGTAATTATTTGCTCTACTCGTTGGTAACCTCGAAGTTAAATTGAAGATTGAAAAGTTGTCAAACGAGTTTCCGCGTTTCGCTGTGACGTTTTTCCCAACACGTTTGTTGCCCCTTATGAGCTTGATATCATGCTGCTTGGTAATACATCATTTCCATTAATATGTTTGGTTAAAACCCACTTGGCCCTTATAGAGTCATGATCCTGGTATCCAATCACCCGTAAGCTGTATTCGGTATCAATACACCAACACCTGATTTGTTAGATAGAATCTCGAACGGGGTCTTCAGGAACGTGCTAGAAGTGGCGCCAATTTCAGCGAAAGTTAGGGAAGGAAGATTGAGATGGTTTGGCCACGTCCGCAGGAGGCAGGCATCTGCTCCGGTGAGGAGGGTCGAGAGTTTAGTAGTTGTCGGGGAGAGGAGGAGAGGCAGACCGAGGAGGACGTGGGAGGAGCAGCTGAGATTGGATTTGAAGGCCTTAAACCTTTGCGAGACCATGACTTTTGATAGGTGCGCTTGGAGGCGCCAGATCAGAGTTGTAGATTCTTTAGTTGGGAGTAGTCTTGTAGTTGAGGCGCCGGGGTTGGGTTGTCTCAATTAGCTTTGACCTGAAGCGTACATTTTTACATTTATCAGATATTTTATCCTATCGCTTTTGCGTGTGGTGTATTTTTGTGAGGAGGTATGCGCGAGTCAACCTCTCTTACATTGGAGCGGCGTTAGTAGGGAGTAGCCAAATTCCTCTTAGGTAAGTCTTATGTGGATTAAGCGTGAACCGGATATAGTATTGAGTTTTTCGTATCATATCTTCCTTTTATTTTTCACTCAATATGTTGTTGTCTTGGGTGAAGTCTTCACTTGAAACACTTCCCTACCATAATAAGTAGGGCGTAGTGCAGACATCTTACTTCACTCAGGGCCTCTTTCCGGGATATCTTTGGGTATGTTTGGTTTGATTTGATTTTTTTGTTACATTTTTTACCTAATTGAGGCAAAAGCAGAAACCATCCTGTCTCCCATCAAAATCACATTCCCGTTCCCCAAAAATAGACGCAGGAAGCCACCACCCTTTTTGATGTCTTCTTTTCTCAATTTTGGATCTTCGAAAGCTATGCCCATATGATTTCTCAAGGATCCGCAAGTGAAGAAGATATCGAGAGGGAATACCCTTTCCAAGCAGCAATTTATTTCGGATCTGCAAGTTTCCGGCACAGAATATATTTGCAGGACGAAAATCTGCATGAGACGAAAATAAAGGGATTTGGTACCAAACTTCAGACTCTTTTGCAGCAACATACAGGAGGTATTATATTCTACTTTTGATAATCGTAGTCTTGGTTCAGATTTTCGTAAGATATTCTTGTACCAACTAGGTACAACAAGATATTTTTGGTTTGTTAATCTAGCCCCATTTTTTTTTTTTTTGAATGGAAAATACTCCAAAATGTGAAACTTGATGATGGAGTGTTAAGACCGGCAAGTTTTTTGGTTTGATAATGAAGTTTTTGTGAACATAATTTGGTTTGCCAATAAATGTGATGTAGTGTTAAGACCGTGAAAGAGTCCGCATTGATTTTGGCAAAATATTCAGAAATGTTTTTTTTAATAACTCAGTTTCTAGGCTTACAACTAACTATATCTGAGGGTAATAGCTCTGCTTTCTCATTACTGCCACCAAGTTAAATCGCGGGATGTGCACGAATTGATCAGTGTCTTGTCGGGTTCTGCTGACGTACAACCAGATCCTCTCAGGTAAAGAGAACATGAAGTCCTCCCCCTGAATCGAACCCACACGGATGATATTCAGTATGAGGTCCTGTCAAATGCTTAATTAGAGCATATATGCCCCGGGAAAGATTTTTGAAATGGAGGCAAGAGGGATAGAACCACTGACCTCCACCCCACATGAGTTTTTACACTCATGTAGTCTAACACCCCGAGATATTCAGAATAATTACAGCGCCATAAACCCCTTAAGTAAGGATTTACAAGGCTAATTTAAAAGAAATGTAAATATAGAACATCAACATCACGGAAATTCAAGTTTACAAAACCGTACAACTGGTTCAACGAGTAATTAATACAACCATATCGAAATGATATTAATAAGACACGCGTACTCGATCAAATCAAACCCAGAAAGACAAATCTCCAACACCAACAAACATCACCGAACCCCTTCGTCGCGTCAGATCGCGGGTCATTTTTCTGCTCCTCGACTCCGAACATCAAAACAAATGTCCACTTCGAAGAAATTAGCAAAACGATGCTAGTACAAGTATCATTTAAACGAATCAAATATGCATCAACAATACATAACAAGATATATCACACGGACTTCCGCTCTAGGAATCCGATAATGCGAATCCACAAGATTCCATTAACACAAGGCATAGGTATTCCAATGATCCAGCGCCTCAAAGATAGATCCCAAGATGATCCCGTCGGACCAACACGAGGTGGAAATAACCCGTCCAATGATCCAGCGCCCTCAGCCTAGATCCCAAGATGATCCCGTCGGACCAACACGAGGTGGACATCCGATCCAGCGCTCTCAGCATAGATCGCACAACAAACACAAACATAACTCATGCATAACATATATGCCAAATCACCATGTCCATCAACATGAACATACAAACACTAGATAACGAATATCATGACAATTCAACGAAATAAATCTCATGTTCAACAACATGAATAATCACACGCATGCTCAAAATACCAATATTAACATATTACGATACTTGCCTCGAAGATGGCAAGAACGAAACACTTCAATGATCTCAACACACTCGAAGGCCGCCTCCTTCGATCAACGTAGCAAGCTAGAACCTTAACAAAAGGAATGATATACAAATCATCTCAAGTCGAACGATTGCTAGCAATTCGGTCTACGGCCAAAAGCTCAAAATAAACAATCTGCCTGAACTACTTAGCGTACGCTACGTACTCTACGCAACGTGCGCTAAGCCTGCCTGTTAGCGTACGCTATCGTCTAAGCTTTAGCGTCGCCATGGGTGACAGCTTTCTCTCGATCGACCGGCTGGTGATATCATAACGTACGTTACGTACCAAACGTAGCGTGCGTTAACTTATCCCCGATAGCGCACGTTAACTTACGTATGTTAGCGTGCGCTAACCGTGCATGGCAGATTACTACTGACAGAAAACTTGTTCTAATGGTGATGAACTCAAAAATTCTATGGTGATAATACATGTCATCCCCGTGCATATCATGCTCATAAGGTTTGTGAAAGTTCTATACGGATTAAACGACTACGAGATACAAGGATACGTATCATCATTACTACACCATCATTCATCTTGATCTTCAAGAAAATATTCTAAGTTCCGTTCGTCCTACGTTCCAAAACGCATGATTCCAATGTGTAAAACGTAACAACTAGGTAATATCCGTCTACTGATCACAAATTGGTTTGAAGCTTCAGAATATGCTAGGAGTTCAAACACCAAGAGGTTCAATGGTTTATACGGTGAATAAGTATCGAAACATCGAAAATATCCTTCTAACACATGATGTTCGACTACTTAAGAATCTAACTGACAAGATAAGCATGATCACACGTCCTTCAGAATACTACTATTATTGGTGAAGAATCACCTACCTCAAAGTAGTGAAGAACAAGGAGGAAATTCGAAGCAATCCAACACCGAAGGCTTGAACACCAATCTCCAATGATATACGATCTTCAATCACGAGCTAGGATGTTGATATGAAGTGTTTAGGATGTAGAGAGTAATACTTTAAGTATAAGGATTCGGATGTGGGAGAAGAAAGGACTGAAATTACGAAAAGGATGCTGTCCTATTTATAGGAAATGGTTATTAGCGCGCGCTAGTCCATGCTCGTAGCGTGCGATAACGACTTGCTGACCTCACTGTACTCAGCACTTAGCATGCGCTATCTTCATGTCAGTAGCGTGCGCTAAGGCGTTGACTTGGCTTTTCCCGAAAGACGTCCAGGTTCATCCCGACACAATCCGACCAAGATCCCCGGCCTGATCTCACCTACCACACGTCTCAATCATATTGACCACGCATAGCGTGCGCTAATGTTCCTTTGTAGCGTGCGCTATGGATCCATGTTAGCGTACGCTACACATAGCCGATAGCGTGCGCTACATGCGCAGAATTACAATTTTTAAATCACATTCATGAAATCATACGCTCAACAACATCGGATTATGAAATACGGAGAATAATACTCAGATAAAAGTGCAACAATAACAATGTCACAAGTTCTAAATACATAATAGAAATCTCGGGTATTACATCCTTCCTTCCTAAAAAGAAGTTTCGTCCCGAAACTTAAGATGAAAACAACTCCGGATATCTAGTCTTCATACTGTCCTCTGTTTCCCAAGTGGCCTCTTCGACTCCATGTCGTGACCATTGTACTTTAACCAAGTGTATTGGTTTATTCCTCAACTGTTTGATCCGACTCTCAAGTATCTTGATTGGTCTCTCTTCGAAGGTGCCATCATTAGCTATCTCGATCTCGTCGAAATCAATGACGTGGTCGTCAGTACATACTTTCGCAGTTGGGATACGTGAAACACATTGTGAACGTGACTCAGCGATGGCGGTAAGGCCAACCTGTATGCTAAATCTCCAACTCTCTCGAGGATCTCGAATGGTCCGATATATCTCGGACTTAGCTTACCTCTCCTCCCAAAACGGAAAATCCCTCGTGTAAGAGACACCTTCAATAGTACATGTTCCCCAACGTCGAACTCTAGAGGACGACGACGTACGTCTGCGTAAGACTTTTGTCGACTCTGGGCAGTCAACAGTCTTTCTCGAATCAAAGCTATCTTCTCTTGAGTCTGAATTATCAATTCCGGTTCCGTCCCGATCAAGTCCGAAGAATCATCCCAGCACAGGGGCGATCGACATCTTCTCCCGTACAAATCTTCAAATGGTGCCATCTTAATTGAAGCATGCCAACTATTGTTATATGTGAATTCGATCAAGGGCAAGTGAACTTCCCAATCAGTTGACCAATCCAACGCACAAGCTCTAAGCATCTCTTCTACTGTTTGAATAGTCCTTTCGGACTGACCGTCCGTTTGGGGGTGATAAGCCGTACTAAAGTTGAGCTCGATCCCAAAGCCACGTGAATCGCTTTCGGAAGTGCGACACGAAGCGACCATCTCGATCCGAAATAACGGTCTTCGGCGTCCCATGCAATCTGACTATCTCCGCAATTAATACTCGCGCCAATCTCTCGGGTCCCCATATATCTTTAATTCCTAGGAAATGAGCCGACTTGGTTAGTCGATCAACTATAACCCAAATCATGTTCATTCCCGTTCTAGTCCTTGGCATACTGGTGATGAAATCCATCGAGATGTCCTCCCACTTCCATTCAGGGATCGGAAGCGGCCTTAACATTCCGGCAGGTCGCTGATGTTCAATCTTAACTTGCTGACAAGTCAAGCACTTCAAACGTATCTGCTCGTCCTTCTTCATATTCCCCCACCAGAAATTTTGTTTTAAATCCTTATACATCTTACTGCTGCCCGGGTGAATAGAATAGGGTGCGCTGTGAGCTTCCTTCAAAATAGTCCGTCTCAAATCATCATCATCGGGAACACAAAGTCGACTCTGAAATCTCAGAACTCCATCATCTTGTATCACGAATCCTGGGGTTTTTCCTTTCTTTACTTCATCACATAATCGAAGGATCAGAGAATCGTCCAACTGCTTAGACTTGATCTCCTCGACTAGTGATGAAGTCAGTTCCATCACATAAAGTTGCCCTTGGATTCCTGGTGCCCATACTTCAATCCCCTCGCGGATCAGTTCCCGTTGAATACTGGTTTGGGATGTAAGTGCTTCCAACACTCGAAGAGAAACAGGTTTACGGCTCAAGGCATCGGCTACTACGTTTGCTTTTCCCGGATGATAGAGAATCTCCAAGTCGTAATCCTTGATCAATTCTAGCCACCTTCTCTGCCTCATGTTTAATTCTTTCTGACTGAAAATGTACTTGAGGCGCTTATGATCGGTAAAGATCTGACAATGAGTGCCGTATAAATAATGTCTCCAAATTTTCAATGCAAAGACTACAACTGCTAACTCCAGATCATGAGTCGGGTAATTGACCTCGTATGGTTTCAGCTGCCGAGAAGCATAGGCAATCACCTTATCTTTTTGCATCAACACACATCCCAGACCCTGATTTGAAGCGTCGCTGTACACCATGAATCCATCAGTTCCATCTGGTAATGATACGAATTTTCCGGGGAGAGGTGGATGCGTATCGGTCGGAGTATATGTAGGAATATCGTAGCGGAAGTCTTTTTACGAGTAAGGGGTTTTTGGATGTAATTTGTGGGAGTAATATCGAATATAACAATAAAAATATCGAACAAGAAGACTTGAACGATCAAGAACAAGGGTTTATCGAATTAGACATATAACTCGATAAGTTGATTTCTTCCCAAGACCTATTGAGAATCAATCGGATTAATACTCGAAACGCGTCGAATAAAAATCAAGTTTCGGTAAAAATCATTTACCAATGATAGAAACACAAAGTGTATTCTTTCACATTCAACATTCATAATACTCTCTCTATTACAATGCTTATACAAGCTATATATAGCAAACCTCAAGTCTACCTAAAAGTTAAAGAAAATAATTCAAAGATTACAAAATCTTTGAATAATCAAAACAAATCAAATAAAATAAGAAAAAGAAACACACATCACAAAACATGGGAACACAATCCCTAAAATAAGTAAAGAAAGGAAAAGAGAAGACAAAACACAGAAAAATCAGCATTTAAAAAAAGTAGGCTGGCTGCCGGACACGGGCCGTGTCGCTTGACACGGCCGCGGCGCGCATCTGGCCGGCAGGGACTCGACCGTGTCCGACTGACACGGTCGCGGCGCGACATGGACGTCCGGCATGGCCAGTCCGACAGCTGACTTCGGCGCGATAGGGGCGTTTGCGCAGACTTCGACACCGCGCGCGGCGAGGGCCGCGATGACTTCGGCCGTCTTTGTGTTGACAAGGACGTTTGGCAGGACTCGACCGTGTTGCCTGGCACGGTCGGGTTGGTCGGACAGCGAGATCTCCTTATCCGGAAGAGTGTGACTCGACCGTGTCGGACGACACGGTCGGGTTCGGCCGACAGTTAGTTATGCATTTCCGGACGAGCAAGGCACGGGCCGTGTCGGACGACACGGCCGGGTCCGGTCGGCAGTGCTCGGCCATTTCCGGCAGGTGCGATATTTTCCGGCAGGCGAGATATTTTCCGGCAGGTTGGATATTTTCCGGCCGGTTGGATATTTTCCGGCAGGTTGGACATTCCTTTTACGTCTTATGTCCGTTTTCTCGCCTAAAAATGTAGTCGCATGTGCACGGCGCGTTGTAAGGCCTTTAACGTCGATTCTTGCTTCGGTTTCTTTATTCGGACTATTCAATTCCGTATCATCCCCTCCCCCTTTAAAGAGAATTGTCCTCAATTCCGATCTTCCTTCGTCATCAAGATAATTAACTAAAGCTTCTAAGTACTTGATCTCGAAAATGTCCGCAGTACGTACATGGCCCAAAATCTTGAGACGATAAGTAGTATGGGATCTCCGGGAATCATCAAACAAATAACTATCATTATTAATGAAATAATAATAATTATTATTCTGTGAGGCAAAATCTTTATCATCGTGGTTGAATTCATTGGATGCAATTTCAAGAACCAAGAAAATTGCCTCGGAATCACCTTTCACATCAAAACATTGGGAAGGCTCGTCTTTAAGCTCGGTATTATAAACAGGAACCACTGGGTAAATATAGCACCTTTCTTCATCTTTATCAAAAATAGAGACACAGAATCAATTATGGGAAACACAGATCAATTACGGACTCCTCTTCGTCAACTGGTTGCATCAAATCTGGTGGCCCTTCATAATCCGGTCAATTTCCATGACACAAAAAGGCTCCTCACCATTAAAATAATTTGGTCCGTTTTGGTCAATTTGGCCAACACAACCAACTAGCCCATGATCAAAGTAGCAAGATCTAGGTTCGCCGACTAGGGAGACACGGATCAACTCATCTTCTTCGTTGAATTGCTCGTTGAAAACTCTGTCTCGTCTACTTCATTGAAAATGGTGGTAGGGACATCGTCTTCGTCAAAAAAACTTTCTTTGGAAATTCTTCGATGAAAAAAATCTTTGATCAAAGGTTGGCGGCGGGCGTCGAAGGATTGGTGGTGGGAAACAACGATCGGTGGTAAGATGTGGCTTTGAACCTTCGCTGAAATATTTTGAATTTTTGCCAATGTAATTTTAGGCTTACGTTGTTGTGAACGGGACTGTTTCAATTTTAGCCACCAGAAGGCGGCGCTACCGCGGAGGCGCTTTGTCACCAGCGAAACGCGGCGGTTGATCGGGGCAGCCTTGAAGTCCGAGTGCTCCTCACAAGCATGGAGCCAATCTATGCACGCATCTGGATTACTATCTCCGTCAAATTCCGGTATGCTGCGGAATTTGGCCAAGAAATCAATATCGTTGGCATCGTCTCTGCGTCTTTCTTGCATACGTTGCTCCGGTAAGCCGTTTAGTGCGTCACAGAGTTTCATCAAGAAATCGAGCTCGGAGAAATCCATAACAAGAATCAAGAGATAGTTCTTGATAAGAAATCGTTGAATAAATCGCCCAAGGAGATGACCCTGGGCTCCGATACCACTTATGATACGAATTCTCCGGGAGAGGCGGATACGTATCGGTCGGAGTGTGCGTAAGTGTATGATAGCGGAAAGCTTTTATGAATATGATAATTCGAGTGTATGAATATGGATGAAATATCGGATAACAATAAAATATATCGAACAAGAAGACTTGAACGATCAAGAACAAAGGTTTATCGAATTAGACCTATAATTCGATAAGAGATTTCTTCTCAAGACCTATTGAGAATCAATCGGATTAATATTCGAAAACGCATCGAATAAAAATCAAGTTTCGGTAAAAATCATTTATTAATGATAGAAACACAAAGTGTATTCTTTCACATTCAACATTCATCATCCACCTCTCCCCGGAGAATTCGTATCATTAGTGGCATCGGAGACCAAGGTTACTTCCTTGGCGAATTTCTCTTGGCGATTTTCTTATCAAAATTATCTTATCATGGATTTTTCCGACGATTTCATGGAGAAACTACATGAAGCACTACACAGCATGCAAGAACCACGTTTTCAAGCAAGAAGAGGAGGATGATGAATGTTGAATGTGAAAGAATACACTTTGTGTTTCTATCATTGGTAAATGATTTTTACCGAAACTTGATTTTTATTCGACGCGTTTTCGAATATTAATCCGATTGATTCTCAATAGGTCTTGAGAAGAAATCTCTTATCGAATTATAGGTCTAATTCGATAAACCTTTGTTCTTGATCGTTCAAGTCTTCTTGTTCGATATATTTTATTGTTATCCGATATTTCATCCATATTCATACACTCGAATTACCATATTCATAAAAGCCTTCCGCTATCATACACTTACGCACACTCCGACCGATACGTATCCGCCTCTCCCGGAGAATTCATATCAGGTAATGTTAATATAGGTGTTGTTGTCAGTCTCTTCTTAAGTTCATCAAAACCAGCCTGACATTTCTCATCCCACTTAAACTTTTGAGTTTTCTGTAACAGCTGAGTGAGCGGACGAGCAATTTTGGAAAATCCCTCTACAAAGCGGCGATAATATCCAGCAAGTCCTAAGAAATTCCGGACTTCCTTCACGTTATTAGGAGCTTCCCATTCCAAGATTGCTTCGACTTTCTTCGGGTCCATCTGAACTCCGTCAGCTGATATCACATGCCCGAGGAAAGTTACCTCCCTGAGCCAGAACTCGCATTTTGAAAGCTTTGCATACAGCCGTTCCTTCCTCAAAGTGCTCAAAACCACACGCAAATGTTCGGCATGCTCCTCTGCGTCCTTCGAATATATCAAGATGTCATCAATGAAGACGACCACAAATTTATCCAAGTATTCCAAGAATACCCGATTCATCAATTGCATGAATACCGCAGGAGCATTGGTAAGTCCAAATGGCATTACTACAAATTCATAATGCCCGTACCGGGATCTGAAAGCAGATTTCGGTATATCCGATTCCTTAAATCTCAACTGGTGGTATCCTGATTCACAAAAGAAGGAGAGCGGTAGTAATGATAAAGCCGAAGTAAATACTACTACCGAAGAATTCTTTGTTTGTTGTGATTATGATATGGTGAACCTTGCTAGAGATGATTCTAGTTGGGTGGTCGATAGTGGAGCTACGTGTCATGTTATATCACGTAGAGATTTTTATTCCTCGTATACTTCGGGTGACTATGGTATAGTCAATATGGGTAACGATGGGTTATCCAAAATTGTTGGAGAAGGAGATGTTCATTTGAGATTCTACACCGGTGTGGAACTTGTTTTACGGAATGTAAAACATGTTACGGATATGAGGCTTAATGTTATGTCCGTTGGTTTACTCGATGATGATGGCTATCATAGTGGTTTTGGCAAGGGAGTGTGGAAACTCACTTGAGGTTCCTTGATTGTCGGGAGAGGAGAAAAGGAAGGGAAACTGTACGTGACACTTCCAAAGGTCACGATTAATTCCATGAACACAATCGACAATAATGACATAGCCGAGCTATGGCATTAGAGGCTCGGTCACATGAGCGATAAAGGGATGGCTCTATTGTCGAAGAAGGAGGCGTTATCCGGGGTTCACAAGGTACACCTTAAAAGATGCTCTCATTATCTAGCCGGGAAGCAAAGGAGAATCACCTTTAAGAGTCATACTCCTTCACGGAAGGAAAATGTTCTTGATCTTATTCATTTCGATATTTGTGGTCCTATGAAGACTAAGACACTTGGTGGGTGCCGATACTTTGTCACATTCATCGACGAGCACTCGAGGAAGGTGTGTGCATACACCTTGAAGACCAAAGATCAAGTGTTAGATGTTTTCAAATAATTTCATATCTCGGTGGAAAGAGAGATCGGGAAGAAGCTAAAGTGTATTCGGACGGACAATGGTGGAGAATACACCGGGCCCTTTGATGAATATTGCCGAGAGCAAGGGATCCGACATCAAAAGACGCCACCGAAGACTCCGCAACTTAATGGCTTGGCGGAGAGGATGAACCGGACTTTGGTTGAGAGAGCTCGATGTTTGCTCTCACATGCCGGATTGACAAAGTCATTTTGGGGAGAAGCTTTGAACACGGAGGTTCATGTGATTAATTTTACGACGTGTGTTCCTTTGGAGTTTGATGTCCCGGATAAAGTATGGAGCGGTAAAGACATCCCATACCTCCACATGCGGGTTTTCGGATGTAAAACTTTTGTACACATTCTGAATGATGAGAGGTCGAAACTTGATTCCAAGACGAAGCCATGTATCTTTATCGGCTATGGTCTTGATGAGTTCGGGTATAGATTGTATGACCCGGTTACTAAGAAGCTTGTTTAGTCGAGAGACGTTGTTTTTGTTGAAGATCAAACGATGAAGGATGTTGAGAATGGAGAGTCGGCTCCACAACACGACTATGATCTTATTGATTTGGACCCTATTCCTCCACAACATGTTGAGACACCCGGTGGAGAGGATGTCCAAAATGATGAACATCATGATGCCAGTGACAACGATGAGTTGAGACAAGATGACACCGATTGAGCTCATCCCGAGCTACCCGTGACGAACATGCCATCTTTTGTTCCACATAGATGGTCGACGAGGGACCGTCATCCCTCCACTCATTATTCGGCCGATGATTATGTTTTACTCACCGACGAGGGAGAGCCCGAATACTTTGAGGAGGCTATGGAGGATGAGAATAAAAAGAAGTGGATGGATGTCATGCAAGACGAGATGAGTTCCTTGCATGAGAATAACACGTACGAGTTGGAGAAGTTGCCGAAAGGAAAGAGAGCTTTGAGGAACAAATGGGTGTATAGGGTGAAGTCGGAGGAGCATACTTCGTTGACCCGATACAAAGCTAGACTCGTAGTGAAGGGACTTAGTCAAAAGAAGGGCATTGATTTTGACGAAATTTTTTCTCCGGTTGTGAAGATAGGATCGATTCGATTGGTCTTTGGTATAGCGGCGAGTCTTGACCTTGAGATTGAGCAAATGGATGTCAAGACGGCATTTCTTCATGGAGACCTTGACAAAGAAATTCATATGAAGCAACCGGAAGGGTTTGAGGTCAAAGGCAAAGAGGATTATGTTTGTAAACTCCGGAAGAGTTTATACGGGTTGAAGCAAGCACCACGACAATGGTATAAGAAGTTTGAGTCGGTTATGGGGGAGCAAGGCTACCGGAAGACGACCCTAGAGCATTGCGTATTTTTCAAGAAATTTGGAGGAGATGATTTTGTCATCTCATTGCGTTATGTGGACGACATGTTGATCGTTGGCAAGAATGCGGAAAGGATTGCCAACTTGAAGAAAGAGTTGAACAAGTCTTTTGCCATGAAAGACTTGGGGGCCGCTAAACAAATTCTTGGGATAAGAATTACTCGGAATAGAGCAGCCCGGAAATTACACATGTCACAAGAGAAATATATCGAGAAGGTGCTTAAACGCTTCAACATGGACAAAGCTAAAGTTGTTAGTTCGCCTCTTACTAACAATTTTAAATTGACGAGCAAAGATTGCCCTATGACGAAGGAAGAGATTGAGGAAATAGATAAAATTACATATGCCTCGGCGGTTGGGAGTTTGATGTACGCTATCGTATGTACTAGGCCCGACATCGCTCATGCCGTGGGGGGGGGGGGGGGTGAGCCGGTTTCTATCAAATCCGAGAAAGAAGCATTGGGAAGCCGTAAAGTGGATATTTAGATATTTACGGGGTACTTCCAAATTGGGGATTACGTTTGGAAATGGGAAAGCAATGCTTGTTGGATATTCCGATTCGGATATGTCCGGTAATGAAGATAATCGAAAATTCACTTCCAGTTATTTGATGACATTTGCAGGGGGAGCCGTGTCATGGCAATCAAGATTGCAAAAGTGCGTTGCCTTGTCTACAACGGAGGCCGAGTATATTGCGGCGGTGGAAGCGTGTAAAGAGCTCTTATGGTTGAAAATGTTTTTACGAGAGCTAGGCTTCCGACAACGACGTTATGTGGTTCTTTGTGATAGTCAAAGTGCGATTCATTTGGCTAAAAATGCGACTTTTCACAAGAGAATGAAACATATCGATGTGAGGTACCATTGGATCCGAGATGCA
Organism: Orobanche coerulescens; assembly: GCA_033398695.1. Lineage (NCBI taxonomy): Eukaryota > Viridiplantae > Streptophyta > Magnoliopsida > Lamiales > Orobanchaceae > Orobanche > Orobanche coerulescens. The sequence continues at coordinate 86,977,045 of CM065811.1, read as the reverse complement.
TTGGAGGATGGTTTGTTTGAACTTGATAAAGTTCATACCGATGATAATTGTTCCGATATGTTAACCAAGGTGTTGAGTAGAGAGAAGGTGAAAGTGTGTTGTTCGATCGCCGGGATGGCGAACTCTTCCTATATTCCAGAAAGATGGAGATTTGTAGGAGTCATTTCCGAAATATAGACATTTTCGGAGCCGACTCGATTCCGGACCGCGGCACATCAACTTGAAAAATACCTCACCACTTCCTATACTCCGGGCCGCGGCTCATCCCTGCTGGGCCGTGGCCCGCGTTTATTTTGCTGGAACATCGCTGCTGAGACTGTACTCTGGGCCGCGGCACACTTTGCTCGGCCACGGCACACGGGTCAACCCTGGTTTGGGTTCCCTTTTTAGCAGCATTTCTTATGGGAGTTCTACATTCACACATCTACACATTGAGAGAGAACACATTTTGAGACAAAGCAACAAGAGAGAAACAAAGAGAGAAAAGAAGGAGAGAAAAATACTTGTGTGATTTTCCGGAGGTATATCGATCGGATCGTCGTTATTGTTGACAAGAGCTTGGTAGCTATTGGGCAAACTTTTTCACCGGAATAGATCGAGGGTTTGAGTCCGGAAGTTCGGGTATTTTTGTTAGCTTTTTGTTTAAGCTATTTTGGTGTTTCTTTTTTCGATCTTGTTGTTGTATTCCAAATACTTGAACGCTTATTACCGAGTATTTGACGATTGTGTAGTATACCTCTAGTTTGTACTAGGGACGATTGTGTATTGTGTATGGTGTTAGTGGATTTAAGCATCTTCGGTCCCGTGGTTTTAACTCTCGTCTTGAGGGGTTTTCCACGCTAAAATTGTGTCTCGTTATTTATCGCTTTTGGTATATCATTTGTATTATATTGTCGAGTTGTAATTGTGTGCTCTACTCGTCGGTAACTACGAAGTTATAATTGAAGATTGGAAAATTATCAAACGAGGTTCTGCATTTTTCGTTGTGATGTTATATTTGTCGGTGTTTTCCCAACACTATTCCCCCCGCAAAAACTGGTTTTATTTGTTTAGAAATCATTTATTAGAGTTGTCCCACAGTGTAAATATCATATGTAAATAAGTTGTAATCATTATGAGTAACATATCGATATGAGTAACATATCGAGGAGTAGAGCTGAAATGTTTTTACTTAATGATGTCGATTATGTTGAAAATTTAAGAATGACCTGTGCGGCCTTTGGTACATTGTTGTTTGCTCTGTCACCCCAGGGGGCTTCTTGATTTGAAATATATAACAGCCCCTTAGAAGGTGGAACTTTTTGTCTCTGTCATAGCTCATCACCAAAAATACCGAGTGGCAAGATTTGACTTTAAAAGGTCAGGCCAAACAGTAAATAAATATATTCACAAGGTGTTAAACTCGATTTTGCACCTCCATTCAATAATTATTGTAAAACCATATCCAGCTAATGATAGTTGCACGAATTCGCGGTGAAATGGTTCAAGGTACATGTCTATTGTTGTCATTTATGGGTAATTTTGTATAAGAATGTTTTTTGTGAAATGCTTATAGTTCCCTCGAATGTCATGTGACAAGGTTTTTTAGGGGCATCAGATGGTATGTACATTAAAGCATATTGAAGCATTTCTTCGGTCCTCAATTTAGATTAGAGGTGTAAATACATTAGGGCATTCAAATAAAAAAGAGAACATGCCTCTTGCACATTAGAGCTCCAAGCGCCTCTCAACAATGTTAGGGTTGTATACTGGAAAATATATTTTATACCTGTATTACCTTAGTTTTATATTTTATCTATAAGATTACTAAATACATTTTCATTACAAGTTTTTGCATAATAATTCACATTATAATTATGCAAATATCATTTAATTATTTTAAATTATTGCTAATTTAGTGTGTTGGTGTCACACGAGAAATCACATTAATCGTTGTCTTATAAAAATATAAATAATTCAAATATATATAATATTAGATAATTATGTGAAGGGTTGTAGTGTATGCTCGAGAATAGTTAGTCTTGACTAATCGCATATATTAGCATATTTGTATACGCCGAACTGGATCTTAGTGAGATAGTTCTTTGTTGGAATGATCTACTTCAATCAATGTGCATTACTCAGATAAGTAGTTTATGGGATGTATTTAGTTGATAGTTAGTGATTGTGTTTAGTTGGAAACTGCTTTCGGTCTGACGAGTCTAATTGAGAATTATACTCACAGCTATTTATAGATGTACCTATGGATTGTAATATCCTGAATTTCTATTATGGTTGTTTAATGTTATTTTATCTGAGTTATATTGCACAGTGTGGAATCTGTACAGTATGGATAAAATAATTGTTGTACTTGGTTGATAATAGCATTTGAGGATATCGTGCATCAGGTTATTATACTTTTGATATCAGATATGTCGTATGAGAATATTATAGGAACGAGTTTAATTATTCAATTGGAATTATACAAGTGATGTTGTACTGGATTTATACAACGTCTATTATACTGCGATATTATGGAATCGAACTGTTTGTGTTTGTCGATTGGATGTTTCCTGGAGAGTTGCGTTTGTGGATAAGTATAGCCTAATTAACATATGCTAACATAAGGGCTTAGCGCACGCTAATGTGCAAAGCTTACGTACGTTATGAATGATAGTTAACGTACGTAAGAACATGTCAGACAGGATCAGGCTGAGGCCGACAGGTGGGTCCGGTGGTCGGCAACTTTCGGTGCGGGTGCAGACAAGAGAGTCACCGAAGAAGTTAACATATGCTATGAGTTGCACATTACGTACGTTAAATGGGTATATTACTGTAGCAAGTCAACAACTATATTACGTACGTTATGGCATTGGCTTTGCGTACGTAAGTCATTGAACGAATTGAGGCAGTAGGCTCTGGACTGTTGTTACGTATGCTATCAAGGTCAGATAACGTATGTAAGGCTTTGTTGCATACGTTGGTGTTTCATGTTGCGTACGTAAGGAAATGAGGCAGTGGCCTCTGGATTATTGTTACGTACGCTCTCAAGGTCGGATAACGTACATAAGGGGTGTTACGTACGTTAGATTGGTCATGTAGCGTACATAATGTCTGAAGTCTATAAATATGTGAGACCTCCGTTACTTCGGCATTTTGAGTAGTTCAACTTCATTTCTTCACCCTTCAACCCTCCGAGACCGATTTTGAGGCTCTAAATTGATTGGGAACTTGAGCGCACGGATTTGGAGCTCGAGATATGAAAATATTGTCAATATTTGAGGGGTTTGATTTCATTGTTCATATTCTTGAGGTATGTTGGTTAATCCCTCTCTTCATTTTTGGGCTTTGATGTTGTTGTTGATGATTACTTCGTGTGATGATAGATTATGGGAGATTGTGATGATTCTTGGTGTTTCATGGAGTTTGGGTTTAGGAAGATGATATATATATATATAGGGATTGACTATGGTGGAAACACCCTTAATGGTGAAATCTAGAAACCAATTGCATTTTCAAGTAATTTCATTGCATATTTGTTATTATTTGTTGCATCAGGCTGGTCGTCAGTATATGCAACAAATAATGCAATAAAAAAATACATAAATGCATATAATTCTACTCATCTACAGCCGTTAGATCACTAATATCAATAGCCTACAAAAGTTTCTAGATTTCACAAGGTAATTAGTTTTCATATGATCTATTTCCTATATATATATATATATTGTATTATGTTGTTTTGTTATGAACATGATTATGGAATCATTGTGTTCTTGGTGTTATGTGTATATATCACATCGAAGAGGAATATGTGACAAGCTATAAATGGTTTTGGATATAAACATGGATTTGATGATTAGAATAAATATTATGTTGATTGTAGTGACCGATTTCGTATATTCTTGGTGAGATATGAATCATGATATGAGAATGAATCCGGAAAGATTATGGTTAATCTTAGAATATAATTATTCATGGTATTGAACTACTCGGATAGTTCGGATTAGTAATTATATCGGTGTTATTTTTTGCTATGAATTTACGAGTATGAACAAGAAGGAACCTTGTTAATTCGTATTTAAGGTTGAAGTTGGGATCGAGAATGTTAAGACCCTTGTTATTGGTTTGAATTGATTGTTGATATGATTATCGGGTTTTGGCTTGTATTGTGGATATGAGTTCGTAATTGTTTGAGTTGAATTGTTTGTTTTTGTATATGATTGAGGTATTTTTGAGCCGTTGAGTTTGTTGGTTGGTTATATGAGTTGTTGATTATTATCGAACGTGTTGTTAATCGACTATTGCAATAGGTTGTTATAATTGATCGTTGATTATAACTGTTGTGTTGCGGTTGAGACTGAAGAGTTCGTGGATTGCTTTGGTCGGGGCTGAGGAGTTCGTAGACGAAGACAATAAAATTGTTAACGGCTTCGCCGTATTGATATCGAGGTAAGTTATTACTTATTCTGTTTATAATATTTAATGAATAGTTTCGGTTTCATTTCGTTTATAATGCATATAACAATGATTATAATTGTGAACTCTGGAGGTTTGAAGGGTATGTTGTTTTCTGATTTTTAGAAGTTAAATCATAATGTATATGATTCACATTCGTTATTGGTATACTTTGATATCGATGAGACATTGTGGTAAAGACGAGGATATGAGTTATCTACAGCCCGTGATATTTTAGATCATCAAATATTGAGGATAATCGTTGGTGATGGTTTTAACATCGAGATTGATCTCGAAGGACCCGGGGCAAGTACTCTAATCATTTTTGTTATTTAGTGTCGATCATGTTGTGATACATTTGTGTATTGTTGTTGTCATGTATTTGTGTATTGTTGTTATCATGCATTTGTGCATTATTGTTGTATATCCACCACGTGTTGGTCCGACGGGATCATCGTGGGATCTATGCTGTGTGCGCTGGATCATTGGACGGGTTTTCCACCAAGTGTTGGTCCGACTGGATCATCGTGGGAATCTATGTTGTGCGCGCTGGATCGTTGGATTACCATGCGTTGTTTTGCATATGTATATTGTTGGTTATCCACCTCGTGTTGATCTAATAGGGTCATCTTGGGATCTATGCTGTGTGCGTTGGATCATCGAATTTCCATGAGTATACATTGTTGTTATTGTTGTGGGCATATTGATGTTGTCATGTGAGTATTCATTTGTAGGTCTTTTGTAGGACCATGTCCGTATATTGTATTGATCTGATCTCAGATTAGACCGACATGAGTTGTCGTGGCATTGCGTATCTTGAGATATTTTCCGTATTTTCTTCTTGGTACTTGTCTATTGATTGGCAATCAATTATCATGTTGAGATTTGATGATATTATCTGATGGATTGGGTTGGTCAGAGTTGGTATATTCCGTATCAGTGAGTTATGATGATATATTGAGAATTTTGGGTATTGTTTGGGATACAGTACAAATGTTCGAGTACGAGTTCAGTGTATTATTGAGAATACGGGATGTGGAATATGGTGAGGATTATTTTGATGAGAATTATCACTAATTGGTAAGATTATGACAGTAAGATTACATTAGTAGTATTCTTACTTAGTATTTTCATTGGATGTAATTATTGATGCGATGGGATCGTTATCATTGTTGAGTATTATGGCTGATCCCGTCGTGAGCTTTATTTTTTAGGTTATTAGATATTGAGCTTGTAGCGGTCGTGAAAAGTTGAGCTTCCCGGAAGATAATGACTATTGTGCGTGTTTAAGGGATTGAGTAGTTTGTCTAATTATTATTCCGCTGCAATTGTATTTTTAATTGTGAAATTATCATCCGCTGCGTCAGTATTTTTAAAATGGCCTTTTAGTATTTTACGAACTTGTGTTTATTTTGGAAAACCAATTTCCTAACGATTTTGTCGGTACATATAAGCGGTGGCTAAACGTATACTTTTCAAACCGTTGAGTTGGCATTTTGGTCTGGTAATTTCAAATGAGATTTTACGACAGTATTTGATAAATGGATTTTATATAGTCTTTGAATATTTTTAAAAAATACTACCGTTATCGCCGCTTGGATGTATTTGAAATGTTTGTGAAACTGTCTTTTAGCCTTGTGGGTTCCGGCGCGGGGCCCACGACGCTGTGATATTCCCGGATGGCTCTGGGGGTGTTACAGAATATGGTATCAGAGCGTAGGGTGTGGAAACTTAGGCTCTCGGGTCGAGTCGAGTCATATTTTTGTCACGTCATTCGAGTTGTCGGTTGACAAGTATTGGAGCTTTGGGTTTTTATTGATCACCCGGGGTCGTGTGTTGTGTGGTTTAACAGTGTGATACTGTGGTTGTTTCAAATTTATCTAAATGGTATTAACATGTTTCTTCGGAAAGGGATGTGTTGTGTTTTGAGTCAAATTGATTTTGCAAAACGTATGTGTTGGAAAAATATTTGTATCGAGTATATTTCTAAAGTTGAGACATAAGCCAGTATCACGGGAAATCATCGGCTTCACGATCTGTAAGTATTTGGAAAAAAAATTACAGTTGTAAGCTGATGTACTTTGTGGTTCGAAAAAATATTATGTGTTATAGTATGAGGTAGCAGAATATAATAGTGGGGACGAACCAGTGATCTTGAGAAACTGTGATATGGAAGATCAACAGGTCAGGTAAACTTGGAAAACGAAGTTATGTATGTGGGAGAAATGTTGTAGATTGTTGAGAGGAACACGTAGTCATGCTAGTTCATTTTAGGATGCACGATACTGTTTTTAAACATCTGGAAATGATACTTTTCAAAATCATATATTTTGAATAAACTATTTTGCTCGCTAATGTGAAAATGTATCTTCTTAAATTTATTTTGAGAAACAGTATTGTTGTCTTTAAAAATATGTTTCATCATGGCATATTTGAAGTGTTGCAGAATGGGGTAATGGTCGATATAGCTAGTCATCTGTGGATAAGGGTGATTTCAACGAAGTCTATACAATAAGATTTAGGATTCTATCGTGTGATTTTCTGACATTCTATCAGTAGATTTGGTGAGAAGGTGAATTGGTATGTAGGAGTATGGATATAGTCAATCATTTGCATAATTTCATTTTATTTAATTGTGTATTCGAAAAAAATTGTCATCGAGTACTTGACATAAGCGAGCCAGTTTAAATTTTCGAAAATTGATTTTTTGTAGTCCTACGAATATACACATGTTTTGAGTTTTGAAATTCTTGAAAGAACTTTCAAAATAGGTTTTTATTCACAAGATTATATTATTTCAAGCTGTTTTGAAAATTTAATTGGTATACGTGCAAACGTAGTGCATAATGCATATCATGGTGAAGTTCTGAGTAAGAATCATAAGATGGATAACACATCAATATGGTATGAGGAAAAGAGATTCGAACTTCAGTATGGTAGTTTGGATTATCTGGGGATATCCGGTTGGTTAATCAGACAAGAGAAATATGTTGCGTGTTGTAGATTCAGTACAGAATATGATTTTGGAACTTTGGGTTTTGTGAAACCGGGGCATATGTGCTATGTGGCTATATTGGTGTGCTAGTAGCGTGATTTTAGTATAGTGATTTTTGACTTTTGAGTCAACTGATTTTTCAACATATGTGGTATTTTGAGTGATTTCATATTGAAGTGGGAATTTGGGGATTGAATGTGCATCCAATATGGACGAAGACGAAGAAAGTGTACGCCGGTGCTGTACGCGTGTGTAATGAGCTGCTTTCGTGTGAAAGTGTACGCCTACGGTACAAGCATGTGTCAAAGAGCGGCTTCTGTCGTGCTTCGAAGCAAAGGAGACATGAAATCCCAAATTCCATATTGAACTGATAATTACTCTAAATTGATTTATGGCATTATCAATTTTGAGATGTTTTTGAAATTGCCATAGTTGCGGTATTGGCATTTTGTCGGATTTTGTCGAGGCTTGTGTCAGTTGTGTTTGTATCTGTGTTGAGGCTTGGAAAGTGGAGTCAATTGCTACTATCACAGGAGATCATCGACTTCGCGCATTTGTAAGTATACTGTTTCTGTTACTCGCTTTTGGTATTGATTGATCGTTGTCATGGTGATTTTGGGATATTTTGGTTGAACTGTTTTTTATGACGGATTGCAAGTTTCGAGGACAAAACTTATTTTAAGTGGGGTAGAATGTAATATCCTAAATTTCTACTATGGTTGTTTAACGTTATTTTATCCGAGTTATATTGCACAGTGTGGAATCTGTACAGTATGGATAAAATAATTGATGGACTAAGATAGCTGTATTGATACAATTATCGTACTTGGTCGACAATTGCATTTTAGGATATCGTGTATCAGGTTATTGTACTTTTGATACCAGGTATATCGTATGAGAATATTATAGGAACGAGTTTACGTATTCAATTGGAATTATACAAGTGATGTTGTACTGGATATATACAACATCTAATATACTGCGATATTATGGAATCGAACTGTTTGTATTTGTCGACTGGATGTTGCCTGGAGAGTTGCGTTTGTGGCTAAGTATATCCTGATTAACGAACGCTAACATAAGGGCTTAGTGTAATACCCGGTTGTAATTCAGTTATTATCACTCAGTATTTATCATTCAGTATTGTCACTCAGTAATTTCACTCATTAATGATCATTTGTCACGCATATCCAATAATTGTGTACACCGTTCAGAGTAATTGTATCGTGTATCAATCGTCATTCATCATCAATCTAATTGGGGAATCGTGCGGTGTTTACATCATTGTCATTTCTTAGTGTGCTGTGTGTGAGGAGTAGCGCACACTACGTACTCTTTTTAGCGTGCGCTAATTGAGTATTGGTAGCGCACGCCACCTCTCAACACTAGCGCACGCTAGTGTAGTTGAACAGGCAGTCCAGAAGGCACTGGACTGCAGTTGGGATTGTAGGTAGCGCACGCTACGAATGGTAAGTAGCGCGCGCTAGTGATCCGGAGTAGCGCACGCTATGCGGTCGGTGTAACGCGCGCTAAGGTCGGATCAGGTAGAGTCCAGTGGCTACCGGATCAATCAATTTATTCCTAGCGCACGCTAGGAGTGGTTTTCAGCGTACGCAAGCGATGTAGTAGCGCACGCTAATCGTTGGTTGTAGCGCACGCTATCGAGACCAGATCAGAGGACAGAAGGTTTCTGGACTCCAGTACTGGGCACCAGATAATTCGTTAGCGCACGCTAACAATGGGTGTTAACGCACGCTAGTGGTATGGCCGTAGCGCACGCTACAAAAAGGTACGTAGCGCGCGCTACCGTGTTCGGACAGTGGGTACTGGACTACCTAAATTACTCGTTAGCGCACGCTACGCACAAGGGCTAGCGCACTCTAACCTGGAGTTACTATAAATTGGACAGTCTAGCCCAGATTTCGTCATTTGTCATCTATTCTCATTCTCTCGTCGGTTCTAGGCGATTTGGGCGATTTTGGAGAGTTCTCTTCGAGCTTTTATCATCAATCATCATCTTCAAGTCTTTGAGTTGGACTAATCATCACTTCATCATCTCCTTAACATCAAATCAAAGGTATTAATCTCTTGGATCTAGAATTTCGGATTTTTGGGTTTTTCCTTCCGATTTCTTCGTGTAAGCTTGGATTGTTGTTGGGATATGTTAGATATGGATTATCTACCTTGGATAAATATATTCCTACGGATTTAACGGCTATTTTGGGGATTTATTTCAAGAACCCTTGGGGTTGACTTCGGTTAATTTGGGGATTTCCGATTGTCGTTGTTGTAATCTCGAATTGTGGATTTCTATGGGATTATTGATATCATTGAAAGTGTTTTGATGGTTTGAAATACTCATCTTGGAGTTGGTTTCGATATATTCAAGTTCGAATATTGTTGTATCGACGTTTGAGTCGATTGTGATCGTTTTTGACGGCGTAATGACCGGATTATTGGTAATTGTGTTATTCAAGGTTGTTCGAGCGACCGACATTTCATTTAGGACGTTGTTCGTGGACGGACATTCTTCATCGGATTGAGTAAGTTAATTTACTCTGCTAAAAGGATATTCATTCCTTTTGTTGTTGTTCATTCATAATCGTGACTCATTCATCATTGTATTAACCGTATCAAAACTTGTCATTGTCAATTAATCACCTCAGTCATAAGGAACGACGGTTCCAATCATTTCATTGAGCTGTCATTCATTTCACCGTCATTTCATCTGGGTGAGTCGTTATTCATTTTCGTTGTCACTTTTGTTATATCGTGGCATTCCGGGTCATACTAGCGTGCCGGTTGGTATGTGTAGGATTTTCATGTCGGGCACATTATAGTCGTGTGTTGGTTGGTGGCCTCACATTGGACTGTGCACACGAGTTGATGGCTTCGTGAGACTGATTAGGTACAAGACCACGCGTGTATTCGATCGATACATGTGGGTGGCTTGTGCACGGACACATTTCCATCCCGGACGTAGTGTGGCGCCATTCCTTTGAGCCGTACTGATAGTTGATTCATATAGCATGTTTGATTGCGTATGTTTCGACAGTATAATTCATAACTTCAGATATATCATGATTGTGTATTTTCAACCCTTGAGGATTATTGTTCTGTGTAACTGACCCCGTTGGGGATATTGTTTTTCAGGTCATGGCAAGGCTAAAGCACGGGGAGAACACGGTGACGGCGAGGAGTCCCAGTGATACAAGTAGGGGGCCCCAGTCTTTTCAGTCATTTATGTTTCCTTCATTTATTCCGCTCCAGACATTCCGTTTGAATATTCATTTCACTCAGTGTTGTATATTTTATCTCCATATAAAATATACTTGTATTCAGTATCATCCTGGGTGTGTTGTATGAAACTCCTCATCGGAGTAATTAATTGTGTAATGTGGTTCGGTACTACATTTACCCTGCGTAATTCACTCATTTTCATTAACCTGGTGGGTCTCAGTCGGGGGTCCACGGCACTGTAATATCCGCCTAGTTTGGGGTGTTACAGAGTTGGTATCGGAGCGTGGTTTTGAATACTACCTTCCGAGTCATGTCTCATTTGAAATCATCGTCATCGGACTAGTATCATTGGACTTTCGCGTCCCGTGTGACCTGTGCAAATGCCGAGCCAATCAGACCAAGAACTGTAAGATTTCTGATGCCATGGTATAATTCTGGCAATAATTATTCATTCATAATTCATCAGTTAACAATCCTCATTCATCATTTTCAATTGTGATCAAGTCGATAATGTTAGCTCATTAATCACTCAATTCATTTCATTACTCAGTTGTTGATCTTGAAGATCATATCATCAATCTTGTAAAATTGTTCAAGATAATCATTTCAGTAATTTCATCAGATAATCACGTCACGTCAATTAATCGTTCATGTAATCGCTGTATTTGAGCGCGTATGCTCATTTTCATCATTTCATAATATAATCATAATGTGATACTCATGCGAGATATATAATCATCATATGACTTTCCACTTCAGTATGGAAAGGGCCGTGCAGAGACGTGGAGGACGAGGCCGTGAGCGGGCCGAATCCGAGAACTCGTGTGAATACACGTGCGAATGCCGTGAATAATGCTAACTCATCGAGCAGTGACGCCGCCACTCATTCACCGGACGTGATCATTCGCTATCGTGAGTCGAACCCGGACACGGCTCCGGAGGGTGTTCGAGTTGACCCACTAGCCTTTATGCAGGCATGATGACCCAAATGACTCGAGATGGCACAACTAATGGAGGCGATGCATAACTCCACTACTCAAAATCAACAGGCTCCTCCGCCACCACCTCAGAGGCAAGAGAGGGGTGTAAGCAATATCATTAGCGATATCTCTCGCCAGCGACCACCTACCTTTGAGGGCTCATCTGAGCCGGCGGATATTGTTCATTGGCTTGAGCATTTCGAGAAGTTATTTGCTATGGTGGATTGCCCTGAAGGGCATAAAGTTGCAGTTGCGGCTTACTATCTTGGTAAGAGCGCTCATTCATGGTGGCTATCGTTGAAGCCCACAGACGGATCATGTACTTGGGATCAGTTCAAAACTCTCATGATGGAGAGGTACTATCCGGCCCCACTCAGGGAAGCCAAGTTGTCGGAATTACTCACTCCCGACCTTTCGGCGGATGATGATGTTCTCGCCATCGCCGAAAAATTTCAGGAACTTCTTCCGTTCGCCTCATCTATCATTCACTCTGAGGCGGACAAGATCAAGTATTTCAGCAAGAGGCTGAAACCTCGTATGCGGCTACAGTTGCTTAATCATAATTGTACCACTCTGGCCGAGTTCATTGAGAAAGCTCTCACTTACGAGCCATCGCTAAGGAAATTGCTAAGCAACAACCCTCATCACCGGCAAGAAGTCCAAGAACCAGAATCACCGACGAGTCAGGCCACTTTCAAGAAACCACGTGCGGGCTCTACCTTTTCTGAGCGTCCTCCGATGGCGTCTAAACCCGCGGAATCTCAGTCACGAGCGGCCAGTTCGGCCATCACCTGTTTCAACTGTGAGGAACAGGGTCATGTCAGCACCAAATGTCCGGCGATCATCACGTGCCACAATCGTGGATTGCCGGGCATAGGGCCCGTTTTGCCGAAGGGACTCTAAACCCACTCCGGCGTCATCTCGGGCCCTGTGTCATTCAATGTGCGGTAATCAAAGCCACTTACTGGGCTGCTCAAGACGACAGGAGCTAAAGGCGAGCTAAGAGCTATCGACGGAGCGTCCGGTTCGGGGCCTAAGCCCCGAATTTATGAGATGAAGAAGACCGACGATCCAGAGGCCGGATGATCTCGTACACTCGATATTCTATCTCAACCTCGTGTGTACCCTTTTTGATACTTGGTGCATCGCATTCATTCATTTCCGAGTCATGTTTGAGTAGACTACGCCCGGGTAGTGCTACTAGTTGTGAGCCTTATGTCATTGGTCTACCGATGGTAGACGAATTATCTAAATCGTGAGATTCGTAATTGTCCGATTCACCTTCATGGTCGTGTATGGCCAAGGACCTAATCGTAATAGATTTGCCGAGGACGACGTCATCTTGGGTATTGATTGGATGGATCGTCATGATGCCATCATTAGTGTCCGTAAGCGTATGATCACTATCATTTCGCATTTACGGGGTCGAATGTGTGTTTCAGGAGGTAATCCTACTGCTCGTAAGGTCATTAATTTGATGAAAGCGAAGATTACTCAATCGGGGATGTGCTCGTTATTGGTGCTATATGACCAAAACCGAGAAATCATCAAGAATGTTGACGACATTCCGTAGTGAAGGAATATGCCGATGTTTTTCCGCATTTAGTTACTGGTTTGCCTCCACAGAGGGATGTGGAATTCACGATTGAGCCGGAGCTCCTGCACGCCCCCGATATCGAAGGCACCGTACCGGATGGCCCCGACCGAAATGCAGGAATTAAAGAACCAACTTGAGGAATTGTTCGAGAAGGGTTATATTCGACCGAGTGCGTCCCCGTGGGGAGCACCAGTGTTATTTGTCAAGAAGAAGGATGGTTCGTTCCGCTTATGTATTGATTAACGGGAATTGAACCGGGTGACGATCAAGAATAAGTATCCTTTACCCCGTATTGCTGACCTCTTAGATCAACTTCAGGGAGCTTCAGTATTTTCCAAGATCGACTTAAGATCTGGATATCATCAGTTGCGGATTCGTGAGTCGGATATCGCAAGGACGGCGTTTCGAACACGCTATGGTCATTATGAGTTTGTGGTTATGCCGTTTGGGTTGACTAATGCACCTGCGGTATTCATGGAATTAATGAATCGGGTTTTCATAGACTATCTGGATCAGTTCGTGGTTGTCTTCATTGATGATATTTTGATTTATTCTCGTGACCGGGAGAAACACGAGTCTCACCTTCATCAAGTTCTCGACGCGTTGAGACGAGAACAACTTTATGGGAAGTTTTCCAAATGTGAGTTTTGGATGTCCGAAGTGACGTTTCTCGGACACGTAATTTCATCAGACGGAGTTCGTGTCGATCCTCGGAAGACGGAGGCTATTCGAGATTGGCTACCTCCGAAGAATGTTAAGGAAATCCGAAGTTTCCTCGGATTAGCGGGTTATTATCGGCGATTTGTGGAGGGATTTTCTAAAATCGCTCAACCCATTACGGAAGGATAAGAAATACACGTGGTCCGACGCGTGTCAACGGAGTTTTGAGGAACTCAAGAGCCGGTTAACTTCAGCACCTGTCCTTTCTTTACCGCAAGGGACGGAGGGGTTTGTGGTTTATAGTGATGCGTCCGGACAGGGTCTCGGATGTGTACTCATGCAGAACGGGAAAGTTATTGCTTATGCTTCACGACAATTGAGACCTTACGAGGTTAATTATCCGACCCACGACCTGGAGCTAGCAGCCGTGGTGTTCGCATTGAAGATTTGGCGTCATTATCTTTATGGCGTTACCTGTCAGATATTCACCTATCATAATAGTTTAAAGTATATATTTACTCAGAAGGAGTTAAATATGCGACAGAGAGGGTGGTTGGAACTAATCAAAGATTATGATATCGAGATCCTTTACCACCCGGGCAAGGCGAACGTTGTCGCCGACGCCTTGAGTCGTAAGTCCGTTCAGGAGCAGATGCTTGCTCGACACAGCCTGTAAGGAACTTCAGCAGGAATTTCTGAGACCCGAGATCGAGGTCTGGTTACAGCGAGTACAAGGGCAACTTTGTACGTTGGAGATTTCATCGTCACTTGAGAAGGCAATCAGGGAAAATTAGGGTGTGGACCCATTTTTGTTACGCATTCGAGAGGATGTGACTCAGGGGAAAGCCCCCGGATTTTGTAACACCCCAAACTAGGCAGATATTACAGTGCCGTAGATCCCCAACTGGGACCCACCAGGCAAATGAAAATGAATGAATTACACAAGATAAATGTAGTACCGAACTACATTACAACAATAATTACTCCGATGAGGAGTTTAGTTACAACACACCAGGACAATACCGAATACTAGTGTATTTTATATGAAGATAAAATACACAACACTGAATGAAACGGAGTATCCAAATGAAAGTCTGCAGCGGAAAATAAAGGACAATAACATGAATCACTGAAAGATCGGGGCCCCCTACTAGTATCACTGGGACTCCTCGACATCAACATGCTATTCCCGTGCTTTTGCCTTGCCATGACCTGAAAACAAAATATCCCCAAACGGGGTCAGTTAAACAGAACAACAAAAGGGATGAATATCCTTTTAACCGAGTAAGAATTAACTTACACAATACCGGTGACAATTATCCTTCCACGAACAACGTCCTAATTGAGATATCGGTCGCTCGAACAACCTTGAATTATACAATATCCAACAACCCGTTCAATATACGAATCAAACACGAATATAACGAACTCAAAACGTCGATACGATTAATCCAAGTCCATTGAGGCATTAAATCAAACACGTTGCGTCAAACTCCGATTGTTAACAATCAAACCTCAAAACCAATATCAAATCCCCAAGAAGTGTTTCAAACCAACAAAACATCTTCAATACGATTAATAATCCAAAACGAATATCCAAAAACGTGATTATAACGACAATTAATCGAAAACCCCCAATTTCAACTCGATAATCAAAGTGTTCTTGAATAATCCCTCAATAATCCAATGAATCCTTATACAAACTCATAATCATATACATATCCCTTCATATAACATGATTATAACGTCCAAAACATCATATCTCAACATAGAATCGAAATCCAAGGTGTTGAAGAAATTACCTCTTGAAGATCCAACCACTTCGATCCGAAGAACACGAGTTTAATCGAGTATCCAAGCTTCCCAAAGGATTGAAGGTGAAGAAAAATACACACTCAAATGATAATTGATGAAGAAATCTCTCCTCAAGACCCTTCTCGCGTAAGAAGGTGAAAGAATGAAGAAATGAGCCAAATGCTCAAAAAACGAAATTATAGTTGGTTGATCGTCTCGGACACGGCCGTGCCGATCGGCACGGCCGCGGCGCGCATCGCCGGCAGGGACTCGGCCGTGTCCTCGCTTGACACGGCCGCGGCGAGGGCCTTCCGATAGTGACTGTCCGACAATGACTTCGGCATGACTCGACCGTGTCCCGAACACGGCGGGCATCCGGGTAGTCGGTTCGCTTATCCTAATGAAATTACCGAATGATAATGATCAATTACAACCGGTATTACATACACCCCTTAAAAGAGTTTCGTCTCAAACTAAGGGTCAAACAACTCGGGATAACTTTCCCGCATACTATCCTCGGTTTCCCAAGTAGCCTCTTCGACTCCGTGTCCTGACCACCGAATCTTGACCAAAGGGATCGTCTTGTTCCTCAACCGTTTGATTCGCCGCTCTAAGACTCGTATAGACGCTCCTCATATGAATGGTCGGTGATCTCGATTTCGTCGAATCAAGTATGTGACTCGGCCTAACATACTTCCGCAATCGAGAGACATGAAACACATTATGAATTCGGCTCAAAGCGGAGGTAAAGCCAATCGATAAGCTAACTCGCCTACTCGATCCAAAATTTCAAACGGTCAATGAATCTCGGACTAACTTCCCCCGCTTTTCCGAAACGGAAAATACCTCGACTGGGATACCTTGACCAAAACGTGGTCACCCGTCTCGAACTCTAGTGGTCGACGACGATTATCCGCATATGATTTCACGACTGAAATCAACATACGACTCTTGATCAAAGCTACCTTCTCCCGGGCGGCTATAAGCATATCGGGCTCGGTGCCGATTGATTCTGAAAAGTCATCCCAACACAAAGGAGATCGACAACGACGACCGTACAAGGCCTCGTAAGGTGTCATCTTAATCGAAGCATGCCAACTATTATTATACGTGAATTCGATCAATGGTAGTTGGGCTTCCCAATCGTCTTTCCAATCGAGGACGCATGCCCTCAACATGTCCTCTAATGTCTGAATAGTTCTCTCTGATTGTCCGTCGGACTGAGGATGAAAGGCAGTACTGAGATTAAGCTGGGTTCCCAAAGCACGATGAACTGATTTCCAAAAATGGGATACAAATCGTCCGTCACGATCGGAAACGATACTTTTAGGAATACCGTGCAGTCTCACTATCTCTTTGATGAATAACTGGGCAAGTCTCTCGGGACCCCACGTATCCTTAATCTCAAGAAAATGAGCTGATTTAATTAAGCGGTCCACAATCACCTAGATCGTATTCATGCCACGATGACTCGTCGGCAAGCTCGTGATGAAATCCATAGAAATGTCTTCCCACTTCCATTCGGGAATAGGAAGAGGTTTCAGCATACCCGCCGGTCGCTGATGTTCAATCTTAACTTGTTGACAGGTTAAGCATCTCGAAACAAATTCTGCGACTTCTCGCTTCATATTACTCCACCAGTAATTTTGTTTCAAGTCCTTGTACATCTTGCTGGACCCCGGATGAACAGAATAAGGGGTAGCATGAGTTTCTCTCAAAATAGAGTTTTTTCAACTCGTCATTCGCCGGTACACACAACCGGTTCTTAAACCTCAAAAGTCCATCCTCGTGGACCACGAATCCAGGGGCTTTCCCTTGAGCCACATCTTCACGGATGCGCAACAATGAAGGGTTTGAACTCTGATTCTCTTTGATTACCTCCTCAAGTGACGATGAAATCTCTAACATACAAAGCTGTCCCTGAACTCACTGAAGACAGACCTCGATCTCGGGTCTAATGAGTTCCTGCTGAAGCTCCTTCTGAACTGTTAAACGAGCAAGCATCTGCTCCTGAACGGACTTACGACTCAAGGCGTCGGCGACAACGTTCGCCTTGCCCGGGTGGTAAAGGATCTCGATATCAAAATCTTTGATTAGTTCCAACCACCGCCTCTGTCGCATATTTAACTCCTTGTGAGTAAATATATACTTCAACTCTTGTGATTGGTGAAGATCTGACAGGTGATGCCATAAAGGTAACGACGCCCAATTTCCAACGCGAAAACCACAGTTGCTAGCTCCGGCCGTGGGTTGGATAATTAACCAGCTAATCCGAGGAAACATCGGATTTACTTAATATCTTTCGGAGGTTGCCAATCTCGGATAGTCTCCGTCTTCTGAGGGTCGACACGAACTATGTCAGATGAAATTACATGCCCGAGAAAGTCACTTCGGACCTCCAGAACTCACATTTGGAAAACTTTCCATAAAGTTGCTTTCGTCTCAACACGTCGAGAACCTGATGAAGATGAACCTCCTGTTCCTCTCGGCTACGAGAATAAATCAAAATGTCGTCGATGAAGACAACAACAAACTGATCCAAAAAGTCGATGAAAACCCGATTCATTAACTCCATGAATACCGCAGGTGCAATAGTTAGCCCGAACGGCATAACTACGAACTCATAATGACCATAGCGTGTACGAAATGTTGTCCTCGCGATATCCGACTCTCGAATCCGCAACTGGTGATATCCAGATCTTAAGTCGATCCTGGAAAATACTGAGGCTCCCTGAAGTTGATCTAAAAGATCATCAATACGGGGTAAGGGATACTACTCTTGATCATCACCCTGTTCAACTCCTAGTAATTAATACATACACGAGACGAGCCATCCTTCTCCTTGACAGATCACACTGGTGCTCCTCACGGGGACGCAATCGGTCGGAGATAACCTTTCTCGAACTACTCCTCAAGTTGAATCTTCAACTCCTGCATTCTGGTCGGGGCCATCCGATACGGTGCCTTCGATAAAGGGGACGTACCGGCTCCAACTCACCCCTGAATTCCCTTACTCTATGTGAAGGCAACCAGATAACTCGTCTGGAAATACATCGTCAATCGATGACAATGATATCACGAATGATTGAACATTTCGATTGCCCTAGAATGGTCAATCGATAAAAAGAGTTACCAATAATGATTGAACAACTCGATTGGCTTAGAAAGGCTAATCGATGAAGATGATACAATGAATGTTTGAATAACTCGATTGCCCTAGAAAGGCCAATCGATGAAAATGATACAATGAATGATTGAATGACTCGATTGTCTTAGAAAGGCCAATCGATGAAAATGATACAATGAATGATTGAATAGTTCAATTGCGGAATTTCTCTGCTTTCGTCATAATAATACTTCTTCTGGAACAACGGGGATTACTTCCCTGAAGCACACATTCGACAACTAACGACGGAAAGATAGCGACCAAACGCTAACAAACACTGAGGATAGTATCAAGACGATCAAACCAACTAATACCGAAAATTACATCGTCCTAAGATAAATTCACCACGATTAGATCCATCAACCAATCGCGGTCATTAAGCTTAATTCGGTATGATTCCGAAAATTCTTCCATCGTCAGGTAGACCGATGGTATGAGGTCCACAAGCAATAGGACTATCCCGAAATAAGTCTATTCAAGCATGATTCGAAAATGAATGAATGCGGTGTACCAGCATCAAAAGGTACACACAAGTTGAAATAAAATTACGAGTATACCTGAAATCATTCGGACCACCGGATCGTCGATCCTCCTCATCATATGAATCTGGGACTTGCCGGCCCCCGAACCGACGCCTCGTCTCGATAAATACGAGCTCCAACTCTATTTGCTTCCATTGTCTTAAACGCGATGACAAAGCGATCCGATTCAAACGCTTGGTTGCTTGGGGCCTGAGATGCCGCGAGCCGACTTGGAGTCCTTTCGGCAAAAACGGGCCTTATGCCTAAAATTCCCACAATTATAGCACGTGATAGACGGTTTGAGACACCCAAAGGCCGAAATGACCGGCCCACAATTGAAACAGTGATGGCCGAATCGGCCGCCGGGAATGAGATCCCGCACGATTATGCGCCGTAGAGGTCGCCGAAACGATAGGACTCACACGAGGCTTCTTAAAGGTTGACTGACCGCCTTTGGATTGATTACGCTTCGTTGATTTCTTGCTGACAGATGAAGGTTGTTGTTCAGCACTTTCCTTAGCAGCTGGCTCATACGGGAGAGTTCTCTCGATTAATCCGGTCAGAGTGGCGCAATGATGATTGAGCAACTGCACATGGGTCATCATGGCCTGCATAAAACTGAGTGGATCAACCCGAACATCTTCTGATCGAGCCGAGTCCTGGGCACGATTTCCCGGCAGCGAGTGATTATTTCTCGGGTTTTGGTCCGCACCGCGGCCTCTCCCCGTGCATCCCCTGACAGCTCTCTCCATACTGAAGTAGGAAGGTCGCATAATGATTATATTACCCGCATGATTAGCACGTTATGATTATGTCATGAGATGATGAAAATGAGTATACATGCTCTAACTTAGTGATAATATGAATGATTTACTGAAGTTACATGATTATTTGATGAAATTCTTGAAATTATTATCTTGAATAACTTAACAAGATTGATAATATGATCATCCAGATTGACAACTGAGTAATGAAATGAATTGAGTAATTAATGAGTTAACATGATCGTCCTAATCACAATGAATGATGATGTTTGAGGATTGTTAATTGATGAATTATGAATGAATGATAATTGCCAGAAATTATACCATGGCGTTAGAAGTCTTACAGTTCTTTCGGTCTGATTAGCTCGGCATCTGCACAGGTCACACGTGACGCGAAAGTCCAATGATACTAGTCTGATGACGATGATTTCAAATGAGACATGACTCGGAAGGTAGTATTCAAAACCACGCTCCGATACCAACTCTGTAACACCCCAAACTAGGCGGATATTACAGTGCCGTAGATCCCCAACTGGGACCCACCAGGCAAATGAAAATGAATGAATTACACAAGATAAATGTAGTACCGAACTACATTACAACAATAATTACTCCGATGAGGAGTTTAGTTACAACACACCAGGACAATACCGAATACTAGTGTATTTTATATGAAGATAAAATACACAACACTGAATGAAACGGAGTATCCAAATGAAAGTCTGCAGCGGAAAATAAAGGACAATAACATGAATAACTGAAAGATCGGTGCCCCCTACTAGTATCACTGGGACTCCTCGACATCAACATGCTATTCCCGTGCTTTTGCCTTGCCATGACCTGAAAACAAAATATCCCCAAACGGGGTCAGTTAAACAGAACAACAAAAGGGATGAATATCCTTTTAACCGAGTAAGAATTAACTTACACAATACCGGTGACAATTATCCTTCCACGAACAACGTCCTAATTGAGATATCGGTCGCTCGAACAACCTTGAATTATACAATATCCAACAACCCGTTCAATATACGAATCAAACACGAATATAACGAACTCAAAACGTCGATACGATTAATCCAAGTCCATTGAGGCATTAAATCAAACACGTTGCGTCCAAACTCCGATTGTTAACAATCAAACCTCAAAAACCAATATCAAATCCCCCAAGAAGTGTTTCAAACCAACAAAACATCTTCAATACGATTAATAATCCAAAACGAATATCCAAAAACGTGATTATAACGACAATTAATCGAAAACCCCCAATTTCAACTCGATAATCAAAGTGTTCTTGAATAATCCCTCAATAATCCAATGAATCCTTATACAAACTCATAATCATATACATATCCCTTCATATAACATGATTATAACGTCCAAAACATCATATCTCAACATAGAATCGAAATCCAAGGTGTTGAAGAAATTACCTCTTGAAGATCCAACCACTTCGATCCGAAGAACACGAGTTTAATCGAGTATCCAAGCTTCCCAAAGGATTGAAGGTGAAGAAAAATACACACTCAAATGATAATTGATGAAGAAATCTCTCCCTCAAGACCCTCTCTCGCATAAGAAGGTGAAAGAATGAAGAAATGAGCGGAAATGCAAAAAAAAAACGAAATTATAGGGGTTGACTGTCTGTCGGACACGGCCCGTGCCGATCGGCACGGTCGCGGCGCGCACTGGCCGGCAGGGACTCGACCGTGTCCTGCTTGACACGGTCGCGGCGCGGAGGGCCTTCCGATAGTGACCTGTCCGACAGCGACTCGGCATGACTCGACCGTGTCCTGGAACACGGTCGGGCGTCTGGCGATCGGTTACGCTTATCCGGAAGAGTTCGACTCGGCCGTGCTGCATTTACACGGCCGAGTCCTCGTGGCGAGACTTCGGCATTTCGAGGCAAGACGGCCGTGTCGGACGACACGGCCGAGTTCGGTCGGCAGTGATCGGCCAATAACTGAAAAATGAGCGGGTGAGCTAAAACGACCATAACTCTCTCGTCCGGACTCCGATTGACTCACCGTTTGAACCATTGGAAAGCTAACTCGATGCTCTATAATATTGCAAAGATTAAGAATTTTTGGAGTTACCAAAAATTAATGGTGATCTAACAAAGTCGAACTCATATGAGTAAAGTTGAAACAATGAACAATAACGATACACAACTCGAAGTTTTTCCGAACGGTGAACACGGTGAATGAACATGATTGATGAATGATTATAAATGAGTGAAAATCCACTGAGTGACAATCACCGAATGAAATTACTGAATGATAATGACTGAATTACAACCGGGTATTACAGATTTGTGGTTCACGAGGATGGACTTCTGCGTTTTAAGAATCAGTTGTGCGTACCGGCGGATGACGAGTTGAAAAACTCGATTTTGAGAGAAGCTCATGCTACCCCTTATTCTGTTCATCCGGGGTCTAGCAAGATGTATAAGGACTTGAAACAAAATTACTGGTGGAGTAATATGAAGCGAGAAGTCAGAGAATTTGTTTCGAGATGCTTAACCTGTCAACAAGTTAAGATTGAACATCAGCGACCGGCGGGTATGCTGGAACCTCTCCCTATTCCAGAATGGAAGTGGGAAGACATTCCTATGGATTTCATCACGAGTTTGCCGACGAGTCGTCGTGGCATGAATACGATCTGGGTAATTGTGGACCGCTTAACTAAATCTGCTCATTTCCTTGAGATTAAGGATACGTGGGGTCCCGAGAGACTTGCCTAGTTGTTTATCAAAGAGATAGTGAGACTGCACGGTACTCCTAAAAGTATCGTTTCCGATCGTGACGGACGGTTTGTGTCGCATTTTTGGAAATCAGTTCATCGTGCTATGGGAACTCAGCTTAATCTCAGTACCGCCTTTCATCCTCAGTCCGACGGGCAGTCAGAGAGGACTATTCAGACATTAGAGGACATGTTGAGTGCATGCGTCCTCGATTGGAAAGACGATTGGGAAGCCCAACTACCATTGATCGAGTTCACGTATAATAATAGTTGGCATTCTTCGATTAAGATGGCACCTTACGAGGCCTTGTACGGTCGTCGTTATCGATCACTTCTGTGTTGGGATGACTTATCAGAATCAATCGGCACCGAGCCCGATATGCTTATAGCCGCCCGTGAGAAGGTAGCTCTGATCAGAAGTCGTTTGTTGACCGCTCAGAGTCGACAGAAATCATATGCAGATAATCGTCGTCGACCGTTAGAGTTCGAGGCGGGTGACCATGTTTTGGTCAAGGTCTCCCCAAGTCGTGGTATCTTCCGTTTTGGGAAGAGGGGTAAGTTGAGTCCGAGATTCATTGGACCGTTTGAAATTCTGGATCGAGTAGGCGAGTTAGCTTACCGATTGGCTTTACCTCCGGCGTTGAGCCGAATTCATAATGTGTTTCACGTATCTCAGTTGCGGAAGTATGTTGCCGACCCGAGTCACGTACTTCAGTTCGATGAAATCGAGATCGCCGATGATCATTCATATGAGGAACGTCCTATACGAGTTTTAGAGCGACGAATCAAACAGTTGAGGAACAAGACGATTCCTTTGGTAAAAATTCAGTGGTCTAGACACGGAGTCGAAGAGGCTACTTGGGAAACCGAGGATAGTATGCGGGAAAGTTATCCCGAATTGTTTGACCCTTAGTTTCGGGGACGAAACTCTTTTAAGGGGGGGTGTATGTAATACCCGGTTGTAATTCAGTTATTACCACTCAGTATTTATCATTCAGTATTGTCACTCAGTAATTTCACTCATTAATGATCATTTGTCACTCATATCCAATAATTGTGTACACCGTTCAGAGTAATTGTATCGTGTATCAATCGTCATTCATCATCAATCTAATTGGGGAATCGTGCGGTGTTTACCATCATTGTCATTTCTTAGTGTGCTGTGTGTGAGGAGTAGCGCACGCTACGTACTCTTTTTAGCGTGCGCTAATTGAGTATTGGTAGCGCACGCCACCTCTCAACACTAGCGCACGCTAGTGTAGTTGAACAGGCAGTCCAGAAGGCACTGGACTGCAGTTGGGATTGTAGGTAGCGCACGCTACGAATGGTAAGTAGCGCGCGCTAGTGATCCGGAGTAGCGCACGCTATGCAGTCGGTGTAACGCGCGCTAAGGTCGGATCAGGTAGAGTCCAGTGGCTCTTGGGTGAATTGGTATTCCTAGCGCACGCTAGGAGTGGTTTTCAGCGTACGCAAGCGATGTAGTAGCGCACGCTAATCGTTGGTTGTAGCGCACGCTATCGAGACCAGATCAGAGGACAGAAGGTTTCTGGACTCCAGTACTGGGCACCAGATAATTCGTTATCGCACGCTAACAATGGGTGTTAACGCACGCTAGTGGTATGGCCGTAGCGCACGCTACAAAAAGGTACGTAGCGCGCGCTACTGTGTTCGGACAGTGGGTACTGGACTACCCAAATTACTCGTTAGCGCACGCTATGCACAAGGGCTAGCGCACCCTAACCTGGAGTTGCTATAAATTGGACAGTCTAGCCCAGATTTCGTCATTTGTCATCTATTCTCATTCTCTCATCGGTTCTAGGCGATTTGGGCGATTTTGGAGAGTTCTCTTCGAGCTTTTATCATCAATCATCTTCAAGTCTTTGAGTTGGACTAATCATCACTTCATCATCTCCTTAACATCAAATCAAAGTTATTAATCTCTTGGATCTAGAATTTCGGATTTTTGGGTTTTTCCTTCCGATTTCTTCGTGTAAGCTTGGATTGTTGTTGGGATATGTTAGATATGGATTATCTACCTTGGATAAATATATTCCTACGGATTTAACGGATATTTTGGGGATTTATTTCAAGAACTCTTGGGGTTGACTTCGGTTAATTTGGGGATTTCCGATTGTCGTTGTTGTATTGTGGATTTCTATGGGATTATTGATATCATTGAAAGTGTTTTGATGGTTTGAAATACTCATCTTGGAGTTGGTTTCGATATATTCAAGTTCGAATATTGTTGTATCGACGTTTGAGTCGATTGTGATCGTTTTTGATTTGCGTAATGACCGGATTATTGGTAATTGTGTTATTCAAGGTTGTTCGAGCGACCGACATTTCATTTAGGACGTTGTTCGTGGACGGACATTCTTCATCGGTATTGAGTAAGTTAATTCTTACTCGGTTAAAAGGATATTCATTCCTTTTGTTGTTGTTCATTCATAATCGTGACTCATTCATCATTGTATTAACCGTATCAAAACTTGTCATTGTCAATTAATCACCTCAGTCATAAGGAACGACGGTTCCAATCATTTCATTGAGCTGTCATTCATTTCACCGTCATTTCATCTGGGTGAGTCGTTATTCATTTTCGTTGTCACTTTTGTTATATCGTGGCATTCCGGGTCATACTAGCGTGCCGGTTGGTATGTGTAGGATTTTCATGTCGGGCACATTATAGTCGTGTGTTGGTTGGTGGCCTCACATTGGACTGTGCACACGAGTTGATGGCTTCGTGAGACTGATTAGGTACAAGACCACGCGTGTATTCGATCGATACATGTGGGTGGCTTGTGCACGGACACATTTCCATCCCGGACGTAGTGTGGCGCCATTCCTTTGAGCCGTCTCGATAGTTGATTCATATAGCATGTTTGATTGCGTATGTTTCGGCAAGATAATTCATAACTTGAGATATATCATGATTGTGTATTTTCAACCCTTGAGGATTATTGTTCAGTAAATCGGCCGCTTGGGGATATTGTTTTTCGTGTCATGGCAAGGCTAAAGCACGGAGAACACGGTGGCGAGGAGTCCCGATACAAGTAGGGCCGATCTTTTCAGTCATTTATGTTTCCTTCATTTATTCCGCTCCAGACATTCCGTTTGAATATTCATTTCACTCAGTGTTGTATATTTTATCTCCATATAAAATATACTTGTATTCAGTATCATCCTGGGTGTGTTGTATGAAACTCCTCATCGGAGTAATTAATTGTGTAATGTGGTTCGGTACTACATTTACCCTGCGTAATTCACTCATTTTCATTAACCTGGTGGGTCTCAGTCGGGGGTCCACGGCACTGTAATATCCGCCTAGTTTGGGGTATTACACTTAGCACACGCTAATGCGCAAACCTTACGTATGTTACGAATGATAGTTAACGTACGTAAGAACACGTCGGACAGGATCAGGCTAAGCCCGACAGGTCGGTCCGGTGGTCAGCAACTTTCGGTGCGGTTGCGGACAAGAGAGTCAACCAAGAAGTTAACGTACGCTATGGGTTGCACATTACGTACGTTAAATGGGTATATTACTATAGCAAGTCAACGGCTATATTACGTACGCTATGGCATGGGCTTTGCATGCGTAAGTCATTGAATGAATTGAGGCAGTAGCCTCTGGACTGTTGTTACGTACGCTATCAAGGTCAATGTACGTAAGGCTTTGTTGCGTACGTTGATGTTGCATGTTGCGTACGTCAGTGGCCTCTGGATTATTGTTACGTACGCTATCAAGTTCGGATAACGTACGTAAGGGGTGTTACGTACGTTAGATTGTTCATGTATCATACGTAATGTCTAAAGTCTATAAATATGTGAGACCTCCGTCACTTCGGCATTTTGAGTAGTTCAACTTCGTTTCTTCACCCTTTAACCCTCCGAGGCCGATTTTGACGCTTCTAAATTGATTGGGAACTTGAGGGCATGGATTAGGAGCTTGAGATATGAAGATATTGTCGATACTTGAGATATTTGATTTCGTTGTTCATATTCTTGATGTATGTTGGTTAATCCCTCTCTTCATTTTCGGGTTTTGATGTTGTTGTTGATGATTACTTTGTGTGATGATAGATTATGGAAGTGTTGTGATGATTCTTGGTGTTTCATGGAGTTTGGGTTGAGGAAGATGATATATATATATATATATACATATATACATATATATATATATATACACATATATATATATATACATATATATATATATATATACATATATATATTGGATTATGTTGTTTTGTTATGAACATGAATATGGAATCATGGTGTTCTTGCTGTTATAGGTATATATCACATCAAAGAGGAATATGTGATAAGCTATAAATGGTTTTGAAGATAAACATGGATTTGATGATTAAAACAAATATTATGTTGATTGTAATGGTCGATTTGGTATGATCTTGATGAGATATGAATCATGATATGAGAATGAATCCGGAAAGATTATGGTTAGTCTTAGAATATAATTATTCATGGTACTGAACTATTCAGAGAGTTCGGATTAGTGATTATAATGGTATTATTGTTTTGATATGAATTTATGAGTATGGAGAAGAAGGAACCTTGTTAATTCGTATTTAGGGTTGAAGTTGGGATCGAGAATGTTAAGACCCTTGTTATTAGTTTGAATTGATTGTTGATATGATTATCGGATTTCGACTTGTACCGTGGATATGAGTTCGTAATTGTTTGAGTTGAATTGTTTGATTTTGTATATGATTGAGGTACTGTTGAGCCGTTGAGTTTGTTGGTTGGTTATATTGGTTGTTGATTATTATCGAATGTGTTGTTAATCGACTATTGCAATAAGTTGTTATAATTGGTCGTTGATTTTAAATGTTGTGTTGCGGTTGAGACTGAGGAGTTCGTGGGTTGCTTTGGTCGGGGCCGAGGAGATCGTAGACGAAGGCAATGGAATTGGTAACGGCTTCGTCGTATCGGTATCGAGGTAAGTTATTACTTATTCAGTTTATAATATTTAATGAATGGTTTCAGTTCCATTTCGTTTATAATGCGTATATCAATAATTATAATTGTGAACTCTGGAGGTTTGGATGGTATGTTGCTTTCTGATTTTTAGAAGTTAAATCATAATGTATATGATTTATATTCGTTAATGGTATACTTGGGTATCG
Organism: Orobanche coerulescens; assembly: GCA_033398695.1. Taxonomy (NCBI): domain Eukaryota; kingdom Viridiplantae; phylum Streptophyta; class Magnoliopsida; order Lamiales; family Orobanchaceae; genus Orobanche; species Orobanche coerulescens. Next base: position 86,949,002 of record CM065811.1, on the reverse strand, counting down.
AGGATACAATTTGGTAAACACGAGGATATGAGTTATTTACAGTCCGTGATATTTTGCATCGTCAAATATTGAGGATAATCGTTGATGGTTTTTTAACATCGAGATTGCTCTCGAAGGACTCAGGGTAAGCACTCTAATCATTTTTGTCATTTAGTGTCGATCATGTTGTGATACATTTGTGTATTGTTTTTGTCATGCATTTGTGTATTGTTGGTATCATGCATTTGTGCATTATTGTTGTATGTCCACTACTTGTTGGTCCGACGGCATCATCTTGGGATCTATGCTATGTGCGCTGGATCATTGGACGGGTTTTCCAGCACGTGTTGGTCCGATGGGATCATCGTGGGAATCTATGCTGTGTGCGCTGGATCGTTGGATTACTATGTTTTGTTGTGCATATGTATATTATTGATTATCCACCTCGTGTTGATCTAACGAGATCATCTTGGGATCTATGTTGTGTGCGCTGGATCACCAGATTTCCATGAGTATACATTGTTGTTATTGTTGTGAGCATATTGATGTTGTCATGTGAGTATGCATTTGTAGGTCTTTTGTAGGACCATGTCCGTATGTTGTATTGATCTGATCTCGGAATAGACTGACATGAATTGTCGTGGCATTGCGTATCTTGAGGTATGTTCCGTATTTTCTTCTTGGTACTTGTCTGTTGATTGGCAATCGATTATCATGTTGAGATTCGATGATATTCTCCGAAGGATTGGGTTGGTCAGAGTTGGTATATTCTGTATCAGTGAGTTATGATGATGTTTTGAGAATCTTGTGTATTGTTTGGGATACAATACAAATGTTTGTGTACGAGTTCAGTGTGTTATTGATAATATGGGATGTGAAATATGGTGATGATTATTTTGATGAGGATTATAATGAATTGGTAAGGTTATGGCGGCAAGATTACATTAGTAGTATTATTACTTAGTATTTTCATTGGTATGTAATTATTGATGTGATGGGATCGTTATCATTGTTGAGTATTATGGCTGACCCCGTCGTTGTAACACCTCGAGATATTCAGGATTATTACAGCACCGTAAATTCTCGATATAAGGATTTACAAGGCTAAGAATTTAAAAACAACATTTGTTAAATACCAATCATAGAAATATTTATTATATCACCAGTCTAAAATATACAAATCAATCCACATCCGAATACAAACTTCAAAGGCGACAAAACAACAGTGTACTCGGGTACTTTCTTAAAACAAAACAAACATCTGACAAATCATTCCGGCCACAACATCACTCTGCACCCTCGCCTGCATACAGCTCTAGTGGTCGTTTTCCCACCCTCCTAGATCATGAACATAAAAAAAATGTTCACCCCCGAAGGGGTTAGCACAACGATGCTAGTGCAAGTACGATAATTACACAACAATAATTTATTCAACAAATCCCTGAATAATAATGTCAACAATATCAACAATAATCACAACAAGTTTCTCCAACAAGAAACAATAACAATGCATAATACATCATGTCAATCTCAACATACTCGTGGTATTCCAACGATCCATCGCACATATCTATAGATTCCGATGATGATCCCGTTGGACCAACGCATGGTGGAAATACTTGTCCAACGATCCAGCGCACACAACTATAGATTCACATGATGATCCCGTCGGACCAACGCATGGTGGACAAAACAATCAAAACACATATACGTGACACACAACAATATAACCGATATTAATACGAGTAAATAAAATTAATACTTGCCTTGGAAAGGTGTCAAGAGATAAATACTCCAATGACTCCAACAAACTCGAAGGCCGCCCCTTCGATCAACCGTTCGCAACGCTGGAACCTTAAACAATAGGAAAATAACGACAACTCAACTTACGTAATGATCCTAACATACAAACATCTAATGTCTACTACGACCGAGTTACATTCTAAGTTAGCCGCTTCACGGCTCAACTATTCGACGAACGATCGGTCGAACTAATGACATACCTTAGATGAATTAAATAACCATAACGGAGATGAAAAGTCGACGTCTATGAGTTCAGGGATATTTAAATCATCATAAATTCACACTTTAATTCCTGATTATCAGTTCCAATACTTGGTCCGGTTATAAAACACATTTCAATCGAGTTCTAACTTAGTTCATCTCCATGGTTTCGTTCTTCCGCAAGTAATTCTTCTTGCCAAGGTATTAAGTTCAAAACCATTAACACCAACCTAATCACTACGTTCTAATATTCAATATGAAGGTTAAGAAATCCATATAAGTCATGAATTTATTTGAAGAACACCCTCTACATTCATCCAACACATGTGATAATCTTAACAACATTATTCATCAAAAGAGTATTTCGAATTCACTGGTCAAGGCATGCTACAATCTTCAGAAAACTCCATCACGGTATTTAACAAAGTCAAGGCTCAACTCCAATTCTACTTAACCATGAAAATCCTAGTATGAATTCCCTCAATTATCCTAAAGCATTATATACGATTCGCTAAGTTGACAAATAAATTTTAATAACTCCAGTAGCATGCTCCTAAGTAGTAAAAGAATATGAATTCTAGGCTGGGATAGCTTCACATACCTTAATTCGGAAGAGAAAGATGAAACACTCGGCGGAGCTCAATGTGGGGGAAGGCTCTATGGACTTGCAGAAAATGGATAAGGGGTGAAAGAAAATGAGGTGAAATGAAATGGGGTGCTGTCCCATTTATAATGTTCTGAACTTTACGTACGTTAGCCTCAGCGTTTTACATACATTATCATCTTAGCGTACGCTATTAGCAATCCTTAGCGTACGTTAACGTCCAATAATAGCCTACTGTCTCGTTCTTGGTCTTCTCTTATGTACGCTATACCAACACCTTTACGTACGTAAACATCTGGATATAGCGTGCGTTATCACCAGTATCTAGCGTACGTTAAACCTCGCTGACCCGCTTTATAAAAAGGCTGTCCAGGTTCACATCGCGGGAATCTTATCCGATCCCACCACCAACTGGCACATGTGCTCGCCAGACTTATCTATCGTTGACTGCCTTACGTACGCTACGCTTCGTCCATAGTGTACGCTATCCGCAGCTAATAACATACGTTAAGCTTACTAGCTAGCGTACGTTATGACGTAGTTGCATGCATGAATTTACAAGGTTGATACGATAATGAATGTTGATATGAATACGGGAAAGATCACACTTCGATTATTGATATCACAAAGTCGAATATTACAAGGTTCAAATACAGATGAAAATACTCAACAATTATCCGGATATTACATACTCTCCCTCTAAAAAGGAGTTTCGTCCCGACACTTAAGACGAAAATAATTCTGGGTATCTTGACTTCATACTATCCTCCGTCTCCCAAATGGCTTCTTCAACTCCGTGTCGCGACCATTGAACTTTAACCAAGGTGATTGGTTTATTTCTCAATTGTTTGAGTCGACTCTTGAGTATCTTGATTGGGTTCTCTTCGAACGTGCTGTCCTTAGAGAGACTTCGATCTCGTCGAAATCAATGACATGACTGAGATCTAGTATGTATTTTCGTAATTGTGACACATGAAACACGTTATGAACACGACTCAGCGATGGAGGCAAGGCCAACCTGTACGCCAATTCTCGAACTCTTTCAAGAATCTCGAATGGTTCGATATATCTCGGACTCAGTTTTCCTTTTCTCCCAAGACGAAAAATCCCCCGAGTAGGAGAAACCTTTAAAAGCACGTGGTCCCCAATTCCAAATTCCAGCGGGCGACAGCGCACGTCTGCATAATATTTCTATCGACTCTGGGCAGTTAACAGCCTTTCACGAATCAAAGCTACCTTCTCTTGAGTTTGTACTATCAACTCCGGTTCCTTCCCGATCAATTATGACGAATCATCCCAACACAGGGGTGATCTGCACCTTCTTCCGTATAACACTTCAAAAGGTGCCATCCTAATGGAAGCGTGCCAACTATTGTTGTAAGTGAATTCGATCAATGGCAGATGAGTTTCCCAATCAACTGACATATCTAAGGAACAAGCTCTCAACATGTCTTCCACTACTTCAATAGTTCTCTCGGACTGTCCATCGGTTTGAGGATGATAGGCTGTGCTAAAATTCAACTCGGTCCCCAAAGCTCGATGAACCGATTTCCAAAAATATGACATGAAGCAACCATTTTGATCAGAAATAATGGTCTTCGGTGTACCATGCAATCGGACTATCTCTTCAATGAACACTCGTGCCAACCTCTCTGGTCCCCAAGTATCCTTAATCCCCAGAAAATGAGCCGATTTGGTTATACGATCAACTATCACCTAAATCATGTTCATCTCTGTTCTGGTCTTCGGCATATTAGTGATAAAGTCCATCGATATATCTTCCCACTTCCATTCAGGAATCGGAAGCAGCTTCAATATCCCGGCTGTTCGTTGATGTTCAATCTTAACTTGTTGAAAAGTTAAACACTTCGAGACATATTCCACCACATCTTTCTTCATGTTGCCCCACCAAAAATTCTGTTTCAGATACTTATACATCTTACTGGTACCCGGGTGAATAAAATAGGACGTACTGTGAGATTCCTTCATGATTGTCTGCTTCAAAACATCAATATCAGGAATACAAGGCCGACTCTAGAATTTCAAAACTCCATCATCATGAATCACAAATCCTGGGGCCTTAGCCTTGCTCACTTCATCATGTAACTGAATCATCAGAGGATCAATTAATTGTTTAGATTTGATTTCTTCGATTAACGGTGAAGTTAATTCCATCACGCATAATTGCCCTTGGACTCCTTGCAACCATACTTCAATTCCTTCACGAATCAACTCCCGTTGAATGCTGGACTGGGAAGTGAGAGTCTCCAGCATTCGAATAGAAATAGGTTTGCGGCTTAGTGCATCGGCCACTATGTTCGCTTTGCCTGGGTGATAAAGAATTTACAAGTCATAGTCTTTAATCAATTCCAGCCATCTCCTCTGCCGCATGTTTAACTCTTTCTGACTGAAGATGTATTTGAGGCTCTTATGATCTGTGAAGATCTGACGGTGAGTCCCGTACAAATAATATCTCTATATCTTGAAGGCAAAAACCATAGTTGCCAGTTCCAAATAGTGCGTTGGATAATTTACTTCATATGGCTTTAATTATCGTGAAGCGTAGGCAATCACATTCTCATTCTGCATCAATACACAACCGAGACCTTTGTTTGAAGCGTCACTCTAAACTATGAATCCTTCAGTTCCTTGTGGTAGTGCTAAAATCGGTGCTGTCGTCAATCTCTTCTTCAATTCATCAAAACTGGCCTGACACATATCGTTCCATTCAAATTTTTGGTTTTTCTGCAGCAATCGAGTAAGTTGGAAAACCCTTCCACAAATTGACGATAGTACACGGCAAGTCCTAAGAAACTTCTGACCTCCTTCACGTTCTTAGGAGACTTCCATTCCAAAATTGCCTCGACTTTCTGTGGATCTACTCAGACTCCTTTCACTGATACCACGTGACTGAGGAACATCACTTCCTTTAGCCAGAATTCACACTTAGACAATTTGGCATATAACTGCTTATTTCTCAAGAGGTTCAAAACGATCTGTAAATGCTGTGCATGCTCTTCCGGGCTCTTGGAATACACCAAAATATCATCGATGAACACAACTACGAATTTGTCCAATAACTCTATGAACACACGATTCATTAATTGCAATAAACACAGCAGACGCATTAGTGAGACCAAACGGCATCACCACAAACTCATAATGTCCGTAGCGAGTTTTGAATGCTGACTTCGGAACATCGGATTCCTTAATCCTCAAATGATGATATACCGATTGAAAATTGATCTTAGAAAATACTGTCGCTCCTTGCAACTGGTCAAACAAATCATCAATCCGTGGCAACGGATACTTGATCTTGATCGTCATCTTCTTCAGCTCCCGGTAGTCGATACACAACCGACGCGATCCATCTTTCTTTCGAACAAAAAGAACTGGTGCACCCCAGGGCGAAACACTTGGCTGAATATAGCCTTTGTCCAGTAACTCTTCCAGTTGCTTCTTCAATTCACGCATCTCGATAGGTGTCATACGATACGGCTCCTTAGAAATCGGTGTAGCTCCTGGTTCTAGCTCGATGGTAAACTCTACATCTCGTCATGGAGGTAGTCCAGGTAATTCGTCAAGGAACACGTACGGAAATTCATTCACAATAGGAATGGATGAAAGCTCTGATTTTACGTCTTCTTTCTTCATCGCGTAACACCAGTATCCCGTACAGTCCTTTTTTAGTAATTTGACAGCCTTCATAGCTTTGATCACTTTTCCTGAGCTTCCTGGTCTTCATCCCTCGAATAATAATTCGGAACCATCTTCGGCTATCATCGAGATGTTCCTCTTCCAGTAGTTTACAATAGCTCCATATCAGTTAAGCCAATCGTCTCCAAGAATCAGATCGTCTCCTTGTATCTCTATTACAATCAAATTTGAGGGCCACTCTTTTCCTCCAATTGGTACAGGAAAATTTCTAGTTTCTAAGTTCCCCACAATTCTCTCCCCAGTCAGTAAACCCACAATATAAGGCTCACATTTATGAAATAAGAAATGTTCAAACGATTAACACAAGACAATGATATAAACGAATGTGTAGCCCCTGTATCGAACAAAACACTAACTGGTTGTGAAAGGATATGAATGGTACCTGATGCAACAGCGGCATCCTGATCATCTGCCCTCCTCATCTCATAAAGTCATGGAACGGATACAGCACTCGATGCTCCCTTTCGGTCAAACTATCATCGGCCTCGTCCTCGACAAAACTCTAGGATAGTTGGACACTCTGATGCGTCTGCGGAACACTTGCCTCCTTCTGAGCCGGCTGCGAAGTATGAGCTCTAATTAACTTAGTCGCATCCTTGCAGAACATCGCATGATGCCCTTCCTATCCGCATTCATAACATGTCACTGGAGAACGGAAACAGTCATGCCAAATGTGTCCTGGGCGACGAGTTTTTAAACAGTTCTTGACCACATCTGTCGGTGTTGATACTGATCTGAGGTTCTTTCCTTCTTTGGATGGATACAGGGACCTCTTAAATAAATGGAAGGATGACTGAGCTTTGCAGGGCCCACTACTCTTGTGCTCTGTGAAACTACAAGAGACTTTCTGCTTCTTGGACTCCGAGAACTTTTCCACAGCTGCTTCTTTCATTTCATACGCCAGAGCTTTGTCTTGGTACTGGCGGAGAGTGGTGCATTCAAAACCTGACATGTACCTCTGTATTTCCGGCTTCATTCTCATATCAAAGTGAATCATCATTTCTGCGTCGGTTCTTACTAGGTGTCGAACAAACGCCAGCTGTTGATTAAATGTCTTAATCGCCTGAGCCACCAGCACATCCGAAGGCTGCACGGAGAAAAATTCTCGAACCTTAGCTTCTCTGACCGGACGAGGGCAGTACTGAGCTTCCATCATAAGTTTGAACTCTTCCCAACCGACATCATGATCAACAGGTCGGATGGCTTCCCACCACTCGGACACTTCTCCTGTTAGAAAATACTGAGCAATGGGGGCTCTCCGGTCATCTGGGCAGTTAATACTGGCAAATACGTTCTCCAGTTCTCTCAACCAGTGATCCTATGTCGGTGTTTCAGAAAATCCATCGAATTTTGGCGGGTACATCTTTGCCACCTCCTGTAGCCACCTGTCTCCTCGATTTCCCAAGTCTGGGATGCCTTGCTGTCTTTTCCCTTGCTGCAATCCTACCGCCACTTGCATCATGTCCACAACTTGAGCAAATTGAGTCATCTGGTTGACCACCTGACGAAGGATGTCAGGAACAGCAGGTTCGGCATTGATCTCCACCATCTGCTATCGTTGTTTATTAACCGATTCTTGTTGCTCGCCTGAGTTGTCGCTAGCCTTATTTGACAGTGAATCAGGGACAGAAGTTAAGCTTCTCTCTTAGTATTCCTACATCCATGACCGCGACCACGTCCACGTCCCCCCGTCAACATACTGTAAGCATAAACATTCAATATACAGGGAACAATATCGTCTTAACGTTTCAAGTATAAAAAGGTATAACACGTAAAGGACAAGATAGAGTTTAGGAAACTTACAACCACCACTCGCACGAAGACGTAGGCAGTACAGTGATGTTATTCGCGGCCAGTTAACTCAAGATAACACATCTGAACCCTAAATTAACCCAACGGCCAAGATATCCATAATCTTGCTCCAATACCATATTCTGTAAGACCCCGAGATATTCAGGATTATTACAGCGCCGTAAATCCTCGATATAAGGATTTACAAGGCTAAGAATTTAAAAACAACATTTATTAAATACCAATCATAGAAATAATTATTACATCACCAGTCTAAAACATACAAATCAATCCACATCCGAATACAAACTTCAAAGGCGACAAAACGACAACGTACTCGAGTAATTTATTAAAACAAAACAAACATATGACAAATCATTCTGGCCACAACATCACTCTGCACCCTCGTCGTCATGTAGCTCTAGTGGTTGTTTTCCCGCCCTCGTGTATCCTGAACAAAAAACAAATGTTCACCTCCGAAGGGGTTAGCACAACGATGCTAGTACAAGTGCGATAATTATACAACAATGATTTATTCAACAAATCCCTGAATAATAATGTCAACAATATCAACAATAATCACAACAAGTTTCTCCAACGAGAAACAATAACAATGCATAACATATCATGTCAATCTCAACATACTTGTGGTATTCCAACGATCCAGCGCACACAGCTATAGATTCCTATGATGATCCCGTTGGACCAACGCATGGTGGAAATACATGTCCAACGATCCAACGCACAAAGCTATAGATTCTATGATGATTCCGTCGGACCAACGCATGGTGGACAACACAATCACAACACATATACACGACACAAAACAACATAACCGACATCAATACGAATAAATAAAATTAAGGTACTTACCTTAGAAAGGTGGCAAGAGATAAATACTCCAACAACTCCAACAAACTCGAAGGCCGCCCCTTCGATCAATCGTTCGCAACGCTGGAACCTTAAACAATAGGAAAATAACGACAACTCAACTTACGTAACAATCCTAACATATGAACATCTAATGTCTACTACGACTGAGTTACATTCTAAGTTAGCCGGTTCATGGCTCAACTATTCGACGAACGATCGGTCGAACTAATCACATACCTTAGGCGAATTAAATGACCGTAACGGAGATGAAAAGTCGACGTCTACGAGTTCAAGGATATTCAAATCATCATAAATTCACACTTTCGATTCCTGATTATCAATTCCAATACTTGGTTCGGTTATAAAACACATTTCAATCGAGTTCTAACTTAGTTCATCTCCACGGTTTCGTTCTTCCGCAAGTAATTCTTCTTGCCAAGGTATTATGTTAAAAACCATTAACACCAACCTAATCACTACATTCTAATCTTTAATATGAAGGTTAAGAAATACATACAAGTCATGAATTTATTTGAAGAACACCCTCTACATTCATCCAACACATATGATAATCTTAACAACATTATTCATCAAAAGAGTGTTTCAAATTCACTGGTCAAGGCATGCTACAATCTTCAGAAAACTCCATCACGATATTTAACAAAATCAAGGCTCAACTCCAATTCTACTTAACCATGAAAATCCTAGTATAAATTACCTCAATTATCCTAAAGCATGATATACGATTCGCTAAGTTGACAAATAAATCTTAATAACTCCAGTAGCATGCTCCTAAGTAGTAAAAGAATACGAATTTTAGGCTGGGATAGCTTCACATACCTTAATTTGAAAGATAAAGATGAAACACTCGGCGGAACTCAACACCCGAAGCTTGAACACCAAACCAAGATGTTTCCCAACTTCAATCACCAAGTAGAGAGGCTAAACAAGGATTATAATGTGGAGGAAGGCTCTCTGGAGTTGCAAAAAATGGATAAGGGGTGAAAGAAAACGAGGTGAAATGAAATGGGGTACTGTCTCATTTATAATGCTCTGAACTTTACGTATGTTAGCCTCAGCATTTTATGTACGTTATCATCTTAGCGTACGCTATTAGCAATCATTAGCATACGTTAACGTCCAATAATATCCTACTGTCTCGTTCCTGGTCTTCTCTTACGTACGCTATACCAACACCTTTACGTACGTAAACATCTGGACATAGCATGCGTTATCACCAGCATCCAGCGTACGTTAAACCTCGTTGACCTACTTTATAAAAAGGCTGTCCAGGTTCACACAGTGGGAATCTTATCCGATCCCACCACCAACTGGACCATGTGCTCGCCAGACTTATCTATCGTTGAATGCCTTACGTACGCTACGCTTCATCCATAGCGTACGCTATCCGCAGCTCATAATGTACGTTAAGCTTACTAGTTAGTGTACGTTATGACGTTGTTGCATGCATGAATTTACAAGGTTGATACGATCATGAATGTTGATACGAATACGGGAAAGATCACACTTCGATTATTGATATCACAAAGTCGAATATTATAAGGTTCAAATACAGATGAAAATACTCAACAATTATCCGGATATTACAGTCATGGGCTTTATTTTTTAGGTTATTGGATATTGAGCTTGTAGCAGTCGTGAAAAGCTGAGCTTCCTGGAGGATACTGACTATTGTGCGTGTTTAAGGGATTGAGTAGTTTGTCTAATTATTATTCCACTGCAATTGTATTTTTAATTGTGAAATTATCATCCGCTGCGTGAGTATTTTCAATATGGCCTTTTGGTATTTTACGAACTTGTGTTTATTTTGGAAAACCAATTTCCTAAACTATTTTGTCAGTATATGTAAGCGGTAGCTTAGCGCATACTTTTGAAACTGTTGAGTTGGCATTTTGGCCTAGTAATTTCAAATGAGATTTTACGATGGTATTTGATAAATCGATTTTATATAGTCTTTGAATATTTTTAAAAGATATTATCATTATCGCCGCTTGGATGTATTTGAAATATTTGTGAAACTGTCTTTTAGCCTTGTGGGTTCCGACACGGGGCCCACGACACTGTGATATTCCTGGATGGCTCTGGGGGTGTTACACGGATCACACACAAAGTAAGATATTGAATCAATTAGACTTAGAATCCATAAGTGTAAAAAGGTAAACTGACTTTAGAAGTTCAAACAGTATGAGAACGTTCTGGTGGCCTTGTCTTGCCGAACACAGCCCATGTCAGGTCGAGTGGACCATCCGTAGGCCGACTTAAGGAGGCCGACCGATTGGATTTAAGTGCACATGTTGGACATGAACTCTCTTATCTTGTGCACATTAGTAGGTGGTAGTTACGGGCAGGCAGTCGAGCAACTTGTTCAGACTATTTGCTCAGACTGATGTTCGGACTACTGTGTGTGCGTCTCGATTGAAATTTTGAAACGGAGTTCGTTCATGACCAAATAAAATTAATTTGAATATATTGGATGTATTTCAAGAAGGTGGTTTTTTTTGATAAAAATCAAGTTCGTCGAGGCATTAAGTGGTCCCGAGGAATCCTAATCAACTAAAATTAAATCAAGTTAAAATTATTTTGAATTTAACAAATAAATAGTAAATAATATCATATTTAATTAAGTTAATAATTTAGAATTGATTAAATGAATTTAAGATGCATATATTTATATAATTTAGAATCATATATTTAGCTGTAGTGTATGACCATTCACAGTTAGTGAATAAGTGGATGTCCTGTTATTGATGAGTTTAATGGAGGCATTATAGTAATTTAATATAGCCAAATTATTTTTTTTGGGCCGCATATCGATTATATATTTTGTAGTCTGCGGCCACATAATCATGTAAATTAAATGGTCTGCATACCACATTATTTTCTTACATATTATTTGATTTTATTTTACATTATCTCTGCACTATTGAAGCTTTTTGTAAAATACAGAGAATGAATGAAGTAAGCCATTGCTGGAAAATGAAGGATGTGATCTAGCTTAGAAGAAGGGGGTAAAGATTAGATCTTTATGGGGCTATATTAAATTCTCTATATGTTTTATGTTTAATTATTTATGATGTTTATGTATGTTGTAGATTTAGAATTATGTTGACTATATAAATTGAAGCAACATAATAAACATATGTCCCAAGAAATAATATATAAATGCCCAAAATAAAAACACTCATTAAGCCTTCGATCACTGGTTATAAGTTTTCCCAAAGCAATTGTATTATTTGTAATCTTGGATAATTCGTGTAGATCTATTGAAAAGATCTACACACTTTTTTTGCATTTTCTCATCAATACCATTAAGAAATCCTTAGATGTTAAGGAAAAGTATTATATAACATTAGATGTAAATCATCAACTAAAAGTAGCACTCGATACTATTAGTAATGAGTTTGCTTAACTTTTTTGAAGACTATTACATGACAAGCCAAAACTTGTGTAATTTTTGTGAGGATCTTGGAATCATTTTATTTAAATAGGACCTAACTATTAGTGAATAAAATGTTAGATAACTTGATTGTGTTTAGTTTCAATTATTTAGACGAATGGTTTACTTATTATATTTTTCTTCATACTTTTAGTAATCATGTCCGGAAATAACTCCAAGAACTATGTTACTATCCAAACTTCTTTCAAGTTATGACCAATCCTTGAGAAGGAGAAACTGAATGGCTCCAATTTCCTATATTTGCATAGAAATCTGAGAATAATTCTCATATAGGGGAATAGAGAGTCAGTTCTTGACCAACCTATCCCTGTTATAGGTCCGAGTGCCACAATGCTTAAAGTCAGCTGGGATCCATGCCAAAGAGCAGTCCTTGGATGTCAATTGCTTAATGTTGGCTACCATAAACTAAAATTACTAGAGTAGTTTAAGAACGTGGGATGGATATAATATAATTCAGCAACTCAATTATATGTATAAAGAGCAAACTATAATTGAGAGGTTTAAGACCTCCAAAGAAATTATGGATCCTAGGCTCGAGAAAGGGCAACATGTTGGGCCTTTTGTATTGAAAATGATTAGATACTTCGTCAATGTGACGAGGTTAGATTTTCCCTACATCCAAGAGATGGCTACTGGCATCATTCTCCATTCACTTCATGATGGTTATGATACTTTCAAGATGTACTTTAAAATGAATAGAAATAAGAAGTCATTGATTGAGCTGCATGGGATGCATAAAATGATTAAGCAACAATCAAGATAAATCCGAAACATGAGGTCTTCTTGGTAAAGAAAAGAAACGATTTCAAGAAGAGGGTTACAAGGAGTGGTCTAAGGGAAGAGACAATAAAGCTGCGCCTAATCCACAACCAACTTCTGGGAAGGTGAAGGTTGTCAAAACTCCTGCTGAAAATGACTCCTCCAACTGCACCAAGATTAGGCACTGGAAGATGAACAACCCTAAATTTCTTAGAGATCAGAAGAACAGGAATGTGGCAATGTTCCAGGTATCTATCCTATAGATTTTGGTTCTACTAGTCCAACTTCATGGGTATTGGATACCAGATGTGGTTCTCACATTTGTTTGATTGTGCCTAGACTAAAAATAAGTAGAAGAATGGCAGAAGGAGAAGTAGACCTATGCGTGGGAAATTGAGAAAGAGTTGTTGCATTATCCGTAGGAACTTATGTTTTATCTTTACCACTGGGACTTGTTTTTAACTTCATAATTGTCATTATGTTCCAACAGTTACAAAGAATATATTTTAATTTCAGTATTAGACATTGAAGGTTATGAATTCAGGATAAAAGAGGTTGATGGTCTATTTATCTTGAAGATACGTTATTTGGAAAAGCACAATTAGATAGTGGTCTATACGTTCTAAATATGGATAAACACATCTACAACATAAATCCTAAAAAGGCTAAAGTAAATGATATGAATCCGACTTCCCTCTAGCACTATAGTCTAGGTCACATCAGCATTAAACGCATGGAGAAACTCATCAAAGACGGGATTTCGGATTCATTTGGCTTAGATCCATCTAGGATATGCGAATCATGTTTAATAAGAAAGATGAAAAAATCACCATTCGTTGGAATGGGCGAAAGGATAATAATTTGTTAGGTTTCATTCATATAAATGTTTACAGCCCAACAAATCAATCTAACTAAAAGCTATCAAGTCATGCTTTTAGAAAGCCATGAACCAAGCACCTATAAACAAGCTGAGACGAGTGCTGATTCTGATAAATGGCAAGAATAAAATATGAAATAGACTCCATGTATGAAAACCAAGTCTCGATTTTGTTTGATTTGCCTGATGGGGTAAAACACATAGAAAACAAATAGGTTTTTAAGATAAAAACCGACATAGATAAAAAAATTCTGAAGTTTTGAAAGCTAGAATGGTAGGAAAAGGTTACAACCAAATTCACGGGGTGGATTATGACGAAACATTCTCTTCGGTTGCCATGCTTTAGTCCATAATGATTCTCCTAGTTATTGCATCTTGTTGGTCACGATATACTTAAATGACAACTTAGAAGGTGGGTTGAATAAGTGGTACTATTTTTTGAAGTTTTAATATGCGTAGCGGAAGAATAATGCAAGTTGTTGTAAGTACAACAACTAAATGATCTCTTGTTATCTTGATGCTTACATGTTTTTTCAGAGTAAGTATAAAATAATCATAGGCAGTAAATAAGCAGTAAGTACAGGAAATAGGAACACAAGGTTTAGTATGGTTCGAGGCAACATCTTTTATGTCCACATGTTCTCCACACAGAGGTAAATATTTATTAAAATTATGGCGTACACAACTATATGATTTTAACTAAGTAGCTTGTTGTATCATTTTTACAAAATGATACATCTGACTGTATCTTTAGGCCGTTCACACATATTGGTTGTAGGCTTTCTTGAACTAACTTCTTCTCACACAAATTGAAGCTTTATCCTAAACTCTCTTTGTACCACTCGGAAAGGTTCCGGTTATTCCACACAGGATTAATATACTCAATGATAAAAGTATTGTATGATAAGATAATCCCGAATAACAGCTGTAGGCTTTGAGTTCCTTGCTGTAGTATACTGTTCTCAGTTGAGGACTGAACATTTCTTCGTTAAAGATACGCATTATAGGCTTGAGAAAATTGATTGCTCGTGAATATGATAAGTGTTTTAGATATTTCAATGATTTAGTTTTCAGTCAATTCAGTCAATGACCAAGTCTTCTACATTGGGCTATTTATAACCTTGAAAATAGATCCATTATAAATATAGTTGTTGGCCGGTTGGTGAGATGTAGACACTTCAGATTGGCGGCTTGATGAATGTTTGAACTAAAGTGTCTTAGCATTTAATGCTTTAGACATTCTTTTTGGCCTTCATTAAATATCTTCACTACGGACGCATTAAATATTGTCTCCATCATATTTCACAAAGGTTTAAATGTCTAAATATTTCCTATTGGATTTACATTTTAATTTTCCTAAGTAAAATGCCTACAACGATATTGCTACTAGCCAACAACATATTTCTGTCAGCTTAATCCTCATTTCTCTATGGAAGAACGTTATTTGATGCTGTGTGAAGATTGTTGTAGGATGCAGGCTGTAGGATGCATTTATCAAAATACTTACGGTATTTTATCCCAACATAGCTCATTATAATAATGAGATCTTCCAAAATCCTAACACTTGGGCTACTTTCAAAACACTTAGGAAGATGTCGAGATTGTCTTTCTAAGTGGAATTTTGGAAAAGAATGTGTATATGATACAACTAGAAGGTTTTGAAGATCCAAAACATGTCAGGAAAGTATGCAAGCTTCGAAGAGCCA
This sequence comes from Orobanche coerulescens, assembly GCA_033398695.1. Classification (NCBI taxonomy): domain Eukaryota; kingdom Viridiplantae; phylum Streptophyta; class Magnoliopsida; order Lamiales; family Orobanchaceae; genus Orobanche; species Orobanche coerulescens. Next base: position 86,933,214 of record CM065811.1, on the reverse strand, counting down.
TCTATAGGTTAAAGCAAGTATCTCAGAGTTGGAATCTTTGTTTTGATGAAGCAGTTCAGAAACTTAGCTTCATAAAAAACAAAGAGGAATATTGTGTATACAAGAAAGGCAGTGGGATCAAGATTATATTCCTTGTCCTATACGTCGATTACATCCTTCTTGTCAGAAACAGCTTTCTTAGGCTAAGGCAGTAAAGACTTGGCTTATAAGTTTTCTCAATAAAGGAATTTGGAGAGGCACGGTGGATATTGGGTATCAAGATTCATAGAGATAGATCCACGAAGATAATTGGACTAAGTCAAAACACTTACATAGTTAAAGTGCTTGACAAGTTCTGTAATACCCGAGATTTTCATTTTGGATTGCCTTGAATTTTTATCACTTTTAGTGGATTGCATGATGTTTGTATCTATATGAACATGTGTCGTGGTTTTTCATGTGTTTGTGTGCGACTCGGAGTGTTGGTGTTGTATGTTAGTGTTTTATCGCATGTTGCATGATTGTCGTTCCGTTGAGGAGTATCGTTGTTGTGTCGAGGTTTTGGTGCGATCCTACTGCATGTGCAGTAGGTGTAGCGCACGCTACATTGCCTCATAACGCGCGCTACTGGTGCAGAGTTAGCGCACGCTACTATGCTTCTTAGCGTACACTAACTGGAGACGCAGAAACTGTCTAGAAGCTATCGGACCGGAATTAGAACTCGTTAGCGCACGCTAATCTTTGTGATTAGCGCATGCTAATTATACTGTTGCCTAGAACATGCTGCCATGTTGCTTCGATAGCGCAAGCTAATCTGTGATTAGCGTATGCTAAGCTGTTCAGTATATAAAGTGGATAACAGTCGTTTCTCCTCATTTTATTTCATTTCATTTCTTCTTCCTTCCGTGATGGCTGAGACGAGGGTGACTAGGGTTGGGATCCTTGGTCGATTTTTGCTCCATCCATAGGTGTTTTGGAGGGTCCTAGGTGATTGAAACTGTTGTGATTCCAGATACAAAAATGAGTACGCAGCGGAATTAAAAAACTCAAAACAAAGAATCCCAAACAGGATCGATCAAGTAACGTATATACGAAAAAGAATTGACGAAGATAAAGGATTAAAGTCCCATACCTTTGAACCTTTGATAATATCTTCGCAATATGATGATGATCACGAACCCGAGCATGAGCACGAAATCCCTTCGTCCCAAACACTGAAAGCACGATGTCTGTACTTCTCACGCGTCGGATGTTGCCCGGAAAAATTCAACAAAACTCCGTTCTTCAAAAACACGGCTAGGAAGTTATCGTAGGAATTTTCTCTCTAATTTTTCTTACTTATTTCTTATCTCAAAGATGAAGAACAAAATAAAAAACAAAATTCTCTCCCTCTCCTCTATACTCTCGGCCGAACATGCAATTGTGTTGGAGTGGTGTTGTTTTGTCTTAGTGGAGTGGTGTGGATATGTCTCACATATATAATGTCTAACATGCCAAAACAAAGTATAAGTCTTGATTTGATAAGATAACAAATCAAGACACTTTGGAAGCATGTGTAAGACTAATCACCACCTACCAACAAAATTGACAAACACATGTGGAGAGCCGGAGGGGGGGCGGCCCACTAGAAAGGTGCTAGGAAACGGTCCGAGTCACTCGGCTCGTGTACTGGATGTTCGTTAAATGACTCCGTTAAATATACTCCGTTTTATCACCAATGTATTTATACTAATTAATTAATCCAATTAATTAATTATATCAAATACAAATATATTTCTCTAAGAAATATAATTTATGAATTAAATTAATTACCTAGTAACTTAATTTCAATTCATAAGACCGCTATTTGATTTATCCAATAAATCATAATTAGATATCCAATATCTAATATTAATAGAGAGATGATAAATTCACATTTATCTGTCAACGATCCTGATGCGCGACTCTGTAGGTCCGTCTCAGCCGGCATTAGAAGGAACTAATGAGTGTGGGCACTTAGCCAGCCTAGCGGGCCGTACTGTAAACCCCGACTGAAAACGAATGAAGGGATCATTCCAGAACCATATCGTGAATACCATATAAGTATAGACCCTCCATCAGATGTCCCGGTCAATTCTTAGGGTCACGGTAAAGTCAAACCCTACTGTTCACTAGACACTATACATGTGTTAATGCAAATCAAGACCGACTGATTACTAGTGTATCCAATACGATTAGATCAGAATGTTTTGGTCAAAGACTTATCATCTTATTACCATTAACCGTATAGGACATTCGCCTGCTCACTAACAGGAGATAGATTCCTTTCTTAGCGTACAGTAAAGACTGCTACCTGCTCGTATAGTCCGCACTTCGAGGTTGACCCAGCGATAAAAAATGGTTTTAACTACTCTAATGACAAACTAAATGTCACAGGTACATCTCTTACTGAACCCTCATGTCAAAGGTTCACATATACTACCACAACCTTTCGATTCGTCATCGACTCTCCAATAGTGAATACCGTGTGACTAAATCAAGTATGAGTCATGTTCGAGTATACTGGTCTCACCAATATACCTATAACTATGCTATCAAGACATGCACAAGCATCAGTTATACAAGTCTTACTCAAAACTTAATGCCCAATTAAGTTTATAGACTTGCAAACGGTTTATGTTGTTAGGAGTATGCCCTCGAATGCCACTCAGAGGATGTTGAGTGAGGGCATTGTACTTGTAATTTTGTAAATCATTAATATAAGGCAATGAATGTTTCTTTATTTACTGGTAGTTACTGGCATTCCTAACTCGTAAATATACGTATAGAAACTAGTCCATGTATTTGAGAGCACAAGCATTCCACTCTTTATTGGATAAGGGGGTCGGCACTGGAAAGGTTTATAGCTCAAATACTTAATCGTTCGCAAGTCGATGAAACTTGATTGGGCGTTAAGTTTATGTAAAGACTTGTATGACGTGTTCTTTGACATGGAGAGTGCCTGGAGAACACTAATGGTTAGTGGGAGCACACGTTATAGGTATGCTAATTGGATTAGTATACTCGAACCGACTCACCCTCGATTCGTCACACGGATTTCACTCCGGGACAGTCAATGACGAAATCGAAAGGTTGTGATAGGTATTCGTGAACCTTCGACTTGAGGATTTAGTAGGGATGTGCTTGTGACGTCGAGATTTTCATTAGAGTAGTTCGACCCTGTAAACCGGAAGGTGGGGGTCAACCTCGACGTGCATCTTGACGGGCAAGTAGCAGGTCCTACTGAATACCAAGATAGAATTCTTTCTCCTGTTAGTGAACGGGTTATATGTCCTATGCGGTTATTGGCAGATGAGATCATAAGTCTTTGGCCAAAGCATTGGAGCTAGTTGTATTGGATACACGAGAGCTCGATGATCTCGATTTGCATTAACGCATGCATAACGTCAAGTAACAGATAGGGTTTGACTGACCGTGACCCTATAACTTGATCGGGATATTTGAAAAAAGGGTTTATACGTATACTGGTATTCACGGCAAAATGGTTCTTGAATAATCCGATCATTCGTTCTCAGTTGGGTACAGTGTAGGCCGCCAGGCTGGCTAGGTGGTGTTACTACTCTTTGGTTCCTCCCATTGCTGACTGAGACGAACCTATCGAGTCGCGCAATAGGATTGACGACGGAATGAATCGAGCTTATTCTCTCATTATGAATATTAGATATTGGATATCTAATTACACTACGCCATAGATGGCCTACGGCAACTCCTACAAAATGTTGCAAGAACCAAAAAAATCGTTGCTGTAGACAAGAAAATCAAAACGGCAACACTTTTTTGGTGTTGCACTTTTCACCGCTGCCGTAGGTCCCTATAGCAACACTTATGTCCCCTACTGCAACACCACTCCTTTTGTTACCATAAGACTGCAAGGCATCGTTACCTATAGTCTACAGCAACATTAAACAAGTGTTGCAGCAGAGGCCAATTTTCTGTAAAAGTAGGGGCACTACTAAATTTATTTATTTTTTTAAATAATTTTTTTAATAAATTGAAACTATTTTTTTAATATATTATTTTTTTAAAAAAATATATTATATTATCGCCCAGTCCGCACCCGTCCGCCCGCCCAAACCCGCCTGCCACCCGACCCGCACATAATATGTATAAATGTGCATTTTCGCTACTCACGGGATTTGAACCTGTGACCTCAATGAGATGGAGGTGGGTATCAAACCAGTGAGCCAAAGTCATTTGCTGTTCTAATATTGATTTATATTATATAAGTGTACAATAAACCATATATATATATATATATATATATATATTAATATTCAATATATTCCACATTTGATATAATATAATTCATAAAATAATATGTACGTATTATAATTTTTAATATATAATGTAATATAATTTTTAATATTAATATATAACAAAATATATTAATATTCAATATATTCCACATTTGATATAATATAATTCATAAAAAAATATGTATATATTATAATTTTTAATATATAATGTAGTATAATTTTTAATATTAATATATAACAAAATATATGAATATCTAATATATTCCACATTTGATATAATATAATTCATAAAATAATATGTATGTATTATAATTTTTAATATATAATGTAATATAATTTTTAATATTAATATATAACAAAATATATTAATATTAATTATATTCCACATTTGATATAATATAATTCATAAAATAGTATGTATGTATTATAATTTTTAATATATAATGTAATATAATTTTTAATATTAATATATAACATAATATATTAATATTCAATATATTGCACATTTAATATAATATAATTCTTAAAATAATATGTATGTATTATAATTTTTAATATATAATGTAATATAATTTTTAATATTAATATATAACAAAATATATTAATATTCAATATATTCCACATTTGATATAATATAATTCATAAAATAATATGCATGTATTATAATTTTTAATATATAATGTAATATAATTTTTAATATTAACATATAACAAAATATATTAATATTCAATATATTCCACATTTGATATAATATAATTCATAAAATAATATGTATGTATTATAATTTTTAATATATAATGTAATATAATTTTTAATATTAATATATAACATAATATATTAATATTCAATATATTGCACATTTAATATAATATAATTCATAAAATAATATGTATGTATTATAATTTTTAATATATAATGTAATATAATTTTTAATATTAATATATAACAAAATATATTAATATTCAATATATTCCACATTTGATATAATATAATTCATAAAATAATATGTATGTATTATAATTTTTAATATATAATGTAATATAATTTTTAATATTAATATATAAAAAAATATATTAATATTCAATATATTGCACATTTAATATAATATAATTCATAAAATAATATGTATGTATGATAATTTTTAATATTAATATATAACAAAATATATTAATATTCAATATATTCCACATTTGATATAATATAATTCATAAAATAATATGTATGTATTATAATTTTTAATATATAATGTAATATAATTTTTAATATTAATATATAACATAATATATTAATATTCAATATATTGCACATTTAATATAATATAATTCATAAAATAATATGTATGTATTATAATTTTTAATATATAATGTAATATAATTTTTAATATTAATATATAACAAAATAAGTTAATATTCAATATATTCCACATTTGATAAAATATAATTCATAAAATAATATGTATGTATTATAATTTTTAATATATAATGTAATATAATTTTAATATTAATATAACAAAATATATTAATATACAATATATTCCACATTTGATATAATATAATTCATAAAATAATATGTATGTATTATAATTTTTAATATATAATTTAATATAATTTTTAATATTAATATATAACATAATATATGAATATTCAATATATTGCACATTTAATATAATATAATTCATAAAATAATATGTATGTATTATAATTTTTAATATATAATGTAATATAATTTTTAATATTAATATATAACAAAATATATTAATATTCAATATATTCCACATTTGATATAATATAATTCATAAAATAATATGAATGTATTATAATTTTTAATATATAATGTAATATAATTTTTAATATTAATATATAACAAAATATATTAATATTCAATATATTGCACATTTAATATAATATAATTCATAAAATAATATGTATGTATTATAATTTTTAATATATAATGTAATATAATTTTTAATATTAATATATAACAATATATATTAATATTCAATATATTCCATATTTGATATAATATAATTCATAAAATAATATGTATGTATTATAATTTTTAATATATAATGTTATATAATTTTTAATATTAATATATAACAAAATATATTAATATTCAATATATTGCACATTTAATATAATATAATTCATAAAATAATATGTATGTATTATAATTTTTAATATATAATGTAATATAATTTTTCATATTAATATATAACAAAATATATTAATATTCAATATATTCCACATTTGATATAATATAATTCATAAAATAATATGTATATATTATAATTTTTAATATAAAATGTAATATAATTTTTAATATTAATATATAAAAGATTATTTAATTTTAATTTTACATAAAAAATGAAGTTTTTTTTAAATAGTACATCTACGGCAACACTGTGTCATAAATGTTATAGCATGTAACACTTTGCTACTAAGACAACACTTTGTAAACATATACAGCAACATCAAAAAAGCAATGTTGCAGTAGGTAAAATTTTTAGAGCTACTACAACATTTTTGAGCGCAACACTAACAAAATCCGTTGCCGTAGGTCATCTATGGCGTAGTGTTAATTGGGACATTGCATGTCTAAATTGATTTATTGGATAAATTAATTTACGGCCAAATGAATTAAAGAAATTACTGGGTGATTAATTTAATTCATAAATATAAATATTTCTTGGAGAAATTAATTATGTTGTTATGTATTTGATATGATTAATTAATTAGATTAATTAATTAATATAAATACATCGGAACGGAATCAGAGTTTATCTGTTTGGACTCACGGGAGTCCGAAACGGACCAAACTCATATTCCCCTTCTAGATGGCAGTCCCCCCTTTCACCTAACCCCTCTTGGTCTTTGTCTCCATTTTATAATGAAAGACAAAAGACTTTAAGAGATATGCTATCTCTTATTATATTTATAAAGGGGATTTGATGGGTTGGTTGGTGTGGAATAAAAAGTGAAGACTTTCTCATTTTACAACACACCATTCCAGACGTGAGGAAAGAAAAGAGAGAGAGAATATTATTCTTCTCAAGTCTTCATCATCTTCTTCATTTTATTCTTGAGTTCTCTTGGAGAAAATTCAAGACATATTGAGAGATATAAATTAAAACACTTACAGTGTTATAATCAAAGCTTTATCACTTGATTCTAGCTGTAACCTTAGAGGTTAATCGAGTGTTGTCATTCCGTTCGTTTCTCCGGCGCGTGACAAGTAGAGACGCGGTTTTTTCGGCGTTGGATCATCCAAGGGCTTGGAGCATTTTGATCGTTTGGGGAATAGCTCAAGAGAAGGAAATCCATATAATCAACGAACGACAAGGGTATGCTTTCAAATCTTCCTTTGTTTATTTTATATTCGTATATGCGTAGCTCGATCGATCCTCGTAGGGATTCGGATCGAATTAATTTTCATTTTACCGCTTCCGCTGGGCCTTCGTTTTAAGCACCGAATCCCAAAAGTGGTATCGGAGCGAGGTCTTGCGATCGTATATACGATATTTAGCATTTGGAATGCTTATTTTGTGATTTAGAATCACTTTGATAATCATAGATATTTTATTGTTCGTTGTAGTGTCGTTTTTCCATGATTTTATGTTATGGTATAAATCAGGTTTTTCTTGAAAATATGATTTATATTAATAATATTCAGATCAGGAATAACAGGATTTTAGAAATCTGCCCGAAAACGAGTTGTATCGAACCGTTGGACGATTTTCCATACAGCTACCGAGTGTGTCCGAGCACGTCCGGACCGTGGCCGGACGCCTGCTGTATTCTGCCGAGTTAGTGTCGGACACTTGCTGTATCGAGCCGAGTGCTCGCTGGATCCTGCCAAGCGCTTGCTGTATCCTGCCGAGCGCGTTGCTGTATCCAGCCAAGTGCTCGCTGGATCCGGCCGAGCGCTTGTTGTATCCTGCCGAGCACTTGCTGTATCCGGCCGGGTATGTGCTGTATCCTGCCGGGCGTGTCCGGGCATGGTCTGGCCCCCTTTCCTGTCTGGAGCCTGGCGCGTCCTGTAGGCTGTCGGGCGTGGCCTGTAGGCCGGCGTGGTGCTTAGTGCCGCAGTAGCCGGTTTTATCAGCACTGGGTCTCGTTTTCGAAATTTTCGATTATTGAATTTTCCTGTATTAAATCATTAATTTGGAATTTTTGATGAGGTAAAATTCAAAGAAAATATTTTAAGGGTACACTACGGACGAAAATTAAATTGTCGATTATTGTTGAATTAATTGGATCAGTTCTATTTATTGTTGATTATTGATTGGATCATATGTAATCTTCTCGCTATCCATTTATTGAGTATTTATTGGATGAATGCTTTTGAATGGGGATGTGGTTCATGGACTTAGTTGGAATCGTTCGTTTTATTCGATTGGGTTGTAAAGGCCGTTTTGAGCCTATTTATTTTACTAGAAATATTTGTATCTAGGATGCAATTTTCAATGTAAAATTTATAGGTAATGACGAAGACCGGAGGAAGATCCGTTTCGAGAAGACGAAGATTCAAGACGAAGACTTTAATTTGATTACGGAGTTTTTGTTTTCTAGGAACGGTCCATGAACCACATATTGGTAGCAACTAGGTTGTGAATGGTTGTTTCATATTGTATGAATGCAACAAACGCTCTAAAATGATTAATGTGCAAAGTGTAACGTTAATCGTGAAAATTCTCCCACAACAAATTATTAAGTTTATAAGGTTTCAAGTTTTTCCTTCCCTCCATCGAGTTTTCGGGAAATTAAAATCCAAACCGGATGTGCTATGCTTCCGAGTTATCGGGGTAGTCGTTCGGGGAGGATGGATAAATTACCGGGAGCGCATTGGATGCCTTCGATTGGAGCAAATTTTATCCCTAGAAACCTGATAGGTTGTCGGATAAGATTCAATTGTAAAACTGATTTGCGTCGATGGTATAAACTTAACTTATTCACGAACCATAGAAACCGTCTAGGTTGAGGGGAGTGAACAAGGGGAAAAAGAAGATCGAATCATCCATTAGATGGGTTGGAGTTGGACACCACTTTATGAAAATTAATAGACTAGAAAGCTGTTTGGTTGCCCTCTATTAAGATTTATAAAGAACTCGATCACCACTATGAAGTAGAGCGACGATACTTCCGGATTTCACATGGGAGTGTGTTGTTCCGATAAATATAGTGGGAGCTGGGTAACAAGAATAGAAAAGACCTTAATTCTATACTCAGATCATAATATAACAAGTCACTAATTAATCTGTTATACTTAATGCAAACATAACTCTCAATATGACAATGAATCCACTCGCAATTCTACTCGAAAAGAACACCCTGATTGGACCTAACTTTGTGGACTGGCTTCGCAATCTGATGATTGTCCTCAGTATAGAGGCACTGGGATACGTCTTGGAGACGGACATTCCGGCGCCTCCTGTGTGTAACACCCCTGATGTATTCAGGAATATTACAGCGCCGTAAATCCTTTACATCAGGATTTACAAGGCTAAAGAGTTGAAAAGGCATTAACAGGTACCAACGAATGAAAATAACGAAATTAAGATACAAATGATTCGACCAAATCAAAATACAAATGTTCAACAGAAATTATTAATACATCACCAAATTCAAATTCATCAAAAACGACTACGTACTCGAGTACTTATTGAAATAACTAACAAACAACAGACAAGTAAACCCGGCCAGAACATCACTCTGCACCCCCATCGTCATGCAGCTCCAGTGGTTGTTTCCCCGCTCTCCTGGATCCTGAACATAAACAAAATGTTCACCTCCGAAGGGGTTAGCACAACGATGCTAGTACAAGTACCACAACATATTATTCAACGTCTCACGTAGAATAATAATACGTAATTGACAAAAATACCAACGAGTCTTCTCCTACGAGAAACTCAATAAGTAACATACACAGCTGATAATCACAACATGATATCATAACATACACATGGTAATTCCGACGATCCAGCGTTCACTGCCTAGAACCCACGATGATCCCGTTAGACCAACCCGTGGTGGAAAAACCCGTCCGATGATCCAGCGCACGCTAGCATAGATCCCCCGATGATCCCGTCGGACCAACACGAGGTGGACATACAACAACGACATACATGCACGACAATATGTATAACATCAATACATAAAACAAATAAGGTACTTGCCTCGATTCGAAGACAAGAACAAAACTTCCACGAAAACGAAACACTCGAAGGTCGCCTCTTCAACCAATCACGTTGCTAAGCTTGAACCTTAACAAAATAAGTAATATAGATCTCATTTATAGTCGTACGAACAACTAACAATCCAAATCACGGTCGGAAGTTCATAAAATGTAACCTAATCAGTCGAGTCAAAAGTCACCTCGCTGATCAGCCGAGTCAAAAGTCAACATCACTGATCAGCCGAGTCAAAAGTCAACCTCACTGATCAACCGAGTCAAAAGTCAACCTCTCTGATCAGCCGAGTCCCGTCGATACGATCGTTTTAAAAAAAAATCATCCGAATCCGAGTTCGCATGAAGAAGTTATGACCCAAAAGTCACCTCGCTGATCAGCCGAATCAAAAGTCAACCTCGCTGATCAGCCGAGTCAACCTAGCTGATCAGCCGAGTCTGTAACACCCCCAAGACATTCAGGGCATATTACAGTGCCGTGGACCCCACACTGTGGAATCCACCAGGCTAACGTACCAAACATGACATGCGACAACGATAAACCACCATAAACACAACGACAAGCTAAATAAAAGACTATAACCGACAAATAAAATTCTATCATCAAATCCATTTCCCAAACGGGGACACAACAGTAACAAGTTTAAATAGGAAGTACTCGAGTACTTAAACCAATTTTATAATACATAATCCCAAAATCAGACATCACTAATAACCGACGGACATAACTCCGGAAATCAAATACTAGACAATATCATGCTTGCCCATCATCCTCATACAGCTCGGGTGCTCGCTTATTCCCACGATTAGTACCTGAAATACAAAAAGTATTTTCCCCATTTAAGGGGTTAGCGACAACTGCTAGTGCAAGTACAATCCATTTGAACTACATTCTAATCAGATGAATATATGCGCCAAAAAGTCATTTTAGAAAACATTTTATATTCCGGAATATTTATGATGTAAAAACACAAAACACATTATCTCCAACAAATCATAATTCAAAGTTAACCGTTGGCACGAGACTCACGACCACCGTACCCCGCAGAGCCCCGTCGGACATCCCTGGGTGGCTAACCACAGTTCACGATACGCACACTCACGGCAATACGTATCCCTAGAGGCCCCGTCGGACCGTCCCTAGGTGAACATACACATAACCATCCATAACAACCACGATACAACCATAATTCAAATACTAGAACATGTAAACAAATGTAAAGTACTTGCCTTTGAGACATTCTTGAAGAAACGGAGATGAAACCCGACTACGAACGGTCCGGGTGGAAAACGACGGTTCCTAAACGAAGGATCAACACAGTTCAGTCCCAACGGACAACAATACTCTATTGGAATACACCCATAACCCCGGTTACAATATACGACAATAGACGATCAATTGATACGGGCGAGGGTTTACGCAAAATCTCTCCGTATTGATAATTCGCGGATTAAAATCAAGGAAATTGGATTTGGAATCATTCAATAATCACAATCGGTGAAGAATATCATAACATACTGGAATAATTCGGTTCCAATTAGCAAAACCCGGAAAACCCCCCAAATTTGACGAGTTAGAGTTCTAGACGAAAATACCTTGATTTCGGATGATGGATGACGATTATGCTGATGATAATATGTTAGCACGACTCTACGGTGATGGAATTTGAAGAGAGCCCCGATCAGGACCGATGGAAATCGCCTCTGAGGTCGCACGTCGAAGAAACGAATGGAAAAGAATAAAACTGCTGCTCTGAAAACTGTCTGCTGGGCTTATATACTGTGAAGTTAGCGCACGCTAACTGCCATATGTAGCGTGCGCTAACGGGGCCGTGACAGGTCCAGTGGCTACTGCCACCACTCGTTAGCATACGCTAACAATAGGGGTTAGCGTACGCTAACTGCTTATCAGTAGCGCACGCAAGGGAACAGGGGTAGCGTGCGCTACCTACACAGCAGTTCAGCACTGCTGATGTCACATTAGCAGTAAGCTGCTGCCGAAGGTATAAAACACGAAACGCACGACGAGACCAGAATCCAGAAACATAGACTCGAAGCATACAAGACGACGGAGCTAAGTGCTGAAAGAAAATACAATTCCGACCACCGGAGGGTCCGTAATGCGGCAACGAAACTAAGATTTCCTAAACTATTAGGAAATTACAAAAATAACCCAAGTGCCCGGAAATCACGAAACGACGTCGGATTTATAAACCGAAAGTCTTCACATGACCAACTCAACCATACGAACTTGTACAAACCAAGAAACAACGAAAACGAACGAGTTTTATAAGAATCGAACGTTCATACGGCAAAACATGTCATAAAATGAAATTACGTGAAAACATTATCAAAACTCGTCCAAATGGAAAAACTCCAAGAACAAAGTAGATTCGAAATGTCGAAACGGTTACAAGAGAGTCGATAAAAATAGACATACACCAAAAATGGAAACTGCTAAAAATGGAAAAATTACGAATATTACATTCTCCCCCTCTAAAATAAAGTTTCGTCCCGAAACTTAAGAATAAAAAAGCTCGGGGTATCTCGAACGCATATCCTCCTCTAGCTCCCACGTCGCTTCTTCTACTCCGTGCCTCGACCATTGCACCTTAACCAAAGGAATGGTTTTGTGCCTTAACTGCTTGTCACGACGCTCCAAAATTCCGACGGGCCTCTCTTCAAACGTAATATCCTTCTCGATCTCCACGTCCCCAAAGTCAATAATGTGGGACGGGTCCGGAACGTACTTCCTCAACTGGGAAACGTGAAATACGCTATGAACATGACTCAGCGACGGAGGTAAAGCCAAACGGTACGCTAACTCACCGACTCTCTCCAATACCTCGAAAGGTCCAATATATATCGGGCTGAGTTTCCCTTTCTTCCCAAAACGGAAAACTCCTTTCGTCGGAGACACTCTCAACAAAACATGATCTCCTACTTCAAACTCCAAAGGTCTATGCCTAACATCCGCATAAGACTTTTGTCGACTCTGAGCAGCCAACATCCTCTTTCTAATCAATTCAACTTTCTCCCTCGTCTCCAACACAAGGTCCGGCTCGGTGCCAACCAAATCGGACGGCTCATCCCAACATATCGGTGATCGACAGCGTCGGCCATAAAGTGCCTCATATGGTGCCATCTTAATCGACGCGTGCCAGCTATTATTATAAGTAAACTCAATCAAGGCCAAATGATCCTCCCAGTTACTTCTCCAGTCTAACGCACATGCGCGCAACAAATCCTCGAACGTCTGAATGGTACGTTCGGACTACCCATCGGTCTGGGGATGGAACGAAGTGCTCAAACGTAGCTGAGTCCCCAATGCCTTATGTACCGCCTGCCAAAAATGCGATACAAATCGGCCATCTCTGTCTGAAATAATGGTCCTCGGCGTACCATGAAGCCTCACTATCTGAGTGATAGAAATACGAGCCAACTTTTCTGGACCCCAAGTATCCTTGATGCCCAGAAAATGTGCCGACTTAGTCAGTCGGTCTACAATCACCCATAGCATATTCATACCAGTCTTCGTCCTCGGTAAACTCGTGACAAAATCCATAGAGATGTCCTCCCACTTCCATTCCGGAACGGGAAGTGGTTTCAATAATCCGGCTGGCCGCTGATGCTCAATCTTGACTTGCTGACAAGTCAAACACTTAGCTACAAACTGAACTACCTCCTTCTTCATGTCGTTCCACCAGAAATTCTTCCTCAAATCTTTATACATTTTATTCGAGCCTGGATGGACTGAGTAAGGTGACGCATGAGCCTCTCGCATAATACTCCGTCTCAATTCCGAGTCGTTCGGAACACACAGCCGACCTCGGAATCTCAACACTCCGTCCTCATGAATAACAAATCCCGAGGCTTTCCCCTTCTCTACACCCTCTCGAAGCTGAATAAACATCGGGTCCTCCAACTGTCCCGACTTAATGTCCTCGACCAGAGATGAAGTAATCTCAAGAGTACGCAACTGCCCGAAACTCTTTGGCAGTACAACCTCAATGCTCAACCTCGTGAACTCTCGCTGAAGTCTCGACTGGGCCGTAAGTAGCTCAAGCGCCCGAAGCGATACCGATTTCCGGCTCAAGGCATCTGCTACCACATTAGCCTTGCCCGGATGATAAAGGATCTCGAGATCGTAATCCTTAATCAATTCCAACCATCTCCTATGTCTCATATTAACCTCCTTCTGCGTGAAAATGTACTTCAGGCTCTTGTGATCGGTGAAAATCTGGCACGACGAGCCATACAAGTAATGACGTCAGATCTTCAACGCAAATACGACTGCGGCCAACTCAAGATCGTGCGTAGGGTAATTCAATTCATACGGTTTCAACTGACGGGAAGCATTGGCAATCGTCCTCCCGTGCTGCATAAGTACGCATCCGAGCCCTTGGCCCGAAGCATCACTATAAACGGAGAAACCATCATTACCACTCGGTAAAGCCAAAACGGGAGCGGTCGTCAACCGCTTCTTCAACTCCTCAAAACTATTCTGCCGCTCATCGGTCCACACAAACTTCTTTGACTTCTGTAACAACTGAGTTAGCGGTCGAGCGAGCTTAGAGAACCCCTCGACGAATCTACGGTAATACCCGGCTAATCCCAGAAAATTGCGGACCTCTTCCACGTTCTTGGGCGGCGCCCAATCCAACACTGCCTCTACCTTATGTGGGTCCACACGAACACCCTCGGCCGAGATCACATGACCGAGAAACATAACCTCCCGTAACCAAAACTCACATTTCGAGAACTTAGCAAAAAGATGCTGAGTTCTCAAAATGTCTAACACAATATGTAAATGATGGGCATGCTCCTCCTCGCTCCTCGAGTAAATCAGGATGTCGTCAATAAAAACGACTACACACTAATCGAGGTACTCGATAAAGACTTTGTTCATAAGATGCATGAACACGGCTGGTGCGTTGGTTAGCCCAAAAGGCATAACCACAAACTCGTAGTGACCGTATCTCGTCCGAAAGGTCGTCTTCGGAATATCGGTATCCTTCACTCGGAGCTGATAATACCCCGATCTTAAATCAATCTTCGAAAACACGGTTGCCCCTTGCAACTGATCAAACAAGTCATCAATCCTCGGGAGCGGATACTTGTTTTGATGGTCACTTTGTTCAACTCTCGGTAGTCGATATACAAACGAAGTGACCCATCCTTCTTCTTCACAAACAGGACCGGTGCGCCCCAAGGTGAAGCGCTCGGTCGAATATACACCATGTCTAGCAACTCTCCCAACTGTTTCTTCAACTCAAGCATCTCGGTAGGCGCCATACGGTATGGCGTCTTAGAAATCGGGGCTGCCCCTGGCTCTAAATCGACGGTAAACTCAACTTTTCGATCCGGCGGCAGACCCGGCAACTCGTCTGGAAAAACATCAGGATACTCACACACTACCGGAATAGACGAGAGCTCGACTCCTCCTTCCGATCTCAAAGCGTAACACCAATAGCCCGTGCAACCTCCTCGAAGAAGTCTCACCGCCCTCAAGGTGCTGATCAGTAATCTCTGGCTACTCCGCTTACGCCCCACAAAAGAATGCTCAGTACCATCAGAGGCTAACATCGAAACAGTCCTCGTTCTATAATTCATGATCGCCCCATGACGGTCCAGCCAATCCTCACCTAGAATCAAATCCTCATCTCTAATATCCACCACAATCAGATTAGAAGGCCAAACCCTCCCCGCGATATTTACTGGAAAATCCCTAATCTCACGATCCCCCACGATGCTATCCCCACTAGGAAGTTTAACAACAAAAGGCTCACAAGCAACAAGGCAATCAATATGCAAATGATGCACACAATCCATAGATATAAAAGAATGCGTAGCACCAGAATCGAACAATACGGAAACAGGGTGATCAAGGATGTGGACGGTACCTGTAGCCACCGTCACGTCGGGATATCCGGCTCGCCTCATCTCATACACACGGGGCGGAACAGACCCCGAACTAGAAGCTCCCCCTCTAGAAGGCTGACCACGACCTCGACCTCTACCAAAACTCTGTTGCGGCTGAGGAACTGTCGGTGCCTGATTCACACTCGGCTCTCCCGCGGCTGGGGCTGATGTCTGAGTAACTGGAGCCCGAGCTGCATCCGTACAAAACTTAGCACGATGACCCATACGACCACAAGCAAGACACTAAATCGGAGGCCTATCACACTCACTCATTATGTGGCCCGGACGACTGCAGTTGAAGCACTTAGGACCACGAACGGAACCAGCAGGAGCAGACATAGAACTGTTTCCTCGACCAACTGATGGCGACTGACTCCCGAAGACTCGCGAACCAGACTGAGCCTTCGGATACTCTCCTGACTTGCCTCCCGAAAACTGACCGGAGGTCTTCTGCTTCTTTCCTTCAGCTGTCATCCCTGTCGCAGAAAACGACATCTCGTAAGCCATCGCTTTATTCTGATATTCTTTCAAAGTCGTGCACCCCAGACCAGACATGTAGTGGCGCACCCTCAGTTTCATCCGCATATCAAAGTGGCGGATCTTATCAAGCTCATCGTGGACTTGGTTTCTCACATAATGCAGCTGTTGATTGTAGTCTTTGATAGCTTGAGATATAGGAACATCTTGGGGTTTAGCCTCAAAGAAGGCTCGGATTCTCCCCTCTTTCACTGGCCAAGGACAGAATTCGTCTTCCATCAGATCCCGAAACTCTGCCCACGTAGCTGCTCGGTCATGCGGTTTCACCGCTTGCCACCACGTTGCCGCCTCTTTGGTGAGGAAGTACTGAGCGATGGGTACCTTCCTCTCCTCAGAGCAGTTAGCAGCCTCAAACACCTTTTCCATCTCAAACAACCAACTCTCCCAACCGGAAGGGTCGGAAGCACCATCAAACTGCGGAGGACGCATACGAATCACGTACTGAAGTAGCTTATCATTACCGGATCCAGTAGGCGGAACCGGGTTGGCATTAGCATGGCCGACCAGAACTGCCTGAGTCAGTAGCGTCATCTGGTTCGCTACTTGTTGCAAAATGTTGGCCACTCCAACATTCTCGTGTGCATTACTGGAGCTAGCAGACTGGTCCTGCTGACCTCCGGAACTAGGGGGAACACTTTTCGACAAAGAAGGCATCGCCGAATCAGTTCCCGAGTGATCGGACATGGCCGCCCCACCGGCTGCGCCACATCCCCTACCGCGTCCGCGACCGCGTCCGCATCCTCTACCAGCAGGAATTCTGAAGAAGCAACGGGTAAGTACAATTCAAACGCAAAACGCAATAAGATACTAAGACAGGAATAGGACAACGGTGAAACGAGTCAAGTTAGGGAAAACTTACGAGCACCGGCGTACTGAGATGATGGCATAGCAGTGATACTGTCCCAAAAACGACACTAAACTAGACCCAAATAACCGACAGCCTAGGTATCCATAACCTAAGCTCCGATACCATATTCTGTAACACCCCCAAGACATTCAGGGTATATTACAGTGCCGTGGACCCCACACTGTGGAATCCACCAGGCTAACGTACCAAACATGACATGCGACAACGATAAACCACCATAAACACAACGACAAGCTAAATAAAAGACTATAACCGACAAATAAAATTCTATCATCAAATCCATTTCCCAAACGAGGACACAACAGTAACAAGTTTAAATAGGAAGTACTCGAGTACTTAAACCAATTTTATAATACATAATCCCAAAATCAGACATCACTAATAACCGACGGACATAACTCCGGAAATCAAATACTGGGCAATATCATGCTTGCCCATCATCCTCATACAGCTCGGGTGCTCGCTTATTCCCACGATCAGTACCTGAAATACAAAAAGTATTTCCCCCATCTAAGGGGTTAGCGACAACTGCTAGTGCAAGTACAATCCATTTGAATTACATTCTAATCAGATGAATATATGCGCCAAAAAGTCATTTTAGAAAACATTTTATATTCCGGAATATTTATGATGTACAAACACAAAACACATTATCTCCAACAAATCATAATTCAAAGTTAACCGTTGGCACGAGACTCACGGCCACCGTACCCCGCAGAGCCCCGTCGGACATCCCTGGGTGGCTAACCACAGTTCACGATACGCACACTCACGGCAATACGTATCCCTAGAGGCCCCGCCGGACCGTCCCTAGGTGAACATACACATAACCATCCACAACAACCATGATACAGCCATAATTCAAATACTAGAACATGTAAACAAATGTAAAGTACTTGCCTTTGAGACATTCTTGAAGAAACGGAGATGAAACCCGACTACGAACGGTCCGGGTGGAAAATGACGGTTCCTAAACGAAGGATCAACACAGTTCAGTCCCAACGGACAACAATACTCTATTGGAATACACCCATAACCCTGGTTACAATATACGACAATAGACGATCAATTGATACGGGCGAGGGTTTACGCAAAATCTCTCCGTATTGATAATTCGCGAATTAAAATCAAGGAAATTGGATTTGGAATCATTCAATAATCACAATCGGTGAAGAATATCATAACATACTGGAATAATTCGGTTCGAATTAGCAAAACCCGGAAAACCCCCCAAATTTGACGAGTTAGGGTTCTAGACGAAAATACCTTGATTTTGGATGATGGATGACGATTATGCTGATGATAATATGTTAGCACGACTCTACGGTGATGGAATTTGAAGAGAGCCCTGATCAGGACCGATGGAAATCGACTCTGAGGTCGCACGTCGAAGAAACGAAGGGAAAAGAATAAAACTGCTGCTCTGAAAACTGCCCGCTGGGCTTATATACTGTGAAGTTAGCGCACGCTAACTGCCATATGTAGCGTGCGCTAACGGGGCCGTGGCGAGTCCGATGGCTCGCCACCACTCGTTAGCGTCGCTAACAATAGGGTTAGCATACGCTATCGCTTATCGGTAGCGCACGCAAAGAACAGGGTAGCGTGCGCTACCTACATGCAGATTCAAGACCTTGCCGATGTCACATTAGCAGTAAGCTGCTGCCGAGGGTATAAAACACGAAACGCACGACGAGACCAGAATCCAGAAACATAGACGCGAAGCATACAAGACGACGGAGCTAAGCGCTGAAAGGAAATACAATTCCGACCACCGGAGGGTCCGTAATGCGGCAACGAAACTAAGATTTCCTAAACTATTAGGAAATTACAAAAATGGCCCAAGTGCCCGGAAATCACAAAACGACGTCGGATTTACAAACCGAAAGTCTCCACATGACCAACTCAACCATACGAACTTGTACAAACCAAGAAACAACGAAAACGAACGATTTTTACAAGAATCGAACGTTCATACGGCAAAACATGTCATAAAATGAAATTACGTGAAAACATCATCAAAACTCGTCCAAATGGAAAAACTCCAAGAACAAAGTAGATTCGAAATGTCGAAAAGGTTACAAGCGAGTCGATAAAAATAGACATACACCAAAAATGGAAACTGCTAAAAATGGAAAAATTACGGATATTACAGAGTCAACCTCGCTGATCAGCCGAATCAAAATACAACCTCGAGACGATCGTTTTGAAAAAAAATTTCATCCGAATCCGAGTTCGTATGAAGAAGTTATGACCGTTCGAAGGACAATTAAATAGACAGATCATATTGTGCCACGTGTCAACACCCGATTGAACCGGAAATTCAACCTCGCTGATCAGCCGAGTCAACCTCGCTGATCAGCCGAGTCAACCTAGCTGATCAGCCGAGTCAACCTCGCTGATCAGCCGAGTCAGAAGTCAACCTCTCCGATCAGCCGACTTGACTCGCCTAGTTGATGACAGTAGGGTACTGGGTAGAAAACTGAACATACGAAATTCTCAGGTGAAGTTGGGTGATCCAAGATTGATGTGTTAGATTCCAATATCATCATTATATCCAGAAAACATCTAACAAATCCAACTTATATGGAAGGATATAACCTCTGCTGATTTATTCATAAGTATAAACATCCCAATTTCTAAAACATGATGATGCTTGGATGATTTTATCAGTGGAACTCAATATCTTGACAACATACTTCTATCATATCCTTGATAACACAAATCCAAGTAGGAATTAGTATTAACATACCTTAAGATGAAGAAAACACCGAGGCAATAAGTAGAATCCAACTCCGGTTGCTTGCTTGCCAGATCAAGATGTTTCTCTACTTTCAATGATCAATCACCAGTGACACCCAATCTTCAAAGATCACAAAAGGGGTGGTCTAATTGTGTTTAAGAGGTAGGAAAAACCCTCTGGACTTTCAGGGAAATAAGAACAGGTGAAGGAAGATAAAAACCAAATGAAATGAGGTGCTGCCCTTTATAAAATGTTTCTGGACCCCTGTGCTCAATAATTTCCTACGCTAGATTCCAAAGGTGTCCAGGCTTAATAATTAAAAACTGTCCAGGACCATGTGCTGGCCTCCACCCAACTCCATAATTGATTACTTTACTTATAATATGCAGCCATACTCAATAATTTGTATTATTGAGTATTTGTATGGGACAAGTAATATGCTGCCATACTCATGCACGAAAATACAAATACGGTAAATACCATATTCCACTTATTGATATCACAATTCCAACTAATACAGGGTTCAAATACAGGTGAAATACTCGGTAATTAATCCGGATATTACATACTCTCCTACTAAAAAGGAGTTTCGTCCCGAAACTCAAGACGAAAATAATCCTGGATATATGGACTTCATACTTTCTTCTGTTTCCCAAGTGGCTTCTTCCACTCCGTGGCGCGACCACTGAACCTTGACCAATGCGATCGATTTGTTTCTCAACTTCTTAACTCGACTCTCGAGTATCCTGATCGGTTTCTCTTCAAACGTGCCATCTTGAGCGACTTCGATATCGCCGAAATCAATGACATAACTAGGATCTGGTATATACTTCCGTAATTGGGATACGTGGAACACGTTATGAACATGGCTCAATGATGGCGGTAATGCCAATCTGTATGCCAACTCTCCAACTCTCTCAAGGATTTCGAACGGTCCGATATATCTCGGACTCAGTTTTCCCCTTCTTCCAAAACGGAAAATTTCCCGAGTAGGAGAAACCTTTAAAAGTACGTGGTCTCCAGTACTGAACTCCAAAGGGCGACGACATATGTCTGCGTAAGATTTCTGGCGACTCTGGGCGGTCCACAGCCTTTCACGGATCAAGGCTATCTTCTCTTGAGTATGTACGATCAACTCTGGTTCTGTCCCGATTAAGTCTGATGAATCGTCCCAACACAGGGGCGATCTACATCTCCTCCTGTATAATGCCTCAAACGGTGCCATCTTAATGGAAGCATGCCAACTATTGTTGTAGGTAAATTCAATCAACGGTAGATGAATTTCCCAATCGTTTGACCAATCTAAGGCACATGCCCTTAGCATGTCTTCCACCGTTTGAATGGTCCTCTCGGATTGTCCGTCAGTCTGCGGGTGATAAGCTGTACTGAAGTTCAATTTTGTACCCAAGGCCTTATGAACTGCTTTCCAAAAATGAGACACAAAACGGCCGTCTCGATCAGAAACAATGGTCTTCGGCGTTCCATGCAATCGAACTATTTCCGAAATAAATACTCGTGCCAACCTTTCTGGTCCCCACGTGTCCTTAATGCTTAGAAAATGAGCTGATTTGGTTAAACGATCAACTATCACCCAAATCATGTTCATTCCTGTCTTGGTTCTCGGCATACTAGTGATAAAGTCCATCGATATGTCCTCCCACTTCCATTCAGGAATCGGTATTGGTTTCAACATTCCGGCAGGTCGTTGATGCTCGACCTTAACCTGCTGACAAGTCAAGCATTTTGAAACATAGTCCGTTACATCTTTCTTCATGTTGCCCCACCAGAAATTCTGTTTCAAGTCCTTATACATTTTACTGGTGCCCGGGTGGATAGAATAGGGCGAACTATGAGCTTCCTTCATAATTGTCTGTTTCAGAACATCGACATCGGGTACGCAGAGTCGGTTCTGAAATATAAAAACTCCATCATCATGGATTACGAATCCGGGGGCCTTCCCCTTTATTACTTCATCATGTAACCGAATCATCAGAGGATCATCCGCCTGTCTAGATTTGATTTCTTCGGTTAATGATGAAGTTATTTCCATCATGCACAGTTGTCCTTGGACTCTTTGTAACCATACTTCAATTCTATCTCGAATAATCTCTCGTTGAAGGCTAAGTTGGGAGGTCAGAGTCTCCAGCATCTGAATAGAAACAGGCTTGCGGCTGAGTCCGTCGGCCACTACATTCGCTTTGCCTGGATGATACAAAATCTCCAAGTCGTAGTCCTTAATCAGCTCTAACCATCTCCTTTGCCGCATGTTCAACTCTTTCTGACTGAAGATGTATTTGAGACTCTTGTGATCCGTAAAGATCTGACAATGAGTCCCGTACAGATAATGCCTCCAGATCTTCAAAGCAAAAACTACTGCCGCTAGCTCCAAATCATGTGTTGGGTAATTAACTTCATAAGGTTTCAGCTGTCGCGACGCGTAAGCGATCACCTTGTCATTCTGCATTAATACGCATCCGAGTCCTTGGTTTGAAGCATCACTGTAAACTATAAATCCTCCTGTTCCCTGTGGAAGTGATAGAATTGGTGCCTTCGTCAATCTCTTCTTCAATTCATCAAAGCTAACCTGACACAACTCATTCCACTCAAACTTTTGAGTTTTCTGCAGGAGTCGAGTAAGTGGGCGGGAAATTTTGGAAAATCCTTCCACGAACCGACGATAATACCCAGCAAGTCCTAAGAAACTTCGGACTTCTTTCACGTTCTTAGGAGGCTTCCAATCCAAAACCACTTCAATCTTCTGAGGATCTACTCGGACTCCTTTAGCTGATACCACATCACCGAGGAACATTACTTCCTTTAGCCAGAATTCACACTTAGAGAGTTTGGCGTACAGTTGCTCGCTTCTTAAAAGTTCTAATACAATCCGCAAATGCTGTGCATGCTCTTCCGGGTTCTTAGAATACACTAGAATGTCATCAATGAACACGACCACAAATTTATCCAAATATTCGATGAACACTTGGTTCATCAACTGCATGAATACAGCAGGTGCATTAGTGAGACCAAACGGCATCACTACAAACTCATAGTGTCCGTAGCGAGTTCTAAACGCTGATTTCGGAACATCTGATTCTTTAATCCTTAGATGATGATATCCTGATCTCAGATCAATTTTAGAGAATATTGTTGCTCCTTGCAACTGGTCAAATAAATCATCAATCCGTGGCAACGGATATTTGTTCTTAATCGTCATCTTGTTCAGCTCTCGATAGTCGATACACAGTCGAAGTGATCCATCCTTCTTTCGGACAAAAAGAACCGGCGCTCCCGAGCGGCAGCTTGTTGAATATAGCCTTTGTCCAATAACTCCTCCGATTTCTTTTCGGTTCATACATCTCGGTAGGTGCCATACGATACGGCGCCTTAGAAATTGGTGTAGCTCGGGTTCCGATTCAATGGTAAATTCTACATCCCTTCGTGGAGGTAGTCCAGTAACTCGTCAGAAATACATCTGGAAATTCGTTCACAACAGGAATGGATGAAAGTTCCACAATTTCGTCTTCTTTCTTCATTGCATAACACCAGATCCAGTGCAGACCTGTTTCAACAATTTGTGACTTTCATCGCTTTGATCAACTTTCCTGAGTTTCTCGGTTTCCATCCCTCAAACAAGATTTCGGAACCATCGTCGTGATCAGCGAGATATTCCTCCTTCGGTAGTTTACAATAGCTCCATATCGATTAAGTCAATCGTCTCCGAGTATCGATCGTCCCCTTGCATTTCTATTACAATCGATTTGAGAGCCACTCTCTACCTCCAAATGATAAGGAAATCTCTAGTTTCTAAGTTTCCAACAATCATCTCTCCACTCGGTAAACCAACAACATAAGGTTCACAATTATGAAAACCGAAACATTCAAACGATTTACACAAGACAAGGATATAAAAGAATGTGTAGCTCCTGTATCGAATAAAACGCTAACCGGCCGGGAAAGGATCTGGCCGATGCACGATCGCGACAAGAAGATCTCGATCGTCTGTCCTCCTCATCTCGTACAAACGTGGGGAAACAGATCCGGCACTCGATGTACCCTTTCCGTCCCATTGTCCTCTGCCTGCCGCGGCCAAAATTCCGAGGCATCGAACACTTTCTTTGCGTTTGTTGGATCTTGGCTTCCATACGGGCCGTGGTGTACGGGATCTAAAAGACTTTGCGGCCTCTTCACAGAACACCGCACGATGTCCCTCTCGACCACAATCAAAACAAGTCACGGCGGGTAGGGGCAATTGTCGATAGTGCCCCGTCTGGCGCGATTAAAGCATTTCTGATAACATCAGTCATAGTTGATGTCGCTCAAGTTCTTTCCGCTCCTAATCCAGGTGCGGAGGTTTCTTGAAAGAATGAAAAGATGACTGGGCCTTGCGGGGCCACTGTTCTTGTGCTCGTAAAAGTACCGAGACTTTCGCTTCTTGGATTACGAAAATTTCTCCATAGTGCTTCCTTGATCTCATACGCCAATGCCTTCTGGTATTGACGGAGTGTGGTACATTCAAAACCGGACATGTACCTCTGGATTTACGGTTTCATCCTCATATCAAAATGGATCATCATTTACGCATCATTACGACCGGATGTCGAACAAATACCACTTTGGTTAAACGTCTTAATTGCACGAGATAATCGCACATCGAAAGGCCGAGCAGAAAAACTCCCGAACCTTAGATTCCTTCACGGGACGAAGGCGATCGAGCTTCCATCATCAATTTAAACTCTGTCCAATCAAAGATCATGGTCTATAGGCCGGATGGCTTCCCACCATTCGGACGCTTCCCTATCGTAAAGTATTGAGCGATAGAGGCTCTCCCGGTCATCCGCGATTAATTAAGCAAAGATTTTCTCCAGTTCCTTCAACCAATGGTCCCAAGTGGGAGTCTCAGAAATACCGTCGGATTTGGGTGGTTGCATCTTCGCCACCTCTTGCAGCCACCGGTCACCTCGATTTCCCATGTCCGGGATTCCTTGCTGTCTCTCTCCCTGCTGTAGTCCCACCGCCACTTGCATTCGGTCCACGACCTGGGCGAACTGAGTCATCTGGTTCACCACCTGACGAAGGATTTCTGGTACAACAGGTTATGGTTCATTATTAATAGATCTCTGTGGCTCGCCGGAGCTATGACTGGCCTGATTAGAAGGCGACGCTTCTCTTTCAGCATTCCTTCGTCCGCGTCCGTGACCGCGACCACGTCCACGTCCGCCTCTCAACATACTGTAAGCATAATTACTCAATATACAGGAAACAATATCGTTCAAATGCTCAAGTATAAGGAAATGTAACATGCAAAGGACGAGATAGAGTTTAGGAACTTACAACCACCGCCCGCACGACGACGTAGGCATTACAGTGATGTTATTCGCGGCCGGTTACCTCAAAAGACATAAACGACCCCTATTTTAACCCAACGGCCAAGATATCCATAATCTTTGCTCCGATACCATATTCTGTAACACCCCTGATGTATTCAGGAATATTACAGCGCCGTAAATCCTTTACATCAGAATTTACAAGGCTAAAGAGTTGAAAGGGCATTAACAGGTACCAACGAATGAAAATAACGAAATTAAGATACAAATTCGACCAAATCAAAATACAAATGTTCAACGAAATTATTAATACATCACCAAATTCAAATTCATCAAAAGCGACTACGTACTCGAGTACGTACTGAAATAACTAACAAACAATGACAAGTAAACCCGCCGAACATCACTCTGCACCCCATCGTCATGCGGCTCGGTGGTTGTTTCCGCTCTCCTGGATCCTGAACATAAACAAAATGTTCACCCCCGAAGGGGTTAGCACAACGATGCTAGTACAAGTACCACAACATATTATTCAACATCTCACGTAGAATAATAATACGTAATTGACAAAAATACCAACGAGTCTTCTCCTACGAGAAACTCAATAAGTAACATACACAGCTGATAATCACAACATGATATCATAACATACACATGGTAATTCCGACGATCCAGCGTTCACTGCCTAGAACCCACGATGATCCTGTCAGACCAACCCGTGGTGGAAAAACCCGTCCGATGATCCAGCGCACGCTAGCATAGATCCCCCGATGATCCCGTCGGACCAACACGAGGTGGACATACAACAACGACATACATGCACGACAATATGTATAACATCAATACATAAAACAAATAAGGTACTTGCCTCGATTCGAAGACAAGAACAAAACTTCCACGAAAACGAAACACTCGAAGGTCGCCGCTTCAACCAATCACGTTGCTAAGCTTGAACCTTAACAAAATAAGTAATATAGATTTCATTTATAGTCGTACGAACAACTAACAATCCAAATCACGTTCGGAAGTTCATAAAATGTAACCTAATCAGTCGAGTCAAAAGTCACCTCACGATCACCGAGTCAAAAGTCAACATCAGCGATCGGTAGAGTCAAAGTCAACCTCGATCGGTAGAGTCAAAAGTCAACCTCTCTGATCAGCCGAGTCCCTTCGAGATGATCGTTTTAAAAAAAATTCATCCGAATCCGAGTTCGCATGAAGAAGTTATGACCCAAAAGTCACCTCGCTGATCAGCCGAATAAAAAGTCAACCTCGATCGGTAGAGTCAACCTAGCCGATCACCGAGTCAACCTCTCTGATCAGCCAAGTCAAAAGTCAACCTCGAGACGATCGATTTAAAAAAAATTCATCCGAATCCGAGTTCGTATGAAGAAGTTATTACCGTTCGAAGGACATAAATAGACGGATCATATTGTGCCACGTGTCAACACCCGATTGAACCGAAATTCAACCTCGCGATCAGCCGAGTCAACCTCGCTGATCGGCCGAGTCAACCTAGCCGATCGGCCAAGTCAACCTCGTGATCAGAGTCAAGTCAACCTCGCCAATCGGTAGACTTGACTCGCCTAGTTGATGACAAGTAGGTCTTGGGTAGAAAATCAACATACGAAATTCTCAGTGAAGTTGGGTGATCCAAGATTGATGTGTTAGATTCCAATATCATCATTATATCCAGAAAACATCTAACAAATCCAACTTATATGGAAGGATATAACCTCTGATGATTTATTCATAAGTATAAACATCCCAATTTCTAAAACATGATGATGCTTGGATGATTTTATCAGTGGAACTCAATATCTTGATAGCATACTTCTATCATATCCTTGATAACACGAATCCAAGTAGGAATTAGTATTAACATACCTTAAGATAAAGAAAACACCGAGGCAATAAGTAGAATCCAACTCCGGTTGCTTGCTTGCCAGATCAAGATGTTTCTCTACTTTCAATGATCAATCACCAGTGACACCCAATCTTCAAATATCACAAAAGGGGTGGTCTAATTGTGTTTAAGAGGTAGGAAAAACCCTCTGGACTTTCAGGGAAATAAGAACAGGTGAAGGAAGATGAAAACCAAATGAAATGAAGTGCTGTCCTTTATAAAATGTTTCTGGACCCCTGTGCTCAATAATTTCCTACGCTAGATTCCAAAGGTGTCCAGGCTTAATAATTAAAAACTGTCCAGGACCATGTGCTGGCCTCCACCCAACTCCATAATTGATTACTTTACTTATAATATGCAGCCATACTCAATAATTTGTAATATTGAGTATTTGTATGGGACAAGTAATATGCTGCCATACTCATGCACGAAAATACAAATACGGTAAATACCATATTCCACTTATTGATATCACAATTCCAACTAATACAGGGTTCAAATACAGGTGAAATACTCGGTAATTAATCCGGATATTACACTGTGCGGACCAAAGCCAATCAGGAAGAGATTGAAAACCACGAAAAGTGGGTTAAGGATGACATAAAAGTCCGTGCATACATGATGGTTTCTATGTCTAATGAGCTTCATAGAGCTCATGAGAAAATGACTTCTGCTAGGCAGATTCTATCTCACTTAACCGAGCTTTATGGTGAGCACAGCAGAACTGCTAGATATGAGATATCCAAGCAACTGTTTGGTGCAAGGATGAAGGAAGGTGAGAAGGTTGGGGAACACGTCCTCAAAATGATATCTATGATCGAGAGATTGGAGGCTCTTGATTTTAAAATGGATACTTCTCTCCAAACCGACCTTATCCTACAGTCTCTTCCTGATTCCTTCTCACAGTTTGTTATGAACTTTAACTGCAATGAGATTGCATGTAACTTAGCTGGGCTAATGAACAAACTGGTGACCGCTCAGTCTCAAATGAAGACTCCGCGGATGAAGGAGTCTGCTCTTGTGATTTCTTCTGGACCCCAGAGGTCTAAGAATAAGAAGAAAAAGACCAAGAAGCAAACAGGGCCACAAGTTAAGAACCTTAAGGGAAAGGGCAAGGCCCCGATGATTCCGAAGAACAAGAAGAAGAAAGATGATTGTCTCAAGTGCGGTGAGCTGGGCCATTGGGCTAGAGACTGTCCGATTCTTCATGGCACTTCAGGTACAGAACTTTTAGTTTTGGAAACAAATTGTTCTGCTACTGTATTTTCTACTTCCTGGATCGGATTAAGTACTAGTTCTCATATTTGTACCATGAATCAGGATCTGGAACAAAGTAGGAAGCTTGGAGCTAGAGAAGTTATGATCACAGTCGGAAGCGGGCATAGTGTCGAGGCGACCGACATAGGATCACTTCTTTTGGGTTTAGAATCCGGCTTTGTTTTGACTTTAGAAGATGTACTTGTTTTGCCCAAGGGGCACAAAAACATTGTATCCATTCCGATCATGGACCGAAAAGGCTTTTCATTTTTCATTGGTGATGGTTCCTGTAAAATTTATTTTAGAAATAAACTCGTGGGTACTGCTACATTGTTGAATGGATTGTATCATCTAAATCTCAGCAACAAAGTAGTTGTGAATACTATGACTATAAAACGTAGTAGGGATGAAACAAATCAAGTTTTGAAATGGCATCTTAGACTTAGTCATGTTGGTCAGACCAAGGTTTACAAGATGGAAAAAGATGGACTTATGGGTCCATTGGGATCGGATCCCTTTCCTACTTGTGAATCTTGATAAACTGGGATTAATCCATACCGACGTATGCGGTGCTTTGGAAGCAACACATGATGGATATCAATATGTCATTACGTTTACAGATGATCATACTAGGTATGGTTATGTATACTTAATGAAACATAAATCCGAGGCCTTTGAGAAATTCCAGGAATTCAAGGCCCTAGTCGAGAAACAAACTGGTAATCATATCAAAGCACTTCGGTCGGACCGAGGTGGTGAGTATATGAGTATGGAGTTTGACGAGTTCCTTAAGGGACATGGAATAGTTTCAAAACTAACACCTCCAGGTACTCCTCAGTTAAATGGTGTGTCAGAAAGAAGGAACCGGACCTTGTTGAACATGGTCCGTTCCATGCTGGGCTATACTGACTTACCGATTTACCTGTGGGGCTATGTACTCCTGATTGCCACTTATATCTTGAACAGATGTCCTTCCAAATCCATTCCTAAAACTCCACATAAGATGTGGGAGGGAAGGAAACCAAGTCTTAATCATATTAGGATTTGGGGATGTCCCGCCTATGTCAAGAAGACTAAGGTGGAGAAGTTGGAAGCTAGGTCCGTGAAGGGACGTTTCATTGGATTCCCGTCTGGGAAGATGGGATATCTATTCTACATGTCTGAAGATCGAAAGATCATTGTTGCTTTACAAGCACACTTCCTGGAAGATGAGTTCATCCAGGAAGGCGGAGCAGGTAGAAGTATTTCTTTAGAAGAATACAATGAAACTCCTAAGGAGACACCTGTGCAAGAAACTGGAACCGAACCTTCTGAAACATAAGTACAACCACCTCGTAGGTCTAGTAGGGTGTCTAATTTACCTGAGAGGTATGGGCTTGTGAACTTGGAGGAACTAGGTCTCCATGAGGTTCCAAGTGATAGCCAAGAGACTGACCCAATGACCTATGACCAAGCGATGGTGGATGTAGACTCCGCGAAATGGCGCGAAGCTATGGAAGCTGAGATAGACTCGATGCATGTCAATCAGGTCTGCACTCTAGTAGACCACCCCAAGGGCATAGTGCCTATTAGGAACAAGTGGATCTACAAGAGAAAGACTGATGGTGATGGCAAGGTTGACGCCTATAAGGCCAGGCTCGTGGCAAAGGGTTATACCCAAAAGTAAGGGATCGATTACCATGATACCTTATCGCCCGTAGCCATGATCAAGTCTATTCGCATGATGCTTGCTATTGCTGCCTACCACGATTATGAGATATGGCAAGTGGGCATAAAGACGACTTTCCTTAATGGATTCCTCGAGGAGGAAATCTGTATGGAGCAGCCTAAAGGCTTTGTGTCCGAAGTCGATATTCAGAAAGTGTGCAAGCTTCAGCGTTCCATTTATGGACTGAAGCGAGCGTCATGTAGTTGGAACCTTCGTTTTGACGAGGCAGTCAAAGAGTTTGACTTTGTGAAAAATGAAGATGAACCTTGTGTATACAAGAGAGTTAGTGGGAGCAAGATCGCATTCTTAGTACTATATGTAGATGACATTCTACTAATAGGAAATGATGTGGGAATGCTCAGTTCTGTGAAAGCTTGGCTTTCGAGTAATTTCTCCATGAAAGACTTGGGAGAAGCTACCTATATCCTTGGTATTCGACTCTACCGAGATAGAGCGAAGAGAACAATAGGTCTTTCCCAAGCCCTCTATATAGATAAAATCTTAAAGCGATTTAAGATGGATGATTCTAAAAGAGGGTTCCTACCGATGCGACATGGAATAAAACTCTCCTTGAAGATGTGTCCTCAAAGTGAAAAACAACGAAAGGAAATGAGTAATATACCATATGCTTCGGTCGTGGGTAGCCTTATGTATGCTATGTTGTGTACAAGACCTGACATCGCGCATGCTGTAAGCGTGGTGAGTAGGTTTCAAGCAAACCCATGTAGGGAACATTGGACTGCCGTAAAGAACGTTCTCAAGTAATTAAGACGGACTAGAGATATGATTCTGATGTATGGCGGTGGAGAATTGGATGTGGTGGGATACACTGATTCGGACTTCCAAGGACTGAAGGACGACTCGATGTCTACTTCTGGCTACATATTTACTCTTAATGGAGGAGCAGTATCTTGGCGTAGCACCAAGCAAAGCGCGACTGCTGATTCCACCTGTCAGGCTGAGTATCAAGCAGCCTCGGAGGCTTCCAAGGAAGGGTTCTGGATTAAGAAGTTTTTGGGAGAACTTTAAGTGATACCATGTGCTGATCTACCTGTTCCACTGTACTGCGACAACGATGGAGCTGTAGCGCAGGCCAAGGAGCCGAGGTTTCACAACAGCACCAAATATATTGAGAGGAAGTATCATCTCGTAAGAAAATTTGTTTGCAAGGGATACATTGTGCTGCACAGAGTAGACTCGGCCGACAACGTCGCCGATCCACTGACCAAGCCACTTTCTCAGACTAGCTTGGAGCGTCATCTGGAGAACATGGGTATTAGATACCATAGTCTGTGGCATTGAGTGCAAATGGGAGATTGTTAGGAGTATGCCCTCGAATGCCACTCAGAGGATGTTGAGTGAGGGCATTGTACTTGTAATTATGTAAATCATTAATAAAAGGCAATGGATGTTTCTTTATTTATTGGTAGTTACTGGCATTCCTAACTCGTAAATATACATATAGAAACTAGTCCATGTATTTGAGAGCAAAAGCATTCCACTCCTTGAGAGCACTAGAAAGGTTTATAGCTCAAATACTTAATTGTTCGCAAGTCGATGAAACTTGATTGGGCGTTAAGTTTATGTGAAGACTTGTATGACGTGTTCTTTGACATGGAGATTCCCTGGCGAACACTAATGGTTAGTGGGAGCACACGTTATAGGTATGCTAATTGGATTAGTATACTCGAACCGACTCACCCTCGATTCGTCACACGGATTTCACTCTGGGACAGTCAATGACGGAATCGAAAGGTTGTGATAGGTATTCGTGAGCCTTCGACTTGAGGATTTACTAGGGATGTGCTTGCGACGTCAAGATTTTCATTAGAGTAGTTCGACCCTATAAACCGGAAGGTGAGGGTCAACCTCGACGTGCATCTTGACGGGCAAGTAGCAGGTCCTACTGAATACCAAGATATAATTCTTTCTCCTGTTAGTGAACGGGTTATATGTCCTATGCGGTTATTGGCAGATGAGATCATAAGTCTTTGGCTAAAGCATTGGAGCTAGTTGTATTGGATACACGAGAGCTCGATGATCTCGATTTGCATTAACACATGCATAACATCAAGTAACAGATAGGGTTTGACTGACTGTGACCCTATAACTTGATCGGGATATTTGAAAGAAGGGTTTATACGTGTACTGGTATTCACGAAAGAATGGTTCTTGAATGATCCCATCATTCATTCTCAGTTGGGGTACAGTGTAGGCCGCCAGGCTGGCTAGGTGGTGCTACTGCTCTTTGATTCCTCCTATTGCTGACTGAGATGAACCTATCGAGTCGCGCAATAGGATTGATGACGGAATGAATCAAGCTTATTCTCTCATTATGAATATTAGATATTGGATATCTAATTAATTGGGACATTGGATATCTATATTGATTTATTGGATAAATTAATTTACGGCCAAATGAATTAAAGAAATTACTGGGTGATTAATTTAATTCATAAATATAAATATTTCTTGGAGAAATTAATTATGTTGATATGTATTTGATATGATTAATTAATTGAATTAATTAATTAATATAAATACATCGGAACGGAATCAGAGTTTATCTGTTTGGACTCACGGAAGTCCGAAACGGACCAAACTCATATTCCCCTTCTAGATGGCTACCCCCTTTCACCTAACCCCTCTTGGTCTTTGTCTCTATTTTATAATGGAAGACAAATGACTTTAAGAGATATGGTATCTCTTATTATATTTATAAAGGAGATTTGATGGGTTGGTTGGTGTGGAGTAAAAGGTGAAGACTTTCTCATTTTACAACACACCATTCCAGACGTGAGGAAAGAAAAGAGAGAGAGAGAATATTATTCTTTTCAAGTCTTCATCATCTTCTTTATTTTATTCTTGAGTTCTCTTGGAGAAAATTCAAGACATATTGAGAGATATAAATTAAAACACTTAGAGTGTCATCAAAGCTTCATCACTTGATTCTAGCCGTAACCTTAAAGGTTAATCGAGTGTTGTCATTCCGATCGTTTCTCCTGCGCGTGACAAGTAGAGACGCGGTTTTTTCGGCATTGGATCATCCAAGGGCTTGGAGCATTTTGGATCGTTTGGGGAATAGCTCAAGAGAAAGAAATCCATATAATCAACGGACGACAAGAGTATGATTTCGAATCTTCCTTTGTTTATTTTATATTCGTATATGCGTAGCTTGATCGATCCTCGTAGGGATTCGGATCGAATTAATTTTAATTTTACCGCTTCCGCTGGGCCTTCGTTTTAGGCACCGAATCCCAACATATGTAAATAAGCCTTAAACACTTCCATTGCACTTCTCTCTTATCTGATAACGAGAGTGGAATGTTCACTCTTACTTACAAGGACTTTAGTTCAATGTTTACCAAATCAAGAATGCATTTGAAATACAATAAACAATGAATGAATTATATTGCCTTTTATTATTAATTACATAATTACAAGTACAATGCCCCTTCTCTCTCATCCTCTGAGAGTACTCGAGGGCATATTCCTAACATAAACATCATCTAATCCAATATTCTTCGTCAAATCGAGGTACTTTCTTGATTTCCCTAAAGTTGACCTTTTTGGGGGTTTTGTTCTTGATCTCGTTTTAATACAGTTTTTATGGATAGATTGTTGTTAAATGGTATTATCAATCATGTTCTATGGATTATATATAAATATATTCGATTCCTTCGATTCGATTGATGATTTTAGTGTTCTTGAGTAATCGTGAGCACTTAGTGTCTGATTAAATATTCCAATGGGTTTCCTTCGGTTGTTTGTTTTGTTCTCCATTGTTATTGGTCTTGGTTCTCGTAGTGATTGTGTTGTTGTTTCTTGCGGAGGTTGTAGGTTTATGGAGCCATTCGGTTGAGCCGTATTCGTTGGGGCATACGCATGTTGATTTCTGAGGCAAGTGTTCTTGTTTATACGGCTTATATCATGTGAACTGAAGTTATTAAGTAAATTTGTGATGGTTCGTGCCTTTTTATCGATTATGGCTTATGTTAATTTTTATAATTGTTATGTGGTTATGTGAAGTTAGTGTTGGTTTGTTTCTTGTCATGTAAACGTGTTGATTGAGACGCGGTGTTGGTTTGATAATACACTTAGATGTGTATTGCAGTGTTTTGAGGATCATTGTTTGTTTGGATTAGATTGTATAAAGGCGTCACTCTTATTTATGTGTTGATAGTCCATAATTGTGTTATTCCTTGGTTGTGAGTATGTGTCGGATAAAGTGGCCATTTCTAGCAAGGGCCTTGACTATATATGTATTGTGATTAACGATTGAGACAATGCAGTTTGTAAAATGTAAGTGTGTGTGAGTTGTTCTTCCACCTGGGGATGGTTCGACGGGAACTCTGGGGCCGATACTAATGGGTATGGCCGCGGAAGTGGTTTTCCACCTGGAGATGATTAGACGGGACCTCTGGGGGCCAATACTAATGGGTACGACCGCGGGTTACCAAGTGTAGTTTTCGTGATGTTGATGATGATGTTTTGATAATTGTGATTATGTCCGGAATATTATAACGTTATTGTTCTCGATGCTGAGATACTTGATATATAGTATTTTGGTAATTGGCTAGAATGGCACCAGAATAAATGTTGTATATAATTTTTCTCTTGGTTGTGATGTTTTGGCATTGGAACGCGGATCCTGTGATTGTTTCCGTGCATTGTTGTTTGAAAGGAATTGGGCTGAGACCCTAACGATTGTGTAAAGGATATTTTACAGAAAATGATTTTGGGCCGAGACCCAATCGATTTGAAATGGTTTTATAACTAAGGACGTGAGATCCAATAAGGTTTTCTACTTTATAAAATTCTTGCAATGTGGAACGGGATTTGAGCTGGGACCCTAATATTTCAAAAAGGCTTTACCACTTTGGACTTGATGTCCTAAAAGGATTTTCCGTTTTCTAAAATGCCGAGGTGATGATTCGTATTTAAAGACTTGAGGATGTTTTCTAAACTTAAAACCTCATGGGGATTTCTGTTAATGTATGTGGTTGTTCGACTATGATTAATAACTATGTGGCATATTTTGTACGACTACGACTGATATTTACTTGGTACACTTTGTATGATTTGAATACTTGCACTAGCAAATTCGAATTGCTAACCCCTAAAATGGGGAAAATGCGTTTCATGCATTTTACGTATGCTTAGTTTGTTGGAGTAATCACAGGGACGGCATGGAAGATGACAAGCTGCATTAATCAAGAGTTAAGAGTTCAGTGTAATGTCATTATACTGTTTGAGTTATATACAGTCTTCCGATGTATTATATTTTGACCCCTGTGTGGGTATATATTGTAAGAAGTTTTGTTTCGATTTGATTGAGTCGTGTGACCTTACTGATCCATGTATTTTGAATATTTGACCTATTGGTCTGTGTTGTTACGTAGTTTGACCCCGAACGGTCAAACATTTGTTGTCATGTAGTGATTAGCCTGGTAGCTCCTTGTTCAAAGGGTCTACGGCGTGTGATATTTCCGGTGGATGTACGGGGGTGTTACAAGTTCAATGTGAAAGACTGCAAGTGAGACTTTCTGCCATGTCTCATTATATATCTCTAAGCACTCAGTATCCATGAGAGCCTGATGAGCAAAAGAGAATGAGTATGGTACCTTATGCATTTGCAATGGGTCCATCATATATGTCATGATATGTACTTTATCGGACGTGTCGTCTGCTTTGAGCATGACGAGCATGTACCAGTGTAACCCATGAGAGGCGCATTGGAGCGCGGCGACACTCTATGTAATTCGCAGATTACTGACTGTATTTACCGATGGAAGTTATTATTTGGTAATTTTATCGACTGGGTACCCACTAGATTTGACCTTAAATTAATTAAAATTGATAACCAATTATCAACGAAATGGGATCGGATGTTACCGACAGAATCCTCTTTGTCAGTAATTAGTCGGGAAAGTTGTGCGGTAAAATTTACCACAAACTTCTGACTAATTGCTGACGGTTTTCAGGCCAGAAATTTACCGAGTGACAGTGTCCGTCAATAATTTTACCGACTGAAATAGTTTGTCGGTACTTACGGATGGATTTTTATTCCATTGTAAAGTTAGTAATTTACCATCGGACTACTAATTTCTTCGTCATAGTTTAGCAACATAAATGCCCCCCCTATTATTTTTTGTTCACAGACGCAAAAAACACAAAATAAATTACTTCCAACTATCGAAGCCCACACTGAGAACTCCGACCACCGACCGTCCGCCGCCACCTACCGCGAACCACGATCCAGCAACCCAACACCACCGTCGATAACCCAACCCTCCACCCATTCTTTCATATATTTCCATTATGTCTTTAATGTCATCTCATTCTGCAATTTAGGGCTTTTCCCCATTTTTTTTCTAATTTATGTGATTCATAAATTGATGTGCAATTGATGGATCTGTTGATTGTTATGCAATTGATTATGAGGTATATTTTGTGAATTTTATTTAAAACTTTCCACATCTTGCTTATTGTCTCAACTTTCTCATATATAGGGATATTTGCAAAAAAACAACCTCTAAGGTCGACCTATTTGGTAGTTTTCCACCTTCAGATGAACCATAAGATGTTTTATTGACAAAATTGTTTGGGATAAGTAGAAAAACTACTATAAGGTGTATCTTGATCACAAAAAAGTTCAATATATTTCAATTATAAATATAATCTAAGTTATTTTTCGAAGATAAATGATCATTTTCTTGTAAATAAGCTAAATTGGATAGCTTTTATTAATGGTAAATATAACAAAACTTGTCCCTTATTTTACGAAAAATAAAGAAGTTTCAGAATTGCCATAAAAAACAGTGAGGTTTTATTTTGCCTTAAATTAAGGGATAAATAGTAGTCTTTTTGTAAATGGGGGTTTTAAAATAATTTTTAACTCGTGAAAGGGAAAAAATTATGACAAGAACCTAAAGTTTCTACATTTTTTTTTGATAACTTTGAAACTTATCTTGGGTTTTTTGTATTTACCCTAAACCTCAAGGGGTGGTTTCATAATTTTTTCACCGTCCTATTAAGAAAAAAGAAAATAATCAAGCAGAAGCTTTTTAGGATTATAATATTAAAAGATTACATCTCCAATTGCAGCTTCACCAGATTGACCGTAAAATATTTGATTTAATAATAGTTGAGGAATTAATTTTCTATTGTTTCCTTTTAAAAAGAATAGTTAGAATGTTATAATATATTTTGAAAATGACATTTCAATTACTCTTTTGTTTTTATATAGTGTGAATGACTATTATATCCCTGATGTAATTATGTAATTACGATTGTGCCATCTAAAGTTTTCCTATAAATAAGACTTCAGTTATTAATGAAATCATTCTCTAATTTCCCTCTCTAATTTCTCTCTCTATAATATTCCAATTTTATAACACGTTATCAGCACAACTCTAACTAAATGAGTAATATGTAGAGAGTATGCTCTACAGTTGCATCGTATAGATGATCCTCTGTATCAGAAATCAATTATTACAAAAAATCTCGCAACTTTCCTTAAAAAAAATCTTGATTTTCATTGAAATTTCTTCGATGGCCACCACCTTCACGACATAGATTTACTTACAAAATTCAATAATAATCAAACATGATCCTGAACAAAATCAAACCACCTACCACCGTCCGGCCGAACAGCAGCACACCACGAACAAAGCATACCAACAGTAACGCACCACCGAGACTTCAGTTCTGTCCAACTCCGGCAATATACATTTCCTTGTCGCGGGACTCCGACTCGACCGTGAACAGCTCAAACCCATAACCCTGCGCCCCGATCTGCAACATCCAGTACCAAAACTCCGATCAACACCACCTGCAGATGACCCACCCACGCAAACAGGAGACTACCAAGGCCAGCGGGTCGAGTACTCTATTGCTTTACGAACGAATTAGATGTGTTGATATCGATAGCCTCCGACAGAGATCTCACAAATCTGGCCGAAAAATACAACACCATCCGTGGAGATCGGAGCCCTTCACCTTCGCACAAAAAAAAAAAGAGAAAAAAAAATCACAGCAAGGTGATACCATTGAATTGAAAATCAATTGGATCCTCCACAAGTTGGGCCACGGGCGAGGCAGGTCTTAATCAAAACGGCAGCGTTGACCGAAAGAAGAAGAATCTGCAAGGTACTATGCATTGTGTGTATGTGTTACGAAAGAAAAAAAATGAATGACGGTAAGATAGAAAACAAAAAAAAAAAACAAAAAAAAAAACAGAAGATAAAGAGACGTACAGGAAAGAAAAACATAAAAGAATAATAACTAAATAAAATAATAAAAGAATTAAATATTCTTTTAATCTATTAAATCATACATTCGTTTTTCTTACATATAATATACATATACTATCAGAATTGATTTTACTTGATACCATCGTGACCAATTTTACGAGAGCTTCAATTTGACACTAATATTGATATGGGTAGTAACTCTTTTCATATATGTCATTGTTAAATTTATTAAAATGTGCGAATTAATATCCAACTCCGGAAATCGCAAAAAGTTATACATACCATTACACTTGCTATTAACGGCAGTCGATATTTCGACCTATACCTTGACGATGACTATTTTGAGGAATTGGTTGGACGATCCTGTTTTGGTAGAATCAGTTAATTATTTTGCAGTTTAAATTATGTCTCTTACTTATCTCAAAGTGGTGGTTTAAAACCACATATTTATTGTGTTTATTTTATTTAATTATAATACCTCCCATGTGATGAGTTCAATTATCACAAGACGGATGGTTTTACATGTACGCAATTTATATATTATATATCACCATCGTGGTTGGTTATACCAAATGAATGGTTCATAAATCCTGCTCTCGAAGAAGAAGCAGTTGATAAAAATAAATCCTACTCTGGAGAAGTAGTTGATCGATTATCTAAATCCTGCTCTCGAAGAAGAAGCTATTGATAAAAATAAATCCTACTCTGGAGAAGTAGGTGATCGATTATCTAAATCCTGCTCTCGAAGAAGAAGCAGTTGATAAAAATAAATCGCTGAAGAAATTATTAATATTCAACAAACCTATAGGTTTGGTATGGAAGTCCCGCTCAGCTCATGACGTGATGTTGAATATCTCATTGAGTGTGCCATATCCACCTGGAAGAACAATAAAGGCATCACTATTATTCACCACATACATCAAACTATCATGCACAGACTGTGTTTGAAGCATCAACCCAGTTGAACCCCCTATACTACTGGTTCTAACTGTGGGATAGTGTAAGGCACTTGTTACTCTTATTCTCCCATTTTGTTCACCATCTAAAAGATAACCCAAAAATCTATAATTACTCCCACCATACAATATATCGATTTTGTGTTTTCCTAATTCTTTTACGAATTGATATGCCATATCTATATGCTGGATATGACCTATCAATTTGGATCCACCTAAAATACATATAGTTTTAATTGGATGAGATCTATGCGAGGATTCTAAAAACTCCATTTTTCTACACTAGACTTTCAAAATATTTTTTATGAGAGATACATTTTTTGATTTGTGGATCCCAAATTTAAAGAGTAAACTTCTTACTAAACGACAAATGACTTCACTATTTTCATTGAAAATGGAGCGGCAGATAAGTCATTACTTTGACAAAATTGCAAAAGAAAACGAAAGATATGATATT
Source organism: Orobanche coerulescens (assembly GCA_033398695.1). NCBI lineage: Eukaryota > Viridiplantae > Streptophyta > Magnoliopsida > Lamiales > Orobanchaceae > Orobanche > Orobanche coerulescens. The sequence continues at coordinate 86,892,824 of CM065811.1, read as the reverse complement.
ATATTTTTTCAATGAAAATGACGTTACCGATCGGCAGCTGAGAAATTTAAATATTGGAAAATAATATTCATCAACTTGCATTATTTTTATTACCTTATACCAACTTTGATAGAACGGACTTACAAACTGAATCTTTTGAAATTAATTTTTCATGACTATAACGTTCCCGTTCATCCTTGAATTGCATCCACAAAGCCATTAGTTCACGGTGAACGTATCCACTGGGATGTGTATCAAGAATCTGTTGAATATCATGATCCATAGATTCCTTACTCAATCCATCCTTGATAAATACTATTTTATCTTCTCGATTTTTGGATACAAACCCCACAAATTTGCACCGTGTGTCACATGTCCATCGAGCACATTTATAACATGGAAATATTTATAGTTGCACATAAGTTGGAAACACTCATGTGAAGAAAGCTTTTCAGAGTTTGTTGGACTGGACCGCTTTCTTTTGTCTATGATTTAGTATGCTTAGCCTACACTTGCAACTACGGTTTTGGGCTACTATAATTCTGAGTGCGAATATTAATTTGAGAAAAAACAACTAGATACTGCAACAGGTAATTGGACAAAATCATTTCTTGCGACAACTAGATACACCCACATAAAAATATCCACAAAACTCTTCACAAAATGATGCGGCAAGCTGATACGAATTACGTATGTAAGTGTACGTAATGCGTATGAAATACAACGGAAGATTATTATGTCTTGACAAATATCAAAGTATCACTCGAAAATTACAAGGGGTGACCGAATTTGAGTGGATTTCGGCCGTGAAGTAGTATGGTATACGGATTTGGATGTGTTTTATCGACTTAGACCTATAACTCGATAAAGGTAATCTCTTCTCAAGACCTATTGAGAATTGATCAAGTTAAAATCTCGAGACGCGTCGAAACAATAACTAAAGTTTTGTTGAACTCGTTCAACGTATATTTCAAAGAAATACAAGGTTTATTAATATTCAAGATGTTTACAATCACCAAATGAACTACTATATATAGTAGTATACAAAGGATAATGATACAAAAACAACAAGAAAAAACAAACTACCAAGCTTCCTCATGTTTCGGCCGAGATGTGGTGTGGGGAAGGAAAGATTTTGGACAATCTTCAAGTATCTTGGACTATAGTATGGATGACTTTGACATGTAGAAAAAGACTTGATGAAAGTCTTCATCAAGGGGGAAATTTCGGCCGATTTGTGGGGAGACTTGGATGATTTATTTAGGACATGATATCTTCATGGATCTTGGACTAGATAAGATATGAAGGTGGGGACTTTATTTGATGTCTTGGCCGATTTTCAAAGAAGGTGGGGAAGGAGGATATCTTCACTATCTTGTGAAAGATATGAAGACAAGTAAGGTCCCTTTCAAGCATGATTTGGCCGAATTTCCATGCTTTTGGACCGATCCCGTCGTCAAGTTTTACATTACTCCTGTTCCGATTAACAACGTAACTCCAATTCGCGTGTTCTTTTCTCCCAAGTATAATGATGCATGTCCATGCGAATTTGTATCATCGTGGATGTCGATTTTTATTGGAGCTTCTTCGATTGGAATATTAGATATCGTATCATTCCCTCCTTCTTTGAAAGGAATTGACCTCAATTCCGTAATGCCATCGTCGTCAACGTAAGGCGAGAGATCACCTACGTTGAAAGTCGCGTGTACTCCGTAATCGCCCGGAAGTTCTATTTTGTAGGCGTTGTCGTTCACTTTTCCCACAATTTTGTACGGACCTTCGGCTCTCGGCATTAATTTGTTCTTGCGTTTGTTTGGGAATCGTTCTTTTCTCAAATGTATCCAAACTAAGTCGCCAACATCAAATAATCTCGCTTTTTTATTTTTGTTCGATTTCCGTTTGTAAATTTCATTCACTTCTTTAATCCGCTCCCTTATCTTTTCATGTAACTTCATCATTGACTTAAGTTTTGATTCGGCGTCTTTGTGAACCAATTCGTCGCTCGGCAAGGGAATCAAATCCAATGGCATGTGCGGATTTATTCCGTATACTACTTCAAAAGGTGAATGGGCCGTGGCGAAGCCGGGTGATCGGTTGTATGCGAATTCCGTATGTGCAAGTTTAACGTCCCAATCCTTTTGTGTTTTATTCACCAATCCTCGCAATAATGCTCCCAAGGTTCGATTGGTCACCTCGGTCTGTCCATCGGTTTGTGGGTGATGTGAAGTACTGAATAGGAGTTTAGTACCCACTTTTCTCCATAAAGTATTCCAGAAGTAACTCAGAAATTTAGAATCTCGATCCGACACGATAGTTTTTGGAATTCCGTGTAAACGAACTACTTCCCGGAAGTATAAGTCCGCCACATTGCTTGCATCATCGGTTTTGTGGCATGCTATAAAGTGAGCCATTTTTGAAAAACGGTCGACGACCACCATGATCGAGTCTTTGCCCCGTTGAGTACGAGGTAAAGCAACTATAAAATCCATCGAGACATCCTCCCATGGTCGTAATGGTATTGGCAACGGCATGTATGTACTTGGCTTGAACGAACTTTTCATCATGTGACAAGTGACGCATTTACTCACGATTGTGCTCACGTCACCATACATCTTTGGCCAAAAGAAATGCTCTTTTAGCACCTCTACGGTCTTAGCCGAGCCGAAATGACCGGCTAGTCCTCCTCCGTGCGCCTCCCGAACTAGTAATTCCCGGATTGTATGTCTCGGCACACATAATTTATTTCCTTTGAAAAGAAAGCCATCCTGTAAAACAAATTCTTCGTACGGGCCCGTTTTACAACGGGTGAAAATTTCTCCGAAGTCCAAATCGTCACTGTAATGATCTTTCAAAGTCTCGAACCCCAACAAACGAACATCTAGAATCGATAGTAAGGCATACCGTCTTGATAGTGCATCCGCCACTATATTACTTTTACCGTCTTTGTACTTGGATGAAAAGTGAAAAGATTGTAAAAATTCCACCCATTTTGCATGCCTCGGACTTAGCTTGCTTTGTCCGTTGATGTATTTCAACGACTCGTGATCCGAATGCAACACGAAATGTTTCGAACGTAAATAGTGACTCCAATGATCGAGTGCTCTCACGATAGCATAGAACTCCTTGTCGTAAGTACAATAATTAACTCGGGCGCTACTTAATTTCTCCGAAAAATAGGCGATGGGGCGGCCTCCTTGAATAAGTACTGCCCCGATTCCAACTCCACTAGCGTCGCATTCCACCTCAAATGGTTGCGAAAAATCGGGTAATGTTAAAATTGGTGCTTCACATAACCTTCCTTTTAATTTTTCAAAAGCCTTTTGGGCCGCCTCGTTCCATGCAAAGGTTCCTTTTTTTAGACACTCTGTGATCGGACTGGAGATGGTGCTAAAGTCCCGTATGAATCGTCGGTAAAAAGACGCGAGGCCATGAAATGATCGTACCTCCGTGATTGTTTTTGGGGTCGGCCAAGACTTGATTGCCGCGATCTTCTCTTGGTCCACCGAAACTCCTTCTTTAGAAACGACATAGCCGAGAAAGACAAGACTCTCGACTAGGAAAGTACACTTCTCTCGCTTTCCATAAAGTTTCTGTTTCCTTAGAGTTTCAAACACGTGCCGCAAATGTTCGAGATGCTCCTCCAAGGATCGACTGTAGATCAAAATGTCGTCTAAGTATACGACAACAAACTTTCCCAAGAAAGGTTTGAGAACCTCGTTCATCAATCTCATGAAAGTGATCGGGGCATTAGTGAGGCCGAATGGCATCACAACCCATTCGTAAAGTCCATTTTTTGTTTTAAATGCCGTCTTCCATTCGTCTCCCTCTCGCATGCGAATTTGATGGTATCCGCTCCGTAAATCAACTTTTGAAAATATAACCGAGCCATGCAACTCGTCTAACATGTCGTCTAGTCTCGGGATGGGGAACCGATACTTTACGGTGATGTTATTCACGGCTCTACTGTCAATACACATTCGCCATGATCCGTCTTTTTTTGGTACAAGTAGGACTGGAACTGCACACGGACTTAAACTTTCTCGGACATATCCGTGACTCATGAGTTCATCAATTTGACATTGTAGTTCTTTGGTTTCTTCGGGATTACAACGATATGCCGCTTTGTTCGGTAATGGAGCTCCTGGTACAAGATCAATTTGGTGTTCGATTCCGCGGATAGGTGGTAATCCCACCGGCAAATCTTCGAGAAATACATCCGCGAACTCGTGTAACAGTGTATCTATCTCTCCTTCGTGGTGTGATTTGGTAGCAAGGTTTTGGAATTCTTTGATCATCATCAAATAAACACGTTCGCCATCGTCAATGGCGTGTTCGACTTCTTTCTCGTTTGCAAGCATCGTAAGTTTCGGCCCTTCGATTTTTTTTGAACTCATTGTTCGGATAGCTTGAGGTGACATAGGTTTAAGAACAATTTTTTTACCTTTGTCACGTAACTCATACTCGTTACTCCTCCCTCGATGTAGTACGTCCCGATCAAATAACCAAGGTCTTCCCAATAATACGTGACATGCGTCCATCGGTAGTACATCGCATGTAATATCATCACCATACGAACCCATGGTGAGTCCGACCTTCACTTATCTTGATACTTTCACCTTATTTCCATCATCGAGCCAATGGAGTGCATACGGCTTTGGATGAGCCGTGGTGATTAATCCGAGCTTTGAGACCATCTCGCTTGATGCCACGTTTGTACAACTTCCACCGTCAATGATCAAACTACACCACTTCTCTCCGACACAACACTTCGTGTGAAAGATTTGGTCTCGTTGTTCTATGTCACTCGGGGCCGCCTTCGTTTGTAACATGCGAAGGACGAGGTTCGTGTCATAGTTCGGGGCATCGTATGCCTCGCAATCTTCTTCTTCTTCGTCGGCTTCCAAGTTAAAGACGTCTCCAATTTTTTCTTCTTCGGCTAGTAATTCTTCTCGGACGGCTATGGCTTCTCGTAACGTCACTATTCTCCGATTTGGACAAGCACATTGATAGTGTCCAAATCCTTGACATTTGAAACACCGGACTTTAGATAGGCTTGTTTCTTTTGGTGTGATATGAGTTTTTGGAATGGTAGTAACGGGGGGACTTGTGGTGACAGTTTTTGGAAACGAGCTAGAACTCGCGCCAAAGTTGGTATTTCCGTATTTAGATGGGAATTCGAGTTTAGAAAGTTTTGTCTTGTTTTGATTTTCCAACTTTATGCAAAGTCCGCATAAAGTATCAAAGTCGGAATAGGGGTAGAGTTCCACGGAATTAGCAATATTTTTATTCAAACCACGTAGGAAACGGGACATCCGTAATTCTTCGCTTTCTTCAAGTTCTCCCATCAAGGATAAGTTTTCAAACTCCTCGATGTACTCCTCGATACTTAGCTTTCCTTGCGTGAGCTCAAAAATTTTTCGATACAAACTTAACTTGTGTGTATCCGGGACATATCTTTTTCGTAGTTTCTTTTTTAGAGAATCCCACGAACGTATCTTCTCCTTACCGGCACGAACTCTTTGTGTCTTCATTCGCTCAAACCAAAGGGAAGCTCCCTTTCCAAGTTTGAGAATCGCATACTTGCAACGTACCTCGTCATTGAGATCCTTGAACTCAAACATTCGTTCAATTTTCCTTTCCCACTCCAAATAAGCCTCGGGATCGGTGCCGCCTACGAACTCCGGAAGTTCGCTTGTCTTTTATTCATCCGCATGTCGTGGTGCATGCATGGCGTCGTACCCTCGTCGTGCATGGATTCGGGGCTCCGGTAATCCGCGAAGAACGTCACGTAGTTGTGCTACTTCTTCATCGGTGAATGCCATCTTCTTGAGTAACGTCGAGAACCGTGAGACAAATGTCTCCGATACCACTTATGATACGAATTACGTATGTAAGTGTACGTAATGCGTATGAAATACAACGGAAGATTATTATGTCTTGACAAGTATCAAAGTATCACTCGAAAATTACAAGGGGTGACCGAATTTGAGTGGATTTCGGCCGTGAAGTAGTATGGTATACGGATTTGGATGTGTTTTATCGACTTAGACCTATAACTCGATAAAGGTAATCTCTTCTCAAGACCTATTGAGAATTGATCAACTTAAAATCTCGAGACGCGTCGAAACAATAACTAAAGTTTTGTTGAACTCGTTCAACGTATATTTCAAAGAAATACAAGGTTTATTAATATTCAAGATGTTTACAATCACCAAATGAACTACTATATATAGTAGTATACAAAGGATAATGATACAAAAACAACAAGAAAAAACGAACTACCAAGCTTCCTCATGTTTCGGCCGAGATGTGGTGTGGGGAAGGAAAGATTTTGGACAATCTTCAAGTATCTTGGACTATAGTATGGATGACTTTGACATGTAGAAAAAGACTTGATGAAAGTCTTCATCAAGGGGGAAATTTCGGCCGATTTGTGGGGAGACTTGGATGATTTATTTAGGACATGATATCTTCATGGATCTTGGACTAGATAAGATATGAAGGTGGGGACTTTATTTGATGTCTTGGCCGATTTTCAAAGAAGGTGGGGAAGGAGGATATCTTCACTATCTTGTGAAAGATATGAAGACAAGTAAGGTCCCTTTCAAGCATGATTTGGCCGAATTTCCATGCTTTTGGACCGATCCCGTCGTCAAGTTTTACGTTACTCCTGTTCCGATTAACAACGTAACTCCAATCCGCGTGTTCTTTTCTCCCAAGTATAATGATGCATGTCCATGCGAATTTGTATCGTCGTGGATGTCGATTTTTATTGGAGCTTCTTCGATTGGAATATTAGATATCGTATCACAAGCAATGATTGGTTAATTTTACTATAGTTTCTCTCTCCTCTCTCTCATTTCACCAATACCTATATGACACATCGTTTTGTGGCTCATTTTGTGAAACTTTTTATGTGGTTGTAGCATTTTCCCTGCATAAAATGATCAGATTACTCTTAATATTAGCGGGAACATTCATGGTTCGACAATCATCAAAAATTTGTAAATGGATCATCCATATCGGGGAAACAAAGTAAATTTCTTAAAGAACAAAATGTTTACTGTGCCCCACTGTTGTTCATTCAGGAAATGAAATTCTTGATGACAGAGAGAGATTACGACTTCTAAAAGTCACTGAAATTGATGCAGCATAAATGGAGAGAGATACTGAGGACGAGAATGCGGTTGGAAGAAAATCAGCATTTTTGGGATTTGTCTGATTTGAAAACTAATTTGATCAGAATAATTCAGATGTTATGCATATCGATAAAAATGTTATTCGATAATGTATTCAATAGGATGATGAATGTTCCATCCAAAATGAAATACACACCAAACTCGAGAGATGGATTAAATTCTTTTTACCATCGACCTAAATTAAAGAAAGATAAAATAATGGAACGTATTTGAAGGCCTACTATACACTCGATTAGTCGTCCAAATATGTTCTATATGACTAGGTGAAGAACCTGAAATTCCAGGATAGATATGCATCAAACTTGGTCAATTTTACTGATATGCAAAGCTTGATGTTCTATGGAATGAAAAGTCATGATTGTCATGTGTTCATGCAACATTTAATGAGATGTTTCATCAATCAATTTGGAAGGCTTTTAATCAATTTTGGTGAAGATCTCACTTCAATAGTATTGACTGTCAACCATATGTTTTGGTTGGAATGCGATATCCCCCATTATTTGTAAACTTGAACGAACATTTCCGCCGAGGTTTTTGATCCCATAGGACATCCAACAATTCTCTTTCCGTATGAAGCGGGAATCACTGGTTCAGTTCAATATAAATGGACGTATCCATTTAAAGTATCTTCATAAATTAAAAAATAACGTTAGGAACAAAGCGAAAGTTGAAGGCTCCATAACAAATGCATATTTGGTCGATGAGGCTTCCGCCTTTTGTTCGTACTATTTTGAGAACCATGTCTGTGTAATATCTAGCTCTAATTTTTTTTATTTTTATATTATATGTATTCAGTTGGAATTATGCAAGTGATGTTGTATTGTATTAGACTATTGCGGAGTTGAACTATTCATGTTTGTCGTTAGTACAATTCTTTATAATTAGACGATACTTAGTGAGTTGTATTTTTGGCTAAGTGAAGTCTACCTAGCACATGTTACTTTAAGATATAGCACACGCTAGGGTGTGAGCTTAGCATATGCTAGGTGTGATCTTTAACGTGCACACGACCATATAGGACAAGGATCCAGGCTGTGATCATCACGTGGGTTCGATGGTTGGCAGCTTTCGGCGTGTATGTGCATGATTGAGTCAACAGACATTTAGTATTAGAGTTGTCTACTGCAAAGCATACTTTATGCTTGTATTACCTTATTTCCCTGTAACTACCTATGATAATATTAATTACATTTAATCACATGTTTTGCATATTTATTCACGTTATGGTTATGCAAATGTATTGTTTATTTATTTATATTGCAGATAATATTGTGTGTTGGTGTCAGACGGAAAAACATATTATCGATGCCTTATAAAATAATATAATAGTTCACAACCTATATAATTACTAGATAAATTATATGAAAGATTGTAATGCATGCTTGAGATTAGTTGGTCTTGACTATTAGCATGCATTAGCGTATTTGCATACGATGACCTAGATCGCAGTGAGATAGTGTCTTCTGTACTGATTGTAAGAAGAACGTAAATCTCGAATAATTATTATTCCTTAATTCTAAGTATACAATATTTAATTGTGTATTTATAAAATTTGTTGATTTGATTTATCATGGGTAAGAGTCAGAGTGATTGACTCAATATGCTTCGTATCTTGGCAATGATATTATTTATATGACGACTATTATTATAACTAGAGATCGTGTCCCGACTCGTGCGGGTTGATGATGTCCCCTTGAGGAGATCGATAATTATTATTATATTAAACCCTGCAGGTGTATTTAATTTTGATATAATAATAAGGTTCGAGTGCACTACCAATGTTTATACTTTAGCCGACAGCAAAGAGTCGTCGGCTAAAGTCGAAAGTCGTCGGCTAAAGCCGAAAATCGTCGGCTAAAATTCGGTCGGCCGAGATCGGTCGGCTAAAGTTTAGCCGACGGCTAATAGGGAAGGTCGTCGGCTAAAGTTCGAGTTTAGTCGACGGTTACACGGTCGTCGGCTAAAATAGTTCCCGTTTTAGCCGACGGATACATAGTCGTCGGCTAAAGTATATAGGTTTTAGCCGACGGTAAGCGTTGTCGTCGGCTAAAGTGTATAGGTTTTAGCCGACGGCTACGTAGTCGTCGGCTAAAGTTTTTTTTTTGATTTTTTTTAATGAAAACTTTAGCCGACGGTTACATAGTCGTCGGCTAAAGTGTTTTATTTTATTTTTTTAAATAAATACTTTAGCCGACGGTCTGTGCAAATACCGTCGGCTAAAGTCCAGTGAAAAAAAAAATTTCAGATTTCGAAAACACCAAACCTGTTCAGATAACCTGTTATTCCAAATGTACAATACACCACCATACATCACAATCATCATAAATCAATTACGAAAAGCATAATTTAAATACAAACCATATCAACATGTCATGTAGCAACATCAACAAAATCAATAAATACCAACATTAACGAACACGAGTCTAAACAAAAAATATTTAGCAAAAGAACTACTACAATGACAACTAAAATCCTCAAAGAACTACTACAATGACAACTACCATATCAACTTTAGCCGACACCACCGTCGGCCAAAACACCAGCCCGACTCGACCGTGTCGATCGACACGGTCGGGTTATCCGTCCAGAAACTTTTTTGAATGTAGACCACAACGACTCGACCGTGTCGATCGACACGGTCGGATTATGTTTAATAATAATTAAAAAAATAATACTTTAGCCAACGACAGTCGTCGGCTAAAGGCCATGTACTTTAGCCGACGACTAACGCCGTCGGCTATTCTTGTAATATCCGCATTTTTCTTTCCCTTGTAATTGTATTCCCGGTGTAATTCTCAATTGTAGTGACCCTCGTGTATCCTTCAGTGTAACTTTTCCGTCGTCTTTTGATCTGATTCTCGTAATTGATGTGCGGAACCGCCGTTTCGGGGTTGCCGTAGATCTATTCTATGCTATGATGTGTTTTGAGGTGTTCCGTTTGACGTTTCGTTCATATTCCGGTATTTTGGGTCGTTTATATTCTGTACCTAGCGCACGCTAAATTTCCTGTATAGCGCACGCTAGAAATCTATTAGTAGCGCACGCTACGTTTAATTCGTAGCGCACGCTAACGATTTAGCCCTGGGAGTGGCAGTTCAGCTCCCAGCCCTCTGGACTATCGGATTAGCGCACGCTATCTCGTCTAGCGCAGGCTAATGTCGGGAGACTAGCGCACGTTAAGTTGTTCAGTAGCGCGCGCTAGTGTGACTGTCGATCGGGCGGTTACTACCGAACTCAAGCGATGCTAGTTAGCGCACGCTACGCCGGTATGGTAGCGCACGCTAACGGGTCGAGTGAGTTTTGGGCATTTGGCTCTTGGACTCGGGCGATGTTCGGGTAGCGCACGCTATTGGTCGATAGCGCGCTACCGAGAGGTTATTAGCGCACGCTACGCATGTATGGTAGCGCACGCTAACGGCCAAAACTCAGCTCTTGGGATCGGCGCTAACGGTAGGGTTTGTAATCTATCCGTTAGCGCACGCTAACCTTGAGGTTTTAGCGTGCGCTAACACTCCTGGCTATATAAACCGGGGAGTTGGCCGAGATAATCACAAAATCTCATTTCTTCCTCTCTCCGCGCGAAGGCGATCCGGCGATTCTCTTGGCGATTTCTTCCTCCAATCATCTCATCCAACATCCTTCTTGAGTTCTTGGAGTATTACATCAACAAAAACACGAATCTTTCGTCCTAATCCACGGTAAATCTCTTAGAACCCTACTTTTGGATAATTTGGGGGTTTTGGGATTTTCTTCCGATTCGTCCCGTTTTGATGGTGGATTCATGATGATTATGATTAATCTTATTGATATCATTAGTTTTCCTACGGATTCATGGTATATTTCCATAGCTTTGTGAAATCGAGAGGGTTTGGTTGTGTTCCGCCCTCGTTGTTATTTTTATTTGAATATACATGAATCGTAGGCGGGTTTCCGGGTGTATTCCATTCCCATAATCGTTTAGAAGTGGTTGTGATTGTGCTATTCAAATCGTTAGGTTCATTTTCGTCGGTTCCTCGCGGTCGTGCTTGATTCTCCGTTTCGTTCGTGTCATCGTCTATTTAATCGAGGCAAGTATCCTTATGAACATACAATCTTGACATAGTAGTTTTGTATGAGAAATTGTGTGTGTGTGTATGCTCACTACGGGTTAGACTCGACGGGGTCTCGGTAGGGGTCCACGGAGGTGTGGATCGACGAGCTTTGCTTTTAACCACTACGGGTTAGATCCGACGGGGTCTCGGTAGGGGTCCACGGAGGTGTGGATCGACGGTTAATTGTGGTGAATTTTACAAATGTGATTTGATATTGGCATTTCCGGAAATGAGTGTTTTCGAACGGTTTTCTTTATTGCATGCATTACTATATGTGTAAGATGTAAATTGTTCATTTGGTTACTTGTACTAGCGTAATTGCTAACCCCTCTGGGGACCCGTTTTGGGGAAATTCGTTTTATGAATTTCAGGTCAGGTTCATCGGGACGAGCGGACGCTGGAACAGTACACGGATGATGGTCATGCGTGATGATTGTGCATAAGTGACGTCTTAATGTCTTTTTGTCTTTTCATCTTTTGTGGCTTTTGAACTAATAGTTGTACTCGAGTACTTAAGAGTTCTTGTTCGTCCGGATTGTGTTGTTGCCTATATGTTTGTGTTGATTGATGATGTTATGTTTGACCGGTTGAACCGGGTGGATTATTCTGCTTTGCGTCTTTATGACATGGTGTTGGTTTGTCGTTTATGTGAGTCGATGAGTATGATCTTTGTCACTGGTGGGTCCCATATAGGGATTCACGGCTACGTAATATACCTCGAATATCTTGAGGGTGTTACAGAAAATGGTATCAGAGCTCTAGGTTTATGGATACCTAGGCTTGTCGGTTTATTGGGTCTTGTGGTGTTTTGTTTTGCACATCATCGTCACGGTGCCATGATTCCGGTACTACCAGTGTCCGTAAGTTTTCCTTCCTCTGTTCATTAATTCCTTGTATCGTACCCTTGATTCTCGACTTGTGATTGTTCTTTTCTTGTACTGATCCTCGTATGGCTTTTGCTACTTATTTAACTCCAGTATGGATGCTGGAAGAGGTCGTGGTCGCGGTCGTGGTTGTGGACGCGGCCGGGGACGTGGGGCAGCCGGTGGGGCGGCCACGTCATAGTCTTCGGGAGCCGGCAGTACCGGCGACCGTCATAGCCATGCTTCTTCTCAGGAGCATACCGATCTTGGTATTGCGGCCGTTATGCAACAGATGGTGAACCAAATGGCGGCAATAGCTCAGGCGGTTCAGAACCCGGATCAGGCCCATGCTAATCGGGGCGGAGCGGACCGATGGCTCCAAGATGTCATCAAGATGCATCCTCCTCAGTTTTCGGGAGCTTCAGACCCGATTGGCTGGGAAGGGTGGATCAAGGAGATATCTAAGGTCTTCGTTGCCACTAACTGTCCCGAGGACCGTAAAGTCCCTATTGCTCAATACTTTCTCACGGGGGCCTACGGGTGGTGGGAGGCCGTTGGGCCCAAAGACCATCTTTCGTGGTGAGTTTCAAGAGTTGATGGAGATCGATATTGCCGTGGCGATCGGACAGGCTCGGGTACATGCTTTTTATGATGCTCAACCGCGGGATATCCCCGTAGCTCAAGCTATTGCTGATTTTAACGAGGAGTTGGGTTATGTGAAGACCCAAGTTGTCGAGGAGAGTGACAAAATTTTCCGTTTCTCCAGACGGATGAAGTTGCCGATTCGGGACTATATGTCGGGGCTCGTATGCACTACATTGAAAGATTATCAGAGTAGGGCCCTTGCTTATGATATGTCTGTGACGGCGAGTGAGGCGGCCGAGAGTAAGAAGCAAGTCCGCTGGGAACTTTTCGGGCCACAAGAGTGGGGGTCGGCGAGATCCCAATCGCTAACTTCCCGTGGCGGTGGTCGGCTCGTTCACTGGGGTCCTCGTGGAACTACCACCGCTCCTTTTCGTGATGTGAAGTGTTTCAATTGTGGTTGTACGGGCCACATCGGCCGTACTTGTTTGAGCCCTTTGTCGACGTGTCAGTGTGGCAGTAGGGCCACAAGGCCGTCTTTGAGAGGGAGAAAATTCTTGGTGCCCGTGCTTCCATTCCAGCGCCTAGGGAACCAAGTGTGAATCGAGATCGTTTACTCCCAATCTCCGCCGAGTGCTAGTCGGGGAGAGGTCGGTCGACCCTCTAAGGGGAGCTTCGGTGTCGGCTCGGCCCACCCGCGTGTCTATGAGATGCGGAGAGCCGATGATCCAGGCGCTACCGTGGCGGCAGTACCGTTTATATTCTTTCTCATCCTGTCGGTGTGCTTTTCGATTAGGTGGTACGCATTCGTTCATATCTACGGATTGTGTGCGCCGTTTGAGTCTCGACCGCTTGACACCTTGTGAGCCCTTAATCGTTAAGCTTCCTAGCGGCGATAGGATCGTTGGTGATCGGGAGGTTCGAGGCCCTCTGTACTTATTTGTGAGAGGACTTGGCCCTCTAATCTTATTGTTGTGAGTATCGAGGGTGAGGATTTGATTCTTGGTGATGATTGGCTCGAGCGGCATGGTGCGATCATGAACTACCGCACGAGAATCATCACTATGCTAGCCGAGGACGGCAGAGCACTCTTTCGCGGGCGAGAGGGAAACCAGTTGTCATTAATGCCTTGAAGGCGATGAGCCTCTGCGAAAGGGATGTACGGTTATTGGTGCTATGCCTTGAAGGCGGAGGATGGTGGAGTCGAGCTTTCGTCGATTCCGATCGTTAATGAGTTTCTGATGTATTTCTGACGAATTAGGATTGCCACCGGATCGTGAGGTTGAGTTTGCTATAGAGTTAGAGCCGGCGCGCTCTATTTCAAGGCGCCTATCGCATGGCACCTTGAGAGATGTCCGAGTTGAAGAAGCGATTGAGTGAGCTTCTTGAGTTGGGGTATGTTCGACCGAGCGCCTCGCCTTGGGGCGCACCGGTCTGTTTGTGCGGAAGAAGGATGGTTCACTACGTTTGTGTATCGACTATCGCGAACTAAACAAGGTAACCATCAAGAACAAGTATCCTTTGCCGAGAATTGATGACTTGTTCGATCGATTGCGGGGAGTCGGTATTCTCGAAAATTGATTTGAAATCGGGGTACTATCGGCTCCGGGTGAGAGAGTCCGATGTGCCGAAAATAGCCTTTCGGACGAGGTACGGACATTATGAGTTCGTAGTCATGCCTTTCGGGTTAACTAATGCGCGTGGTGTTCATGTAATTGATGAACAAAGTTTTTATCGAGTATTTGGATAAGTGCGTCGTCGTCTTTGACGATATTCTTATTTATTCGAGGAATGAGGAAGAGCATGCCCATCATTTGCGGATAGTACTAGACATTTTAAGGACCAAGCAACTCTATGCAAAGTTCTCGAAATGTGAGTTCTGGCTGAAGGACGTGATGTTTTTAGGTCACGTGATTTCGGTAGGGGTTCGTGTGGATCCGAAGATTGAGGCCGTATTGGATTGGGCACCGCCAAGAATGTGAAGGAGCTCCGTAGTTTCTTGGGTTTGGTGGCTACTACCGCAGTTCGTCGAGGTTTCTTGAATCGGCTCGCCACTTACGCAGCTTGCTCCGAGAATCCGAGAGGTTCGTCTGGAATGACGAGAGGCGATCGAGTTTTGAGGAATCAAGAAGCGTTTGACTTCAGATTTTGGCGTTGCCATGTGGCAACGAGGGTTTTGCCGTTTATAGCGATGCTTCGGGTCAGGGTCTTGGGTGTGTATTAATGCAGCACGGCAAGACCATTGCCTATGCGTCGAGACAGTTGAGGCCGTATGAGCTGAACTACCCTACTCATGATTTGGAATTAGCGGCAGTCGTTTTTGCGCTCAAGATTTGGCATCACTATCTTTTCGGCTCTACATGTTAGATTTTTACCGATCATAAAAGTCTGAAATACATATTTACTCAGCGAGAGTTGAATATGAGGCAGAGGAGGTGGTTAGAGTTGATTAAGGATTATGACCTCGAAATCCTTTATCATCCGGGTAAGGCGAACGTCGTGGCCGACGCCTTGAGTCGGAAACCAGTTGCGTTGCGAACGCTTGAGATCCTTACGTCTCAGTCTGAGCTTCGGAGGGCTTTGATCGAGTTAGACGTTGAGGTCTCGTTGCCGGGAGCTGTCGGGCAACTTTGTGCTTCAGAGATTTCATCATCTTTGATCGATGAAATTAAGCTGAAGCAATCAGAGGATCCGATGATTACTCAAATCCGAGAGAACGTTCTTAAGGGAAAGTCTCCTGGGTTTGTGATTCACGAGGATGGTATTTTGAGATTCCAGAGTTGGCTTTGTGTGCCGAACGACTCAGAGTTGAGGCAGAGTATTTTACGGGAGGCCCATGCTACACCTTATTCCGTTCATCCTGGTTCGAGTAAGATGTACAAGGACCTGAGAAGAAATTTCTGGTGGAATGATATGAAGGAGGAGGTCGCACAGTTTGTAGCGAGATGTTTGACTTGTCGAGTCAAAATCGAGCATCGGCCGACAGTCGGTTATTGCATCACTACCGTTAGGAATGGAAATGGGAAGATATATCGATGGATTTCGTTACGAGTTTGCCGAGATCGAGTTCGGGCATGAATATGGTATGGGTGATTGTTGATCGTCGACCAAGTCGGCACATTTTAAGGCATCAAGGACACTTGGGGCCGGAGAAGTTGGCTCGTATGTTTATCGCGCGGTGTGAGACTTCACGGTACTCAAATCTATTGTTTCGGATCGTGATGGCCGTTCGTGTCGCACTTCAGCGGGCGGTGCATCGGGCGTTGGGTACCGTTTACATTTGAGTACCTCTTTTCATCCCGATCGGATGGACGGTCGGACGCACTATCCAGACGTTCGAGGACTTGTTGCGTGCTGTGCTCTCGATTGGAGTAGTGAAGGAGAAACATTTGCCGCTGATCGAATTCACGTACAACAACAGTTGGCACGCGTCGATTCGGATGGCACCGTATGAGGCACTTTATGGGCGGCGATGTCGATCACCTATTTGTTGGAATGAGGCATCCGATTTGGTCGAGACCGAGCCGGATGTCGTTTTAGAGACGAGGCGGAAGATAGAAGTAATTCGGGAACGGATGTTGACTGCCCAGAGTCGACAGAAGTCGTATCTGCGGCGTCGTCGTCGACCTTTGGAATTCGAGGTGGGAGACCACGTTTTGCTAAAGGTGTCGCCGACGAAGGGAGTTTTTCGTTTCGGGAAGAAAGGGAAGTTGAGTCCGAGATTTATCGGCCCTTTGAGATCCTCGAGCGAGTATGTGGGTTGGCATACCGTTTGGCGTTACCTCCGGCCTTGAGTCATGTTCATAGCATTTTCCATGTTTCCCAGTTGAGGAAATATGTCCCGGATCCTAGTCACATCATCGATTATGGTGAGATTGATGTCGCCGAAGATGTTACTTTTGAAGAGCGCTCTTTGAAGATTTTGGAGCATCGTGAGACGCGCTTGAGGCATAAGACCATACCTTTGGTCAAGGTGCAGTGGTCGAGACACGGTGTCGAGGAAGCAACTTGGGAAACCGAGGATAGCATGCGTGCTAGGTACCCCGAGTTGTTTGTTCCTTAAGTTTCGGGACGAAACTTATTTTTAGAGGGGTAGAATGTAATATCCGCATTTTTCTTTCCCTTGTAATTGTATTCCCGGTGTAATTCTCAATTGTAGTGACCCTCGTGTATCCTTCAGTGTAACTTTTCCGTCGTCTTTTGATCTGATTCTCGTAATTGATGTGCGGAACCGCCGTTTCGGGGTTGCCGTAGATCTATTCTATGCTATGATGTGTTTTGAGGTGTTCCGTTTGACGTTTCGTTCATATTCCGGTATTTTGGGTCGTTTATATTCTGTACCTAGCGCACGCTAAATTTCCTGTATAGCGCACGCTAGAAATCCATTAGTAGCGCACGCTACGTTTAATTCATAGCGCACGCTAACGATTTAGCCCTGGGAGTGGCAGTTCAGCTCCCAGCCCTCTGGACTATCGGATTAGCGCACGCTATCTCGTCTAGCGCACGCTAATGTCGGGAGACTAGCGCACGTTAAGTTGTTCATGGCGGCGCTAGTGTGACTGTCCAAGATCTTGGGCGGTTACTACTGAACTCAATCAGATGCTAGTTAGCGCACGCTACGCTGGTATGGTAGCGCACGCTAACGGGTCAGGTGAGTTTTGGGCATTTGGCTACTGGACTCGGCTGATGTTCAGGTAGCGCACGCTATTGGTCGATAGCGCGCGCTACCGAGAGGTTATTAGCGCACGCTACGCATGTATGGTAGCGCACGCTAACGGCCAAAAACCTGGCTACTGGACTGGGACGCTAACGGTAGGGTTTGTAATCCTATCCCGTTAGCGCACGCTAACCTTGAGGTTTTAGCGTGCGCTAACACTCCCTGGCTATATAAACCAGGGAGTTGACCGAGATAATCACAAAATCTCATTTCTTCCTCTCTCCGCGGCGAAGGCGATCCCGAAGCGATTCTCTTGGCGATTTCTTCCTCCAATCATCTCATCCAACATCCTTCTTGAGTTCTTGGAGTATTACATCAACAACAACACGAATCTTTCGTCCTAATCCACGGTAAATCTCTTAGAACCCTACTTTTGGATAATTTGGGGGTTTTGGGATTTTCTTCCGATTCGTCCCGTTTTGATGGTGGATTCATGATGATTATGATTAATCTTATTGATATCATTAGTTTTCCTACGGATTCATGGTATATTTCCATAGCTTTGTGAAATCGAGAGGGTTTGGTTGTGTTCCGCCCTCGTTGTTATTTTTATTCGAATATACATGAATCGTAGGCGGGTTTCCGGGTGTATTCCATTCCCATAATCGTTTAGAAGTGGTTGTGATTGTGCTATTCAAATCGTTAGGTTCATTTTCGTCGGTTCCTCGCGGTCGTGCTTGATTCTCCGTTTCGTTCGTGTCATCGTCTATTTAATCGAGGCAAGTATCCTTATGAACTTACAATCTTGACATAGTAGTTTTGTATGAGAAATTGTGTGTGTGTGTATGCTCACTACGGGTTAGACTCGACGGGGTCTCGGTAGGGGTCCACGGAGGTGTGGATCGACGAGCTTTGCTTTTAACCACTACGGGTTAGATCCGACGGGGTCTCGGTAGGGGTCCACGGAGGTGTGGATCGACGGTTAATTGTGGTGAATTTTACAAATGTGATTTGATATTGGCATTTAGGAAATGAGTGTATTCGAACGGTTTTCTTTAATGCATGCATTACTATATGTGTAAGATGTAAATTGTTCATTTGGTTACTTGTAGTAGCGTAATTGCTAACCCCTCTGGGGACCCGTTTAGGGGAAATTCGTTTTATGAATTTCAGTCGGGTTCATCGGGACGAGCGGCCAGGAACAAGATACGGATGATGGTCATGCGTGATGATTGTGCATAAGTGACGTCTTAATGTCTTTTTGTCTTTTCATCTTTTGTGGCTTTTGAACTAATAGTTGTACTCGAGTACTTAAGAGTTCTTGTTCGTCCGGATTGTGTTGTTGCCTATATGTTTGTGTTGATTGATGATGTTATGTTTGACCGGTTGAACCGGGTGGATTATTCTGTTTTGCGTCTTTTTGACATGGTGTTGGTTTGTCGTTTATGTGAGTCGATGAGTATGATGCTGTTCAGCCTGGTGGGTCCCATATAGGGATTCACGGCGCTGTAATATACCTCGAATATCTTGAGGGTGTTACAATTCTTAATTCCCCCAAAAAAAAACATGACCCAGTGGCTGCCGGGGTTCGAACCCGGGCCATTTATGTAAGTAATATGGCATGTTGCCACTGGGTCATGTTTGTCATTCAAACATTTTAACCCAGTTTTATATTTATATATGTCTTTTATATAACATAATATTTTATATATTTGAATTTAATTATATATATATATATATATATAATATGACGATATATTTATATAGTTTTTATATAATAATATTTTATATATTTAGACATGTTTTTATATAATAATATTTTAAATATATTTGAATTTAATTATAAATATATCTTATAAATATTTAGACATGATTATATATTTGTATATTAATTTATACAGTTTTTATAAAATAATATTTTATAAATTTATACTTGTTTTTTATATAATATTAATAGTTTGTATATTTATACTTATTTTATTATAAATGGAACAATGAATATATAACAAAATAAAAAAAAACAGGTAATAATATCACTTTTTCGATTCGTTCGAGCGGCACACAACAATAAATATTTAAGGAACTTTTACAAATGATATGTCCTTCTAAGGTTCGTAGTCAGAATCACTACTTGAGTCTGTCTCTGTGTCGGAGTAGATAACTGGCAGCATATGTCTGAACTCGTCATGATCATCTTCATCAGAGTCTGCACGTAATTAATTTGTACCTACTTCTATGAACCCACGATCTTCACCATGTAGCCGAACCACTCGACCTTCTACAACATTATTCAGTAGTATTGTGGAGGATGGTGGAATATTAGTTGTATCCGTCTCTTGATATGCCTCATTATCATCCTTATCGACTGCTTGTCCAAGTGTAGCCGCACTATATATATTTCTCGTACCCACATGATTTACGATCTTCCATGCTTCTTTTTTTACCAAGTCATCGAGGTAGTAAACTGGTTTAGCAGATGTTGCAAAAATGAAAGGATCACCTTCATACCAACTTGTAGAAGTATCAACAGATAATAGTCCATAATTATCCTCCCTTTCGATTTGATGATTTGTATCAAACCACCTACACTTGAACAAGTAAACTGTCAAGCCTTCTCCATAAATTAGTTCCACTACTTTGAGAAGAACACCATAATATCCACCGTCAATCATAACCCCAGAATTTTGACACCTCCTTCTTTGATCTCTGTCGATACATACAAATGTCACACCATTTATCTTCGCCATTGAATAAACTCTAGATGTAACAGGCTTCATCGAAAGAAGCATCAACTCACGTGACCACATCGGGTGTCCATCACTTTGTATGTGCGTCATATGGATATTAATTAAGGTGAATGTCGTGATTAAGTAAATTATGTAAGCAAAATAAGTAAACATTAATTAAACACTTACCCATTGTCCGAAATAATCAGCAAATGTTTCATTGTGGAATTTAATGTCTCCATTCACAGCATCACATGAAAGGTGAATGTCTTTCCAATATTGAACTTCTGGACAATTAAGTAATATCCACCCATGTGCAATTCGTAGCTCGTAAGGTTGTAAATGACTGTCAGGTAATCTTCCTTGAACTTCAACTTCGCTGGTGATGATGGAGAGATTAAATTGCACTGGAATTGTTGACATAGGCTCGGGTGTGGGATCCACCGCGCCTAAATAGAACTTGGTATATATTACACACTTCCATGCAAGATATGCTTCGGCTATACATCCTTCTGGTGCAGACTTATTAGTCACAAAGTCCTTGTACTCACCAAGTTTCCTTTCTATTGGAAACATCCACGTGTAGTGGACCGGGCCTGTTAGTAAAAGTTGGCGAGGGAGATGGATCATGAGGTGAGGCATGAGATCAAAAAAGTTTGGTGGGAATATCCTCTCAAATTTGCATAAGATATAAATCATCTCCTTTTGCATGAGACGGAGATCTGACTTCCTTACTTCCCTAGTGCATAACTTTTGAAAGAACCTGGATAATGATACACATGGCTCGACCACCTGTTTGGACAAGTATGGTCGAATAAACACAGGAAACAAACGTTGTAAGAGGATATGACAATCATGGCTCTTCAGTCCAGTTAACTTGTTCTCCTTGAAGTTAACACACCTCCCTATATTTCCAGCATATCATGTGGGATACCTTGCAGCCTTCATCCACGAAAAAATCTCAGCCTTTTGCTCAGGGGTGACGGTGTAAGCAGCTTTCGGCATTTTGTGTTTCCCCTTCCCTTCCTTCAACCATAAATATTTTCTAATGTTCATTTCTTTTAAACCAATGCGTGCCTCAGGGCCATCTTTAGTCTTTCCTTCCTAACATAACACTGTACCGACAACACATTCACAAACATTTTTTTCTATGTGCATCACATCTAGGTAGTTCCTAATCGACAACTTACTCCAATAAAGTAGATCCCAGAAAATACTTTTGTGGGACCAATACTTATACCTGTCAGGTCTTTCAGGAGTTGCCGCTACTATATCAGGATGGTTGCTCAACTGCCCAAAATCATACTCATTGAGCATGGCCAAAATTTCCTCACCAGTCCACTCCCGTGGTGGATCACCAACCTCTTCAGTCCCATCAAATGCTGCAGCATCCGTATGCCAGATATGCGTCCTCTTAAGCCATATACGGTGACGCATTCTCATAACCTTCCGACAATGATACCTTGCGCAGTCAGCATTCAAGCACAGTGGACATCCTTTGTATCCACTAATAACAGATCCGGACAGCATCCCATACGCAGGAAAATCACTGATGGTACCGATACACATAGCACATAAGTAGAACATCTCATTTGAGTAACTGTCGTACGTCGGATGACCTTGCTCCCACAACAACTTCAGCTCCTCTATCAAAGGTCTCAAATAAACATCAATACACTTTCCTGGATACCCGGGGCCAGGTTCTAAGAGAGTCAACATATTATACTCCTTCTTCATGCACATCCATGGAGGAAGGTTGTAAGGAACCAATACCACCGGCCATATACTATACGAAAGGCTCATGTTGCCAAAAGGGTTGAATCCATCAGATGCAAGTCCGAGTCTTACATTTCGGACATCTGATGCAAATCCTGGAAACTCCCTATCTATATGCTTCCAAGCCTCTCCATCAGAAGGGTGTATCATAATATCATCGTCAGTCACCCGAGGCTCAGCGTGCCATCTCATCGCCTTGGCTGTGTGAGGAGACATGAAAAGTCTCTACAATCTATCCTTCAGAGGGAAATACCAAAGAACCTTCATAGCTTTCTCTTTACCAGAAGGAGTGAACTTATACCTCTCTGTGTAACATACCGGACATCTCTTTAGGTCTTCATTAGACTTTCCCCAAAATAAAGCACAATCATATATGCATATGTGGATCTTGATGTACGATAGCCCAAGACCTTTTAGGATACGTCTCATTTTACTGTGATTACTGGGAAGATGATGACCTTCTGGGAGCATTTTCGCTGTAAGTTCCAAATAATCATCCACAGCTTTAATCGAGGTTTTGTTCTCCACATTGACTCTCATAGTCTCTATGACACTATCAAGAACCGTCATGTGACACCCAGGATAAAGAAGAGTCTGTTGGATCTGGATTAGCTTGTTCTATCTATCAAGAGAAATTGTGTTAACGGGTATCAATGTAGGCATTCGGATGACTGGTTGATCAGCTATATGGTATTCTTGACCTTCAGTCGATACGTCCCTTTCGTAATAACCAAACACGTCGTCAATCAACCTTCTTATGGGGTCATTGGATGTGCTACCACCGTACTGTCCGTGATCATGGAGAATAATTGCATTCGATCTTTCACCGTGGTAAATCCAACATGTATATTTATCCCAAAATCCATTTTTTTTCAAGTGCTCCCACACGACATCAAGTGTAAAATGGTACATATCGCTGCGGCATTTACATTTATTGCAAGGACAGTAATGAATCATACGATCACTATCATACTCCTTCACAAATCGAATAAACCCTCGCATTCCATCTATGACCCTTGGATCCCATTTTTGCAGACCAATCCAACTTTTATCCATCCTATAACAAAAATAACAACAATATTACACATCGTATTTATCAAGAACATAGAAAAATTACGACTAAAATCATCATATATAGCTCGAATTCAAGATATCAAATCCATATATATATATATATACACACACACACACACACCAAGAAATATTCGAGAAAAGGAACTAATTCTAAAACATTTTCATAATCATCCAAATAGATATATTATATGCGTAATATAATTATAACTGATATTAAAATTCAATAAACATATATACCTTCAATATGATTTTTGGAATGATCAAACCAGAGAAAATTACTGTTTTTCGTTTTCTTGTTCTGTAATTTCCGAATTTGTTGTAAATGGTCTCTTCAAGTGTTAGATGGTGATATATTCTGCACAAAAAAACATGTAATACTTTAGCCGACGACATATCGTCGGCTAATGTATACAAGTTGTTGGCTAAACTACAAAACTTTAGCCGACGACTAACTTGACTTTAGCCGACGACCAATAGTAAAGTCGTCGGCTAAACTACTTTAGCCGAAAACAAGTTAGCCGTCGGCTAAACTTGCTGACTTTAGCCGACGACTTCAGCCGGCCGTCGGCCGTTCTCCGGCTAGTCGTCGGCTAAAGTATTATTTTTGGTAGTGGTGGTACCACTCTTGGATAAAAAATTAATTAATTAAAATTGTCAGTAGCTTAAACTAATTAATGGACATTCGATATCTTATACATGAGAAATAATATACTAAATAAGGAGTCTGATTTTGTAAATTGAGATTTGGGTTGGAAGTTCAATATTAATTCTTTAGTGGATAGAATTGATATTAGTGAACTCAACCATATTAGGAAGGGCTAATATGGAAAATTGGGTTACACTAGGAGTCTTAACCCCAATCCACATTAAGATCCCTAGAGTAGTCCAAAGCCTATAAATAAGACTTCTAAGGGGGTCCTGATGTGACATATTGTGCAATCTTGAGAGTTCGATTTTCTTCATCTTGTGTTTAATGGTAGATCTTGACTTGTGTCTTTGATTGGACAATTTAAATAACACATCAATTTTCTATGAGTGTTTACACAATACTACAAAAGAAAAAAAATGGAGTGACTCCATAAAACAGTTTTGGCCGATCCCAATTGAAGTTTCAAGCAAGATTCGGTAGCTCGTTGCCCAAATAACGTCTCAATTAAGGTGGGATCATACTCTAGAAGGTTTTGAGGAAGAAATCAAAGCAGTAGCAACTACGCTTCACGAGGTAAATATCCTATGACCTTTTGATCTAGATTAAGATATTGAATTTACCAATAATATTATTTAGTAAATAATAAATAATATTTAAATTGCTTATCAATATTAGTAGTTAATTACTTAGCATGCCTAAATAGGTTTCGTGGTCGCGGATGCGTAAAATGCTTTGTTCGAATCTTATAATCTTTGCTCCCGCTGCGTTTATTTTCAACCACTGGTATCGTAGCCAGAATTCTAGGCTTTTGCTATTTTAATTAATTTTGATGATTAATTGATAGCAGTTTAAATATTCATGTAATTTGATGTTGGAATATTTTGCTCGATGTTGTTCTTGCAGGGAATATGATCCAATTATCATGGTTATATGAATGATTTTTTTTATTTATGCAATGGTTGGTTTTGCACTGCTTTTCGAGCTTGGAAAGGCTTCATTGCAACCGGAAAACACAGTCAAGTTGTTGCATGTTAGGCGTATTTTTATACGCTTATTTATCATTATTTTGTATTCTTTTTATGATTAAATCTGCATAAATGAGCTTTTAATGCACTATTATTATTATATGTTTGGCAGGAAATTGGAGTCCGGAAGCTGAAACGATGAAAAACGGGCGAAAACGGCGATTTTTAGCCTGGGGCCGCGGCACGAACCAAGTGAGCCGCGACACACGAGGATGTCCAGCAGGCACCAAGCGCACTGTACTGTGAGCCGCGGCACGTAGAAGCTGAGCCGCGGCCCAGAAGAAAAAAATAACGCCCAGGCATCCCGCTGAGTGCCGTGAGCCGCGACACAGATTAAGTGAGCCGCGGCCCACGGGGCGGTTTTGACAGAAAGTGCCGCGTTTCTGGGCCGTTTTGAAGCCGGTTCTCGACCTAATCACACAGACGCATTTTGGAGGCTGCTGGGAGTTATAAATAAGGGTTTAAGGTCATGATCTGATAGGCTCTCGGAATCGGGGATTATCGCGGATGAGAGAATCGATTAGCACCAAGGAGAAGAAGCTGAAGACACCAAGAGCAGAGGGCGGAAGCCAGAAGAACGGAGGAATCCGAGTCTTCATCTGCATTTGATTTCGATTCTTCCTTTCATTATTTCTGTATTTTTATCCTTTAGCATGTCAGGCTAAAACCCTGTTTTAGGATTTTGATGAAACCAAAGTTTTGACGAATTTGCTTTTGATTATCTATATAATTCCCTTTTCTGTTGAGTTTTCCCAATCGTTTTTAATGCTTTCAATTGTCTGGCCAATAATTGGATTGTTTTAATTACGCAACTCGAATCGGGAGAGGAGAGTTGGTGAGGAACTATTGGTGAGAACCGTTTTATCTTGTGAGATAGGAATATACTAATAGGAACTACGTGGCCTTTTGAAGATTTTGTGCTTTTTGCCTATTGTCGAATTAAGTCACCTAGGGATAGAGTGCGTTATTCGCCTTTAGAAAAATCTACTGACCTCGGGAGAGGCGGTAGAGTATTTTAGCAATCTTCGCCTTTAATAAATTGGGGAAATCATTAACTTCAGATAATCGAGAGTAAATTCGGATAAACCGAGGTGGATTCACAATCCTAGACTTATTCATCATTTGATTTTCTTTCTTCGAGCGATCGTTTTTCTGTTTATTATTGATTTTCTTTAGTCATTAATTGCAACCCAAATTTCGACTGTTCAAATAAAATTAGAATACACATAAATCGGTACTTAGTGATTCAGTCCTCGTGGGAACGATAACTCAATCATCACTTTATTACTTGTCTACGATAACGTGCACTTGCGTTAAACGAATTATCGCAACAAGTTTTTGGCGCCGTTGCCGGGGACTGATTTGTTTACTAATATCGATTTCAGTATTTCTAGTCTTAGTTTGAACATTTTTTTTACTGTTTTTGTGTAATTTTATTTATTTGTTTTTTCCTTTCAGGAGTTTTCGGATAGTGCATGAGAAAATTCGGTAACGAAGGCCTACTACCTTTGGATACCTAACTCGAGCGCACTCTTCGAAGAAGCAAGAAGGAGAAAAGAGAGTTACCAGCAAAAGTGACCATGGCCGAAAATACCGAAAATCATGGAGGAGATAATCTTGTGCAGCAAGTTCAACCGGCATTAGCACTCCGCGATTATGCTATGCCACAAATAAATGCGAATTTTTCGGGAATTCGGCGTCCAACCATTCAGGCAAACAATTTCAAAATCAAGCCGACTATACTTCAGATGGTACAAGCGAGCCAGTTTTGTGGATTGCCGAACGATGACCCCAACGCACATATTGCATCTTTTCTCGAGATTTGTGACACCTTCAAGAACAAAGGTATCACCGATGATGCTATCCGTCTAAGGCTTTTCCCTTTCTCTTTGAGGGACAAAGCAAAATTTTGGTTGAATTCTTTACCGCCGGGCTCGATCACTACTTGGGCAGAATTAGCACAAGCCTTCCTGGCTAAGTTCTTCCCACCATCGAAAACGGTGAGGTTACGGAACGACATTACCACCTTTGGGCAATTTGATATGGAGTCGCTTCACAAGGCTTGGGAGCGATACAAGGATTAATTACGGAGATACCCACACCATGGCCTACCGGACTGGCTGCAAATTCAGACGTTCTATAATGGATTGAGTGCTTCTACACGCACTCTTGTTGATGCAGCCGCTGGAGGAGCGCTGATGGGAAAAACGATGGCCGAAGCCCACTCTCTATTGGAAGCAATGGCCGCAAATGCGTATAAGTGGCCTTCTGAACGAGTAAACCCGAAATGAGTTATGGAAATCTCCAATAACGATCCAATCTCTACACTTTCGGCTCAAGTCGCCGCATTGACGCAACAACTTCAAGCCTTTTCACATGTTCCTTCCCCCGTTACCATTGAAACATGTAATTGGTGTAACGGATCTCATCCTACCGCAGAGTGCCAAGTCGGGAACCCTTTCGAGCAACCTCCGATGGAACAAGCTCAGTTCGTGGGGAATGGGAACTGGCAAAATAATCCGTACTCCAACACTTATAATCCAGGATGGCGTAACCCTCCTAACTTCTCATGGAGAAACGGACAAAAGTCGAACCAGCCCCCTTTTGCTCAGCACCAACAACAACCTCCTCCCGCTCCAAAAATCTCTCTAGAGGAAGTGATGGCGAAATTGGCAGCAAACACGAGTCAGTTCATGGCCCGCACGGAGGCGACCTTGCAGAACCATTCCGCTTCTATACGAAACTTGGAAGTCCAACTGGGCCAGATTGCTAATGTATTAATAGCCCGCCCGGAAGGTACCTTGCCAAGTACGACCGAAACAAATCCCAGAGAGAGTATCAATGCCATTGGTTTGAGAAGTGGGAAGGAATTGTGCGAGTAGCCTGAGCAGAGCGAAAAGAGAAGTGAGGATGAGGAGAAGAAAATTTCAGCGACTGAGGAATCACTAATGTCTAGACCCTCGAAATTGTTTCCGGATAATCCGACGGCATATGTACCACCCGTCCCGTTTCCGCAGTGATTACAACAGAAAAAGGTGAACAAGCAATTCTCTAAGTTCCTCGACGTCTTCAAGAAACTGCATATTAACATTCCATTTGCCGATGCCTTGGAGCAAATGCCGAGTTACGTGAAATTCATGAAAGAAATCTTGTCAAATAAAAGAAAACTCGAGGATTATGAGACAGTCGCATTGACAGAGGAGTGTAGCGCTATTCTTTAGAAAAAGCTTCCGCCTAAATTGAAGGATCCGGGAAGTTTTAATATACCGTGCACTATAGGAAATCTGACTTTTGATAGAGCATTGTGTGATCTCGGGGCCAGCAATAATCTGATGCCTCTTTCTATTTTCAAGAAGCTTGGAATTGGAGAAGTGAAACCGACGACTGTCTCTTTGCAATTAGCCGATATATCGATCACATATCCGAGGGGAGTGATAGAGAACGTCTTAGTAAAGGTTGATAAATTCATCTTTCCAGCCGATTTCGTTGTGCTTGACATGGAGGAGGATCAAGACATCCCAATTATCTTAGCTACCGGTCGAACTCTCATAGACGTGGAAAAAGGGGAACTAACTCTACGGGTTCAAGACGAGCATGTCACTTTCCAAGTGTTTAAATCTTTTTCGTGCCCAAGTAGTGTTGAGAAGATCTCGCAAATTGAAAGTGTGGATACCGTTGCGAAAGACACACACCGAAAGAATCGTCGGTCGAAAAATTCAGAATCCGTTTCAGCTGCCCCGATGCCTAATAAGAATGAAGAGCAAGTCGCATATCTTAGGCATTTGAACATGCCGTCTCCAATACCCGATCATCCACAATCGGAAAATTCTCAGTCTGTCCTAAATTCTCCCGTGGAGTCGAAAATTAAGATGGATGTCAAACGGGCGCCAAATCATGTGAAAAATGGGTGCTTCGGAAAGTTGTTTTCGTTAAAATCTTTTCGCAAAGAACATTTGGTGTCCAAATCAAAAATCGGATCGTTAAAGACCAATGGTAAAAATTTTAAAACACATATTAACGGTTCGATGAACGGGGCGGAGTTCAAATGGTGTTTGCGAAAAGCGAACTGATTTTCAATAGGTCCGGCTGAAGACTATAAACTTAGCGCTTCTCGGGAGGCAACCCGAGCATTAGTTGTAGCTTTGTTATTTTTCAGTATTTTCTTGCATTTTGGATCTTTGTTTTTCGTCATTTTAGCTTGGACATGCTTATCTCTCACGCTCTTGTTGTTTTCTGTTGAAAATTTTGTGCAGAAATTATCCTTTGGGAAAAATCAGCATTAGGCCGCGGCCCAAGGATTGTGAGCCGCGGCACACACAGGTCGAAAAAAAAGGCTAAACTTACTGTACTCTGTGCCGCGGCACAACCTTACTGAGCCGCGACACACTTGATCGCTGAGCCACGGCACATTACTGCTAAGCCGCGGCACACCAGATGCACCAGATATGCCCAGAGATCTATACTACGAGCCGCGGCACATATGTGCTGAGCCGCGGTACACCAACACTCTGAGCCGCGGCACATGGCGACATAACGTACACACCTAGGCTAACTGTACTCTGGGCCGCGACTCACTTAAGCTGTGCCGCGGCCCCCGTTCGGAATTGGAACAGGTCCAGGTAGCTTTATAATTCAGATCGGCCGACACCCAGGTAACTCCTTCCCCTCTTCTTTGCACAAGCGATCGGCCGAGAACATCACATCATCTTCTTCTTCCTCTTGCATACCACAATCCAACCCAGGTAATTATAAATCCCTTAATCCTTATTGATGCATGGTTTGAGAAGTAAGGTATGGTTATTTGATGTTGATTATATTGTTGTTTTTCTTTTCCAAAGTCCTATTAAAATTTGGGAACATGAAGTTTCGATTGATTATTGATGATTATTTTTCGATTACGAATGAATTGATTACGTTTGTCATGATTATCGATGTGAGGATGTTATTTGTGGGGATTGAATCAAGCTATTACAATGATTGCTCTTCATTTGAACTCATGCCTTCAAGGTGTTTGATGAAATGCTTGAATGAAAAATTCTTACTTGTTAAGTCGATGTTTTGAAACTATGTGCGACGAATTCATTTCTGGAATTACAGCAACCCCAACCCTTACATCAAGTTTAAACGTTAGAGCTCAATTTTATTTTTCTCTCACGGCGGTACTAGCTCGTTAAATTCTTGATTCACGTTTTTCATATCCTTAGCCGTGAAGTGTTGTTCTCCTTATTGCGTAAGTAAGTAAACTCCGGTGTTTATCTTTTCAGGACTTGCTATGGCTAGAACCAAAAAGGTTAGCAAAAGGTCCAGGACGCAATCGTCCCCCACACGAGGGGAAACTTCACATAGTCGAGCCGAGTCGGAGGCGCACCAATTCTCCGACCCAGAGATTCATAAAATCTTCAACGAGAAGATTCGTCCTCGACCTCTGATTCCGGAGCGGGGATTCACTCCAGCCTCCCAGGACCGGGAACTTCTGACGATGATCGATGAGATGGGGTGGGCCCGTTTCGCTGCACCTCCCGAGCCGGCAGTGATCTCCATAGTGCAGAAGTTTTATGCTAGCGCGCTGTTGAAGCACATTCGGGCGGGGCAGATGATACCACAGTCGGATACCCGGACACAGGTCGTCGTCTGAGGCATTACAGTGGATTTTTCAGTGGCTGCCATACGGAGATTATTCGAGCTGCCTGTGGTTGACGATACGGCATATACGCGAGCTATGAGTGGCCTCACGAAGGAGGCCCTGCTCGAGACACTCACTCAGCCCGGTTCCGACTGGGAGTTGCGCGCCCCAGGTTCGTCGGCATTCTACTTTAAGAGCTCGTGCCTCAGTCAGCTCGGGCGAGCCTGGTTGTACTTCATCTGCGCACGTATTGATCCTACCTCGCAGATCCGCACTGTTTTACTCTCTCGTGCCCGTACCTTATATGCTCTCACTTCCGGGGTCAGATTCGATGTGGCCCCTCTTCTGGTCCGATCTATCTTCCAGTGTATTCTGGGAGGGGCCAAGACGGGGCTGAAGCACCCCTCTCTTATTTGTGCTCTTTGCCGGCAGTCGGGCATGACGTGGTCGGATGACGAGCCGATGCTAGCCCCCCAGGGCCCGATTGATCATCGCATCATTTCGCATTTCGACCAGTGGGGAGGAGCGCCGGCTCATGCTCGGGGGCGAGGATTTCTATTTGATGAGGCCCACGAGGAGTCCCCCGAGCCTCTTCTTCTGACGCAGGGGCAGATGGAGTCCAGCCCGCCGCCCGACATAGAGCACTTGCAGGCGATGTTCGACGGGTTGAGAGAGGAGATGAGGAGAGAGAGAAAGGAGATGAGGAGAGAGAGCCTTCTGGCTGCATTGAGAGAGGAGAGGCGGATGGAGAGGGAGAGCATCATCGCTGCCGTCCAAGATGAGATGAGAGAGCAGGCCCGCCGGGCCAACCGACGTGAGGCGAGGCGCCTGGCAGCGAGAGATGCTTACCACCAGGAGCACCTTGCTGCATAGACGGCCCACATTATGCACCCGGACGGGCCATTCATTCCACCGGTTCGCCTAGCCATGCCACCCTCCTCGCCGGACGCTGCCGCCACCAGTTCGTGAGGAGACTGTAGGGGAGTACTTGACCTTTTTCTTTTATTGCATACTATTCTTTTTGTCCATTGAGGTCAATGTACATCCTAAGTTTTTGGGGGGGGGGGGGGGTTACTTTCTGTTGCTATTATTATTGCTGTACTTATTCGTTGCACTGTTCATTTTTTTCGTTATTCTTTTTATTGCTAGCCTTGCTTGCCGTGTTTTTAATTGCATTCGTGAATTTTTCGTGCTTCTTTTTGTGTAAAACTGATGTTACGATACTAAATTCTCTCTGAAGAAACGGTTGAGTTTTAGTTGAGTTATAGTCAGCGATATTTGTTTCTGTTGAGTATTCATCTAGGTACGAATTTTTTTTTTTGTAGAGGTAGAAATCTTAGCAGATAAGAAAGGAGACATACGTGTTTTCAAATCGCCGTCTATACATTAGGTTACACTTTTCGCGTAGCTAGTTGTCCAGTAACATAAGTCGTGTGGGCACTTAATGAGAGTTTAGAGTCGGACAGTTTTTTCCTAAAAAGTCGTGATATTATTTGTTCTATGACGGGAAGTCTAGTAACCGGGAGTATTCACGTGACCCGTTGTTTACTCTCGCGTAAAACGACAACCCTGATTAGACTAGTGGTTTAGAGATTTCGCACGTGCCGATGATGG
The DNA here is from genome assembly GCA_033398695.1 of Orobanche coerulescens. Lineage (NCBI taxonomy): Eukaryota > Viridiplantae > Streptophyta > Magnoliopsida > Lamiales > Orobanchaceae > Orobanche > Orobanche coerulescens. The sequence continues at coordinate 86,860,966 of CM065811.1, read as the reverse complement.
GAATCTTAGTAACCGGGGGTATTCGCGTGACCCGTTGTTTACTCTCGCGTAAAACAGCAACCTTAAATCGAACATGCGGAAATAGCTATTCGAGTTGTTTCTCTGCTGTGGAGGGGAACTTAGTAACTAGAAGTATCCATGTGCCCCATGAGTGTCTTTTATGTCAAACGGTTCCCCAATACATGAGAATGGAATTCCACCCTAGGATTATCCCGATGAAACATCCCGAGATCCGAACCTAGTGGTCAACTCGAATCAATTTATTGATCATATATAAGGGAACACTGTCCGAGGGTTATATTTGATGATGAAACTCTTGAAATTTTTGCCATTAGACTGTGGGACTGGGCGAGTTGGCTTGTTTATTTTAACCCTTCATATTGGCGGTCGATTAAATTCACGCTTGTTAATCTTTGAGCTTGATTTTCTTCATGAATAATTGATTAGGACTGAAGTTGGTTACTTTGTGGAATCAGTGTCCTGGATGTGACTCTCTATTACGATACTTGTATTATTCTTTGAGGATTTCAGGGTAGTATTGATTAGGTTGAGCACTATGAGTTGCACGATCATTCACAATATTCTTTTGTTTGAAATTGATTATTTTTTTGCTTGAGGACAAGCAAAGGCTCAAGTTTGGGGGTATTTGTTAGGCACATTTTTATATGCTTATTTATCATTATTTTGTATTCTTTTTATGATTAAATCTGCATAAATGAGCTTTTAATGCACTATTATTATATGTTTGGCAGGAAATTGGAGTCCGGAAGCCGAAACGATGAAAAACGGGCGAAAATGGCGATTTTTGGCCTGTGGCCGCGACACGAACTAAGTGAGCCGCAGCACACGAGGATGTCCAGCAGGCACCGAGCGCACTGTACTGTGAGCTCCGGCACGTAGAAGCTGAGCCGCGGCCCAGAAGAAAAAATAGTGCCCAGGCATCCCGCTGAGTGCCGTGAGCCGCGGCACAGATTAAGTGAGTTGCGGCCCACGGGGCGGTTTTGACAGAAAGTGCCGCGTTTCTGGGCCGTTTTGAAGCCGGTTCTCGACCTAATCACACAGACGCGTTTTTGAGACTGCTGGGAGTTATAAATAAGGGTTTAAGGTCATGATCTGATAGGCTCTCGGAATCGGGGATTATCGTGGAAGAGAGAATCGATTAGCACCAAGGAGAAGAAGCAGAAGACACCAAGAGCAGAGGGCGGAAGCCAGAAGAACGGAGGAATTTGAGTCTTCATCTGCGTTTGATTTCGATGCTTCCTTTCATTATTTCTGTATTTTTATCCTTTAGCATGTCAGGCTAAAACCCTGTTCTAGGATTTTGATGAAACCAAAGTTTTAACGAATTTGCTTTTGATTATCTATATAATTCCCTTTTCTGTTGAGTTTTCCCAATCGTTTTTAATGCTTTCAATTGTCTGGCCAATAATTGGATTGTTTTAATTACGCAACTCGAATCGGGAGAGGAGAGTTGGTGAGGAACTATTGGTGAGAACCGTTTTATCTTGTGAGATAGGAATATACTCATAGGAACTATGTGGCCTTTTGAAGATTTTGTGCTTTTTGCCTATTGTCGAATTAATTCACCTAGGGATAGAGTGCGTTATTCGCCTTTAGAAAAATCTACTGACCTCGGGAGAGGCGGTAGAGTATTTTAGCAATCCCCGCCTTCAATAAATTGGGGAAATCATTAACTTCAGATAATCGAGTGTAAATGCGGATAAACCGAGGTGGATTCACAATCCTAGACTTATTCATCATTTGATTTTATTTCTTCGAGCGATCGTTTTTCTGTTTATTATTGATTTTCTTTAGTCATTAATTGCAACCCAAATTTCGACTGTTCAAATAAAATTAGAATACACATAAATCGGTACTTAGTGATTCAGTCCTCGTGGGAACGATAACTCACTCATCACTTTATTACTTGTCTACGATAACATGCACTTGCGTTAAACGAATTATCGCAACATTGCAGTAATGATTGTTGTGAAACAAAGCTGCCCTATGTGACCTTTACCAAAAGATGCAATCACATAAGCAACAATTGCAAGGGCATTCGATCATATAGATGGAAGTTGTTCACATGTCTCTTTTTAGATTGAGAGTTAACTAATTTTTTCAATGCAATTGTGACACACTAGTAACGATCATTGACGGTTTCAAAGTTTGATTCATGTTAGCCGACCCCAAATCATTTTGGGACTAAGGCTTAGATGTTGTTGTTGTTGTTGTTGTATGCAATGGTTGGTTTGACCCGAATTTGAGGCATGTAATGGTTTTTTCCGTGACAAAATCCATGGTAGATCTAGGGTCTTTATTTTCTTGTAATTTTGCTAGAATTCAATGTATTTTATTTGTTTTGAAATTGTAATCCAATTCGGAGAAGACAGAATCACGAACAAATAGAGCATAACTGGGATACTCGTGTTAGGAATATTATTTTAGATTTTGATGATGTCATCCCTGTTGGGAATAGTGCCCTAGGACATTCGATGTGCCTAGATTTGTAATTGTCACATTTAAATAAAGTTATTTGATATCATTTATTTCTCGTTGATTATTATAATGTGTGCATGTTTTAATATTATAATAATCGAATAATAGTTATTCACGAATAATAAGATTATTCAAATGTCCCTGGTAAAATCGCGTTGAGTAGAGACTCAAGTGATTAATATACTAGTATAAGTTTGATTGATAATCATCGGATGATTATGCGTATGGTACGGATCAATCTTATGGGTATTGGTTGGAGAACTAATACTGGACCGACCCGCATTGAGATCACTGCATGGAAATGTCATAAGTGAATCTCAATACGGATGTCAATAAATCCTTGAACCCGAGATTATCATAGAGTCCAACATGATAATCTGCTATGCCTTGACGTAATCCAACGTCATCTCAAACATGGTGATCATAAAGGTTAGCGATCGGGATTAGTGGGAGTCATGTAGAGGGCAATGAATAATCAAGATGGGGATTTGTCCTCTCTTAAGTGAGAGAGATATCTTGGGCCCCTCGATAAGTAGGATCAAGGAAATGCATGGCCATGCTCAAATGAAGAGTCATTTGATTCAATCGCCTACTTAAGATCGAAAGCATTTGAACATAAATAAGTATGACAGACTCCATGACTTAGTTCAAATATGATATCGCGTGACAAAGGGATTTGACACGTTAAAAGGTTTAATGGACTATTAACTTATATTATTTGGGTAATCATAATGTCTTGCTAGAGGCCGCTTATGATTTATTATTTAATAAGGTATTAAATAATTGCCAACATAATATAAGCCTTTTGGGTCGCACATACGACAATTATAGACAAGTAGGAATAAATATCAATCGGGAATAATAAATATAATATTGGATATTATATTTATAAGGAGATTAAATAATAAAGTAATATATATAATATTGGATATTATATATATTGTATTATTTAATAAGTTGAGGGGCAACTAAGCAAATACTAGATTATTGAATCTAGGGTTTACTTAGTATAAATATAAGGTCTTGGACAAGGAGTTGTAACTAAAATAAGACCTAAAATCGGCCCTTCAAGAAGAAGAAAAATCGGCCATCTACATTATACTGTAGGAGAACGGAGTCGGTCGTTCCTCTTCCCTTAGTTGATCTTGATCAATAGTACAATCCTTCTAGTAAGGAATTTGTGTTGTACTATTTATCAATATTATTCGTAAGGATCTAGCAATCCGGCTTGTGGAATTGTTCGTGTGTGGATCACCAGAAGAGGAAGGAGATATTCATCTGCTTCTAGTCCGGATCTAGATTTGTTCAATCGGATTAAGGTAATTCGATTAACTCTTTAATTAAACAATTAAATTACTGCATGTGATCCTAAATTGGGTTTTCACTTTTATTGTTCCGCTGCGTTTTTACTCCGATTATTTTGTATTCGATACATAGAAAACCCAACAGTGGTATCGGAGAGAGGTTGCATGTAATTTAATTGTTTGTGTAGAACATATTTATGTGTAAATTATGTTCTTGATTATGTTTATAAAATATGGATTTTATAAAATAATTTTTCTGGTTTAATTTGATTAAATCGGATCGTCAAAAATAATTTTCTCGGATCAAGTTTTCGCATAAATCGTCCCGTAATCGCTGAACAAGATGCCGATTCGGGCAGGTCGGGCAGATACGGGTCCGGGTCGGGTCGCGCCAGGAGCCGCGGGTTGTATTAATTAGCAAAATTCATTTTGCATCACCAGGGGTTCGAACCACAGTGGTCCAGCCATGGCCTTGCTACTTACCAAGTGCGCTGCAATTTTGTTTTGGAATTTTTCTCACGGATGTTTTATTAAAGGCAGAAATCTGTTTTAATATTGAAAAATTAATTCCGCAAAACACGGATTCGAACCCGAGTCCATTGCCTTGAAATCGGCGCTTTACCATCTCACTGAAGCTGTTTTGGTAATTTCAAATAATCCTTTTCTTATAAGCCCTTTAATATAAAAGTAAATTTGGAAATAATAGTTGCAAAATGTTGCAACTACAACCGCCGGGTTTCGAACCCGGCAAACCCGTGCCAGATCGCGGTGGCGGCCATCTCGGCGAGTCCAGTTTTGTTCATGTAATGACTCAAATTTTAATTATTGTCGATTGTCGATAAATTGATTATTTAGTATATTACATGCTTTATTAATTATTTGATAATTATTAATGGTATGTGTGTGGTGTATGGCATGACCATAAATTGACCAATGTGATTGGATAATTTAATTTCTTATGGGTTGGTTTTACGGCTGCGTGTCGTTTAATTATAATTGGTTTTACGGCTGCGAGTCGTCTATTTAAATTGTTTATTATTTTACGGCTGCGTGTCGTTTGTACTTCTTGTAATTTAATTTATTAGTGTAGTATTAAATTTCATTAATGTAATGAAGACAAGAAGGACGAGATAGATGGACTCGAGGAGCAAATTGATCGCGTATGACGTTCCAAGGAGTTGGAAGATCAATGAAGACCATATTTAACCCTTTAGATGACCTTTGTGATTTTCATGTTGGCTCATGAAAATCACGTTAGATTATGGTCATGCTATACACGGTCCTATGCTTTATTGTCATGTGATGCGATGTATGTTTAAATTTATGCATGTATGTGATGCTATGTATGTTTAGATGTATGTTAGCAAACATAGACATTAACATAGGATAAAAATCCTCGTTAAAATTTTAATGCCGTTCATTTGTAAAACACCTATCAAGACTTCGATCATCATGAGTGGGTCATGCCAAAGTGGGCACTCGGATTATCTTAGTAAGGTAGGATAGGTAATGGTGATACCTATACGTTTAATGAATTTGGAAATCAAAATAGTTTTGAACCTTAAGGCATAAGATGGGATTATAACATGTTTGGGCATACGATGCCAAATCCCATGATATAATCTAAGAGTTACATATGATGTAATCGATAAAGAGTTATCCACCTAAAGTAGTTCAATTCTAGGCGTCATGCCAAAGCTGAGTTTAGGATTGTACGAAATGGGATCTTAGCCCACTAAAATTACAAATGTTGTAAATTGAGGGTACTTTGTTTTAGTGGGAGTATTTTTCGAGAAATAAAATAATGTGACTAAATATTTTGCATATTGAATTTTGTAGAATGGCATCAAACAACACATCCACCATTTCACTGCGATCCGTCCTTGAGAAGGACAAGCTGAAAGAAAATGGCAAAGAACTATCTGGATTGGATCCTGAGCTTGAGAATAGTTCTCAAGCAAGAAAGAAAGCTGTATGTTCTTGAGGAAGAAATTCCCGATGAGCCAGCTGACAATGCAAATAAAGCAACAAAAGACAAATGGAAGAAACATTGTGATGATTCCATTGATGTCGGTTGTCTTATGTTGGCCACCATTTGTCCAGAACTTCAGAAGAATCTGGAGGAAATGGAAGCTTATGAGCTAAATGCTCACCTCAAGGAAACTTTCTCGAAGCATGCTAGGCAAGAGAGGTATGAGACCTTTCAAGCCTTGTATGCTTGCAAGATGGTTGAGGGGACATCTGTCAGCGCTCACGTGCTCAAGATGAAAGGATATATTGATCATCTTGAAAGGCTTGGTTTTCCACTTTCTAAGGAGCACTCCACGGATGTGATCCTAAACTCATTGCCCGAAAGTTTCGGTCAGTTCATTATGAACTATAATATGAATGAGATGGAGAAGTCCATTCCGAGCCGCATGGGATGCTTAAAACGGTGAGCGAATATTAAGAAGAAACCAAACCATGTGTTGATGGTCGAAAGGGAAATCCTTTAAGAACAAAGGCAAGGGCAAGGGTAAGGCACAAGTTGCCAACTCGAAAGACCCTACGATGCCGGGTTTCAAGGCTATAGCTCCCAACGATGGAAATTTCCATCATTGCAATAAACCAGACATTGGAAAAGAAATTGCAAGATTTACTTGGAAGAGCTAAAGCGTACCAAGGGCGTGAGACCGCCATGGTATATTTGTTATAGAAGTTAACTTATCTACCTCTAACTCCACAGGTATTAGATACTTGGATGTGGATCTCACATTTGTACAAATGTGGGGTTGAGAAGCGAGAGAATCAAGAAAGGGGAAGTAGATCTAAGAGTCGGCAATGGAGCAAGAGTTGCCGCACTAGCCGTAGGAACTTATGATCTAGTTTTGCCCAATGGCCTTTTGTTAGTTTTGAACAATTGCTATTATGTTCCCGCTATGAATAGGAATATTATTTCATTTCTACATTAGATTGTGAAGGTTACGCTTTTCTTATTAAGAATAAGATCATTCGTATTTTCTTTGATGACTTGCTTTATGGTACCGCAAAGTTATATAACGCCTTTACAATATTGATCTAGATGAGTCCGACACTTTGGAAGTCTATAACATTGCATCCAAGAAACCTAAGCTCAATGATTCTAATCCGACTTACTTATGGCATTGTCGACTTGGTCACATAAACGAGAACGCATTTCTAAACTCCATAATGATGGACTTTTAGACTCTTTTGACTATAAATCATATGGGACATGCGAATCTTGTTTATTGGGCAAGATGACGAAGAATCCTTTCACCGGTCATGGAGAAAGGGCTAGTGATCTATTAGGCCTAATACATGCGATGTATGCGGACCTCTTAGCACTCATGCCGAGGCGGATACCAATACTTCATTACATTCACCGATGATTTTAGCCGATATGGATATGTTTATCTTATGAAGTATAAACATGAATCTTTTGAAATGTTCAAAATATTCCGAATGAAGTACGTAATCAACTTGGCAAGACAATTAAAGCCCTTCGATCAGATCGAGGTGGGGAATACTTGAGCCAAGAATTCGATGATCATCTTAGGAGTTGTGGAATTGTTTCGCAACTTACTCCTCCCGCACACCTCGGATAACGGAGTGTCCGAGAGGAGGAATCGAACTTTATTAGATATGGTTCGATCCATGATGAGTCGAATGAGCTTCCATTATCATTTTGGGGCCACGCCTTAGAAACAGCAGATTCACCCTTAACCGTGTTCCATCTAAAGCGGTTGAAAAGACACCATTTGAGAAATGGGTAGTAAAAGACCAAACTTGTCTTTTCTAAAGATCTGGGGTTGCGAAGCGTTCGTAAGGCGCCAAGTGTTTGACAAATGGCAGCCAGATCTGAAAGATGTTTATTTGTGGGATATCCTAAGGAAACTAAAGGATATTACTTTTACAAACCCATGAGAGAACAAAGTGTTTGTTGCTCAAATGTCGTATTCTTAGAAAGGGAATTTATTTCCAAAAGAGACAGTGGGAGAAGAGTAATTCTCGAGGAAACTCGAGAACCACAAGAAGACATCGCTTCACCGATGGAAACCGAACAAGCTCAACAAACAGTTGAAGAGCCCATTCAAAGTACACAAGTCCCACGCAGATCGATAGGATGCGACATGAACCTGAGAGATATGGTTATCTCGTAACAGAGGATGATGATGCATCGCTCATAGATGATGAGCCTAGTACCTATACGTGAGCCGCCTGTGACCGTAGTCCGAGGAATGGCTAGAAGCCATGAAGTCCGAGATGCAATCCATGTATGACAATCAAGTTTGGAACTTGATAGATCCACCGAGGGTGTTAAAACCATTGGGTGCAAATGGGTCTATAAAAAGAAGAAAGACATGGATGATAATGCAAGCCTATAAAGCTAGACTAGTGGCAAAGGTTATGATGATTCATGGTGTTGACTATGATGAGACCTTTTCGCCGAGTCATGCTTAAATCAATTAGAATTTTATTTGCCATTGCCGCATACTATGATTATGAAATATGGCAAATGGATGTCAAAACAGCATTCCTTAATGGAAACTTACTCGAGGATGTGTATATGACACAACCTGAAGGTTTTGTTCATCCAGAAAATTCTAAAAGGTTTGCAAGCTTCAAAGATCCATTTATGGGTTGAAGCAGGCTTCTCGGAGCTGGAATCTTCATTTTGATGAAACTGTCAAAGAGTTTGGGTTCATTCAAAATGAAGATGAACCTTGTGTGTACAAGAAGGTTAGTGGGAGAATAGTTGTTTTCTTAGTCTTATATGTAGATGACATATTACTCATTGGAAATGACATTCCCACCTTGCAGACAGTCAAGACTTGGTTGGGAAGTTGTTTCTCAATGAAAGACTTAGAAGAAGCTGCTTACATTCTTGGGATAAAGATCTATAGAGATAGATCAAAGAGATTGATTGGTCTGAGTCAAAGTACATACATTAATAATATATTGAAGAGGTTCAATATGCAAGACTCCAAGAGAGGACTCTTGCCAATGTCACATGGCATTCATCTGAGTGAGACTCAGAGTCCTAAGACTCCTGATGAGCGAGCCCGAATGAGCAAGATACCATACGCTTCGGCTATTGGATCGATCATGTATGCCATGATTTGTACTCGACCAGATGTATCGTTTGCTCTTAGTATGACAAGTCGATACCAATCGAATCCAGTGAAAGTCATCGATAAAGCGGTGAAAACCATCCTAAAGTACTTGAGAAGAACTAAGGATGATTTCCTAGTTTATGGAGGGGTGGGAAACGAGGTCAGTAAGAGGTTACGCCGATGCTAGTTTCGAAACCGGCAGAGACGATTTCAAATCGCAAATGGTTATGTGTTTGTATTGAATGGAGGTGTGAGTTGGAAGAGTTCCAAGCAAAGCACGGTTCTTGATCTATTCTGGCCGAGTACACTGGCAAGACATCGGATGCAGCTAAGGAAGCCGTATGGATCAAGAAGTTCGTTACCGAACTAGGAGTGGTGCCAACCATCCAGGGTGCCATAAGCCTTTATTGTGACAATAATGGTGCTATTGCACAAGCTAAAGAGCCTAGGTCCCATCATAATTCCAAACATATACTCAGAAAATATCACCTAGTTAGAGAGATCGTCAGACGAGGAGATATTACAATATGCAAAGTAACAACAGAAGAGAATGTTGCAGATCCACTTACCAAGCCTCTCTCACAAGGAAAGCATGTTGAGCATGCTAGAGCGATAGGACTAAAAGTCATGTATGAATGGTCCTAGTGCAAGTGGGAGATTGTTGGGAATAGTGCCCTAGGACATTCGATGTGCCTAGATTTGTAATTGTCACATTTAAAGAAAGTTATTTGATATCATTTATTTCTCGTTGATTATTATAATGTGTGCATGTTTTAATATTATAATAATCGAATAATAGTTATTCACGAATAATAAGATTATTCAAATGTCCCTGGTAAAATCGCGTTGAGTAGAGACTCAAGTGATTAATATACTAGTATAAGTTTGATTGATAATCATCGGATGATTATGCGTATGGTACGGATCAATCTTATGGGTATTGGTTGGAGAACTAATATGGACCGACCCGCATTGAGATCACCGCATGGAAATGTCATAAGTGAATCTCAATACGGATGTCAATAAATCCTTGAACCCGAGATTATCATAGAGTCCAACATGATAATCATATGCCTTGACGTAATCCAACGTCATCTCAAACATGGTGATCATAAAGGTTAGCGATCGGGATTAGTGGGAGTCATGTAGAGGGCAATGAATAATCAAGATGGGGATTTGTCCCTCTCTTAAGTGAGAGAGATATCTGTTTGGGCCCCTCGATAAGTAGGATCAAGGAAATGCATGGCCATGCTCAAATGAAGAGTCATTTGATTCAATCCTACTTAAGATCGAGAAAGCATTTGAACATAAATAAGTATGACAGACTCCATGACTTAGTTCAAATATGATATCGCGTGACAAAGGGATTTGACACGTTAAAAGGTTTAATGGACTATTAACTTATATTATTTGGGTAATCATAATGTCTTGCTAGAGGCCGCTTATGATTTATTATTTAATAAGGTATTAAATAATTGCCAACATAATATAAGCCTTTTGGGTCGCACATACGACAATTATAGACAAGTAGGAATAAATATCAACTGAGAATAATAAATATAATATTGGATATTATATTTATAAGGAGATTAAATAATAAAGTAATATATATAATATTGGATATTATATATATTGTATTATTTAATAAGTTGAGGGGCAACTAAGCAAATACTAGATTATTGAATCTAGGGTTTACTTAGTATAAATATAAGGTCTTGGACAAGGAGTTGTAACTAAAATAAGACCTAAAATCGGCCCTTCAAGAAGAAGAAAAATCGGCCATCTACATTATACTGTAGGAGAACGGAGTCGGTCGTTCCTCTTCCCTTAGTTGATCTTGATCAATAGTACAATCCTTCTAGTAAGGAATTTGTGTTGTACTATTTATCAATATTATTCGTAAGGATCTAGCAATCCGGCTTGTGGAATTGTTCGTGTGTGGATCACCAGAAGAGGAAGGAGATATTCATCTGCTTCTAGTCCGGATCTAGATTTGTTCAATCGGATTAAGGTAATTCGATTAACTCTTTAATTAAACAATTAAATTACTGCATGTGATCCTAAATTGGGTTTTCACTTTTATTGTTCCGCTGCGTTTTTACTCCAATTATTTTGTATTCGATACATAGAAAACCCAACAATCCCTATATTGATACTTACTTTAAATGTATGTATTTGGCATTGTAAAGAAGAACCAAATGAGTACCTTCTATAGGCCTTTTAAATATTGTTGTGCTTGGTACTGCCAATTGAAGGGAGGCTAATAGTGCGGAGTTGAGTTTTTAAACTCTTTTGTGATTGCGGAAGCGTATATAAATGCGGAATGTAAACGACACAAGATTTATAGAGGTTCGGCCAAAATATGCCTACGTCCTCTCTTCGTATCTTTTTCTATAGGGTTAAGATAAACCTTTCCGCCTTGTCTTCTATCGGTCCGAGGTAAACCGTTACAATCTTGTCTTCTATCGGTCCAACATAAACCGTTATGCTCTTGTCTTTTTGTCGGTCCAAGCTAAACCGTTTTCCGTTTCTATTGGATAAGGAATCAACCTATCTAGCTTTCGATTGGTACTAGACAGACCTTACTTGGATTTTACTTATGATTCTAACAATGCCGGATCCTTGATCCTAATAACATCGAATCAAATCTATAATCCTTTCTTTTTTATCGTGTATTGGTTAAGTGTATCGAACACTCGAACTCTAAAAAATAAGCTCGATTACAACAACAATAATGAAGATAATGTTATCTGAAGTATATAAGCTTTGCTTGAAGTTGTTGTATGGTGAATACCATATGAAGTGGTATTTATAACCTTCAAGGCCTAAACTAGCCGTTGGTCACTGCCTCTGAATAGCGTACGTTAAGCTTCAACTACAGCGTACGTTAAGCTTGTTAGCGTACTTAACACTTCCATATAGCGTACGTTATCTGCTTGTTGATTCAGTCCAGTAGCTTCTATCTCTTATACAACGTATGTTAACATATATCGTAGCGTACATAATGCCTTTGATGTGGTGACTATAATACCCGCGATTTTCGTTTCGGTTATTTTGGATTTTTCTTCGGACACTTCCCGATTGCCGAGCGCCGATATTATTTTCTCGACAACTGATTCTGTGTTTATGGCCGTATGTGGTGATTTGTTGTATGTTGTTTTCATTCCGGATCGATAATGTTGTCCGCGAGCGTTTTTTCGTGTTCGTTCCATCCATTTTCAGAAAATCGAGTCATCGGGTCATGGCGGTGGGGCACTAGCGGATAGGTGCGACAGGAACTGGCATCGCGCACGCTACTGCCGGAAGGTAGTGCACGCTACGGCCGAAAGGCTGTGCACGCTAGGTGGCCGAGGCAGCAGGGACAGAGAGGTTTCTGGACTTCGGGCGGACAGTAGGTAGCGCATGCCACTGTCGGTCACTGTGCGCGCTAATCGGCAGGCGTAGCGCACGCTACCTGGCCGAGCAGATTAGTCCAGGAAGTCTCTGGATTACAGCACAGGCCGACAGCGCACATGTCTGGCGCATGATGACGGGCCCCGGCCGAACATTCTCGACCATGACTGCCCGCTAGCGCACGCTAGCTCGGCAGCCTAGCGCACGCTACTGCACACCCAGTATAAATATGGTCGAGCAGTCTAGTTTCATCCATTTTTCCCATTTCTCCTTTTCCCTTCCGCGACTGGAGCCTTGGGGAGCTTGAATACATGATGTTTAAGAATTAATCCATGAAGTTCCTGAGCCTATATCATCGATTGATCATCCCATAACATCCTTCGATCCAGCGAATCAAGGTTAGTTTTCCTAAAATCCTACTTTTGGGAAAATTGGGGATTTTGTTTGATTTCGTCCGTTTGATCCATGTTAACTTAGATTAGTGATGGATTGTTGATTTTTAAGTTGTATTCTACCAATTTCCTTGTCGTTCCATGGTTCGATTGCTAAAAATCCGTCGTTTTGTTGAGTTCTTAATCGAAGCCCTGAAGGTGTCCGATAAAACGTCACAAAGGGGATTCGGGCATTCTACGATTATTCTTCATCGTACAATCGTTGATTATTGATGTCATGATGTTAGGTTCAGGTTCCTTGCAAAGAACCCGAGTCGGAACTCCTCCGTTCGTTGTTTCCCAATCAATCGTGTTATCGTTGTTTCCGTTCGGAGAATTGTTAGTGTTTGAGGTTTCCCGGTTGAGCCGTGTTCGTCGGAGCGTTCGGTATCAATTATCGAGGCAAGTATCTTGCCTATACACTTCATGTTTCGTAGATGTGATAATTGGTAATTGACTATGTGTGCGATCAGAATGTTTTTAATGAGCTTATAAAATAATCGGTATATTCTCGGTAAAGGCCCTCTTTAAAATCTATTTGTGTGTTTGTGAATGATTGTGTTGTTCTGAGAATGTGTACTAGTGGTGTGCTTTGGAGTATCTTCTTTGCGTATGGGACCGTTGTGTGTGATTATGTCAATAGTGGACCTAAATATTATGTCTTTTTGGCAAGAGGTGTGTATGTGTGTGGATATGTGTGTTTACTGATGGGTATGTGATGTTGTATAATATTGGTTGTGAGCATGTGCCGGGTTAAATGGCCATTCCTAGCAAGTACCTTGATTTACATTTGATGTACTTCGGGGGAATGTGTCTTTGGTAAATGTGATTTGTGCCATTTGTTGATTGAGTGTGTGCAAGCCGAGTAAAACCAGTGAGGGTCCATTGGGGTCCGGTAGGCTGCGTTTCCCTATGGATCACTCGGTTGGGCTATACACCAGGGAGGGCCTGACGAGGTGTCCCTGGGGTGTGTATCTTGCTCGAGAGGTACAGGGCCAGTATAGCTCGGGAGTTTGTTTTGTGATGATGATTATAGCATGATGTTGTTTTCGATAATTGTGATATGTCCGGAGTATCACAATGCTATAATTCTCGATGTGATATACGTCATATGTAGGGTCTTGGTACTTGGCTAGAATGGCACCAGTATAAGTGTCGTATATGATTCGTTTCTCGATTGTGATATTTTTTGGCATAAGGATACGAGCCCTATGATAGTTTCCGTACATTGTGATTTGGTTGTGTATCGAGTGTGACCATTGGGTTACTCACTCGTGTTTGTGATGTGGATGATTGGGTCGTGGACCCTATGTTTGTGATTGGATTGGTACTTTTGAGCAAAAACAATTCTTTGGCCCGTGTCCCCATGTGGTTTGTCGAGTTGAAGATTCGTTAGCTCAGAAATGTCTTTCTAAAACTCCCGAGAATCTTTAAATGCTTTTCAAATAGTCTATATGTCTCATTTCAACTTTTACAGTTTGAACTATTTTATCTAATGAAATATCTCGGGAAGTCTTCGTTGGGTTGAATTGTGGAATTAATCAAGTCATTACATTCTTCGAGTAAGTTGTGTATAGCTCGTATTTGCACTTTATACTTGCACTAACAAAACAGTGGAGTTTTGCTAACCCCCGTTTTTTTATTCGAGCACGAAGCAAGTTTAATCAACATATTCAGTTCCGAATTCAAACTTAAATTCAACATGATATGATTATCCCTTGTTCATATATATCAATCTCATGCCAAACTACACTTAGGATCATTCGACTCATATGAACACATATCCTCAAAGAAAGATAATATTCTTGTCAAATTCATAATCACGATTCGTATATCATCAAGACCATACGAAAAATCAAATCACCACATAACTTGTCCCTTAACATCCATAATCATCATCACTTGTTCTAAATTTCAACATTCCATGTTCATATCTAAAACATAAACACTTGAAACATATACTCATCATAATCATCATCTTCTTCAATATACACCTCATATATCATCAAGAAGTACAACAATAATACCATAATCATCATCATACGAGGAAGACATCAACAACAACATCAAAATCCGAAATTAAAGAGGGGGATTATCCAACATACCTCTTGAAGATGAATAATACAATCAAACACTTCAAGAATCATTAATATCTTCATATCTAAGCCTCAAATCCATGCTCTCAAACTCATAACCAAATTAAAAGTGTTTAGAACATACTTAGAAATGAAGAAGGATGGATTTAGAGAGGAACATCTCTTTGGTTCGTGAGGAAATAAAAGACCACACTTCATTTTATAAACTGCACTCTTCTTTACGTATGTTAAGGCCCTCACTTAAGGTACGTAACATACCTTAACGTACGGTATACATAATCCATAGCGTACGTAATACTTAGTCAGAACTCACTACCTTATTTCGTGATCTTCATTACGTACGTAACTCTTATTTCCATAGCATACGTAATGAGTACGTTGACTTATCCTTGGCACACCGGCCGATACCTGGGCTCCACATGTCAGATATTGATTCCCCATCTGATTCCTTTTGTTACGTACGTTATGTACCATATATAACGTACGTAAGCTAACAAATTTTACATACGTAAGCTCCAAGGTTTAACGTACGTAATGGCTTTTACACTTAGCTATTTCCACCCATTCTTGGTCGTTTCGACGTACTGGGAACGTCTACACGACATACTGAATACGTATACTCATTCCAATAGTATTCTCATGCGATAAATCTGATATCAAATTTAAGACAATCTGATATAAGATATCCTCAAATATAACTGTCGGACAAAAACATCCGTAAATATAGCTGTCTCCATTATCAATTTATTTTATCCATACTATATAGACACCAAGATATACCATATATCTTAGATAAAATAATGCGAAAAATTTATATTGCAAATCTCGGGTATTACATACTACCCCCTTAAAATAAGTTTCGTCCTCAAAACTGGCAACCCTGTCACAAACAACAGATCAATCCAAAATCTCCAACTCATCATAAAAGCAATCAATCGTTGCCACAAATGAAGAACCAAAACAGTATACTTACAGGTGTATGAAGCCGATGATCTCCTGTAATACTAGCACACAACTGTTGGGATTCGGTGCCTAAAACGAAGGCCCAGCGAAAGCGGTAAAATGAAAATCAATTCGATCCGAATCTCTACGAGGATCGATCAAGCTACGTATATACAAATATATAAACGAAAAGCAAGAGTTGTAAGAAACTAACCCTCGAAGTCCGTTGATTAAATGGTAACCTTCTCTTGAGCTATTCCCCAACCTTTGCTTGATCTCTACGTATCCAGTCCGCTCCAAGCCCTTGAACGATCCAACGCCGAAAGCACTGCGTCTCTACTTTCCATGCGCCGGAAAAACGTCCGGAATAACAACACTTGATTAACCTCTAAGGTTACGGCTAGAATCAAGTGATGAAGCTTTTATTATTACACTCTAAGTGTATAATATATCTCTTTCAATGTATCTTGAATTTTCTCCAAGAAAACTCAAGAACAAAACTGAAGAAGAAGATGAAGACTTGGAAAAATAATTTTCTCTCTCACTTTCAAAGCTCACGGCTGGAATCTCATGGTATCAAGTGAAGTGAGTCTTCATTATATTCTTATTCAACTCCCCAAGATCTCCTACTTTAGACAATATCACCAAGGTGTGATATTTGTACCCTTATAATAAGAGATATGAAATCTCATATGTCAAAAGTCTTCCAACAAGAAAACAAGACTATGATCAAGGTAAGAGATCAAGGTGGGGGCCGGCCTCTAGAAGAAATCGGACGAGTTCGGTTCGTTTCGGACTCCCGAGAGTCCAAACAGATAAACTCCGATTTCGTTCCGATGTATTTATATCGATTAATTAATCCAATCAATTAATCATATCAAATACATGATAACATAATTAATTTCTCCAAGAAATAATTATATTCACGAATTAAATTAATCACCTAGTAATTTAATTAATCGATTAGGCCGTAAATCAATTTATCCAATAAATAGATTTAGACATCCAATGTCTCAAATTAGATATCCCATATCTAATATTCATAATGAGAGATTAAGCTCGATTCATTCCGTCGTCAATCCTAATGTGCGACTCGGTAGGTCCGTCTCAGTCAGCAATGAGAGGAACCAAAGAGTAGTAGCACTACCTAGCCAGCCTGGTGGCCTACACTGTACCCCGACTGAGAATGAATGATTGGGATCATTCGAGAAACATTCTGCCGTGAATACCAATAAACGTATAAACCCTTCTTTCAAATATCCCGATCAAGTTATAGGGTCACGGTCAGTCAAACCCCATCTGTACTTGACGCTATACATGCGTTAATGCAAACCGAGATCATCGACCTCTCATGTATCTAATACAGCTAGCTCCAATGCTTTGGCCAAAGACTTATGATTTCATCTGCCAATAACCGCATAGGACATATAACCCGTTCACTAACAGGAGAAAGAATTCTATCTTGGTATTCAGTAGGACCTGCTACTTGCCCATCAAGATGCACGTCGAGGTTGACCCCCGCCTTTCGGTTTATAGGGTCGAACTACTCTAATGAAAATCTTGACGTCACAAGCACATCCCTACTAAATCCTCAAGTCGAAGGTTCACGAATACCTATCACAACCTTTCGATTCCATCATTGACTGTCCCGGAGTGAAATCCGTGTGACGAATCGAGGGTGAGTCGGTTCGAGTATACTAATCCAATTAGCATACCTATAACGTGTGATCCCACTAACCATTAGTGTTCGACAGGCACTCTCCTTGTCAAAGAACACATCATACAAGTCTTCACATAAAGTTAACGCACAGTCAAGTTTCATCGACTTGCGAACGATTAAGTATTTGAGCTATAAACCTTTCCAGTGCCGACCCCCTTATCCAATAAGGAGTGGAACGTTTTGCTCTCAAATACACGGACTAGTTTCTATATGTATATTTACGAGTTAGAAATGCCAGTAACTACCAATAAATAAAGAAAACATCCATTGCCTTATATATTGATGATTTACATAATAAAAAGTGCAATGCCCTCACTCAACATCCTCTGAGTGGCATTCGAGGGCATACTCCTAATAATCTCCCACTTGCACTCAATGCCACATACTATGGTATCTAATACCCATGTTCTCCAGATGATGCTCCAAGCTAGTGTGAGAAAGTGGCTTGGTCAGTGGATCGGCGACGTTGTCGGCCGAGTCTACTCTGTGCAGCACAATGTATCCCTTGCGAACAAATTCTCTTACGATATGATACTTCCTCTCAATATGTTTGGTGCTGTTGTGAAACCTCGGCTCCTTGGCCCGCGCTACAGCTCTATCGTTGTCACAGTACAGCGGAACAGGTAGCTCAGCACATGGTATCACTTGAAGTTCTCCCAGAAACTTCTTAATCCAGAACCCTTCCTTGGAAGCCTCCGAGGCTTCTTGATACTCAGCCTGACAGGTGTAATCAGCAGTCGCGCTTTTCTTGGCGCTACGCCAAGATACTGCTCCTCCATTAAGAGTAAATATGTAGCCAGAAGTAGACATCGAGTCGTCCTTCAGTCCTTGGAAGTCCGAATCAGTGAATCCCACCACATCCAATTCTCCACCGCCATACATCAGAACCATATCTCTAGTCCTTCTCAAGTACTTGAGAACGTTCTTTACGGCAGTCCAATGTTCCCTACCTGGGTTTGCCTAAAACCTACTCACCACGCTTACAACATGCGCGATGTCAGGTCTTGTACACAACATAGCATACATAAGGCTACCCACGGCCGAAGCATATGGTATATTACTCATTTCCTTTCGTTGTTCCTCACTTTGAGGACACATCTTCAAGGAGAGTTTTATTCCATGTTGCATCGGTAGGAACCCTCTTTTAGAATCATCCATCTTAAATCGCTTTAAGATCTTATCTATATAGAGGGCTTGGGAAAGTCCTATTGTTCTCTTCGCTCTATCCCGGTAGAGTCGAATTCCAAGAATATAGGTTGCTTCTCCCAAGTCTTCATAGAGAAATTACTCGAAAGCCAAGCTTTTACAGAACTGAGCATTCCCACATCATTTCCTATTAGTAGAATATCATCCACATATAGTACTAAGAATGCGATCTTGATCCCACTAACCCTCTTGTATACACAAGGTTCCTCTTCATTTTGCACGAAGTCAAACTCTTTGACCGCCTCGTCAAAACGAAGGTTCCAACTACGCGACGCTTGCTTCAGTCCATAAATGGAACGCTGAAGCTTGCACACTTTCTGAATATCGACTTCGGACACAAAGCCTTTAGGCTGCTCCATATAGATTTCCTCCTCGAGGAATCCATTAAGGAAAGCCGTCTTTACGTCCATTTGCCATATCTCTTGATCGTGGTAGGCAGCTATAGCAAGCATCATGCGAATAGACTTGATCATGGCTACGGGCGAGAAGGTATCGTGGTAATCGATCCATTCCTTATGGGTATAACCCTTTGCCACAAGCCCGGCCTTATAGGCGTTAACCTTGCCATCACCATCAGTCTTTCTCTTGTAGATCCACTTGTTCCCAATAAGCACTATGACCTTGGGGCGGTCTACTAGAGTCCAGACCTGATTGACATGCATCAAGTCTATCTCAGCTTCCATAGCTTCACGCCATTTCGCGGAGTTTACATCCACCATCGCTTGGTCATGGGTCGTCGGGTCGGTCTCTTGGCTATCACTTGGAACCTCATGGAGACCCAGCTCCTCCAAGTGCACAAGCCCATACCTCTCAGGTAAATGAGATACCCTACTAGACCTACGAGGTGGTTGTACTTGTGTTTCAGAAAGTTCGGTTCCAGTTTCTTGCACAGGTGTCTCCCGAGGAGTTTCATTGTATTCTTCTAAAGAAATACTTCTACCTGCTCCGCATTCCTGAATGAACTCATCTTCCAGGAAGTGTGCTTGTAAAGCAACAACGATCTTTCGATCTTCGGGCATGTAGAATAGATATCCCATCGTCCCAGGCAGGAATCCAATGAAACGTCCCTTCGCAGACCTAGCTTCCAATTTTTCCACCTTAGTCTTCTTGACATAGGCGAGACATCCCCAAATCCTAATATGATTAAGACTTGGTTTCCTAGCCTCCCACATCTCATGTGGAGTTTTAGGAACGGATTTGGAAGGACATATGTTTAAGATATAAGCGGCAGTCAGGAGTGCATACCCCCACAGGTCAATTGGTAAGTCAGTATAGCCCAGCATGGAACGGACCATGTTTAACAAGGTCCGGTTCCTTCTTTCTGACACACCATTTAACTGAGGAGTACCTGGAGGTGTTAGTTGTGAAACTATTCCATGTTCCTTAAGGAACTCGTCAAACTCCGTACTCATATACTCGCCACCTCGGTCCGACCGAAGTGCTTTGATATGATTACCAGTTTGTTTCTCGACTAGGGCCTTGAATTCCTGGAATTTCTCAAAGGCCTCGGATTTATGTTTCATTAAGTATACATAACCATACCTAGTATGATCATCTGTAAACGTAATGAAATATTGATATCCATCACGTGCTGCTTCCAAAGCACCACATACGTCGGTATGGATTAATCCCAGTTTATCAGCGGCTCTTTCAAATGTCCCTGTGAAGGGGGACTTAGTCAATGGACCCATAAGTCCATCTTTTTCCATCTTGTAAACCTTGGTCTGACCAACATGACCAAGTCTAAGATGCCATTTCAAAACTTTATTGGTTTCATCCCTACCACGTTTTCTAGTCATAGTATTCACAACTACTTTGTTGCTGAGATTTAGATGATACAATCTATTCAACAATGTAGCAGTACCCACTAGTTTATTTCTAAAATAAATTTTTGCAGGAACCATCACCAATGAAAAATGAAAAGCCTTTTCGGTCCATGACTGGAATGGATACAATGTTTTTGTGCCCCTTGGGAAAAACAAGTACATCTTCTAAAGTCAAAACAAAGCCGGATTCTAAACCCAAAAGAAGTGATCCTATGTCGGTCGCCCCGAAACTATGCCCGCTTCCGACTGTGATCATAACTTCTCCAGCTCCAAGCTTCCTACTTTGTTCCAGATCCTGATTCACGGTACAAATATGAGAACTAGCACCAGAATCCAGTATCCAGGAAGTAGAAAATACAGAGCGTAACAATTTGTTTCCAAAACTAAAAGTTTTGTACCTGAAGTGCCATGAAGAATCGGACAGTCTCTAGCCCAGTGGCCCAGCTCACCGCACTTGAGACAAGCATCCTTCTTCTTCTTGTTCTTCGGAACCATCGGGGCCTTGCCCTTACCCTTAAGGTCCTTAACTTGTGGTCTAGTTTGCTTCTTGGTCTTTTTCTTCTTGTTCTTAGACCTCCGAGGTCCAGAAGAAATCACAAGAGCAGACTCCTTCATCCTCAGAGTCTTCATCTGAGACTGAGAGGTCACAACTTTGTTCATTAGCCCAGCTAAATTACATGCAATCTCATTGCAGTTGAAGTTCATAACAAACTGTGAGAAGGAATCAGGGAGAGACTGTAGGATAAGGTCGGTTTGGAGAGAAGTATCCATTTTAAAATCAAGAGCTTCCAATCTCTCGATCATGGATATCATTTTGAGGACGTGTTCCCCAACCTTCTCACCTTCCTTCATCCTTGCACCGAACAGTTGCTTGGATATCTCATATCTAGCAGTTCTGCTATGCTCACCATAAAGTTCGGTTAAGTGAGATAGAATCTGCCTAGCAGAAGTCATTTTATCATGAGCTCTCTGAAGCTCATTAGACATGGAAGCCATCATATAAGCACGGACTTTCACGTCATCCTTAACCCACATTTCGTGGTTTTCAATCTCTTCCTGATTGGATCGGGTCCGCACAGGAGGCGCCGGAATGTCCGTCTCCAAGACGTATCCCAGTGCCTCTATACTGAGGACAATCATCGACAAGTGAGCCAATCCACAAAGTTAGGTCCCATTAAGGTGTTCTTTTCGAGCAGAATTGCGAGTGGATTCATTGTCATATTGAGATTTGAGTCTACATTAAGTACGATAGATTAATTAGTGACTCATTCAATTATGTTCTGAGTATAGAATTAAGGTCTTTTCGATTCTTGTTACCCAGCTCCCACTATTTTTATCGTAATAACACACTCCCATGTGAAATCCAGAAATTTCGTCGCTCTACTTCATAGTGGTGATCGAGTTCTTTATAAATCTTAATAGAGGGCAACCGAACAGGTTTCTAGTCTATTAATTTTCATAAAGTGGTGTCCAACACCAACCCATCTAATGGATGATTCGATCTTCTTTTTCCCCTTATTCACTCCCCTCAACCTATACGGTTTCTATGCTTCGTGAACAAGTTAAGTTTATACCATCGACGCAAATCAGTTTCACAATTGAATCTTATCCGGTAACCTATCAGGTTTCTAGGGATAAAATTTGCTCCAACCGAAGGCATCCAATGCGCTCCCTGTAATTTATCCATCCTCCCCGAACGACTACCCCGATAACTTGGAAGCATAGCACATCCGGTTTGGATTTTAATTTCCCGAAAACTCGATGGAGGGAAGGAAAACCTTGAAACCTTATAAACTTAATAATTTATCATGGGAGAATTTTCGCGATTAGCGTTACACTTTGCACATTTATCGTTTAAGCGCGTTTGTGGCATTCATACAATATGAAAAAACCATTCACAACCTAGTTGCTACCAACATGTGGTTCATGGACCGTTCCTAGAAAACAAAAACTCCGTTATCTAATTACAAGTCTTCGTCTTGAATCTTCGTCTTCTCGAAATGGATCTTCCTCCGGTCTTCGTCATTACATATAAATTTTACATTGAAAATTGCATCCTAGATACAAATTTTTTTAGTAAAATAAATAGGCTCAAAACGGCCTTTACAACCCAATCGAATAAAACGAACGATTCAAAAACTAAGTCCACGAACCACATCACCATTCGAAAGCATTCATCCAATAAATACTAAATAAATGGAAAACATAGAGAAACATTGATCCAATCAACAATACGAACCGATCAAATCGATTCACACAATCGGTAATATGAAAACGTTCAAAATAATTCGTTCGATCACAAGTATTCCAATAAATCAATTTTCCCTTATAAAATGAAATACCATAAATCATTTTAATCATATTAAATCCAATTTAAAATGAGGGAAATCATTTTTAGGAATACACGAAGCAAACAAGCCCGAAACGGGTCCGAAATGGGCCAAACCGTGCCCGAAAATGCCACCAGGCAGCATGCAGGGCTGCCCAGCGGCCCCAAGATGGCGCCTGCCGGGCCGCATGACCACAGCCGCGGCCTCCTGCTTCCGGACCACCCCCGGACCGTCCAACGGCAATTCGGGGCTAGTTCTTCGACCGGATATCCAATATCTATATTCTCCAACATTCATATCTTCAATATAAATCATATTTCCAAGAAATAGAAGATTTATATTTAGACATAAACTTACGAAAAATATAACTACAACGAATGAAAAAACATATACCACGATTATGACTAAAATGATTCCAAATCATTCACCATCTAATCAAGCATTCCAAATTCTAATATCGTATATACGATTGCAAGACCTACGCTCTGATACCACTGTTGGGATTCGGTGCCTAAAACGAAGGCCCAGCGAAAGCGGTAAAATGAAAATCAATTCGATCCGAATCCCTACGAGGATCGATCGAGCTACGTATATACGAATATATAAAACGAAAAGCAAGAGTCGTAAGAAACTAACCCTCGAAGTCCGTTGATTAAATGGTAACCTTCTCTTGAGCTATTCCCCAAGCTTTGCTTGATCTCTACGTATCCAGTCCGCTCCAAGCCCTTGAACGATCCAATGCCGAAAGCACCGCGTCTCTACTTGCCACGCGCCGGAAAAACGACCGGAATAACAACACTTGATTAACCTCTAAGGTTACGGCTAGAATCAAGTGATGAAGCTTTTATTATTACACTTTAAGTGTATAATATATCTCTCTCAATGTATCTTGAATTTTCTCCAAGAAAACTCAAGAACAAAAATGAAGAAGAAGATGAAGACATGGAAAAATAATTTTCTCTCTCACTTTCAAAGCTCACGGCTGGAATCTCATGGTAGCAAGTGAAGTGAGTCTTCAATATATTCTTATTCAACTCCCCAAGATCTCCTACTTTAGACAATATCACCAAGGTGTGATATTTGTCCCCTTATAATAAGAGATATGAAATCTCATATGTCAAAAGTCTTCCAACAAGAAAACAAGACTATGATCAAGGTAAGAGATCAAGGTGGGTGCCGGCCTCTAGAAGAAATCGGAGGAGTTCGGTTCGTTTCGGACTCCGAGAGTCCAAATAGATAAACTCCGATTCTGTTCCGATGTATTTATATCGATTAATTAATCCAATCAATTAATCATATCAAATACATGATAACATAATTAATTTCTCCAAGAAATAATTATATTCACGAATTAAATTAATCACCCAGTAATTTAATTAATCCATTAGGCCGTAAATCAATTTATCCAATAAATCGATTTAGACATCCAATGTCTCAAATTAGATATCCAATATCTAATATTCATAATGAGAGATTAAGCTCGATTCATTCCGTCATCAATCCTAATGCGCGACTCGGTAGGCCCGTCTCAGTCAGCAATGGGAGGAACCAAAGAGTAGTAGCACCACCTAGCCAGCCTGGTGGCCTACACTGTACCCCGACTGAGAACGAATGATTGGGATCATTCAAGAAACATTCTGTCGTGAATACCAGTAAACGTATAAACCCTTCTTTCAAATGTCCCGATCAAGTTATAGGGTCACGGTCAGTCAAACCCCATCTGTACTTGATGCTATGCATGCGTTAATGCAAACCGAGATCATCGAGCTCTCGTGTATCTAATACAGCTAGCTCCAATGCTTTGGCCAAAGACTTATGATTTCATCTGCCAATAACCGCATAGGACATATAACCCGTTCACTAACAGGAGAAAGAATTCTATCTTGGTATTCAGTAGGACCTGCTACTTGCCCATCAAGATGCACGTCGAGGTTGACCCCCGCCTTCCGGTTTATAGGGTCGAACTACTCTAATGAAAATCTTGACGTCACAAGCACATCCCTACTAAATCCTCAAGTCGAAGGTTCACGAATACCTATCACAACCTTTCGATTCCATCATTGACTGTCCCGGAGTGAAATCCGTGTGACGAATCGAGGGTGAGTCGGTTCGAGTATACTAATCCAATTAGCATACCTATAACGTGTGCTCCCACTAACCATTAGTGTTCGACAGGCACTCTCCTTGTCAAAGAACACGTCATACAAGTCTTCACATAAAGTTAACGCCCAGTCAAGTTTCATCGACTTGCGAACGATTAAGTATTTGAGCTATAAACCTTTCCAGTGCCGACTCCCTTATCCGATAAGGAGTGGAACGTTTTGCTCTCAAATACACGGACTAGTTTCTATATGTATATTTACGAGTTAGAAATGCCAGTAACTACCAGTAAATAAAGAAAACATCCATTGCCTTATATATTGATGATTTACATAATAACAAGTACAATGCCCTCACTCAACATCCTCTGAGTGGCATTCGAGGGTATACTCCTAACAATGACTCCCATACGAAATCTCAACACAAAACCAACACACACCAATATCACAAATAACAATTTGAAAGGATCTCAAAAATTTTGGAACCTCCAAAAATCGGTTTGACTGAAAGGTCAGAAAATCATTTTCAAAAGCCACGCTACTACCGTACTAGTAGAGCCACATAACACACATGCCCGGGTTTCACAAAACCCAAAGCTCCGATACCATCTTCTGTAACACCCCCAAAACCATCTAGGATATTACAACGCCGTGGGTCCCGCGCCGGAACCCACCAGGCTAAAAACCATTTCAAAAACGTTTAAAAACACCAAAAGGTCGATGACGGTAATATTTTCCAAATACTCACAAAAGTCATTTTCCAAATACCAAATATCGTCATAAAACACCATTTAAAAATACAAGGTGAATGCCAAATCTCGACAGTTTCAAAATGTACGCTAAGCCACCACTTAAACGTACTGACAAAATAGTTTAGGAAAAAGGGTTTAACGAAATAACCCAAGTTTACGAAATACCCAAAAAGGCCAGTTTGAAATATACATGAGTTGGTAAAAATACCGAAAAGCCATTTTAAAAATACACACGCAGCAGATATAAACACAGTTCAAAAATACACAATTGCAGCGGAAATAAAAACAACGAGAAAGAATACTCGATACTCAAAAACATGCCACAGCCAGTATCACCTAGGAAGCTCATCCCTTCACGACCGCTACTAGCTCGATCTCCGAGTACCTAAAATAAAGCCCACGGCGGGGTCAGCCACAATACTCAACAATGATATCGATCACATCATCATAAATAATTACATACCAATGTAATAACAAAGTAAGAATACTACCAATGTATTCTTACCGTCATAACCTTACCGACCCATAGCAATCCATACCAAATCAATCCTTAACATATTCCACATTTCGCATTCTCAAATGACGAAATGTACTCAACTACAATCATCTGTATTGTATCGCAACAATACTCAAAAATCATCAAAACATCATCATAACTCATAAGTGGGAAATAATCCATCAGTGCCAAATCCTGTCCGTCGAATTTCATAGTCAAATCTCGATCTGGATAGAATCCAATAACACACAATATAACTGTAGATCAACTACCACAAAACAACGATAACGAGTCCTGAAACATCGACGAACAGTCCGAATGCTTATACGATAAATAACGCTGATCAACCAATAACTCGACTGAGAATATCACTGACATGATAACTCCGATACTACCAACGAAGGATCGACAATAATCGAGAATACCATCAACATGATAAACCCCAACACGATCAACAAAGGATCAACAATAACCGAGAATACCCTCAATAAGGTAAACTCCAAACACGATCAACAAATGATCAACAATAACCGAGAATACCCTCAACAAGGTAAACTCCAAACATAATCAACAGAGGATGAACAATAACCGAGAATACCATCAACAAGGTAAACTCCAAATGATCAATAATAATGGATGTCAAAGAAATAACCCCGACTGTCGAACATACCCCTCGGATGTATGAACAACCAGTCTCAAACCGTCGAACATATCCAATCATACATGGACTATGAACGACCAAACAATATGGCTCAAAGATGGACGTCATAGTACGCCCGATCCGGAAATGTGTACATGCACATGTCCATCCCGTATACGGAATCCAGGATATACGTGGGACATATACCCAATTAGCCCCACGAACTACGTCTCGTGCGTACGGTTCAATGCGGAAACATCCACGCATAACTGTAGATCAACTACCACAAAACAACGATAACGAGTCCTGAAACATCGACGAACAGTCCGAATGCTTATACGATCAATAACGCTGATCAACCAATAACTCGACTGAGAATATCACTGACATGATAACTCCGATACTACCAACGAAGGATCGAAAATAATCGAGAATACCATCAACATGATAAACCCCAACATGATCAACAAAGGATCAATAATAACCGAGAATACCCTCAATAAGGTAAACTCCAAACACGATCAACAAAGGATCAACAATAACCGAGAATACCCTCAACAAGGTAAACTCCAAACACGATCAACAGAGGATGAACAATAACCGAGAATACCATCAACAAGGTAAACTCCAAATGATCAATAATAATGGATGTCAAAGAAATAATCCCGACTGTCGAACATACCCCTCGGGTGTATGAACAACCAGTCTCAAACCGTCGAACATATCCAATCATACATGGACTATGAACGACCAAACAATATGGCTCAAAGATGGACGTCATAGTACGCCCGATCCAGAAATGTGTACGTGCACATGTCCATCCCGTATACGGAATCCAGGATATACGTGGGACATGTACCCAATTAGCCCCACGAACTACGTCTCGTGCGTACGGTTCAATGCGGAAACATCCATGCATAACCACCATGTTCCCGGCTAAAAATCCTACACAATAACCAATCGGCACGCAGATATGACTCCAGATATGTCACGATGCAACATGACAACGAAACTCAAAGAATCACATATCCAATAATGATCAAAAGACTCACCGAAGTGAACAACAACAGACTGACAATGAAAAGTCGACACGACTAATCAATATCCAAAAACAACCAACCTAGGATCTCCATACCCAAAGGATGATCAACATGATCAACAATCTCAACACGACATTCCTGGAATCATCATTCCCCAACGATCGATCAACACAACTTCCAATATTGGACAACGGTCCTGGGATCAACATCCCTCAACAAACAGTCAACACGGATCTCATATATGAAACATCAACAGACAATATATATACAACGATCTAATATAATAATTATTCTCATAACTGAACGATACTTAAATTACCTCGAAGCCAAGGATAATATCCTTTCCACGAACAAACATCCCTGAACGAATACATAGTTATTCGAATAATATCGAATGAGTTACAATCGATTAATATCATTAAACCATCATCCCGATGTCAATGTAGATACGATAAACTACCCTCAATATCCGACATTCCAATCATAGACCGACAATAATTCACATCTCTGTTTTCACCAGACATGTTTAAATCATATACCTTATGATTCAATCCAACCAAAGAAACTTATATAAACCATTATCTCGATAACTTACATTTATAATATCATTGCTATATGAATTATAAATGAAATGAAACCAGAATCATTCATTAAGCATTACAACTGAGTAAGTATAAACTTACCTCGAATACCGATACGATGAAGCCATTACCAATTCCATCACCTTCGTGTAAGAGCTCCTCAGCCCCGACCAAAGTGATCCACGAATTCTCCAATCTTCGTTGCAGCACAACGGTTATAATCAATGCTCAATTATCATAACCTGATGTAATAATCAAATGACAACAGATCCGATAATAATCAACAACCGATATAATCAACCAATCAAACTCAACGTTTCAACGATGCCTCGGGCATATACACAAAACCAATTAATCCAACTCATTAAGTACGAACTCATATCCGCAATACAAGCCGCAACTCGATAATCATAATCGACAATCAATATAATTGATCAATAAACCCAACAGTTTCACAATATCTCGAATAAATATATATCCAAACAACCTACATCAATCAATTATGAATCCATAACCAAACTACGATTCCATAAACCAATGATCATATCAATGATCAATTTATCTCGATATTAAGGATTTCATAACATACTCGATTCCAACTTCAATTCCAAATATGAATCAACAAGACTCCTTCTTGTTCATATTCGTAAATTCATAGAAACAAATACCGGTTATTATCATGAATAATCGTATTTCAAAATTAACTGTAAACTTTATAATTATCCGTCCACCTCATACGACTCGATAGTATTCCAATTATGTACGGATCAAATGTTCTTATGCCAAACAAATCTGAATTCATACCTTCAATTCAATCTCATAATCCGGTAATCTCAATAACAGTTGATTCGAGCACGAAGCAAGTTTAATCAACATATTCAATTCTGAATTCAAACTTAAATTCAACATGATATGATTATCCCTTCTTCATATATATCAATCTCAAGCCAAACTACACTTAGGATCATTCGACTCATATGAACACATATCCTCAAAGAAAGATAATATTCTTGTCAAATTCATAATCACGATTCATATATCATCAAGACCATACGAAAGATCAAATCACCATCCACATAACTTGTCCCTGAACATCCATAATCATCATCACTTGTTCTAAATATCAACATTCCATGTTCATATCTAAAACATAAACACTTGAAACATATACTCATCATAATCATCATCTTTTTCAATATACACCTCATATATCATCAAGAAGTACAACAATAATACCATAACCATCATCATATGAGGAAGACATCAACAACAACATCAAAATACAAAATTAAAGAGGGGGATTATCCAACATACCTCTTGAAGATGAATAATACAATCAAACACTTCAAGAATCATTAATATCATCATATCCAAGCCTCAAATCCATGCTCCCAAATTCATAACCAAGTTAAAAGTGTTTAGAACACACTTAGAAGTGAAGAAGGACGGATTTGGAGAGGAACGTCTCTTTGGTTCATGAGGAAATAAAAGACCACACTTCATTTTATAAATTGCACTCTTCATTACGTACGTTAAGGCCCTCACTTAAGGTACGTAACTTACCTTAACGTACGATATACATCATCCAGAGCGTACGTAATACTTAGTCAGAACTCACTGCCTCATTTCGTGAACTTCATTACGTACGTAACTCTTGTTTCCATAGCGTACGTAATGAGTACGTTGACTTATCCTTGGCACACCGGCCAATACCTAGGCTCCACATGTCAGATATTGATTCCCCATCTGATTCCTTTTGTTATGTATGTTATGTACCCTATATAACGTACATAAGCTATCAAATTTTACGTACGTAAGCTCCAAGGTTTAACCTACGTAATGGCTTTTACACTTAGCCATTTCCACCTGTTCTTGGTCATTTCGACATACTGGGCACGTCTACACGACATACCGAATATATATACTCATTCCAATAGTATTCTCATGCAATAAATCTGATATCAAAGTTAAGACAATCTGATATACGATATCCTCAAATATAACTGTCAGCCAAAAACATCCATAAATATAGCTGTCTCCATTATCAATTTATTTTATCCATACTGTATAGACACCAAGCTATACAATATATCTTAGATAAAATAATGCGAAAAATTTATACTAAAAATCTCGGGTATTACACTTCTCAACAAAAATGAACCCTCTCCACCACTAAAATCTGTAAGGATGCCATGAGGCATGCAAGATTTCATGACTAAAGTGGAGGAGCAGCTGGCTCAGATTCTTGATGCTGGCAAAAAGGGGGAAGAAGAGATGAGAACCAAGAGAAGGCAGGAGGCACTATCTATGGTCCCCATTCAATATGCTGAGGCTGGAACTCCGAGTACCTTAAAAAGGAAAAATACAGCTGCACCACCAGAAACACCAACAGCTAAGAGAAAGAGAATTGGACAAGAACCCGTTATTCCACTTCAATGGGAAGGAAAGGAATTATATTATGTTGAGGAATTTATTCCGGAAGAAGCTGGGAATAAATGGGGGATTGCCAAGAAACAGCTCATAGAAAAATACTATATTTGGGAAATCCTCCAAGACCCTGACTGCACTCCCCAACAAATCTGCGTTAACTATATGGAGATGAACTATCCAAACCTTTGGGAGATTCTGAAAAGGGTTGCTGAAGAAACCTTCAATGCCTATCTCAGGATTCCTGATTTCAGACCACATGATCCCCCAATCAACATACATGGGAAGATAGATGATGAGACACTTCAGAAGATCAAGAATTTGTGCATAAAGAACAAGTACACTTCCCATGAAGATCAAACATTCGCGTCCATCATGGTCAAGAAGAAATATGGGCTTATACCAGTAGTGCAAAGGCCCATTGGAGCGAAGCCATTGAACTCTCTCCCTCCATACAGAACCAAAGGAAGAGGAAAAGGGAGATAATAATATTTTCTTTTCAATCACTTGTAATTTTTTACTTATTTTTTGTTCTGTAATTTTTCATCAAGAGACTGTACTGTAATCTGTAATATTTAAAAATTATAACAGTCAACTTGAATGACAACCACTAGTTGTCTCAAAAATACTGAGTTTGATTTTGTTTGGCATTTTACTTTTTGTTCTGTGCAGACTTTTTTACATTTGAATGTTTAAGTTTTGCCATCATCAAAATAGGGGGAATTTGTTAGGAATATTATTTTAGATTTTGATGATGTCATCCCAGTATTGATAATTACTTCAAATGTATGTACTTAGCATTGTAAAGAAGAACCAAATGAGTACCGTCTATAGGCCATTTAAATATTAGGCTAAGTCTTGATCAAGTAATGATCACATAGAATTTTGGCTAAGTATAGAATAAGCATAAATATCAGCCGAGGTTTTGGTCAATGGAAATATCAGTCGAGGTTTGACTAAAACACTGTAGCAGTCGAGTTCTGAAGAAAATAGAATATCAGATGAGCTTTCGGTCAAAGTAAATATCAGGCGAGTTTATTATCAGTCGTGCTTTCAGACAGAGGAAATATCAGGCGAGTTTTACCGCAACTGAAAGCAGACGAGTTTTTCACACACTAATATGAGTTGAGGGTTGACCACAAGCGAGTTTTATTATCGGTCGGTTTTTCGGTCAAACCAAATATCAGTCGAGGTTGACCAAACCAATACTGCAGCCTAGTATGGGTATCTGAACATCAGCTCAGTCCACTTCAGCAAGCATTAAAAAGTCAGAGTATGCCCTCGAATTCCACTCAGGGGATGTATGAGTGAGGGCATTGTACTTGTTATTATGTAATACATTATCATAAGGCAAATGTGTGTTTCTTTATTTACTGGTAGTTACTGGCATTCCTAACTCCTAGATAAATATATAGAAACTAGTCTGTGTATTTGAGAGCAAAACATTCCACTCCTTATTGGATAAGGGGGTTGGCACTGGAAAGGTTTATAGTTCAAATACTTAATCGTTCGCAAGTTGATAAAACTTGACTCGGTATTAAGTTTATATGAAGACTTGTATGACGTATTCTTTAACATGGAGAGTGCCTGTCGAACACTAATGGTTAGTGAGAGCACATGTTATAGGTATTCTAATTAGATTAGTATACTCGAACCGACTCACCCTCGATTCATCACACGGATTTCACTCCGAGACAGTTAATGACGGAATCGAAAGATTGTGATAGGTATTCGTGAACCTTCGACTTGAGGATTTAGTAGGGATGTGCTTGTGACGTTAATATTTTCATTAGAGTAGTTTTACCCTATAAAACAGAAAGCGGGGGTCAACCTCGAACTGCGTCTTGACGGGCAAGTAACAGATCCTACTGAATACCATGATAGAATTCTTTCTCCTGTTAGTGAACGGGTTACATGTCCTATGTTGTTATTGGCAGATGAGATCATAAGTCTTTGGCCAAAGCATTGGAGCTATTTGTATGGATAAACAAGAGCTCGATGATCTCGATTTGCATTAACTCATGCATAGCATCAAGTACAGATAGGGTTTGACTGACCGTGACCGTATTGTAATACCCGGTTGTAATTGAGTCACTATCATTCAGTAATTTCATTCAGTAATTGTCACTCAGTGGATTTTCACTCATTAATAATCATTCATCAATCATGTTCATTCATCCATGTTCACCGTTCGGAATAACTTCGAGTTGTGTATCGATATTGTTCATTGTTTCAACTTTCCACATATGAGTTAGAATTTGTAAAATCACCATTAATTTTTGGTAACTCCAAAGATTTTGAATCTTTTCAGTATTACAGAGCATCGAGTTAGCTTTCCAATGGTTCAAACGGTGAGTCAATCGGAGTCCGGACGAGAGAGTTATGGTCGAAATAGCTCAGACACTCATTTTCCAGTTTTTGGCCGAGCAGCCTATACTGTGGGCCGCGGCACATGCCGGCAGGGCCGCGGCACACTGCCGAGTCACTTCCGCGGCACACCCGTCCGGGCCGCGGCACACTCGTATTGCATTTTCGGCCAAACTTGTCTGTACCTTGTGCCGCGGCATATGCCAGCAGGGCCGCGGCACACTGCCGAGACACTGCCGTGGCACACTCGGCCGGGCTGCGGCACACTGCCGAGCACTGGGAGCATTTTTTTGGTCCTGTGCCGTGGCACACTCGGCCTGGGCCGCGGCACACAGTGCAGTCAGCCATATAATTGCGTTTTTTTGTGCGAATCAACCCATATTTTTCAATTTCTTCACCTACATCCGAGAGAGAAGACTTGAGGGAGAGGATCTTCATCATCTATCACTTGAGTGTTGGATTTTCATCATTTTCATTCGATTGTGAAGCTCGGATCATCGATCTATCGGGTATTCTTCGGATCAAAGTGCTTGAATCTTCAAGCGGTAATATTCATCAAACCTCTTGGATTTCGATTTTGTGTTGAGATATAATGTTTTGGATGTTAAGATCATGTTATATGAAGTGATATATGCATGATTATGGACATGTTTGATTGTTCATTGGATTATTGAAGGATTATTCAAGAACACTTTGAATATTGAGTTGGATTTGGGGGTTTTCGATTAATCGTTGTTGTAATCACGAATTTGGATATTCATATTGGATTATTGATCGTATTGAAGATGTTTTGTTGGTTTGAAACACTTCTTGGGGATTTGATGTTGGTATTTTTGAGGTTTGATTATAAACAATCGAATTTCGCCACAAAGTGTTCGATATAATGCCCCAATGAACTTGGTTTAATCGTATCAACGTTTTGAGTTCGTTATATTCGTGTTTGATTCGTATATTGAATGGATTGTTGGTAATTGTATTATCCAAGGTTGTTCGAGCGACCGATATCTCAATTAGGACGTTGTTCGTGGAAGGATAATTGTCACTGGTGTTGTGTAAGTTAATTCTTAATCGGTTAAACGGATATTCATTCCTTTTGTTGTTGTTCATTCATAATTATAACTCATTCATCATTGTCTTAACCGTATCAAAACTTGTCATTGTCAATTAATCACCTCAGTCACAAAGAACGACGGTTCCAATCATTTCATTGAGCTGTCATTCATTTCACTATCATTTCATCTCGGTGAGTCATTATTCATTTTCGATGTCACTTTTGTTATATCGTGGCATTTCGGGTCATACTGGCGTGCCGATTGGTATGTGTAGGATTTTCATGTCGGGCACATTTAAGTCGTGTGTTGGTTGTTGGCCTCACATTAGACTGTGCACACGAGTCGATTGCTTCGTGAGACTGATTAGGTACAAGACCACACGTGTATTCGATCGATACTCGTTGGTGGCTTGTGCACGGACACATTTCCATCCCGGGCGTAGTGTGGCGCCACCCATTGATCCGTATTGTTAGTTGATTCATACAACATGTTTGATTGCGTATGTTTTCAACAAGATTGGGTTATAATCTAACCGATTCATTTTTGGATCGAACTCGTGGTTTATACAACATATACATGATTGTGTTTATTCAACTCTTGAGGATTGTTGTTCTGTGTAACTAACCCCGTTTGGGGATTTTGTTTTCTGGTCATGGCAAGACAAAAGCACGGGAATATAACCTTGACGGCGAGGAGTCCCAGTGATACTAGTTGGGGGCCCCGTTCTTTTCAGTTATTCATATTGTTGTCATTTATTTTCCGCTGCAGATTTTCATTTGGATACTCCGTTTCATTCAGTGTTGTGTATTTTATCTTCATATAAAATACACTAGTATTCGGTATTGTCCTGGTGTGTTGTACTTAAACTCCTCATCGGAGTAATTATTGTTATAATGTGGTTCGGTACTACATTTACCCTGTGTAATTCATTCATTTTTATTCGCCTGGTGGGTCCCAGTCGGGAATCCACGGCACTATAATATTCGCCTAGTTTGGGGTGTTACAGAGTTGGTATCGGAGCGTGGTTTTGAATACTACCTTCCGAGTCATGTCTCATTTGAAATCATCGTCATCAGACTAGTATCATTGGACTTTCGCGTCACGTGTGATCTGTGCAAATGCCGAGCCAATCAGACCGAAAGAACTGTAAGATTTCTAACGCCATGGTATAATTTCTGGCAATAATCATTCATTCATCATTTATCAATTAACAATCCTCAAACATCATCATTCATTATGATT
This sequence comes from Orobanche coerulescens, assembly GCA_033398695.1. Taxonomy (NCBI): domain Eukaryota; kingdom Viridiplantae; phylum Streptophyta; class Magnoliopsida; order Lamiales; family Orobanchaceae; genus Orobanche; species Orobanche coerulescens. Next base: position 86,825,409 of record CM065811.1, on the reverse strand, counting down.
AGGACGATCATGTTAACTCATTAATCACTCAATTCATTTCATTACTCAGTTGATGATCAGGACGATCATGTTAACTCATTAATTACTCAATTCATTTCATTACTCAGTTGTCGATCTGGATGATCATATTATTAATCTTGTTAAATTGTTCAAGATAATCATTTCAAGAATTTCATAAGATAATCATGTCACTTCAGTAAATCATTCATGTAATCACTAAGTTAGAGCATGTATGCTCATTTTCATCATCTCATGACATAATCATAACGTGATATTCATGCGGGAAATATAATCATTATGCGACCTTCCTACTTCAGTATGGAGAGAGCTGTCAGGGGATGCATGGGGAGAGGCCGCGGTGCGGGCCAAAACCCGGGAAATAATCACTCGCTGTCGGGAAATCGTACCCAGGATTCGGCTCGATCAGAAGATGTTCGGGTTAATCTACTCACTTTTATGCAGGTCATGATGACCCATATGCAATTGCTCAATCATCATTGCGCCACTCTGGCCGGATTAATCGAGAGAACTCTCCCGAATGAGCCTGCTGCTAAGGAAATTGCTGAGCAACAACCTTCATCTGTCAGGAAGAAATCAACGAAGCGTAATCAATCCGAAGGCGGTCAGTCAACCTTCAAGAAGCCTCATGTGAGTCCTATCATTTCTGAGCGACCTCCTACGGTGCATAATCGTGCGGGATCTCAGTCCCGAGCGGCCAGTTCGGCCATCACCTGTTTCAACTATGGAGCGCCGGGTCATTACAGCACTAAGTGTCTGAAACCGTCTATCATGTGCCATAATTGTGGGAATTTTGGGCATAAGGCCCGTTTTTGCCGAAAGGACTCCAAGTCGGCTCCGGCGGCATCTCAGGCCCCGAAGCAATCAGCGATTCAGAATCAGACTGCTCTGTCAATGTCGTTTAAGACAATAGAAGCAAATAAAGTTGGATCTCATATTTATCAGACGGGAGCGTCCGGTTCGGGGGCCGGCAAGTCCCGGATTCATGTGATGAAGAGGATCGACGATCCGGTGGCCCGAATGATCTCAGGTATACTCGTAATTTTATTTCAACCTGTGTGTACCTTTTGATACTGGTGCACCACATTCATTCATTTTCGAATCATGTTTGAATAGACTTATTTTGGGATAGTCCTATTGCTTGTGGACCTCATACCATCGGTCTACCTGACGATGGAAGAATTTTCGGAAATCATACCGAAGTAAGCTTAATGACCGCGATTGGTTGGTGGACCTAATCGTGGTGAATTTATCTAAGGACGATGTAATATTGGGTATTAGTTGGATGGATCGTCATGATACTATCCTTAGTGTTTGTAAGCGTTTGGTCACTATCATTCCGTCGTTGGTTGTCGAATGTGTGCTTCAAGGAGGTAATCCCCGTTGTTCCAGAAGAATTATTATTATGATGGAAGCAGAGAAATTCCTCAATCGAGTTGTTCAATCATTCATTGTATCATTTTCATCGATTGGCCGTTCTAAGGCAATCGAGTTGTTCAATCATTCATTTTATCATTTTCATCGATTGGCCGTTCTAAGGCAATCGAGTTGTTCAACCATTCATTGTATCATTTTCATCGATTGACCGTTCTAGGGCAATCGAAATGTTCAATCATTCGTGGTATCATTGTCATCGATTGACGATGTATTCCCAGACGAGTTACCTGGTTGCCTTCACATAGAGTTGTGGAATTCACGAGTGAGTTGGAGCCCGATATGTCCCCGTTATCGAAGGCACCATACCGGATGGCCCCGACCGAAATGCAGGAGTTGAAGATTCAACTTGAAGAATTGTTCGAGAAAGGTTATCTCCGACCGAGTGCGTCCCCGTGGGGAGCACCAGTGTTATCTGTCGAGGAAAAGTATGGTTCGTTCGTGTGTGTATTAATTATCAGGAGTTGAACAGGATGATGATCTAGTATAAGTATCCCTTACCCTGTATTGATGATCTCTTAGATCAACTTTAGAGAGCTTCAATATTTTCCAAGATTGACTTAAGATATGGATACCATCAGTTGCGAATTCGAGAGTCGGATATCGCGAGGACGGCGTTTCAAACACGCTATGGTCATTATGAGTTCGTGGTAATGCCATTTGAGTTATCTAATGCACTTGCGGTATTCATGGAGTTAATGAATCGGGTCTTCATCGACTTTTTGGATCAGTTCGTGGTTGTCTTTATTGATGACATTTTAATTTATTCTCGTGACTGGGAGGAGCACGAGCTTCACCTTCATCAAGTTCTCGACATGTTGAGACGAGAGCAGCTTTATGGAAAGTCTTCCATATGTGAGTTCTGGATGTCCGAGGCGACATTTATCGGGCATGTAATTTCATCAGACGGAGTTCGTTTCGACCCTCAGAAGACGGAGGCTATCCGAGATTGGCAACCTCCAAAGAATGTTAAGGAAATCCGAAGTTTCCTCGAATTAGCTGGTTAATTATCCGACCCACGACCTGGAGCTAGCAGCCGTGGTTTTCGCGTTGGAAATTTGGCGTCATTACCTTTATGGCGTCACCTGTCAGTTATTCACCAATCACAAGAGTTGAAGTATATATTTACTCTGAAGGAGTTAAATATGCGACAGAGACGGTGTTTGGAACTAATCAAAGATATCGATGTCGAGATCCTTTACCACCCGGGCAAGGCGAACGTTATCGCCGACGCCTTGAGTCGTAAGTCCGTTCAGGAGCAGATGCTTGCTCGTTTGACAGTTCAGAAGGAGCTTCAGCATGAATTCCTTAGACCCGAGATCGAGGTCTGGCTTCATCGAGTTCAAGGACAACTTTGCATGATAGAGATTTCATCGCCGCTTGAGGAGGCGATCCGGGAGAATCAGGGTTCGAACCCATTTTTGTTACGCATTCGAGAGGATGTGACTCAGTGGAAAGCCCCCGGATTTGTGGTCTATGAGGATGGACTTTTGCGTTTTAAGAATTGGTTGTGCGTACCGGCGAATGTCGAGTTAAAAAAAACTCGATTTTGAGAGGAGCTCATGCTACCCCTTATTCCGTTCACCCGGGGTCTAGCAAGATGTACAACGACTTGAAACAAAATTACTGGTGGAGTAATATGAAGCGAGAAGTCGCAGAATTTGTTTCGAGATGCTTAACCTGTCAACAAGTCAAGATTGAACATCAGAGACCGGCGGGTATGCTGAAACCTCTTCCTATTCCAGAATGGAAGTGGGAAGACATTTCTATGGATTTCATCATGAGTTTGCCAACGAATCGTCGTGGTATGAATACGATCTGGGTGATTGTGGATCGCTTAACTAAATCAGCTCATTTCCTTGAGATTAAGGATACGTGGGGTCTCGAGAGACTTGCCTAGCTGTTCATCAAAGAGATAGTGAGACTGCACGGCACTCCTAAGAGTATCGTTTCTGATCGTGACGGGCGATTCGTGTCTCATTGTTGGAAATCAGTTCATCGTGCCATGGGAACTCAGCTTAATTTTAGCACATCTTTTCACCCTCAGTCCGACGGACAATCAGAGCGAACTATTCAAACATTAGAGGACATGTTGAGGGCACGCGTCTTCGATTGGAAAGACGATTGGGAAGCCCAACTACCATTAATCGAGTTCGCGTATAATAATAGTTGGCATGCTTCGATTAAGATGGCACCTTACGAGGCCTTGTACGGTCGTCGTTGTCGATCTCCTTTATGTTGGGATGACCTATCCGAATCAATCGGCACCGAGCCCAATATGCTTATAGCCGCCCGTGAGAAGGTAGCTTTGATCAGGAGTCGATTGTTGACCGCTCAGAGTCGATAGAAATATTATGCAGACAATCGTCGTCGACCACTAGAGTTCGATACGGGTGACCATGTTTTCAAGGTGTCCCCGAGTCGAGGTATTTTCCATTTCGGAAAACGAGGGAAGTTGAGTCCGAGATTTATTGGACCGTTTGAGATTTTGGAACGAGTAGGCGAGCTAGCTTATCGTTTGGCCTTACCTCCAATGTTGAGCCGAATTCATAATGTGTTTCACGTCTCTCAGTTGCGGAAGTATGTTGCCGACCCGAGTCACATACTTTAGTTCGACGAAATCGAGATCGCTAATGATCATTCGTATGAGGAGCGTCCCATACGAGTCTTAGAGCGGCGAATCAAACAGTTGAGGAATAAGGCGATTCCTTTGGTTAAAATTCAGTGTTCTAGACACGGAGTCGAATAGGCTACTTGGGAAACCGAGGATAGTGTGCGGGAGAGTTATCCCGAGTTGTTTGACCCTTAGTTTCGGGGACGAAACTCTTTCAAGGGGGGTGTATGTAATACCCGATTGTAATTAAGTTACTATCATTCAGTAATTTCATTCAGTAATTTTCACTCAGCGGATTTTCACTCATTAATAATCATTCATCAATCATGTTCATTCATCCATGTTCACCGTTCGGAATAACTTCGAGTTGTGTATCGATATTGTTCATTGTTTCAACTTTCCACGTATGAGTTAGACTTTGTAAAATCACCATTAATTTTTGGTAACTCCAAAGATTTTGAATCTTTTCAATATTATAGAGCATCGAGTTAACTTTCCAATGGTTCAAACAGTGAGTCAATCAGAGTCCGGACGATAGAGTTATGGTCGAAATAGCTCAGACACTCATTTTCCAGTTTTTGGCCGAGCAGCCTGTACTGTGGGCCGCGGTACATGCCGGAAGGGCCGCGGCACCGTCCGGGCCGTGGTACACTCATATTGCATTTTTGGCCAAACTCATGCAGACCTTGTGCCGCGGCACATGCGGCAGGCCGCGGCACCTTGAGACATCGCCCGCGGCACACTCGGCCGTGCCGCGGCACACTGCCGAGCACTGGGAGCGTTTTTTTGGGCCTGTGCCGCGGCACACTCGGCCTGGGCCGCGGCGCACAGTGCAGTCAGCCATATAATTGCGTTTTTTTGTGCGAATCAACCCATATTTTTCCATTTCTTCACCTACATCCGAGAGAGAAGACTTGAGGGAGAGGATCTTCATCATCTATCACTTGAGTGTTGGATTTTCATCATTTTCATTCGATTGTGAAGCTCGGATCATCGATCTATCGGGTATTCTTCGGATCAAAGTGCTTGAATCTTCAAGAGGTAATATTCATCAAACCTATTGGATTTCGATTTTGTGTTGAGATATAATGTTTTGGATGTTAAGATCATGTTATATGAAGTGATATACACATGATTATGGACATGTTTGATTGTTCATTGGATTATTGAAGGATTATTCAAGAACACTTTGAATATTGAGTTGGATTTGGGGGTTTTCGATTAATCATTGTTGTAATCACGAATTTGGATATTCATATTGGATTATTGATCGTATTAAAGATGTTTTGTTGGTTTGAAACACTTCTTGGGGATTTGATGTTGGTATTTTTGAGGTTTGATTATAAACAATCGAAGTTCGCCACAAAGTGTTCGATATAATGCCCCAATGAACTTGGTTTAATCGTATCAACGTTTTGAGTTCGTTATATTCGTGTTTGATTCGTATATTGAACGGATTGTTGGTAATTGTATTATCCAAGGTTGTTCGAGCGACCGATATCTCAATTAGGACGTTGTTCGTGGAAGGATAATTGTTACCGGTGTTGTGTAAGTTAATTCTTACTCGGTTAAAAGGATATTCATTCCTTTTGTTGTTGTTCATTCATAATCATAACTCATTCATCATTGTCTTAACCGTATCAAAACTTGTCATTGTCAATTAATCACCTCAATCACAAGGAACGATGGTTCCAATCATTTCATTGAGCTGTCATTCATTTCACTATCATTTCATCTCGGTGATTCATTATTCATTTTCGATGTCACTTTTGCTATATCGTGGCATTCCGGGTCATACTGGCGTGCCGGTTGGTATGTGTAGGATTTTCATGTCGGGCACATCTAAGTCGTGTGTTGGTTGGTGGCCTCACATTGGACTGTGCACACGAGTCGATTGCTTCGTGAGACTGATTGGGTACAAGACCACACGTGTATTCGATCGATACTCGTTGGTGGCTTGTGCACGGACATATTTCCATCCCGGGCGTAGTGTGGCGCCACCCTTTGAGCCGTACTGTTAGTTGATTCATACAGCATGTTTGATTGCGTATGTTTTCAACAAGATTGGGTTATAATCTAACCGATTCATTTTTGGATCGAACTCGTGGTTTATACAACATATACATGATTGTGTTTATTCAACTCTTGAGGATTGTTGTTCTGTGTAACTGACCCCGTTTGGGGATTTTGTTTTCAGGTCATGGCAAGGCAAAAGCACGGGAATATAACATTAACGGCGAGGAGTCCCAGTGATACTAGTAGGGCCCCCCGTTCTTTTCAGTTATTCATATTGTTGTCATTTATTTTCCGCTGCAGATTTTCATTTGGATACTCCGTTTCATTCAGTGTTGTGTATTTTATCTTCATATAAAATACACTAGTATTCGGTATTGTCTTGGTGTGTTGTACTTAAACTCCTCATCGGAGTAATTATTGTTATAATATGGTTCGGTACTACATTTACCCTGTGTAATTCATTCATTTTCATTCGCCTGGTGGGTCCCAGTTGGGAATCCACGACACTGTAATATTCGCCTAGTTTGGGGTGTTACATCTATAACTTGATAGGGACATTTGAAAGAAGGGTTTATACGTATACTGGTATTCACGACAAAATGGTTCTTGAATGATCCCAATCATTCGTTCTCAGTTGGGGTACAGTGTAGGCTGCTAGGCTGGCTAGGTGGTGCTACTACTCTTTGGTTCGTCCCATTGCTGACTGAGACGGACCTACCGAGTCGTGCAATAGGATTGACGACGGAATGAATCGATCTTATTCTCTCATTATGAATATTAGATATTGGATATCTAATTTTGGGGACATGAGATGTCTAAATTATTTATTGGATAAATTAATTTACGGCCAAATGAGTTAAGTAATTACTGGGTGATTAATTTAATTCATAGATATAATTATTTCTTGGAGAAATTAATTATATTTTTTCGTATTTGATATGATTAATTAATTAGATTAATTAATTGATATAAATACATCAGAACGAAATTGGAATTTATCTTTTTGGACTCACGGGAGTTCGAAACGAATCGAACTCGTCCGATTTCTTCATGATTCCCCCCCTCACCCCACTTACATGTGTGTTTTGACTTGTCCCCATCATGATGTTTGGAATCTCATGTGTTGAGGGGACAAGTATCATGCCCATTATTTTGTTGGGGATTTTATATTGTGAAATGGAGAATAAAGGAAGACTACACATCTCTTCTCACTTAACTTGGTGAACTCACGGTTGAGAGAGCAAGAGAGAGAGAGAGAGAGAGAGAGAGAGAGAGAGAGAGAATACATTTTCTCAAAGTCTTCTTCTTATTCTTCATTTCTCCTTGTTTTTCATGGAGAAAATTCAAGAATATAAATTGAGAGATATAGATTGAGCACTTAAAGTGTTATAATCTTGATTAGCAAGCTCCTATAATCTTGTTCTAGCTGTATCCTTGGAGGATAACGAGGTTATGTCATTCTGGTCATTTATCCAGCGCGTGTCAAGTAGAGACACAGTGTTTTCGGCGTTGGATCATCCAAGAGCTTGGAGCGGATTGGATTGTAGGGAAATCAACTAAAGCTTGGGGAATCGCTCAAGAGAAGAACACCATTTAATCAACGGACTACAAGGGTATATTTCTCGTATCTTCTTGTGCTTCATTTATTATTCGTATGTACGTAGCTCGATCGATCCTTGTAGGGATTCAGATTAAATTAATTTCCATTTTACCGCTTTAGGCACCGAATCCCAACAGTGGTATCGGAGACAGGTTTTTCGATCGTATATACGATATTTGGCATTGGAATGCTTGATTGGATGGTGAATGATTTGGAATCATTTATAGTCATAATCATGGTGTATGTTTTTGGTTAGTTGTAGTTGTATTTTTCGTAAGTTTATGTCTAAATATAAATCTTTAATTTCTGGGAAATATGATTTATATTGTAGATATGAAAGTCGGAAAATATTGATATTGGATATCCGATCCAAAAGCTATCCCCAAATCGTCGTTGGACGAATTTTCGGACGAGGGGTAGGAAACTACCAGGGTGACCCGACTGTGTCAATCGACACGGGCCGTGCCAGGAAGGCCAGTCTTGGAGACTGTCGGGGTAACCCGACCATGCCATTCGGCATGGGTCGTGTCCGACAGACAGTCTGGGAGACTGCCGGGACAACCCGACCGTGCCAATCGGCATGGGCCGTGTCCGGCAGGCAATTTCATCCCGAATCGATTTTTCCGTGTATTCCAAAAAATTAATCTCCCGCGTATTAAATTGGATTTAGTATGATTAAATGATTTATGGTGTTTCATTCTATAAGGGAGTATTGATTGATTAGAATACTTGTTGACGACCGAATTATTTTGAACGTCTTCATATTACCGGTTGTGTGAATTGATTGGATCGATTCTATTTATTGTTTATATGTTGATTGGATCAATGTATCTCTACGCAATCCGTTTATATAGTATTTATTGGATGAATGCTTTTGAATGGGGATGTGGTTCATGGACTTAGTTTTGAATCATTCGGTTTTATTCGATTGGGTTGTAAAGGCCGTTTTGAGCCTATTTATTTTACTAGAAATATTTGTATCTAGGATGCAATTTTTCATTGTAAAATGTATATGTTATGACGAAGACCGGAGGAAGATCCGTTCGAGAATACGAAGATTCAAGACCGAAGACTTGTAAATAGATTACGGAGTTTTTGATTCTAGGAACGGTCCATGAACTACATGTTGGTAGCAACTAGGTTGTGAATGGTTATTCATATTGTATGAATGCTACAAACGTGCTTAAATGAATTAATGTACAAAGTGTAACATTAATTGCAAAAATTCTCCCACGACAAATTATTAAGTTTATAAGGTTTCAAGGTTATCCTTCCCTCCATCGAGATTTCAAGAAATTGAAATCCAAACCGGATGTGCTATGCTTCCGAGTTATTGGGTTAGTTGTTTGGGGAGGATGGATAAATTACCGGGAGCGCATTGGATGCCTTCGGTTGGAGCAAATTTTATCCCTAGAAACCTGTTCGGTTGCCGGATAAGATTCAATTGTGAAACTGATTTGCGTCGATGGTATAAACTTAACTTGTTCACGAACCATAGAAACCGTATAGGTTGAGGGGAGTGAACAAGGGGAAAAAGAAGATCGAATCATCCATTAGATGGGTTGGTTTTGGACACCACTTTATGAAAATTAATAGACTAGAACCCTGTTCGGTTGCCCTCTATTAAGATTTATAAATATCTCGATCACCACTATGAAGTAGAGCGAACGATACTTCCAAATTTCACATGGGAGTGTGTTATTCCGATAAAAATAGTGGGAGCTGGGTAACAAGAATAGAAAAGACCTTAACTCTATACTCAGATCATAACTAAATGAGTCACTAATTAATCTGTCGTACTTAATGCAGACATAACGCTCAATATGACAATGTACCCACTCGTAATTCTACTCGAAAAGAACACATTGATCGGACCTAACTTTGTGGATTGGCACCACAATCTGATGATAGTCCTTAGTATAGAGGCACTAGGATACGTCTTGGAGACGGACATTCCGGTGCTTCCAGTGCGGACAAGAGCCAATCAGGAAGAGATTGAAAACTACAAAAAGTGGGTTAAGGATGACGTAAATGTCCGTGCTTACATGATGGGTTATATGTCTAATGAAATTCAGAGAGCTCATGGGAAAGTGACTTCTGCTAGGCAGATTCTATCTCACTTAACCGAGCTTTATGGTGAGCACAGTCGACTGCTAGATATGAGATATCCAAGCAACTGTTTGGTGCAAGGATGAAGGAAGGTGAGAAGGTTGGGGACCACGTCCTAAAAATGATATCTATGATCGAGAGATTGGAGGCTCTTGATTTTAAGATGGATGCTTCTCTTCAGACCAACCTTATCCTAAAGTCTCTCCCTGATTCCTTCTCGCAGTTTGTTATGAATTTTAACTGCAATGAGATTGCGTGCAACTTAGCTGGGCTAATGAACAAACTGGTGACCGCTTAGTCTCATATGAAGACTCTGCGGATGAAGGAGTCTGCCCTTGTGATTTCTTCTGGACCTCGGAGGTCTAAAAATAAGAATAAGAAGAAAAAGACCAAGAAGCAGATGGGACCACAAGTCAAGAACTTCAAGGGTAAGGGCAAGGCCCCGATGGTTCCAAAGAGCAAGAAGAAGGATGCTTGTCTCAAATGCGGTGAGCTGGGCCACTGGGCTAGAGACTATCCAATTCTTCATGGCACTTCAGGTACATAACTTTTAGTTTTGGAAACAAATTGTTCTGCTACTGTATTTCCTACTTCATGGATACTGGATTCTGGTGCTAGCTCTCATATTTGTACCGTGAATCAGGATATAGAACAAAGTAAGAAGCTTGGAGTTGGGGAAGTGATGATCACTGTCGGAAGCGGGCATAGTGTCGAGGCAACCGATATAGGATCACTTCTTTTGGGTTTAGAATCCGGTTTTGTTCTGACTTTAGAAGATGTACTTGTTTTGCCCAAGGGGAATAAAAACATTATATCCATTCCGGTCATGGATCGGAAAGTCTTTTCATTTTTCATTGGTGATGGTTCCTGTAAAATTTATTTTAGAAATAAACTATTGGTTACTGCTATATTGTTAAATGGACTGTATCATCTAAACCTCATGTAACAAATTCATTGTGAATACTAGGAAGTGTGGTAGGGATGAAACTAATCAAGTTTTGAAATGGCATCTTAGACTTGGTCATGTTGGTCAGACCAAGGTTTACAAAATGGAAAAGGATGGACTTATGGGTCCATTGGGATCGGATCCCTTTCCTACTTATGAATCTTGCCTTAAAGGCAAAATGACTAAGTCCCCCTTCACAGGGACTTTTGAAAGAGCTGCTGCTAAACTAGGATTAATCCATACTGACGTATATGGTGCTTTGGAAGCAGCCCATGATGGATATCAGTATTTCATTACGTTTACATATGATCATACTATGTATGGTTATGTATACTTAATGAAACATAAATTCGAGGCCTTTGAGAAATTCAAACAATTTAAGGCCCTAGTCGAGAAACAAACTGGAAATCATATCAAAGCACTTTGGTCGGACCGAGGTGACGAGTATATGAGTATGGAGTTTGACGAGTTCCTTAAGGAACATGGAATAGTATCACAACTAACACCTCCAGGTACTCCTCAGTTAAATGGTGTGTCAGAAAGAAGGAACCGAACCTTGTTGAACATGGTCCATTCCATGCTGGGCTATAACGTCTTACCAATTTATCTGTGGGGGTATGCACTCCTGACTGCTGCATATATCTTGAACAGATGTCCTTCCAAACCGTTCCTAAAACTCCACATAATATGTGGGAGTGCAGGAAACCAAGTCTTAATCATATTAGGATTTGGCGATGTCCTGCCTATGTCAAGAAGACTAAGGTGGAAAAGTTAGAAGCGAGGTCCGCAAAGGGACGTTTCATTAGATTCCCGTCTGGGACGATGGGTTATCTTTTCTACATGCCCGAAGATCAAAAGATCATTGTTGCTTTTCAAGCACACTTCCTGGAAGATGAGTTCATTCAGGAAGGCGGAGCAGGTAGAAGTACTTCTTTGGAAGAATACAATGAAACTCCTCAGGAGACACTTGTGCAAGAAATTGGAAACGAACCTTCTGAAACACAAGTACAACCACCTCATAGGTCTATTAGGGTGTCTCATTTACCTGAGAGGTGCCTTGTGCACTTGGAGGAGCTGGGTCTCCATGAGGTTCCAAGTGATAGCCAAGAGACCGACCCAATGACCTATGACCAAGCGATGGTGGATGTAGACTCCGCAAAAAGGCGTGAAGCTATGGAAGCTGAGATAGACTCGATGCATGTCAATCAGGTCTGGACTCTAGTAGATCTCCCCGAAGGTATAGTGCGTATTGGGAACAAGTAGATCTACAAGATAAAAACTGATAGGGATGACAAGGTTGACGGTTATAAAGCCAGGCTTGTGGCAAAGGGTTATACCCAAAAGGAAGGGATCGATTACCACGATACCTTCTCGCCTGTAGCTATGATCAAGTCTATTCACATGATGCTCGCTATAGCTGCCTACCACGATTATGAGATATGGCAAATGGACGTAAAGACGGCTTTCCTTAATGGATTCATCGGGGGGGAAATCTATATGGAGCAGCCTAAAGGCTTTGTGTCCGAGGTCGATATTCAAAAAGTGTGCAAGCTTCAGCATTCCATTTATGGACTAAAGCAAGCTTCACTTAGTTGGAACCTTCATTTTGACGAGGCAGTCAAAGAGTTTGACTTCGTGCAAAATGAAGAGGAACATTGTGTATACAAAAGGGTTAGTGGGAGCATGATCGCATTCTTAGTACTATATGTAGATAAGATTCTACTAATAGGAAATGATGTGGGAATGCTCAGTTCTGTGAAAGCTTGGATTTCGAGTAATTTCTCCATGAAAGACTTGGGATAAGCAACCTATATTCTTGGTATTCGACTCTACCGGGATAGAGCAAAGAGAATGATAGGCCTTTCCCAAGACCTCTATATAGATAAGATCTTAAAGCTATTTAAGATGGATGATTCTAAAAGAGGTTTCCTTCCAATGCGACATGGAATAAAACTCTCCTCGAAGATATGTCCTCAAAGTGAGGAACAACGAAAGGAAATGAGTAATATACCATATGCTTCGGCCGTGGGTAGCCTTATGTATTCTATGTTGTGTACGAGACCTGACATTGCACATGCTGTGAGCATGGTAAGTAGGTTTCAGGCAAACCCAGGTAGGGAACATTAGACTGTCGTAAAGAAAGTTCTCAAGTACTTGATAAGGACTAGAGATATGGTTCTTATGTATGGCGGTGGAGAATTGGATGTGATGGGATTCACTGATTTGGACTTCTAAGGGCAGAAGGACGATTCGATGTCTACATCTGGCTACATATTTACTCTTAATGGAGGATTAGTATATTGGCGTAGCACCAAGCAAAGCTCAACTGCTGATTCCACCTGTCAGGCTGAGTATCAAGCAGCCTCGGAGGCTTCTAAGGAAGGGTTATGGATTAAAAAGTTTCTGGGAGAACTTCAAGTGATACCATGTGCTGAGCTGTCTGTTCTGCTATACTGCGACAACGATTGAGCTGTAGCGCAGGTCAATGAGCTGAGGTTTCACAACAATACCAAACACATTGAGAGGAAGTATCATCGCGTAAGAGAATTTGTTCGCAAAGGATACATTGTGCTGTATAGAGTAGACTCAACCGACAACGTCGCTGATCCACTGACCAACCCACTTCCTCAGATTAGCTTGGAGCGTCATCTAGAGAAAATGGGAATTAGATACCATAGTGTGTGGCATTGAGTGCAAGTGGGAGATTGTTAGAAGTATGCCCGCGAATGCCACTCAGGGGATGTATGAGTGAGGGCATTGTACTTGTTATTATGTAATTCATTATCATAAGGCAGATGTGTGTTTCTTTATTTACTAGTAATTACTAGCATTCCTAACTCGTAAATATATATAGAGAAACTAGTCCGTGTATTTGAGAGCAAAACATTCCACTCCTTATTGGATAAGGGGGTCGGCACTGGAAATGTTTATAGCTCAAATACTTAATCATTTGCAAGTCGATGAAACTTGAATGGGTGTTAAGTTTATGTAAAGACTTGTATGACGTGTTCTTTGACATGGAGAGTACCTGTCGAACACTAATGGTTAGTGGGAGCACACATTATAGGTATGCTAATTGGGTTAGTATACTCGAACCGACTCACCCTCGATTCATCACATGGATTTCACTCCGGGACAGTCAATGATGGAATCGAAAGTTTGTGATAGGTATTCGTGAACCTTCGACTTGAGGATTTAGTAGGGATGTGCTTGTGATGTAAGATTTTCATTAGAGTAGTTCGACCCTGTAAACCGAAAAGCGGGGATTAACCTCGACGTGCATCTTGACGGGCAAGTAGCAGATCCTACTGAATACCAAGATAGAATTCTTTCTCCCGTTAGTGAACAGGTTACATGTCCTATGCGGTTATTGGCTGATGAGATCATAAGTCTTAGGCCAAAGCATTGGAGCTATTTGTATTGGATACATGAGAGCTCGATGATCTCGATTTGCATTAACTCATGCATACCGTCAAGTACAGATAGGGTTTGACTGACCGTGACCCTATAACTTGATCGGGACATTTGAAAGAAGGGTTTATACGTATACTAGTATTCATGATAGAATGGTTCTTGAATGATCCCAATCATTCGTTCTCAGTTGGGGTACAGTGTAGGCCGCCAGGCTGGCTAGGTGGTGCTGCTACTCTTTGGTTCCTCCCATTGCTGACTGAGACGGACCTACCGAGTCGCGCAATAGGATTGATGACGGAATGAGTCGAGCTTATTCTCTCATTATGAATATTAGATTTTAGATATCTAATTTTGGGGACATTGGATGTCTAAATTGATTTATTGGATAAATTAATTTACGGCCAAATGAATTAAATAAATTACTGGGTGATTAATTTAATTCGTAGATATAATTATTTCTTGGAGAAATTAATTATATTATTTTGTATTTGATATGATTAATTAATTGGATTAATTAATTGATATAAATACATCGGAACGAAATTGGAGTTTATCTGGTTGGACTCACGGGAGTCCGAAACGAACCGAACTCATCCGATTTCTTCATGATGCCCCCCCACTTACATCGATGTGAGTTTTAACTTATCCCCATCATGATGTTTGGAATCCCATGTGTTGAAGGGACAAGTATCATGCCCATTATTTTGCTGGGGATTTTATATTGTGAAATGGAGAATAAAAGGAAGACTACACATATCTTATCACTTAACTTGGTGAATTCACGGTTGAGAGAGCAAGAGAGAGATAGAGAATATATTTTCTCAAAGTCTTCTTCTTATTCTTCATTTCTTCTTGTTTTTCTTGGAGAAAATTCAAGAACATAAATTGAGAGACATAGATTGAGCACTTAGAGTGTTATAATCTTGATTACCAAGCTTCTATAATCTTGTTCTAGCCGTATCCTTGGAGGATAATGAGGTTTGGTCATTCCAGTCGTTTATCCGACACGTGGCAAGTAGAGACGCGGTGTTTTCGGCGTTGGATCATCCAAGAGCTTGGAGCTGTTTGGATCGTAGGGAAATCAACTAAAGCTTGGGGAATCGCTCAAGAGAAGAACAACATTTAATCAACTGACTACAAGGATATGTTTCTCGTATCTTCTTGTGCTTTGTTTTATATTCATATATACGTAGCTCGACCGATCCTTGTAGGGATTCAGATCAAATTAATTTTCGTTTTACCTCTTCTGCTGGGCTTTCGATTTAGGAACTGAATCCTAACAGTATGGGTATCTGAACATCAGCTCAGTCTACGTCAACAAGCATTAAAAAGTCAACAATAACGACTAGACACATGCAAACATAAAAGCCAAGGGACAAAGTGATTGAGTCCCGGAAGTTAAGGAATATTTTAATCCTAGAGATACGCACCCTGAAGACTATTTAATTATAGTAATCAAGAAAAGCGGCATAATAGAAAGTACATCTTCAAACGATCATATTTGAAGAAAGAAACAAAGCCTTGCAAAGAGATGGAAAGATAAACAATGAAGTCCACTCTTCAACGGACTGAATTGTTACAAGATGCAATGGCTATGAAGAAGCTCAAGAATCATACTATAAATATCTGAAGAATGATTGAGCAGAAGTACAATGCGGACAATACTTACAAGCTATCAAAGCAATCAAAGCAATCTATAGCATCGTGAAGAGCTAGTTTCTAAAGTTCAACACTGAGAAGCTCTTAAGTTGGAGAAGACAACACTCTTGTCTTAAAGTTTGAGTAAAGGGTAATTCTTTGAACGAAGTTCTTAGAAGTTCAAGTTTGTAAACGCATCCACGGGTTCTATATTGGAAGGTGATAGACAACTTGCGAAGTTGTTGAGGCATCCAAGGGTTTTCGATCAAGAGGTGCTAGGCAGTCAAAGGGAGTTGCAATAGCCATGGGTTTCCACTGGCTGGAAGCTATTGTAACTGAGAATTCATTATAACAATCACTGGTTGAACGTTATAGTGAAATTATCTCCAACTGGTTTGGAGAGAAGTGGATTAGTAGAGGATTACCCCACCTCTGAAACCACTATAAGTGATTGTGTGATTTACCGCTTTATCATAATACTTAACTGCTGCATACATATTTACTATTCCATTAAAGTCAGCTGTTCTTCCGCATAATATTCTACAGCTGACAAAGGTTACTTTCTCAGATGAGTAACCTTAGATGATCTTACTACAACTGTGCTTTCTAAACAGTTGAATTTAGTAAAAGTTTTAAAAGTCTATTCACCCCCTAGACTTTTACCTGACGACTTGTGACCTACAACCCGGACTACTATTTCAAGACGGTTCACCAGTTCAGATCGAGTCATCCAATTTTTGGTCCGGTCCATTTCACCGCCGTTCTTTGCATTCGTTGGAGAGTCGGGATTTTAAAATTGAATTTATTTTATGTAACTAATTTTGCATAAAAGTGAAAATTTTAATTTTGGAAATCTACGGCCCCGTTGGGTACGAGTGATGAGATGCTTGATCCAGTGGGAGATATCGAGTCGAAGATTTTCTCGGATTCAATTCGGGGACGAAGACCATGATAATTGGATAATTTTATTATCCTTGCATTTATTCTTGGTTCTTATTGTTTTAAATGTATGACATGTATGAATTATGCGTGATATGTTTTCTTGCATGCTAGGACGAGAAGATTAAAAATCTTAAGGCTTAAAATAACTAAGTGATTAACTTTAAATATTAATTTTATGATAGGACCTCTCCATCTATAGGACTATTATTTAAAAGATAATAGTTTAAGGTTGTAAAATTATGGTGTTCACTTAGGTGTATTAATCAATAAGATCCTCATCGGAGTCTATGTTAATTAATACATGGCCAAGAGGAACCAACTATTAATTTTACTTCTCATAACGTAAATTGACTAGATAGTAAACTTAAGGACGTAAAACTCTAGTTGAAAAATGTGTGTGTAAACATCCACACGATCGTGGCCTACATGTGCGGATTTTTCTAGGTGTTGGTTGCTAGCATATATATTTTGTTTTGAGGTTTTTCAATATATTTTTATCTGCATTATATGATGGATGTTTTAATTTTATCTCAGATGTCTTTCAATCCACTTGGTGTAATTCTCAAAGAAAACAAACTTGATGGTACTAACTTTGCTGATTATAAATGTAGTCTTAATACTGTCCTGGCTGTTGAAGAAAATAAGTTTGTTTGAACTAAGAATTCCCATTAGAACTAGATGCAGATTCGACACCTGATGAGGTGAAAGAATACCGCAAATAGAAGAAATCTGATGAGATGGTTCGCTATTATATCTTGGCTTCTCTAGCAAATGTATTGCAGCATCAGCATCAGAGTATGGGCACGGCCGCAGAAATGATGAAAAATCTCGGCGAGGTGTTTGGTCATCAGAACCGGACGGCTAGGTAAAATTTTATGAGGGTCTTGATGACGACCACAATGACTGAAGGAACCCTAGTAAGGGATCATGTTCTAAAGATAATTTCTCGTCTAAACGAACTTGATATCTTAGGGGCTACTATCGATGTAGAAATGCAGGTCGATATAATACTAGGCAGCTTACCTAGAAGTTTTGAACAGTTCCGCTTAATTTTCA
This sequence comes from Orobanche coerulescens, assembly GCA_033398695.1. Classification (NCBI taxonomy): domain Eukaryota; kingdom Viridiplantae; phylum Streptophyta; class Magnoliopsida; order Lamiales; family Orobanchaceae; genus Orobanche; species Orobanche coerulescens. Next base: position 86,807,622 of record CM065811.1, on the reverse strand, counting down.
ACATGAATCGTAGGTAATATACTTTGGCGGAATTGCTGACAGAAGTTCAAGATGCAAAAGGACTCTTCAGACAAGGGTACCAAGTTCTTACGGCAACTGGTATTTCAACTTTTAAACCCAAGTGTGGGAAGAAGAAGAAGCAAGTGGGCCAGAAACAAGTGGAAACTCTCAAGGTAAAAAGCAAGGCTCCTCAGCCTGAGGCGAACAAAAAGCCCAAGGGTGAGTGCTACAAGTGCGGTCAGAAAGGATATTTTAAAGCGGAATGCCCTGCTCTTAAGAAAGTGCACTAGTAGTCAAAACATGTTTAACTTGTTCTACCACTTTGTGGGTAGTAGAGTCAGGCAACACTGACCATGTTTGCTCTGACTTGCATGGTTTTCAGGTAACCAAGCAACTTAGTGCGGGCGAGATCACAACCAACTGGGGCGATTATTCTAGGCTTATGGCTGTAACAGTGGGAGTCGTACAGTTGAAGATTAGTGGTAAAATATTAATCCTTAATAATGTATTATTGGTACCTAATTTTAAAATGGAATTTCAGTTTCTAAATTGAGTTGTGATGGTTATTTAGTTTCTTTTGATGGTGATACTATTATTAAAAGAAATAGTAAATATGTCTGCAAAGATATCTATATTGATGGACTATATTTCATTAATACTGTACAAACTCCCATGTACATGAATCGCTTATCTCTTTATCTAAATCTAAAAAGAGAAAAGAACCTTCAAGCATAAACCAAACATATCTTTGGCATTTACGGTTATGTCATGTAAACCTTAGGAGAATTTAAAGATTGGTAGATGATGGCCCATTGGATGACCTCCAAGAGGTAAATATCCTATCATCTTTTGATCTAGATTAGGATATTGAATTTACCAAAAATATTATTTAATGAATAATATTTAAATTTCTTATTAATCGTAGAACTTAACTATTTAGCATGCCTAATAGGTTTTGTGCTCGTGGATGAGTAAAATGCTTTATTCAAATCTTACAACTTTGCTTCCGCTGCATTTTATTTCCAGCATTTAGCGTGGCTAAGCTCAGGGATAACGCACGCTAAGTACAGATCAGTCCAAGAGAATCTATATATGGTCTCGACTGCTTTTGGTGCATGCTTAGCTGAATTCAACACGTCATTGCATATGTATAATATATAGGTTTGGCGCACTCTACCCCTTTGATATTAACGTATGCTGTATGGGTTGAAAAACCCACCTTTCTGTCGAACTACGATATCGTGCTTTAAGGCATTTATTAGCACATGCTAGGAGAGTCATTAGAGTGATTTTTGAGACCTAAACACTTGAGTGTTCGTGAGATTGATCATCTTGGCGAATGTTGAGATTTAGAAGCGAATAGAACGGGAATCAATCTTAAGATTCCATCAATTTCTTTGAAGAGACTTTTATTCTTCATCCTCAAGAGGTATGTTGACTAATCTTGTGTTAGTTCCGAGATGATGATGTTGTGATGATTACTTCATATATTATTGGATTGTTGCAGGATTACATGATTCGTGTTGATTTTTATAAACATACAATGAAGAATATGATGATTATAACTTGAACATGAGTATGTTCTTGATGTTTAGCGATACTTAGATGTTATAATCGTGTTTTGGATGGATTATGTTAAGCTACTTAGATGATTAACATAGCTTTGATATGAATATTGATGATAATGATGTTCTTAGGAGACTATAACCATTTTAATGAAGGAGTATGACAAAACTTGTGATAATTATCATAGTGTTGAAATTGTTAAGTTAATCTTGATGATAATCTAAAATTCTTAACGAATTGATGAATAATTGTGTGGACATCATGCTTATAGTAATGTTGATGTTCTTGTTATGATGATGATGATATGTGGTGTTATTATCATAATAAGAGGATTAATAAGATGATTGTTCTTGATGAACCTTGATCAATTTGATTAACACAAGTGATAAGAACATTATAATCATGTTAAGTTGATCATTGGGATGATTTGATGATGTTATAATTCATAGTTTAGGACTATGATATTCGGTGGAATAGTTTGAGCTATTTGTGTTGAATAGAGGATATCAAGTATGTTGATTCAATATTGGTATTGTGAATTGTATTATTAAATGAATTATATTTCCTTCAAAGTTTTTCGTGTGGTTGATTGGTTTCATTTGTTCGTTCGGACAATCATTTGTTACATGGAGGACATGTTTATTGTATGGTGGCTTTTTAGGGATTTGATATTAAGGCAAGTGAATTCTTGCCTGATTATGATAATAATATGTCTTGTATATATACATTTTACATACATTTATGTTTTATGAATTTCAATTCATAATGATGTTGTTGTTGACCGTGTCGGTCGTTTATCGAGGAAGATCTTATCGATATTATTATTGTACTTCATTGAGTTGTTTGATCATTGTTGGAATTGTTTTTTCTTTGCCACTTTTGGGAACTATTAAGTCATATCAAATTCTGATGTCACTTTTGTTATCGTGGCATTCCAGGTTGCACTGGCGTGCCAGTTGGTATGTGTAGGATTTTCATGTTGGGCACATATGGTCATGTATTGGTAGTTCGCCTCACATTGGACTATGCAGTCGGGCGCGAGATGCTCAGACTGATTAGGTATATTATCACATGATATGTGCACAGACACATTTTCCATCTCGGGCGTAGTGTGGCTCCATTCAATGAACCATAAATATGGTTTATGTAACACCCCAATACTCATAAGGATCATTACACGCCCTAGAACCTTCATCAAGGTCTACCAGGCTAAAACATTCACACAACTCCACAATAAACCCATAAAGATACAATATTAAATATCGTAAATTAGGCTGGGCCTCGACCAAACATTATGATTTGAACACAATAAGACAAAGTCTAAAATAAATCCATTGCCCACGCAGGGGACTTAAACAAATAACTTTAAAATAGGAAACGTTTACTCAAGCGGCTCCGACAGACAATATGAACATAATAAAATATACACCCCAGACTCTAACCTCATAACATCATGCTTGATCATCCTTTCTGTGCTCCTCCCGTGCTGGCTCCTCGGATCGTCCAATACCTGAAATGCATGAAATGCATTTTCCCCATTTAAGGGGTTATCATTTGAATGGGTAGTGCAAGTACACAAATACACAATATTATAAATACAATCCAACGCTACTATCACATTTTATAAACATTTGGGAAAACAATATTCCGGAATACCATATTTTCATCAAAACATCATCATCAAGGAAACCATATCACCACAGTTGATCATCACAAAAATCCGCACTTGGTAACCCATGGCCGTACCCATTAGTATCAACCCCCAGAGGTCCCATTGGATCGTCACTAGGTGGGAAACCACTTCCGCGGCCGTACCCATTACTATTGGCCCCCAGAGGTCCTGTCGAACCATCCCTAGGTGGAATAACAACAACATATACACACGTTATCATAAATTATCATCCATGTCGAATTTGCATCATACATAACATAATGTAATACATGTAATTGCCTCGGTTATTTCGACGTGAGGAAACGGTGAACGGAAAGGACTTCGGTCCGAACTCTATCCAAGAATACATTCCTAACACATAACGATATTTAATCATCCGCCACACCTCAGAAATGTAAGGAATCACCCTAAGTTCTACCCCTTGGAACAATGTATCAGACATTACGAGGGCATAATCGACTATACTTGACCAACGACGGAAATATCAGAGTTTATTCCACAAAAATTCAGGAAAAACAAAGGATTACGAGTATACAATCATAATATAACAACAATCTAGGTTAAATCGAATTAGAAGGATATAATCATCACAAAAGGCCCAAAATATCCAAAACTAGGGTTCTTAGAATCTTACCTTGATTAGAATGGTGAAAGATGTTTAGATGTTGATAACTCTGTACTAGGAACTTGAAAATGTTGATGGAGGATGATATCTGGCCGAGCTGTACCCTTACACCTGCCCAAGATCGCTAAAGTCGCCGGAAGGGAGAAAAGAAGTGAGAAATGACGAAAGTTGCCCGGCTGCCCTATTTATACTAACAGAAGCTTAGCGTGCACTGTGGGGAAGTTTAGCGTGCGCTAATCTAGATAAAATGAAGTCTAGAAGATCCTGTCTGTCCCATTAGTGTGCTCTAATATTTGTGCTAGCTTGCGCTACCTGGTTCAGTCCAGAATCCCTGAACTTTCTGCCTAACTCCAGAATGTTATGTCCAACCTCATTAGCGTACACTAATAGGACATTAGCCTGCGCTAATTGACTCATTCCAGTACCCAGAAAACCTTCTGTCCAGCTTGATTAGCGCGTGCTATGGACAATATTAGCATGCGCTACACATGCCTGAATAGCACGCGCTAGCTATGCAATTAGCATGCGCTAATTACTCCATTACAGCAATATAGTCGTGAAGTCCGGTCAGTACAAACATATCCAGAAAGATACAAAATTCGATAGTTACCAACAAACAACCGAGCACTGATGAGGAAAATTAACATACAAGCTCAAGTTCCAATCAAAAACATAATTCTAACCATCTGATAGAGCGAAAACCAATTCCAATAACAATGCCCAAAACTATGTGGATTACAAGACGGCCCAAACTCCCGAAAATAACGATTTGAGGTCAAGTAACCATATCTGAAAACCGTAACAGGTCAAAAAATATTATATGAATGCGTAGAAACAACGAAGCGTCAGTTTCGAACAAGATTTACGAGAATCGAGCCTCAATGCGAAAAAGTTACACAAATACGCATATTCTCATCAAACAACTCCGAAACTCGTTCGGATGGTCAAGAATGCAGAAAAAAATAGTTTCAGAATACCAAAATACTTACAAGCGAGTCGTCCAAAGTGGAAATATACTGAAAATAGAAATTACTAAAATAGAAAGTGCGGATATTACATTCTCTCCCTCTAAAAACAAGTTTCGTTCCGAAACTTACAAAGTGAATAACTCGGGATATCTATTTTCCATATTATATTTTGTCTCCCATGTAGCCTCTTCTGATCCAAGTCTCGACCATTGCACCTTAACCAAAGGAATGGTCTTGTGCCTAAGTTGCTTTGTTTGACATCCAAAGTCTGGATTGATTTCTCCTCAAATGTGATGTCGGGGCCCAACTCAATCTCTCCATAGTCGATAATGTGACTAAGATCCGGTACGTACTACCTTAGATGGGAGACATGAAATACGTGATGCATGTGACTCAATGATGGTGGCAAACCTAAACGACATGCGAGATATCCGATTCGTTCTAAAATCTCGAAAGGTCCAATGTACCTCGGACTAAGTTTACCCTTCCGACTGAAGTGGTAAACTCCCCGAGTGGGCGATACCTTCAGAAACACATGGTTCCCAAATAACTCTAACAGGCGGCGACGTGTGTCGGCATAAGACTTCTGTCAACTCTGGACATTCAACAGTCTATCACGAATTAAGGTAATCTTGTCTCTTGTGTCAACTAATAAATCTGATTCAGTACCAATAAATTCATATGCACCATCCCAACACAGTGGTGATCTGCACCGCCTCCCGTACAATGCCTCAAATGGTGTCATCTTGATCGAGGCGTGCCAACTATTGTTGTATGTAAAATCAATCAACGAAAGGTGCGACTCCCAATCATCTTTCCAGTCTAGGGCACAGGCTCTCAACATATCCTCAAGTGTCTGAATCATCCGCTCTGACTGCCCGCCTGTCTGGGGATGGTATGATGTACTGAGTCTCAACTCGGTCCCCAAACCTCGATGGGCGGCCTGCCATAAATGTTATACAAATCGACCATCTCAGTCAGAAATAATACTCTTAGGGGTCCCATGCAACCTCATAATTTCTGCAATGAACACCCGGGCTAGCTTCTCCGGCCCCTAAGTGTCTTTAATACCCAGAAAATGAGCATATTTGGTTAGTCAATCAATAATGACCCAGAACATATTCATTCTTGTCTGAGCCCTAGGCATGCTGGTAATAAAATCCATAGCAATATCCTCCCACTTCCAGTCTGGAATAAGAAGTGGTCGCAATAACCCTGCGGATCACTGATGCTCGTTCTTAACTTGCTGATAGGTCAAACACTTCGATACAAACTCACTAACATCCTTCTTCAAGTTGCCCCACCAAAAGTTACTCCTTACATCCTTGTACATTTTACTTGTACCATGATGTATGGAATAAGATGTAGTTTGAGCTTCTCTCAAAATTTTCTGTCTCAAATCCACATTGCATTGCATACACAATCTTCCACAAAATCTCGAAACTCCGTCATCTTGATTTACTAATGCAGGAGCTTTCCCCCTCTTGACATCCTCCCTCAACTAAACTAAAAAGGGTCATCATACTGCCTCGCCTTAATGTCATCAATCAAAGACGAAGTGATTTCCAACGCACATAATTGACCCTGAAGTCTCTGAAGACAAACCTCGATGTTCTGACCAATTAAGTCTTGTCGAATCATGATTTGAGGTGTAAGTAAACATTTGAAGTGACATCGTCTTACGACTCAACACATCCGCTGCTACATTCGCCTTGCCCGGATGGTAAATAATCTCAATATCATAATTCTTGATTAATTCCAACCACCTACATTTCCTCATGTTCAATTCCTTCTGGCTGAGAATGTACTCCATACTTTTGTGGTCCATGTAAATCTTACACGACGATCCGTAAAGATAATGCCTCCAAATCTTTAAAGCGAAAATGACCGTAGCTAATTCCAAATCATGAGTAGGATAATTTGCTTCATATGGTTTCAACTGTAGAGATGCATAAGCAATCACCCTATACTTTTGCATCAAGACACAACCAAGCCCGAGACCTGAAGCATAACTATAAACCACAAAACCATCGGTTCCCTATGGCAAGGCTAGAGCTGCGGTAGTCAAATGCCTCTTCAACTCATCGAAGCTATTCTTCCTATCCACGTTCCACTCAAATTTCTGACTTTTCTGAAGCAACTGAGCAAGTGGTCGAGCGATCTTGAAAAACCCCTCGATGAATATACGGTAATACCTCGTAAGTCCTAGAAAACTTCTCACTTTTTTCACATTCTTAGGTGGTTGCCACGCCAGTACTGCCTCTATCTTATGCGGGTCAACGCGAACTCCTTCCGCTGAAATCACATGCCCGAGGAATGTTACTTCCCTGAGCCAAAACTCGAATTTGGAAAATTTCGAATATAACTGCTCAGCTCTCAAAGCATCTAACACAATACGAAGGTGTTCAGTGTTCTCCTCTTGGCTCTGGGAATAATTAAGGATATCGTCAAGAAAAACAACTACGGATTTATCCAGATAGTCGATAAACACCTTGTTCATCAACTACATGAACACTGATGGGGTGTTGGTTAGCCCGAAAGGCATAACCACAAACTCGTAATGACCGTATCTCATCTGAAAAGCATCTTTCGGCATATGGATATCCCGAATCCTCAACTGATATAGCCCGAGCATAAATCAATCTTCGAGAAGACTATCGCTCATTGAAGCTTATCAAACAAGTCATCAATCCAGGCAAAGGGTATTTACTTTTGATGGTCAGCTTGTTTAATTCTCGGTAGTCGATACATAAACGAAGCGATCAATATTTCTTTTTAACAAAAAGCACAAGCGCGCCTCAAGGAGATGCGCTCGGTCGAATGTACCCTTTATCCAACAACTCCCCCAATTGTTTCTTCAACTCTAATATCTCTGATGGTGCCATCCGATACAATGCCCGAGAAATAGGAGCTGCATTCTGTAACACCCCCAGATTTAACTGGAAATATTACAGCGTCGTGGGCCCCAAGTTGGAACCCACAAGGCTAAAAGAAATTTTCGCCAACATTTACAATCGCCCAAAAGGCTAACGATGGTACTATCTTTAAAAAAACATTTGAAGACTATATAAAATCGATTTATCAAAACCGCCGTACAAATATCGTTTGAAAGGACAAGGTCTGACATGCCATAACTCAGCAGTTTAAAAACATACGTTGAGCTATCGCTTACACGCACCGACAGAATAGTTTAGAAAACGGTTTCCAAAGTAACCTAAGTTACCAGATACCAAAAGGCCATTTAAAATACTCACGTAGCGGAAAATACCAACAATTAAAAATACTCTAGGAGCGGAATACAATAACTGATCAGGAAATTCACACCAAAAACATGCTCTAGCCATTATCCTCCGGGAAGCTCATCTCTCCACGACCGCTGCAAGCTCGATACCTCAAGAACCTACAAAAAAAGCCTACGACGGGGTCAGCCATAATATACAACAATGATATCCATCGCATCACATTAATAATTACATACCAATGAGAATACAACATAAGAATACAACCAATGTAATCTTATCGTCATAACCTTACCAAAATTCACATCTCGCACAGTACCCAAGGTTCTCAAAACATCATCATAACTCACTGTTACGAAATCTACTAACTCTGTCCAACCCCAAATCCGTCGGGTAACATCCACACATCTCGACACGGAAACCAATTACCCATCAAAGACAAATACCAAGGGAAATACGGAACATACCTCGAGATGCACAATACCACGACAATCATGTAGTCTAATTCGAGATCAGATCAATGCAACATACGGGCACTGTAATATCCGGATTTATTATTATGTACTTCATCTGTATTCGAACCCTGTATTATTCGGATTTGTGATCTCGATAATTGGAGTATGATATTTCTCACATTGGTATATTTGTACATAAGTATATCGTCATGCATAATTTCTCATGCAAACTCGTGATAGCACACGCAAAGAATGTAGCTTAACGCGCGCTATCGGCTACTACTAGCGCACGCTACGAATGTAGGATTTGCGTGCGCTAGGCAATCAATTATTGAGCTAGGCAGCTAGCACATGCGCCAGCCGGGACATGGGTCCGGATAAGATTCCTGCGGACGAACCTGGACAGATTTGGAGTCAATACTTATTTGCGTGCGCTAAGCATGTATAATAGCGTGCGCTAATCAGCTATTGTGCAGAAACTTTATTTAAAGGACAGCACTCCATTTCTACCTATTCCCTTCATTTGTTCTTCGTCCCTTGGAAGTCGAGAGATCTTTTCTTACTCCTTAAGCTCATATAAATCCGCTGTACTTGATCATTAAATATTAAAGAGTGCTTATACTTGATCATTGAAGAAGAATTCACTTTGAAGTGACACTCAAGCAACCGGAGCTGGATTCTACCTTTTTGAATCAGAGATTTCTTCATTAAAGGTATGTTAATTCTATATCCAACTTTAGATTCGTGTTATGAAGAATAAGATGATCATTCTAGCAAGATATTGAGTTCCATTGGTGAATTATTCAACAAGCATCATGTTTAGAAGATTGAAATAATTACACTTATGATATTGTCGTTGGAACCTTGTAGTTGGAATCCTAGTACTTCAAATGATGAGAGGAACATTCTGAAGTTGATTATCCATATGATTTATTTTGTCATATTGATCATAAAATTTGAGGTGATATCACTTTTGGTTATAAGAACTTAAGGAAAGAAATCATCTTGGGAAGTATCCTTCCGTATAAATTGGAATTGTTAGTTCAGCTTCAAGATGAAGTCTGAATGTGGATAATGATAATTAAATCTAGTACGCCAACCGGAGATCACCGGACTTCGCATGAGAATGATAATCGAGGATGAATATAAGAGTTGTGATGATATTCTTTTCCTTGAACCTCATAGATGATTAAAATCCACAAGATCATTAATAAGTTTATTAATATGACATGTAGATGGATATCACTCATTAATCACTGAGGAGTTCGTAAATTTCATCACCGTTAGAACTAGTCTGCTGCCCAACAGTGAACTGCCATGCATGCGTAGTGTGCGCTAAGCTATGTGAATTAACGTACGCTAACGGGCTTATTTAGCATACGCTACGATTGAAACTTAGCGTGCGTTAAGTCATCAGGCGAGTCAGTCGGCTGATCAGTGAGGTACTAACAGTGCATGGTTAGCGTACGCTAGGCTGTGTGTAATTGCGTGCGCTAATGAGTAGCCTTAACGTACGCTACATAGGATGCGTAGCGTGCGTTAAGCAAACCAGACAGATTTCTTTTAAGAACTTCCGACGGTATTTTTGGATTGTTAGATGTTTGTTCGATGTGAGATGAATTCTATATTATTTATTTTGTTAAGGTTCGAGCTTGATACGTGATTGATCGAAGGGGCGACCTTCGAGTATTTCATTTTTCGTGGAAGTATTGTTCTTGTCTCCGAATCAAGGCAAGTACTCTAATTAGAATTGTTTATATTATGACAGTTATGTTGTGATTGTATTGTGTATATGTGTTAAGATTATATGTCCACCATGCGTTGATCCGACGGGAATCATCATGGGAATCTATAGCTGTGTGCGCTGGATCGTTGGACAGGTAGTTCCACCATGTATTGGTCCGACGGGATCATCATGGAAATCTAGAGCTGTGTGCGCTGGATCGTTGGAATGCCATCAGTATGTTGAGACTGTTATATGTGTTGTTGTTATTTTTCATTGGAGAAACTTGTTATGATATAATTGTTGATTATATCACTGTTGTATGATTATTGTACTTCTACTAGCATCGTTGTGCTAACCCTTTAGGGGGTGAACATTTATTTATGTTCAGGATCCAGGAGAGCGGGGAAACAACCACTGGAGTTGCATGACGATGAGGGTGCAGAGTGATGTTCCGGCCGAGTTTAATTGTCTGTGTTTGGTTATTTTTAATAAGTACTCGAGTACGTCGTCAGTTTATGATGTTTGGATTTTGGTGATGTATTAATAACTCTTCATTTGGATATTTGTATTCTCGGTATTGAACCAGAACTGTTGTATTTTATTTCAGTGATTTCATAAGTTGGTATCTGTTATTGTCTTTTCATTTCTCCAGCCTTGTAAATTCTTATGTAAAGGATTTACGGCGCTGTAATATCACTGAATATATCGGGGGTGTTACAGAATATGGTATCGGAGCTAAGATTATGGATATCTTGGCCATTGGGTTAAAATAGGGGTCATATACGTTTTTTTAGGTAACCGGCCGTGAATGACATCACTGTACTGCCTACGTCTTCATGCGAACGGTGATTGTAAGTTCCTAAACTCTATCTTGTTCTTTACATGTTGTATTTCTTTAGACTTGAACATTAGAACAATATTGTTTCCTGTATGTTGAGTATTTATGCTTAAAGTATGTTGAGAGGCGGACGTGGACGTTGTCGCGGTCGCGGACGCGGAAGAATGAATGCCGAAAGAGAAGCTTCGCCTTCTAATCAGGCCAGCCACAGTTCAGGCGAGCCACAGAGATCTATCAATAATGAACCGGAACCTGCTGTGCCAGAAATCCTTCGTCAAGTGGTGAACCAGATGACTCAGTTCGCTCAGGTCGTGGACTGAATGTAGGTGATGGTGGGATTACAGCAGGGAGATAGACAGCAGGGGATTCGAGACATGGGAAATCTAGGTGACCGATGGTTGCAAGAAGTGGCGAAGATGCAACCACCAAAATTCGACGGCTTTTCTGAGACTCGCACATGGGATCATTGGTTGAAAGAATTGGAGAAAAAATTTGCTGGAATTAATTGGCCAGACGACAGGAGAGCCTCTATTGCTCAGTACTTTTTGATAGGGGAAGCATCCGAGTGGTGGGAAGCTATCCGACCTGCAGATCATGATGCTGATTGGACAGAATTTAAATTGATGATGGAAGCTCAGTACTGCCCTCGTCCTGTGAGGGAAGCCAATGTTTGGGAGTTTTTCTCCGCTCAGCCGTCAGACGAACCTGTATCCCAGACAATTAAGACATTTAACCAGCAGCTGGCATTTGTTCGACATCTGGTCAGAACAGATGCAGAAATGATGATCCATTTTGATATGAGGATGAAATCAGAAATCCAGAGGTACATGTCCGGTTTTGAATGTACCACTCTCTGTCAATACCAGGATAAGGCATTGGCGGACGAAATCAAGGAAGCAACAATGGAGAAGTTTACGGAGTCCAAAAAGCAGAAAGTCTCTGGTACTTTTACAGAGCACAAGAGCAGCGGGCCCCGCAAGGCCCAGTCATCTTTTCATTCGTTTAAGAAACCTCCGCACCCATCTAAGAGTGGAAAGAATTTCGGAACAATGTCAGCCACGACGGATACAGCTAGGAGATGCTTTAACTGTTGTCGTCCAGGTCACCTTTGGCATGATTGTTTGCGCTCTCCAGTTACATGTTTTGATTGCGGACAGGAAGGGCACCGTGCGACGTTTTGCAAGGATGCCACCAAGTTCAATGGAACCCGTACATCGCAGCCAGTTCAGAAGGAAGCTAGTATCCAACAGACACATCAAAGTGTCCAGATGCCTCATAATTTTGGCCGCGGACGAGGCAGAGGACAATGGGACAGAAAGGGGACATCGAGTGCCGGATCTGTTCCACCATGTCTGTACGAGATGAGGAGGACATATGATCAGGATGCTGCTGTCGCATCAGGTACTGTTCAGATCCTTTCCCAGCCAGTTAGCATTTTATTCGATACAGGAGCTACGCAATCATTTATCGCCTCATCTTGTGTAAATCGTTTGAATATTTCTGGTTTTCATTACTATGAACCTTATGTTGTTGGGTTACCGAGTGGAGAGAGGATTGTTGGAAACTTAGAAACTAGAGATTTCCCTATAGCATTCGGAGGTAGAGAGTGGATCTCAAATCTGATTGTAATAGAAATGCAAGGAGATGACCTGGTACTCGGAGACGATTGGCTTAATCGATATGGAGCTATTGTAAACTACCGAAGGAGGAATATCTCGCTGATCACTGATGATGGCTCCGAAATACTGTTTGAAGGATGGAAACCAGGAAGCTCAGGAAAGTTGATCAAGCCGATGAAAGCTGTCAAATTGTTGAAACAGGGCTGTACCGGATACTGGTGTTATGCAATGAAGAAAGAAGATGAAATTGTGGAACTTTCATCCATTCCTGTTGTGAACGAATTTCCGGATATATTTCCTGACGAGTTACCTGGACTACCTGGACCGGATCCTAGTCATGTCATTGATTTCGGCGAGATCGAAGTCGCTCAGGATGGGACGTTTGAAGAAAGATCGGTCATGATACTCGAGAGTCGAGTTAATCAGTTGAGGAACAAACCAATCGTTTTGGTCAAAGTTCAGGAAGAAGCCACATGGGAAACGGAAGATGGCATGAAATCCAGATATCCAGAGTTATTTTCGACTTGAGTTTCGGGACGAAACTCCTTTTTAGTAGGAGAGTATGTAATATCCGGATTTATTATTGTGTACTTCATCTGTTTTCGAACCCTGTATTATTCGGATTTATGATCTCGATAATTGGAGTATGATATTTCTCGTATTGGTATCTTTGTACATAAGTATATCGTCATGCATAATTTTTCATGCAAACTGGTGATAGCGCACGCTAAGAATGTAGCTTAACGCGCGCTATCGGCTACTACTAGCGCACACTACGAATGTAGGATTTGCGTGTGCTAGGCAATCAATTATTGAGCTAGGCGGCTAGCACATGCGCCAGTCGGGACATGGGTCCGGATAAGATTCCCGCGGACGAACCTGGACAGATTTGGAGTCAACGCTTATTAGCGTGCGCTAAGCATGTATAATAGCGTGCGCTAATCAGCTATTGTGCAGAAATTTTATTTAAAGGATAACACTCCATGTCTACCTATTCCCTTCATTTGTTCTTCGTCCCTTGGAAGTCCAGAGAGCTTTTCTTACTCCTTAAGCTCATACAAATCTGCTGTACTTGATCATTAAATATTAAAGAGTGCTTATACTTGATCATTGAAGAAGAATTCACTTTGAAGTGACACTCAAGCAACCGGAGCTGGATTCTACCTTTTTGGATCAGAGATTTCATCATTAAAGATATTTTAATTCTATCTCCAACATTACATTCGTGTTATGAAGAATAAGATGATCATGCTAGCAAGATATTGAGTTCCATTGGTGAATTATTCAACAAGCATCATGTTTAGAAGATTGAAATAATTACACTTATGATATTGTCGTTGGAACCTCGTAGTTGGAATCCTAGCACTTCAAATGATGAGAGGAACATTATGAAGTTGATTATCCATATGATTTATGTTGTCATATTGATCATAAAATTTGAGGTGATATCACTTTTGGTTATAAGAACTTAAGGAAAGAAATCATCTTGGGAAGTATCCTTTCGTATAAATTGGAATTGTTAGTTCACCTTAAAGATGAAGTCTAAATGTGAATAATGATAATTAAATCTAGTACACCAACCGGAGATCACCGAACTTCGCATGAGAATGATAATCGAGGTTGAATATAAGAGTTGTGATGATATTCTTTTCCTTGAACCTCATAGATGATTAAAATCCACAAGATCATTCATAAGTTTATAAATATGACATGTAGACGGATATCACACATTAATCACTGAGGAGTTCGTAAATCTCATCACCGTTAGAACTAGTCTGCTGCCCAACAGTGAACTGCCATGCATGCGTAGCGTGCGCTAAGCTATGTGAATTAACGTACGCTAACGGGCTTATTTAGCGTACGCTACGATTGAAACTTAGCGTGCGTTAAGTCATCAGGCGAGTCAGTCGGCTGATCAGTGAGGTACTGACCATGCATGGTTAGCGTACGCTAGGCTGTGTGTAATTGCGTGCACTAACGAGTAGCCTTAACGTACGCTACATAGGATGCGTAGCGTGCGTTAAGCAAACCAGACAGATTTCTTTTAAGAACTTCCGACCGTATTTTTGGATTGTTAGATGTTCGTTCGACGTGAGATGAATTTTATATTATTTATTTTGTTAAGGTTCGAGCTTGCTACATGATTGATCGAAGGGCCGAGCTTCGAGTATTTCGTTTTTCGTGGAAGTATTGTTCTTGTCTTCGAATCGAGGCAAGTACTCTAATTAGAATTGTTTATATTATGACAGTTATGTTGTGATTGCATTGTGTATATGTGTTATGTCCACCATGCGTTGATCCGACGGGAATCATCATGAGAATCTATAGCTGTGTGCGATGGATCGTTGGACATGTAGTTCCACCATGTGTTGGTCCGACGGGATCATCATGGGAATCTATAGCTGTGGGCGCTGGATCATTGGAATGCCATCAGTATGTTGAGACTGTTATATGTGTTGTTGTTATTTCTCATTGGAGAAACTTGTTATGATATAATTGTTGATTATATCACTATTGTATGATTATTGTACTTGTCCTAACATCGTTGTGCTAACCCTTTAGGGGGTGAACATTTGTTTATGTTCAGGATCCAGGAGAGCGGGGAAACAACCACTAGAGTTGCATGATGACGTGGGTGCAGAGTGATGTTTCGTCCGGGTTTAATTGTCTGTGTTTGGTTATTTTTAATAAGTACTCGAGTACGTCATCAGTTTATGATGTTTGGATTTTGGTGATGTATTAATAACTCTTCATTTGGATATTTGTATTCTCGGTATTGAACCAGAACTGTGGTATTTTATTTCAGTGATTTCATAAGTTGGTATATGTTATTGTCTTTTCATTTCTCCAGCCTTGTAAATTCTTATGTAAAGGATTTACGGTGCTGTAATATCCCTGAATATATCGGGGTTGTTACAGGCACAGTCCTAACACAAGACCTACAAATGCATACTCATATGACAAAGTCAATATGCGCAAAACAATAACAACAGTGTATACTCAATGGAAATCCCATGATCCAGCGCCCTCAACATAGATCCCCTGATGATCCTACTAGATCAACATGAGGTGGATAACCAACAATATACATATGCACAAGAACACATATAAAACCAACGATGCGAATCCACATGATTCCATCAACACAATACTGGAAATCCAACGATCCAGCGCCCTCAGCATAGATCCTCATGATGATCCCGTCGGACCAACGCATGGTGGAAAACATGTCCAGCGATCCAGCGCCCTCAGCATAGATCCCCATGATGATCCCGTTGAACCAACGCATGGTGGACATCCGATCCAGCGCCCTCATCATAGATCCTCATGATCCTATCGGATCATTTACAACATAAACAATACAATATGCATACACATATGCAACTCAATATGTTCATCAACATGAACGACAATATGACAAATCAACTAGGACGACCTCATGTTCAACAACATGAATGACAAAATGCATGATCAAAAATCATTAACACTAAACCGAATAAATTTAGGATACTTTCCCCAAGTCCTTCGGGAGCAATCTCGATCAAATCATCACCGACGATTATCCGCAATGCTCGACGATCCAAACGTACCACGGACTGCAGATACTCATATCCTCGTTTTTATCATAATGTATCCTCGATACCCAAAATGCCAATAATCGAAATAAATCATATACCTTATGATTTAACTCCCAAGATCGGAAAACAACATAAAATCAAAATCTCCAGGGTTCACAATAATAACCATTGCTATATGCATCATAAACGAAATGAAACTGAAACCATTCATTAAATATTATAAACTGAGCAAGTAATAAATTGCCTTGATACAAACACGACGATAATGAAACCGTTACAAATTCCTTTGCCGTCATCTACAAGTCCCTCGACCCTGATCAATGCAATCTACGAACATTCTCGAATATGACCGCAAAGCATGGTTCTAATCACCGATCACTTACCACAACCTATGGCAATAATCAATAAGCAACCATCCGATAATAATCAATAACCAACATAACCAATCCACAAAACCAACGGTTCTACGACATCTCGGTTAAACATAAGCCTGAACAATCCAACTCAAACCAGTACGAATTCACAACCATAACACGAAAATACTGCACTGTCTGCCTACTTAGCGCACGTTAAACGCATAACGTAGCGTGTACTAAGTAGCTCCCATTAGCGTGCGCTAGCCCGTAAGCTTAGCGTGCGCTAATGCTGTACATATGCATGATTTTCAGATTCCGATCAACATAGGGCGATTATCAAGAATACTAAGTGATTCGAAACCATGTTCATAGCTATCAAAACAACGAAGTCCGATATCCTTTAACATATAGGTAATCATCCAACTCTTAATCCAATTCATATAGTCACATATCATCTTCTTCCTCAAATATCAACATCATATCATATTATTCAAGAGTTCTTCAAGAACATGAGATGTCCGAAATCACATTCAAAACTACATAACCCAATGTATATATCATCACGAAGAAGATATCAACGACATCATCAATAATCAGACCAACCCGTTAACAAGGATCACATCATACTTAATCTGGAATACAACCTCATATCATGATTCATATGAAATCAACATACTTCGGAAATCCTTCTTTCATCGGTTAAACGAAACACAATTCTTAAAGTATGGAGAATCTTAATTAACCTCCGAGAACTCTTATAAAAATCCCATTAAATCTCATATAACATCATCACAAGATAATCCAACTCGCTTCCTCACAAGTAATCATCCTTAAAAACGAATCACTATCAAAGGGATACGAAATTACCTTGTATAAATGAACCAAGAAGAAGAACAATTGAACTCCTTTCCAAGAATTATGAATAACTTCAAGAACAAGGCTTCAATCCATGCTCTCCATCTTAATCTTGTTAAAGATCATCATCTCTCAGTGTTTGGGAACCTCAAATACCTCTCAAGGCTCTCTCTATCGGCTCACATGAAGAAAAGGATGGAAATGACGAATAATGGCCAACTGCACTTATATATAATGTACGTTATTAATGTACGCTAACATCTTCATTTAACGTACGTTACATGCTTAGCGTGCGCTAACTGTCTTTCTTAGCGTGCGCTATCGCAGTCCAGAGGCTACTGCCTTACTACATACAATGATTTACGTACACAATGCCCATGCAATAGCGTACGTAAATGCCTCTATCTAGCGTACGCAAGCCTTCAGCCATAGCGTGCGCTACTCATAGTTGACTTGCTACAGTCTGCACCTACCCCCGTGTCCCTACATGCCGAAAGTAACCTGACAAAGTCAAGATTCCTTTGGGCCGACCTGATTAGCGTGCGCTAATCAATATGCATTAGCGTGTGCTAGTCCTTCATAACAAACATCCGTTGACCTTGTCGGAACATGCGCCGAAAGTGGCCGGGTCCACACGTAGATTCCTTCTGGTCTAGTCTGTACTAGCATACGCTGACCTATGCCCGTAGCGTGCGCTAATCCTACACGATAGCGTGCGCTAGTCATGTATATTAGCGTGCGCTAATAATGCTATCCTTAGCCATTATCAGCTATTGTTGTCCAACGTCTCAACATACAGAATACGAACATACGACATACCAATTACACATACTCCTTTCAATAACATTCTCATACGATACACAATATCCTCAACTGTAATTGTCGACCAAGTATAGTAATTATACCAATACAGAGGTCTCAGTCCTTCAATTGTTTTATCCATACTGTACAGATTCCACACTGTACAACATAACTCGGATAAAATAACATTAACAACAGTAGTAGAAATTTTGGATATTACATACTACACCACTTAAAATAAGTTTCGTCCTCGAAACTTGCAATCCGTCATAGAAAAACCAACAAACCGTTCAACCAAAATATTCCGAAACCATCACAACAACGATCAATCATCATCATTAACGAATAACCAAAACAGTACACTTATATATGCGCTAAGTCGACGATCTCCTGAGGTACTAGCAAGTGACTTCACTGTAAAGCCTCAATACGCTTACAATAACAATTCCATGAGTCCCAACCAAATATATCATCGTCGGATGAAATAATCTATTCGTGTCAAATCCTGTCTGCCTGATTACACAATCAAGTCCCAATATGCCAAAAATAACAATAGTGCATGATACATCTGTGAAAGAACTGCCCAACACAATGGCAATAAATCCCAAAACATCGACACAAAATTCGAACGCTCAGATGATCACCAACAATGATCAACCAATAAATTAACCGAGAATATCATCGATATGATAAACTCTAGTACGACCATCCAAAGGTCAAAACACAACTGAGAATATCATCAACATGATAACCTCCAATATGACCAACGAGAGGTCAAAGCACAATCGAGAATATCATCATCATGATAAACTTCAATATGACCAACGAATGATCAACGATAATCGAGAATACCTTCACACGGTAAGCTCCAATACGGTCAACACAGAACCACAGAGACAGATATACGAAAGAATAACATTCTCAAAACAACACACCAATCACATACAGTGGATCTCAATAAACATACCCGACTAGTGAACATACTCCTCGGCATACGAACAAACAATCACAAACCGACGAACATATCCAATCATATGTGGAGTGGGAATGACCACTCAATATCCAAAGCAACCAGCATGGCGTCACCATCCCCAATTCTACATTTACAAAGAAATCATTCAAAAATCATTATGGTAAAATCGCGCTACTACCATACCAATGGAGCCACATAGCACATATGTCCCGGTTTCACAAAATCCCAAGTTTCTAAAATAATATTATGCGCATGAATCTACAACACACAACATATTTCTCTTATCCGATAATTCAACCGATCATCCCTGGATAACCAAACTACTATACTGAAGTTCGAATCTCTTTTCCTCGTACCATACTGATGTCTTATCCAGTTCGTGAGTCACACTCAGAATTTCACCATGATATGCATTATGCACTAAATACGTATGTATATCGATCATATTTTCAAAACCAGTTTGAAATCATATAGTCTCGTCAAGAAGACAAATTTTCGAAAGTTCATTCAAAAATTTCAAAACTCAAAACATAAATTTTGGTAAGATCACGAAATCAATTTTCGAAAAATTAAATCGGCTCGCTGGTGCCAAGTATTCGATAACAGTTTTCTTCGATTCCACACTATTTCGAAGTTTAAAATGAAAACTATGCAAATGCTGGACTACATCCATACTACTGTATACCAATTCGGTTTGTCACCAATAGCCACTGATATTCCATCGGAAAACCACACGATAGAGTTCCAAAATTTCAATATATAAATTCCGACTAAAAACTCCTTTTCCACATATGACTTGCAACATCAACCATTTTCCATCCTGGATCACCTCAATTATGCTATGACAATGCATTGAAACAAATCAACACAGCGAAAGACTTCCCAAGTGGTTTCATTCGAACCAATAAATCAAAACCCCGAAAGGTAGTGATAAAGTAGATAAACGATTGATAAAGTGTTTTACAAATCTAGGGAGTTTTAAGGAAAACAGAAAAGCCTTTTGAAACATTAGGGTCTCAGTCCGTATCTCGTTCCGCATTAAAAGAAGTTTAAAAAGTAGGAAACACTTTTTTCGGACCCCAAGTCCTGAGTTATAAAACTATTTCAAAAATCTATTGGGTCTCGGCCCAAAAATCATTTACGGTAAAATATCCATAAAACATTCATTTTGAAATCTATCATTTTCAAATGCTCAAAAACAGTTCAAATATCTTAAAATGAATTAACATGACTACATGTTATTCTCAACCATACACAATATTTCCCCCAAATGCACAACTTTGTTCCGAAATCTAACCGACATATTGATTTCCAAAATCATAACTTCTCAAATCATCAATCCTGTCCCAACTCTGCCATATCATATTGTGACGCATAATATTCTGCTGAATCTCAAAGCATATGAATTTAGAACAACAATAAATCTCAAAGCAATTCAAAAATCCAAACACTTACAGATCGTGAAGTCGATGATTCCCCGTGATACTGGCACATGTCTCAACTCTAGAAAATACTCGACACAAATATTTTCAAAACACACATTTTGCAAACTCAGTTCAACTCGAGAACACAACACATCTCTATCCGAAGGAACATGTTAACACTGTTCGGAAAAGTTTACAACAATCCCAGTACTACACTGGTAAATCGCATAACGCACAAGCCCGAGTGAACAACAAAAACTCAGATCTCAAACACTTGTCAACCGACAACTCGAATGACACGACAAAAGCACGACCCAACTCGACCCGACTGCCTAGGTTTCCTCAACCTAAGCTCTGATACCATATTTTGTAACACCCTCAGATTTAACCGAAAATATTACAGCGCCGTGGGCCCCGAGATGGAACCCACAAGGCTAAAAGAAATGTTCGCAAACATTTACAATCATCCAAGAGGCTAACGACGGTACTATCTTTAAAAAAAACATTTGAAGACTATATAAAATATGTTTATCAAAACCGTCGTACAAATCTCGTTTGAAAGGACAAGGTCTGACATGCCAGAACTCAGCAGTTTAAAAACATACGTTGAGCTATCGCTCACACGCACCGGTAGAATAGTTTAGAAAATGGTTGCCAAAGTAACCTAAGTTACCAGATACCAAAAGACCATTTAAAATAGTCACGTAGCGGAAAAGACCAACAATTAAAAATACTCTAGCAGCGGATTACAATAACTGATCAGGAAATTCACACCAAAAACATGCTCTAGCCAGTATCCTCCGGGAAGCTCATATCTCCATGACCGCTACAAGCTCGATACCTCAAGAACCTATAAAGAAAGCCCACGACGGGGTCAGCCATAATATCCAACAATGATATCCATCACATCACATTAATAATTACATACCAATGAGAATACAACATAAGAATACAACCAATGTAATCTTATCGTCATAACCTTACCAAAATTCACATCTCGCACAGTACCCAAGGTTCTCAAAACATCATCATAACTCACTGTTACGAAATCTACTAACTCTGTCCAACCCCAAATCCGTCGGGTAACATCCACACATCTCGACACAGAAACCAATTGCCCATCAAAGACAAATACCAAGGGAAATACGGAACATACCTCGAGATGCACAATACCACGACAATCATGTCAGTTTAATCCGAGATCAGATCAATGCAACATATGGGCATGGTCCTAACACAAGACCTACAAATGCATACTCATATGACAACGTCAATATGCTCAAAACAATAACAACAGTGTATACTCAATGGAAATCCCATGATCCAGCGCCCTCAGCATAGATCCCCTGATGATCCTACTAGATCAACATGAGGTGGATAACCAACAATATACATATGCACAAGAACACATATAAAACCAACGATGCGAATCCACATGATTCCATCAACACAATACTGGGTAATCCAACGATCCAGCGCCCTCAGCATAGATCCCCATGATTATCCCGTCGGACCAACGCATGGTGGAAAACCTGTCCAGTGATCTAGCGCCCTTAGCATAGATCCCCATGATGATCCCGTCGAACCAATGCATGGTGGACATCCGATCCAACGACCTCAGCATAGATCCTCATGATCCCATCGGATCATTTACAACATAAACAATACAATATGCATACACATATGCAACTCAATATGTTCATCAACATGAACAGCATAACATGAACGACAATATGACAAATCAACTAGGACGACCTCATGTTCAACAACATGAATGACAAAATACATGATCAAAAATCATTAACACTAAACCGAATCAATTTAGGATACTTTCCCCTAGTCCTTCGGGAGAAATCTCGATCAAATCATCACCGAAGATTATCCGCAATGTTCGGCGATCCAAACGTGCCACGTACTGCAGATACTCATATCCTCGTTTTTATCATAATGTATCCTCGATACCCAAAATGCCAATAATCGAAATAAATCATATACCTTATGATTTAACTCCCAAGATCGAAAAACAACATAAAATCAAAATCTCCACGGTTCACAATAATAATCATTGCTATATGCATCATGAACGAAATGAAACTGAAACCATTCATTAAATATTATAAACTGAGCAAGTAATAACTTGCCTTGATACCAACACAACGAGGATGAAGCCATTACTAATTCCTTTGCCGTAATCTACAAGTCCGTCGGCCCTGATCAATGCAATCTATGAACATTCTCAAATACGGACGCAAAGCATGGTTCTAATCATCGATCACTTACCACAACCTATGGTAATAATCATTAAGCAACAATCCGATAATAATCAATAACCGACATAACCAATCCACAAAACCAACGGTTCTACGACATCTCGGTTAAACATAAGCCTGAACAATCCAACTCAAACCAGTACGAATTCACAACCATAACACGACAATACTGTACTGTCTGCCTACTTAGCGCACGTTAAACGCATAACGTAGCATGTGCTAAGTAGCTCCCGTTAGCGTGCGCTAGACCGTAAGCTTAGCGTGCACTAATGCTGTACAGATGCATGATTTTCAGATTCCGATCAACATAGGGCGATTCAATAACACTAAGTGATTCGAAACCATGTTCATAGCCATCAAAACAATGAAGTCCGATATCCTTTAACATATAGGTAATCATCCAACTCTTAATCCAATTCATATATTCACATATCATCTTCTTCCTCAAATATCAACATCATATCATATTATTCAAGAGTTCTTCAAGAACATGAGATGTCCGAAATCACATTCAAAACTACATAGCCCGATGTATATATCATCATGAAGAAGATATCAACGACATCATCAATAATCAGACCAACCTGTTAACAAGGATCATATCATACTTAATTTGGAATACAACCTCATATCATGATTCATATGAAATCAACATACTTCACAAATCCTTCTTTCATTGGTTAAACGAAACACAATTCTTAAAGTATGGAGAATCTTAATTAACCTCCGAGAAATCTTATCAAAATCCCATTAAATCTCATATAACATCATCACAAGATAATCCAACTCACTTCCTCACAATTAATCATCCTTAAAAATGAACCACTATCAAAGGGATACGAAATTACCTTGTATAGATGAACCAAGAAGAAGAACAATTGAACTCCTTTCCAAGAATTATGAATAACTTCAAGAACAAGGCTTCAATCCATGCTCTCCATCTTAATCTTGTTAAAGATCATCATCCCTCAGTGTTTGGGAACTCAAATACCTCTCAAGTCTCTCTCTATCGGCTCACATGAAGAAAAGGATGGAAATGACGAATAATGGCCAACTGCACTTATATATAATGTACGTTATTAACGTACGCTAACATCTTCATTTAACGTACGTTACATGCTTAGCATGCGCTAGCTGTCTTTGTTAGCGTGCGCTATCGCAGTCCAGAGGCTACTGCTGTAATATCCGCAATTTTGGATTTCCGGTAATTTTCATTTTTCGGCGGAGGTCCGTTTCGAAAACTCTCTTTTGACCGTTTCGTCATTTGGAGAATATTTAATTCTGCACTTTTTGTCATCCGAGTTCGTTTCGGTATCGTTTTGTTGAGTTCCGTGTTCTTAAACGACTTTTCCGCACTTGAGTTCGATTCTCGCGAATCTCATCCGAAACTGTTGTTTCGAGTTTCTCGGAAGTTCATTTAATGTTATTATTCATGTTGTAAGCTTCGGTTTGGTGTTTCGATCGTGTATCAGGTATTTCGGACGTTTTGGGCCATTTTCGTAATTTCCCAAAGTTTGGGGTAATTACTTCCGTTGTCGAATTTTGAGCCCTCGGGTGGTCGGAATCAGGTGTTCCCTTAGTATTCGGATTCGTCTTTGCGAGTACTTCATAATCGTGTTTTCGGTTTACGTTCAGGTCGGAGTTTCGGGATTTTTCGGACCGTCGGATCGACCGAGGCCTGGCTGGCCAGGCCTGGCCGAGTAACGGCCGTAATGGCCCGGCAGTAACGGCCGTAATGCCGGTTACGTATGTAACAGCCTTCCGGTTACGTACGTAACATGTCCGGCAGAATCAGTCCAGGGAGTTCGGCCTTGGCCGATTACGTACGTAGGCCTTGGCCGATTACGTACGTAAGCGGCCGGCCAGTCGGCTATTTAAGGGCCTGACCGAGTCATCCGGCCATTTTCACCCTTTTTCTTCGTTTCTTCGCGTTTCTTCGTCAATAATGGATGGATTTGGATGGATATGACATAGAGCAACATGTTTTGGAAGTTGGAATCATAGATTAACATCATCTTCCACCCGGATCGAAGGTAAGAACACCTAAACTTTTGGTTTTTGGGTGTTCTTGAGATTTCTTGGTGTTTTGGCCGATTTGCTTCGTTTTGATTCATATTATTGTTAGAACTTGATTGTAAACTCGTAATCATTCAATACCCTTCAAGTTTTGTGGAAGGAATTTGAGTATTTCTTTGAATAATCGATTAAATTGGACTACGCCTTCAAAGTGTCCGATAAAATGCTTCAATGGGTAGAACTTGGGAAGTTCCATACGTTTTCGTAGAATTGTGATTGAATTGATATCGTTGTGACTTAGGAACGAATTCTTGTGAAGAACTCGAGTCGGAACCCTTCCGTTCGTTGCCTTCTTTGGGGTCCGAGCTTCCCGATCGAACCGTGTTCTTCGGAGCGTTTGGTAGCGGTTATTAAGGCAAGTATCTTACTATACGACTTGTATCTTGCGACTAGTAATCACGTATGAGATTTATGATGATTTTGCGTGCCTTCGTAAATATGTTCCGTTTGAGTTGGTTGTGTTTTCCGAAATTTGAAGGCTTTGTGATAATAGTGTTATATTGGTATACGTGTTAGGCGTTGTGCCATTTGTGCAGGATTGCGATGTACATATGAGATGGTTGTACACGTGGTTGTGTAATGTATTGTGTGCCGAATGTGTGTTATGTTGGTTAAATGTCGTTGATTGATGATAGTTGTTGCGAGTGTTGAGGTTGTGTTATGTGCGTGCAATGTATGATTTTGTGGTGATCAAGGTGATTGATTAATTGTGCTCATTGTTGTATGTAATGCGAATGTGATGTGCTGGAACGCTAAGTTCACTCGTGCGGGTTCGACGGGGCCTACGAGGATTCATGGCACAGGTCCATGGGATCGGAACTTAGTGTGTGGTGCTGAGGTCCAATCGTGCGGGTCTGACGAGGCCTACGATGATTCATGGCACAGGTCCATTGAATCAGGACACGACGTCCAACCGTGCGGGTTCGACGGAACCTACGGTGACACGTGACACAGGTTCACGGGGTCGGGACTGTTTGTTGTGATTGTTGTGTTTGCTCAATCCGTGTGGGTTGTTGAACCTACGGAGACTCGTGGCAAGCGATCACGGAGTCATGAGCATGATTGATTGTTGTGATTGTTGTGTTTGCTCAATCCGTGTGAGTTGTTGAACCTACGGAGACTCGTGGCAAGCGATCACGGAGTCATGAGCATGATTGATTGTTGTGATTGTTGTGATTGGTTAAGTCCGTGCGGGTTGTTGAACCTATGGAGACACGTGACAGGGGATCACGGTGTCACGAACCATGTTTTGTAAATCAAACTTTTTGTAAGAAAGTTTTAAGAAAAGAATGTTGGGCCGAGCCCCATGAGATTTATGGAAATGTTTTCGTACTGTAAATTGTTGTAATACAATTTTGAGATTTGGGTTAAGACCCTAAGACTTTCGAAAGGTTTTGAAATTCTAAAATTTCCGAGGTGATAATCTTATTTTCGAATGCTTCATAGCTTATCTTTCCTTGTGAAAACCTCCCGGGGATATTTTGATACTTGATTGTCATATTTGATTCACGATTGTTACTTGCTTGTTATATTTCGTATGATTTGATACTTGCACTAGTAAAACAGTGGAGTTTTACTAACCCCCGAGTAATCGGGGGGTCGATGTCTGTTTTGCGTCCAGGTACATGCAGATTCAGGGGAGCAGTCACAGGATTGGCACAAGAGGATGACGAGCTGCGATACTAATCATGAGTCGAGAGTTATTTTGATTTTGTTGTGTTGTCAGAGTTGATTTCAGTCTTCCGCTGTATTGTATTTCGACCCCTGTGTGGGTAATGTTATTTAAGTCAGTTTTATCGATTGGGTTGTGTGACCTCATCGGTCTGTGTATTCACGTGTAAGTGACCATATCGGTCCGTATCATTTTATTGTTTGACCCTGGTCGGGCAAGCATTTGGTCGTTTATGGATGTTTAGCCTGGTAGATCCTTGTGGAGTAGGTGGAAGACATGATTTCTGAAGGATTTCTTTGAAGTGCAGTAGGTGTCACTTCAAGTATCTGCCCCGAGAACAGTGAGTGTTCTTCGGGACGGTAGGTATAAAAATTCGAGGGTTGGACCCCTTCCTCTAGCGCCAATTGTTGTTGCCCAAAATATTTATCCGAACATTAATACTGCTGGATGACGGACAACAAACAACAATTGCGGGATCACTTCCGAGAGTAGATAAATAATACAAGATTTGCCGGGTTTGTTAGGCCCGGGCTTGAATGCTCTCGCGAGATGATATTAATACAAATATTCGTGGATACAAGTATTAATGAGAGAAATCTAAATACAATGAGTGTAAAAAGACTCTGTTAATCCGGCTCTTGAGCGAAGCTCGGTGTTCTTCGTCCCCGCCGGTAGTCTGCTCGAGGAGAGAGGCCGGGAGAAGTAAGACCGAATGATAGATGTTGACAAGAGTTGGAGAATAGCCAAGTGCTGTATATTGTTTCTGTATTGTGTGTTTGAATCGCGATATTGCCCGAGATAGTATACAAGTGCAGGGAGCCTTGTACATATAGGGGTAGCCGGGTCCTGTCCTCTGGCGGGCGATCGCCTTCCGGCCATTATAATAATGTGCCGATCGCCTGCCGGCCAATATAATAATGTGGTGATCGCCTGCCGGCCAATATAATAATGTGCCGATCTCCTGGGCTATCGGGCTAAAGTCCAAGGTAGTGGCTGGCAGTCCGTATAAAGTCCAATGCGATGCTGCACCACCGGTCAATAAGGAGCCAAAGACGCGTCGAGTCGACCACATGCGGCCCTACCGATGACTTTCGGCGGCTTGTCTACCGGGTGGAGAGATTCTGCCAGGCTGTGGTCAATGGCCCGAGATTCGCGGATCTTGTCTCGGTCCTTGCTCGTGGTGCCAGTCTTGAGGCTCGGCCTTTGCCGACTGGATGGCCATCGGCGCTGATCGACATGAGGCGGTCGTCTCTAGCCGGTCATCAGAGGTCGTCATCGGCCAGTTGCTGAGGGTCGGCAGTGGTCGGTCACCAAGGGTCGGTCGGCAGATGCCGAGAGAGGATCGTCCATTAGTCGATCGCCACTTGTCGGTCGCCAAGGGTCGGTTGGCAGATGCCGAGAGAGGATCGTCCATTAGTCGATCGCCAGGAGTCGGTCACCGAGTACTCAGAGGCGATCGTATTTGAGGTCGATCGCTCGGTACCGGGACTTGTCCTGGGACCTTCGGTTGGTCGATGCAGGTTATCCGCTTGGTTAAGGCTCGACCGCCTGGTCGCTGGTCGGCAGATCTGCCTTGGCCGCTCGGCAGTGACTCGGTCGCCCGACCTCCGAGGCGATCGCCGGTCGGAAGGTGTTAATTCTTGACACAGCAATTGCCCCCCAGCTTGCTCCTATGTTGAAGACATGGGGCGAGGTGGTTCTTGCTGGCGATCGTGTAAGGATGAGGACGGGCGATCTTGCTGAGCTGACTTAGGATTCGGACTTGGGCTATCATGGTCGATTGGCTTAGCTATCTTTCGGTCTTGTACCTGCAAAAACAACATTGACCGATCCCCCATGGAAACTTGGTGGTTTCGCTTGTTTGAGGAATCGTGCACAGTCGCGGAGATCGATGGACCGACTCCATGACCGTGTCTTGGTACGCGAAGACATTGAGTGTCTCGTGACTCACTTTATTATGAGGGTCCTCTGTTAGGCTGCGCCTCGCCTCGTATTTAAACGAAGGGCGTGCGGTCTCGGTCTAGAGGAGTCCTTGCGCGGGGCAGCGTCGGATGAATCAACTCCACCTCCGCGGCTTGTTAGCTCTGCTTCCACCTCGGCCAGCCATGGAGATGGCCGACCTCGACGGTGTACGTTGAGACGGGGTTGTGGCATGTGTCCACTGATTAATGTTGGAGAGCCCTCAGACTACGCCGTCCTCGTATTTAAACGAAGGGCGGGCGATCTCGGCCAAAAGGGACCTTGCATGGCCGAAGCAGCCGGTTCCATCGACTGCCAGGGCCATGGCTTTATGATGTGCGGTGGAGGCGATCTTATGCCTTAGTCCGTCGTGTTTAGATGCTGGACTGTAAATGGCGATCGTGTCCGCCGGATTGCTGATGATGATCGACGATCGAGCCGGAAGACTGGAGATCGTCGCTCGGCAGCCGATCGCTTTATTCGTAGGTCGATATCGGCGATCGTGCGGGAGTTAGTCCCTTATTTAGAATGGACTGTAGGCGGGGATCGAGTCCTCCGGCTCTGCTGGGTAGTAGCGATCGGGCTGGGAGACTGGAGGTCGTCGTACGGGTGCCGATCGCTCTACTCCTAGGCTGAGAAGAAGCCTTTACCTGGATAGGAAATCTGCGGCTCTAGCCCGGAAGGCTGCGTAGGTCGTCGGTAGGGTCTTCGTGAGATGCCTGAACATAGGCGAGAAGCCCTGAAAACCTCCTAGGACCGCGTAGAGGGCGGTCTCATCGTTTACGGGCTCGCCGTTGAGGATGATTACGTCTACCCGGTCAATGTAGTCCGAGTCGGACTCTTCTTCTCCCTGCTTGATTTGCATCATGCGAAAGCGACCTTCTGGCCGGACGACCCTGGTGGAGAAGTATTCCGTGAAGACGTGCGCCAGCTCGTTAAAGGAGCCAATGGACCGAGGTGGCAATGAGGTGTACCACCGGTGGGCGATGTCGTCCAGTGTCAGAGGGAACATTCG
Organism: Orobanche coerulescens; assembly: GCA_033398695.1. Taxonomy (NCBI): domain Eukaryota; kingdom Viridiplantae; phylum Streptophyta; class Magnoliopsida; order Lamiales; family Orobanchaceae; genus Orobanche; species Orobanche coerulescens. Next base: position 86,777,935 of record CM065811.1, on the reverse strand, counting down.
GCACCTGGTCGCGTCAGATGCCCCACACCCGGTCATGTAGATGTTGAACTTGTGCAGGTGTGTTTGGGGGTCCGATCGCCCCTGGTACACGGGTTTCTGAGGAGGAGCGATCTTGTGCTGCACCGGGGCAAGCTTGATGTCGATCGCGAGCGGCTCGCTCGGCTCGGCGATCGTCTTCATGGCGCCTGCCCCGGATTGCAGGAGCGTCTTCACGTCGTCGAGCTGACGTTGCATTGCGGCAATCGCCGCGGCTCGGCTGCTTGCGGATCGGCTTTGGGAGCGGGGGCCGAGGCGATCGTGTACCGACCTCCGGACTCCACTGCTGTCGATCTCGGGAATTTGGCGAGCGGGAGCCAGGCGGCTGGATCGCCTTGTGGGAGCCGGGTAGGCCGAGCTCCTGGTGAGGGACTCAAACTCCGTCGTCTCGTAGCTGGGGCCGGACTGCCCCGGTCGCCAGGTCGGGTCACTGCCCAGGCGATCGAAGACAGAGGTGCCCCGGCTGCCGAGCGCCTCTTCTTGCGGGCGAGAGCCTCCTGGCGATCGCTCGGCCAGTAATGCCTTGAGCTTCCGCTTGGACTTCCGGCGGGAGACCGAGGGGGTGATAGCAGGAGGCGCGTCGAGAGCACTCCGTCGCTCCTGAAGGACGGCTATGGCCTCTTCGATCTGTTCATTGGTTCGGAACTGATCGAGCGAGAGGCTCGGGCCGCCGTCCCGGGACGGGATCGAGCGTCTCTGACCGCGGCGGCTACCTTCCACCATCGGCTGCGGCTCGGACTGGGACGGAACGGGGGGTCTGGCCGGCTGGTCAGCGGCTTTCTTCGACGCGGAGGCGGAAGACATGATTTCTGAAGGATTTCTTTGAAGTGCAGTAGGTGTCACTTCAAGTATCTGCCCCGAGAACAGTGAGTGTTCTTCGGGACGGTAGGTATAAAAATTCGAGGGTTGGACCCCTTCCTCTAGCGCCAATTGTTGTTGCCCAAAATATTTATCCGAAGATTAATACTGCTGGATGACGGACAACAAACAACAATTGCGGGAGCACTTCCGAGAGTAGATAAATAATACAAGATTTGCCGGGTTTGTTAGGCCCGGGCTTGAATGCTCTCGCGAGATGATATTAATATAAATATTCGTGGATACAAGTATTAATGAGAGAAATCTAAATACAATGAGTGTAAAAAGACTCTGTTAATCCGGCTCTTGAGCGAAGCTCGGTGTTCTTCGTCCCCGCCGGTAGTCTGCTCGAGGAGAGAGGCCGGGAGAAGTAAGACCGAATGATAGCTGTTGCCAAGAGTTGGAGAATAGCCAAGTGCTGTATATTGTTTCTGTATTGTGTGTTTGAATAGCGATATTGCCCGAGAGAGTATACAAGTGCAGGGAGCCTTGTATATATAGGGGTAGCCGGGTCCTGTACTCTGGCGGGCGATCGCCTTCTGGCCATTATAATAATGTGCCGATCGCCTGCCGGCCAATATAATAATGTGCCGATCGCCTGCCGGCCAATATAATAATGTGCCGATCTCCTGGGCTGTCGGGCTAAAGTCCAAGGTAGTGGCTGGCAGTCCGTATAAAGTCCAATGCAGTGGCTGGCGCCAGCTGGGCGGTCCAATAAGGAGCCAGCACGCGTCCGGAGTCAGCCACATGCGGCCCTACTGACAGCTTTCGGCGGCTTGTCGGCTGGTGGAGAGATTCTGCCAGGCTGTGGTCAATGGCCCGAGATTCGCGGATCTTCTCTCGGTCCTTGCTCGTGGTGCCAGTCTTGAGGCTCGGCCTTTGCCGACTGGATGGCCATCGGCGCTGATCGACATGAGGCGGTCGTCTCTAGCCGGTCATCAGAGGTCGTCATCGGCCAGTTGCTGAGGGTCGGCAGTGGTCGGTCACCAAGGGTCGGTCGGAAGATGCCGAGAGAGGATCGTCCATTAGTCGATCGCCACTTGTCGGTCACCAAGGGTCGGTTGGCAGATGCCGAGAGAGGATCGTCCATTAGTCGATCTCCAGGAGTCGGTCGCCGAGTACTCAGAGGCGATCGTATCTGAGGTCGATCGCTCGGTACCGGGACTTGTCCTGGGACCTTCCGTTGGTCGATGCAGGTTATCCGCTTGGTTAAGGCTCGGCCGCCTGGTCGCTGGTCGGCAGATCTGCCTTGGCCGCTCGGCAGTGACTCGGTCGCCCGACCTCCGAGGCGATCGCCGGTCGGAAGGTGTTAATTCTTGACACAACAAGGATGACGAGCTGCGATACTAATCATGAGTCGAGAGTTATTTTGATTTTGTTGTGTTGTCAGAGTTGATTTCAGTCTTCCGCTGTATTGTATTTCGACCCCTGTGTGGGTAATGTTATTTAAGTCAGTTTTATCGATTGGGTTGTGTGACCTCATCGGTCTGTGTATTCACGTGTAAGTGATCATATCGGTCCGTATCATTTTATTGTTTGACCCTGGTCGGGCAATCATTTGGTCGTTTATGGATGTTTAGCCTGGTAGATCCTTGTGGAAAGGGTCTACGGCGTGTAATATTCCCATATGGTTTTGGGGATGTTACAATTATGGTATCGGAGCTTAGGTTTGCGAAAACCTAGGCTGTCGGGTCGTTTCAAGTCGTGTTTTGACGAGTAATGTGTTGTCTTGTCGTTCGAGTCGTCAGGTGACAAGTTGAGTTGTGCGTGGTCACAACGTGTCGGTTATGTTGTCGGACGAGATTAGTATCGTGGGCGACTGTCACCTCCGTGCGACCTGTGGATGTAAGTCTCCTCCTTTATGCGTAATACATGTGTATCTCGATTTTATCTTAGTGAGTTAATTGCGGTGTATAATTTTATTTACACAGTATTGTGTAATATAGTTGTGTTTAATACTTGTGGCACATGGTATGTGTATAGAACTGGGCACGTTATTGTTTTATCTTTGAACCACCGGGTGGGGTGGTATGTTGTGAAGGTTGTAAACCTCGATGGGTTTCGAAAGGTACCAATGGTAGAGTTTGTGAGAAACTCCGATGAATGATTTTGCTGTGTGTTTAAACTTGATACCACGAGATGCATTTGATTGAATTGGCGACCTTGGTTGCCATTTGAGTATGTGGTTTTAAATTCGACTGTTTTTGGAATGTTGTAATTTATGTCCGCTATGGGTAACTTTAAGAATATTTTCTGAAGGACTTTGCAGTTTGAGAATTTTTGTAGAAATCGATTTTTGGAAAATATTTTGGTGGTTCGGTCAAACCACGGTTTATATGGATTTTTAAAATTTGTAAATTTTGACAAATGGGCCGTGTATTTTCAAATGACACCATCAGACGGTATTTGAAAAATGTGTTTTGAAGTACTTCGGACATTGTAAAATATTACCGTCATTTTGTTTATGAACTAAAGGATTTTGGGAAATCTTTATTTTGCAGAACGATTTTTGGTTTTCGGAATTTTGAACTTCTTATGTCCATGTGTTGGGGCTAAGTGGTTGTGATAAGTTTGTAGTGTTGTTGTGCTCACGAGAATGTTTTAGTGTTTTCTAAATGTTGAGATACATGGTTTTGATTAAACGATCGAGGTATTAAAAATGTCTTCAAAAATTTCATTTCACCAAATTTTTCAAACTTGAAAATTTTAAAATTTTATCATTTGAATAATATCCCGGAAATATTTTATTTTTGCTGCGAGTGTTTGATCCCTACGATACGTGTGTGGTTTTGAATGTGTTTGGTTTGGTAAAATCCAAACACCTCTGTTGATGTGACTGTGTGAATTATTTTTGAATAAAGTTCTTAAATTACAGTGTTAGTTCATGCCCTTGTGTGATGACTTGGAGTTGATGCTTTATCGTGCTGCTATTATCGTCCTATGTTGACGTTGTGACGTTTGTTTGGTTGCGTTATTCGCTTAGTCGTCTGCTCGTAATGCCGAGAGGTCGTGGCCGAGGATGTGGTCGTAGTCGTGGTCGTGATCGGGAGCATGAGAGGGCGACTCCTCCTTGCCGAGTACCGATCACCAAGATGCAGTCGTGACATTCGACTAGCGTTAATGTTGACGTTGGCGCCGCCAACATCCTTCGTCAGTGGTTGATCGATTAGTGCGGATGAATCAGGCCGTACATCGGAATGAGAACCCGGATGGGGATAACGGGGCTAGTAAGTGGTTACGAGATGTGATGAGGATGCAGCCACCCCGTTTTGTGGGTTCATCTGACTCGTTAGGTTGGGAAGGCTGGCTCTTCCAGTTGGACAGAACATTTGATGCTGTAGCTTGTCCGGATGAGAAGAGGGTACCCATTGCTCAGTACTTGCTTGACAAAGAAGCTGCATACTGGTGGCAGGCTGTAGTGCCTGCAGATCGTACACCTACATGGGCTGAGTTTAAGACTGCCATGGAGGCAGAGTATTGCCCGTTACCTGTTCGTGAACGCAAGATCGTTGAGTTTTTCTCGGCCACGCCCCAGGATGTGTCGATATCCCATGCGATAGTCGATTTTAATCGACAGCTGGCTTATGTTCGTGATCAAGTGAGAAGTGAAGCGGACAAGGTCCGATACTTCAATATGCGCATGAAACCCCATATCCATGAGAGTATGGCTCCGCTCATGTGTACCACCTTGAAAGATTATCTGGATCGAGCTCTAGCCATCGATATGGCTGTTTCCATGTCAGAGGGTAGCTCAGGAGGTAAGAGGCAGAAGACCTCGAGTAACTTTTCAAGAGGCCAGAGAAGTGAGATCCGTGAGCCTGTTGCTTCACAGTTTCCTTCTGGGAGCACTCCTCGTTCGGTTGACCAGTCTAAGAATCCTACTCACGAGCCGAGTAAGACAAGCGGCGTGAAGTTATGTTTCAATTGTAGCCGTGTGGGCCATACTCGTAAGAATTGTCGCCGCAAGTTAACTGTTTCAAATGTGGACATGTGGGACATCAGGCGGTACACTGCGAGACCGTCGTTGAGATGTTCGGAAGCCTAGATCCCGCCCCTACGCGTGGAGAGCTCAGTGGTGCCCAGTAGCATAGTTGCGTGTTGTATTTGTGTTGTAATTCGAGTAGAGATTGATATTTGTTGCGTGAACTTTTTGGTTTTGTTTGTAGTCTACCCTGATGTTTTATTTTAAGTTTCGGGACGAAACTTATTTTTTGTGAGATAGAATGTAATATCCGGTAACCTCGTTTTCCGTTATCTTGAATTGTTTGTGTTTTGACGTCGGACATTTTCTTGTTGATGAGAATCGGAATGATTTCTATCGTAATACTCTATTTTTTCTATCGCATAGCCGTTTTAGTCGGGTGTGACTTGTTGTCGCGTACATTTCTTTGCTTAAATGTGTGCATATGATGTGGTATGTGATGCGTCGTTAATTGATCGTTATTGTTTTGAATTATTGCCGGTGGCGTTGTTATGGTCGTCGTGTGGCGTGTTGTCACGCTGTATATTCTTTCGCGTTGCTTGTAATGTTTCGCCAATGGACAAAAGTTACGCGTTTCTTGTGTATCTCGTTGAGGTTTACTGTTGGGATATTGCTTCTCCCTACTTATTTTAAGTTTCGGGACGAAACTTCTTTTAAGGAGGGTAGAATGTAATATCCGCAATTTCGGATTTCCGGTAATTTTCATTTTTCGGCGGAGGTCCGTTTCGAAAACTCGCTTTTGACCGTTTCGTCATTTGGAGAATATTTAATTCTGCACTTTTTGTCATCCGAGTTCGTTTCGGTATCGTTTTGTTGAGTTCCGTGTTCATAAACGACTTTTCCGCACTTGAGTTCGATTCTCGCGAATCTCGTCCGAAACTGTTGTTTCGAGTTTCTCTGAAGTTCATTTAATGTTATTATTCATGTTGTAAGCTTCGGTTTGGTGTTTCGATCGTGTATCAGGTATTTCGGACGTTTTGGGCCATTTTCGTAATTTCCCAAAGTTTGGGGTAATTACTTCCGTTGTCGAATTTCGAGCCCTCGGGTGGTCGGAATCGGGTGTTCCCTTAGTATTCGGATTCGTCTTTGCGAGTACTTCATAATCGTGTTTTCGGTTTACGTTCAGGTCGGAGTTTCGGGATTTTTCGGACCGTCGGATCGACCGAGGCCTGGCTGGCCAGGCCTGGCCGAGTAACGGCCGTAATGCCGGTTACGTACGTAACAGCCTTCCGGTTACGTACGTAACATGTCCGGCAGAATCAGTCCAGGGAGTTCGGCCTTGGCCGATTACGTACGTAGGCCTTGGCCGATTACGTACGTAAGCGGCCGGCCAGGGTCGGCTATTTAAGGGCCTGGACCGAGTCATCCGGCCATTTTCACCCTTTTTCTTCGTTTCTTCGCGTTTCTTCGTCAATAATGGATGGATTTGGATGGATATGACATAGAGCAACATGTTTTGGAAGTTGGAATCATAGATTAACATCATCTTCCACCCGGATCGAAGGTAAGAACACCTAAACTTTTGGTTTTTGGGTGTTCTTGAGATTTCTTGGTGTTTTGGCCGATTTGCTTCGTTTTGATTCATATTATTGTTAGAACTTGATTGTAAACTCGTAATCATTCAATACCCTTCAAGTTTTGTGGAACGAATTTGAGTATTTCTTTGAATAATCGATTAAATTGGACTACGCCTTCAAAGTGTCCGATAAAATGCTTCAATGGGTAGAACTTGGGAAGTTCCATACGTTTTCGTAGAATTGTGATTGAATTGATATCGTTGTGACTTAGGAACGAATTCTTGTGAAGAACTCGAGTCGGAACCCTTCCGCTCGTTGCCTTCTTTGGGGTCCGAGCTTCCCGGTCGAACCGTGTTCTTCGGAGCGTTTGGTAGCGGTTATTAAGGCAAGTATCTTACTATACGACTTGTATCTTGCGACTAGTAATCACGTATGAGATTTATGATGATTTTGCGTGCCTTCGTAAATATGTTCCGTTTGAGTTGGTTGTATTTTCCGAAATTTGAAGTCTTTGTGATAATAGTGTTATATTGGTATACGTGTTAGGCGTTGTGCCATTTGTGCAGGATTGCGATGTACATATGAGATGGTTGTACACGTGGTTGTGCAATGTATTGTGTGCCGAATGTGTGTTATGTTGGTTAAATGTCGTTGATTGATGATAGTTGTTGCGAGTGTTGAGGTTGTGTTATGTGCGTGCAATGTATGATTTTGTGGTGATCAAGGTGATTGATTAATTGTGCTCATTGTTGTATGTAATGCGAATGTGATGTGCTGGAACGCTAAGTTCACTCGTGCGGGTTCGACGGGGCCTACGAGGATTCATGGCACAGGTCCATGGGATCGGAACTTAGTGTGTGGTGCTAAGGTCCAATCGTGCGGGTCTGACGAGGCCTACGATGATTCATGGCACAGGTCCATTGAATCAGACACGAAGACGCCCAACCGTGCGGGTTCGACGGAACCTACGGTGACACGTGACACAGTTCACGGGTCGGGACTATTTGTTGTGATTGTTGTGTTTGCTCAATCCGTGTGGGTTGTTGAACCTACGGAGACTCGTGGCAAGCGATCACGGAGTCATGAGCATGATTGATTGTTGTGATTGTTGTGTTTGCTCAATCCGTGTGAGTTGTTGAACCTACGGAGACTCGTGGCAAGCGATCACGGAGTCATGAGCATGATTGATTGTTGTGATTGTTGTGATTGGTTAAGTCCGTGCGGGTTGTTGAACCTATGGAGACACGTGACAGGGGATCACGGTGTCACGAACCATGTTTTGTAAATCAAACTTTTTGTAAGAAAGTTTTAAGAAAAGAATGTTGGGCCGAGCCCCATGAGATTTATGGAAATGTTTTCGTACTGTAAATTGTTGTAATACAATTTTGAGATTTGGGTTAAGACCCTAAGACTTTCGAAAGGTTTTGAAATTCTAAAATTTCCGAGGTGATAATCTTATTTTCGAATGCTTCATAGCTTATCTTTCCTTGTGAAAACCTCCCGGGGATATTTTGATACTTGATTGTCATATTTGATTCACGATTATTACTTGCTTGTTATATTTCGTATGATTTGATACTTGCACTAGTAAAACAAAGGAGTTTACTAACCCCGAGTAATCGGGGGTGGATGTCTGCTTTGCGTCCAGTACATGCAGATTCAGGGAGCAACACAGGATTGGCACAAGAGGATGACGAGCTGCGATACTAATCATGAGTCGAGAGTTATTTTGATTTTGTTGTGTTGTCGAGTTGATTTCATCTTCCGTCAGATTGTATTTCGACCCGTGGGGTAATGTTATTTAAGTCAGTTTTATCGATTGGGTTGTGTGACCTCATCGGTCTGTGTATTCACGTGTAAGTGACCATATCGGTCTGTATCATTTTATTGTTTGACCCTGGTCGGGCAAGCATTTGGTCGTTTATAGATGTTTAGCCTGGTAGATCCTTGTGGAAAGGGTCTACGGCGTGTAATATTCCCATATGGTTTTGGGGATGTTACAACTGCCTTACTGCATACAATGATTTACGTACACAATGCCCATGCAATAGCGTACGTAAATGCCTCTATCTAGCGTACGCAAGACTTCAGCCATAGCGTGCGCTACTCATAGTTGACTTGCTACAGTATGCACCTACCCCCGTGTCCCCACATGCCGAAATAACCTGACAAAGTCAAGATTCCTTTGGGCCAACCTGATTAGCGTGCGCTAATCAATATGCATTAGCGTGCGCTAATCCTTCATAACAAACATCCGTTTACCTTGTCGGAACATGCGCCGAAAGTGGCCGGGTCCACACGTAGATTCCTTCTGGTCTGGTCTGTACTAGCGTACGCTAACCTATGCCCGTAGTGCGATAATCCTACACGATAGCGTGCGCTTGTCATGTATATTAGCGTGCGCTAATAATGCTATCCTTAGACATTATCATCTATTGTTGTCAAACGTCTCAACATACAGAATACGAACATACGACATACCAATTACACATACTCCTTCCAATAACATTCTCATACGATACACAATATCCTCAACTGTAATTGTCGACCAAGTACAGTAATTATACCAATACAGAGGTCTCAGTCCTTCAATTGTTTTATCCATACTGTACAGATTCCATACTGTACAGCATAACTCGGATAAAATAACATTAACAACAGTAGTAGAAATTTGAGATATTACACATTCGGCTCTAGATCAATAGGAAACTCGATTTCTCACTACGGTGGTAATCCCGGTAAGTCGTCCAGAAATACATCGGGATATTCATTAACGACTGGAATCGGAGACATTGCAACTCCACCATCTTCTGCCTTCAAAGCGTAGCACCAGTAGCCTACGCAACCCTAGTTCAGGATCTCCATCGCCTTCAAGGCGTTGATCACATTTCCGGATCTACCCAGTTTACAACCCACAAGAGTATGTTCTGTGTCATGCTCAGCCACTATCGAGATAGTACGAGTCTGATAGTCCATGATATCACCATGACGATCCAGCCAATCATCCCCGAGGGTCAAATCCTTGCTCTTTAAGTCTACAACAATGAGGTTCGAGCAACAATCCCGGTTCCCGATCCTCACTGGACTGTCTCTGAATTCTCGGTTCCCAACCATACGATATCCACTAGGCATACCCAATACGAACGGCTCACACTCGAATAAACATTCAATACCAATACGATGTATACAATCCCATGCAATAAAAAAGCGGGTCTCACCCGAATCAAATAGCACCGAAACTGGATGAGAAAGGATCCGAGTGGTACCTGATGTCACTGAAGCGTTTGTCTCCTCTGTGCGTCTCATCTGGTATAGACTCGGATGTACTGATCCCGAACTCGACACTGCATGACGGTCCGAATGACCCTGACCCCTACCACGTCTCGAACTCTGAGGAGTCTGAGAAAATGGGGTCTTCTGATCGACACTAAGCTCCTTCTGCACTGTAGTGGCTGTTGGAGCTCTGGCTGCTCTAGTCGCCCTCTCACAATGAACTGCACGATGCCCACTCTGCCCGCACGAGTAACAAGTAACCAATGGAAATGGGTAATCCTTCACCACATGTTCACTCTGGCTACAATTAAAACAGACTCTGCCACTAGGTATAAAGGACTGAACCGAACGGTTACCATGAGAGCCTCCAGCTTGATGAAATGATCTTCTCCTTGATGTGGGAGAAGATAGTGACTTAAAAACCGACCACCCTTACCGGCTGAGAAGTTGCCAGCAGTCTTTTGTTTCTTAGACTCAGAACCAAGCTCTAAATATGGAACATCCATCTCAAACGTCAAAGCACGATCCTAGTATTCTTTCAACGTAGCGCACATAAGTGGTGCCATGCTCTGTCTGATATGCGGCCTCATACGCATGTTAAAATAGCGGATCTTATCTGCTTTAGTTCCCACTTGATATCTCACATAGCCCAACGACTGATTATAGGTAATGATGGCATGTGATATCGGTATGTCTTGTGGCGTAGCTGTAAAGAACTCGACGATTCTGTGCTCTCGAATCGGTGGCGGACAATACTCCGCCTCCATGGCGGTCTTAAACTCATCCCAAGTGGCTACACGATCTTTGGGCACCACTGCCTCCCGCCATTCTGCGGCTTCTTTATTTAGGAGGTATTGAGCAATAGGTTCCCTCCTGTCGTCCGGAAAAGCTACCAACTGATGAAGAATAGCAGTAGCTCCTGTGTCGGCATTATTACCCGACAGTTGTCCCTGATAACTGATAAGTCTTGATGTCCATCAAAACTCAAGGGCAGAGTATTCGACACTGAATGCGAAACTGAATCCGCAGATGACTGGGAAGGCGTAACTCCCTCAACAGCAGCACTACGACCACGGCCTCGGCCGCATCCCTGAGCTGGTCTACCACGACCTCTCAACATACAGAAGAATAAGAAATGAAACTAGACAAGATCAGCACAGTTCACGATTTACATCTTCGGTACCCCAACTCACGGTTCAAATTCAGAAAAGAAAAATAATATAGAAACATAATAGTTTGAGGAGACTTATAGCCACGGACCACACGATGAGATGGTAGCACGATGATGTTAGGCTCAACAACTGACTCTTACGACTAAACCGACAGATCCAAATTGACCGACAATCCAGGTTTCACAACCTAATCTCATGTAACACCCCAATACACATAAGGGTCATTACACGCCGTAGAACCTTAATCAAGGTATACCAGGCTAAAACATTCAGACAACTCCACAATAAACCCATTAAGATACAATATTAAATAACATAAATTAGGCCCTGGCCTCGGCCAAAATATTATGATTTGAACAAAGTAAGACAGAGTCTAAAATAAATCCATTGCCCATGCAGGGGAATTCAACAAATAACTTTAAAACAGGAAACATTTACTCAACCGACTCCAACAGACAATATGAACATAATAAAATAAACACCCCAAACTCGAGCCTCATATCATATGCTTGACCATCCTTTACGTGCGCCTCCCGTGCTGGCTCTTTGGATCGTCCAATACCTGAAATGCATGAAACTCATTTCCACGATATCACCAAAACATCGTCATCAAGGAAATCATATCACCACATTTCGTCATCACGAAAATCCATACTTGGTAACCCCTGGCCGTACCCATTAGTATCAACCCCCAAAGGTCCCGTCGGACCGACCTCAGGTGGGAAACCACTTCCGTGGCCATACCCATTAGTATCGGCCTCCAGAGGTCCTGTCGAACCATCCCCATGTGGAAGAACAACAATACACACACATGTTTATCATAAATCATCATTCATGTCGAATTCCCATCATACATAACATAATGTAATATATGTACTTGTTTCAGTTATTTCGACGCGAAGAAATGGTGAGCGGAAAGGACTTTGGTCCAAACTCTCTCCAAGAATACGTTCCTAATACATAATTTTATTAAATCAACCGCAACACCTCGGAAATGTAAGTAATCACCCTAAGTTTTACCCTTTGGAACAATTTATTAGACATTACGAGGGCATAATCGACTATACTTGACCAACGATGGAAATATCAGAGTTTATTCCACAAAAATCTAGAAAAAACAATGAATTACGAGTATACAATCATAATCTAACAACAATATAGGCTAAATCGGATTAGAAGGACGAAATCATCACAAAACCCCAAAAATCCCCAAACTAGAGTTCTAAGAATCTTACCTTGATTAGAACGGTGAAGGATGTTTAGATATTTATAACTCTGTACTAGGAACTTGAAAATGTTGATGGAGGATGATATCTGGCCTAGATCTACCCTTACACCCCGCCCAAGATCGCCAAAGTCGACGGAAGGAAGAAAAAAACTGAGAAATTTCTGCTATGTTGTAGGTCTATATATTTTGGGTTGTTGTAGGTACTTTCCATCTTCATATGGATTGTACTTGTATTTTGGATCATGTGTATTGTGGAAGTTATTGCGGAGGATTGTATAATCTCCTCACCGGAGTATTTGGTAATATAATATGGTTCGGTCTGCAGTTATATTACAACTTATTAATATTTTTGTACTGCCTGGTGGATCCCAGCATGGGGTCAACGGTACAGTAGCCGCCTTTTCGGGGTGTTCCAGTCTCTATGAAGATATAACAATTTCTCTCAAAATGAGGATGCACATGAGGACAAAAATGAAGATTCCATTTCTATAATCAAAGAGGATGGAATGACTTTTGGGATTGAGAATCATAGATTCCTCGCCGAAAAAGAATACAAAGTTGCCCGAGCATACATTTTATGAATTATGATGATATTCTTCAATACATTGAGTATGTATATTTAATATTCATTTAATTTCATTGTAGATACTCCTCAATCGGTCTGCACTTTAACAATTCTTAAATGATTCTAGGTCACATCCCTCGGTGTACGGGTCAAACTTATGGGTATTGGTTGGAGAATGCAATACTCGAGAGATCTGCATTGAGATCACTGCATGGAAATGTTGTAGTAAAATCTCTCAAAAAGAATACTCTATTAAGGAATAAACTCTATTTAGGAATAAAAATTTATGATCCTAACTTGGGACTAGTTATAATTTGGAATAAACTCCATATTGTCATAATTCATATATTTTCAAATCCCAACATAAGTAAATACACCTCCATTTAGGGATAAATCATAATAAAATACATACATATATATATATATATATATATAATTTTTACAATAGATTTAAGTTGATCTAAAATACTTGTTGAAGGTTGATTGTGACAAAGATTTAATCTTTTGTGTTGTAACCATATCCTTCAATTTGCGTGTGCCCATTAGCTCGTCCAAATGGCCACCTTCTTGTTGAACCCAAAACATTTCCAACTTGTCGAGTAAGCTTAAAGCTTCTTCACATGAAATTTTTTGTACTTCTATGCTATCATCCTCCGGATTATTTTCCTCATTTTTTTGACTAATTCCTTCAATAATTTCTTCATCGGTTAAAACATAAACAATTTTCTTGCCTAATTCCTCAGTTTACAACATATTACATATATGTATCTACTAATTATAATATTTATATATTATACATGTACTTTAAAATTTAAAAAAAATTCTTCTTAAAACTCTATTTAGGAATAACCTCTATTTAGGAATATTTTTTTATGTTCCCAAGGATATGACATTAGAGAGGTTTTACTGTATAAGTGAATCTCAATATAACAGTATGTCAATAAATCCATGAACCTGAGATTATCATAGTTAAACCTGATAACTGTTATGCCATGACGTAATTCAACGTCATCTGAAACATGGTGATCATAAAGGTTAGCGATCAGATTTAGTGGGAGTCATGGTGGGGGCAATGAATAATTAAGATGGGGTTTATCCCTCTCTTTTGGGAGAGAGATATCTCATGGGGCCCTCGATAAGGGTCATTTGGTTCAATTAGTCTAATTAGGTCAAGAAAATCATTTGAATGTAATAAGTATGACAGTTTCCATGACTTAGTTCAAATATGATATCGCGCGACAAATGCATTTGACAAGTTAAATGGTTTAATGGACTATAACCTTATATTATTTGGGTAGTCATAATGTCTTGCTAATGATCGCTTATGATTTATTATTTAATAAGATATTAAATAAATACTAATATAATATATGTCTTTTGGGGTCACACATACAATAATTAAAGACATAATATTAGATTATTTATTAAGAGATTAATAATTAGTAATATAATATGGGATATTATATATTATACTATTCAATAGATCAAGTAGAGTGAATACAATATTGGATATCATACTTATTACTAGATTAAATGATAAATAATCTATAATATTTGATAAATAATATTTATTTAATAAGTTGAAGGGTAACTAAGAAAATAATAGAATTCTGACTCTAGGGTTTACCTAGTATAAATAGGGGATCTATGGTAAGGAGTTGTCATAAGAAAGAGATCGTACAACCCTGGTTGTGTGTTAAGAATACTTAAATTTTGATGATGTCATCCCTGTACTTGTGATTTATTCAAATGTATAGTCTAAGTACTTGAAAGTATAAACAAGAACCAAATGAGTATCTTCTATGAGCCATTGATGTAGGCTAAGATTGATCTGAAGTTAATCAGTTAAAAATCGGCTAAGTATAGAACCAACAATATATCAGATAAGTTATCAAGCGACCTTTTTATTAGAGGAGTTTTGGTCAACCGAAATATTAGAGAAGTTTGACCAAAACATTGTAGCAGCCGAAGAGCAGACGAGTTATCATCAGGCGAGAAAAGTTCAGCCGAGTCTTGGTCAACTCAAACAGATCAGAGAAGGTTGACCACAGACAAGTTATCACCACACAACCTATTATCAGAAGAGTTCTGGTCAACAAAGCATATCAGAGAAGTTTGACCACAAACAGCTTCTTATCAGAGAAGGTATGGTCAACACAAAACATCAGCTGGGTTTGACCACAAATTAGATATCATCAGATGAGTTTTTCAGGCAACATTCGGTCAAAGTAAAACATCAGTTGTAGGTTGACTACAGACAAGTTCTTTATCAGACAAGGTTTTCAGTCAAACAGAACATCAGAGGAAGTTAATCAAACTTATTCTGCAGCCAAGTTTTGGAAGAAGCTCAGTCCACATCATCAAAGCGTTGAAATTCAATAATAACGGAAAGACATGCGGACGTAAATTCAAGGAGACAAAGCGAATGATTCCCAGAAAGTTAGGAATAAAATATTCCTTAAGATCCACGCCAGAAAGACTTATGAATATACAAATCAAAAAAAGTGGTGCAACATGAAGATTCTTCAAACGGATAGATTTGGAGAAAGGGAATGAAGCCGTGTAAAGAGATAAAAGAATAAACAAAGAAGTCCACTCTCCAATGGACTGATTTGCTACAAGATGCAATGGCTATGAAGAAGCTCAAGATTCATACTATAAATATCTGAAGATCAAAATGAGCAAAGTACGATGCGAACAACATTTTACAAGCAATCAAAGAAAACAAATCAATCAAGTTAACAATAGCATCGTGAAGAGCAAAGCTTAACAGTCATATTTTGATAAGCTCTTAAGTTGGAGAAGACAAAATTCTTGTCTTAAAAGCTGAGTACGGGGTACTTTTGTGAATAAGGTTTCAGAAGTTTCGCGACTGATAAGGCATCCACGGGTTCTTGATTGGAAGGTGATGGACAACTTGCGGGTTGTTGAGGCATTCACGGATTTTCAATCAGGAGGTGCTAGTCAGTCAAGGGAGTTTGCAACGGCCACAAGTTTCCACTAGTTGGAAGCTGTTGTAACTGGTTTGAATCATTGTAACATTTATCACTGGTTGAGAGTTATAGTGAATTCATCTCCCATTGGTTTGGAGAAAAGTGGACTAGTAGAGGATTACCCCACCTCTGAAACCACTATAAGTGCTTGCGTGCTTTACTGCATTCATCATACTTCTCTCTGCATTCATATTAATTGTTCCATACAGTAGTCAACTGTATTCCGCACATCTTAGTTTTATAGTTGACATAAGTTACCTGCAGACATCATTTGTCACCTGCATCATTATCAGTTGTGCTTCCGCATTATCATCTGCAGTTAAGTTTTAGCTGCACATTTTATCAGCTGAGTAAACTCACCTGTATTTCAGGAAAAGAGTTTAATAAGTCTATTCACCCTTCCCCCTATACTTATTCCTGACGACTAGTGACCTACAAGTGGTATCAGAGCGGTTGGTTCAATTTTACAGAACCAGTTCCATATACTTGACTATATATATTTTTAAATCTTTCATTTAGAATGGAACACATGCATGCACTCTAGATTACATGTATTTTCTCTTGATGAATATGACCTCTGGAAAATAAGAATGCAGGCACATCTTTCATCTATCCACGGCGACATGTGTCCCTTCATCTTTCTAAAAGACAACACACCTGAAGAAATTGCAGCTGGGAAAGCCAGAGAAGATTCCCAAGAAGAGAACAGAAATGTCACCTGAAGAGAGGAAGCTGTCCAATCTTGACAATCGGGCCAGAGATGTTCTATATCAGACCCTTGATAAAGCCACCATGGTAAAGATCAAAAACTGCAAGAATGCAAAATAAATTTGGGACACATTGGCGGTAATGTGTGAAGGAACTGAGCTAATCAAGGAAAACAAGTTGTCCATAGCCACCCAGAAGTTTGACAACTTCAAAATGAAGAATGGAGAAACCATTGACCAAGTGGATGGAAGGTTCACAGAGATAATAAATGAAATCAATTCTCTTGGAAAAACATATGGCAATAGGGAGATGGCCCTGAAAGTTCTAAGGTCTCTGAACCCCGAATGGAGCCGTAGCCATGAGGGAATCAAAAGATCTTAAGAAGATCCAGGAGTTGTTCTATGACCTGAAGGCATATGAGTTTTAGTTGCCCTGCTCATCATCAACTGAACCAGTAGAGAAAGGTTTAGCATTTGTAGTAGAGTCCCCAGCAAAGAACCTGTCTGAAGTTAAACCTCCAAATCCACTAGACTTTGAGGAAGAAATGGCATTCATCATGCAAAGATTTAGCAACTTTAGGTGAAACTATTTCAAGTACAAGAAAAATTACAAAGACAATCCAAAGAGGAATCAAAAAGCTGGAGACTGGAAGGTGGAATGCTACAATTGCCATAAGACAAGGCACATCCAATTTAACTGCCCTGATCTCAAGAGAGATGAAGATAAGAAGGACATGGGCAAGAAAGAAGATAAGAGAAAAGCTCTCATTGGGGAAGACCAGATTGAAGAAAGAGTAGAATCAAGTGGTGGATTTTTCTCTGATGATGACGATGACTACAACTGCCTGATGGCAAATCTAGATGATGAAGAGGTAACCTCCAAACCTCAAACTACAGAAGGTTTTAGCTCTGACATGTCTAAAGATATGAATCTTCACAAATTTGTAAATCAGTTACTAAATGATTTTGAAACCTTAAAATCATCTCACCTAACTGTTACAGCTGAGAATGCACAGCTAAAGAATGAGAAAGTCCAGCTGAAAAATGATTTTGATAAACTCAGTCAAGAGTCAACAAAATTTAAAAACATTATAGCTGAGTTTGAAAAAAAATCTGAAAATACTTTGAAATACTCAGCTCAAAATACCACAGCTGAGGTTCATAAGCTGACTGTTTTAAACAGTGAAAAGTCAGCTGCACTTGCTCATATCAAAATGAGTTATCTAAGTTGAAACAGCTAAATAGTACACAAGCTAAAGAGATAACATCTCTGAAAGCATCTATAATTCTTGATGGTTTGTGTATGAACCAGAGGCCACTTTATTCAAAATTAGGCCTTGGATATGACCCCAACACTCCCTCTAGTTCAAAAACCACTTTTATCAAGGGAGAAACTTATGTCCCGACTCCCGAGCCTATAAACAAACCCGTATATCAAAATAGGCAGCAAGACAGTCAAAAGTTTAAGCAGCAGTCAGGTTTTACAAGGCAGCCACCTAGACAGGAGACTAGGCAATGGCCAAGGCAGAAGCAGCAGTCAAAATATTATGCAAATTATTACCACAGACTCCCCAAAAATAGATTACAAAATAGGAGAGATAAATGGAAACCTCAAGGTTATCCAAGCTTTCAAAATGAACAGGTGTGGAGACCCCAAAGATTTAATAAATGGTCTCAGCCAAGATTTAGGAATGGCCCACACAATAAATAATGAGGCATATCCAGTATACAATCCTAACTGGGTAGACCTAGACAGCACACACCTTATAGGGATAATCAACATAATTTTTACAACCCAAGGAGAAACCAATTCTCCAGGAAGCCTACTAACCCCAAAGAACCCACACAAATTTGGGTACCTAAATCTATGCTTGTTTCATTGCAGAAAAGGTGGAAGGACTACTACCATGTCACCTAAAGTTCAACAGGAGGAGGTGAAGAATGGTTTGTAGATTCTGGATGCTCAAGGCACATGACAGGGAACAAGAAGATTCTGTCAGAAAATGTAAAAGAAATAGGTCCAGATGTATCATTTGGAGATATATCAAGAGGACAAACCAAAGGTTATGGGAAGCTGCTCAGAGAGAGCATAATCATTACTAAAGTGCAGTATGTCAAAGGGCTCAAATACAATCTTCTAAGTATAAGCCAATTCTGTGGTGAGAACAACCTAGTATTCTTCACAAGATGGAAATGCATGGTGATTGATCTCCTGACTGGAGAAGTGAATCTACAAGGATTTAGAAGAAGAGATGTCTATCTCATATACTGGAAATCAGGAGCACCAAACACTTGTTTCTTATCGAAAACAATTGCCGAGAATGGATGGCTCTGGCACAAGAGACTATGTCACCTAAACTTCAAAGACATCACCAAGATAAGTTCTCAAAAGCTGGTCAGAGGACTTCCAGCATAAGCATTTAAGAAGGAGAGTATTTGTGATGCATGCGAGAAGAGAAAGCAAACCAGAGCATCATTCAAACCAATTCATCCTACCACTCTCACCACCAGAATCCTAGATATACTTCATATGGATCTATTTGGTCCTATCAAACCAAGGACATTGAGTGGAAGGAAGCATGCCTTAGTAGTAGTGGATGACTACTCCAGATTTACATAGGTTATTTTTCACTATAAAAAGAGTGAAATATTAACAACCTGAACTGCTGAGGAAGATTCAGAATGAGAAATCCCTCTCAATTATAAAGATCAGATCAGATAGAGGTGGAGAATTTCGCAACAAGGCAATCACTGAATATAGTGATCAAAATGGAATCCAGCATGAAGTCTCTGCCGCAAGAACACCACAGCAAAATGGTGTTGCTGAAAGAAGAAACAGAACCTTGAAGGAAGTCACAGTCAATGATTGCGTGTTGACTCGCCAAAGAGGTTCGGGTCAAGTCGCCAACACAACATACCACACTCAGAACAGGAGTATGATAGTAGGGAGACGTGGCAAAACTCCCTATGAGGTTTGGAATGGCAGAACACCAACTGTTTCTTACTTTCATATATTTGGTTGTAAGTGTTTCCTCCACAACAATGGTAAAACCCAACTGAATGCCTTTGATGCTAAAACTGACAATGGTCTCTTTATGGGATATTCACAAATAAGCAAGGCATACAGAGTTTTTAACAAAAAAATATTAGTTATGGAAGAAACACCCCATGTTGTGTTTGATGAGTCCACTGTTGAGTACAGGAAACAGGTGGAATCAATTGATAAAAAGCTCAAATCCACCTCCCTGGAAGAAATTATCATCCATGACACAAGAATGATGGACTCACCTGAAGACCCAACTGTAGATCAGCCAGAAGACCTAGCTGCAGATCAGTTTGAAGACCCAACTATAGATTAGATAGGATCTCCAACCATACCTGTTCCAACTGTAGATGATAAAGACAGACCTGCAGAGAAGAGACGAAGTCTTTCAAAGCAACTCGACAGGGGGAACAAACCCTGGAGAAGATATACCCAAATGGCTCAGATATCATCCATTTCAACAAATTATTGGAAACCTAACTGATGGAGTCAGAACCAGACAGTCTCCAGAACCAGCAGGAATGGCAATGTTCTCATGTTTCATGTCTCAGATGGAACCCAAGACAACAGATCAAGCACTAGAAGATTATACATGCGTAATTGCAATGCAAGAGGAGCTAAACCAGATGGAGAGAAACAAAGTCTGGGAACTAACAGACAGACCAGATCACAAGAAAGTCATAGGTACCAAATGGGTGTACAAAAACAAATGTGATGAAGATGGAGCTGTTGTTAGGAATAAAACCAGATTAGTTGCAAAAGGATATGCACAGTGTGAAGGAATAGATTTTGATGAAACATATGCAGCTATCATACTATTCCTTCCACATGCAGCATTCAAGGATTTTGAAGTCTACCAAATGGGTGTAAAAAAGTGCATTTTTCAATGGAGTGCTAGAAGAAGAAGTCTATGTGGAGAAACCCCCAAGATTTGTCAAAGGAGACAAGGTATACACGCTTCTGAAAGCTCTACATGGACTCAAGCAGGCACCAAATGCATGGTATGAGACATTATCTCTGTTTCTAGAGAAGAATGGATTCAACAAAGGAAAAGTGGACAAGACACTATTCAGAATTGAACATGAAGACCACATATTACTTGTTCAAATATATGTGGATGATATCATATTTGACTCAACCAACCCAGAGCTATGTGAAAAATTCTCAACTCTCATACAAGGAGAATTTGAGATGAGTATGATGGGAAAGCTAAATTTCTTTGTTGGTTTGCAAGTCAAACAAGTTGACAATGGAATTTTCATAAAACCAAGCAAAGTACACGGGATTTAATCAAAAGATTTGGCATGGACTCAGCCAAACCACTAAGAGTACCTATGAGCACCTCTCAACACATTGATGCGGATGAAGGAGGCATTCTAGTGGATCCAACACACTACAGAGGAATAATTGGTTCTCTACTATACCTCATTGCAAGTAGACCTGATATTTCGTATGCAGTAGGAGTATGTGCAATATTTTAGTCAAAGCCGAAGCAGTCTCACCAGGAAGCAGCCAAGAGGATAATCAGATACCTTAAATCCACAATCAATGTTGGTTTATGGTATCCCAAGGATGACAACTTTGAACTCTCAGGATATTCAGATGCAGACTTTGCAGGATGCAAGATAGACAGAAAAAGCACCAGCAGAACATGCCGTACCTAGGAACCAGACTTATTTCATGGTTCAGAAAGAAGCAAGTATGTAACTCAATATCCATAACTGATTCAGAATACTTAGCTGCATGTAGCTTTCGTGCTCAAATTCTTTGGATCAGACAATAGTTAAGGGACTACAATATTATTGCAAATGAAGTTCCTATCTGGTGTGACAACAATAGCGCAATTGCTATTACCAACAATCCAGTCCTGCACTCAAGAACAAAGCACATATATGTCAAACATCACTTCATCAGAGATCATGTGCTTAACAAAAGAGTAAGAGTGGAAAGAGTCAGTACAGAGTATCAAATTGCTGACATATTTACCAAGCCGTTACCAGAAGAAAGATTTATGGAACTTAGCAGGGATCTTGGATTACTAGATTGGGAATCTAGTACTTAGATGAAGAACAGAAGAAAAGTCATCTGGCCTGAAGAAAAGTCATCTAACTTGAATCAGACAAGAGACGAGGAAATCCACCTGATCAGAGCAGACAAGGAAGTCACCTGATCAGACCAGGAGAGGATCCATAGGACAGACAAAGGAAATCTAGTTGATATCAACCACAAGCGACATACCTCACCTGATGCAGAAGACGACGAAAAGATAGCTGATCAGAGAACAGAAAAAAAAGTCCCCTGATCAGAGTAGAGAAGAAATTAAGATCACAGCTGTATCAGAAGCTAAATGGTCAACCAGCAAAGTCTATCATTCCTTGACCGACTTATAATTATTATATTATTCATTTACACGTGGACAAAACACATGATCACACTACCTCCACGATGTCCAATCAACTCTAACCGTCATTCTCATTTAATAAAAATCGGACCGCCGCTTGATTATTTAATTATTAAAATTCAAAAGGTTTTTTCAACTGGGTATATAAGACGGTGGAAATCATTCCAGAAAAACCTTATCGTCTTCAAGCTCAAGAACCCTAGATTTTTTAAAAGCAAAGAACCCTAGAATTTTCACTACACTAAATCGAAACATCTTCTTTGCAGAAATGGACTCAACCACTTATTTCGAAGGAGTCAACCTGAAGCTGGTAAAGGAATAAATCATATTCAGTATCGTAGTCAACTTCGAAGGACTACTGTAAACCAACGACACGGCGGAGATGTCGCACGTTATCCGGAGGATGAAGAAAAATGGTATCTACCATTTTCTGGACATTTCCCCCAAGCTGTAATACCCTGAGATATTCAGGATTATTACAGCGCTGTAAACCCTTCAAGTTAGGATTTACTAGGCTAAGAATTTAAAAACAACATTATTAAATACCAACTGTAAAGTTTATTATTACTTCACAAGTATGAAAAGTACAAATCGACCAACATCCGAATATAAATTTCAAAGGAAGAACAAAACGACAGCATACTCGAGTACTTTATTAAAAACAAAACGCAACTGACAAACCATCCCGGCCATAACATCACTCCGCACCCTCATCATCATGCAGCTCAAGTGGTTGCTTCCCCGTCCTCCTGTATCCTGAACATAAAACAAATGTCCACCCCCAAAGGGGTTAGCACAATGATGCTAGTACAAGTACAATAATTATACGACAATAGATTATTCAACATAGCACAAAGAATAATGACAACATCATCAACGACAAGAATAACAATGAGTCTCTACTACGAGAAGACTCACAATACCATACAACATGATACAACATACACATGGTAATTCCGATGATCCAGCGTTCACTGCATAGATCCCAAGATGATCCCGTTGGACTAACACGAGGTGGAAAAACCTGTCCAATGATCCAATGCATGATAGCATAGATCCCAAGATGATCCCATCGGACCAACACGAGGTGGACATACAACAACGACACATATGCAGGACATGTATAACATCAATACATAAAACGTAATTAAAGTACTTGCCTTAGAAAGATGGCAAGGAATAAACACTCCAACACTTCAATAAACTCAAGGGCCGTTCCTTCGATCAACCGTTCGCAACCTCGGACCTTACAAAAAAGGAAATAACGACAATTAACAATTCTAACGTTCGAACATCTAATGTCTACTACAGCCGAGTTACATTCTAAGTTAGCTAGTTCACGGTTCAACTATTCGACGAATGCTCGGTCGAACTAATGACATACCTCATGCAAATCAAATGACCATAACAGAGATGAAAATTCGATATCTACGAACTCAAGGATATTCAAATCATCATAAATTCAGACTTCGATTCCTGATTATCAATTCCAATACTTGGTTCGGTCATTTAGCACATTTCAATCGAGTTCTAACTTAGTTCATCTCCACAGTTTCGTTGTTCCGCAAGCAATACTTCTTGTTGAAGTTTTAAGTTCAAAACCATTAACACCAACCTAATCACTACATTCTAACCATCAATACGAAGATTTATCGAGAAACCTCTGCAAATCATGAACTATACTTGAAGAACACCCTCCACCTTAATCTTCTTGAATTCATCTAACACATGTGATAACCTAAACAAATCGTTCCCCAAAAGAGTGTTTCAAAACCATTGTTAAGGCATGTTATGAATTCAGTATACTCCATCTCGATGTTTAACAAAATCAAGGCGTAACCCAAATTCCATTTAACCATGAAAATCCTAGTATAAATTCCCTCACTTCTCCTAATGCATGGTCTACGATTAGCTAAGTTGTCAAATAAATCTTAATAACTTCAGTATCATACTCATAAGAAGTACAAGAATACGAATTCTAGGCTAGGATAGATTCACATACCTTATTTCGGAAGAGAATGATGAAACAATCGGCGGAACTCAACACCCGGAGCTTGAACACCAAACCAAGATGCTTCCCAACTTCAACCACCAAGTAGAAAGGTTAAACAAGGATTATAATGAGGGGGAAATCGGCTAAGGAATGAAGGAGAATTTTTGTGAAATGAAATTGGGTAGTATCTTATTTATAAGATCCTAATCTTTACGTACATTAGTCACAAGGTATTACATACACTATAGCCTTAACGTACGTTATATGCTACTCCCTAACATTCGCCAGTAGCTACTTCCTCATTTTCTGACCTCCTTAACGTACGTTAACCATCACTTTTACGTATGTAATACGCTCTGTGTGGCATACGTTATTTTACACCTTTAACGTACGTTATGCCTCGCTGACTTGCTTTATCAAAAAGCTGTCCAGGTTCACATGGGAATCTTATCCGGACCCTATCCCCAGCTGGACCATATGCCGACCAGCCTGATCTGCTTGACTGCCTATTACGTATGCTATGCATCACCCATAATGTATGTTATCTTCAGTTCTTAACATACGTTAGGCTCACCCATTAACGTACGTTATGATGTAGTTGCATGCATGAAGTTGCAAGTTCTTCCCAATATGATCATGAATGTTGGAATACGAATACGGGAAAAATTTCAATTATTAATACCCCAAAATCAAATGCTACAAGTTTCGAATACAGACAAAATACATGATAATTATCCGGGTATTACATACTCTCCCTCTAAGAAGAAGTTCGTCCCGAAACTTAAGACGAAAAAAATTTCGGTTATCTCAACTTCATACTATCTTTAGTCTCCCAAGTTGCTTATTTGACTCCGTGTCAAGACCATTGAACTTTAACCAAGGAGATTGGTTTATTCCTCAATTGCTTAACTCAACTCTCGAGTATCTTGATTGGCTTCTCTTCGAACGTGCCAACGTTAGCTACTTCGATCTCGCCGAAATCAATGACATGACTGGGATCCAGTACATACATCCATAACTGAGATACGTGAAACACATTATGAACAAGACTTAGTGATGGCGGCAAGGCCAACCTATTCGATAACTCCACAACCCTTTCAAGAATCTCGAATGGCCCGATATATCTTGGAATCAGCTTTCCTTTCCTCCCAAAATGAAGAATTCCTTGGGTAGGAGAAACTTTCAGAAGTACGTGATCCCAAATTCCAAATTCTAACTGGAGACAGCGCACGTATACATAAGCTGTCTCCTGGGGATTTTCGTTGTATTCTTCCAAAGAAATACTTCCACCTGCTCCACCTTCCTGAATGAACTCATCTTGCAGGAAGTGTGCTTGCGAAGTAACAATGATCTTTCGATCTTCGGGCATGTAGAATATATAACCCATCGTCCCAGATAGGAATCCAATGAAACGTCCCTTCACGGACCTTGCTTCCAACTTCTCCGCCTTAGTCTTCTTGACATAGGCGAGACATCCCCAAATCCTAATATGATTAAGACTTGATTTCCTGCCCTCCCACATCTCATGCGGAGTTTTAAGAACGGACTTGGAAGGACATATATTCAAGATATAAGTAGTAGCCAGGAGCACATAACCCCACAGGTAAATCGATAAGTCGGTGTAACTAAGCATGGAACGAACCATGTCCAACAAGGTTCGGTTCCTTCTTTCCGATACACCATTTAACTGAGGAGTTCCTGGAGGTGTAATTTGTGACACTATTCTGTGATCCTTAAGGAACTCGTCAAACTTTGTACTCATATACTCGCCACCTCGGTCAGAACGAAGTGCTTTGATATGATTACCAGTTTGTTTGCCGACTAGGGCCTTAAATTCTTGGAATTTCTCAAAAGCCTCGGATTTATGTTCATAACCATACCTAGTATGATCATTCGTAAATCTAATGAAATACTGATATCCATCACGTGATGTTTCCAAAGCACCACATACGTCGGTATGAACTAATCCATATTTATCAGTGACTTTTTCAAATGTCCTGTGAAGGGGGACTTAGTCATTTTGCCTTTAAGGCATGATTCACAAGTTGGAAATGGATCTGATCCCAATGGACCCATAAGTCCATCCTTTTCCATTTTGTAAACCTTGGTCTCACCAACATGACTAAGTCTAAGATGCCATTTCAAAACTTGATTAGTTTCATCCCTACCACGCTTCCTAGTCATAATATTCACAACGACTTTGTTACTTAGGTTTAGATGATACAGTCCATTTAATAATGTAGAAGTTCCTACTAGTTTATTTCTATAATAAATTTGCAGGAACCATCACCAATGAAAAATAAAAAGCCTTTCCGATCCATGACTGGAATGGATACAATGTTTTATGCCCCTAGGGCAACACTAGTACATCATCTAAAGTTAAAACAATGCCGGATTCCAAATCCAAAAGAAGTGATCCTATATCGGTCACTGTGACACAATGCCCGCTTCCGACAGTAATCATCACTTCGCCAGCTCCAAGCTTTCTACTTTGTTCCAGATCTTGATTCATGGTACAAATATGAGAACTAGCACCTGAATATAGTATCCCAGAAGTAGAAAATATGGTAGCAGAACAATTAGTTTCCAAAACTAAAAGTTCCGTATCTAAAGCTCTATGAAGGATCGGACAGTCTCTTACCAAGTGGCCCATCATGCCGCATTTGAGACATGTGTCCGTCTTCACCTTGTTGCTCTTGGGAACCATTGGGACCTTGCCCTTACCCTTAAAGTCCTTGTTTTATGGTCCCGTCTGCTTCTTGGTCTTTTTCTTCTTATTCTTTAGACCTTCGATGTCCAGAAAAAATCACAAGGGCGGACTTCTTCACCCGCAGAGTCTTCATCTGAGACTGAGCGGTTACCAGTTTGTTCATCAACCCTGCTAAATTGCAAGCAATCTCATTACAGTTGAAATTCACAACAAATGGTGAGAAGGAATCAGGAAGATATTGCAGGATGCATGCATCCTAAAATCAAGAGCCTCCAATCTCTCGATCATTGAGATTATTTTAAGGACATGGTCCCCGACTTTCTCACATTCCTTCATCTTGGCACCGAAAAGCTCTTTAGATATCTCATATCTAGCAGTTCGATTGTGCTCACCATAAAGCTCGGTTAAGAGATAAAATCTGCCTCGCAGAAGCCATTTTCTCATGAGCTCTCTAAAGCTCATTAGACATAAAGGCCATCAAATAGCCACTACTTCCAATGTCATCCTTAACCCACTTTTCATGGTTTTCAACATCTTCCTGACTGGCTCTGGTCTGCGCCGGAGCTGCAGAAATGTCCGCCTCCAAGACGTATCCCAGCGTCTCCATACTAAGGACTATCATCAGGTTGCGGAACCAATCCACAAAGTTAGGCCCAATTAAGGTGTTCTATCGAGTAGTATAGTGAGTGGATTCATTATCATTTCAGTTGAGAGTTTTATGTCTGCATAAAGTACACTAGATTGATTAGGGACCCGTTTAATTATAGTCTGAGTTTAGAATTAAGGACTTTTATATTCTTTTAACCCATCTCCCACTACTTTTATTGGAATAATACAGTCCCTTGTGAAATCCGTAAGTATTTGTTCGCTATACTTCATAGTGGTAATCGAGTTCTTTATAAATTTTAATAGAGGGCAACCGAACAGGTTTCTGGTATATTAATCTTCATAAAGTGGTGTCCAACACCAACCCATCTAATGGATGATTTAAGGACATTTATATTCTTTTAACCCAGCTCCCACTACTTTTATCGGAATAACACACTCCCTTGTGAAATCCGGAAGTATTTGTTCGCTATACTTCATAGTGGTGATCGAGTTCTTTGTAAATTTTAATAGAGGTCAACCGAATAGGTTTCTGGTCTATTAATCTTCATAAAGTGATGTCCAACACCAACCCATCTAATGGATGATTCGATCTTATTTTTCCCTCTGTTCACTCCCCTCAACCTATTCAGTTTCTATAGTTCGTGAAAAAGTTAAGTTTATACCATTGAAGCTGATCGGTTTCATAATTGAATCTTATCCGGCAACTGAACATGTTTCTAGGGATAAAATTTGCTCCAATCGAAGGCGTCCAATGCACTCTTAAAATTTATCGACCCTCCCCAAACGACTACCCTGATAACTCGGAAGCATAGCACATACGGTTTGGATTTCAATTTTCCAAAAGCTCGGAGGGAAGGAAAACCTTGAAACCTTTTAAACTTAATAATTTGTCGTGGGATAATTTCCGCGATTAATGTTACACTTTGCACATTAATTCATTTAAGCGCGTTTCTAGCATTCATACCATATGAGTAAAACATTCACAACCTAGTTGCTACCAACATGTAGTTCATGGACCGTTCCTAAAACAAAAATGTCGTAATCTAATTACATGTCTTCGGTCTTAAATCTTCGTCTTCTCGAATGGATCTTCCTCCAGTCTTCTTCATTACATATAAAATTTACATTGAAAAATTTTATCCTAGATACAAATATTTCTAGTAAAATAAATAGGCTCAAAACAGTCTTTACAACCCAATCGAATAAAACCGAATGATTGAAAACTAGGTCCATGAACTACATCCCCATTCAAAACTAATGCAACAATCACATTAAGATAATGGCATTCATAATTAATCTAAATATTGATCCAATCAATATAAATTAATCCATCCAAATGAATTAATCCAATTAATTCAAACAACCGTTAATTTTAACTTGTTCCGGACGAGAAAATATTTCATTAAATTAATTACCATAAGAATAAAATTACCATAATTATATCTTAGTCAAATTAAATCTAATTTAATTTGTAGAAAATTAATTACAGAATGAAATATAAAAAACAGAGTCGGAAAACACGGTCGGGCCAAGCCCGGGGCACTGCCCAGCAGGCTGCCGAGCAGGGCCGGACCGCGAGGCCAGATCGCGATCCAATGACTGGCAGCACCACGCAGGCTGCCGAACAGGGCCGGACCGCATGGCCGGATCGTGATCCACTGCCTGGCAGCGCCCGGTAGGTTGCCGAGCAGGGTCGGACCGCAAGGCCGGATCGCGATCCGCTGCCTGGGACCGCAAGGCAGCGCCCGACCAGCTCCAAGCTGCCGAGTCCGTTCTCATTTTCGGCTCATTTTTCGTCCCGATTCTAAAAATAATATTTTTCTAATCTTTATATACACATCTAAATCAGTTTTTCTAAAGAAAAATATATTTAGATTGTAACATAAAATCATGAAAAAATAATTTTTATATGAACAATTGAAAATCAACGATTAAAACGATTATGATTCCAAATCATAAGAACATCCAATCAAGCATTCCAAATGTTAATATTCATATATACGATCACAAGACCTGGCTCCGACACCACTGTTTGGATTCGGCAACTAAAATGACGGCGCAACGGAAGCAATATACGAATGTAATTCGATCTGAATCCCTTAAGAGGATCGATCAAGCTACGTATATATGAATATTAAAACGAAACAAAGGAAGATGCGAAACCATACCCTCGTAGTCCGTTGATTAAATGGTGAGAAGATGATGTCCTTTGCGAATCCAATCTGCAACAAGCTCTTGGATGATCCAACGCCAAAAACACCGTGTCTCTACTTGCCACGCGCCGGAAGGACGATCAGAACGACTTTACCTTGTTATCTTCCAAGGATATGACTAGAACAAAGTGATTGAAGCCTTCAAATGTGATTATAATACTCTAAGTGTATAACTTACTATCTCTCAATATTTTATCACAATATTTCTCTAAGAAAAATTATGAAGAAAAGAATGAAGAAGAATATGGTGAAGAAGACAATGAAAGAAATGTTTCTCTCTCTCTCCTTAGCAACTCACGGATGGATCACACAATCAAGAGGGGAGAAGTCTTCTTTTATTGTCAGCAAATCATCTCATGCCCCCCAACAATATTTGATTCTTCATTATTAAAATGAAAGAATCATTATGTTGATTTTCTTTAGTCTTCCACCATATAAAAGGGTGGAATCAGAGACCACAAATCAAAGGGGTCGTCCATCTAGAAGCAACGGACAAGTTCGGTTCGTTTCGAACTCTCACGAGTCCAATCAGATAAACTCCATTCTGTTCCGATGTATTTATATCAATAATTAATCTAATTAATTAATCATATCAAATACAAAGTAACATAATTAATTTCTCTAGAAAATAATTATATTCATAAATTAAATTAATCACCCAGTATTATATTTAATTCATTAACCCGTAAATTAATTTATCCAATAAATTAATTTAGACATCCAATGTCCTATAAATTAGATATCCAATATCTAATATTTATAAAGAGAGAATAAGATCGATTCATTCCGTCGTCAATCATATTGCGTGACTCGGTAGGTTCGTCTCAGTTAGCAATGGGAGGAACCAAAGAGTAGTAGCACCACCTAGCCAGTCTGGCGGCCTACACTGTACCGTAACTGAGAATAAATGATGGGGATCATTCCAAAACCTTTCTGTCGTGAATTCCAGTATACGTATAAACCATTCTTTTAAAGGTACCGATCAAGTTATAGGGTCACGGTCCGTCGAACCCTATCTGTACTTGACACTATGCATGAGTTAATGCAAATCGAGATCATTGAGCTCTCATGTATCCAATACAACTAGCTCCAATGCTTTGGCCAAAGACTTATGATCTCATTTGCCAATAACCGCATAGGACATATGCCTCTTAACTTACAGGATAAAGAATCCTATCTTGGTATTCACTAGGACCTGCTAGTTGCCCGTCAAGACGCACGTCGAGGTTGACCCCCACCTTCCGGTTTTCTGGGTCGAACTACTAATGAAAATATTAACGTCGCAAGCACATCCCTACTAAATCCTCAAGTCAGAGGTTCACGAATACCTATCACAACCTTTCGATTCCGTCATTGACTGTCCCGGAGTGAAATCCATATGACGAATCGAGGGTGAGTCAGTTCGTGTATACTAATCTAATTAGCATACTTATAAGCTCCCACTAACCATTAGCGTTCGATAGGCACTCTCTAAGTCAAAGAACACGTCATACAAGTCTTCACATAAACTTAATGCCCAGTCAAGTTTCATCAACTTTTGAACGATTAAGTATTTTAGCCATAAACGTTTATAGTGCCGATCCCCTCATCCAATAAGGAGTAGAACGTTTTGCTCTCTAATACAAGGACTAGTTTCTATCTATATATTTACTAGTCAAGAATGCCAGTGACTATCTATAAATAAAGAAACAAACAATTGCCTTCTGATAATGATTTACATAATAACAAGTATTATGCCCTTTCTCAAACATCCTCTGAGTGGCATTCGAGGGCATACTCCTAACAGCATCTACGGTTAGGTCATGTAAACCTTAGAAGAATTCAATGATTGGTAGATGATGGCCCATTGGATGACCTCCAAGTTGAGTCATTTCCAACTAGTGAATCCTTTCTGGAAGGTAAAATGACCAAAAGGGTTTGGTTCATACATCTATTTGATGCGACGTAAGTATTAAGCCTTTAACAAGTTCAGAGATTTCAAGACTGAAATGGAGAAGCGTCATGGAAAGAGTATCAAGTCACTACGATCTGATTGTGGTGGCAAATACCTTAGTGATAGTTTTTGGATTTCTTGGCAAATGAGGGGATTTCGTCCCAACTCACTGCGTCGAGAACTCTACAACAAAATGGTGTTGCTGAAAGAAGGAACAGAACTCTTTTATAAATGGTTAGGTCAATGATTAGTTACTCAGATTTATCTATTTCGTTCTGGGTGTACACCTTGGAAACAATGGCGTACATTCTAAACCAGGTGCCTCCGAAACTAGTTCAAAAAACACACATAGAATTATGGAGTGGGCGAAAGCCCAGTCTAGGACATGTTCGGATTTGGGGTACTCCAGCACATGTGATGAATAAGGATGCTAATAAGTTGGCACCTCGTATATAGGTATGACTATTTGTAGGATGCCCTAAAGGAATGAAGGGTGGCTTGTTCTATAGTCTCCAGGATCAGAACCCAGGATCAGAAGGTCATTGTTAGCACCAATTCCCGATTCCTGGAAGAGAATTATGTGATTAATTATAATCCCATGAGCGAAAAAGAGTTTAGGGGCGAGACTCTATCTATACCAATCGTACAAGCACTAACTAACACTACACCACATATCGATTTTGAGACTTTTACACCAACTCAGGATTTGCCTCATCATAGTGGGAGGGTTGTTTTCCAACCAGAATGATTCTTAGGCATGGCACAGTCTACAGACTCAATAACTGGCAAAGATGAATTAGATCCATGTAATTACAAGGTGACAATCCAAGATAAAGATGCTGACTCCTGGAAAGTAGCAATGAAATCAGAAATGGGATTTATGGATTCCAATCAAGTGTGGGAGCTAGCAGAACTACCTGATGGGGTACAAGCCATTGGGAGTAAGTTTTCCTACAAGCAAAACAAAAAAGGTGATGGTAAGGTTGAAACCTTCAAAGTGAGGCTTGTGGCGAAAGGTTACACTTAGAAGGAGGGCAACCATTACAATGAAACCTTTTTGCCGGTAGCCATGCATAATTCAATCTGGATTCTTTTAGCTATAGCTATGCATTTGGATTTGGAGATTTGTCAAATGGACGTCAAGACTGCATTCTTGAATAGAAGTCTGGACAAGGAAATCTACATCCGCCAACCCAAAGGATTCATTGCTGAAGGAGAAGAGAACTTAGTGTGCAAGCTTAAGAGATCCATTTATGTACTTAAGCAAGCATCTAGATCTTGAAACACTCAATTTGACGAGGCTGTCCAGTCATATGGATTCGTCCAATGTTCGAGTGAGAGTTGTGTGTATAAGAAAAGTAATGGAAACTTATTGGTGTTTCTTGTAGTGTACGTAGATGATATCCTTCTGATTGGAAACACCGTGAAAGAGTTATCGGACGTACGGGTATGGTTGTCTGAGTAATTTGAGATGAAGGATTTGGGAGAAGCAGGGCACATCCTTGGGATCAGGATCTTTCATGATCGGAAGAAAAGGATGTTGTGCTTATCCCAAGCATCATATATCGATACAGTGCTAAATCCGTTTAGCATGGAGAATTCCAAGAAAGGTTTTCTACCTTACAGACATGGAATTCAACTATCTAAGGATATGTGTCCTAAGACACAAAAGGAGACAGATGACATGAAGTTGGGCCCTTATGCGTCAGCTGTGGGAAGCCTCATGTATGTTATGCTTTGAACTAGACCAGATATCTGTCATGCCTTAGGCATGGCAGCTAGATATCAGACGAACTGAGGACCAAGACACTGGAATGCTGTCAAGCACATACTCAAGTACCTGAGAAGTACTAGGAAGTACATGCTAGTATATCAATCAGACGACCTATGTCCAGTGGGTTACACTACTCATGTTTTTCATCAAACAAAGAAAAGTCCAAGTCTACTTCAGGTTATGTGTTTACTCTGGGAGGTGGAGCCATTAGTTGGAGGAGTGTGAAGAAGAAATGCATATCGGACTCTACCATGGAAGGCGAGTACATGGGCAGCCTCTGAGGTAGCCAAAGAAGCGATATGGCTCAAGTACTTCCTGCAGGACTTAGACATGATTCTCGATTTGCCAAAGGGTATTACACTTTATTGTGATAATACTAGTGCAGTCGCAAATTCGAGAGAACCATGAGCCCATAAGGCAAGTAAACATATCAACTGCAAGTACCACATCATATGATAATTCATAAAGGAAGGAGACGTAGTTGTATCCAGGGTTGCATCAGAAGAGAATCTTGATCCTTTCAGGAAAGGCCTACCCTCAAAAGTTTGTGAAGGGCATGTGGAAGGAATGGGATTATGGTGTATGGCAGCATTGCTTTGAGTATAAGTGGGAGATATGATAGACTATGTAATAGAGTAGTATACTTAAAAAAGAATACTTCGAGTATAAGTGGGAGATTATTAGGGTTGTATACTACAAAGCATACTTTATGCTTGTATTACCTTATTTCCCTGTAACTACCAATGAGAATATTAATTAAATTTAATCACATATTTTGCATATTTATTCACGTTAATGTTAGGAAAATGCATTGTATAATTATTTTTTATTGTAAATAATGTGGTGTGTAGGTGTCACATGGAAGATCACATTATCTATGTCTTATAAAATAATATAATAGTTCACAGCCTATATAATTACTAGAAAAATTATATGAAAGGTTGTAATGTATGCTTGAGATTAGTTAGTCTTGACTATTAGCATGCATTAGCGTATTCCCATATGTTTAACTGGATCATAGTGAGATAGTGTCTTCTGTACTGACTGTAAGAAGAAAGTAAATCTCGAATAGTTATTATTTTTTAATTCTAAGTATATAATATTTAATTGTGTATTTATAATATTTATTGCTTTGATTTACCATGGTCAGAGTCACAATGATTGATTCAATAGGCTTCGTATCTTAGGCAATCATTATTTATATGGCAATTAATATTATAACTAAAAATCATGTCCCGACTCGTGCGGGTTGATGATGTCCTCTTCGGGAGCTCGATAATGATTATTATATTAAACCCTACAGGTGGATTCAATTCCCATATAATAATATTGTTCAAGTGGTACTACTCTCGGATAAGAAACTAATTAATTAATGGTGTCAGAGGCTTAAATTAATTCATGGACATTCGATATTTTAAGCACGAGAAATAATATATTTAAATAAGAAGCCCCATTTCGTAAATTGGGATTTAGGTTTGAAGTGCAATATTAATTCTTTAGTGGATTAAATTGATATTAGTGAAGTCAACTATATTAGGAAGGGCTTAATATGGAAAGTTGGGTTGCACAATGAGTCCTAACCCTAATCCTCAAGATCACTAGAGTAGTCCAAAGCCTATAAATCAAATACCTAAAAGGGGATATTTTCTTATTCCAAATGTTTAATTGTGGATCTTGACTTGTGTTTTTGATTCCACAATTGACATAACACTTTAGTTCTTGCTCTAAACCGTAATTACTTGAAGAAAAAGCATAATCGAGGGTTGTGTTGGCCGATCCACTTCAAAGTCCAAGCAAGATTTGGTAGCTCGTTGCCCACACAACGTCCAGATTAAGGCGGGATCATACTCTAGAAGATTTGGAGGAAGAGATCAAGATAGCAACCACTACATTTCTAAAGGTAAATATCATATGATCTTTTATCTGGATTAGGATGTTGAATTTACCAACAATATTATTTAATAAATAATAAAATATTTAAATTTTTTATTAATTCTAGTAGTCAATTAATTAGTATGCCTAAATAAGTTTTGTGCTCGTAAATTTTCACCAACTTCGTTTCTGCTGAGTTTTATTTCCAACAGTATCGTGAGCAACTGTCATCTTTGTGAGACCTGTGGTTATAAGTCTCCTCTTTTATATGTGGTATCTTGTGTGACTTTTTTTTGTACATGATGTGAGATGAAACCTATGTTGACACTTGTGGTATATTATGCATGAAGAGATTTGGATATAGTGATGGATTGAAATTTTGAGTGGCGTAATGTGTTGTGAAATTTCTGAACATTGATGCGTTCCACAAAGTGTATCGGTAGTAGAGTTTGTTGAGAACTTCGATAGATGGTTTCGACCTATGTTTGAATTCGGTGTTTATGAGTTATATTAGTTGAACTAGTAATTTTGGATGTCGGATAGACATGTGTTTGAGAGTCAACTGTTTTTGGCTGATTGTTGTTAAATGCTACAAATGTATTCTCGTTGGTAATTGTATCCGCTGCGTGCGTGTTTAGATACAAACGTATTCTCATTGGTAATTATATCCGCTGCGTGCGTGTTTGAAAATGGCTTTCTGAAATTTTATAGACTTGGGTATCTTTGTGGAAAATGCATTCTCTAAAATAACTTGTCGGTACATGTAAGCGGTGACTTTACGTACACTTTTGAAACATTTCTAGTTTTGGCGAACTGACTGTGTATATTCGAATGGAACCTTACAACGGTATTTGAAAAATGTGTTTTATGGTATTTTGAATATTTTGCAAGATGTTACTGTCAGTAATATTTTGACATGTTTGAAAGGATTTTGATAAATTTTAGCGCGATTGGTACTATTTTCAAATAACTCAAGTATATGATTTGAAAATCTTTCACACCATAAAATTTTCATATTCTAAAATAAAAATGTGATTTTATTTTTGAAAAATGGTGAAAGATGAAAATTTTTATTTGAGCTAGTAATGATATTTCTCTTGGATTAATGATGATAGTTCTCACGTGTGGAACGAAAAGTATTTCACGATTTTGCTCTATTTAAACTTTAAGTTCGGATTTGGAAAAATTTCCCAAATTGTAAATTGCCTCCCATTTTCGAAATTAAGGTATTTATAATCAATTTTGGATATAATGTGTACATGATGTGTATTTATCGCTTAAGACGATAGGCTAGAGTTGGGAACAATGCATTTGCGTGAAGGGCGAAGTCGTTTTGAATATTTGTCATGTTGTCATTATTGTTGGAGAATTTTGGTTGTGTACCCAATTATCGTGTTGCATGGTTAGGATTTATTTTTTAGCTTGTATGATGTCGCTTCTGTGCGAGACGATAACACTTAGGCCCGTATATTGTAATACCCCCAATCCGCTTAGAGATATTACGTGTCGTAGAACCTTTCCTCAAGGTTCTACCAGGCTGGTAACAAAATCGAACAACTCAACAATGCCTTTAAGGCTAAAATGACTCAGTAGACCGATTTGGTCTTTCAATAAACACATACAACTCAATTACAATACATGCTCACGCAGGGGTCGAATACAACACACTCTCGTACAACGGGGAAAGAATACTACAGTGGAAATAAAATAAAACTAACCAATACGACAACATACGGGTCCTCGTGTGATTAGTATCGTTCATCTTTCATCATCCTTCATGCCGACCCTGTGCTATGCTCCAAAACCTGAATGCAATACATACATCCACTCCCCGAATAATCGGGGGTTAGCAAAACTCCACTGTTTTGCTAGTGCAAGAACAAAGTGCAAAATACGAGTCATACAGTTCACATTCCACGAATAACAATAACCAGGAAAATTCAAAGATCCAATGTAACGAAAAGTACTTCCCGAGGCGAGAGTTTGGGTAAAACATTCCAAAACCGAAATATCACAAATCAAGGGAAACAATTTATAAAACAGTTTAAAATGCCATCGAGAGTTTCAATAGAAAACAATTTAGGATTACCGAATCCTTATCTTTACAAAAATCAACAGGGTCCTCGACCAGCATGCGGAAAGCAATTTGAAAGAAAACCATTCAATCAACACAAGCGAGTCTTCCAACTAGTGAATCCTTTCTGGAAGGTAAAATGACCAAAAGGGTTTGGTTCATTAATCTATTTGATGCGACGTAAGTCTTAAGACTTTAACAAGTTCAGAGATTTCAAGACTGAAATGGAGAAGCGTCATGGAAAGAGTATCAAGTCACTATGATCTGATTGTGGTGGCAAATACCTTAGTGATAGTTTTTGGATTTCTTGGCAAATGAGGGGATTTCGTCCCAACTCACTGCGTCGGGAACTCTACAACAAAATGGTGTTGCTGAGAGAAGGAACGGAACTCTTTTAGAAATGGTTAGGTCAATGATTAGTTACTCAGATTTATCTATTTCGTTCTGGGTGTACACCTTGGAAGCAGTGGCGTACATTCTAAACCAGGTGCCTCCGAAACTAGTTCCAAAAACACCCATAGAATTATGGAGTGGGTGAAAGCCCAGTCTAGGACATGTTCGGATTTGGGGTACTCCAGCACATGTGATGAATAAGGATGCTAATAAGTTGGCACCTCGTATATAGGTATGACTATTTGTAGGATGCCCTAAAGGAATGAAGGGTGGCTTGTTCTATAGTCTCCAGGATCAGAACCCAGGATCAGAAGGTCATTGTTAGCACCAATTCCTGATTACTGGAAGAGAATTATGTGATTAATTATAATCCCATGAGCGAAAAAGAGTTTAGGGGCGAGACTCTATCTATACCAATCGTACAAACACTAACTAACACTACACCACATATCGATTTTGAGACTTTTACACCAACTCAGGATTTGCCTCATCATAGTGGGAGGGTTGTTTTCCAACCAGAATGATTCGTAGGCATGGCACAGTCTACAGACTCAATAACTGGCAAAGATGAATTAGATCCATGTAATTACAAGGAGACAATCCAAGATAAAGATGCTGACTCCTGGAAAGTAGCAATGAAATCAGAAATGGGATTTATGGATTCCAATCAAGTGTGGGAGCTAGCAGAACTACCTGATGGGGTACAAGCCATTGGGAGTAAGTTTTCCTACAAGCAAAACAAAAAAGGTGATGGTAAGGTTGAAACCTTCAAAGTGAGGCTTGTGGCGAAAGGTTACACTTAGAAGGAGGGCAACCATTACAATGAAACCTTTTTGCCGGTAGCCATGCATAATTCAATCTGGATTCTTTTAGCTATAGCTATGCATTTGGATTTGGAGATTTGTCAAATGGACGTCAAGACTGCATTCTTGAATAGAAGTCTGGACAAGGAAATCTACATCCGCCAACCCAAAGGATTCATTCTGTCAAGGAGAAGAGAACTTAGTGTGCAAGCTTAAGAGATCCATTTATGTACTTAAGCAAGCATCTAGATCTTGAAACACTCAATTTGACGAGGCTGTCCAGTCATATGGATTCGTCCAATGTTCGAGTGAGAGTTGTGTGTATAAGAAAAGCAATGGAAACTTATTGGTGTTTCTTGTAGTGTACGTAGATGATATCCTTCTGATTGGAAACACCGTGAAAGAGTTATCGGACGTACGGGTATGGTTGTCTGAGTAATTTGAGATGAAGGATTTGGGAGAAGCAGGGCACATCCTTGGGATCAGGATCTTTCGTGATCGGAAGAAAAGGATGTTGTGCTTATCCCAAGCATCATATATCGATACAGTGCTAAAGCCGTTTAGCATGGAGAATTCCAAGAAAGGTTTTCTACCTTACAGACATGGAATTCAACTATCTAAGGATATGTGTCCTAAGACACAAAAGGAGACAGATGACATGAAGTTGGGCCCTTATGCGTCAGCTGTGGGAAGCCTCATGTATGTTATGCTTTGAACTAGACCAGATATCTGTCATGCCTTAGGCATGGCAGCTAGATATCAGACGAACCGAGGACCAAGACACTGGAATGCTGTCAAGCACATACTCAAGTACCTGAGAAGTACTAGGAAGTACATGCTAGTATATCAATCAGACGACCTATGTCCAGTGGGTTACACTACTCATGTTTTTCATCAAACAAAGAAAAGTCCAAGTCTACTTCAGGTTATGTGTTTACTCTGGGAGGTGGAGCCATTAGTTGGAGGAGTGTGAAGAAGAAATGCATATCGGACTCTACCATGGAAGGCGAGTACATGGGCAGTCTCTGAGGTAGCCAAAGAAGCGATATGGCTCAAGTACTTCCTGCAGGACTTAGACATGATTCTCGATTTGCCAAAGGGTATTACACTTTATTGTGATAATACTAGTGCAGTCGCAAATTCGAGGGAACCACGAGCCCATAAGGCAAGTAAACATATCAACTGCAAGTACCACATCATATGATAATTCATAAAGGAAGGAGACGTAGTTGTATCCAGGGTTGCATCAGAAGATAATCTTGATCCTTTCAGGAAAGGCCTACCCTCAAAAGTTTGTGAAGGGCATGTGGAAGGAATGGGATTATGGTGTATGGCAGCATTGCTTTGAGTATAAGTGGGAGATATGATAGACTATGTAATAGAGTAGTATACTTAAAAAAGAATACTTCGAGTATAAGTGGGAGATTATTAGGGTTGTATACTACAAAGCATACTTTATGCTTGTATTACCTTATTTCCCTGTAACTACCAATGAGAATATTAATTAAATTTAATCACATATTTTGCATATTTATTCACGTTAATGTTAGGAAAATGCATTGTATAATTATTTTATATTGTAAATAATGTGGTGTGTAGGTGTCACATGGAAGATCACATTATCTATGTCTTATAAAATAATATAATAGTTCACAGCCTATATAATTACTAGAAAAATTATATGAAAGGTTGTAATGTATGCTTGAGATTAGTTAGTCTTGACTATTAGCATGCATTAGCGTATTCCCATATGTTTAACTGGATCATAGTGAGATAGTGTCTTCTGTACTGACTGTAAGAAGAACGTAAATCTCGAATAGTTATTATTTTTTAATTCTAAGTATATAATATTTAATTGTGTATTTATAATATTTATTGCTTTGATTTACCATGGTCAGAGTCACAATGATTGATTCAATATGCTTCGTATCTTAGGCAATCATTATTTATATGGAAATTAATATTATAACTAAAAATCATGTCCCGACTCGTGCGGGTTGATGATGTCCTCTTCGGGAGCTCGATAATGATTATTATATTAAACCCTGCAGGTGGATTCAATTCCCATATAATAATAATGTTCAAGTGGTACTACTCTCGGATAAGAAACTAATTAATTAATGGTGTCAGAGGCTTAAATTAATTCATGGACATTCGATATTTTAAGCACGAGAAATAATATATTTAAATAAGAAGCCCCATTTCGTAAATTGGGATTTAGGTTTGAAGTGAAATATTAATTCTTTAGTGGATTAAATTGATATTAGTGAAGTCAACTATATTAGGAAGGGCTTAATATGGAAAGTTGGGTTGCACAATGAGTCCTAACACTAATCCTCAAGATCACTAGAGTAGTCCAAAGCCTATAAATCAAATACCTAAAAGGGGATATTTTCTTATTCCAAATGTTTAATTGTGGATCTTGACTTGGGTCTTTGATTCCACAATTGACATAACACTTTAGTTCTTGCTCTAAACCGTAATTACTTGAAGAAAAAGCATAATCGAGGGTTGTGTTGGCGATCCACTTCAAAGTCCAAGCAAGGTTTGGTAGCTCGTTGCCCACACAACGTCCGGATTAAGGCGGGATCATACTCTAGAAGATTTGGAGGAAGAGATCAAGATAGCAACCACTACATTTCTAAAGGTAAATATCATATGATCTTTTATCTAGATTAGGATGTTGAATTTACCAACAATATTATTTAATAAATAATAAAATATTTAAATTTTTTATTAATTCTAGTAGTCAATTAATTAGTATGCCTAAATAAGTTTTGTGCTCGTAAATTTTCACCAACTTCGT
Organism: Orobanche coerulescens; assembly: GCA_033398695.1. Classification (NCBI taxonomy): domain Eukaryota; kingdom Viridiplantae; phylum Streptophyta; class Magnoliopsida; order Lamiales; family Orobanchaceae; genus Orobanche; species Orobanche coerulescens. Next base: position 86,736,980 of record CM065811.1, on the reverse strand, counting down.
TTCTGCTGAGTTTTATTTCCAACAGTATCGTGAGCAACTGTCATCTTTGTGAGACCTGTGGTTATAAGTCTCCTCTTTTATATGTGGTATCTTGTGTGACTTTTTTTTGTACATGATGTGAGATGAAACCTATGTTGACACTTGTGGTATATTGTGCATGAAGAGATTTGGATATAGTGATGGATTGAAATTTTGAGTGGCGTAATGTGTTGTGAAATTTCTGAACATTGATGCGTTCCACAAAGTGTATCGGTAGTAGAGTTTGTTGAGAACTTCGATAGATGGTTTCGACCTATGTTTGAATTCGGTGTTTATGAGTTATATTAGTTGAACTAGTAATTTTGGATGTCGGATAGACATGTGTTTGAGAGTCAACTGTTTTTGGCTGATTGTTGTTAAATGCTACAAATGTATTCTCGTTGGTAATTGTATCCGCTGCGTGCGTGTTTGGATACAAACGTATTCTCATTGGTAATTATATCCGCTGCGTGCGTGTTTGAAAATGGCTTTCTGAAATTTTATAGACTTGGGTATCTTTGTGGAAAATGGATTCTCTAAAATAACTTGTCGGTACATGTAAGCGGTGACTTTACGTACACTTTTGAAACATTTCTAGTTTTGGCGAACTGACTGTGTATATTCGAATGGAACCTTACAACGGTATTTGAAAAATGTGTTTTATGGTATTTTGAATATTTTGCAAGATGTTACTGTCAGTAATATTTTGACATGTTTGAAAGGATTTTGATAAATTTTAGCGCGATTGGTACTATTTTCAAATAACTCAAGTATATGATTTGAAAATCTTTCACACCATAAAATTTTCATATTCTAAAATAAAAATGTGATTTTATTTTTGAAAAATGGTGAAAGATGAAAATTTTTATTTGAGCTAGTAATGATATTTCTCTTGGATTAATGATGATAGTTCTCACGTGTGGAATGAAAAGTATTTCACGATTTTGCTCTATTTAAACTTTAAGTTCGGATTTGGAAAAATTTCCCAAATTGTAAATTGCCTCCCATTTTAGAAATTAAGGTATTTATAATCAATTTTGGATATAGTGTGTACATGATGTGTATTTATCGCTTAAGACGATAGGCTAGAGTTGGGAACAATGCATTTGCGTGAAGGGCGAAGTCGTTTTGAATATTTGTCATGTTGTCATTATTGTTGGAGAATTTTGGTTGTGTACCCAATTATCGTGTTGCATGGTTAGGATTTATTTTTTAGCTTGTATGATGTCGCTTCTGTGCGAGACGATAACACTTAGGCCCGTATATTGTAATACCCCCAATCCGCTTAGAGATATTACGTGTCGTAGAACCTTTCCTCAAGGTTCTACCAGGCTGGTAACAAAATCGAACAACTCAACAATGCCTTTAAGGCTAAAATGACTCAGTAGACCGATTTGGTCTTTCAATAAACACATACAAGTCAATTACAATACATGCTCACGCAGGGGTCGAATACAACACACTCTCGTACAACGGGGAAAGAATACTACAGTGGAAATAAAATAAAACTAACCAATACGACAACATACGGGTCCTCGTGTGATTAGTATCGTTCATCTTTCATCATCCTTCATGCCGACCCTGTGCTATGCTCCAAAACCTGAATGCAATACAGACATCCACTCCCCGAATAATCGGGGGTTAGCAAAACTCCACTGTTTTGCTAGTGCAAGAACAAAGTGCAAAATACGAGTCATACAGTTCACATTCCACGAATAACAATAACCAGGAAAATTCAAAGATCTAATGTAACGAAAAGTACTTCCCGAGGCGAGAGTTTGGGTAAAACATTCCAAAACCGAAATATCACAAATCAAGGGAAACAATTTATAAAACAGTTTAAAATGCCATCGAGAGTTTCAATAGAAAACAATTTAGGATTACCGAATCCTTATCTTTACAAAAATCAACAGGGTCCTCGACCAGCATGCGGAAAGCAATTTGCAAGAAAACCATTCAATCAACACAAGCGAGTCTTCCAACTAGTGAATCCTTTCTGGAAGGTAAAATGACCAAAAGGGTTTGGTTCATACATCTATTTGATGCGACGTAAGTCTTAAGCCTTTAACAAGTTCAGAGATTTCAAGACTGAAATGGAGAAGCGTCATGGAAAGAGTATCAAGTCACTACGATCTGATTGTGGTGGCAAATACCTTAGTGATAGTTTTTGGATTTCTTGGCAAATGAGGGGATTTCGTCCCAACTCACTGCGTCGAGAACTCTACAACAAAATGGTGTTGCTGAGAGAAGGAACGGAACTCTTTTAGAAATGGTTAGGTCAATGATTAGTTACTCAGATTTATCTATTTCGTTCTGGGTGTACACCTTGGAAGCAGTGGCGTACATTCTAAACCAGGTGCCTCCGAAACTAGTTCCAAAAACACCCATAGAATTATGGAGTGGGTGAAAGCCCAGTCTAGGACATGTTCGGATTTGGGGTACTCCAGCACATGTGATGAATAAGGATGCTAATAAGTTGGCACCTCGTATATAGGTATGACTATTTGTAGGATGCCCTAAAGGAATGAAGGGTGGCTTGTTCTATAGTCTCCAGGATCAGAACCCAGGATCAGAAGGTCATTGTTGTAACACCCCAAACTAGGCGGATATTACAGTGCCGTGGACCCCCGACTGGGACCCACCAGGCGAATAAAAACAGATGAATTACACAGGGTAAATGTAGTACCGAACCACATTACAACATCAATTACTCCGATTAGGAGTTTCATACAACACACCCAGGATCGAATAGAATACCTGTGTATTTTATGTGACGATAAAATACACAACACTGAATGAAATGAGTATTCAAACGGAATGTCTGCAGCGGAATAAATAAAGGAAACATAAATGACTGAACAGAATGAAGCTCCTTTCTAGTATCATTGGGACTCTTCGCCGTCAACGTGCTCACCCTGTGCCTTTGCCTTGCCATAACCTGAGAAACAAATATCCCCAAACGGGGTCAGTTATACAGAACAACAATCCTCCAGAGTTGAATAAACACAATCATATAAATATGTAGTATAAACCACAAGTTCGATTAAAATGAAGCGGATAGATTATAACCCAATCTTGTTGAAAACATACGCAATCAAACATGCTGTATGAATCAACTAACGGTACGGCTCAAAGGGTGGCGCCACACTACGCCCGGGATGGAAATGTGTCCGTGCACAAGCCACCAACGAGTATCGATCAAATACCGCGTGGTCTTGTACCTAATCAGTCTCACGAGCAATCGACTCGTGTGCACAGTCCAATGTGAGGCCAACAACCAACACACGACATAAATGTGCCCGACATGAAAATCCTACACATACCAACCGGCACGCCAGTATGACCCGGAATGCCACGATATAACAAAAGTGACATCGGAAACGAATAATGACTCACCGAGATAAAATGATGGTGAAATGAATGATAGCACGACAAAATGATTTGGAACCGTCGTTCCTTGTGACTGAAGTGATTAATTGACAATGACAAGTTTTAATACGGTTATCACAATGATGAATGAGTTACGATTATGAATGAACAACAACAAAAGGAAATGAATATCCTTATAACTGAGTAAGAATCAACTTACACAATACCGGTGACAATTATCCTTCCACGAACAACGTCCTGATTGAGATATCGGTTGCTCGAACAACCTTGAATTGTACAATATCCAACAACTCGTTCAATATACGAATCAAACACGAATACAACGAACTCAAAACGTCGATACGATTAAATTAAGTTCATTGGGGCATTATATCGAATACGTTGTGGCCAAACTCCGGTTGTTTACAATCAAACCTCAATATACAAATATCAAATCCCCCAAGAAGTGTTTCAAACCAACAAAACATCTTCAATACGATTAGTAATCCAAAACGAATTTCCAAAAACGTGATTATAACGACAATTAATCGAAAACCCCCAATCTCAACTCGATATTCAAAGTGTTCTTGAATAATCCCTCAATAATCCAATGAATCCTTATACAAACTCATAATCAAATACATATCCCTTCATATAACATGATTATAACGTCCAAAACATCATATCTCAACACAAAATCGAAATCCAAGGTGTTGAAGAAATTACCTCTTGAAGATCCAACCACTTCGATCCGATGAACACGAGTTAAAACGAGTATCCGAGCTATATGATTGAATGGAAATGAAGAAACTCAAGTACTCAAGTGTTTGATGAAGGAAGAATCCCTTTCCCAAGCTCTCTCTCGGACAAAAGGAAGAAGGAAGTGAAAATGAAGAAAATGAGGAAAAAGTGTCCCGGCCAAACCATATATACTTCCGGAAGTTACGGCCGTAACTTTCCAAGTCAACGGCCTTACGGCCGTAACCGGCCAACTCGTACGGCCGTAACTCGGCTTCGTCCGAAAGCCTGCCGACAGACTTACGGCCGTAACCGCTCCTGAGTTACGGGCGTAACCCGCCTTCGTCAAAAACACCCGTCGACAGCCTTACGGCCGTATCGCACACCTTACGGCCGTAACTCGGATGATACGGCCGTATCCGGCCAACCTTACGGGCGTAACCCGCCTTCGTCAAAAAATGGCCAGACATCCTTCCTGCAGCGTACGGCCGTATCCGGCCAAGCCATATGGCCGTACCTGCCTCGACTTACGGCCGTATGCCGCAACCCTTACCGCCGTAAGTCACCCTTGGTCGACAACACCCGAAATTTACGAACACCACTTACGGCCGTATCTCATCTTCCTTACGGCCATAACTCACCTTCGGCCAAAATACCTGGGTAGCCTGCTGGACCACTTACGGCCGTAACCGGCCAGCCTTACGGCCGTACCCGCTGACTTACGGCCGTATCCCAGAACCTTACGACCGTAACTCGATGCTGGCCAAGGTGAATCAATCCGATAATTCCGATTCCTCGCTACGACTGATGAATGATCCGACATATCATACGAATGTGAAAGTGAACAAGTCTAACACAAGCCAAAGATGATACTCCCAGTACAAGGCTATCAATCACAATGAAAATGATCATGCTCCCGTCTCGATATAAAAGCGGAGATAAAATGACGATCGGTAACTGATATACGATTACAACATGCCAACATTGAACGCAAATGAGTGATTCATGAATGATGAGTGATTATTAATGAGTGAGAATTACTGAGTGACAATTACAGACTGATAATTACTGAATGAAAATGAATGAATTACAACCGGGTATTACATACTCCCCCCCTTAAAAAGAGTTTCGTCCCCGAAACTAAGGGTCAAAAAACTCGGGATAGCTCTCCCGCATATTCTCCTCGGTTTCCCAAGTGGCCTCTTCGACTCTGTGTCTAGACCACTGAATCTTGACCAAAGGGATCGTCTTGTTCCTCAACTGTTTGATTCGCCGCTCTAACACTCGTACAGGACGCTCCTCGTACGAATGATCATCTGCGATCTCGATTTCGTCGAATTGAAGTATGTGACTCGGGTCGGCAACATACTTCCGCAGCTGAGAGACGTGAAACACATTATGAATCCTGCTCAAAGCCGGAGGTAAAGCCAGTCGATAAGCTAACTCGCCTACTCGATCCAAAATTTCAAACAGTCCAATGAATCTCGGACTCAACTTCCCCCGTTTCCCGAAACGGAAGACACCTCGACTCGGGGATACCTTGACCAAAACGTGGTCACCCGTCTCGAACTCTAGTGGTCAACGACGATTATCTGCATATGATTTCTGTCGACTCTGAGCTGTCAACATATGACTCTTGATCAAAGCTACCTTCTCCCGGGCGGCTATAAGCATATCGGGCTCGGTGCCGATTGACTCTGACAAGTCATCCCAACACAAAGGAGATCGACAACGACGTCCGTACAAGGCCTCGTAAGGTGCCATCTTAATGGAAGCATGCCAACTATTATTATACGTGAACTCGATCAATGGTAGTTGGGCTTCCCAATCGTCCTTCCAATCGAGGGCGCATGCCCTCAACATGTCCTCTAATGTCTGAATAGTCCTCTCTGATTGTCCGTCGGACTGAGGATGAAAAGCGGTACTGAGATTGAGCTGAGTTCCCATAGCACGATGAACTGATTTCCAAAAATGAGACACAAATCGTCCGTCACGATCGGAAACGATACTCTTAGGAGTACCGTGCAGTCTCACTATCTCCTTGATGAACAACTGGGCTAGTCTCTCGGGACTCCACGTATCCTTGATCTCAAGGAAATGAGCTGATTTTGTTAAGCGGTCCACAATCACACAGATCGTATTCATGCCACGACGACTCGTCGGCAAACTCGTGATGAAATCCATAGAAATGTCTTCCCACTTCCACTCTGGAATAGGGAGAGGTTTCAGCATACCCGCCGGTCGCTGATGCTCAATTTTAACTTGTTGACAGGTTAAGCATCTCGAAATAAATTTTACGACTTCTCGCTTCATGTTACTCCACCAGTAATTTTGTTTCAAGTCTTTGTACATCTTGCTAGACCCCGGATGAACAGAATAAGGGGTAGCATGAGCTTCTTTCAAAATCGAGTTTTTCAACTCGTCATTTGCCGGTACGCACAACTGATTCTTAAATCTCAAAAGTCCATCCTCGTGGACCACGAATCCAGGGGCTTTCCCCTGAGCCACATCCTCACGGATGCGCAACAATGAAGGGTCTGAACTCTGATTCTCTCTGATTACCGCCTCAAGTGACGATGAAATCTCCAACATACAAAGCTGTCCCTGAACTCGCTGGAGCCAGACCTCGATCTCGGGTCTAATGAATTCTATTGAAGCTCCTTGAATCGTTAAACGAGCAAGCATCTGCTCCCTGCACGGACTTACGACTCAAGGCGTCGGCGACAACGTTCGCCTTGCCGGTGATAAAGGATCTCGATATCATAATCTTTGATTAGTTCTAACCACCGCCTCGCCGCATATTTAACTCCTTCTGAGTGAATATATACTTTAAACTCTTATGATCGGTGAATATCTGACAAGTAACGCCATAAAGATAATGACGCCAAATCTTCAATGCGAACACCACGGCTGCTAGCTCCAGGTCGTGAGTCAGATAGTTAACCTCGTAAGGTCTCAATTGTCGTGAAGCATAAGCAATAACCTTTCCATTCTGCATGAGTACACATCCGAGACCCTGTCCGGACGCATCACTATAAACCACAAATCCCTCCGTCCCCTGCGGCAAGGAAAGTACAGGTGCTGACATTAACCGGCTCTTGAGTTCCTCAAAACTCCGTTGACACGCGTCGGACCACGTGTATTTCTTATCCTTTCGCAAAAGGTTCGTCAAGGGTTGAGCGATTTTAGAAAATCCTTCCACAAACCGCCGATAATAACCCGCTAATCCGAGAAACCTTCGGATTTCCTTAACATTTTTCGGAGGTAACCAATCTCGGATAGCCTCCGTCTTCTAAGGGTCGACACGAACTCCGTCTGATGAAATTACATGTCCGAGAAAAGTCACTTCGGACATCCAGAACTCGCATTTGGAAAACTTTCCATAAAGTTGCTCTCGTCTCAACACGTCGAGAACCTGATGAAGATGAACCTCGTGCTCCTCTCGGTTACGAGAATAAATCAAAATGTCATCGATGAAGACAACAACAAACTGATCCAAAAAGTCGATGAAAACCCGATTCATTAACTCCATGAATACTGCAGGTGCATTAGTTAGCCCGAACGGCATAACTACGAATTCATAATGACCGTAGCGTGTTCGAAACGCCGTCCTCGCGATATCCGACTCTCGAATCCGTAACTGGTGATATCCAGACCTTAAGTCGATCTTGGAAAATACTGAAGCTCCCTGGAGTTGATCTAAGAGATCATCAAGGCGGGGTAAAGGATACTTATTCTTGATCATCACCCGGTTCAATTCCCGGTAATCAATACACAACCTTAACGAACCATCCTTCTTCTTGACAAACAGAACTGGTGCTCCCCACGGGGACGCACTCGGTCGGATATAACCTTTCTCGAACAATTCTTCAAGTTGATTCTTCAACTCCTGCATTTCGGTCGGGGCCATCCGGTACGGTGCCTTCGATATCGGAGACGTACCAGGTTCCAACTCGATCGTGAATTCCACATCTCTCTGTGGAGGCAAACCAGGTAACTCGTCTGGAAATACATCGGCATATTCTCTCACAAACAGAATATCCGACAACAATCTTGATGATTTCTCGGTTTTGGTCATATAGCACCAATAACCAACACATCCCCGATCGAGTAACCGCATCGCTTTCATCAAATTAATGACTTTACGAGCAGTAGGATTACCTCCTGAAAAACACATTCAACCCCATCGTGCGAAATGATAGTGACCATACGCTTACGGACACTAATGATGGCATCATGACGATCCATCCGATCAATACCCAAGATGACGTCGTCCCTCGGCAAATCTACTACGATTAGGTCCGGCCATACACGACCATGGCCCGAATCGGACAATTCTGAATCTCACGATTACCGATAATTCGTCTACCGTCAGGTAGACCAATGACATAAGGCTCACAACTAGTAGCACTACCCAGACGTAGTCTACGCAAACATGACTCGGAAATGAATGAATGCGATGCACCATTGTCAAAAAGGGTACACACTGGTTGAGATAGAATATCGAGTGTACCTGAGATCATCCGGGCCTATGGATCATCGGTCTTCTTCATCTCGTAAATTCGGGGCTTGCCGGCCCCCGAACCAGATGCTCCCGTCTGATAGAACTTGGCTCCGCCCTTGCTAGCTCCTGTCTTCTTAAACGACGCTGACTGAGTGGCCTGATTCTGCATCTTTGAATGTCCTGGGGCCTGAGATGACGCCGGAGTGGGTTTAGAGTCCCTTCGGCAAAAACGGGCCCGATGCCCAGCAATTCCATAGTTATGGCACGTGTGATCACGCCGGACATTTGGTCTTGAAATGGCCTGTTCTTCACGGTTAAACAGTGATGGCAGGCGCCGCTCGTGACTGAGATTCCGCGGGTTTAGATGCCAGGGGAGGTCGCTCAGAAAAAGTAGAGCCCGCACGTGGTTTCTTGAAAGTGGCCTGACTCCCGTCAGACTGATTACGGTTCTTAGACTTCTTGCCAGCAGATGAAGGTTGCTGCTTAGCAATCTCCTTAGCAGTAAGCTCGTAAGTAAGAGCTTTCTCAATGAATTCGGACAACGTGGTACAATTATGATTAAGCAGTTGCAGGCGCATACGAGGTTTCAGCCTCTTGCTGAAATACTTGATCTTGTCCGCCTCAGAGTGAATGATAGATGAGGCGAACGGAAGAAGTTCCTGAAATTTCTCGGCAATGGCGAGAACATCCGCGTCTGATGAAGGGTCGGGAGTGAGTAACTCTGAAAGCTTGGCCTCTCTGAGTGGGGCCGGATAGTACCTCTCCATCATGAGCGTTTTGAACTGATCCCAAGTACATGATCCGTCTGTGGGCTTCAACGATAACCACCATGAATGAGCGCTCTTACCAAGATAGTAAGCCGCAACAGAAACTTTGTGTCCTTCAGGACACTCTACCATAGCAAACAACTTCTCGAAGTGTTCGAGCCAATGAATAATATCTGCCGGCTCAGACGAGCCCTCGAAAGTCGGTGGCCTCTGGCGAGAGATGTCGCCGATGATATTGCTCACATTCCTCTCTTGCCTCTGAGGTGGCGGCGGAGGAGCCTGTTGATTTTGATTGACTGAATTGTGCATCGTCTCCATAAGTTGTGCCATCTGCGTCATTTGGGCCATCATGCCCTGCATAAAAGCAAGTGGGTCCACCCGAACACCTTCTGACTGAGCCGTGTCCCGGGTACGACTCCCCGATAGTGAATGATCACGCCCAGGTGAATGAGTGGCAGCGTCGCTGCTCGATGAATTGGCATTGTTTCTCGCATTCGCACGTGTATTCACACGAGCTCTCGCGATTCGGCCCGCACCACGGCCTCGTCCTCCTCGTCCTCTGCCAGCTCTTTCCATACTGAAGTGGAAAGTTACATGATGATTATATCTCTCGCATGAATATCACATTATGACTATGACATGAGGTGATGAAAATGAGCATACGCTCTAACCTGGGTAGCCTGCTGGACCACTTACGGCCGTAACCGGCCAGCCTTACGGCCGTACCCGCTGACTTACGGCCGTATCCCAGAACCTTACGGCCGTAACTCGATGCTGGCCAAGGTGAATCAATCCGATAATTCCGATTCCTCGCTACGACTGATGAATGATCCGACATATCATACGAATGTGAAAGTGAACAAGTCTAACACGAGCCAAAGATGATACTCCAGTACAAGGCTATCAATCACAATGAAAATGATCATACTCCCGTCTCGATCTAAAAGCGGAGATAAGATGACGATCGGTAACTGATATACGATTACAACATGCCAACATTGAACGCAAATGAGTGATTCATGAATGATGAGTGATTATTAATGAGTGAGAATTACTGAGTGACAATTACAGACTAATAATTACTGAATGAAAATGAATGAATTACAACCGGGTATTACAATTGTTAGCACCAATTCCAGATTCCTGGAAGAGAATTATGTGATTAATTATAATCCCATGAGCGAAAAAGAGTTTAGGGGCGAGACTCTATCTATACCAATCGTACAAACACTAACTAACACTACACCACATATCGATTTTGAGACTTTTACACCAACTCAGGATTTGCCTCATCATAGTGGGAGGGTTGTTTTCCAACCAGAATGATTCCTAGGCATGGCACAGTCTACAGACTCAATAACTGGCAAAGATGAATTAGATCCATGTAATTACAAGGAGACAATCCAAGATAAAGATGCTGACTCCTGGAAAGTAGCAATGAAATCAGAAATGGGATTTATGGATTCCAATCAAGTGTGGGAGCTAGCAGAACTACCTGATGGGGTACAAGCCATTGGGAGTAAGTTTTCCTACAAGCAAAACAAAAAAGGTGATGGTAAGGTTGAAACCTTCAAAGTGAGGCTTGTGGCGAAAGGTTACACTTAGAAGGAGGGCAACCATTACAATGAAACCTTTTTGCCGGTAGCCATGCATAATTCAATCTGGATTCTTTTAGCTATAGCTATGCATTTGGATTTGGAGATTTGTCAAATGGACGTCAAGACTGCATTCTTGAATAGAAGTCTGGACAAGGAAATCTACATCCGCCAACCCAAAGGATTCATTGCTGAAGGAGAAGAGAACTTAGTGTGCAAGCTTAAGAGATCCATTTATGTACTTAAGCAAGCATCTAGATCTTGAAACACTCAATTTGACGAGGTCAGTCATATGGATTCGTCCAATGTTCGAGTGAGAGTTGTGTGTATAAGAAAAGCAATGGAAACTTATTGGTGTTTCTTGTAGTGTACGTAGATGATATCCTTCTGATTGGAAACACCGTGAAAGAGTTATCGGACGTACGGGTATGGTTGTCTGAGTAATTTGAGATGAAGGATTTGGGAGAAGCAGGGCACATCCTTGGGATCAGGATCTTTCGTGATCGGAAGAAAAGGATGTTGTGCTTATCCCAAGCATCATATATCGATACAGTGCTAAAGCCGTTTAGCATGGAGAATTCCAAGAAAGGTTTTCTACCTTACGGACATGGAATTCAACTATCTAAGGATATGTGTCCTAAGACACAAAAGGAGACAGATGACATGAAGTTGGGCCCTTATGCGTCAGCTGTGGGAAGCCTCATGTATGTTATGCTTTGAACTACACCAGATATCTGTCATGCCTTAGGCATGGCAGCTAGATATCAGTCGAACCGAGGACCAAGACACTGGAATGCTGTCAAGCACATACTCAAGTACCTGAGAAGTACTAGGAAGTACATGCTAGTATATCAATCAGACGACCTATGTCCAGTGGGTTACACTACTCATGTTTTTCATCAAACAAAGAAAAGTGCAAGTCTACTTCAGGTTATGTGTTTACTCTGGGAGGTGGAGCCATTAGTTGGAGGAGTGTGAAGAAGAAATGCATATCGGACTCTACCATGGAAGGCGAGTACATGGGCAGCCTCTGAGGTAGCCAAAGAAGCGATATGGCTCAAGTACTTCCTGCAGGACTTAGACATGATTCTCGATTTGCCAAAGGGTATTACACTTTATTGTGATAATACTAGTGCAGTCGCAAATTCGAGGGAACCACGAGCCCATAAGGCAAGTAAACATATCAACCGCAAGTACCACATCATATGATAATTCATAAAGGAAGGAGACGTAGTTGTATCCAGGGTTGCATCAGAAGATAATCTTGATCCTTTCAGGAAAGGCCTACCCTCAAAAGTTTGTGAAGGGCATGTGAAAGGAATGGGATTATGGTGTATGGCAGCATTGCTTTGAGTATAAGTGGGAGATATGATAGACTATGTAATAGAGTAGTATACTTAAAAAAGAATACTTCGAGTATAAGTGGGAGATTATTAGGGTTGTATACTACAAAGCATACTTTATGCTTGTATTACCTTATTTCCCTGTAACTACCAATGAGAATATTAATTAAATTTAATCTCATATTTTGCATATTTATTCACGTTAATGTTAGGAAAATGCATTGTATAATTATTTTATATTGTAAATAATGTGGTGTGTAGGTGTCACATGGAAGATCACATTATCTATGTCTTATAAAATAATATAATAGTTCACAGCCTATATAATTACTAGAAAAATTATATGAAAGGTTGTAATGTATGCTTGAGATTAGTTAGTCTTGACTATTAGCATGCATTAGCGTATTCCCATATGTTTAACTGGATCATAGTGAGATAGTGTCTTCTGATCGATTGTAAGAAGAACGTAAATCTCGAATAGTTATTATTTTTTAATTCTAAGTATATAATATTTAATTGTGTATTTATAATATTTATTGCTTTGATTTACCATGGTCAGAGTCACAATGATTGATTCAAAATGCTTCGTATCTTAGGCAATCATTATTTATATGGCAATTAATATTATAACTAAAAATCATGTCCCGACTCGTGCGGGTTGATGATGTCCTCTTCGGGAGCTCGATAATGATTATTATATTAAACCCTGCAGGTGGATTCAATTCCCATATAATAATAATGTTCAAGTGTTACTACTCTCGGATAAGAAATTAATTAATTAATGGTGTCAGAGGCTTAAATTAATTCATGGACATTCGATATTTTAAGCACGAGAAATAATATATTTAAATAAGAAGCCCCATTTCGTAAATTGGGATTTAGGTTTGAAGTGCAATATTAATTCTTTAGTGGATTAAATTGATATTAGTGAAGTCAACTATATTAGGAAGGGCTTAATATGGAAAGTTGGGTTGCACAATGAGTCCTAACCCTAATCCTCAAGATCACTAGAGTAGTCCAAAGCCTATAAATCAAATACCTAAAAGGGGATATTTTCTTATTCCAAATGTTTAATTGTGGATCTTGACTTGTGTCTTTGATTCCACAATTGACATAACACTTTAGTTCTTGCTCTAAACCGTAATTACTTGAAGAAAAAGCATAATCGAGGGTTGTGTTGGCCGATCCACTTCAAAGTCCAAGCAAGATTTGGTAGCTCGTTGCCCACACAACGTCCGGATTAAGGCGGGATCATACTCTAGAAGATTTGGAGGAAGAGATCAAGATAGCAACCACTACATTTCTAAAGGTAAATATCATATGATCTTTTATCTAGATTAGGATGTTGAATTTACCAACAATATTATTTAATAAATAATAAAATATTTAAATTTTTTATTAATTCTAGTAGTCAATTAATTAGTATGCCTAAATAAGTTTTGTGCTCGTAAATTTTCACCAACTTCGTTTCTGCTGAGTTTTATTTCCAACAGTATCGTGAGCAACTGTCATCTTTGTGAGACCTGTGGTTATAAGTCTCCTCTTTTATATGTGGTATCTTGTGTGACTTTTTGTTGTACATGATGTGAGATGAAACCTATGTTGACACTTGTGGTATATTGTGCATGAAGAGATTTGGATATAGTGATGGATTGAAATTTTGAGTGGCGTAATGTGTTGTGAAATTTCTGAACATTGATGCGTTCCACAAAGTGTATCGGTAGTAGAGTTTGTTGAGAACTTCGATAGATGGTTTCGACCTATGTTTGAATTCGGTGTTTATGAGTTATATTAGTTGAACTAGTAATTTTGGATGTCGGATAGACATGTGTTTGAGAGTCAACTGTTTTGGCTGATTGTTGTTAAATGCTACAAATGTATTCTCGTTGGTAATTGTATCCGCTGCGTGCGTGTTTGGATACAAACGTATTCTCATTGGTAATTATATCCGCTGCGTGCGTGTTTGAAAATGGCTTTCTGAAATTTTATAGACTTGGGTATCTTTGTGGAAAATGGATTCTCTAAAATAACTTGTCGGTACATGTAAGCGGTAACTTTGCGTACACTTTTGAAACATTTCTAGTTTTGGCGAACTGACTGTGTATATTCGAATGGAACCTTACAACGGTATTTGAAAAATGTGTTTTAGGGTATTTTGAATATTTTGCAAGATGTTACTGTCAGTAATATTTTGACATGTTTGAAAGGATTTTGATAAATTTTAGCGCGATTGGTACTATTTTCAAATAACTCAAGTATATGATTTGAAAATCTTTCACACCATAAAATTTTCATATTCTAAAATAAAAATGTGATTTTATTTTTGAAAAATGGTGAAAGATGAAAATTTTTATTTGAGCTAGTAATGATATTTCTCTTGGATTAATGATGATAGTTCTCACGTGTGGAACGAAAAGTATTTCACGATTTTGCTCTATTTAAACTTTAAGTTCGGATTTGGAAAAATTTCCCAAATTGTAAATTGCCTCCCATTTTCGAAATTAAGGTATTTATAATCAATTTTGGATATAATGTGTACATGATGTGTATTTATCGCTTAAGACGATAGGCTAGAGTTGGGACCAATGCATTTGCGTGAAGGGCGAAGTCGTTTTGAATATTTGTCATGTTGTCATTATTGTTGGAGAATTTTGGTTGTGTACCCAATTATCGTGTTGCATGGTTAGGATTTATTTTTTAGCTTGTATGATGTCGCTTTTGTGCGAGACGATAACACTTAGGCCCGTATATTGTAATACCCCCAATCTGCTTAGAGATATTACGTGCCGTAGAACCTTTCCTCAAGGTTCTACCAGGCTGGTAACAAAATCGAACAACTCAACAATGCCTTTAAGGCTAAAATGACTCAGTAGACCGATTTGGTCTTTCAATAAACACATACAACTCAATTACAATACATGCTCACGCAGGGGTCGAATACAACACACTCTCGTACAACGGGGAAAGAATACTACAGTGGAAATAAAATAAAACTAACCAATACGACAACATACGGGTCCTCGTGTGATTAGTATCGTTCATCTTTCATCATCCTTCATGCCGACCCTGTGCTATGCTCCAAAACCTGAATGCAATACAGACATCCACTCCCCGAATAATCGGGGGTTAGCAAAACTCCACTGTTTTGCTAGTGCAAGAACAAAGTGCAAAATACGAGTCATACAGTTCACATTCCACGAATAACAATAACCAGGAAAATTCAAAGATCCAATGTAACAAAAAGTACTTCCCGAGGCGAGAGTTTGGGTAAAACATTCCGAAACCGACATATCACAAATCAAGGGAAACAATTTATAAAATAGTTTAAAATGCCATCGAGAGTTTCAATAGAAAACAATTTAGGATTACCGAATCCTTATCTTTACAAAAATCAACAGGGTCCTCGACCAGCATGCGGAAACAATTTGCAAGAAAACCATTCAATCAACACAAGCGAGTCTTCACAAACATTTCCACAGGGTTCTCGACCCAATCCAAATAATATCAACACGAGATCAATCATCTCAACATCACACGGGGTCCTCGACCCAAAACACAGAATGTCAACATAGTATAATGAAAGACATAACCTCTCATTCGACAAATCCTACTCAAGACCCCTGATTAATTAACCCTCGGAGATCTCGTCAAATATCCTTGGTTAATTAACCCTGATACCAACGTTTAAAAAATAAGTTGAAACAAACTTTCAGAAACACGGATCACGGTCTATAACAAGACCAACATTTTAAAGAGAGTTGGAAGAACTTTGAAATATGATAATCATTCGGTAACGGGGTCTTAGCTATCACTCAAATATCCGTTACTAATAAGCCTACCAGGCGCCTCCATTGAAACACCTGTGCACCGGCGTTCACTCCACTATGTTGGCCGCCCCTTGAACATGTCACCGCGCCGGCGATCACTCCCGCAAGAGCCGCCCCTTGCACACGCATTAGGTAACACCGGTGTTCACCAATCATATGGAGCCGCACATTGCAGCGTACACCAGGCCGGATTTCACGTCCCGCCCTTAGAGGTTCCCGGATACGACGTCTCTCAAAACAAACATTCACATTGTCACAAACATCAAGCACACAGTCAATCGTTGTAACAATTATCAAATCAATACACCAATTCACATAATTTATCCGTCAGTCCACGACCACACGAATAAATAACAACACGCACGTCAACCATAACGCGACGGAAAGAAGCAATATACGTACACACGCATTATCAAGCGCAACATCAACACCAAACATATCCAAAGGATTCACGTAGTCACTTACAACCCACATAATTTACAAAACACACGCGTTTTGAAAGTGAGCCTTTAACAAGGCTAGCCGAATCTTTTGAAAACTCATTTCAAGCAAACAAACAAACATACCAAGATGATCACCAATAATCATATCCACAAAACAAGAAATGTATGGACAAGGTACTTGCCTCAAAATCGGCACGCAAGTATTCTGACGAACACGGCTCAACCGGAAAGCTTCGAAACGCCCGATGCTATCGAAAAGGAAGACGACAACAAACGAAAGGGTTCAACACGGTTTCTTCGCAATAAACTCGACCCTAACATCATATAAGTAATAAATCAACGATCATACGAGGAAGAATAATCGTAGAACGTCCGAAAACCCCTCTATGACATTCTACCGGACACCTTCAAGACGTCGATTAAGAACTCAACCAAAACGACGAACATATACGATCCGACCATGGAATAACAAGGAATAGGTAGAATACATCATAATAATCAATAATCCATCAATAATCTAAGTTATTACGGATCAAACGAACGAAATTTAACAAAAACCCCAATTTCCCCAAAACTAGATTTTCAAGAAATCTAACCTTGATTCGGTAGATCGGAGGATGTTATGGGATGATTGATTGATGTTAGAAACTCAAGAACTTCGTGGATTGATAGATAAACAACATCTAATCAGGTACTCCAAGCCCCAGCCGCGGAAGGAAATGAGAGGGATGAGAAAAATGGGTGTAAACTCGTCTGCTCGATCATATATATATTGCCCAGCATCCTGCCGACCACGTACGTCCATAACCGGCAAACCTCACGGCCGTAACCGGCATTCGTCCGGAAGATGCCCAGCGCCCGTACGGTCGTACCTGATCACGCCTTACGGCCGTAACTGGCATTCGTCCGAACACTGTCTGGCACCCATACGGCCGTAACCGGCAGCCCTTATGGCCGTAACCGGCATTCGTCCTGCCATGTCTGCCGAGCACGTACGGCCGTAACTCGGCCAGGCCAGGCCCTGCTCCGGCCGTGACTCGGCCGTGGCCACTCCGACGACCCGGACGACCCCGAAACACGAACCTGTATATGAATCGAGGATATGATTACGAAGTACTCGCAAAGACGAATCCAAGCGCTAAGAGAACACACGATTCCGACCACCCGAAGGCTCGAAATTCGACAACGGAAGTAATTACCCCAAACTTTGGGAAATTACGAAAACGGCCCAAAACGTCCGAAATACACGATACACGATTGAAACACCAAGCCAAAGCTCGCAACATGAATAATAACATTAAATGAACTTATGAGAAACTCGAAACAATAGTTTCGGACGAGATTCGCAAGAATCGAACTCAAGTGCGGAAAAGCAGCTTAAGAACACGAAACTCAACAAAACGATACTGAAACGAACTCATACGTAAAAAAGTGCAGAATTAAATATTCTCAAAATGATGAAACGGTCATGAGAGAGTCCTCAAAATGGACTTCCACCAAAAAAAGAAAATTACCGGAAATCGAAATTACGGGTATTACATATATTGCGTACCTGCCTAAGCATTTTGCGACCTTCCATATTTATGTGTCGTGGCTACTGTCCCAAGCTGTTTTGGAGCTGCTGAACTATTTTTGCTGGTCAGCAGCATGTTACGGCCGTATGTATATCCAGTTACAGTCGTAAGTTTTCCTGAATTACATGTCATTGTTTATGTTATCGTCTAAGCATGATTGGGTTTGTCATTAAGTGACCTTATTTGTTTTAATTATGTTATTTAATAATTATATATGGGCATGTGGTTGTTGGTATGAATCGTACTTTTGAGATTGGGGGTACCACTATGATGGTAATATTTGTGCACTTGTTTTATTTCTTGTCTCGAGAATTCCTATAAACGCCAGTTGTGTATTGTTAAGTGTGTGTACGAGTAGTTCGTCCACGCGGGGATGGTTCAATGGGATCTCTGGGGATCTGTGTTAAGGGTACTGGATTGCGGACATGTGTTTCCCACCTGAGGACGGTTCGGAGGAACCTCTAGGAGTCGATGCTAAGAGGCATGGTCGCGGCTTACGTTGTGTATTGTGAATTTTTGATGGTACATACTGAAGTATTATCTTGATGATGTTGATTTTGACATGACATAATATTCTGGAATATTGCTTTACAAATGTATTCAAAATGAGATGTTTATGATCTATGGTTTATAGTTTTGGTAAAACTACACGATGTATGAAAAGTATTTTTAAATGTCATTTCAGAAAATTATACGAAATCAAGGATTTTGAAATGTTATGATTTAAATGAACAACTATTGGAATTTTAAAGGAATATTATCAATGATGGTCTATTTATTGTATTCAAGGGAAATATGAGATACGATCGTAAGTTCCATCCGTTACGGCGGTATGTCCCACGTGTTGCAGTCGTAGTTCTTATTTTCATTTGGTTGCCGTGGATAGACATTCTTGTTGCGATATTATTTGCTGTCATATATTGTTATGTTGCGTTGTGTTGGTATGTTGGTTATGTGATGTTATGTTTCATTGTAATGAGCGGTTGTCTGTTCAGTATGCCGACAAGATTATAATCAGCAGTAGGATTATAATCAGCAGTTATGTCATGTTCATGAGCAAGTGAGATAGAGAATGGATCCTCTCATGTGTACTACTCTGAAAGAGTACCAAGATAGAGTCTTAGCCATCAAGATGGCCATTTTCGTGACAGAAACTAGTTCAGGGAGCAAGACATAGAGGACCTCGGGTAATTTTTAGAGGGTCAGATGAGTGAGCTCTATGAACCTGTTGTTTCGTATCATTCTTCAGGAATGACTCCCCCCTCTATTGATCAGTTCAAGAATCTCACTCCTATAGTCGGTAAGGTGAGCAGTGCGAAGATGTGTTTCAACTGTAGCTGTGTGGGCCATACACAGAAGAATAGTCATTCTACGTAGGTTAACTATTTCAAGTATGGTCAAGTGGGGCAGCGAGCGGTGCATTGGGAGACCATTGCTAAGATGTTTGGGAACCAAGGTTTCGCTCCTACTCCTGGAGGGGTCAGCGGTGCCTGATGATGGTGCTTCTTGTGTTGCATTGTGGATTGAATCTCGTGCAGAGATTTGATATTGTTGCTTGAATGCTTTTGTTTTGTTATGTAGCGTATTGATGTTTCTTGTTTTAAGTTTCGTGACGAAACTTATTTTTAGTAGGGTAGAATGTAATACTTGAAATTTTTGTTTCTGATTATTGTGATTTGATTGCCATTTTATGCCGAATATCTCTTTGTTGTCGAGTAGTTGGAATTATTTTCTCATTGACCGACATGTGTTGATATCGTGCTACCATGTTTGCCATTTAACATGAGTTATATGATGTGTGTGTTTGTGTTGTGATTTTTCATGTATTTTCTTCCATTATGTATCGTTGATATTGTATGATAGCGTTTCGTTGTGTGTTTCATAGTCGTTGTTTTACCAAAAAGTTTTGTTGCTGCATTGGGTTGTTTGGAGCAAGGTTACTGCCTGTTTAGAGTGCTTTAATGCAGGCTAAGAGATGCAATTAGCACACGCTAACTAGTAGTCAGAAAGAACATACTGAGGCCGACACAGAAGCTATGGGATTGGAATTAGAGCCTGTTAACGCACGCTAAGGTACTTAATTAGCTCACGATAATTGTTCTTCCAGACATAACATGCTGAATTATTGGTTCGTTAGCGCACGCTAATGTATAGGTCTAGTGCACGCTAGCTGCTCCAATATATATACTAGAGCAGTAGTCTTCTCAGTCATTATTTCATTTTCCTTCACTCCTTCCACGACGGTTGAGGCTTTTGGATAGGGTTCGGATTCTTGGCCAATTTTGCTCCACCCAAAGGTATTTTGGAGGGTCTTAGGTGATTATGACATCATCTAATCCGTTGTTCTTCGTCAGATCGAGGTACTTTTCTTTATTTCTATAGAGTTGGCTTTTTGGGGTTTTGTTCTTGATTTCAATTTCAATCCAATTTTGATTAATCGATTGGTGTTAAACAATGTTGTTAATCGTATTCTATGGATTGTATATCCATATATTCGATTCGTTCAAGACGGGTGATGATTTTTGTGTTCTTGGGGAAACCTTGAACATTTAATGCTCGATTAGATGTTTCAATGAGTTTCCTTCAGTTGTTGGGTGTGTTTTTCCATCGTTATTGGTCCTTATTCTCGTACTAATTGCGTTGTTATTGTATACTTGTGGAGGTTGTAGGTTTTTGAATCTTTTCGGTGGAGCCGTGTTTTCTAGAGGATTCTCATGTCGATTATTGAGGCAAGTATCTTGCTGATACGATTTGTATCTTGTGAACAGAAATTACGTGTTGGGTTTGTGATGATTAGTTTACTTTCGTAAAATTGGTTCGTGTAAATTGGTTATGAATTGCTTGCCATGAATGTTTGGCAGTATTTGTGGTGTTCTTGAATGTTCAACGTAGTGGAATTCTGTTGGTTGTGATAAATGTGTTGATTTGATTGTACACTCGGATGTGTATTTTATCGTGTGTTGATCGTGATATATGATGACTATGCATTGTTCATGAATATGGTTGGAATTTCTACATTGCTCAATGTGTGTTGGTTGTGTAAATTTCGTGATGATGGATGTAATGACTGACTGTGTGCATTGTTTGTGAAATGTGAATGTTGTGTGCTGTGTTGCTAAGTTCACTCGTGTGAGTTCGACTGGACCTACGAGAATTCATGGTAAGAGATCATGGGATCAGAACTTAGCATGTGGTGCTGAGGTCTAATTGTGTGGGTCTGATGATGCCTACGATGACACATGGAAGGAGATCATGGCGTCAGGGCACCGTACGTCCAACCATGTGGGCTCGACGGGGAGTACAGTGACTTGTAGCAAGGGATCACGAAGTCGGGATTAATTGTTGTGATTGTTGTGTTAGAATCAATCCATCTGGGTTGGTGAACCTACGGAGATGCAATATCCTAGAATTTTGCTATGGTTTTTCGCATTATCTTATCTGAGTTGTATTGTACAAAGTGGGACCGACATAGTATGGGTGGATAATTTTGGGAACTGTGACAGTCGTGCCAGTATGTCTATCGAGGTTATTTTAATTATAGGATATTACATGCTTGATATGTTTTCGATGTCGGATATACTGTATGAGTATTTGTACAATTGTCATACTCGGTCGACAGTTGTATTTGAGGATATCGTGCATCAGATGTATCGTATGAGAATGTTATCGGAACGAGTATATGTATTCAGTAAGTCGTGTGTACGTATTCAATATATTCAGACGGTAGACAGGAGTAAAAATGGCTAAGTATGAAAGCCATTACGTACGTAAATAATGGAGCTTACGTACGTAACTGAGCAAGCTTAACGTACGTTAAGTTGTGTACATAACGTACATTAAGAAGGGAATCGGACGGGTCCGAGCTGTGGTCGGCAAGTGGGGACCAGTGTCGCAAGCTTTCGGCGCGGACGTGGACAGGCGAGTCAACCTCTAGCCTTACGTACGTTAAAGATGTATCATTACGTACGTTAAGAAGATGTGTTACTGTAACAAGTCAATGTATGTATTACGTACGCTACGGAGAAGGGATTACGTACGTAAGTCTTTGAACGAAATGAGTCAGTGACCTCTGGACCGTCATTACGTACGCTAACAAGGTCAGATAGCGTACGTAAGAGTGTGTTACGTACGTTAACCTTGGTATGTTACGTACGTAACGAGTTGGAGGTTTATATAAGTGGATGCCCATCATTTCATTTTCTTCAGAATTTAATTTCGTCTTCACCTTCAAACAATAAGAGATGGAGTTTTCAGTCCTTCTAAGTCGATTATGAGCATGGAAACATGGGATTAGAGCTTTAGATATGGAGATATCATTGATTCTTGAGGTGGTTACTTGTGTATTTCATCTTCTAAGAGGTATGTCGGATAATCCTCTCTTTCAATTTGGAATTTTGATGTTGTTATTGATGATTAATTCGTATGATGCTAGTTTATGGAGTTGTTGTGATGATTCTTGGTGTTCATGGGAATTTTGTTAAGGATGATGATGATATGATGATTTATACCTTTGATTATGTTAGTTATGATGATGGAATCATAGTGTTCTTGATGTTCTTGGTAGTATTGTTGCGATTCATGATGTTATGAGAAGTGTATGTTGAAGAACATTATAAAATACATCTTGAATTGCGAGTGAGGATGGTCTAGATGATAGAACCCATCGGATTACGTCGGTTACAAACATGATTACGGATTAATTCATGTTCTTGAAGAACCCTTGAGTTTTATATGTCATGATTTTACGGAATTTGGAAGGATTACGGTTAATTTCGGTATAAGGTTAATCGTGATGAAAACCGGTAATTGAATTTCTATAAATTTACAAAGATGAGCCGTGTTAATCCGAAATTAAGATTGAAGTCGGAACCAAGAATGTTGAAGACATTGTTAGAATTATTGATTATCGAATTTCGGCTTGTATTCGTATTCTTAAGAGTTGATATGGTTTGGATTTGTATGATCGAGATGTCATTGAACCGTTGAGTTTGATTGCTTGGTTATATCAGTTTTTGATTGTTATTGAACGCATCATTAATTCATCATTGCATTAGGTTGCGTTAAGTGATCGTTGATGATTAACCGTTGTGCTGCGATTGGAATTGGAGAATGCATGGATCGCCTTGGTCTGGGCTGCAGAGCTTGTAGATGAAGACGACGGGATTGGTAACAACTTTATCATATCGGTATCGAGGCAAGTTATGCTTGCTCAGTTCATAATGTTCAATAAATGATTTCGTTTTCATTTCATATATGATTCATATAGCAGTGGTATCATGAAATATGAATTGTCGGAATGATAGTATGTATATTATGCTTGGACTGAGATAAATCATAATGTATATGATTTTAAAGATGTCTAGTGGAAACGGAGACGTGAATTATGTTTGGTCTATTATATGAGGAGTTAGATATCAAGACTAGTTATCATGCCGATACTGAACTCGAGATGGTGGTTTGGTATTAGTAATGGATTGTACTTCATTATGGATTATTTGGATAACTGTGTATTCGTTCAGGGATGTTGGCCGTGGAAAGGGTAGCGTCTCCAGCTTGAGGTAAATTAATATTGCTAGACTATGATAATCATCTTGTTGTATTATTGCATGTGTGTGTTGATGCTTCATGTGGCGAGTGTGCATCCTTGTTTGTTACATATTGTGATTGCATGAACCGTGTTAGGGGATAAGACCTAAATGGCACCTATGTTCCGGGGTATTCCTGTGAGATGCTTCAATGACCCTTGGTTGCGACCTTTGGGTATTTTGTGATTGCATGAACTGTGTTAGGGGGATAAGACCTAAATGGCACCTACTTTCCGGAGTATTCCTGTGAGATGCTTCTGTGACCCTTGGATGCGGCCTTGGGGTTTATGTGTTGATATTATATGCATTGTTGAGCATGATGTGAACTGTTGTTTGACGAAAATACGACATTGTAGTCGTGTCGGTCTTTCATGATCGAGTTATCGTTGCTCACTTGGAAAGTCTTCTGATCCTTGTTGGATATACATTTCTTCGAGATTTGTTATCATGTTGTATCGTGATGTATCTGGAGTCAGATACATTCCGATCGGTCATGTGTAGGGTTTTCAGGGCGGGCACGTGTAGCATGTGTTGGTTTCGACCTCATATTGAACCGTGCACACGAGACGTACTTCGTGAGGCTGATTAGGTACGAGACCAGACGTGTATCTGATCAATATGTGTTGTTGGCTTGTACACGGACACATTTCCGGATCGGGCATATCGTGACATCCATTTTGAGTCATATTGATTGGTCATTCATAGTCCATGTATAATCGTATATGATCGATGGTTGGGTTTGTCTTCGGAATTTCCTATATGTGATTTGTATACGGTTGACGATTTTATTCTCTCGTGTATCTGTCCCTATCGATCCTTCATCGATCTCGTTTGGAGTTACCATATCATTGGTAATCTCGTTTGTTGTTGATTCCCTAATGATCTCGTTGGAAGTTTATCCTATTGTTGGTAATCTCGTTTGTTGTTGATTCCCTAATGATCTCATTGGAAGTTTATCCTATCGTTGGCGATCTCGTTTGTTGTTGATTCCCTAATGATCTCATTAGAAGTTTATCCTATCGTTGGTAATCTCGTTTGTTGTTAATTCCCCAATGATCTCGTTGGAAGTTGTCCTATCATTGGTAATCTCGTTCGTTATTGATCCCTATTGATTCCATTTGGAGTCTACCTTACCGTTGGTATTCTCGGTCGTTGTAGATCCTTATTTGATCCTGTTGGAGTTTACCATACCATTGGTATTCTCGGTTGTTGATCCTTTATTAATCTTGTTGGAGTTTACCATGTCGTTGGTTTTCTCGATTGTTGATCCTTATTGATCTTGTTTGAGTTTACGGTATCGTTGGTATTCTCGATTGTTGATTCTTTATTGGTCATGTCGGAGTTTACCGTATCGATGGTATTCTCAGTCGTTGATCTTTTATTGATCTTGTTGGAGTTACCACATCATGGTATTCTCGTCCGTGGTTGATCCTTGTCGATCTTGTAGATCACAAGTCGTCCAGGAATAAGTCTAGAGGGGGGTGAATAGACTTATTGAAACTCTTAAACTCTTTTCTTCGAAGAGTGAGTTTCTCAGCTGATAGATATGCGGAAATCAGCTGATGACAAAAACAAAACTAATCAATGGAACAGTAAAGTATGAATGCAACAGTTAAGTATGATGCTGAAAACAGTAAAACACGCAGGCAGTTATAGTGGTCTCATAGGTGGGGTAATCCTCTACTAATCCACTTTCTCCAAACCAGTTGGAGATGAATCCACTATAATTCTCAACCAATGATAAATATTACAGTGATTCTTTTACTTAGCTACAACAACTTCCAACCAGTGGAAATCCCGTTGTTGCAACTCCTCTTTGACTGCCTAGCACCACTTGATTCTTTAAATACTCGGATGCCTATCACTCTCGCAACTTCAACCAGTGAAGTACCCCAAACTCAGGTTTTAAGACAAGAGTGTTTGTCTTCTCCAACTAAGAGCTTTCTTCAAATAAGAACTTCGAGCACTGCTCTTTTCACGATGCTATATAATTGCTTTGATTGCTTTGATAACTTTTATCGCTTGAGAGTTTTTGTTCGCATCATACTGCTCAACTTCAAATCTTCGGATATATAAGTGTCGATCCTTGAGCATACTTCATAGCCATTGCAAATCTTGTAACAAATCCGTCCGGTGGAGAAATAGACTTCTTTGTTTATTTTTCTGAACGTTGCAAGGCTGGATTCCCATATTTTAATCCATCTTTCGACCGTTGTGAAGACTTTGCATGTGAGGCGCCGAATATTTTGAATATAATAAGATTAAAGTCTTCATTAGTAGGTCTGGATGAATTATTTAATTCATATCCTTTGCGGGAATCTCTCCAATTTATCCCTTTACGTTTGCATGTGATTTTACGTAAGTATTGACTATTCAACGCATGCTGACGTGGACTTGGAGTACTTGGCTGATCTCTTATAAGTCAAGATGTCTGATGTCCAGTCAACTTCTCTGGAGATTGGACTTCTCTGCTGATGACTTCTCTGATATCCTTTTGAGACTTGCCTGACCAGATGACTTGTCTGAAGTCTTCTGTCTTTGATGAATTTTGGCTTATCTGTTGGTCAGACTTCAGATGTCTTGGTCTGCTGATCACTCGACTGCAGTCTGGTCAACCATCACTGATGAATTTTTGTTTCTCTGATTTAGACTGACTGTGACTTTGGCTATACTGCAGTGTTTGGTTTACACTTCTCTGAAATACTTATCTGTACTTTTGTACTTAGCCGATTTTGAGCCTAACTTAAATGGCCTATAGAAGATACTCATTTGGTTCTTCTTTACATTTTGCCAAGTATTTAACTTAACATAATTTGGCCTATGGAAGATACTCATGTGGTTCTTCCTTACATTTTTGCCAAGTAATAAATATTTAAATTACAATAATGAAATTAGCAAAATCTAACAAGTATTCCTAACAAATTCCCCCTATTTTGATGATGGCAAAACTTAAGCAAATTATTCAAATGAACAGGTCTGCACTTGAGTGCTAGACACAAATTAAAATCAGTCTAGTTTTGAGACAACTAGGGATTGTCATTCAAAAGACTGTTATAATAATTTTTCTGTATTTTTTTATAGGTACATAGCTTTCAATGATCAAATAAATACAGGAAAATTACAAGTACAAAATTTACATCAAAAATATGAGTACAAACAAATCATCTGCCTCTGCCTCTGCCTCTGCGGATAGGCTGCTTGGCAGGTCTGAGAGGCTTAGCTCTAATTGGCCTTCTCTTGATGGGGGCTAGGCCGTATTTTCTCCTGACAACGAGGGCAGCAAAGTCTTGTTCTTCTTGTGAAAAGAACTTATGCTCGTCACACAGCTTCTTTATCTTCCTCTGCAATGCTAACTCATCCAATTCATTATTTGGTAAGGTGGGAGGATCTTTAGGCCTGAAGGGAGGAATCATGGGGTATGCGTTATATCCTTTTGCATGTTTTAGTAGGACGGCCCAGAGATTTGAATGTGCTGTTTCCATGAAGTTAATAAAAGTCTGCTGTGGGGGGCAATTTTTATCCTGGAGTAACTCCCAGATATAAAAATCTCTGATGAACTTTTTCTTTGCAGATCCCCACATAGGTGCAGCTTCAAGAGGAAGGAAATCTTCAACAAACCACAACTCTTTGCCTTCCCATTCTAGTGTAGGCTCGTCCCCAATTCTGGTCCTCCTTCTTTTGGTTGCAGGCTGATCATCATTCTGCTCTTGGTCAGCTTCTTCCTTTCTCTTTGCAGATGATATCCCAGCTGTAATTAATTGGACATCTTGCTTCCTCTTCGTCCTCAGCTCCTGAACTCCTCTTACTTCCCCCTGCCTGCTTCCTTCCCCCTGTAACCTCTCTTCCCCCTTTTTGCCAGCATCAACTTTTATAATTAACTACTGCTCCATTCTGTGCATCCAGTCAGACATGCCAAGGGGCATTCTGTTGTTTGTAGGAGGAGGTGATTGAGGGATATTCCGCTACAGTAAGGTATCTATCTTGGCATCAATGGACTGTAGGTCAGAAGTGATTTGTGTGGCTTTCACAATTTGTCGTATCAGATCAGTCATCACAAGTGAAATGTGTGATGTCTGTGGAGAGTGCTCACCTGAGCCTTCGACGCCTGCAGGTAGGTGTGTGGATGACCCACCTATCTGCAGACTCCTGTCTGCAGGTGGCTTTCCAGATGGGGTCTGCTTTTGGGTCCCCGATCAGTCATCCTCAGCTAGGTCTGCACCTAGGCTGGTATAGCGGGCAGGTGCCCCAGCCTTGTCTGATTCAGCTCTAACTTCTTTTTCCGCCTCTGCTTCTTTTTCCTCCTCTTTTTCTCCTTCCTCCTTTTCTTCTTCCTTTTCTTCCTCTTCATCATTCTTCTTTTCTTTCTCATCCTCCTTATCTCCACCGTCATCCTTACCATCATCATCATCGTCATCATTTTTGTCTTCATCGTCATTATCATTTTTATCATTATTTTGATCTTCATCTTCTTTTTCTTCTTCTTCATCCTCCTGATCAACTTCTTCTCCTTCTTCTTCTTCTTCTTCATCCACCAACTCCACAGTTTTTCCGACTCCTTCTCCATATTGTTTTTCACCTAAGATATTTTCTTCTTCTCTTTCTTCCTGTCTCTCCTCTTCATCCTCAACAATAATAAATTCTTCTTTTTCAACTTCTTCCTCCACTATCTCTTCTATCCTTATCTCTTTCTATTGAACTTCTCCTTATTCATCAATAGATCCATCAAAAATACTGTACATAATAGTATGGATAAATTGGTCCATGCTGGTTTTAAAATTAGACATGAACCAATTTTCCTGAAGTAACAAAATCGCAGCTGACTCGTTGCAAAAGTGCATCAGCGCTTCTTCAGTAGCCTGGGGATACTCCCAGCTACTCACCTCAACGTAAGATTGTAGTTGAGTGAAATAAAATGACTTTAAAATTTTCCATTCCTCATAAATATGTACAAAGGAATGTTTTAGAGCAAGGGGTTTTACCAATTTGAGCTGCTCTAGGGACAGGTTAAAGATATTGTTGCCAAGCAGGTTGAAGGTATAGTTTGCTTCAGGTATGTGAATTATCAACCCTGCTTCTTCTTCTTCTGACATGTACTGGGGAGTGAGAAGACGGATAATCTGGGTCTCCAGGCTGGTAGGAGCAGGCTGGTCTTCCATATGAATATGTGACCTAGCTGCAGGGTTGAAATATTGCGCTGGCTGCTCCTCTTCACTAAACTGCAAACGCCTGGGCCTCTTTGGAGATGGTTCTGGAGAGGAGTGGATGACTGATGGTTCGCCAGGGGAAGGTCCCCTACTTTTGAAACGGAGGGCTAGAGGGGTATTATCTGATTCCGTCTCGGACTGAACTACATGTGAGTCGCCGGGTGCAACGTGGTCTGACTCGTCTGATATAGACGGGTGTCTATAGGGAGTTCATCCTACAGGCATGTCCTTCAGCATTTGGGCTGCTTTCCGTTCTCCACCTAATCTCCTCAGAGTCTCTTGGTCTAAGTGACCAAGTCTTTTGTTGATGTGGAAGGGGTCAACACTTCCCTTTGCCACACCAAGCTTCTCTAGCATCCAACTGAGTTGCGTCCCAAACGCAAGATTTGACTTGAACCTCTTCTCGTCATCAAGCCATCCGGCCTTGTTGACTTCTCGCACCAACTGTCTGTAGATGTAGTCAGCCCAGTCAATTGGTTCGTCGTGAATTAGTGCTCCCAGCACCATGAACTTGGCTGATGACAGTTGGTCGTAGCTTCCTGCCATTCCCATTAATATTTTGTTGGTGATATCCAACGCATAGCGATATTCTTTCTTTAATTCGCTCCTCTTGGCAGTCAGCTTCAATTTAGATGGCTGATCTTGGGCCTTGATTTTCAGCCACGTGTCGGCTGCATTTTGTTTTAGGGCTTCGACCGCCACACCATGGGACTTCATCCCAAAGGTTCTTCCAACGGATTCATGGGTGATATCCACTTGGACACCACAGATTGAACTCCTTATGTCCGATTCAAGAACTCGAGCCTCTCGATAGAATGCGATAACAGCCTCCTTGTAAAGATGTGTGGGGATGATATACAAAAATGGGTGGATCCCATTCCTCTTAATTGCTTGGATGAGGTAGCGCACGTCGTTCTCCAGATTGGATTCCAGCAATCGTTCAAAGTCGACGACCAGAGAGAAAATGATCTGGTCTTTCACCACCTTGAGGTTCACTCTGTTAAAGTAAGATTTCATTTCTGCACAGTAAGAGATTTCTGAGTGTATGTAGAGTTCGTACGAATTTCTGCTCTGAGGAATTAGGGTTTTGCGAGATTGAAGAAGGTAAAGTAAAAAGGCTTTTCCCGTCTTTAAAAATAAAATGAAACGACGTTTGCAATTAAATATTCATTTATTTTAAACGGTGGTCCACCTTTTGAGGCTTTTAAAATTTCAAATTTAGTAATCGGTGGTCCAGGTTTTGAGAATTTGAGAATTTGAAAATGGACGGTTGGATTTTAATTGGTCACACTAGAGGTTGATTGAACTCGTAGTTGCCACGTGTATTTTAAACATATAGTATTATGCCACTTGTGATCCAAATAGTAATATGATATTATACAAATAGAAGATAATAATATAATATTCAGAAGTCGGTCAGGTATAGAAAACTTAGCTGGTTGACTGTTTGACTCTTGACTACTCTGCATCAGGTGAGTTGACTCCTTTGACTTCTCGCCTGTGGTTTGATCAGCTAAGTTCCTTCGTTCGTCCTTCGTCTTCTTGTCTGTATAAGCTTAGTTCAGAATTTCATTTCGTCTTCGCCTTCAAATACTCAAAGATAGAATTTTCGGTCCTTCTAAGTCGATTATGAGCTTGGAAACATAGGATTAGAGCTTGAGATATGGAGATATCATTGATTCTTGAGGTGGTTACTTGTGTATTTCATCTTCTAAGAGGTATGTCGAATAATCCTCTCTTTCAATTCGGAATTTTGATGTAGTTGTTGATGATTAATTCGTATGATGCTAGTTTATGGAGTTGTTGTGATGATTCTTGATGTTCATGGTAAATTTGTTAAGGAGGATGATGATATGATGATTTATACCTTTGATTATGTTAGTTATGATGATGGAATCTTAGTTTTCTTGATGTTCTTGGTAGTATTATTGCGATTCATGATGTTATGAGAAGTGTATGTTGAAGAACATGATAAAATACATCTTGAATTGCGAGTGAGAATGGTCTAGATGATAGAACCCATCGGATTACATCAGTTACAAACATGATTACGGATTAATTCATGTTCTTGAAGAACCCTTGAGTTATATATGTCGCGATTTTACGGAATTTGGAAGGATTATGGTTAATTTTGGTATATGGTTAATCGTGATGAAAACCGGTAATTAAATTTCTATGAATTTACAAAGATGGGTTGTGTTAATCCGAAATTAAGATTGAAGTCGGAACCAAGAATGTTGAAGACATTGTTAGAATTATTGATTATCGAATTTCGTCTTGTATTCATATTGTTAAGAGTTGATATGGTTTGGTTTCGTAGGATCGAGATATCGTTGAACTGTTGAGTTTGATTGGTTGGTTATATCGGTTGTTGATTATTGAACGCATTGTTAATTTATCATTGCATTAGGTTGCGTTAAGTGATCGTTGATGATTAATCGTTGTGCTACGATTGGAATTAGAGAATGCAAGGATCGCCTTGGTCTGGGCTGCGGAGCTTGTAGATGAAGACGAGGGGATTGGTTACAACTTCATCGTATCGGTATCGAGGCAAGTTATGCTTGCTCAGTTCATAATGTTTAATAAATGATTTCGTTTTCATTTCATTTATGATTCATATAGCAATGGTATCATGGAATATGAATTGTCGTAATGATAGTATGTATATTATGCTTGGACTGAGATAAATCATAATATATATGATTTTAAAGATGTCTAATGGAAACGAAGACGTGAATTACGTTTGGTATATTGTATGAGGAGTTAGATATCAAGGCTAGTTATCATGCCGATACTGAACTCGAGATGGTGGTTTGGTAATAGTAATGGACTATACTTCATTATGGATTATTCGGATAACTGTGTATTCGTTCAGGGATGTTGGCCGTGGAAAGGTTAGCGTTTCCAGTTTTAGGTAAATTAATATTGCTAGACTATGATAATCATCCTGTTGCATTATTGCATTTGTGTATTGATGCTTCATGTGGCGAGTGTGCATTATTGTTTGTTACATATTGTGATTGCATGAACTGTGTTAGGGGATAAGACCTAAATGGCACCTATGTTCCGGGGTATTCCTGTGAGATGCTTCTGTGACCCTTGGCTGCGAACTTGAGGTACTTTGTGATTGCATGAACTGTGTTAGGGGATAAGACCTAAATGGCACATACGTTCCGGAGTATTCCTATGAGATGCCTCTGTGACCCTTGGCTGCGGCCTTGGGGTTTATGTGTTGATATTATATTCATTGTTGAGCATGCTGTGAACTGTTGTCTGACGGAAAGACGACGTTGTGGTCGTGTCGGTCTTTCATGATCGAGTTATCGTTGCTCACTTGGAAAGTCTTCTGATCCTTGTTGGATATGCGTTTCTTCGAGATTTGTTGTCATGTTGTATCGTGACGTATCTGGAGTCAGATACGTTCCGATCGGTCATGTGTAGGGTTTTCAGGGCGGGCACGTGTAGCATGTGTTGGTTTCGACCTCATATTGAACCGTGTACACGAGACGTACTTCGTGAGGCTGATTAGATACAAGACCAGACGTGTATCTGATCAATACCCATGGTTGTCTTGTACATGGACACGTTTCCGGATCGGGCGTATCGTGACGTCCATTTTGAGTCATATTGATTGGTCGTTCATAGTCCATGTATAATCGGATATGATTGATGGTCGGGTTTGTCTTCGGAATTCCCTATACGTGATTTGTATACGGTTGGCGATTTTATTCTCTCGTGTACCTGTCCCTGTCGATCCTTCATCGATCTCGTTTGGAGTTACCATATCGTTGGTAATATCATTTGTTGTTTATTCCCTAATGATCTCGTTGGAAGTTTATCCTATCGTTGGTTGTTAGATGTATTTTTGTGCGCTTAATTATCATTATTTTATCTCCATTTTGTGTTTAAATCTGCATAAATGAGCTTTTAATGCATTATGTTTATATGTTTTGAAGGAAATTAGAGTCCGGAAGCTTAAACGAAGAAAAATGGGCCAAAACGACATTTTATGGTCAAGGGTCGCGTCGCATCGAGCCAGAGCCGCGGCACAGGCACACCCAGAAGCACGGCGGTACAATCTGTACTGTGGGCTGAGCACGCTCAGTCTGAGCCACGGCCCGTAAGGAAAAAATGCGCCCAGGCCTGGCGACACTAGGACAGGGGCCGCGGCACACTAAAGCCGAGCCGCGGCCCGCGGTACGGGTTCCTTGAATTCAGCCCGCGATTTGGGCTGTTCTGAAGGCCGTTTTCGACCAAATTCTCGGACGCGCTTTGGAGGTGGAAGGATAGTTATAAAAAAGGCATTGTAGGTCAGAAAATATGATCATCGAAGAGGAGGAGAAAATACCTAGCAGCAGGAAGCAAGGCCAGAGAACGGAAGAAGCCAGTCTTCAATTGTGTTTGATTTTTCTTCCTTATGATTAATTTGAATATTTGTATATTGTTTTCTAGCATGTCGGGCTAGACCCCTTTTCTAGGATTGTGATAAAACCGAGATTTTTACGGATTAACTCTTGATTTTACATTATTTATATATTTCCCTTTTCTATTGAGTTTTCCCAATTGTTCTTAATGTAACACCCCAAACTAGGCGGATATTACAGTGCCGTGGACCCCCGACTGGGACCCACCAGGCGAATGAAAATGAATGAATTACACAGGTAAATGTAGTACCGAACCACATTACAACATCAATTACTCCGACGAGGAGTTTTATACAACACACCCAGGATGAAATAGAATACATGTGTATTTTATGTGACGATAAAATACACAACACTGAATGAAATGAGCATTCAAACGGAATGTCTGCAGCGTAATAAATAAAGCACACATAAATCACTTAATAAATGATCGAATGCATCGGGCCCCTACTAGTATCACTGACTCCTCGCCGTCACCGTGCTCTCCGTGCTTTAGCCTTGCCATGACACGAAAAACAATATCCCCAACGGCCGCCATACGTAACAACAATCCTCAAGTGTTGAAAATACACAATCATGATATATCTGAAATTATGTATTATTATTGTCGAAACATACGCAATCAAACATGCTATATGAATCGACTAATCAAGACGGCTCAAAGGAATGGCGCCACACTACGTCCGGATGGAAATGTGTCCGTGCACAAGCCACCAACGATCAAACACGCGTGGTCTTGTACCTAATCGGTCTCACGAGCAATCGACTCGTGCACACCCAATGTGAGGCCACCAACCAACACACGACTATAATGTGCCCGACATGAAAATCCTACACATACCAACCGCACGCCAAGATGACCCTAATGCCACAATATGACAAAAGTGACAATGAAAATGAATAATGACTCACCAAGATTGAATGATGGTGAAATGAATGATAGCTCAATGAAATGATCGGAACCGTCGTTCCTTATGACTGAGGTGATTAATTGACAATGACGATATTTGATACGATTAATACAATGATGAATGAGTTATGATTATGAATGAACAACGACAAAAGGAATGAATATCCTTTTAACCGAGTAAGAATTAACTTACACAATACCGATGATGAATGTCCGTCCACGAACAACGTCCTAAATGAAATATCGGTCGCTCGAACAACCTTGAATAACACAATTACCAATAATCCGATCATTACGCAAATCAAAAACGATCATAATCGACTCAAACATCGACACAACGATACCCGAGCTCGAATGAATCGAAACCAACTCCAAGATGAGTATTTCAAACCATCAAAACACTTTCAAGGATATCAATAATCCATTAGGAATCCATAACTCATGATTACAACAACATCAATCGGAAAATCCCCAATTAATCTAGTCAACCCCAAGGGTTCTTGAAATAATTCCGAAAATAACCATTAAATCCGTAGGAATATGTTTATACAAGTTAGATAATCCATAACTAACATATTCCAATGATAATCCAAGCTTACACGAAGAAATCGGAAGGAAAACCCCAAAAATCCGAAATTCTAGATCCAAGAGATTAATACCTTTGATTCGATGTGATGAAGATGATGAAATGATGATCAATCCGAAAGATGAGCTTGAAGATGATGATTGATGATTACACCTCGAAGAATCCTCTCCGAATCGCTCGAAATCGCCCAAAACTACCGAAGGAATGAAATGAGATGAAAATGACGAACTCGACTAAACTGGCCCAATTAATACTCGTCCAGTTAGCGTCGCTAGCTCTTGTGCATAGCGTGCGCTAACGTGTAATTTGTGTAGTCCAAGACTTCGTCCGAACACGGTAGCGCGCTACGTACCTATTTGTAGCGTGCGCTACGGCCATACTACTAGCGTGCGCTAATATCCATTGTTAGCGTGCGCTAGCGAAATATTCGACGCCCGATCGAGTCCGTAAAACCGTCTCGCCTCCGATCTAACCTCGATAGCGTGCGCTAACAACCGATTAGCGTGCGCTATAATATTGATTGCGACGCTAAACATAACTCATAGCGTGCGCTATGAATTAATCCGGCATCCAAGAGCCACTGGACTCAACCTGATCCGTCCCTAGCGCGCGCTACTCCACACATATAGCGTGCGCTACTACAACCCGATAGCGCGCGCTACTTACCACTCGTAGCGTGCGCTACAATTACTCTCACCTGCAGTCCAGTACCTTCTGGACTACAGCCAAGATAGCCTTAGCGTGCGCTAAAGCTGAGCAGTAGCGTGCGCTACTTATACCCAATTAGCGTACGCTAAAAGGAGTATGTAGCGTGCGCTACTCCTCAAGCACAACTTGCAACGAAAATGACAATGATGATAAACACGGCACGAAACTCCAATCGGATTAGTGATGATTGACGATTGATACACGATACAATTACTCTGAATGATAAATACCATGACTGAATATGAGTGACAAATGATCAATGATGAATGAGATTACTGAGCATCAATTACTGAATGATAATTACTGAGTGATAATTACTGAATGATAATTACTGAATGATAATTACTGAGTGATAATTACTGAATGATAATTACTGAGTTACAACCGGGTATTACATACACCCCCCCTTAAAAGAGTTTCGTCCCCGAAACTAAGGGTCAAACAACTCAGGATAACTCTCTCGCATACTATCCTCGGTTTCCCAAGTAGCCTCTTCGACTCCGTGTCTAGACCACTGAATTTTAACCAAAGGAATCGTCTTATTCCTCAACTGTTTGATTCGCCGCTCTAAAACTCGTATAGGACGCTCCTCATATGAATGATCGTCGGCGATCTCGATTTCGAATCAAGTATGTGACTCGGTCGGCAACATACTTCCGCGGTGAGAGACATGAAACACATTATGAATTGGCTCAACGCCGAGGTAAAGCCAATCGATAAGCTAACTCGCCTACTCGATCCAAAATCTCAAACGGTCCAATGAATCTCGGACTCAACTTCCTCTCTTCCCAAAACGGAAGATACCACGACTGGGATACCTTGACCAACACGTGGTCACCACCTCGAACTCTAATGGTCGATTTACGGTTATACGCATATGATTTCGCCGACTGAGCGGTCAACAAACGACTTCGATCAAAGCTACCTTCTCACGGGCGGCTATAAGCATATCGGGCTCGGTGCCGATTGATTCGATAAGTCGTCCCAACACAACGGAGATCGACAACGACGACCATACAAGGCCTCGTAAGGTGCCATCTTGATCGAAGCATGCCAACTATTATTATACGTGAACTCGATCAATGGTAGTTGGGCTTCCCAATCGTCTTTCCAATCGAGGATGCATGCCCTCAACATGTCCTCTAATGTCTGAATGGTCCTCTCTGATTGTCCGCCAGACTGAGGATGAAAAGCGGTACTGAGGTTAAGCTGAGTTCCCATAGCACGATGAACTGATTTCCAAAAGTGCGACACAAACCGTCCGTCACGATCGGAAACGATACTTTTAGGAGTACCGTGGAGTCTGACTATCTCTTTGATGAACAGCTGAGCAAGTCTCTCGGGACCCCACGTATCCTTGATCTCAAGGA
Source organism: Orobanche coerulescens (assembly GCA_033398695.1). Classification (NCBI taxonomy): domain Eukaryota; kingdom Viridiplantae; phylum Streptophyta; class Magnoliopsida; order Lamiales; family Orobanchaceae; genus Orobanche; species Orobanche coerulescens. The sequence goes on along the minus strand of CM065811.1, from coordinate 86,700,015 downwards.
AATGAGCTGATTTGGTTAAGCGGTCCACGATCACCCAGATCGTGTTCATGCCACGACGACTCGTCGGCAAACTCGTGATGAAATCCATAGAAATGTCTTCCCATTTCCACTCGGGAATAGGAAGAGGTTTCAGCATACCCGCCGGTCGCTGATGTTCAATCTTAACATGTTGACATGGTAATCATCTCGAAAAAAATTCTGCGACATAACGCATCAAATTACTCCACCAGTAATTTTGTTTCAAGTCCTTGTACATCTTGCTAGACCCCGGATGAACAGAATAAGGGGTAGCATGAGCTTCTCTCAAAATAGAGTTTTTCAACTCGTCGATCGCCGGTACGCACAACCGATTCTTAAACCTCAAAAGTCCATCCTCGTGGACCACAAATCCAGGGGCTTTCCCCTGAGCCACATCCTCTCGGATGCGCAACAATGATGGGTCCGAACCCTGATTCTCTCGGATTTCCTCCTCGAGTGACGATGAAATCTCTAACATACAAAGCCGCCCGAACTCGCCGGCTGCACTCGATCTCGGGTCTAAGGAATTCCTGTTGAAGCTCCTTCTGAATTGTTAAACGGGCAAGCATCTGCTCCTGAACGGACTTACGACTCAAGGCGTCGGCGACAACATTCGCCTTGCCCGGGTGGTAAAGGATCTCGATATCATAATCTTTGATTAATTCCAACCACTGCCTTCGCGCATATTTAACTCCTTCGAGTAAATATATACTTTAAGCTCTTATGATCGGTGAATATCCGATGTAACGCCATAAAGATAATGACGCCAAATTTTCAAAGCGAACACCACTACCGCTAGCTCCGTGTCGTGGGTCGGATAATTAATCTCGTAAGGTCTCAATTGCCGTGAAGCATAGGCAATAACCTTCCTGCTCGCATGAGTACGCATCCGAGACCCCGTCCGACGCATCACTATAGACCACAAATCCTTCCGCCCCTCGCGGCAAGGAAAGTATAGGTGCCGACATTAACCGGCTCTTGAGGTCCTCAAAACTCCGTTGACACGCGTCGGACCACGTGTATTTCTTATCCTTCCGCAAAGGTTCGTAGGGTTGAGCGATTCGAGAAAATCCTCTACAAATCGCCGATAATAACCCGCTAATCCGAGGAAACTTCGGATTTCCTTAACATTCTTCGGAGGTAGCCAATCTCGAATAGCCTCCGTCTTCGAGGATCGACGCGAACTCCGTCTCGATGAAATTACGTGTCCGAGAAACGTCACTTGGACATCCAAAACTCACATTTGGAAAACTTCCCATAAAGTTGTTCTCGCCTCAACACGTCGAGAACTAGATGAAGGTGAGACTCGTGTTCCTCCCGGTCACGAGAATAAATCAAAATGTCATCAATGAAGACAACAACAAACCGATCCAAAAAGTCGATGAAGACTCGATTCATTAACTCCATGAATACCGCAGTGCATTAGTCAAACCGAACGGCATAACCACAAACTCATAATGACCATAGCGTGTTCAAACGCCGTCCTCGCGATATCCGACTCTCGAATCCGCAATCGATGATATCCGGATCTTAAGTCGATCTTGGAAAATCCGAAGCTCCCGAAGTTGATCTAAGAGATCGTCAATACGGGGTAAGGGATACTTATTCTTGATCGTCACCCTGTTCAACTCCCGATAATCAATACATAAGCGGAATGAACCATCCTTCTTCTTGACAAACAACACTGGTGCTCCCCACGGGGACGCACTCGGTCGGATATAACCTTTCTCGAACAACTCCTCAAGTTGGTTCTTTAGTTCCTGCATTTCGGTCGGGGCCATCCGGTACGGTGCCTTCGATATCGGGGACGTACCAGGCTCCAACTCAATCGTGAATTCCACATCCCTCTGTGGAGGCAAACCAGGTAGCTCGTCTGGAAAAACATCGGCATATTCCCTCACCACCGGAATATCCGTTAACATTACTGATGATTTCTCGGTTTTGGCCATATAGCACCAATAACCGACACATCCCTGATTGAGTAACCTTACTGCTTTCATCAAATTAATGACTTTACCGGAACAGCCGGGATTACCTCCCTGAAACACACATTCAACTCCATCGTCTGAAATGATAGTGACCAAACGCTTTCGGACACTAATGATGGCATCGTGACGATCCATCCAATCAATACCCAAGATGACGTCGTCTCTCGGCAAATCTACCACGATTAGGTCCGCTGGCCATACACGACCATGAAACTGAATCGGACAATTCTGAATCTCACGGTTACCGATAATTCGTCTACCATCAGGTAGGCCAATGACATATGGCTCACAACTAGTAGCACTACCTAGACGTAGTCTACTCATACATGACTCGGAAATGAATGAATGAGATGCACCAGTATCAAAAAGGGTACACACAGGTTGAGATAGAATATCGAGTGTACCTGAGATCATTCGGGCCTCAGGATCATCGGTCTTCTTCATCTCATAAATTCGGGGCTTGCCGGCCACCGAACCGGACGCTCCCGTCTGATAGCTCTTGGCTCCGCCTTTAGCTCCTGTCGTCTTGAACGACGCTGACTGAGTGGCCTGATTCTGCACCCCTGAATGACCTGGGGCTTGAGATGACGCCGGAGTGGGTTTAAAGTCCCTACGGCAAAAACGGGCCCTATGCCCAGCAATCCCACAGTTGTGGCACGTGACAGACTGTTTCGGACACTTGGTGCTGAAATGACCCTGTTCCTCACAGTTGAAACAAGTGATGGCCGAACTGGCCGCTCGCGACTGAGATTCCGCGGGTTTAGACGCCGGGGGAGGTCGCTCAGAAAAAGTAGAGCCCGCACGTGGTTTCTTGAAAGTGGCCTGACTCCCGTCAGACTGATTACGGTTCTTGGACTTTTTGCTAGCAGACGAAGGTTGCTGCTTAGCAATTTCCTTAGCCGTAAGCTCGTAAGTGAGAGCTTTCTCAATGAACTCGGCCAGAGTGGTACAGTTATGATTAAGCAACTGAAGTCTCATACGGGGTTTCAGCCTCTTGTCAAATACTTGATCTTGTCCGCTTCGAGTGAATGATAGATGAGGCGGAAGAAGTTCTGAAATTTTCGGCGATGGCGAGAACGTCATCATCCGCCGAAAGGTCGGGAGTGAGTAATTCCGACAACTTGGCCTCCCGAGTGGGGCCGGATAGTACCTCTCCATCATGAGAGTCTTGAACCGATCCCAAGTACATGTTCCGTCTGTGGGCATCAAAGATAAACACCATGAATGAGCGCTCTTACCGAGATATTAAGCCTCAACTGAAACTTTATCCCCTTCAGGGCAATACACCATAGCAAAAAACTACACAAAATGCTCAAACCACAGAACAAAATCCGCCGGCACAGATGAGCCCTCAAAAGTAGGTGGTCGCCAAGTAGAGATATCGCTAATGATATTGCTTACACCCCTCTCTTGCCTCTGAGGTGGCGGCGGAGGAGCCTGCTAATTTTGATTGACGGAGTTATGCATCGTCTCCATCAACTGAGCCATCTGGGTCATTTGGGCCATCATGCCCTGCATAAATGCGAGTGGGTCGACCCGAACACCCTCTGACTGAGCCGTGTCCCGGGTACGACTCCCTGACAGTGAATGATCGCGTCCAGGTGAGTGAGTGGCAGCGTCGCCGCCGATGAGTTAGCATTATTCCTGGCATTTGCACGGGTATTCGCACGAGTTCTCGGGATTCGGCCCGCTCCACGGCCTCGTCCTCCACGTCCTCTGCCAGCCCTTTCCATACTGAAGTGGAAAGTCATATGATGATTATATATCTCGCATGAGTATCACATTATGATTATATTATGAAATGATGAAAATGAGCATACGCGCTCAAATACAGCGATTACATGAATGATTGATTGACGTGACATGATTATCGATGAAGTTATCAAATGATTATCTTGAACAATTTAACAAGGTCGATGATATGATCTTCAAGATCAACAACTGAGTAATGAAATGAATTGAGTGATTAATGAGTTAACATTATCGACTTGATCACAATTGAAATTGATGAATGAGGATTGTTAACTGATGAATTATGAATGAATGATTATTGCCGTAAATTATACCATGGCATCGTAAATCTTACGCTTCTTGGTCCGATTGGCTCGGCATTTGCACAGTCACACGTGACGCGAAAGTCCAATGATACTAGTCCGATGACGATGATTTCAAATGAGACATGACTTGGAGGGTAGTATTCAAAACCACGCTCCGATACCAACTCGTAACACCCCAAACTAGGCGGATATTACGGTCTGTGGACCCCGACTGACCCACCAGCGAATGAAAATGAATGAATTACACAGTAAATGTAGTACCGAACCACATTACAACATCAATTACTCCGACGAGGAGTTTTATACAACACACCAGATGAAATAGAATACATGTGTATTTTATGTGACGATAAAATACACAACACCGAATGAAATGAGCATTCAAACGAATGTCTCAGCTGAATAAATAAAGGAAACATAAATGATCGAATAAATGATGACAATGAGGGCCCCCTACTAGTATCACTGACTCTCGCCGTCATCGTGCTCTCCCGTGCTTTAGCCTTGCCATGACACGAAAAACAATATCCCCAGCCGGTCGATACGTAACAACAATCCTCAAGGGTTGAAAATACACAATCATGATATATCTGAAATTATGAATTATTCTTGTCGAAACATACGCAATCAAACATGCTATATGAATCGACTAATCAAGACGGTTCAAAGGAATGGCGCCACACTACGTCCGGATGGAAATGTGTCCGTGCACAAGCCACCAACGATCAAACACGCGTGGTCTTGTACCTAATCGGCCTCACGAGCAATCGACTCGTGTGCACACCCAATGTGAGGCCACCAACCAAAACACGACTATAATGTGCCCGACATGAAAATCCTACACATACCAACTGGCACGCCAAGATGACCCTAATGCCACAATATGACAAAAGTGACAATGAAAATGAATAATGACTCACCAAGATTGAATGATGGTGAAATGAATGATAGCTCAATGAAATGATCGGAACCGCTGCTCCTTATGACCGAGGTGATTAATTGACAATGACGATATTTGATACGATTAATACAATGATGAATGAGTTATGATTATGAATGAACAACGACAAAAGGAATGAATATCCTTTTAACCGAGTAAGAATTAACTTACACAATACCGATGATGAATGTCCGTCCACGAACAACGTCCTAAATGAAATATCGGTCGCTCGAACAACCTTGAATAACACAATTACCAATAATCCGATCATTACGCAAATCAAAAACGATCATAATCGACTCAAACATCGACACAACGATACCCGAGCTCGAATGAATCGAAACCAACTCCAAGATGAGTATTTCAAACCATCAAAACACTTTCAAGGATATCAATAATCCATTAGGAATCCATAACTCATGATTACAACAACATCAATCGGAAAATCCCCAATTAACCGAAGTCAACCCCAAGGGTTCTTGAAATAATTCCGAAAATAACCATTAAATCCGTAGGAATATGTTTATACAAGTTAGATAATCCATAACTAACATATTCCAATGATAATCCAAGCTTACGAAGAAATCGGAAGGAAAACCCCAAAAATCCACAATTCTAGATCCAAGAGATTAATACCTTTGATTCGATGTGATGAAGATGATGAAATGATGATCAATCCGAAAGATGAGCTTGATGATGATGATTGATGATTACACCTCGAAGAATCCTCTCCGAATCGCTCAAATCGCCCAAAACTACCGAAGGAATGAAATGAGATGAAAATGACGAACTCGACTAAACTGTCAATTAATACTCGACCCGTGTTAGCGTGCGCTAGCCCTTGTGCATAGCGTGCGCTAACGTGTAATTTGGGTAGTCCAAGACTTCGTCCGAACACGGTAGCGCGCTACGTACCTATTTGTAGCGTGCGCTACGGCCATACTACTAGCGTGCGCTAATATCCATTGTTAGCGTGCGCTAGCGAAATATTCGACGCCCAAGATCGAGTCCAGAAAACCGTCGCCCGTGATCTAACCTCGATAGCGTGCGCTACAACAACCGATTAGCGTGCGCTATAATATTGATTGCGACGCTAAACATAACTCATAGCGTGCGCTATGAATTAATCCGGTGCGATCCGGTAGCCCGGACTCAACCTGATCCGTCCCTAGCGCGCGCTACTCCACACATATAGCGTGCGCTACTACAACCCGATAGCACGCGCTACTTACCACTCGTAGCGTGCGCTACAATTACTCTCACCTGAAGTCCAGTACCTTCTGGACTGCAGCCAAGATAGGCTTAGCGTGCGCTAAAGCTGAGCAGTAGCGTGCGCTACTTATACCCAATTAGCGTACGCTAAAAGGAGTATGTAGCGTGCGCTACTCCTCAAGCACAACTTGCAACGAAAATGACAATGATGATAAACACGGCACGAAACTCCAATCGGATTAGTGATGAATGACGATTGATACACGATACAATTACTCTGAATGATAAATACCATGACTGAATATGAGTGACAAATGATCAATGATGAATGAGATTACTGAGCATCAATTACTGAATGATAATTACTGAGTGATAATTACTGAATGATAATTACTGAATGATAATTACTGAGTGATAATTACTGAATGATAATTACTGAGTTACAACCGGGTATTACACTTAATGCGTTCAATTATGTGGCCTATGATTGAATTGTTTTAGTTACGCAACTCGAATCGGGAGAGGAGAGTTAGTAAGAAAAATTGGTGAGAATCGTTTTGTTTTGTGGGACAGGAATATACTCACAAGAATTACGTAGCTCGTTTGAAGATTTTAGAATTTTTGGTTATTTTTGAATTAAGTCACCTAGGAATAGAGTGATTTATTCACCTTAGAAAATTCTACTGTCCTCGGGAGAGGCATTAGATTATCTTAGAAATCTCTGCTGTCAATAAATTGGGAAATTATATAAATTATATTAATCAAGATTAATTCGGATTAATCAAGGCGGATTCTCAATCCTAGATTCATCTCTTATTTGATCATCTTTTTATCGGACTATTGACTTTATTAGTTGTTTTTAGTTTATCGCATTATTTAGTTTTTAATAATTCTTCCACCACCAAATTCGATCGTTTAAATAAAACTAGAATACAAATAAATTGGTAATTAGTACGTCAATCCTCGAGGGAACGATATCTTTCTCATCACTTTATTACCTAATTACGACAATGTGCACTTGCGTTCACTAAAATGCGTAACAAGTTTTTGGCGCCGTTGCCGCGGACTGATTGTTTTTTACTAATATCAATTTCAGTATTTTTAGTCTTAATTTGAACATTATTTTATTTTTGTGTGAATTTGTTTTTATTTTTTCTTTCAGGAGTTTCGTTTAGTGCATGAGAAAATTTGGTGACGAAGGTCTACTGCCTTTGGATACCGAACTCGAGCGCACCTTGCGGAAAAACAGGAAGGAAAGGCGTGAGTTGTCAACTACAATTACCATGGCTGACAACACCGGAAACCAAGGGATCGACAATCCCATTCAGCAAGCTCAACCGGCATTGGCACTCCGTGATTATGCACTGCCACAAATCAACGCAAATTTTTCGGGGATTCGGCGTCCAACCATTCAAGCGAACAATTTCGAGATTAAGCCGGCTATCATCCAAATGGTGCGAGCGAGCCAATTTTGTGGACTGGTGAACGATGATCCTAATGCTAATATTGCATTCTTTCTCGAGATATGCGATACATTCAAGAATAATGGAGTTTCTGATGACGCCGTTCGTCTACAACTTTTTCCATTCTCTTTGAGGGACAAAGCCAAGTTTTGGTTGAATTCACTCCCGTCGGGCTCTATCACGGCTTGGGCGGAATTAGCACAAGCCTTTCTGGCTAAGTTCTTTCCGCCGGCGAAGACAGCGCGACTCGGAAATGAGATAACTACTTTTGGGCAATTTGAGATGGAATCGCTTCATGAAGCTTGGGAGCGATACAAGGATTTGCTAAGGAGATGCCCACACCATGGTCTACCGGATTGGCTTCAAATTCAGATATTCTATAACGGACTGAGTGCTTCTACATGCACTATTGTTGATGCAGCCGCTGAAGGAGCTTTAATGAGCAAGACGATGGCTGAAGCCCATTCCTTACTGGAACATATGGCGGCAAATGCGTATCAGTGGCCTTCTGAGCGTCTGAATCCGAAACGAGTTATGAGAGTTTCCGACAATGATCCAATATCTACGCTATCAGCCCAAGTTGCGGCCTTGACTCAACAACTTCACATTTTATCGCACGCTCCTTCTACTGTTACCACGAAAACATGTAATTGGTGTAACAGGTCTCATCCTAGTGTTGAATGCCAAGTTGGGAGTCCTTTTGAGCAATCTCGGATGGAACAAGCTAAATTTGTGGGGAATGGAAATCGACAGAATAATCCATATTCTAACACTTACAACCAAGGGTGGCGAAATCATCCAAATTTTTCATGGAGGAACGGGCAAGCATTGAATAATCCTCCACAAGCTCAAGTCACTCAGCCACCACAGCAGCCCCCTCAACCACCGAAGGTTTCTTTAGAAGATGTGATTGCTCAATTGGCGGCTAACATGAGTCAATTCATGACCCGCACGGAAACTACTCTATAGAATCATTCTGCCTCTATTCGCAATTTAGAAGTCCAAATGGGCCAAATAGCAAATTTGTTAATAGCCCGACCTCAGGGCACCTTGCCAAGTATAACTGAGACGAACCCCAGAGAGAGTATTAATGTCATTGGCCTGAGAAGTGGGAGAAAAGTGTGTGAGCAACCCGGGAAAAACAAAGTGAGAGGTGAAGATGAGGAGAAGAAAAATTCGGCATTAGGAGAATCTCAAATTTCTAAAAACTTGAAATTGTTTCGAGACAATCCGATAGCCTATGTACCACCCATCCCGTTTCCACAGTGTTTGCAAAAGCAAAAGTTAGACAAGCAATTATCCAAGTTTCTTGACGTCTTCAAGAAATTACATATCAATATTTCATTTGTCGACGCCTTGGGACAAATGCCGAGCTATGTGAAGTTTATGACGGAGATCTTATCTAATAAAAGGAAGCTCGAGGAATATGAAACGGTGGCACTGACTGGAGAGTGCAGCGCTATCTTGCAGAAAAAGCTCCCGCCTAAACTGAAGGATCCAGGAAGCTTCACTATACCGTGCACTATTAGAAACTTGTCTTTTGATAGAGCATTAAGTGATCTCGGCGCCAAAGATGTCCTGGTCAGGGTTGACAAATTCATTTCCCCCGCTGATTTTATTGTGATTGACATGGAAGAGGATCAGGAGATTCCAATTATTTTGGGTAGGCCGTTTTTAGCCACTGGTAGGGCTCTCATTGATGTTCAGGAGGGTGAATTGATGCCCCGAGTTCAATATGAGCAAGCCACATTCAAAGTGTTTCGGTCTCTTCCGTGTCCAAGCAGTGTCGAGAAGTGTTCACAAATTGAAAGCTTAGATATTTTTGCGAAAGACTCACACCGGGAAAGTTGACAGTTGAAGTGTTCAGAATCCGTTGTAGTTGCTCCAACATCTAAAAAAATTGAAGAACGAGTCACGTATCTTAGGCATTTGGATATGTCGTCTTCATCGTCCGTTCACCGACCATCGAAAAATTCTCATACCATCATAAGTTCGCTCACTAAACCGGAAGTGAAACGGTTGCCAAGTCATGTGAAATTTGGGTGTTTTGGAAAGTTACTATTATTCAAATCTTTTCGCAAAGAACATTAGATATCCAAACCAAAAATCGAAATGTTAAAGACTAATGGTCAAAAATTTAAAACACATATTAATGGTTCGATAAAGGGGGCAGAGTCCAAATGGTGTTTGCAAAAAGCAAATTGATCTTAAAAAGGTCCGGCTGAAGACTATAAACCTATCGCTTCTCGGGAGGCAACCCGAGTATTAGTATAGATTTTATTTTTTATTTCGCTATTTTCCTTCATTTTAGGAGACTATTTTTTTTTTGGCATTTTTGGCTTTGCTATGCTATCTCTCATTTTCTAGGTGTTTTTCCTTTGAAATTTCTGTGCAGGAACCTTCCAGGGGAATTTTAAGGTATGGGGCTGCGGCACATAAAGAGCGGGCCGCGGCACACGCAAGTCTAAAATTCTGGCAAACTTTTTTTACTCTGTGCCGCGGCACAAAGATGGTGAGCCGCGGCACACTTGTCCAAAGAGCCGCGGCACGTTGAAGCTAGTCTGCGGCACGCCGAAGAACCAAAAAAGCGCCCAGGAATCTGTACTCTGTGCCGCGGCATGAATGCGCTGAGCCGCGGCACACTAAACCTGGAAGCCGCGGCACCCGTGCAATGAGCCGCGGCACACTGCGAAACTTCATAACGCCCAAAGCTAACTGTACTGTGGACCGCGGCTCACTTTGTACGTGCTGCGGTCCCCACCAAGAATTTAAAGAGCCAGCGCTGCATTATAACTTAGTCGGCCGAAACAATAGGTAACACCCTCATATCCCGTCCTCCTCCGCGCGGCGCTGTAGGTCACCATTTGAATTTCTTCTTCTTTTCATCCTATTCAATCCAACACAAGGTAACCCTTACTCCTTAAGCCTAATTGCAACATGGATTGAGAAGTGTATTAATGTTCTTCATTGATGAATTTGTTTTTATTTCCTAAAGTTCTATGAATATTTTTGTCGGAATATGGTGATTATCGATTGATTGTTGATTGTGTTTCATTTTTTTTCCATGAATTGCTGTGATTATCGATTGTTATTGTTGTTGTTGGGGATTGAATTGAGCAATTATGGCTTTTGTTCTTCATTTATGTTTACGCACGCAAGGTGTTCGATGAAATGCCCCAATGAAATTTTTGAGCTAAACATCTCCAATTTGTCTGCAACGAATACGATTATCGGAATAAGATGTCCCCCCAACCCTTACGTCAAGTTTGAGTTTAAATTTTTGCATCATATCCCTCGTACGGAAGTGCAAGTTTTTATTACTATATTCGTTTCCCGCACGTCATAAGTTGAGATTGGTGTAGTGTTATTTAAAGTCGTCTAAACTATCCTGCATTTATTTTTCAGGACTGCGCTATGGCTCGGAAGAGAAAGTTGAGCACAAGGGCTAGGACTCGATTATCCCCCACGAGAGGGGAAACTTCACAAAATCGGACAGAAGGGAAGTTCCACCAATTTTCTGACCCCAAAATCCATCAAATTTTTAACGAGAGAATCCATCCTCGTCCTATAATTCCTGAGAGGGGATTCACTCCCGCTCCCCAAGACGGCGAGCTATTAATGATGATTAATGAAATGGGATGGACTCTATTTGCTGCACAACCCGAGCCGGCGGTAATTTCTATCGTTCAAGAATTCCACGCCAGTACGTTATTACGACATATCCAGGCAGGGCAGATGATGGGACGACCGGATACACGTATTGAGGTCGTCGTCCGTGGCCAGAAAGTGGATTTCTTGGCAGCTGCGATACGGAGCTTATACCAGCTTCCGGAGGTTGACGAATCGGTATACACACAGACAGTGAGTAGCCTCTCGAGGTAAGCTTTGCTAGAGGCGCTTGCTCAACCGGATTCGGTTTGGGAGACGTGTGTCCCGGGATCGACGGCCTTCTTCTTCAAGAGTTCCCTCCTTAGTCGGCTCGGGTGAGCTTGGCTTTATATTCTCTGCTCGCGAGTCGACCTGACTTCGCAGATCCACTCGGTCCTATTTCCTCATGCCCGACTTCTTTATGCCATTACGGCTGGACTGCGATTCGATGTGGCCCCACGGCTGGTCCGGTCTATTCTACAGTGCATCTAGGGAGGGGCCAAGGCAGGGCTGAAGCATCCTTCTCTAATTTGTGCCTTATGCCGCCAGTCGGCGTGACTTGGTCGGATGACGAGCCGATGCTAGCACTCCAGGGTCCGATCGATCATCGCATTATCTTTCACTTCGACCAGTGGGGTAGTACGCGGGCACATCCGCGGGGATGAGGATTTCTTCTTGACGAGCCACATGAGCACTCCCCCGAGCCACTTCTTCTGACGCATGAGCCGGCGGCTGATACTGAGGATCAGACCGAGTCCACCCCGCCGCTAGCGAGAGATCATGTCTTTCAGGCGCTATTTGACAGCTTGAGGGAGGATATGCGAGCAGAGAGAGATAGCGTCCTCGCAGCTGTTCGAGAGAAGGTCCGCCGGGCCAATCAGCGTGCGGAGAGGCGCTTAGCTGCGAGAGACGCCTACCACCGGGACTATTTAGCTGTTTGGACGGACCACATCCTTTGCCCGAACGGACCTTTCATTCCTCCAGTCAGGCCACCTACACCACCCTCTTCGCCAGACGAGGCTGATGCCAGTACCTGAGCTTATCTTAGGGGAGTACTTGACCTTTCTCTTACTGCATATTATTAATTTTTGTCCATTGAGGTCAATGTACATATCAAGTTTGGGAGGGTACTTTTTAGTTCTTATTTATTTTTCGTCTTTATTGATTTTACCCTTGCTTGTCTTCTATGATATTCTGGACTTTGTTTGCATTCGTGAATATTTTGGTGTAGCCTTGGTTAAGACTGATTATATGATACTGATTTCTTTTTGAAGAAACGGATGAGTATTGGTCGAGTTCGCATTATGCGATTTTTGTTTCCCTCAAGTATTCATTTTGGTCTGATTTTTTTGCATCATTGTGGCTATACGTTTGGTTGCGCTTTTCACTTAGCTAGTCGTCCTATAACATTAGTCTTGTTGGCATTGAGTCGGACAGTTTTTCCCAGAAAGTGTGCATGTTCTATAATGGGAACTCTAGTAACCGGGGGTATTCAGGTGACCCGTTGTTTACTCTCGGGTAAAACGACAACCCTGAATAGATTAATGGTTTAAAAAAAATCGCATCTCCGATGATGGGAAGCCTAGTAACCGGAGGTATTCACGTGACCTGTTGTTTACTCTCGCGTAAAGCAGCAACCTTGAATCGGATGTGCGGGAATAGCTATTCGAGTTTTTTCTCCGCTGTAGAGGGAGACTTAGTAACTAGAAGCATTCATGAGCCCCATGAGTGTCTTTTACGTCAAACGGTTCCTTAATACATGAGAATGGAAATCCACCTGTTGTTACCCAAAATATTATCCGGAAATGATATTGCTGGAATGGTCGAGTAACAAACAAATGCGAGAGCACGTCCATGGGTAAAGTAAATAACACAAGATTTGACGGGGTTGTTAGTCCCGGGCTTGAATGCTCTCGCGAGATATTATTAATACAAATACTTGGGAGTACAAAGATTAATGTTAGAGTACAATTACATTGAGTGTGAAGACCCTAGTTATCTTAGCTAATGAGCGTGAAGATTGCCGGAAGAACCAGATATTATGCTCTGTTAGTTCTTGTAACAACGATGGGGTGCTGTGACGACTATGAGAAATCGACGGTTTCTCACAGTGTGTATAAGCTGAGTGTCTAAGCTCCTGGACTTGTGAATCTCTTTGAATTTGTACTGTAGGGAGTTCTTGCCTCTGCCGACCGTCTTCTAGTTGAGAGGTGGTGAGAGAGAAATCCTGAGATAGATTCAGGAGAGGAAGCCGAGAGTTTGAAAGTGTGTACGTATGTGTGTGTTTTTCGAGAGGAACCTTTGTAAACGTTTTTCTGAACGTAGTTGCGAACCTTTTTCCAGTTGCTGGAGGTTCTCTATTTATAGCACTGGGAGTTGCTGGGCGATCGCCTCCGCTATATTATAATAAGCAGGCAATCGTCTTTAGCACATGGGTTGGTCTCTTTAAAGTCCGTAGGAGTTGCTGGATACCAGAAGTGCGAACCAATGAGAGGCCAACACGCGTTTGAGTCGCTGTCATGGGAGGCCCTACTTAGGACCTTTCAGCGGGTCTGTCGGTAGGTAAGGCCATCCTTGTCACTTACAGCTGTTGATAGGATGGAGTCAACGATCCATGTTCTGCGGCGCCTTTTGCGTATTTGCACATGGGTCCTTGCTTCGTGATCTAGTCTTCGTGTACTTTGACAGACGATGGCCTTGTTCGTGACATAGGTCGGTCGTCCTTGGTCGGGTACCAGAGTCGATGGCTAGGTGTCAAAAGGCGATCGCCTTGAGAGTCGATCGCTAGATGCTTGAAGGTGGACTGTTACCTTCGTTTTGATAAGTTTGTCGTAGCTCATTTGGACGTGAACTCGGTCGCTCGGCCCTTATACCGATCGCCGTCGTGGCGTATAAATCGCCGCACAGCAATTGCCCCCTAGCTCGCTCCGATGTTGGAAACGTGGGGTGAGGTGGTTCAACTTGCGATCGCTTAACTTTGATGAGTGACTCATCATTTTATGGAACTGGCGATCGTCTTTGAGCTGATTGGTTTTGAATTTGGACGACCTAGTCGGTCGCTGAAATGAGCGGGGTATGACTGCGGTCGTGGAAAAGTCTCCGGGGCACGTGTCGGGTTCCTGTTGGGGGAGACCGACGGTTTGTTATGACTCCTCGTCTGGCGTGCCCTTGAACCGAGCCGTACGCGGGCTTCAAGGGAGGCATTAATTGCGACAGTTGCACTTCAGCCCCCGAGATTCTGCTTATTTGCACGGAAGCCCCTACCATCTCCTATAAAAAGGCGCTGGGTCATAGTGTTAAGAACCTTATGCGATTTCATCGGAGAATAAGAATATTTCCGAAGAATTTTCTGAAGCTTGGACTGCCGATCGTCGCGTGAAGGCTATAATGCTAAACAGATCAAAAGAGCGATTAGGTTTATAAAATAAAAGATTTCTAAACATCTTGTTTATCCTATAACATAGACGAATGAAAGTAAATGAATAGGAATAAGGGGAGGGTAGAGACTCAACCCTCGGTAAGAAACACTCCTTTTCTCCTCTTCTTGTTTCGAGAATGTCTGGAGTACCTTCATCATCTGGAATGGACATCGCCTCTGCCGCCAGGACCTCGACTGTCCGGGGAGGGTCCTCCGCGGAATTCCATATAGAGTCGGCCGCCGAGGCTATCCGCGCTGGTATTAATCCTGCGGAAGTCGAGGCATTATTCAACGAGCCCGACGTTGCCAGGGAGGCGGCGGCTGAGCAGAAAAGCTTGCTGGCGGAGAAGGATATAGTGGTGAGGGCGTATTGGAAGCAGCATAGTGCATTTGGTCAGGCCTATTTCGCCTTTGCTGAAATCATGGAGAGGTTGGCCGGTCCGTCTCCCAAATTCGATTACCGGGAGTACTCGATCGCTCATCCCTATCAATCTGCAAAGCGGTCGCTGTTTCGGGCCGCGCAGCGCTCTCCGTGGTCCCTCGGCCAGATCAGGAGCTCGGCGACCAGGAAGGACCTAGCCGTCTGGAGGGCGAGGTATCATATCCCCTCAGATGTGGATCTTTTTGCGCCGGCCAAGAATGAACGAACCGACCAACCTCCGGAGGGTATGGTCGCCGTGAATGAGGCAATCATGGAGGTTGGGTTGCGGTTCCCTCTGTCTTTCGTCGTATCCCATTTGCTGGTCGCTTGGAACGTGGCGCCCCTTCAGCTTACGCCGAACGCCTGGCTCCAGATCGTCTGTGCCCTCACCTTGTTCGACGATCACCGACTGTACCGCCTCCTCTCGCCATCGGAGATGAACCACCTGTTCATGTTGACGGTCCATAAGGGGTCCGTCGGCGGCTATCGTATCCAGGGCCGTTCCGGTCGAGTGATCCTTGGGGTCCCGAATAAGGTGCGGGGCGATCCGGCGAAGTGGTTTTGGGTCGGCAGTGCATGGAAGGCATCAGCGAGCGACAATCCCACGGGCGAGCTGGACGTTCCCATAGGCTTTCAGGAAAGGAATCCGGGTAAGGGTTTTGACTCTCCCTTTGTTCGGATATGTTCTGAACTGATCTAATTTGGTCTTCTTTTTGCAGGTTTCCATATTCCGGTGGTCGATGAGCTACCTTTCGATTTTCTGGTCGTCTAGGAACGGATACGAAGCCTTCCATACGACGACTTAGACGCTCGCCGGATTAACAAAGAGAGTCGTTGGCTGTCTGCTCGGTTATTCCGTTTTCCGCGACATCTTTCGGTCCCAGGTATGACTTTCTATGATCTCCTTTTGCTTGGCAATCGTCCTATTTGAAGAATGTGTCTAACCGTTGTTTGATTGTTTCTTATTGCAGAGGTCCGCTTCCCTCGCTTCTTGGAGCCTCCGCCACCGAACCCCGGAGTTTTGAGTCGCCTGCGCCAGAAGAAGTCGAGCCGAGTTCCTCCGGTGGCGCTCCCTCTTGTTCCGGAGGAGAGGCCTCACGTGGAGACGATCGATGCGGGGGAAGAGGTTCGGGAGGAGGGACTCCGGCTGAACCGCAAGCGGCAGAGGTCGGGGGAGTCCCCAGTCTATGCCCCCGTGGGTGAGCCGCCGATCGCCGCGCCTCCGCTATCCACGGTCCCCTTGGCCGATGAGCCTACGCCTTCGTCGGCTTTCTTGCAGGCCATGGCGATTGCCGAGGCCTAGACCCCTCGTGGGAAACCGTACTTCGGTCGCGACCCTGAGAAAGCCGAGAGGTAAACTTCGTTTTGTTTTGCTGAGTTGTCACTTGCGTAGGAGATGTGCTAACTCTTCTGTTGATGCAGGATCCGTAGCACTAACCCGGCTTGCCCGCCGCTGGTATTGGATTTCCTCGCGAGCCGATCTCCTCGCGCGGCCTGTGATGTCCCGCTATACGTCAACCGAGATGTTTCTGCTTTGCCGAAGGCCTGGACGACCGACTTGGATGCGATCACCCGCCAGCGGTCCGGGAACACGATGCAGGCTGCTTTCGCTCTCTCTCTCCAGGCGGCGACGATGGTTGCCCAGGATGTGAAGGAAGTCGAAGGGCGTCCTTCTATTTCTCGTCTTCAGGAGGACCTCGAGGCCGCTCGGAAACAGAACTTTGAGTTTGCCGACAGGATCGTGGCTATGGAGAAGGACTCCTTGGATGCATCTAAATGGGCAAGTCAGGATCTTGAGCTGGCGAGACAGGATTCCGAGCGAGCCCGGGCGACGGTCGACCGACTTCGGGACCAGATGACAGATGCCCGTCGGTCATACGCGACCACTTAGAAGGAGGTCGATCAGCTGAAGGTGACTGTTGCTCGGCTGACTAGCGAGCTGGCGTCGTCGAGGGGAGAGACAGCCGCTAAAGAGTCTGAGCTCCAGGGTGCGCAACAGGCGGTTGTGGAGTTGAAAGGGAAGCTGGAGGTGACCGAGGCCGATCCCTTTCTCAACGTGGAGTTCGTCAGTGAGTTTGCCTATTACATAGCGTTCGCTGACTCGCTCCGTGCAGCTAAGAAGGGAGGGATGGAGGTCGGTCCTCTTGCTGAAAACTTCAAGGCATGCACGCTGGAGCATCCTCTCCATTCTGCTTTCTCCATGCCGATCTTGGATCTCTCGGAAATCGGCGTAGACCTGAGCTGGTACCCAACTCCCCAAAATCTTGCTTATCTGAATGCTCCGGAGGACGGGGAGGCAGCTCCAGAAACTGGTGAGGGATCGCGGGCCGATCCAGCGGTCGAAGGTGAAGGCCAGGCAGGGGCATCCTGAGGCTCTACGACCTTCTTTTGTTTTCATTTTTGCCTTGTAATTTTTGTAGATTTCCTTGTAGTACTTAGGCCTTCGGGCGACCGTGTATGTACTTTTGCATTTCCAAGTAATGAAATGAAAGTTTGTTTCTTCGATTTATTGCTTGAATGATTGCTTTTTAGAGTCTTTGCATGACTTTGTACAAATGTGTGAGGAGAGATTGTTGCGTGTATAGCACCAAGTGAATTGATAAACTCATATAGATAACTTTTACAACAAATTCGATTGCTGCACATACATCTGAAAAATGCCAATTTCCATATGTAATTGAATAGGGACGATCGTCGTACACATAGTTCCGCTCTTCCCCCTTGTTATTGTTCACTTAGTGAAAGTAAGGGGACGAAAATAAATCGTTGAGTGAGCGATCTTCAATTTTTCAGATTCCTCGATGAAGGTCGTCCATCTCGGTCTAGAGGAACCGTGCATGATTGCGGAGTTCGATGGACCGACCTCCACGACCGTGTCTTGTGCGCGAGCAACATTCCGTCTAACGACTAAGTTCTCGCGACTCACTTAATTGTTAGGGTCCTCCGTAGGCTGCGCCTCGCCTCGTATTTAAACGAAGGGCGTGCGGTCTTGGTCTGGAGGATTTCTTGTGCGGGCTGTCGTCGGATTAATCGACTCCACGACCGCGGCTTGTTAGCACTTTTCTACCTCGGACTGCCATTAAGATGGCAACCCTCGATGGTATACGTTGTGACGGGTGGAGGGATGCGTTGCATTGTCCGGGAAGGATCCACCATGTTAAATGATAGACCTTTGAGGGTGGGCGAACGTGTCCACAGATCTGTTTTGGAGGGCCCTCAGGCTACGCCCGACTCGTATTTAAACGAGGGGCGAGTGATCGTGGCCCAAAGGGACCTTGCACGGGCACAGAGAACGGTTCCATCGTCCTCCACAGCCAAGTCAACAATCTTCTACCTCGGATCATCATGTCAGATGACGATCCTCGACGGTATACGTTGTGTACGGGAAGGTGATCGCTGGCCTAGGTTCTTCATGTTGATGATGAACTTTAGAGGGCAAGCGAGTCATCTTATGATTTGCTTTTGGAGGGTCCTTTGGCTACGCCCGCCTCGTATTTAAACGAAGGGCGAGCGATCGAAGCCCAAAGGAACCTTGCATGGACGGATCGTCGGTTTCATCGATTTTCACGACCATGGCGGCGCTTTTCTACCTCAGACCATCATGTCATATGACGATCCTCGACAGTATACGTTGTGTTAGGGGAGGCGATCGCTGCCTAGGTCCATCATGTTAATGACCAACTTTAGAGGGCGAGCGAGTCATCCTCTTTTTCGAGGTGTTTGCTCAGCCAGTAGCCTTTGGTTTGACGATGCGGGAATCGTGGAGAGATTTCCGAAGTTTCCTCCTCTTGATTGAAGCATATAGATTCGGTCGCCGAGGTTGATCTAGGGGTCGGCTCGTATGAGCTTTCCGGCCTATTCACGTTCGACTCAGGCGACCGTATTGGGAGATTGATGGGGCTCCGGCTAAGCCAATAAGCTGTCCAACTTGCCCTCCTCGAACAATCTCCAGAGTTGTCTGAGGAGGTCGTGGCATTGGTTGGTGCTGTGGCCGGGACTCTTGTGGTAAACACAATATTGATTGTGGTTCAGATGACCGTTGTCCCTTATCGCCTTTGGCTTGTTTAGCGGTTGGCGCCTGTTGATGGCATAAAAAATGTGGGCCGGAGTTCGGTTGAACTTGTGGAGGAAATGGGCTTCCACATCCTCGAAGGCCTTGAGATCACCGGGTGACTTGGCGACCGCCTTTTTGGTTTTGGCGATCGCCGTCTTTCGCACAGGAGGCAGCGTTCCCTCGCCTAGGCGGAGGGTTAGTAGCCTTTGTCTGGCAAGAAAGTCAGCAGCCATAGCACGGAAGATCGTATAGGTTGGGGGAATGTCCTTTGTGAGGTGCCTAAACATAGCGAGTGACCATAGAATCCCCCTAAGATAGAGTAGAGAGTGAGCTCGTCGCTGATGGGCTCGCCGATGAGGACTATTTCATCCACCCAGTCGATGTAATCTGCGTCGGATTCGTCTTCCCCTTGCCTGATTTTCATCATGCGGTGGGGGCCTTCTGGTCTGGCAACCTTGGCGGCGAAGTATGACGTGAAGTTACTCGCCAGTTTCTCAAAGGAGATGATCGATCGCGGTGGTAGTGAGACGTACCACCTGTGGGCCAGGTCGCCCAATGTTAATGGGAAGATTCGGCACTTGGTCGCGTCTGATGCCCCACACCGGGTCATGTAGATCCGGAACTTGCTTAGGTGAGTCTCGGGGTCCGATTTCCCTTCATATAGAGGTGTTTTTGGAGGAGCGATCCTTGGTTGTATGGGGGAAAGCTCGACGTGGACCTCGAGTGGCTCAGTCGGTCCGATGATCTTCCTAATGGCGCTTCCTCAGTATCCAAGAGCGCTTTCATCTCATCGAGCTAGCGCTGCATAGCGGCCATCGCCGCGGCCTGGCTGCTCACGGATAGATGCTCGGAGCGGGAGCCGAGGCGATCAAGTATTGACCCTCTGGCGCTCGGAGCGGGAGCCAGATGGCTGACCTGTAATTGGTTCGGGGTTAGGTAGGCCGAACTCCTCGTGATGGACTCGGATTCCGTTGTCTTGTGGTTGGGGCCAGAATGCCCCGGTCTCCATGATGGATCGCTTCCCAAGCGACTGGATACGGAACCGTCCTGCCTGGTGAGCCTTTTCTCGCGAATCGGGGCTTTCTGACAATCGCTCGCCCAGTAGCCCGTTGAACTTCCGTTTGCCCACGCGGCGGATGGCCGAGGGGTTATAGCGGGCTCCGCGCATGCTCTCCGTCGCTCCTTTAGGATGGCCATAACCTCCTCGATCTGTTCTGTGGTTTGGAACTGATCGAGCGAAAGGCTGGGGCCGTCCCTCAGGTGCGGGATCGAGAGTCTCGTGTCGCCGCAGCTACCATCTGCCGTCGTCTGGGGCTCAGATTGAGCCGGAACATGATGTCCGGCGGTTCGGATAGCGGCTCTCTTCGATGTGGTGGCACATGTCATGACTCTGAAGGTTTTTCTTTGAAGAGCAGTGAGTGTCTCTTCAAGTATATGCCCCGGAGAACAGTGAATGTTCTTCGGGTCGGTGGGAATAAAAATAAAGGTTATGAACCCCTTACTCTAGCGCCAATTGTTATTACCCAAAATATTATCCGGAGATGATATTGTTGGAATGGTCGAGTAACAAACAAATGCGAGAGCACGTCCGTGGGGAAAGTAAATAACACAAGATTTGCAGGGGTTGATAGTCCAGGGCTTGAAGGCTCTCACGAGATATTATTAATACAAATACTTGGGAATACAAATATTAATGTTAGAGTACAATTACATTGAGTGTGAAGACCCTAGTTATCTTAGCTAATGAGCGTGAAGATTGCCGGAAGAACCAGATATGATGCTCTGTGAGTTCTTGTAACAACGATGGGGTGCTGTAACGACTGTGAGAAATCGATGGTTTCTCACAATGTGTATAAGCTGAGTATCTGAGCTCCTGGACTTGTGAATCTCTTCAAATTTATACTGTAGGGAGTTCTTGCCTCTGCCGACTGTCTTCTAGTTGAGAGGTGCTGAGAGAGAAATCCTGAGATAGATTTAGGAGAGGAAGCCGAGAGTCTGAAAGTGTGTACGTATGTGTGTGTTTTCCGAGAGGAACCTTTGTGAATGTTTTTCTGAACGTAGTTGCGAACCTTTTTCCAGTTGCTGGAGGTTCTCTATTTATAGCACTGGGAGTTGCTGGGCGATTACCTCCGCTGTATTATAATAAGCGGGCGATCGTCTTTAGCATATGGGTTGGTCTCCTTAAAGTCCGCAAGAGTTGCTGGATGCCAGAAGTGAGAACCAATCAGAGGCCAACACGCGTTTGAGTCGCTGTCATGGGAGGCCCTACTTAGGACCTTTCGGCGGGTCTGTCGGTAGGTGAGGCCATCCTTGTCACTGACAGCTGTTGATAAGCTAGAGTCAACGATCCATTTTCTGCGGCGCCTTTTGTGGATCTGCACATGGGTCCTTGCTTCGTGATCCAGTCTTCGTGGACTTTGACGGACGATGGCCTTGTTCGTGGCATAGGTCGGTCGTCCTTGGTCGGGCACCAGAGTCGATCGCTAGGTGCCAAAAGGCGATCGCCTTGAGAGTCGATCGCTAGATGCTCGAAGGTGGATTGTTACCTTCGTTTTGATAAGTTTTTCGTAGCTCATTTGGATGTGAACTCGGTCGCTCGGCCCTTATACCGATCGCCGTCGTGGCATATAAATCGCCGCGCAACACCATCTTAGGGTTATTTCATGAAACATACCGGGAGTCGAAACCTAGTGGTTAACTCGAATCATTATAATGATTATATATAAGGGAGCGCTGTCCTAGGAATATTATGAGATTCTTGTGTTTTGCCACGAGACTATGGGACTGGGTGATTTGGCTTGTTTAATCTAAACATTCATATTGGCGGTCGGCTCAATTCATGTTTGTTAATCTTTGAGCATTGATTTTCTTCATGAGCTATTGATTTGCACTATAAATGTTTACCTTGTGGAATCATTGTCCGTATTATGACTCACTTGTACAATATCCGTATTATTCTTTGAGATTTTCAGGGTAGTATTGATTAGTTGAGCACTATGGATTTGCACGATTATCCACAATACTTGTCGTCTTATTTGAAATTGATTTTTGCTCGAGGACAAGCAAAGGCTTAAGTTTGGGGGTATTTGTTAGATGTATTTTTGCGCGCTTAATTATCATTATTTTATCTCCATTTTGTGTTTAAATCTGCATAAATGAGCTTTTAATGCATTATGTTTATATGTTTTGAAGGAAATTAGAGTCCGGAAGCTTAAACGAAGAAAAACAGGCCAAAACATTTTCTGGTCAAGGGCCGCGTCGCATCGAGCCAGAGCTGCGGCACAGGCACACCTAGAAGCACGGTGGTACAATCTGTACCGGGGGTTGCAGCACGCTCAGTCTGAGCCACGGCCCGTAAGGACAAAATGCGCCCAGGCCTGGCGGCGCTAGGATAAGGGCTGCGGCACACTAAAGCCGAGCCACGGCCCGCGGCGCGGGTTCCTTGAATTCAGCCCGCGATTTTGGCTGTTCTGAAGGCTGTTTTCGACCAAATTCTCGGACGCACTTTGGAGGCGGAATGATAGTTAGAAAAAGGCATTATAGGTCAGAAAATATGATCATCGAAGAGGAGGAGAAAATACCTAGCAGCAGGAAGCATGGCCAGAGAACGGAAGAAGCGAGTCTTCAATTGTGTTTGATTTTTCTTCCTTATGATTAATTTGAATATTTGTATATTGTTTTCTAGCATGTCGGGCTAGACCCCTTTTTCTAGGATTGTGATGAAACTGAGATTTTGACGCATTAACTCTTGATTTTACATTATTTATATATTTCCCTTTTCTATTGAGTTTTCCCAATTGTTCTTAATGCGTTCAATTATGTAGCCTATGATTGAATTGTTTTAATTAAGCAACTCGAATTGGGAGAGGAGAGTTAGTACAAAAAATTGGTGAGAATCGTTTTGTTTTGTGGGATAGGAATATACTCACAAGAATTACATAGCTCGTTTGAAGATTTTAGACTTTTTGGCTATTGTTGAATTAACTCACCTAGGAATAGAGTGATTTATTCACCTTAGAAAATTCTACTGTCCTCGGGAGAGGCATTAGATTATCTTAGAAATCTTCGCTGTCAATAAATTGGGAAATTGCATAAATTATATTAATCAAGATTAATTCGGATTAATCGAGGCGGATTCTCAATCCTAGATTCTTCTCTTATTTGATCATCTTTTTATCGGACTATTGACTTTATTAGTTGTTTTTAGTTTATCGCATTATTTAGTTTTTAATAATTCTTCCACCACCAAATTTGATCGTTCAAATAAAACTAGAATACAAATAAATTGGTAATTAGTACGTCAGTCCTCGAGGGAACGGTATATTTCTCATCACTTTATTACCTGATTACGACAACGTGCACTTGCGTTCACTAAAATGCGTAACATTGGTAATCTCATTTGTTGTTGATTCCCTAATGATCTCGTTGGAAGTTTATCCTATCGTTGGTAATCTTGTTTGTTGTTGATTCCCTAATGATCTCGTTGGAAGTTTATCCTATCGTTGGTAATCTCATTTGTTGTTGATTCCCCAATGATCTCGTTGGAAGTTATCCTATCGTTGGTAATCTCATTCGTTAATGATCCTTATTGATTCCGTTTGGAGTTTGCCTTACCGTTGGTATTCTCGGTCGTTGTAGATCCTTATTTGATCCTGTTGGATTTTACCATACCGTTGGTATTCTCGGTTGTTGATCATTTATTGATCTTGTTGGAGTTTACCGTGTCGTTGGTATTCTCGGTTGTTGATCCTTATTGATCTTGTTGGAGTTTACGGTATCGTTGGTAATATCAGTTGTCGATTCTTTATTGGTCTTGTCGGAGTTCCGTATCGATGGTATTCTCGGTCGCTGATCCTTTATTGATCTTGTTGGAGTTACCACATCATGGTATTCTCGTCCGTGGTTGATCCTTATCGATCTTGTGTGGGGTTATCATGTCATTGATATTCTCGTTCTAATGCATTGGTTGGTTAACATTATCGATTGTGTTAGCATTCATGCTTTGTATTGATATCCGGGACTTGCCGTTATCTTGGGACAATTGATCTCCAGATGTATTGTGTGATATCGGTTTATCAGAATTGGGATCCGATTATGCGATCCAGCGGACATAATCGGACATGGCCAGATTATTCCATATTGGAGATATGTTTATGTTTGAGAATCTTGGTATCGTTTCGGATACAGTACAGATGGTTATTTTCAGATTCATTCGTTACTTGAGAATGCGATGTGCAAATTGAGGTAAGGGTTGAATTGATTCGAGATTCCACGGATTGGTAAGGTTACTACGGTAAAGTTACACTGGAAATATTCTTGCCTTGTAATTACATTGATATGTAATTGTATTCGATGATATGATCGTTATCATTTTTGAATGTTATGGCTGTCCCCGTCGTGGGCTTTATCTTTTAGGTACTCGGAGATCGAGCTAGTAACGGTCGTGAAGGGATGAACTTTTCGGTGATACTGGCTATGGCATGGTTATTGGGATTCGAGTATTCTTTCTGGTTTTTTTTATAATTCCGTTGCAAATGTATTTAATCATGTCTCTATCCATTGCGTGTGTAATTTTATTATGGATTTCAGTATTTTTCCAACTCGTGTATACTTTCTAAATGCCCTTTTTGCCGTCTTTGCCTTGTGCTTTCAAATGGTATTTTCTGATGGTATTCGGGAACTATGTTTTGAAAAACATTTGGGTAGTTAAAACATTACCGTCTTTGCCTCTTTGGCGTATTTGTAACATTTTGCGAAAATGATTTTAGCCTTGTGGGTTCCAATGTGGGGCCCACGGTGCTGTAATATTCCCGGTTGGCTTTGGGAGTGTTACAGGAGACATGTGGCAAGACATCACGGGATTACGAGCATGTTTGATGTTTGATGTAATGTTTGGCTCAATCTGTGCGGGTTGGTGAACCTATGGAGACACGTGGCACAAGATCATGGGGTCACGAGCAGATTTTGAGGAACAAAGCTCTTGAAAATTAAATTTAATGAAAATGAATGTCGGTACGAGACGTTAACAATTTTTATAAAGGTTCTCCGTTTTGTAAATTTATTACGATGTGAAATGGGATTTGCGTCGAGACCCTAATGTGTGAAAATAGTTTTTATAACTTTCTGTTCTTTAAAACTCCCTAGATGATGATTTTGTTTTCAAGGACTTTAGTTTATTTTTTTTTCTTATCACTAAAACCTCTCCGGAATATCTGTTGAATGATTGTCATTATATGATTCGTGATTGATATTTGCTTTCTACGTTTTGTATGGTTATGATACTCGTACTAGCAAATTCGATTTGCTAACCTCTTGGATGGGGAAATGTGTTTCATGCATTTCAGGTATGCTTAGTTAGAGGGGGCAGTCAAAGAGTCAGTATGGGAGATGACAAGCTACGATACTAATCATTCGGGAGTCGGAGTTATTTATACTGTGGAGTTGTATTCTAGTTTCGCTGCATTATATTTTGACCCATGCGTGGGTATGTGTTGTAAGGAGTTCTATTTTTGATTTAGTCTTGTGGCCTTGTCAGTCTATTTATTTTGAATATTCGACCTTATCAGTCCATGTCGTTATGTAATTTGATCCCGGCCGGTCAAACATTTGGTTGTCTTCTGGTATTTGGCCTCGTGGATCCTTGTGACAAGGGTCTACGACGTATGGCATTCCCAGATGATTTATGGGGGTGTTACAGTAAATGGATCCTAAAGAGGAAACATAAAGATGAGGAATTTAAAGATGTCTGGTCAATGGGCAAGTTTATGGCCCGGGTTGTTCCCAAAGGGTTTAGAGATAAAGAAGGTTATGATTTCTTTAACACGTATTTACCAGTAACTAGAATAACTTCAATTCTACTGCTTATTATTATTATTATTATTATTACATTGCACAATCTCGAGATTCATCAAATGGATGTGAAAAATGCATTCTTGAATGGTGAATTAGAAGAAGATATTTATATAGAACAACCTGAAGGTTTCATTGCGCCTGGTCAGGAAAAGAAAGTGTGTAGACTTTTAATCATTGTATGGGCTAGAATAAGTGCCTAAATAATGACATATGAAGTTTGACACAAATATATTGGCAAATGTATTCAAGATTAATGAATGTAATAAAAGTGTGTATATTAAAGGCACATCTGAATCATTTATCATAGTCTGTCTATATGTGGATGAAATGTTGATCATGAGAAGTAGCAATGAGGTAATTGTAAATACAAAAGGATGTTAAGTCGAAATTTCGACATGAAGGATTTGGGTTTAGCTGATCTAATTCTTGTAATTAAAATTAGTATAACGTCAGAAGGTATCTTCCTATCACAATCTCATTATGTTGAGAAAGTGCTCAAGAATTTCAATGCTTTTGAAAGTCCATATGTAAAAAAAGTTGTTAACACTAGTATTCACTTAAGTAAGACTAGAAGTGATCTAGTGGCTCAAGCCAAATATTCAAGAGTAATCGGAAGCCTGATGTACATTACGAATTATACACGGGTAGACTTGACTTTGCTGTGAACAAGCTGAGCAGGTTCACGAGTAACTCGAGTAAAGAGCACCGGAATGCATTTATTAGGATTGTAAGATACTTAAAGTACACCCTAAATTATGGGCTATTTTATAGTAACTATCCTGCAGTATTAGAAGGATATACTGATGCTAATTGGATTTCAGATACGAAAAACTCTTACTCTACAAGTGGGTATGTATTTACTATTGGGGGTGGAGCTGTATATTGGAAATTAAACAAGCAAACTTGTATAGCCCGATCCACCATGGAATAAGAATTTATAGCTCTAGATAAAGCCGGAGAAGAAGCTGAATGGCTAAGTAACTTTCTTGAGGATATTCCATGCTTGAATAAGCATGTTCCCAGTGTTGTGATCCATTACAATAGCCACGCTGTAATTACAAGAGCACAGAGCTTTATGTATAAAAGTAAATCTCGACACATTTGTCGGAGACATAATACCGTACGACAATTGATCAAAAATAGAGTTATGTTTATTGATTATGTGAGGTCAAATATTAATTTGGCGGACCCACTCACAAAAGGTCCGAATAGAAATCAATTTCATAAACTGCTAGATGGAATCGGATTAAAATCCACATCTTGAAGGAACGATCATAGTGGTAACCCAACCTTGAAGATTGGAGATCCTAGAAACCTGGTTCAGTGGAAACAAAGCGATGAAAGTTCTAATGAAAAGCACTTATTATAAATCCATCCTTTAGAGCAGTGTAAATGCTGAGTCCTGTGGTTGTGGTGAGGTTATTGGACTTTTAATGCTTCATTGTCCTTGAAAAGGGAAGTATTGCAGGGTACTTTATAAAAGGAGGCCATCTATCTGAGTTTGAGGACGGGTTGCCTTGAATAAACACTTAGGAAACCAAGATGTTGTCCATGGCCAAAATGGACACAACTATGAGAATGGAAGGTGTTGAGACATTATTGTGTAAGTGTTGTTGACACACTATACACCAAGGAGGATTATTTCAAGGTATTGTGTCCACTAAGCTGCCGATATATCAGACGATATTTTACTAAGGAAGGTTCAAAGCCACAAACTATCTTTTCCCATGCAGTAATGTTTCGGAAACTAGGTATGTGAGTTTGCATTCATGCATGTATTTATTTTCACTCATGTGGGGAATTGTTGGAAATTAGTTAGAAAAATGAGTTTTAACTCAATTTAAACTAATTTAATGACAACAAAATATTTAATTCTTGTAAATTAAATATTTAAATATGAATCTACGTATCGAGGAGATAAACGTATGGTTTTATTTTTCTCCAAATTGATTTTCAGTAAGTAGGAAATAAATAATTAAAGTTGGCCATTTAATTGAAATGGTGAAGAGTTAAAGTGGGTACGAAAGGTCATCCCACATTGGAAAATTAAAGCCTCATTGACTAGCTTTTTAGTAAGTGTAGGGGGTAATTTCTACAATTGATGATGATGACGTCAGGCACGTCAGTCAGGTTGATTGAATCGGGCACTAGCAACCTGTCAACACAAAACACGTAACATCCCTCAGAGAGCACCGGTGGGGTGTCAGCCGAAGAGCCTTCGACGCTCAAGTCAGTAAGCAATTTTATATTGAATAAAGTTGAAATAAACAAATTAAATATAATAAATAAAGGAGTAGTTGGTGATGTTGGTGGTATTGGACGGTCAGGTACGTCCGATAAGTGATGGAGGTAAGGCGGTGGTTGAGAGCGCCGGAGATCGGTGATATTGTACGGTCAGGTACGTTCGGCTAGTGATGGACAGAAGGTGGTGGTTGAGAGCGCAGGAGGATGACAGAGAATTATTAGAGAGAGTAAGTTCAGTAGAGAACGACTTAGAATTCAATGAATCGATTGGGTCGGTTATCTTGTCATTATATAGGACAGCTTGGGATCCTTATTCCCTTATACGTCCGTCACGTTGATTCGCTTGTCTGACACATGCCCGTTGATTCACTTTGTCTATCACATGCCCGTTGATTCGCTTTGTCTGTCACATGCCTGTTGATTCGCTTTGTCTGTCACATGCCCGTTGATTCGCTTTGTCTTGTCACATGTCCATTGTTGACCTCCTTGGCCCTCAACTCTATTCGTTCGTTACTTTAGCATGCTTTTTTGACTTTTGACTGGCTCAAAAGTCATTTTATCTGACCATTCGAATACGCGTGGCTGACGTGGCGAACCCCTGGATCCGGGTTGATTTGCGGATCTTTCCAAGCCAGGGGCCCAACGAATTTTATCTTAGACAAAGTGTCTAGTCTATTGGGTTTGTTGGGCTGGTTGGAAAGACTTTGTTGGGCTTGGGATGGATTGACAAAATTTGTCCACTACAGTTTGTCCCCCACTCTCTAATTAGAATTTTTCTAATTGGAGAGTTAATGAGGTCAAGTAATCGAGATTATCAGTGTTGTGTTCGAGTCAACGTTTAGGTCCAATATGCCCGTTCGTTGGAGTTTGTTTGTTTAAACATATGTGGCATCGTCCATGGCGAATTTTCGTTTATTTAGACAATAAATCGAAAAAAGAAAAAAAAGTGGGAAAGTTGTTCTTGACAAGCAGCTTCTAATAAATCTCTACGAGTAGGCTTTGTCATCTGATCACTCAAATAAAACCGTTCGGATCGGCTGATTCATCTTTTGAATCTGAGGAGAAAGTGGACCAACAGTTATATATAAAACTGCATCCGATATATAGCATAACTAGCGACCTGGCCGAGTGGCGCGGACAACCGCTGCTGGCTTCATCAATCCGCGTTCGAGTCCTTGCTTCAGCAAAATATTTTTGCTGATTTTGGCACAAGGCACAACCCGCGGGTCTGATTGTGGTAGGCCGAATCCGGGTGACCCGTTCTGTCCGAATGAACCACGGATCCAGTTGGTTGCTGCGGAAGCAGCTCTTGTCCGATTGATCCGAAAGTGACCCGTAGTCAGGCTGTCCGATCGACCCGCTCTAAGCCAAGTAGTCCAATTGCAACCAGTCACGACCCGCGTTCGATTGAAGGTAGTCGTGGCCCACATCCGATTGACCCGCCGTGTCCGATTGGATCCAGCTCGCGTTCGAGTGAAGGTAGCAGTGACCCAAGTCCGATTGTGCCGTCCGATTGGATCTAGCTCGCGAGCGATCCGTCTGGCTGATTGGTCTGTCTACTTGAATACATCTGGCTAATCTAGTCTGTCTGGTTGATTGTTCGACGACCCATTTAATTGGTGTCGGGTAGATAGGTCCGTCCAATCCATCCGTTCGTTCAGAATCGGGCCGTGTCCGTTATATTAGAGTTCGATTGTTTGATTTGATCGGTCTGATCCGATCAACTAAGTTCGGGTCCTTGTCTATCTTAGACTATCTACCCAGACAGCGCGCGCTCAAAATATCTTGGCACGTGATTTAAATGAGATAAGATAGATCCGGCATGCATTTTAGAATGACCTGTACGTGTTTCGAGAAGGACTCTCCTATAAGAGTTTGATGAAGCATGTGTTCATTTCTCACTTTGATACTTTATTCTAAAATTTGAGGGTTGCGAGCTTGGAAGCAAGGAGGGGTTAGAAGGAAAAGGGCAAGGTGCAAGGTCTTTGTCAGGTCAGTTCTTCGAGTGTTCTTCATATTGTTTGAATGTTCTTCAATGAATTTGAATGTTCTTCATGTGTTCTTCACATTCTTGATTGCTCTTCATATTGTTTGATCATTTCGAAGTTTCATGATTTACCAAATTATGTTTGTGTTTGATTGCTCTTAATCAAATAGGAGGTTGGTTTCCTTTGTTTAACCCCGTAGGGGCTTTATAGTGTAAGAGACCGATGGTCTCGTATGGCTTCTTCCACGTAGGTAGTATAGCCTTGTTATGTCCGGTCGACCCATAAGATGTGTTTCTGTTGTCTTCTTGTTGACTTGTTTTGTATGTTGGGTTTGTTGATTTCGTTTAATTGTGATGATTCTAACTAATGATATGTTTGGATGGTCATCCAAGTAGTTTTGTCAACTTATTTCGACTGACACCATCCGCCCCTCCCTCTTATTTTATCATTAGGTAACCTATCAATAGGACATCTAGTCATAATGTCTTTCTTCAACCGAACTCAGTTTAGCGGGTCGACTAGTGAAAGGGTCGGGGAGTCCGATGATAGAGACATTTGCGGTGAGGTGTTAACCGGCGTACCGTGTTATGATTTGAAAGGTTGGAAGGATAGTCAGGGTAGTTATACCTACACCTCCGGTATTAGAGTAGACTGCGTTGGGCCGGTTAGAGATAGGCAACCTAAAAAATTGCTCTTGGGGAGGAACCCAAAGTCTGAGATCACCTTAGAGCATCTCAAGAGTTTTCGCCAGAGCTACGACATCCCAAGACATATCTGTCTGGTTGCTCCCTCCTACCTAGAGAGGGCTGATTGGATTTATCCAGGTTGGTTGGTGATGTACGAGCTTCCGTTTGTGCTAGGTGCTCGGTTTCGCTTCCCCGACTGGTTCTAGAAGCTTGTAAGTTCCACGTTATTGCGCCAAGTCAGTTGATGCCGAATGTCTGGCGTGTTTTGATGGCCATCCATGCATTCACTGAGGTGAGGGAAGTTAGCTTTTCTTATGAAGATATCTTGGTTGCCTACAGCCTTAAGGCGCATAAGAGCGACTACGGTCGATACCAGTTTTTGAGTTGTTCAAAGACGCCTTTGATTCTTGGCCTCAAGGATTGTGATAAGAGGTGGAAGGAACGTTACTTTCTTGTTCCTTTTGATGTGTTGGGAGTGCCGACTGATTACGGCATTCCGCAAGCATGGTCTATTGCCCGTGAGTGCCTAATTTTGACGAGTTAGAATATTTAGTCTCATTTATATGCTTCTAATTTGTCTGATTGATTCATTCCTTTATCCCTTGTTCAGAGTGCTTAAAGAGAGGGAATCCTATACTTTCCAAGGCTACTCAGGAGAAGATTGCCTGGTTCTTTAGATTCTCTGAAGAGGATCGTGATTATCGCAACATTCTATATGTGCTGAGTGTTTCGACCAGTTCTTTTCTTACAAGTATTGTCGGTCTACATGTTCGTGTAGTTATTTTAGTTGATTTGGATATATCTTGGCTAACATGTTCCGATTGTCTTATTTGATAGGCGAAAACATGTCTGACGTTTTTCTCCCCCCACTAGCCGGCAAGAATGCCATGGAACTATATCGCCAGCGCCGCAAGAAAAAGATGGCTGCTGGCATAAGTGATGAAGGCCCCGAAGGGATTGAAGAGGTTATTGCTCTTCCTACTCCCCTGGCTCGCGTGCTGAAGAAAAAGCGTGATGGTGCATTTGATCTGACAGACTTGTTCGATTCTGTCACTGTCATAACCTTCTTTTGCTGCTGCTCATTCTGAATTTGCTCCTTATGTCGGGGAGGTTGAAAAGTTGTTATTTGATGAAGACAATGATCAGCTCGAGGCCATGGGGGATGATTCCTTTGGTGCTGCTAGTTTAGAAGGTGTCTTCATGGTAAGTGTGTCTATTAGTTACCAAATATTTACCAAAAAATTATTGTGAAACTAATGTCTTGACTTGATCTTCGTATATTGTAGGTTCTTCAGAAGACTATTTTCCCAAAAAAGAGGATAAAAGAGTTGGGTGAGCAGGTTGTTGGGCTCCGATCCGAGAAAAGCCAACTGCGAAATGAAGGGAAGTCAAGTCCCTTCATGATAAAGCCGGATGGGATATTGCCGATTTGAAGGCCAAGCTGTTTGCTCGGGATCAGGATGCCCGGCGTGCCGCTACCGACTACGCCGCTCTTGAAAAGAAGGCAAAAATGTTAGAAGATTGGATGACCGATATGTGTCTTAAAGCGGAAGTCAGAATCCGAGGCATGTTAGTTGAGGAGTATGAGAGTTGTCCCGCGGGAACATGGGATGTCTCGAGATACAAAGCTGAATATGAAGAGTTCAAGCAAATGCAGGCCGAGGACGCTGAGCAGGCGGGTAAGGATGGAGACTCCGTCCCTCCTCCTGAAGATTGATCTTTGCGCCATTATTATTTGTTGTTTGTTGTTCTTATTCATGACTGTGGTTTTATTTTTCATGTAGTTTTTGTCTCCTCATAGCTCAAGTTTAAGTCTTTTTGTAAGGCTTTAGACTTTGATTGATATCTATGATTGAAGCTTTTTATCTTCTTCTGATTGTCTTGGTTGTCTTATACTTCATGTATGATGAGTTATCGGCGGGTTGGCCCGCTTATTTGCTGGGTTTTCAACTTGTATAAACATCTTTCGCCTATTTTTAGGGGCGTTGATTTGATGGGCTGCGCTCCGTAGAGCTGCCTACATACCCTATTTCAGGGATCAAGCCCAGATTTAGTTCTGAGAAGGACCGGCGTAGAAGTGTTAGACATAATATGGTTGTAGTGCTGGTCTCGTAAGACCGAAAATATATTTGAAATCATGAAAAAGTTTTAAGCGTGATACAGTTTCAAATGGTTGGCATTCTAGCTATTGCTTATGTCTCGTCCGTCTGGTGTCTGTAGCTTGTAAGCTCCACCTCCGACCACCTTGGTGATCAAGTACGGTCCTTCCCAGGTTGGGGCCAACTTGCCGGATCTAGCTTCCTTCGTATTCTGAAAAACTCTTCTGAGCACCCAGTCTCCCGGTTTAAACGTACGAGTGCGCACATTTTTGTTGTAGTATTTGGCGACACTTTGTTGGTAGGTTGTCATCCTGATTCTTGCATTATCTCTCTTTTCATCAAGTGTGTCGAGTTCGTGGCACATATCCCTCCAATTTTGATCATCTGTTGTGAGTTCGTGCCTTGCAGTAGGTGCTTCGCTTTCTATTGGAATGACAGCTTCCATCCCGTAAGCTAGGGAGAATGGAGTTTCTCCCGTTGATGTCCTGGCTGTAGTTCGATATGACCAAAGGACTCCGAGAAGTTCATCTGCCCATTTTCCCTTGTCTTTTCCTAGTCTCCTCTTTAAAGTGTTGATGATCATCTTGTTAGATGACTCTGCCTGTCCATTGGCTTGCGGGTACCTTGGAGTTGAGAAGCTTAATTTGATGTTCCAGAATTGGCAAAAGTCCTGGAATGCAGTGCTTATAAATTGCGAGCCGTTTTCTGTCACGATTTCTTTAGGTACTCCGTATCGACATATTACGTTCTTCTATATGAAGCCTTTCACTTCCCTGCCTCGGACTTGATGGAATGATTCTGCTTCAATCCATTTGCTGAAGTAGTCAGTTACTGCTAGCATGTACACCTTTTGTGAAGGTGCTGTAGGTAACTTGCCCACTATATCCATTCCCCATTTCATGAATGACCATGGTGACGTGATCGCGGTCATTTTTTCTGGATGAAGATGTGACACCTTGGCAAAGCATTGGCACTTGTCACATTTTCTCGCGTAATCTGTCGAATCAGTCCTCATTGTAGGCCAGTAGTACCCACTTGTCAGAGCTTTGTGAGCCAAACTTCTTCCGCCGCCTGAGTGGTTTCCACATTCCCCCTCGTGTAGCTCCGCCAGGACGTATTTTGCTTCTGCGGGGTTAATACATCTCAAGTATGGACCAGAATAAGAACGTTTGTAAAGTTTACCTTGGATGATGGAGAATCGGGCTGATTGAGCTTTGACTCGACGTGCTTCGTTCCTATCATCATGGAGTATATCTTGCTCTAGATATTCCATCAGTGGGGTCATCCAGGTCTGATTGCTTGATATGTCTGAAACTTGTTCTTCTGCGTCTTTCCAAACTGCCGGCCATTGCAGGTAGATGATAGGGATTGTTTTTGGATCCGTCGTCTGGGTTGATGACCCCAAGTTAGCTAGTGCGTCCACATGGCTGTTCTCTCCTCTCGGTATTTGGCTGATGGAGAACTCCTCAAAATGTGCCTGTAGTTCTTTGGTTTTCTGGAGGTACGCGATCATCTTGTTGTCCCGAGATTGGTAGTTACCTTGCATCTGGTTGACTACTAGCTGGGAGTCACTGTAGACATTGATTCGTTTCACCCCCATATCTTTAGCTAAGGCAAGTCCGGCTATCATGGCCTCGTATTCTGCCTCGTTGTTGGTTGCTTTGAAGCCACATCTGACTGCCTGTTCAATTGTGTCTCCATGTGGTGAAACCAGGACAAGTCCGAGTCCACTTCCTTTCGAGTTGCTTGACCCGTACACACTTAGCTTCCAGGTTCCAATTTCCTCTCCTTCAGTTATGCAGCACAATTCCTTTTCGGCCTGCACTTGGAGGATAGGCGTATAATCTACAAGGAAATCGGCCAATACCTGAGATTTTAGCGAGGTCCGCGGCCTGTAAGTGATTTCATATTCGCTCAACTCAACTGACCATTTGTCTAGTCTTCCAGATAGCTCTGGTTTGTGTAGTATGGTTTTCAGCGGAAAGGTGGTAAGCACCACTATTAGGTGGCACTGGAAGTATGGCCTTAACTTTCTTGCAGTATGAACGAGTGCCAATGCTAGTTTTTCCAGTTGTCCGTACCTGGTTTCTGCATCTAAAAGAGACTTAGTTACATAATAAATAGGATTTTGTTTACCTTGGTCCTCTCAGACTAGGACTGCACTGACGGCTGTCTTGGAGACGGCTAAGTAGACAAACAATACTTCGCTGTCCTTTGTCTTGGCCAATAGCGGGGGGCTAGTCAGGTACTATTTGAGTTGTTGCAGAGCTTCCTCGCACTCATTTGTCCATTCAAATGTTTTTGACTTCCTCAGTCTGTTGAAGAAGGGTTGGCACCGTTCTGAGGATTTTGAGATGAACCGACTGAGGGCGGCTATCCGACCGGTCAGCTTTTGTGCATCTTTGATGCAAGTTGGAGATGTGATCCTCTGGATTGATTTAATTTGAGCTGGGTTGGCTTAGATTCCTCGTTGTGTCACCAGGTATCCAAGGAATTTTCCTGCAGTTATACCAAAAGAACACTTAGAGGGGTTTAACTTCATGTTATATTCTTTAATTACCTCAAAAGATTGTCTGAGGTGGTTGATATGGTCTTCGGCATGCAATGACTTGACGAGCATGTTGTCAATGTAGACTTCCATTGTTTTTCCAATGAAGTTGTTGAACATTCTATTGACTAGGCGTTGGTAGGTTGCCCCTGCATTCTTAAGCCCAAAGGGCATCGCTTTGTAACAGAAAATGCCCAGGTTGGTCATGAAGGCAGTCTTTTCTTGATCGTCTGGATGCATCAGGATCTGGTTGTAGCCACAGTAGGCGTCCATGAAGCTGAGAAGTTCATGTCAGGCAGTCGCATCTACTAGCATATCTATGTGAGGCAACGGGAATGAGTCTTTAGGGCACGCCTTGTTTAGGTCGGTGAAGTCTATGCAGACCCGCCATTTCCCATTCTTCTTTTTTACCACCACCACGTTTGCTAGCCACTCTGGGTAACAGACCTCACGGTTCAGACCGCTATCAAGAAGTTTTTTTACTTCTTCATTGATCACTTTATTTCTTTCGGGAGAGATCTTTCTCCTTTTTTGTCTTCTGGGAGGGTAATCCGGGTCGAGCTGCAACCTGTGAACAATAATATTTGGATTAATTCCAGTCATATCTGCATGAGACCAAGCGAAGCAATCGTAATGGTCAGTGAGAAATTGAATAAGCTTCTCTCTGAGGTCGGGGTCTAATTGCGCCCTGATCCGGACTTTGTGGTCTGGAAACTCCGTATTAATGGGGACTTCATCTAGATCCACCATGTCGGGTTCGTCCACATGTACCGGCGAGCTCGGTCGATGGTTATACGATCCCTCCTCCTGTAATTGCTATAAAGAAGCTTGCTTGGCTTTTATCATCGTCTGGTAGCAGGCCCTCAAATCCTTCTAGTCTCCCCTTAGTTCTTTCACCCCCCCCCCCCACTTGGTCGGAAATTTGAGTACTTGGTGGTAGGTGGATGGGACTGCCTCCATTTCGTGTATCCATGGTCGGCCCAAGATGACGTTATAGGCAGACGGGGAATCCACCACCAGGAATCGAGTGCACATATTGACACCTTCAGCATACACAAGCAACTCGATTTCACCGATCGTGCTTTTTTGTTCTCCACTGAAGCCGATGAGGACAGTGGCCTTTTTGATAATCTTGGATTCATCAATTGCCATTTCCCTTAGAGCAGACAAAAACAAGATATTGGCAGAACTTCCATTGTCAATCAACACACGTTTGGTTAGACAATTTGCAATAAATAAGGAAATAACTAAAGCATCATGATGAGGATTTAGAAGTCTCGTTGATTCAGATGTGGGGAAGCTGATGGTTTGTGCGAGATGGATGGCTGCATTTCTTCCGGTCTTGCTTGATTCTGTTCTCATTCGTCCGGCCTCTCTGGTATGTCTCTTGGCCGCTGAGTGAGTGACTCCACTAACTTTGGAGCCACCTGTGATTACATTTATTGTCCGCTCATGGGTTGGTGGTCTAGGTGGACTGATCTCTCTGTGAGAATCGCGTCTGTCCTGATTTTGCTGGTAAGTCTGCTTGCCCTTGTCAGTCAAGAGGTCTGTCAGGTATCCCTTCTTCAGTAGGTGGGATACTTCCAACTTCAGAGCAATGCAGTCGTCCGTTCGGTGCTCGTGGTCGGCATGAAACTCGCACCACTTCGAGCTGTCTCTTTGGTTGGCTGGCGATCTCATTTTTTCTGGCCATTTGACTTTGCCCCCGAGTCCTTTGAGAGTTGCCACAGCTTTGGCTGGTGAGATGGATAGGTTATATTCTAAAACCTTAGCTTTTTCACGCGGTCGTGTTTCTGGCATTTGTCAGTATTCCCTTCTCTGATATTCTTGTCGCCGAGGGGGTGGGTAAGGTTCAACTCTCCTGTCATTTATCCTTCATTCCATTCGAGTGTCTCTTCTCAATCTCCTTTGAGGAGATGATCGATTATGATTGTACTGGTCTTCCTCCCATTTAATCTGTGCCCATGCCTTAGTGAGGACATCCTCCATAGTTCGACAAGGATACTTGGTGAGTTCCTTGTAGAGATCCGAATCAGGGAGGAGTCCTTTCCTGAAGGCAGTGATGGTTGTTTGGGTATTGCAGTTAGTTATTGACACTTTCTCCCTATTGAAACGCCCAATATAGTCCCTGAAGGACTCTCCGCGTCGCTGTACTATCATATATATGTCCTATGAGATCTTCTCCAACTTCCTGTTGCTAGCATATTGTTGGACGAAAATATCTATTAGTTGGGCAAAGCTCGAGATGGAGTAATTAGGAATATTTGTGTACCACTGGAGGGCCGGTCCTATCAGACTAGAACCGAACCCCTTACACATGCAAGCCTGCCGCAATTCTCGTGGAATGGCAGCGGTGAACATCCTCTATTTGTATTGCGCAATATGGTCGCTCAGGTCGGTTGTCTCGTCAAACATCTGCATGGTTGGGAATTTGAACTTGTTGGGCATCTCCACTAATGCTATCTCATCAACAAAAGGTGAGTCGGCATAACAGTTCTCTGAGCTCTTGTGTATCGGTGCTGGAACACATGGAATTCTCTGAATGAGGGCCTCCATATCAGCCAACTTACGGGCCAGGTCCACTTTCTTGATTGTGCAGGAAGTTGATATAGGAGGCTGAATTGGCTTGTAGGTGATTTCAAGATTCTCGTTTCGGGCGCAGGAAGCCCCAAGTTCGATCCTTGGTGCCCCACTTGAATTGATACCTACTTGGCCAAATCCAGTTGTGGTGTTGTTGGCGCCGGTTGCAGTGGTGATTGCATCACCCATTTGTCCTCCAGTAGCCTTTTGTTTTGTCATAATAGGTTGTTCGGTAGTTGTGATATGTTCACCTGCAAGGAAGGTCACACGGCCTGTGTTAGATTGTGCGATCGGAATATTAGAATTCTTTGCCAATGAGGTCGGGTTCGGTGTTTGTTGCTCGGATCCGCCGCCAGGAGGGGTTACGATGTCATCATCAAGACAGGGTTGACTGGAACCCTGAAGCGAGAGGTCGAGTCGGTCTGCCTTTTGGATGCCGCTGCCTCGAGGCGGACAAGTAGATCGGCATTTTCCTTCTCCAGCTTTAGCCTATTCTCTTGCTCTTGGTTTATCTGCTCGGTCAGAGTGGCGATCTGGGTACTGAGATCCAACTGGGCTGTCGGGTCGGACAAAATCATCGAAGCGGATCTGTCAGACATGGCTGGTAGTAAAGACTCTATAGTATGATTGTTGATTAATTCGATTTCTAGGGCCCCACGGTGGGCGCCAAATTGTAGGGGGTAATTTCTACAATTGATGATGATGACGTCAGGCAGGTCAGTCAGATTGATTGAATCGGGCATTAGCAACCTATTAACACAAAACACGTAAGATCCCTCAGAGAGCACCGGTGGGGTGTCAGCCGAAGAGCCTTCGACGCTCAAGTCAGTAAGCAATTTTATATTGAATAAAGTTGAAATAAACGAATTAAATATAATAAATAATGGATCAGTTGGTGATGTTGGTGGTATTGGACGGTCAGGTACGTCCGATAAGTGATGGAGGTAAGGCGGTGGTTGAGAGCGCCGGAGATCGGTGATATTGTACGGTCAGGTACGTCCGGCTAGGGATGGAGATAAGGCAATGGTTGAGAGCGTAGGAGGATGACAGAGAATTATTAGAGAGAGTAAGTTTAGTAGAGAACGACTTAGAATTCAGTAAATCGATTGGGTCGGTTGTCTTGTCATTATAGCTTGGGATCCTTATTCCCTTATTTGTCTGTCACGTTGATTCGCTTGTCTGGTACATGCCTGTTGATTCGCTTTGTCTGTCACATGCCCGTTGATTCACTTTGTCTGTCACATGCCTGTTGATTCGCTTTGTCTGTCACATGCCCGTTGATTCGCTTTGTCTTGTCACATGTCCGTTGTTGACCTCCTTGGCCCTCAACTCTATTCGTCCGTTACTTTAGCATGCTTTTTTGACTTTTGACTGGTTCAAAAGTCATTTTATCTGACCATTCTAATATGCGTGGCTGACGTGGCGAACCCCTGGATCCGGGTTGATTTGCGGATCTTTCCAAGCCAGGGGCCCAATGAATTTTATCTTAGACAAAGTGTCTAGTCTATTGGGTTTGTTGGGCTGGTTGGAAAGACTTTGTTGGGCTTGGGCTGGATTGACAAAATTTGTCCACTACAGTAAGAAGTTGCATGGGTAGTTCAACAAGCTAATAGTATACACTAGTGGGCTAATGATGTAAAGTCCACACACACACCGCCGCCGCCCACCCGCCGGCCAGCACAGCTCGGCTATGCTCGGGCTGGGGCACGTGCACGGGCACGGGAGTGGGCTTGGGCCTTGGTCCTTGGTCCTTGGTCCCTGGTAATTAGACTTTGGGCTGGACTTGGTCGACTTGGGCTTTTTGTCTAATGTCATCAGTCCAGTTAGAGAATCCAACTGCCTCAGTAACACAGTTGCCATCATCAAGGTTCGAGAACCCAGATGCATCAATAACCTAGCTGCTGTTGGGAAAAATCCGCCCTACGTTTTGATAATTGCCTCATACAGCAAGATCTTCAAAGCCAGTATTTCGGTCTAAGTATGAAAGTTGTTAGGAGAATATCATACAGCCTGCCCATACAGCGAAAGATATTCCACCAAAGTCAAGAGTCCTTTCCTATAGCGTAATCGTCAAGATATAGCAAGAGATGAAGAAGCTGGATACAACAAACATGTTGCAAGTGTTTTACTTATGAAAAGTAAAACATATATCCAATAGGACTGAAGAAAACTTTAAACCGTTGTGAAATCAAAATTGTTTATTCATAAAGTATTCACGGTTAAAATAGCATTTAATGCTGATAGGATAGCATTTAATGCTGGCGAAAAAACTACAGTCTGAAGAGTATTTAATGCTAGGCAAAAAGAATGTCTGAAGCATTAAATGTGAATCGCCTTTAATTCAAACATTCTAAAGTCGTCAATCAGAGCAGTCTTAATCTCACCAACCGTCAAACGGCTACATTTATAATGGATCTATTTTCAAAGTTATAAATAGCCCCAAGCAAGAGGACATTGCTCACTTAACTCCGCGAAATACATTTGACGAATTAACACTCTGACAATCTAAATATCAAGCTAACAAGAGCAGTGTATTTCCTTGAGCATACAGCTTCATCAAAAGAAGAAATATACAGAGTCCTCAATGCAAACCTCACACTTATAATGAACGCTCATCAAGCATACAGATGTTGTTTGATCTTGTCATACAAAACCTTTCGTTGAGTTTAACATAGCCCTGTGTGGATTAAGTCTTGCTAATTCTAACCTGTGTGGGACGAATAGCATCAAAGACAAAGCTTCAATCTGTGTGAGAAGAAGCAAGTCGAAGAAGCCAAGTCAATTCGTGTGAATCGCCCAAGCTACTATCGGCTGTATCAATCTGTGTGAACAATAAAGCTATGCGTTTAGTTAAAGTCACATAGTTGTGTACGCCGTGATTTTAATAAATATTTTACTCCTGTGTGAAGGATCAGTGGATGTAGAGGGGTTTACCTCGAACTACTTAAATCTGTGTGTATTTACATTCTGTCATTTACTCTTTTTTATCTGCTTGTGTGATTTAAGTATGCATATTTTAAAAACCATACGCACCAAGCTAACAGGAGATTACTCAGTTACCGTATTTACAACAACTTAACATCAGACTTCCGCTACGCAAATAACTTTGAAAAAGATACAACTTATTCACCCCCCCCCCCCCCTTCTAAGCTGTTTACTATATATTGAGTGGCCAACAAGTGGTATCAGAGCGGTTGATTCTACAAAGAATCATTCAATTTTTAACCGAATCAGATCCACAAAAATCACTAGCTTTTGAAAACTTTATTTCCATATCTTCATCATTTATCTTCCTTCTATCATGGACACCTCTATGATCAATAAAGTCCCTATGTTTTCTATTAATGAATTCGATGAACGGAGAATTAGGATGGAATCTCATCTTGAAGCAATGCACGAAGAGATGATCTTCATCATCCAGGAAGGACCAATAAGAATAATAAAGGTCAACACAACCGCGAGAATCGACGGGCAACCTTATGTGGAGATGCTAGAGAAGAAGCGCGATTAGCGGACAACAGACGATCACAAGCGTGCGAACCTCGACAATGTTGCTAAGAATATGCTATTTGTCACTCTGGATAAAGGCACATTCTCGAAGGTAAAAAGCTGTAAGACAGCCAAAGAAATCTGGGAGAAACTTAAACTAATTTACGAGGGAACTGAGCTATCGAAAGAAAAAAAATTCTAAATTAACTCAGCAGTTCAAATCTTTTGAAATGACATCTTCCGAGATACTTGAGGAGCTTGATCTCAGATTAACCGGTATTGTCAGTGAACTTGAAGCAGTGGGTAAAATGTATGCCCAAAAGGAGAAAAATTTAAGAATCTTTAGATCACTCTTTGCCCGATGGGACATTAAGACCACAACTGCGTATGTCTTGTAATCTTAATGACATATCTACTTTTGACCTCTTCTCTGACCTCAAGGCTTTTGAGTATGACATTGACAGGAGAGAGAAGGCATAAGAATCACCTGCCAAGAATACAACACGGACTGCTGTATCTGACAGGAGGCATAGTTCCGCACCCAGCACATCTAAATCCGCATGCAAGGCAGCATACAACGATGATGACATCTATCGCAAGACGAGATTGCCCTGCTCATGCATAAATTCCGGAAGTTCATCAACAAATCTGGAAAGGCCCCATACAGGCCAAAGCCACTTAATAGGGTGAGTTTCGTATCACCTTCTTATGGAGATTCTAACCTGTGTTACAACTATAGGAAACCAGGATATTATGCGAATAAGTGTCCTCATCCCAAAGTATAGAAGTTGCCCGAAGCCGAGAAAAAATAGAAAGATAAGAAAAGGCGCATTTGGCGAAACAACTCAAGGCCCTGATTGGAGAATCGGAAGTTTCGCCCGCATCAACCAAGATCGAGGAGTGCCTACAGGACATCACTGACAGTGACTCCTCCGATGATTAAATAGAGGATAAAGCATATATATGCTTAATGGCCAAAGAAGAAAAGGACAATGATGACAGCGATGATGAGGTAAGCTCAACCTCAACCATTCCTATCAATGCATCTCATACATTTAAAAATATGATGAATGAGTTTAGAACCATTCAGAAAGCCCATGAGATGGTCAAATAGGAAAACATACAACTCGCCATTTCAAATTTAGAGTTGAAATATAAAAATGATTTGGTGAAGAACAATTATGAAAATATGTCTTTAGATTGTGAAAGCAACAAAATTGACCAAGAAAAACTCATGGAAAGCAATCATCAACTTGCAACAAACCTATATGAGGTAAAAACTCATAATAATTGCAAGACAAATGATTATATTTTGTTAGAATCTAAGATACAAATTCGCGAGAAATGAGAAGGAGAACTTGAGACCATCCTTAAATCATTTGAAAAATCATCTAGAAGGATGAAAGACATTATAAGAACTAGGCAGCATGCCTATGATAAACGTGGCTTAGGTTATGACTCGTTCTCGCATAATGGAAAATCTAGTATGTTGTTTGTCAAGGGAGTGGAACCTATTCTTGAACCCGATATGGCCCCAAGTCCTGTAAAAGGTCACAGCATCCCCACCTCGAACAGCAAAGGATGCGATTCTGCCTCAAAGTTCCTATCATAAGTAGCGGAAACCCTAGCCTCCTAGACCTGTAAGATGCAATGGTAATCACCAATAATATGATCCTAGAGCATACCAACAAAATCAGCAGCCAGCCAAAAAGAAATTTCTATCTAAGTATCAAAGGTATGCACCACAGTACTATCAATAGTATAATGCACCTAGATACTGGATACATGAACCCCGATATCCATCTAAGAAGCAGGCTTCCGTGTAGGTCCATCATCAATAGATCTGGGAATACAGCTGGAAATCTAAAAGGCAAGCATTGAGGACGAAGAAAATGGTTCCCCCTCCAAGACGGAAATCATACTGGAATCAAAACCCTAGCTTTACATGCATAATTATCAAGATTATAGCGACTACGTGCCTGCCCCATGTAAATATCGCAAAACATGACCAAATGTGACATACAACAAACCAATTACTATCAAATTTGGGTACCAAAAGGCACTAACAACTATGGACCCAAAAATCAAAGGGGACCTAAATCTACCTAATTTCTTTGATTACAGGACATCAAGGAGAAGGACATCTGGTACTTCGATAGTGGATGTTCTCACCACATGACAGGAAGCAAGCTGTCGTATTATGTGGAAGGTTGTGGTCCAAAGTTGCGATTCGGTGATAAATCTAAAGGAAGAACAAGAGGGGAAGGAACCCTGCTTGTAGGAAAGATCAAAGTCATCGATCTAGCCATTGTTGAAGGACTACAATAAAATTTACTTAGAAGGATCAAATTTTATGTGAATCACTGTAGGGTGAAGGACATCAAGACCAACCAAGTCGTCCTTACAATAATCCGGTCAGGTAACATGTATATTGGTGACTAGAAGCCCAAAAGATCCATTATTCTGTGTTTTGTTGCCAAAGGCACTGCAGAACAAAGATGGCTATGGCGTAAAAGGATGTCGCATATCAACTTCACGACCATCAACAAGCTCGCTCGACAGAAAAGGTCAGAGGCTTTCCCGATGTATCATTTCATAAAAAATAGCATCCGTGGACCCTATCA
The DNA here is from genome assembly GCA_033398695.1 of Orobanche coerulescens. NCBI lineage: Eukaryota > Viridiplantae > Streptophyta > Magnoliopsida > Lamiales > Orobanchaceae > Orobanche > Orobanche coerulescens. The sequence goes on along the minus strand of CM065811.1, from coordinate 86,655,686 downwards.
GAAAGGCAAGCAAATTAAGACCATCCTGAAGATCAAGTCATATCTTTCCACCCACGGGGTCCTGGATTTGCTACGCAGGGACCTCTACGGCCTTGTAGACCCTGTAAGTTTGGGAGGTAAGAAATATTGTTTTGTTATTGTCGATGATTTCTACAGGTATGCTTTAACCATATTTCTGAACAAGAAGAAAGATACCATTATAAAGCTTCCAGAACACCTTAAAATTTTGCAGAATGAGAAAGGGTTGAGTATTGTATCCATTTGTTCCGACAGATGCACAGAATTCACAAATTGCTTTATAGAGAAACACGGTATGGAAAATGGCATACAGCACGAATACTCAGCAGCCTGGACTCCTCAACAAAATGATGTTGCTGAGCGTAAGAACAGGATGCTGAAAGAAGCAACAAGAACCATGTTAGTTGCAAGCAAATTACCGCAGCGTGTTTGGGGAGAAGCAACAAATACAACGTGCTATACACAAAACCGCTGTATCATCAACAAGCATCACGACAAAAGAGCATATGAGGTATAGAATAACAACTGAAGACCTTCGATGAAAAATGGGAAGGATCAACTGAAGACCTTCGACGAAAAGTCGGATAAGGGTATTTTTGTTGGATACCTTTCTATCAACAAAGCTTTCATGATATTTAATAAAAGGAAGCTGACAATAGAGGAACCCATCCATGTAGTATTTGATGAACCTCATTGTGACCCTAAAGGATTAGAAGATCTAACCCATAACATCTAGACACTCTCTATTGATGACCCCCAAACTCCAATAGAACAAGTTATGTACGTAGAGATCAATCCCATCGCTGTAAGAATAGAAGAAGTCGAAGGTGATGCTGTACAAGCTAAAGTTGAGGCTACAGTTCAACAGGTTATAGCATGAGATGCCGATCTAGAACTTGACATGAGGTGGTTAAGAGATCACTCGCAAGAATTAATAATTAGAGATATCGATATCGGTGTAACCATACGTAGGAAAATACAGAGTACACAAGGCACTGTACTCTATGCATAGGAAGAGACAGATTCTGAGAATTCTCAATTCCCTATATGATAACCTTAAGCCAAACTTAGGAGACTAGCTATGTGCACCCTAGCTGTATTCTTAGCCCAGTCCAAACATGTTTCGACCAATAAAGCTCTAAATAATTCTCATTAGATCACTTTGATGGAAGAAGAGCTCAATGTTTTTGAACGGAACAATGTTTAGTACCTAGTTCCTAGACCAAAGCATCAGTTAGTCATAAGAACCAAATAGGTATTCAGAAACAAAAAGGGCGAAAATGGACTTGTGATCAGGAACAAATCTAGATTACTTGCCCAAGGATACAGGCAAGAATAAGGAATCAACTATGATGAAACCTTTGCATCCGTCTCGACTAGAAGCCATCAGGATATTCCTATCATTCCCCGCTCACAAGAAATTTACTGTATATCAAATAGATGTTAAGAGCGCATTCCTGAATGGAGATCTACCGAAGAAGTCTATGTTGAACAACCTATAGGGTTTGTCAACACTGGCGGAGACCTTATATACAGGCTAAGGAAAGCACTGTATTGACTCAAGCAAGCACCTAGAACCTGGTATAAAACCCTGTCACTATATCTGATCAATAATGGATTTGAGAAAGGTGAAGTCGATAACCCTCTTTAAAATACATGAAGGTGCCGATGTTCTTATGGTTCAAATATATGTAGATGATATCATAACTGGTTCAACTAACCTTGCTTTATGCCAAAGGTTCACTCATTTGTCGTGAATACCAGTATACGTATAAACCCTTCTTTCAAATGTCCTGATCAAGTTATAGGGTCACGGTCAGTCAAACCCTATCTGTACTTGACACTATGCATGAGTTAATGCAAACCAAGATCATTGAGCTCTCGTGTATCCAATACAACTAGCTCCAATTCTTTGGCCAAAGACTTATGATCTCATTTGCCAATAACCGCATAGGACATATGCCTGTTCACTTACAGGATAAAGAATCCTATCTTGGTATTCAGTAGGACCTGCTACTTGACCGTTAAGACGCACGTCGAGGTTGACCCTCACCTTTTGGTTTTCTGGGTCGAACTACTCTGATAAAAATCTTAACGTCGCAAGCACATCCCTACTAAATCCTCAGGTCTAAGGTTCACGAATACCTATCACAACCTTTCGATTCCATCATTGACTGTCCCGGAGTGAAATCCGTGTGATGAATCGAGGGTGAGTTAGTTCGAGTATACGAATCTAATTAGCATATTTATAACTTGTGCTCCCACTAACCATTAGCGTTCGACAGGCACTCCAATTCAAAGAACACGTCATACAAGTCTTCACATAAACTTAACGCCCATTCAAGTTTCATCGACTTGCGAACGATTAAGTATTTGAGCCATAAACCTTTCTAGTGCTGATCCCCTTATCCAATAAGGATTGGAACATTTTGCTCTCAAATACAAGGACTAGTTTCTATCTATATATTTACTAGTCAGGAATGTCAGTGACTATCTGTAAATAAAGAAACATACAATTGCCTTCTGATAATGATTTACATAATAACAAGCACTACGCCCTCTCTCAAACATCCTCTGAGTGGCATTCGAGGGCATACTCCTAATAGCATCTACGGTTAGGTCATGTAAACCTTAGAAGATTCAAATATTGGTAGATGATGGCCCATTGGATGACCTCCAAGTTGAGTCATTTCCAATTTGTGAATCTATTCTGGAAGGTAGAATGACCAAAAGGGTTTGGTTCATACATCTATTTGATGCGACGTAAGTGTTAAGGCTTTAACAAGTTCAGAGATTTCAAGGATGAAATGGAGAAGTCATGGAAAGAGTATCAAGTCACTATGACCTGATTGTGGTAGCAAATACCCTAATGATAGTTTTTGGATTTCTTGGCAAATGAGGGGATTTCGTCCCAGCTCACTGTGTCGAGAACTCTACAACAAAATAGTGTTGCTGAGAGAATGAACAGAACTCTGTTAGAAATGGTTAGGTCAATGATGAGTTACTTATATTTTTCTATTTCGTTCTGGTTATACGCCTTGGAAGCAGTGGCGTACATTCTAAACCAGGTGCCTCCGAAACTAGTTCCAAAAACACCCATAGAATTGTGGAGTGGGCGAAAGCCCAGTCTAGGACATGTTCGGATTTGGGGTACTCCAGCACATGTGATGAATAAGGATGCTAATATGTTGGCATCTCGTACATAGGTACGACTATTTGTAGGATACCCTAAAGGAACGAAGGGTAGCTTGTTCTATAGTCTCCAGGATCAGAACCCAGGATTAGAAGGTCATTGTTAGCACCAATGCCCAATTCCTGGAAGAGAATTATGTGATTAATCACAAGCCCATGAGCGAAAAAGAGTTGAGAGGCGAGACTTTTTCTATACCAATCATACAAACACTAACTAACACTACACCACATATCGATTTAAGACTTCTACACCAACTCAGGATTTGCCTCATCATAGTGGGAGGGTTGTTTGCCAACCAGAATGATTCATAGGCATGGCACAGTCTTCGGACGCAATACCTGGCAAAGATGAATCAGATCCATGGAATTACAAGGATACAATCCAAGATAAAGATGCCGACTCCTGGAAAGTAGCAATGGAATCAGAAATGGGATTTATGGATTCCAATCAAGTGTGGGAGCTAGAAGAACTACCTGATGGGGTACAAGCCATTGAGAGTAAGTTTGTCTACAAGCGAAACAAAAGAGGTGAAGGGAAGGTTGAAACCTTCAAAGTGAGGCTTGTGGTGAAAGGATACACTCAGAAGGCGGGCATCGATTACAATGAAACCTTTTGGCTGGTAGCCATGCGTAATTCAATCCGGATTCATTTAGCTATAGCTATGCATTTGGATCTGGAGATTTGGAAAATGGACGTCAAGACTGCATTCTTGAATAGAAGTCTGGACAAGGAAATCTACATGCGCCAACCAAAAGGATTCATTGCTGAAGGAGAAGAGAACTTAGTATGCAAGCTTAAGAGATCCATTTATGGACTTAAGCAAGCATTTAGATCTTGAAACACTTGATTTGACGAGGTTGTCCAGTCATATGGATTCGTCCAATTTTCAAGTGAGAGTTATGTGTATAAGAAAAGCAATAGAAACTTGTTGGTGTTTCTTATAGTGTACGTAGATGATAACCTTATGATTGGAAACAACGTGAAAGAGTTATCGGACGTACGGGTATGGTTGTCTGAGTAATTTGAGATGAATGGTTTGGGAGAAGCAGGGCACATCCTTGGGATCAGGATCTTTCGTGATCAGAAGAAAAGGATGTTGTGCTTATCCCAAGCATCCTATATCGATACAGTGCTAAAGCCGTTTAGCATGGAGAATTCCAAGAAAGGTTTTCTACCTTACAGACATGGAATTCAACTATCTAAGGATATGTGTCCTAAGACACAAAAGGAGACAGATGACATGAAGCTGGTCCCTTATGCGTCAGCTGTGGGAAGCCTCATGTATATTATGCTTTGAACTAGACCAGATATCTGTCATGCCTTAGGCATGGCAGCTAGATATCAGTCGAACCGAGGACCAAGACACTGGAATACTGTCAAGCACATACTCAAGTACCTGAGAAGGACTAGGAAGTACATGCTAGTATATCAATCAGACGACCTATGTCCAGTGGGTTACACTACTCATGTTTTTCATCAAACAAAGAAAAGTCCAAGTCTACTTCAGGTTATGTGTTTACTCTAGGAGGTAGAGCCATTAGTTGGAGGAGTGTGAAGCGGAAATGCATATCGGACTCTACCATGGAAGGCGAGTACATGGGCAGCCTCTGAGGCAGCCAAAGAAGCGGTATGGCTCAAGTACTTCCTGCAGAACTTAGACGTGATTCTCGATTTGCCAAAAGGTATTACACTTTATTGTGATAATACCAGTGCAGTTGCAAATTCGAGGGAACCACGAGCGCATAAGGCAAGTAAACATATCAACCGCAAGTACCACATCATATGACAATTCATAAAGGAAGGAGACGTAGTTGTAGACAGGGTTGCTTCAGAAGATAATCTTGATCCTTTCAGGAAAGGCGTACCCTCAAAAGTTTCTGAAGGGCATGTGGAAGGAATGGGATTATGGTGTATGGCATCATTGCTTTGAGTATAAGTGGGAGATATGATAGACTATGTAATAGAGTAGTATACTTAAAAAAGAATACTTTGAGTATAAGTGGGAGATTATTAGGGTTGTATACTGCAAAGCATACTTTATGCTTGTATTACCTTATTTCCTGTAACTACCAATGAGAATATTAATTATATTTAGTCACATATTTTGCATATTTATTCACATTAATGCTAGGAAAATGCATTGTATAATTATTTTATATTGTGAATTATGTGGTGTGTAGGTGTCACATGGAAGATCACATTATCTATGCTTATAAAATAATATAATAGTTCACAGCCTATATAATTACTAGACAAATTATATGAAAGGTTGTAATGTATGCTTGAGATTAGTTGGTCTTGACTATTAGCATGCATTAGCGCATTCGCATATGTTGAACTGGATCATAGTGAGATAGTGTCTACTGTACTGACTGTAAGAAGAATGTAAATCTCGAATAGTTATTATTTCTTAATTCTAAGTATATAATATTTAATTGTGTATTTATAATATTTATTGCTTTGATTTACCATGGTGAGAGTCACAGTGATTGATTCAATATGCTTCGTATCTTGGGCAATCATATTATTTATATGGCAATTAATATTATAACTAGAAATCATGTCCCGACTCGTGCGGGTTGATGATGTTCCCTTCGGGAGCTCGATAATGATTATTATATTAAACCCTGCAGGTGGATTCAATTCCAATATAATAATAACGTTCAAGTGGTACTACTCTCGGATAAGAAATTAAATAATTAATGGTGTCGGTAGCTTAAATTAATTCATGGACATTCGATATTTTAAGCACGAGAAATAATATATTTAAATAAGAAGCCCGATTTCGTAAATTGGGATTTAGGTTTGAAGTGCAATATTAATTCTTTAGTGGATTGAATTGATATTAGTGAAGTCAACCATATTAGGAAGGGCTTAATATGGAAAGTTGGGTTGCACAATGAGTCCTAACCCTAATCCTCCTTAAGATCCCTAGAGTAGTCCAAAGCTTATAAATAAGATACCTAAAAGGGGGGTTCGGCCATGACTAATAACCTACACAAGGGATTTTGATTTTCTTCTTCCAAATGTTTAATTGTGGATCTTGACTTGTGTCTTTGATTCCATAATTGAGATAACACTTTAGTTCTTACTCTAAATCGGAATTACTTGAAGAAAAAGAAAAATCGAGGGTTGTGAGAAAGATCAAGTTTGGCCCATCCACTTCAAAGTCCAAGAAAGATTTGGTAGCTCGTTGCCCACACAACGTCCGGATTAAGGCGGGATCATACTCTAGAAGAGTTGGAGGAAGAGATCAAGATAGCAACCACTACATTTCGAAAGGTAAATATCCTATGATCTTTTATCTATATTAGGATGTTGAATTTACCAACAACATTATTTAAAAAATAATAAAATATTTAAATTTTTTATTAGTCCTAGTAGTCAATTAATTAGTATGCCTAAATAAGTTTTGTGCTCGTAAATTTTCACCAACTTCGTTTCTGCTGCATTTTATTTCCAACAGTATCGTGGGCAACTGTCATCTTCATGAGACCTGTGGTTATAAGTTTCCTATTTTATATGTGGTATCTTGTGTGACTTTGTTTTGTACATGATGTGAAATGAAACATATGTTGACACTTGTAGTATATTGTGCATGAAGAGATCTGGATATAGTGATGGATTGAAATTCTGAGGGGTGTAATGTGTTGTGAAATTTCTCAACATTGATGCATTCTAGAAAGTGTATCGGCAGTAGAGTTTGTTGAGAACTTCGATAGATGGTTTCGAACTATGTTTGAATTCGGTTTTTATGAGTTATATTTGTTGAACTAGTAATTTTGGATGTCGGATAGACATGTGTTTGATAGTCAACTATTTTTGGCTGATTGCTGTTAAATGCTACAAATGCATTCTCATTGGTAATTGTATCCACTGCGTGCATGTTTGGCTACAAACGTATTCTCATTGGTAATTATATCCGCTGCGTGTGTGTTTGAAAATGGCTTTCTGAAACTTTATAGACTTGGGTATCTTTGTGGAAAATGGATTCTCTAAAATAACTTGTCGGAACATGTAAGCGGTGACTTTGTGTACACTCTTGAAACATTTCTAGTTTTGGCGAACTGACTGTGTTTATTCGAATGGAACCTTACAACGGTATTTGAAAAATGTGTTTGTGGTGTTTTGAATATTTTACAAGATGTTACTGTCGGTAATCTTTTGACATGTTTGAAAGGATTTTGATAATTTTTAGCGCGATTGGTACTATTTTCAAATAACTCAAGTATATGATTTGAAAATCTTTCACACCATAAAATTTTCATATTCTAAAATAAAAATGTGATTTTGTTTTCGAAAAATGGTGAAAGATGAAAATTTTATTTGAGCTAGTAATGATATTTCTCTTGGATTAATGATCATAGTTCTCACGTGTGGAACGAAAAGTATTTCACGATTTTGTTCTAATTAAACTTTAAGTTCGGATTTGGAAAAATTTCCCAAATTGTAAATTGCCTCCCATTTTCGAAATTAAGGTATTTATAATCAACTTTGGATATAATATGTACATGATGTGGATTTATCACTTAAGGCGATAGGCTAGAGTTGGGGCCAATACGTTTGCGTGAAGGGCGAAGTCGTTTTGAATATTTGTCATGTTGTCATTATTGTTGAGAATTTTGGTTGTGTACCCAATTATCGTGTTGCATGGTTAGGATTTTCTTTTTAGCTTGTATGATGTCGCTTCTGTGCGAGACAATAACACTTAGGCCCGTATATTGCGTACCTACCTAAGCGCTTTGCGAATTTCCATATTTATGTGTCGTGGCTACTGTCCCGAGCTGTTTTGGAGCTGCTGAACTATTTTTGCTGGTCAGCAGCATGTTATGGCCGTATGGATATCCAGTTACAGTCATAAGTTTTCCTGAATTACATGTCATTGTTTATGTTATCGTCTAAGCGTGATTGTGTTTGTCATTAAGTGACCTTGTTTGATATAATTATGTTATTTAATAATTATATATGGGCATGTGGTTGTTGGTATGAATCGTACTTTTGAGATTGGGGGTATCACTATGATGGTAATATTTGTGCACTTGTTTTATTTCTTGTCTCGAGAATTCCTATAAACGACAGTTGTGTATTGTTAAGTGCATGTACGAGTAGTTCGTCCACCCGGGGATGGTTCAATGGGATCTCTGGGGATCTATGCTAAGGGTGCTGGATTGCGGATGTAATATCCGCAATTTCGGATTTCGGTGATTTTTTTTCGGCGGGAGCCCGTTTTGACGACTCGCTTGTGATCGTTTCGTCATTCCGAGAGTATTTAATTCTTCACTTTTTGTCATCCGAGTTCGTTTCGGTATCGTTTTGTTGAGTTCCGTGTTCTTAAGCGGTTTTTCCGCACTTGAGTTCGATTCTTGAGAATCTCGTCCGAAACTGTTGTTTCGAGTTTCTCGTAAGTTCATTTAATGTTATTATTTATGTTGCGAGCTTTGGCTTGGTGTTTCGATCGTGTATCGTGTATTTCGGACGTTTTGGGCCATTTTCGTAATTTTCCAAAGTTTGGGGTAATTACTTTCCGTTGTCGAATTTTGAGCTTTCGGGTGGTCGGAATCATGTGTTCTCTTAGTGCTCGAATTCGTCTTTGCGAGTACTTCGTAACCGTATCTTCGATTCATATTCAGCTTCGGGTTTCGGGGTCGTCCGGGCCATCGGAGTTGGCTCCGGCCGAGTCATGGACGGGCATTTTGGGGCCAGGCCACCCCTGGCCGAGTTACGGCCATAAAGGCCCGGCAGTTATGGCCGTAAGGCCGGTTACGTGCGTAAGCCTTGGCCGGTTACGTACGTAACGCTGCCGGCATTTTCGGGCAGTAAGCTCGGCCATGGCCGGTTACGGCCGTAAGCCATGGCCGATTATGTACGTAAGGCGTCCAGCAGGCTGTGTATTTAAGACCCAACAGACGGGGTTTTCATCATTTTTCTCACTTGTTTCATCCTCTTCCGCGGCTGGAGCTTTGATGATCATGGAGGTATGTTGTCAGTTGTTAAATCCATGAAGTCTTGGAGTTCATATCATCATTTATCTATCCTATAACATCTTTTGATCGAGCGAATCAGGTCAGATTTTCTAAAAACCTAGTTTTGAGGAATTTGGGTATTTTGGTTGTTTTCATTCGTTTAATCCGATTTAACTTAGGATTGTGATGGATTGATGATTATTTAGATGTATTATATCATTTCCCTTGTTATTCCATGGTTGGATCGTATCGATTCGTTGTTTTGGTTGTATTCTTGATCGAAGCCTTGAAGGTGTCCGGTAGAATGTCATAGAGGGGTTTTCGGACGTTCTACAATTATTCTTCCTCATATGAACGTTGATTTATTAATTATATGATGTTTGGGTCGAGTTTCTTGCGAATAAACCGTGCTGAACCCTTCCGTTCGTTGTCGTCTTCCTTTTCGATAGCATCGGGCGTTCTGAAGCTTCCCGGTTGAGCCGTGTTTGTCGGAATACTTGCGTGCCGATTTCGAGGCAAGTACCTTGTCCATATAATTCGTGTTTTGTGGATATTATAATTGGTGATCATCTAAATGTGTTTGTTTGGTCGTTTGAAAATTATCTTCAAAAGATTCGGTTAACCTTGTTAAAGGCTCTCTTTCATAACCGCATGTGTTTTGTGATTGGTGTGTTTCGTAATCGAGTATGTGAATGTTATGGATATGGTTGGTATTGATGTTGCGATTTATAATGCATGTGTGTGTGTATTGCTTCATTTCGGTGCGTTGTGGTTTGACGTGATGTTTTGTTAAGTGTTTGATGCCTCTGGGTGAATTGTTTGGATATCTTTGTTTTATTGTGTTATATGTGTGAATACGTGAATGTGGGCGGGGCCTACGGTGACACATGGCATGCGATCATGTGGTCAGGATGCAACAAGCGATTGATCCAACCATGAGAGCCTAAGAAAAACTACGGTGACACATGGCATGTGATCATGTGGTCAGGATGCAACAAGTGATTGATCCAACCATAAGCGCCAAAGATGTTGTGACTTGTGTTTCGCTAGCCAGCTCGGGAGGGTCCTTCGAGGCCTCGAGTGGGATTCGTGGCTTCATCCCAGTCCTAGGCGACGTGTGTGCGTGATTCGTTTTCTCATTATGGCTAGCTCGGGAGGGTCCTTAGAGGCCTCGAGTGGGATTTGTGGCTTCGTCCCGATCCTAGGCGATGCTTGTGCGTGATTACGTTGTGTTGATTTTATGTCCGTCGAGGACACGTGATGTGGGTTCTGACCCTATGGATTGTTAGTGGTTTTCTATTTGCTAAAACAAAACTGCTGAGCTGTGACCCCTGTTGATTTTGGAAAGAGAAGGATTCGATAATCCTAAAAGGTTTACGTTGAAAACTCCCGAGGGCATTTTTAAAAGGTTTTATAAATTATCCTCTCGATTTGCGATCTTTCGGTTTTGGAATGTTTTACCCAAACTCTTGCCTCGGGAAGTACTTTTCGTTATGTTTGGATCTTTGAGGATTCCTGGTTATTGTTATTCTTGGAACTTGAATTATATGGCTCGTATTTGCACTTTGTACTTACACTAGCAAAACAGCGGAGTTTTGCTAACCCCCAAGTATTCGGGGGGTGGATGTTTGTATTGCATTCAGGTTTCAGGGAGCGTGGCACAGGGTAAGCATGAAGGATGATGAAAGATGATCAATACTAATCACATATGGAACCGTACGTTGTGTATTGGTTCAGTTGTACTTTATTTTCCGCTGCAATATTTCTTTCCCCATTGTATGGGAGTGTGTTGTATTCGACCACTACGTGGGCATGTATTATAATTGAGTTGTATGTATCTATTGAAAGAGAAAATCGGTCTACTGAGTCATTTTAGCCTTAAAGGCATTGTTGAGTTGTTCGATTTTGTTACCAGCCTGGTAGAACCTTGAGGAAAGGTTCTACGCCGTGTAATATCTCTGAGCGGATTGGGGGTGTTACGTAAATGGTATCGGAGATTAGGTTGTGGAAACCTAGGCTGTCGGGTTTAGTGGTGTTTGTTTAGTTTTGTCTCGTCGGATTTTGTCTGACTGAGTCGTGTCGCGACGCGTCATCTGAGTTTGTTGGTCGTGATTAGTATCGTGGGGCGATCATCATCTTCGTGCGACCTGTGGCGTTAAGTCTCCCTTATTTGTATTGTGCCTCGTGTGACACGAGCTATTTGTTTGATTATTTGTTAAGTGATGAAACCTTCATGTAGATTCTTGTTTTCGTGATGCGTTCGTGTGATTCTCATATTTCGTTTATATGAGGAGTGTTGTCATTATTTATGTCCTTTTGACTGTGATATTTGACTGCTTCTTTTCTGGAAAAAGACATGTGCTGTCTTGATTTTGAGCGAGTTGATGCGTGTATTATGATTGTATGTAAGTGAATATTGTTACATGTGAGTTTTTTGGCATTCTAGCCTAATAGATTTTCGAAAAACTTGAGTATCTTAGAAAATAAATTTCGAGACGTACTTTTAAAATGAATTATTTTCTCGCTATACTTTCAAGGTTCCTTCCAGTGCCGCAATATGTTTCAAAATTATTCCAGTTGAGGACCAAAATATTTTGAGTCATTTTCAATTATTTAGAAATTCTTTGCTTAGACCCGAGGGTCAAATATTTCTGAAAGTTTTTCACTAAAAGAAAAGTGTCCTCATTTTTGTTCAAACGCAAGATGGTTTTCAAAGTCTCGTTAATGATGTTTGTACTACTTTTTGTAAGGTGATACTCAAGATCTACCGGTGTTTCCAAATTGTTTTCAAAAAGGTGGTTTTCGTTTTTAAAACCTATCATTCCTGTTTGCGGACCGGAAATGTATGTATGATGTTCGAACTTTCGTTAGGGTGTTAACCGCGAGTTGTGGTTGAATTGGTGGTGTGAGCATTGAGTCGTTCGCCATGCATTGTTGTGTTAGCCCTCTGTGAGGGGTGTGATGTTGATCTTTAATGTTGTCGTTTCATGGTGATTTGTGTGCTATCACACCCGTGTGAGCGGTTAGGACTTGAGTTTGCATGATCGTCGAACGATGCCGTGGTTGTTGTGATTTTAGTATGTGTTGATATGTTATGCCAAGTTGGCATCTCCGGTTTGTTGTTTTGCGATGTTATGTTCCATTGTATCTAGCATTTGTATATTCGGTATGCCGAGCGGAGGTGTTTCAACCGTGGTGTTCCGGGGGCATGCATGTACCAATTGTCTTTCTCGTCAGTAACGCATTTCAAGTGTGGACCCGAGAGACACAGGATCCAGTTTTGTGAGTTGGGTTCCGAGTCTTTCGGGGCACGAACTTCAGTACAGATATCAGGATCGACTCTAAGAGGACCATGGGAAATGTGTCTGTCAGCTGCTTTTGTGTTGTTGCCTTGTTTCCGTTATTGTGAGTTGCGGGGACGACCTTCTTTTATAAGAGGTCGAATGTAATACCCGTATTGTTTTTTGACTTCTGCATTTCCTCTTTCTCAAGTCTATCGACTCGTTCGTGTTCGTTGATACTTTCTGAACTTGTTCTGTATTTCGGTTTCATTGTTCGGACGAGCCGTGATCTTGTTTTGGGTCGATCTGATTATCGCTGTGACTTTTCCGAGTTCGGTTCGATTCTTGTAAACCTTGTTCGGAAGTAACATCTTTCACTTTCTACCAGTTCTTTTAATGTCTGGAGTCGAAGTGGGGACTTCGGAGTCATTGTTCGATCATTGTTGTTCGATCATTGTTATTTGATCGTTGTTGTTCGATCATTGTTGTTCGGTCATTGTTGTTCGTTCGGTGTTGTTCGATCGGGGTTGTCTGACTGTTGTTGCCTGATCTCGTACCCCGTGGAATTGTCGTTCACCGTTAGTCAGCTGTTTCGAGTGTGGCCAGGTGGGTCACCGAGCCGTGCATTGCGAGACGGTAGCTGGGAGATTTGGGGATTGAGGTTGCGTCTCTGCTCTGAAAGGACATAGAATTGCCTAGTGTAGTTTTCGAGGATTTCGGCGTAGTCCGAATTATTTGTGGTTGTCCTTGTGGATCATTTGTGTGTTTATTTATGTTTTCTTGATTGTGCGTGTTTCCTTGTAATGGGTGCTTTGTGTTTTGTGATTGTTCGGATAATCGACTAGGTTGTATTATCTGTTTGATGACGCTTGTCACTTGTTGGTTTTATTATGTCTCTATCGGTGGCGTTGTGTTGGTCGTCATGGAGCGTGTGTTCACACCGTATATTACTTTGCGTTGCTTGTAACGTTTCGCTGTTGGACGTTAGTTACGCATTCTTGTGTATCTCATTGAAATATTCCTGGTGGTATATTGCTTCTCCCTACTTGTTTTAAGTTTCGGGACGAAACTTCTTTTAAGGTGGGTAGAATGTAATATCCGCAATTTCGGATTTTGGTGATTTTCTTTTTTTTCGGCGGGAGCCTATTTTGACGACTCGCTCGTGATCGTTTCTTCATTACGAGAGTATTTCATGTTGAGAGCTTTGTCTTGGTGTTTCGATCGTGTATCGTGTATTTCAGACGTTTTGGGTCATTTTCGTAATTTTCCAAGGTTTGGGGTAATTACTTTCCGTTGTCGAATTTTGAGCTTTCGGGTGGTCGAAATCGTGTGTTCTCTTAGTGCTCAAATTCGTCTTTGCGAGTACTTCATAACCGTATCTTTAATTCGTATTCAGATTCAGGTTTCGGGGTCGTCCGGGCCGTCGGAGTTGGCCCCGGCCGAGTCATGGCCGGGCATTTTGGGGCCAGGCCACCCCTGGCCAAGTTACGGCTGTAAGGGCCCGGCAGTTATGGCCGTAAGGCCGGTTACGTGCGTAATCCTTGGCCGGTTACGTACGAAATGATGCTGGCATTTTTGGGCAGTAGGCTCGGCCATGGCCAGTTACGGTCGTAAGCCATGGCCGATTATGTACGTAAGGCGTCCAGCAGGCTCTGTATTTAAGACCCAGCAGACGGGTTTTTCATCATTTTTCTCACTCGTTTCATCCTCTTCCGCGGCTGGAGCTTTGATTATCATGGAGGGATGTTGTCAGTTGTTAAATCCATGAAGTCTTGGAGTTCATATCATCATTTATCCATCCTATAACATCCTTTGATCGAGCGAATCAGGTCAGATTTTCTAGAAACCTAGTTTTGAGGAATTTGGGTATTTTGGTTGTTTTCATCCGTTTAATCCGATTTAACTTAGGATTGTGATGGATTGATGATTATTTAGATGTATTATATCATTTCCCTTGTTATTCCATGGTTGGATCGTATCGATTCGTTGTTTTGATCGTATTCTTGATCGACGCCTTGAAGTTGTCCGGTAGAATGTCATAGAGGGGTTTTCGGATGTTCTACGATTATTCTTCCTTTTATGATCGTTGATTTATTAATTATATGATTTTAGGGTTGAGTTTCTTGCGAAGAAACCATGTTGAACCCTTCCGTTCGTTGTCGTCTTCCTTTTCGATAGCATCGGGCGTTCCGAAGCTTCCCGGTTGAGCCGTGTTTGTCGGAATACTTGTGTGCCGATTTCGAGGAAAGTACCCTGTCCATATAATTCTTGTTTTGTGGATATTATAATTGGTGGTCTTCTAAATGTGTCTGTTTGGTCGTTTGGAAATTATCTTCAAAAGATTCGGTTAGCCTTGTTAAAGGCTCTCTTTCATAACCGCGTGTGTTTTGTGATTGGTGTGTTTCGTAATCGAGTATGTGAATCTTATGGATATGGTTGGTGTTGATGTTGAGATTGATAATGCGTGTGTGCGTATATTGCTTCATTTCGGTGCGTTGTGGTTTGACGTGATGTTTTGCTAAGTGTTTGATGCCTCTGGGTGAATTGTTTGGATATCTTTGTTGTATTGTGTTATATGTGTGAATACGTGAATGTGGGCGGGGCCTACGGTGACACATGGCATGCGATCATGTGGTCAGAATGCAACAAGCGATTGATCCAACCGTGAGAGCCTAAGAAAAACTACAGTGACACATGGCATGTGATTATGTGGTCAGGATGCAACAAGTGATTGATCCAACCGTGAGCGCCAAAGATGTTGTGACTTGTGTTTCGCTAGCCAGCTCGGGTGGGTCCTTCGAGGCCTCGAGTGGGATTCGTGGCTTCGTCCTGGTCCTAGGCGACGTGTGTGCGTGATTCGTTTTATGATTATGGCCAGCTCGGGAGGGTCCTTAGAGGCCTCGAGTGGGATTTGTGGCTTCGTCCCGGTCCTAGGCGATGCTTGTGCTAGATTACGTTGTGTTGATTTTATGTTCGTCGAGGACACGTGATGTGGGTTCTGACCCTGTGAATTGTTAATGGTTTTCTATTTGCGAAAACAAAACTGCTGAGCTGTGACCCCTGTTGATTTTGGAAAGAGAAGGATTCGATAATCCTAAATGGTTTACGTTGAAAACTCCCGAGGGCATTTTTAAAAGGTTTTATAAATTATCCTCTCGATTTGCGATCTTTCGGTTTTGGAATGTTTTACCCAAACTCTTGCCTCGGGAAGTACTTTTCGTTATGTTTGGATCTTTGAGGATTCCTGGTTATTGTTATTCTAGGAACTTGAATTATATGGCTCGTATTTGCACTTTGTACTTGCACTAGCAAAACAGTGGAGTTTTTCTAACCCCCGATTATTCGGGGGGTTGATGTCTGTATTGCATTCAGGTTTCAGGGAGCGTGGCACAGGGTCAGCATGAAGGATGATGAAAGATGATCGATACTAATCACATATGGAACCGTACATTGTGTATTGGTTCAGTTGTACTTTATTTTCCGCTGCAATATTTCTTTCCCCATTGTACGGGAGTGTGTTGTATTCGACCACTACGTGGGCATGTATTGTAATTGAGTTGTATGTATTTATTGAAAGACCAAATCGGTCTACTGTCATTTTAGCCTTAAAGGCATTATTGAGTTGTTCGATTTTGTTACCAGCCTGGTAGAACCTTGAGGAAAGGTTCTACGGCGTGTAATATCCCTGAGCGGATTGGGGGTGTTACATAAATGGTATCGGAGATTAGGTTGTGGAAACCTAGGTTGTCGGGTTTAGTGGTGTTTGTTGAGTTTTGTCTCGTCGGATTTTGTCTGACTGAGTCGTGTCGCGATGCGTCGTATGAGTTTGTTGGTCGTGATTAGTATCGTGGGGCGATCATCATCTTCGTGCGACCTGTGGCGGTAAGTCTCCCTTCTTTGTATTGTGCCTCGTGTGACATGAGCTATTTGTTTGATTATTTGTTAAGTGATGGAACCTTCATGTAGATTCTTGTTTTCGTGATGCGTTCGTGTGATTCTCATATTTCGTTTATATGAGGAGTGTTGTCATTATTTATGTCCTTTTGACTGTGATATTTGACTGTTTGTTTTCCGGTAAAAGACATGTGCTATCTTGATTTTGAGCCAGTTGATGCGTGTATTATGATTGTATGTAAGTGAATATTGTTACATGTGAGTTTTTTGGCATTCTAGCCTAATAGATTTTCGAAAAACTTGAGTATCTTAGAAAATATATTTCGAGACGTACTTTTAAAATGAATTATTTTCTCGCGATACTTTCAAGGTTCCTTCCAGTGCCGCAATATGTTTCAAAATTATTCCAGTTGAGGACCAAAATATTTTGAGACATTTTCAATTATTTAGAAAGGCTTTGCTTAGACCCGAGGGTCGAATATTTCTGAAAGTTTTTCACTAAAAGAAAAGTGTCCTCGTTTTTGTTCAAACGCAAGATGGTTTTCAAAGTCTCGATAATGGTGTTTGTACTACTTTTTGTAAGGTGATACTCAAGATCTACCGGTGTTTCCAAATTGTTTTCAAAAAGGTGGTTTTCCTTTTTAAAACCTATCATTCCTGTTTGCAGACCGGAAATGTATGTATGATGTTCGAACTTTCGTTAGGGTGTTAACCGCGAGTTGTGGTTGAATTGGTGGTGTGAGCGTTGAGTCGTTCGCCATGCATTGTTGTGTTAGCCCTCTGCGAGGGGTGTGATGTTGATCTTTAATGTTGTCGTTTCAGTGTGATTTGTGTGCTATCGCACCCGTGTGAGCGGTTAGGACTTGAGTTTTCATGATCGTCGAACGATGCCGTGGTTGTTGTGATTTTAGTATGTGTTGATATGTTATGCCAAGTTGGCATCTCCAGTTTGTTGTTTTGCGATGTTATGTTCCATTGTATCTATCATTTGTATATTTGGTATGCCGAGCGGAGGTGTTTCAACCGTGGTGTTCCGGGGGCATGCACGTACCAATTGTCCTTCTCGTCAGTAACGCATTTCAAGTGTGGACCCGAGAGACACAGGATCCAGTTTTGTGAGTTGGGTTTCGAGTCTTTCGGGGCACGAACTTCAGTACAGATATCAGGATCGGCTCTAAGAGG
The DNA here is from genome assembly GCA_033398695.1 of Orobanche coerulescens. Lineage (NCBI taxonomy): Eukaryota > Viridiplantae > Streptophyta > Magnoliopsida > Lamiales > Orobanchaceae > Orobanche > Orobanche coerulescens. Next base: position 86,638,155 of record CM065811.1, on the reverse strand, counting down.
CCCATGGGAAATGTTTCCGTCAGCTGCTTTTGTGTTGTTGCCTTGTTTCCGTTATTGTGAGTTGCGGGGACGACCTTCTTTTATAAGAGGTCGAATGTAATACCCGTATTTTTTTTGACTTCTGCATTCCTCTTTCTCAAGTCTATCGACTCGTTCGTGTTCGTTGATACTTTCTGAACTTGTTCTGTATTTCGGTTTCATTGTTCGGACGAGCCGTGATCTTGTTTTGGGTCGATCTGATTATCGCTGTGACTTTTCCGAGTTCGGTTCGATTCTTGTAAACCTTATTCGGAAGTAACATCTTTCACTTTCTACCAGTTCTTTTAATGTCTGGAGTTGAAGTGGGGACTTAGGAATCATTGTTCGATCATTGATGTTCGATCATTGTTATTTGATCGTTGTTGTTCGATCATTGTTGTTCGGTCGGTGTTGTTCGATCGTAGATGTTCGATCGGGGTTGTCGGACTGTTGTTGCCTGATCTCGTACCACGTAGAATTGTCGTTCACCGTTAGTCAGCTGTTTCGAGTGTGGCTGGGTGGGTCACCGAGCCGTGCATTGCGAGACGGTAGCTGAGAGATTTGGGGATTGAGGTTGCGTCTCTGCTCCGAAAGGACACAGAAATGCCTAGTGTAGTTTTCGAGGATTTCGGCGTAGTCTGAATTGTTTGTGGTTGTCCTTGTGGATCATTTGTGTGTTTATTTATGTTTTCTTGATTGTACGTGTTTCCTTGTAATGGGTGCTTTGTGTTTTGTGATTGTTCGGATAATCGACTTGGTTGTATTATCTATTTGATGACGCTTGTCACTTGTTGGTTTTATTATGTCTCTATCGGTGGCGTTGTGTTGGTCGTCATGGAGCGTGTGTTCACACCGTATATTCCTTTGCGTTGCTTCTAACGTTTCGCCATTGGCGTTAGTTACGCATTTTTGTGTATCTCATTGAAATATTCCTGGTGGTATATTGCTTCTCCCTACTTGTTTTAAGTTTCGGGACGAAACTTCTTTTAAGGTGGGTAGAATGTAATATCCGCAATTTCGTATTTTGGTGATTTTCTTTTTTTTCGGCGGGAGCCCGTTTTGACGACTCGCTCGTGATCGTTTCTTCATTACGAGAGTATTTAATTATGCACTTTTTGTCATCCGAGTTCGTTTCGGTATCGTTTTGTTAGGTTCCGTGTTCTTAAGCGTTTTTTCCGCACTTGAGTTCGATTCTTGCGAATCTCGTCTGAAACTATTGTTTCGAGTTTATCGTAAGTTCATTTAATGTTATTATTCATGTTGCGATCTTTGTCTTGGTGTTTCGATCGTGTATCGTGTATTTCGGACGTTTTGGGTCATTTTCGTAATTTTCCAAGGTTTGGGGTAATTACTTTCCGTTGTCGAATTTTGAGCTTTCGGGTGGTCGGAATCGTGTGTTCTCTTAGTGCTCGAATTCGTCTTTGCGAGTACTTCGTAACCGTATCTTCGATTCATATTCAGCTTCGGGTTTCGGGGTCGTCCGGGCCATCGGAGTTGGCTCCGGCCGAGTCATGGACGGGCATTTTGGGGCCAGGCCACCCCTGGCCGAGTTACGGCCGTAAGGGCCCGGCAGTTATGGCCGTAAGGCCGGTTACGTGCGTAATCCTTGGACGGTTACGTACGAAACGATGCCGGCATTTTTGGGCAGTAGGCTCGGCCATGGCCGGTTACGGCCGTAAGCCGTGGCCGATTATGTACGTAAGGCGTCCAGCAGGCTGTGTATTTAAGACCCAGCAGACGGGTTTTTCATCATTTTTCTCACTCGTTTCATCCTCTTCCGCGGCTGGAGATCATGGAGGGATGTTGTCAGTTGTTAAATCCATGAAGTCTTGGAGTTCATATCATCATTTATCCATCCTATAACATCCTTTGATCGAGCGAATCAGGTCAGATTTTCTAGAAACCTAGTTTTGAGGAATTTGGGTATTTTGGTTGTTTTCATCCGTTTAATCCGATTTAACTTAGGATTGTGATGGATTGATGATTATTTAGATGTATTATATCATTTCCCTTGTTATTCCATGGTTGGATCGTATCGATTCATTGTTTTGATCGTATTCTTGATCGACGCCTTGAAGGTGTCGGTAGAATATCATAGAGGGGTTTTCGGACGTTCTATGATTATTCTTCCTTGTATGATCGTTGATTTATTAATTATATGATGTTAGGGTTGAGTTTCTTGCGAAGAAACCATGTTGAACCCTTCCGTTCGTTGTCGTCTTCCTTTTCGATAGCATCGGGCGTTCCGAAGCTTCCCGGTTGAGCCGTGTTTGTCGGAATACTTGCGTGCCGATTTCGAGGCAAGTACCCTGTCCATATAATTCTTGTTTTATGGATATTATAATTGGTGGTCTTCTAAATATGTCTGTTTGGTCGTTTGAAAATTATCTTCAAAAGATTCGGTTAGCCTTGTTAAAGGCTCTCTTTCATAACCGCGTGTGTTTTGTGATTGGTGTGTTTCGTAATCGAGTATGTGAATCTTATGGATATGGTTGGTGTTGATGTTGCGATTGATAATGCGTGTATGCGTATATTGCTTCATTTCGGTGGGTTGTGGTTTGCGTGATGTTTTGCTAAGTGTTTGATGCCTCTGGGTGAATTGTTTGGATATCTTTGTTGTATTGTGTTATATGTGTGAATACGTGAATGTGGGCGGGGCCTACGGTGACACATGGCATGCGATCATGTGGTCAGAATGCAACAAGCGATTGATCCAACCGTGAGAGCCTAAGAAAAACTACGGTGACACATGGCATGTGATCATGTGGTTAGGATGCAACAAGTGATTGATCCAACCATGAGCGCCAAAGATGTTGTGACTTGTGTTTCGCTAGCCAGCTCGGGTGGGTCCTTCGAGGCCTCGAGTGGGATTCGTGGCTTCGTCCCGGTCCTAGGCGACGTGTGTGCGTGATTCGTTTTATGATTATGGCCAGCTCGGGAGGGTCCTTAGATGCCTCGAGTGGGATTTGTGGCTTCGTCCCGGTCCTAGGCGATGCTTGTGCTGGATTACGTTGTGTTGATTTTATGTTCGTCGAGGACACGTGATGTGGGTTCTGACCCTGTGAATTGTTAGTGGTTTTCTATTTGCGAAAACAAAACTGCTGAGCTGTGACCTCTGTTGATTTTGGAAAGAGAAGGATTCGATAATCCTAAATGGTTTACGTTGAAAACTCCCGAGGGCATTTTTAAAAGGTTTTATAAATTATCCTCTCGATTTGTGATCTTTCGGTTTTGGAATGTTTTACCCAAACTCTTGCCTCGGGAAGTACTTTTCGTTATGTTTGGATCTTTGAGGATTCCTGGTTATTGTTATTCTTGGAACTTGAATTATATGGCTAGTATTTGCACTTTGTACTTGCACTAGCAGAACAGTGGAGTTTTGCTAACCCCCGAGTATTCGGGGGGTGGATGTCTGTATTCCATTCAGGTTTCAGGGAGCGTGGCACAGGGTCAGCATGAAGGATGATGAAAGATGATCGATACTAATCACATATGGAACCGTACGTTGTGTATTGGTTCAGTTGTACTTTATTTTCTGCTGCAAGATTTCTTTCCCCATTGTACGGGAGTGTGTTGTATTCGACCACTACGTGGGCATGTATTGTAATTGAGTTGTATGTATTTATTGAAAGATCAAATCGGTCTACTGAGTCATTTTAGCCTTAAAGGCATTGTTGAGTTGTTCTATTTTGTTACCAGCCTGGTAGAACCTTGAGGAAAGGTTCTACGGCGTGTAATATCCTTGAGCGGATTGGGGGTGTTACATAAATGGTATCGGAGATTAGGTTGTGGAAACCTAGGTTGTCGGGTTTAGTGGTTTTTGTTGAGTTTTGTCTCGTCGGATTTTGTCTGATTGAGTCGTGTTGCGATGCGTCGCCTGAGTTTGTTGGTCGTGATTAGTATCGTGGGGCGATCATCATCTTCGTGCGACCTGTGGCAGTAAGTCTCCCTTCTTTGTAATGTGCCTCGTGTGACACAAGCTATTTGTTTGATTATTTGTTAAGTGATGGAACCTTCATGTAGATTCTTGTTTTCGTGATGCGTTCGTGTGATTCTCGTATTTCGTTTATATGAGGAGTGTTGTCATTATTTATGTCCTTTTGACTTTGATATTTGACTGTTTGTTTTCCGGTAAAAGACATGTGTTGTCTTGATTTTGAGCGAGTTGATGCGTGTATTATGATTGTATGTAAGTGAATATTGTTACATGTGAGTTTTTTGGCATTCTAGCCTAATAGATTTTCGAAAAACTTGAGTATCTTAGAAAATAAATTTCGAGACGTACTTTTAAAATAAATTATTTTCTCGCGATACTTTCAAGGTTCCTTCCAGTGCCGCAATATGTTCAAAATTATTCCAGTTGAGGACCAAAATATTTTGAGACATTTTCAATTATTTAGAAATGCTTTGCTTAGACCCGAGGGTCGAATATTTCTGACAGTTTCTCACTAAAAGAAAAGTGTCCTCATTTTTGTTCAAACGCAAGATGGTTTTCAAAGTCTCGATAATGGTGTTTGTACTACTATTTGTAAGGTGATACTCAAGATCTACCAGTGTTTCCAAATTGTTTTCAAAAAGGTAGTTTTCATTTTTAAAACTTATCATTCCTGTTTGCGGACCAGAAATGTATGTATGATGTTCGAACTTTCGTTAGGGTGTTAACCCCGAGTTGTGGTTGAATTGGTGGTGTGAGCATTGAGTCGTTCGCCACGCATTGTTGTGTTAGCACTCTGCGAGGGGTGTGATGTTGATCTTTAATGTTGTCGTTTCGCGGTGATTTTCGTGCTATCGCACCCGTGTGAGCGGTTAGGACTTGAGTTTACATGATCGTTGAACGATGCCGTGGTTGTTGTGATTTTAGTATGTGTTGATATGTTATGCTAAGTTGGCATCTCCAGTTTGTTGTTTTGCGATGTTATGTTCCATTGTATCTAGCATTTGTATATTCGGTATGCCGAGTCAAGGTGTTTCAACCGTGGTGTGTCGGGGGCATGCACGTACCAATTGTCCTTCTCGTCAGTAATGCATTTCAAGTGTGGACCCGAGAGACACAGGATCCAGTTTTGCGAGTTGGGTTTCGAGTCTTTCGGGGCACGAACTTCAGTACAGATATCAGGATCGGCTCTAAGAGGCCCATGGGAAATGTTTTCGTCAGCTGCTTTTGTGTTGTTCCCTTGTTTCCATTATTGTGAGTTGCGGGGACAACCTTTTTTTATAAGAGGTCGAATGTAATACCCGTATTGTTTTTGGACTTCTGCATTTCCTCTTTCTCAAGTCTATCGACTCGCTCGTGTTCATTGATACTTTCTGAACTTGTTCTGTATTTCGGTTTCATTGTTCGGACGAGCCGTGATCTTGTTTTGGGTCGATCTGATTATCGCTGTGACTTTTCCGAGTTCGGTTTGATTCTTGTGAACCTTGTTCGGAAGTAACATCTTTCACTTTCTACCAGTTCTTTTAATGTATGGAGTTGAAGTGGGGACTTCGGAGTCATTGTTTGATCGTTGTTGTTCGATCATTGTTATTTGATCATTGTTGTTCGATCATTGTTATTTGATCGTTGTTGTTCGATTATTGCTGTTCGGTCGTTGTTGTTTGATCGTTGTTGTTCGATCGGGGTTGTCTGACTGTTGTTGCCTGATCTCGTACCGCGTAGAATTGTCGTTCACCGTTAGTCAGCTGTTTCGAGTGTGGCCGGGTGGGTCACCGAGCCGTGCATTGCGAGACGGTAGCTGAGAGATTTGGGGATTGAGGTTGCGCCTCTGCTCCGAAAGGACACAGAATTGCCTAGTGTAGTTTTTGAGGATTTCGGTGTAGTCCGAATTGTTTGTGGTTGTCCTTGTGGATCATTTGTGTGTTTATTTCTGTTTTCTTGATTGTGCGTGTTTCCTTATAATGGGTGCTTTGTGTTTTGTGATTGTTCGGATAATCGACTTGGTTGTATTATCTGTTTGATGACGCTTGTCACTTTTTGGTTTTATTATGTCTCTATCGGTGGCGTTGTGTTGGTAGTCATGGAGCGTGTGTTCACACCGTATATTCCTTTGCGTTGCTTGTAATGTTTCGCCGTTTGACGTTAGTTACGCATTCTTGTGTATCTCATTGAAATATTCCTGCTGGTATATTACTTCTCCCTACTTGGTTTAAGTTTCGGGACGAAACTTCTTTTAAGGAGGGTAGAATGTAATATCCGCCATTTCGGTGATTTTCTTTTTTTTGGTGAGAGCCCATTTTGACGACTCGCTCGTGATCGTTTCGTCATTCCGAGAGTATTTAATTCTGCACTTTTTGTCATCCGAGTTCGTTTCGGTAACGTTTTGTTGAGTTCCGTGTTCTTAAGCGGTTTTTCCGCACTTGAGTTCGATTCTTGCGAATCTCGTCCGAAACTGTTGTTTCGAGCTTCTCGTAAGTTCATTTAATGTTATTATTCATGTTGCGAGGTTTGGCTTGGTGTTTCAATCGTGTATCGTGTATTTCAGACGTTTTGGGCCATTTTCGTAATTTTCCAATGTAATATCCGGTATTTTTCTTTCCCTTGTATTTTCATTTTTGGTATATTTCTCGGTCATAGTGACCCTCGTGAATCTTTCAGTATGTCCTTCCTGTCAACTGTTGAACTGTATTCTCGTTATTGTTCATTGTTTCAACTTTCCTCATATGAGTTCGACTTTGTTAGATCACCATTAATTTTTGGTGACTCCAAAAATTTCTAAATCTTTGCAATATTATAGAACATCGAGTTAGCTTTCCAATGGTTCAAACGGTGAGTCAATCGGAGTCCGGACGAGAGAGTTATGGTCGTTTCAGTTTTTGGCCGATCACTGCCGACCGGACCCGACCGTGTCGTCCGACACGGCCCGTGCCGTACTCGTCCGGAAATGCCGAAAGTTTCTGTCTCAAGACCCGACCGTGTCGTCCGACACGGCCCATGCCGTACTCGTCCGGATAAGCCAGAACCAACTACCCAGCACGCCCGACCGTGTCCCAGGACACGGTCGAGTCATGCCGAGTCGCTGTCGGACGGGTCACTATCGGAAGGCCCTCCGCGCCGCGACCGTGTCTAGCAGGACACGGTCGAGTCCCTGTCGGCCAGATGTGCAACACGACCGTGCCGATCGGCACGGTCCGTGTCCGGCAGGCAGTCAACCCCTATATAAGGCCCTGCAGACGTTTTTCTTGCCATTTTTCACCTTCTTCTTCTCCTCTTCCGCAGCTGCGCGTGTTCTAAGCTTGAAGCCATGTTGTTTAACAACACATCCATGGAGTTCTTGAGGTTATATCATCAATAATCCGTCCGATATCATCCCTTGATCCAGCGAATCAAGGTTAGATCTTTAGAACCCTACTTTTGGTAAAATTGGGGGTTTTCGTGTTTTTGTCCGATTCGTTCCGTTTTGTTGATTAATTCATGATGAATATGATTAATCTTGTTGGTATTCTTAGTTTCCCTACGGATTCATGGTATATTTCGTGATTTTTACGGAATCGAAAGGGTTTGGTTGTGGTCCGCCCTCGTTGTTGTTTATATACGAATATACATGAATCGTAGGCGGGTTTTCGGGTGTATTCCATTTCCATAATCGTTTAGAAGTGGTTGTGATTGTACTATTCGAATCGTTAGGTTCATTCTCGTCGGTTCCTCACGATCGTGCTTGATTCTTCCGTTCCGTTCGTGTCGTCGTCTATTTAATCGAGGCAAGTATCCTTATGAACTTACAATCTTGACATAGTAGTTTTGTATGAGAAATTGTGTGTGTGTGTATGCTCACTACGGGTTAGACTCGACGGGGTCTCGGTAGGGTTCCACGAAGCTGAGGGACCACGAGCTTGCTTTTAACCACTGTGGGTTAGATCCGACGGGGTCTCGGCAGGGATCCACGAAGCTGTGGGTCCGCGGTTAATTGTGGTGCATTTTTACAAATGTGGTTTGATCATTGGCATTTCCGGAAATGAGTGTTTTGAAACTATGATTTCTTGATGGCATGCATTACTATATGTGTAAGATGTAAATTGTTCATTTGGTTACTTGTACTAGCGTAATTGCTAACCCCTCTGGGGACCCGTTTTGGGGAAATTCGTTTTATGAATTTCAGTCGTTCATCGACGACGAGCGCTACTGGACCAAGATACCGGATGATGGTCGTGCGTGATGATTGTGCATAAGTGACGTCTTAATGTCTTTTTGTCTTTTCATCTTTTGTGGCTTTTGAACTAATAGTTGTACTCGAGTACTTAAGAGTTCTTGTTCGTCCGGATTGTATTGTTGCCTATATGTTTGTGTTGATTGATGATGTTATGTTTGACCGGTTGAACCGGTGGATTATTCTGCTTTGCGTCTTTACGACATGGTGTTGGTTTGTCGCTTATGTGAGTCGATGAGTATGATGTCGTTTCACTGGTGGGTCCCATATAGGGATTCACGGCTGTAATATACCTCGAATATCTTGAGGGTGTTACGTAAAATGGTATCGAGCACTAGGTTTATGGATACCTAGGCTTGTCGGTTTATTGGGTCTTGTGGTGTTTTGTTTTGCACATCATCGTCACGCCATGATTCCTACTACCAAAGGTCCGTAAGTTTTCCTTCCTCTGTTCATTAATTCCTTGTATCGTACCCTAGATTCTCGACTTGTGATTGTTCTTTTATTGTACTGATCCTCGTATGGTTTTTGCTACTTATTTAACTCCAGTATGGATGCTGGAAGAGGTCGTGGTCGCGGTCGTGGTCGTGGACGCGGCCGGGGACGTGGGGCAGCCGGTGGGGCGGCCACGTCACAGTCTTCGGGAGCCGGCAGTACCGGCGACTGTCATAGCCATGCTTCTTCTCAGGAGCGTGCCGATCTTGGTATTGCGGCCGTTATGCAACAAATGGTGAACCAAATGGCGGCAATAGCTCAGGCGCTTCAGAACCCGGATCAGGCCCATGCTAATCGGGGCGGAGCGGACCGTTGGCTCCAAGATGTTATCAAGATGCATCCTCCTTAGTTCTCGGGAGCTTCAGACCCGATTGGCTGGGAAGGGTGGATCAAGGAGATATCTAAGGTCTTCGTTGCCACTAACTGTCCCGAGGACCGTAAAGTCCCTATTGCTCAATATTTTCTCACTGGGGACGCTACGGACTGGTGGGAGGCCGTTGGGCCCAAAGACCATGCTGCTTCGTGGGCTGAGTTTCAAGAGTTGATGGAGATCAATATTGCCGTGGCCCGATGTGCCTCGGGTACATGCTTTTATGATGCTCAACCACGGGATATCCCCGTAGCTCAAGCTATTGCCGATTTTAACAAGGAGTCAAGTTATGTGAAGACCCAAGTTGTCGAGGAGAGTGACAAGATTTTCCATTTCTCCAGACGGATGAAGTTGCCGATTCGGGACTATATGTGGGGCTCGTATGCACTACCTTGAAAGATTACCAGAGCAGGCCCTTGCTTACGATATGTCCGTGACGGCGAGTGAGGCGGCCCGCGAGAGTAAGAAAGTCAGTCCACGGAATTTTTCGGGCCACAAAGGTGGGGGTCGCATAAATTTCGATCTGCTAACTTTTCCACGGTGGTGGCCCACCACCCATCGGGTTTCCCGTAGGCTGCCAATGCCCCTTCTCGAGAGGTGAAATGCTTTAATCGTGCCGCAGGCCACATCGTCGTGTTTGTCCGAATCCTTTGCCGACGTGTAATCGGGCAGGGCTACCGGGTCACAAAGCCGTCAGGCCGAGAGGGAGAAAATCCTTGGTGCCCGGGCTTCCATTCCAGCGCTAGGGAACCAAGTGTGAATCGTGGATCGTTTGCTCCTCAATCTCCGCCGAGTGCTAGTCGGGGAGAGGTCGGGTCAGCCCTCTAAGGGGGAGCTTCAGGTCACCACCCACCCGCGTGTCTATGAGATGCGGAGAGCCGATGATCCAAATGCTACCGTGGCGACAGTACCGTTTATATTCTTTCTCATCTTATCGGTGTGCTTTTCGATTCCGTGCTACGCATCTGCTCATATCTCTGGATTGTGTGCGCCGTTTGAGTCTCGACCGTTTGACGCCTTGTGAGCCCTTCATCGTTAAGCTTCCTAGCGGCGATAGAATCGTTGGTGATCAGGAGGTTCGAGACTGCTCTGTACTTATTTGTGAGAGGACTTGGCCCTCTAATCTTATTGTTGTGAGTATCGAGGGTGAGGATTTGATTCTTGGTGATGATTGGCTCGAGCGGCATGGTGCGATCATGAACTACCGCACGAGAATCATCACTATGTTAGCCGAGGACGGCACCGAGCACACTTTCGCGGGGCGAAAGAGGGGAAACCAGAAATTCTTCATTAATTCCTTGAAGGCGATGAGTCTCCTGCGAAAAGGGTGTACTGGTTATTGGTGCTACGCCTTGAAGGCGGAGAATGGTGGAGTCGAGCTTTCATCAATTCCAGTCGTTAATGAGTTTCCTGATGTTTTTCCTGACGAGTTGCCGGGATTGCCACCGGATCGTGAGGTTGAGTTTGCTATAGAGTTAGAGCCGGGTGCGGCTCCCATTTCGAAGGCGCCGTATCGCATGGCACCTTCAGAGATGTCAGATTTGAAGAAACAGTTGAGTGAACTTCTTGAGTCGGGGTATGTTCGACCGAGCGCCTCGCCTTGGGGCGCACCGGTCTTGTTTGTACGTAAGAAGGATGGTTCACTACGTTTGTGTATCGACTATCGTGAACTGAACAAGGTGACCATCAAGAACAGGTATAATTTGCCGAGAATTGACGACTTGTTCGATCAGTTGCAGGGAGCGGCGGTATTCTCAAAGATTAATTTGAGATCGAGGTACTATCAACTCCGGGTGAGGGAGTCCGACGTGCCGAAAACAGCTTTTCGGACGAGATACGGACATTATGAGTTTGTGGTTATGCCTTTCGGGTTAACTAACGCGCCGGCGGTGTTCATGCAGTTGATGAACAAAGTCTTTATCGAGTATTTGGATAAGTGTGTCGTCGTCTTCATTGATGATATTCTTATTTATTCGAAGAATGAGGAAGAGCATGCCCATCATTTGCGGGTAGTGTTAGACATTTTGAGGACCGAGCAACTCTATGCGAAGTTCTCGAAATGTGAGTTCTGGCTGAAGGAAGTGATGTTTTTGGGTCACGTGATTTCAGCCGAGGGAGTTCGAGTGGATCCGCAGAAAATTGAGGCAGTGTTGGATTGGGCATCGCCCACAAATGTGAAGGAGGTCCGTAGTTTCTTGGGTTTGGCTGGCTACTATCGTAGGTTCGTCGAGGGTTTCTCAAAACTAGCTCGACCACTTACACAGCTTGCTCCGTAAACCGAGAAGTTCGTCTCGACCGATGAGAGGCCGAGTTTTGAGGAATCAAGAAGCGTTTGACTTCAGCCTCCGGTTCGCATTGCCATGTGGCAACGAGGGATTCGCCGTGTATAGCGATGCTTGGTCGTGGTCTTGGGTGCGTATTGATGCAAGACAAAGAAGACCATTGCCTATGCGTCGAGACAGCTTGAGGCCGTATGAGCCGAACTACCCTACTCATGATTTGGAGTTAGCGGCTGCTTTTGCGCTCAAGAATTGGCGTCACTATCTTTTCGGCTCTACATGTCAGATTTTTACCGATCATAAAAGTCTGAAATACATATTTACTCAGCGAGAGTTGAATATGAGGCAGAGGAGGTGGTTAGAGTTGATTAAGGATTATGACCTCGAAATCCTTTATCATCCGGGTAAGGCGAACGTCGTGGCCGATGCCTTGAGTCGGAAACCAGTTGCGTTGCGAACGCTTGAGATCCTTACGTCTCAGTCTGAGCTTCGGAGGGCTTTGATCGAGTTAGACGTTGAGGTCTCGTTGCCGGGAGCTGTCGGGCAACTTTGTGCTTTAGAGATTTCATCATCTTTGATCGATGAAATTAAGCTGAAACAATCAGAGGATCCGATGATTACTCAAATCCGAGAGAACGTTCTCAAGGGAAAGTCTCCTGGGTTTGTGATTCACGAGGATGGTATTCTGAGATTCCAGAGTCGGCTTTGTGTGCCGAACGACTCAGAGTTGAGGCAGAGTATTTTACGGGAGGCCCATGCTACACCTTATTCCGTTCATCCTAGTTCGAGTAAGATGTACAAGGACCTGAGAAGAAATTTCTGGTGGAATGATATGAAGGATGAGGTCGCACAGTTTTTAGCGAGATGTTTGACTTGTCAGCAGGTCAAAATCGAGCATTAGCGACCGGCTGGGTTATTGCAGTCACTTTCCATTCCGGAATGGAAATGGGAAGATATATCGATGGATTTCGTTACGAGTTTGCCGAGATCGAGGTCGGGCATGAATATGATATGGGTGATTGTTGATCGTCTGACCAAGTCGGCACATTTTCTGGGCATCAAGGACACTTGGGCCCCGGAGAAGTTAGCTCGTGTGTTTATCGCGCAGATTGTGAGACTTCACGGTACTCCGAAGTCTATTGTTTCGGATCGTGACGGCCGTTTTGTATCGCACTTCTGGCAGGCGGTGTAATATCCGCAATTTCGGATTTCCAGTAATTTTCATTTTTCGGCGGAGGTCCGTTTCGATGACTCACTTTTGACCGTTTCGTCATTCTGAGAATATTTAATTCTACACTTTTTGTCATCCGAGTTCGTTTCGGAATCGTTTTGTTGAGTTTCGTGTTCTAAATGACTTTTCCGCACTTGAGTTCGATTCTCGCGAATCTCGTCCGAAAATGTTGTTTCGAGTTTCTCGGAAGTCCATTTAATGTTATTATTCATGTTGTAAGCTTCGGTTTGGTGTTTCGATCATGTATCGTGTATTTCGGACGTTTTGGGCCATTTTCGTAATTTCCCAAAGTTTGGGGTAATTACTTTCATTGTCGAATTTCGAGCCCTCGGGTGGTCGGAATCGGGTGTTCTCTTAGTATTCGGATTCGTCTTTGCGAGTACTTCATAATCGTGTTTTCGTTTACGCTCGTGCCGAGTTTCGGATTTTTCGATCCGTCGGATCGACCGAGGCCTGGCCGCCAGCCCGCCGAGTAACGGCCAGAATGGCCCGGCGAACGGCCGTAATGCCGTTACGACGTAACAGCCTTCCGATTACGTCGTAACATGTCCGGCAGAATCGTCCAGAGAGTTCGGCCTTGGCCGACATGACGTAGGCCTCGGCCGATTACGTGCGTAAGCGGCCGCCAGGGTCGGCTATTTAAGGGCCTGGACCGAGTCATCCGCCATTTTCACCCTTTTTCTTCGCTTTCTTCGCTTCTTCACAATAATGGATGGATTTGGATGGATATGACATAGAGCAACATGTTTTAGAAGTTGGAATCATAGATTAACATCATCTTCCACCCGGATCGAAGGTAAGAACACCTAAACTTTTGGTTTTTGGGTGTTCTTGAGGTTTCTTGGTGTTTTGGCCGATTTGCTTCGTTTTGATTCATATTATTGTTAGAACTTGATTGTAAACTCGTAATCATTCAATACCCTTGAAGTTTTGTGGAACGAATTTGAGTATTTCTTTGAATAATCGATCAAATTGGCCTATGCCCTCAAAGTGTCCGATAAAATGCTTCAATGGGTAGAACTTGGGAAGTTCCATACGTTTTCGTAGAATTGTGATTGAATTGATATCGTTGTGGCTTAGGAACGAATTCTTGTGAAGAACTCGAGTCGGAACCCTTCCGTTCGTTGCCTTCTTTGGGGTTCGAGCTTCCTGGTCGAACCGTGTTCTTCGGAGCGTTCGGTAGCGGTTATTAAGGCAAGTATCTTACTATACGACTTGTATCTTACGACTAGTAATTACGTATGAGATGTATGATGACTTTGTTGGGAATAGTGCCCTAGGATATTCGATGTGCCTAGATTTGTAATTGTCACATTTAAATAAAGTTATTTGATATCATTTATTTCTCGTTGATTATTATAATGTGTGCATGTTTTAATATTATAATAATTGAATAATAGTTATTCACGAATAATAAGATTATTCAAATGTCCTGTAAAATCGCTGAGTAGAGACTCAAGTGATTAATATACTAGTATAAGTTTGATTGATAATCATCGGATGATTATGCGTATGGTACGGATCAATCTTATGGGTATTGGTTGGAGAACTAATACTGGACCGACCCGCATTGAGATCACTGCATGGAAATGTCATAAGTGAATCTCAATACAGTATGTCAATGAATCCTTGAACCTGAGATTATCATAGAGTCCAACATGATAATCATATGCCTTGACGTAATCCAACGTCATCTCAAACATGGTGATCATAAAGGTTAGCGATCGGGATTAGTGGGAGTCATGTAGAGGGCAATGAATAATCAAGATGGGGATTTGTCCCTCTCTTAAGTGAGAGAGATATTCATTGGGCCCTCGATAAGTAGGATCAAGGAAATGCATGGCCATGCTCAAATGAAGAGTCATTTGATTCAATCACTACTTAAGATCGAGAAAGCATTTGAACATAAATAAGTATGACAGACTCCATGACTTAGTTCAAATATGATATCGCGTGACAAAGGGATTTGACACGTTAAAAGGTTTAATGGACTATTAACTTATATTATTTGGGTAATCATAATGTCTTGCTAGAGGTCGCTTATGATTTATTATTTAATAAGGTATTAAATAATTGCCAACAAAATATAAGCCTTTCGGGTCGCACATACGACAATTATAGACAAGTAGGAATAAATATCAATCGGGAATAATAAATATAATATGGATATTATATTTATAAGGAGATTAAATAATAAAGTAATATATAATATCGATATTATATATATTGTATTATTTAATAAGTTGAGGGGCAACTAAGCAAATACTAGATTATTGAATCTAGGGTTTACTTAGTATAAATATAAGGTCTTGGACAAGGAGTTGTAACTTAAAATAAGACCTAAAATCGGCCCTTCAAGAAGAAGAAAAATCGGCCATCTACATTATACCGTAGGAGAACGAGTCGGTCGTTCCTCTTCCTTAGTTGATCTTGATCAATAGTACAATCCTTCTAGTAAGGAATTTGTGTTGTACTATTTATCAATATTATTCCTAAGGATCTAGCAATCCGCTTGTGGAATTGTTCGTGTGGATCACCGTAAGAGGAAGGAGATATTCATCTCGCTTCTAGTCCGGATCTAGATTTGTTCAATCGGATTAAGGTAATTCGATTAACTCTTTAATTAAACAATTAAATTCGCATGCGATCCTAAATTGGGTTTTCACTTTTATTGTTCCGCGTTTTTACTCCGATTATTTTGTATTCGATACATAGAAATCCCAACAAAGGGTATCGAGACAGGTTGCATGTAATTTAATTGTTTATGTAGAACATATTTATGTGTAAATTATGTTCCCGATTATGTTTATAAAATATAGATTTTATAAAATATTTTTTTCTCGGTTTAATTTGATTAAATCGGATCGTCAAAAATAATTTTCTCGGATCAAGCTTTTCGCAAAAATCAAGTGTCCGAATCGCTCGAACAAGATGCAGTGTGTCGGGCAGATTCGGGTCCGGGTCCGGGTCGGGTCGGGCCTGGACCCGCGGGTTGTATTAATTAGCAAAATGATTTTGCATCATCAGGGGTTCGAACACTGGAGGTCCAGGGCAGCGGCCTAGCGACTTACCATGTGCGCTGCGAGTTTGTTTTGGAAATAATACACGGAAGGTTTTATTAAAGGCAAATAAATCTGTTTTAAATATTGCAAAAATACTTCCGCAAAAACTGGGATTCGATCCCGCGCCATTCGGCTATCCTTCAAAGACCACTTTCCATCTCTACGAATCTTGTTTTGGTAACTTTTCGAGTTCCTTTTATAAGTCCTTTTGTTATAAAAGTAAATTTGGAAATAATAGTTGCAAAATGTTGCAACCGCAACCACGGTTTCGATCCTGCAAACCCGTGCCAGATCTCGCCGGCACCATCTCGCCAGAGTCCAGCTTTTGTTCATGTGATGACTCAAATTTTAATTATTGTCTGATTGTCAGATAAATTGATTATTTAGTATATTACATGCTTTATTAATTATTTGATAATTATTTATGGTATGTGTGTGGTGTATGGCATGACCATAAATTGACCAATGTGATTGGATAATTTAATTTCTTATGGATTGGTTTTTACGGCCTGCGTGTCGTTTAATTATAATTGGTTTTACGGCCTGCGAGTCGTCTATTTAAATTGTTTATTATTTTACGGCCTGCGTGTCGTTTGTACTTCTTGTAATTTAATTTATTAGTGTAGTATTAAATTTCATTAATGTAATGAAGACAAGAAGGACGAGATAGATGGACTCGAGGAGCAAATTGATCGCGTATGACGTTCCAAGGAGTTGGAAGATCAATGAAGACCATATTTAACCCTTTAGATGACCTTTGTGATTTTCATGTTGGCTCATGAAAATCACGTTAGGATTATGGTCATGCTATACACGGTCCTATGCTTTATTGTCATGTGATGCAATGTATGTTTAAATTTATGCATGTATGTGATGCTATGTATGTTTAGATGTATGTTAGCAAACATAGACATTAACATAGGATAAAAATCCCTCGTTAAAATTTTAATGCCGTTCATTTGAAAAACACCTATCAAGACTTCGATCATCATGAGTGGGTCATGCCAAAGCTGGGCACTCAGATTATCTTAGTAAGGTAGGATAGGTAATGGTGATACCTATACGTTTAATGAATTTGGAAATCAAAATAGTTTTGAACCTTAAGGCATAAGATGGGATTATAACATGCTTGGGCATACGATGCCAAATCCCATGACATAATCTAAGAGTTACATATGATGTAATCGATAAAGAGTTATCCACCTAAAGTAGTTCAATTCTAGGCGTCATGCCAAAGCTGAGTTTAGGATTGTGCGAAATGGGATCTTAGCCCACTAAAATTACAAATGTTGTAAATTGAGGGTACTTTGTTTTAGTGGGAGTATTTTTCGAGAAATAAAATAATGTGACTAAATATTTTGCATATTGAATTTTGTAGAATGGCATCAAACAACACATCCACCATTTCATCGCGATCCGTCCTTGAGAAGGACAAGCAAAGAAAATGGCAAGAACTATCTGGATTGGATCCTGAGCTGAGAATAGTTCTCAAGCAAGAAAGAAAGTCAGTATGTTCTTGAGGAAGAAATTCCCGATGAGCCACCGACAATGCAAATAAAGCAACAAAAGACAAATAGAAGAAACATTGTGATGATTCCATTGATGTCGGTTGTCTTATGTTGGCCACCATTTGTCCGTAACTTTAAGAATCTGAGGAAATGGAAGCTTATGAGCTAAATGCTCACCTCAAGGAAACTTTCTCGAAGCATGCTAGGCAAGAGAGGTATGAGACCTTTCAAGCCTTGTATTCTTGCAAGATGGTTGAGGGGACATCCGCGCTCACGTGCTCAAGATGAAAGGATATATTGATCATCTTGAAAGGCTTGGTTTTCCACTTTCTAAGGAGCACTCCACGGATGTGATCCTAAACTCATTGCCCGAAAGTTTCGGTCAGTTCATTATGAACTATAATATGAATGAGATGGAGAAGTCCATTGCCGAAATGCATGGGATGCTTAAAACGGCCGAAAGCGTAATATTAAGAAGAAACCAAACCATGTGTTGATGGTCGAAAGGGAAATCCTTTAAGAACAAAGGCAAGGGCAAGGGTAAGGCAAAAGTTGCCAAATCTAAAGACCCTACTAGGCCGGGTTTCAAGGCTAAAGCTCCCAAAGATGGAAATTGCCATCATTGCAATAAACCAGGACATTGGAAAAGAAATTGCAAGATTTACTTGGAAGAGCTAAAGCGTACCAAGGCGGTGAGGCGCCACGGGTATATTTGTTATAGAAGTTAACTTATCTACCTCTAACTCCTGGGTATTAGATCTTGGATGTGGATCTCACATTTGTACAAATGTGCGGGGGTTGAGAAGCGAGAGAATCAAGAAAGGGAAGTAGATCTAAGAGTCGGCAATGGAGCAAGAGTTGCACTAGCCGTAGGAACTTATGATCTAGTTTTGCCCAATGGGCTTTTGTTAGTTTTGAACAATTGCTATTATGTTCCTGCTATGAATAGGAATATTATTTCAGTTTCTACATTAGATTGTGAAGGTTACAGCTTTCTTATTAAGAATAAGATCATTCGTATTTTCTTTGATGACTTGCTTTATGGTACAGCAAAGTTATATACTGGCCTTTACAATATTGATCTAGATGAGTCCGACACTTTGGAAGTCTATAACATTGCATCCAAGAAACCTAAGCTCAATGATTCTAATCCGACTTACTTATGGCATTGTCGACTTGGTCACATAAACGAGAAACGCATTTCTAAACTCCATAATGATGGACTTTTAGACTCTTTTGACTATGAATCATATGGGACATGCGAATCTTGTTTATTGGGCAAGATGACGAAGAATCCTTTCACCGGTCATGGAGAAAGGGCTAGTGATCTATTAGGCCTAATACATACTGATGTGTGCGGACCTCTTAGCACTCATGCCGAGGCGGATACCAATACTTCATTACATTCACCGATGATTTTAGCCGATATGGATATGTTTATCTTATGAAGTATAAACATGAATCTTTTGAAATGTTCAAAATATTCCGAATGAAGTACGTAATCAACTTGGCAAGACAATTAAAGCCCTTCGATCAGATCGAGGTGGGGAATACTTGAGCCAAGAATTCGATGATCATCTTAGGAGTTGTGGAATTGTTTCGCAACTTACTCCTCCCGGCACACCTCGGATAACGGAGTGTCCGAGAGGAGGAATCGAACTTTATTAGATATGGTTCGATCCATGATGAGTCGAACAGAGCTTCCATTATCATTTTGGGGCCACGCCTTAGAAAGCAATGACATTCACCCTTAACCGTGTTCCATCTAAAGCGATTGAAAAGACACCATTTGAGAAATGGGTAGTAAAAGACCAAACTTGTCTTTTCTAAAGATCCGGGGTTGCGAAGCGTTCGTAAGGCGCCAAGTGTTTGACAAAGCGGCAGCGGATTCGAAAGATGTTTATTTCTGGGATATCCTAAGGAAACTAAAGGATATTACTTTTACAAGCCCGCAGAGAACAAAGTGTTTGTTGCTCGAAATGCTGTATTCTTAGAAAGGGAATTTATTTCCAAAAGAGACAGTGGGAGAAGAGTAATTCTCGAAGAAAATCGAGAACCACAAGAAGACATCGCTTCACCGATGGAAACCGAACAAGCTCAATAAACAGTTGAAGAGCCCATTCAAAGTACACAAGTCCCACGCAGATCTGATAGGATGCGACATGAACCTGAGAGATATGGTTATCTCGTAACGGAGGATGATGATGCATCGCTCATAGATGATGAGCCTAGTACCTATCTGAAGCCGCCTGTGACCGAGTCCGAGGAATGGCTAGAAGCCATGAAGTCCGAGATGCAATCCATGTATGACAATCAAGTTTGGAACTTGATAGATCCACTGAGGGTGTTAAAACCATTGGGTGCAAATGGGTCTATAAAAAGAAGAAAGACATGTATGATAATCAGCAAGCCTATAAAGCTAGACTAGTGGCAAAAGGTTATAGACATTCATGGTGTTGACTATGATGAGACCTTTTCGCCAAGAGTCATGCTTAAATCAATTAGAATTTTATTTGCCATTGCCGCATACTATGATTATGAAATATGGCAAATTGATGTCAAAACAGCATTCCTTAATGGAAACTTACTCGAGGATGTGTATATGACACAACCTGAAGGTTTTGTTCATCCAGAAAATTCTAAAAGGGTTTGCAAGCTTCAAAGATCCATTTATGGGTTGAAGCAGGCTTCTCGGAGCTGGAATCTTCGTTTTGATGAAACTGTCAAAGAGTTTGGGTTCATTCAAAATGAAGATGAACCTTGTGTGTACAAGAAGGTTAGTGGGAGAATAGTTGTTTTCTTAGTCTTATATGTAGATGACATATTACTCATTGGAAATGACATTCCCACCTTGCAGACAGTCAAGACTTGGTTGGGAAGTTGTTTCTCAATGAAAGACTTAGGAGAAATTGCTTATATTCTTGGGATAAAGATCTATAGAGATAGATCAAAGAGATTGATTGGTCTGAGTCAAAGTATATACATTAATAAAATATTGAAGAGGTTCAATATGCAAGACTCCAAGAGAGGACTCTTGCCAATGTCACATGGCATTCATCTGAGTGAGACTCAGAGTCCTAAGACTCCTGATGAGCGAGCACGTATGAGCAAGATACCATACGCATCGGCTATTGGATCGATCATGTATGCCATGATTTGTACTCGACCAGATGTATCGTTTGCTCTTAGTATGACAAGTCGATACCAATCAAATCCAGGTGAAAGTCATCGACAAAGGTGAAAACCATCCTAAAGTACTTGAGAAGAACCAAGGATGATTTCCTAGTTTATGGAGGGGTGGGAAACGAAGTGTTTGTAAGAGGTTACGCCGATGCAAGTTTCAAACCGACAGAGACGATTTCAAATCGCAAACTGGTTATGTGTTTGTATTGAATGGATGTCCGTGAGTTGGAAGAGTTCCAAGCAAAGCACGGTTGCCGATTCTTCATGGCCGAGTACTGCGGCATCGGATGCGGCTAAGGAAGCCGTATGGATCAAGAAGTTCGTTACCGAACTAGGAGTGGTGCTAACCATCCAGGTCCCATAAGCCTTTATTGTGACAATAATGGTGCTATTGCACAAGCTAAAGAGCCTAGGTCCCATCATAATTCCAAACATATACTCGAGAAAATATCACCTAGTCGGAGAGATCGTCGACGAGGAGATATTACAATATGCAAAGTAGCAACGGAAGAGAATGTTGCGAGATCCACTTACCAAGCCTCTCTCACAAGGAAAGCATGTTGAGCATGCTAGAGCGATAGGACTAAAGGTCATGAATGAATGGTCCTAGTGCAAGTGGGAGATTGTTGGGAATAGTGCCCTAGGACATTCGATGTGCCTAGATTTGTAATTGTCACATTTAAATAAAGTTATTTGATATCATTTATTTCTCGTTGATTATTATAATGTGTGCATGTTTTAATATTATAATAATCGAATAATAGTTATTCACGAATAATAAGATTATTCAAATGTCCCTGGTAAAATCGCGTTGAGTAGAGACTCAAGTGATTAATATACTAGTATAAGTTTGATTGATAATCATCGGATGATTATGCGTATGGTACGGATCAATCTTATGGGTATTGGTTGGAGAACTAATATGGACCGACCCGCATTGAGATCACCGCATGGAAATGTCATAAGTGAATCTCAATACGGATGTCAATGAATCCTTGAACCTGAGATTATCATAGAGTCCAACATGATAATCGCTATGCCTTGACGTAATCCAACGTCATCTCAAACATGGTGATCATAAAGGTTAGCAATCGGGATTAGTGGGAGTCATGTAGAGGGCAATGAATCATCAAGATGGGGATTTGTCCCTCTCTTAAGTGAGAGAGATATCTCATTGGGCCTCGATAAGTAGGATCAAGGAAATGCATGGCCATGCTCAAATGAAGAGTCATTTGATTCAATCCTACTTAAGATCGAGAAAGCATTTGAACATAAATAAGTATGACAGACTCCATGACTTAGTTCAAATATGATATCGCGTGACAAAGGGATTTGACACGTTAAAAGGTTTAATGGACTATTAACTTATATTATTTGGGTAATCATAATGTCTTGCTAGAGGCTTATGATTTATTATTTAATAAGGTATTAAATAATTGCCAACATAATATAAGCCTTTGGGTCGCACATACGACAATTATAGACAAGTAGGAATAAATATCAATCGGGAATAATAAATATAATATCGATATTATATTTATATGAGATTAAATAATAAAGTAATATATAATATCGATATTATATATATTGTATTATTTAATAAGTTGAGGGGCAACTAAGCAAATACTAGATTATTGAATCTAGGGTTTACTTAGTATAAATATAAGGTCTTGGACAAGGAGTTGTAACTTAAAATAAGACCTAAAATCGGCCCTTCAAGAAGAAGAAAAATCGCCATCTACATTATACCGTAGGAGAACGAGTCGGTCGTTCCTCTTCCCTTAGTTGATCTTGATCAATAGTACAATCCTTCTAGTAAGGAATTTGTGTTGTACTATTTATCAATATTATTCGTAAGGATCTAGCAATCCGGCTTGTGGAATTGTTCGTGTGTGGATCACCAGAAGAGGAAGGAGATATTCATCTGCTTCTAGTCCGGATCTAGATTTGTTCAATCGGATTAAGGTAATTCGATTAACTCTTTAATTAAACAATTAAATTACTGCATGCGATCCTAAATTGGGTTTTCACTTTTATTGTTCCGCTGCGTTTTTACTCCGATTATTTTGTATTCGATACATAGAAAACCCAACAGACTTTGCTTGCCTTCTTAATTATGTTCCGTTTGAGTTGGTTGTGTTTTCCGTAATTTGAAGGCTTTGTGATAATAGTGTTATATCAGTATACGTGTTAGGCGTTGTGCCATTTGTGCAGGAATGCGACGTACATATGGGATGGTTGTACACTTGGTTGTGCAATGTATTGTGTACCGAATGTGTGTTATGTTGGTTAAATGTCGTTGATTGATGATAGTTGTTGCGAGTGTCGAGGTTGTGTTATGTGCGTGCAATGTACGATTTTGTGGTGATCAAGGTGATTGATTAATTGTACTCATTGTTGTATGTAATGTGGATGTGAATATGTGTATGACCGCTAAGTTCACTCGTGTTGGTTCGACGGGACCTACGAGGATTCGTGGCAGTGGACTACGGGATCAGAACTTAGTGAGGTACTGAGGTCCAATCGTGCTGGTCTGACGAGGCCTACGATAACGCATGGCGGGACCATGAGTTTCGGACACAGCCGCCCAACCGGTGAGCTCGACGGGGCTTACGGTGACACGTGGCGTGGACTACGGTGTCGACTATGTGTGTGATTGTTGTGATTGATATAGTCCGTGCGGGTTGTTATGCCTACGGAGACACGTGATGCTGGATCACGGTGTCGAAATTGGTTATGTTTGGTTAATAGTCCGTGTGGGTTGTTGAACCTACGGAGACACGTGATGATGGATCACGGTGTCGGAATTGATTATGTTTGTTTAATTGTGCGTGATGTAGTCCGTGCGGGTTGTTGAACCTACGGAGACACGTGATGTGGATCACGGTGTCATGAGCATGATACTTTTCAAATCAAAGTTTTTAAAGGAAAAGTTTTAAGTAAGAATGTTGGGCCGAGTCCCACGAGATTTATGGAAATGTTTCCCGTATTGTAAATCGTTGAATTATGAAACAAGTTTTGGGTTAAGGCCCTTAAGTTTTTCGAAAGGTTTGTGAATCGGGACTTGAGGTCTTAAGGTTTTGAAATTTTAAAAATTCGAGATGATAATCTTATTTTCGAATGCTTCATAACTTATCTTCCCTTGTGAAAACCTCCCGGGAATATTTGATACTTGATTATTATATTTGATCTCGATTATTAATTGCTTGTTACATTTCGTATGATTTGATACTTGCACTAGTAAAACAGTGGAGTTTTACTAACCCCGAGTAATCGGGGTGGATGTCTGTTTTGCGTCCAGGTACATGCAGATTCAGGGGAGCAGTCACAGGATTGGCACAAGAGGATGACGAGCTACGATACTAATCATGAGTCGAGAGTTATTTTGATTTTTGTTGTGTTGTCAGAGTTGATTTCAGTCTTCCGCTGTATTGTATTTCGACCCCTGTGTGGGTAATGTTAATTAAGTTAGTTTTATCGATTGGGTTGTGTGACCTCATTGGTCTGTGTATTCACGTGTAAGTGACCATATCGGTCTGTATCATTTTATTGTTTGACCCTGGTCGGGCAAGCATTTGGTTGTTTATGGATGTTTAGCCTGGTAGATCCTTGTGGAAAGGGTCTACGGCGTGTAATATTCCCATATGGTTTTGGGGATGTTACAGGCGGTGCATAAGGCGTTGGGTACCCGTTTACATTTGAGTACCTCTTTTCATCCCCAGTCAGATGGACAATCGGAACGCACTATCCAGACGTTCGAGGACTTGTTGCGTGCCTGTGCTCTCGATTGGAGTAGTGACTGGGAGGAACATTTGCCGCTGATCGAATTCACGTACAACAATAGTTGGCACACGTCGATTCGGATGGCACCGTACGAGGCACTTTATGGGCGGCGATGTCGGTCACCGATTTGTTGGAATGAGGCGTCCGATTTAGTCGGGACCGAGCCGGATGTCGTTTTAGAGACGAGGCGGAAGATAGAATTAATTCGAGAACGGATGTTGACGGCCCAGAGTCGACAGAAGTCATATGCCGATGTCCGTCGTAGACCTTTAGAATTCGAGGTGGGAGACCACGTTTTGCTGAAAGTGTCGCCAACGAGAGGAGTTTTCCGTTTCGGGAAGAAGGGGAAGTTGAGTCCGAGATTTATTGGACCCTTCGAGATTCTCGAGCGAGTCGGTGGGTTAGCATACCTTTTGGCGTTACCCCCGGCCTTGAGTCATGTTCATAGCGTTTTTCATGTTTCCCAGCTGAGGAAATATGTTCCGGATCCTAGTCACGTCATCGATTATGGCGAGATTGATATTGCTGAAGATATTACTTTCGAGGAGCGCCCTTTGAAGATTTTGGAGCATCGTGAGAAACGACTGAGGCATAAGACCATCCCTTTGGTCAAAGTGCAGTGGTCGAGACACGGTGTCGAGGAGGCAACTTGGGAAACCGAGGATAGCATGCGTGCTAGGTACCCTGAGTTGTTTGTTTCTTAAGTTTCGGGACGAAACTTATTTTTAGAGGGGTAGAATGTAATATCCGGTATTTTTCTTTCCCTTGTATTTTCATTTTTGGTATATTTCTCGGTCATAGTGACCCTCGTGTATCTTTCAAGATGTCCTTCCTCACAATCGTTGAACTGTATTCTCGTTATTGTTCATTGTTTCAACTTTCCTCATATGAGTTCGACTTTGTTAGATCACCATTAATTTTTGGTGACTCCAAAAATTTCTAAATCTTTGCAATATTATAGAACATCGAGTTAGCTTTCCAATGGTTCAAACGGTGAGTCAATCGGAGTCCGGACGAGAGAGTTATGGTCGTTTCAGTTTTTGGCCGATCACTGCCGACCGGACCCGACCGTGTCGTCCGACACGGCCCGTGCCGTACTCGTCCGGAAATGCCGAAAGTTTCTGTCTCAAGACCCGACCGTGTCGTCCGACACGGCCCATGCCGTACTCGTCCGGATAAGCTGTAACCAATCGCTTGAAGACGCCCGACCGTGTCCCGTGACACGGCCGAGTCATGCCGAAGTCGCCGCTTGACGGGTCACTATCGGAAGGCCCTCAAGGCCGCGACCGTGTCTAGCAGACACGGCCGAGTCCCCTGTCGGCCGATGTGCAACACGACCGTGCCGATCGGCACGGTCCGTGTCCTGGCAGCACCAACCCCTATATAAGGCCCTGCAGACGTTTTTCTTGCCATTTTTCACCTTCTTCTTCTCCTCTTCCGCAGCTGCGCGTGTTCTAAGCTTGAAGCCATGTTGTTTAACAACAGATCCATGGAGTTCTTGAGGTTATATCATCAATAATCCGTCCGATATCATCCCTTGATCCAGCGAATCAAGGTTAGATCTTTAGAACCCTACTTTTGGTAAAATTGGGGGTTTTCGTGTTTTTGTCCGATTCGTTCCGTTTTGTTGATTAATTCATGATGAATATGATTAATCGTGTTGGTATTCTTAGTTTCCCTACGGATTCATGGTATATTTCGTGATTTTTACGGAATCGAAAGGGTTTGGTTGTGGTCCGCCCTCGTTGTTGTTTATATACGAATATACATGAATCGTAGGCGGGTTTTCGGGTGTATTCCATTTCCATAATCGTTTAGAAGTGGTTGTGATTGTACTATTCGAATCGTTAGGTTCATTCTCGTCGGTTCCTCACGATCGTGCTTGATTCTTCCGTTCCGTTCGTGTCGTCGTCTATTTAATCGAGGCAAGTATCCTTATGAACTTACAATCTTGACATAGTAGTTTTGTATGAGAAATTGTGTGTGTGTGTATGCTCACTACGGGTTAGACTCGACGGGGTCTCGGTAGGGTTCCACGAAGCTGTGGGACCGCGAGCTTGCTTTTAACCACTGTGGGTTAGATCCGACGGGGTCTCGGCAGGGATCCACGAAGCTGTGGGTCCGCGGTTAATTGTGGTGCATTTTTACAAATGTGGTTTGATCATTGGCATTTCCGGAAATGAGTGTTTTGAAACTATGATTTCTTGATGGCATGCATTACTATATGTGTAAGATGTAAATTGTTCATTTGGTTACTTGTACTAGCGTAATTGCTAACCCCTCTGGGGACCCGCTTGGGGAAATTCGTTTTATGAATTTCAGTCGTTCATCGGGACGAGCGGCTACTGACCAAGATACACGGATGATGGTCGTGCGTGATGATTGTGCATAAGTGACGTCTTAATGTCTTTTTGTCTTTTCATCTTTTGTGGCTTTTGAACTAATAGTTGTACTCGAATACTTAAGAGTTCTTGTTCGTCCGGATTGTATTGTTGCCTATATGTTTGTGTTGATTGATGATGTTATGTTTGACCGGTTGAACCGGGTGGATTATTCTGTTTTGCGTCTTTACGACATGGTGTTGGTTTGTCATTTATGTGAGTCGATGAGTATGATGCTGTTCAGCCTGGTGGGTCCCATATAGGGATTCACGGCGCTGTAATATACCTCGAATATCTTGAGGGTGTTACATCCAATGTTTGGGGTAATTGCTTTCCGTTGTCGAATTTCGAGCTTTCGGTTGGTCGGAATCGTGTGTTCTCTTAGTGCTCGAATTCGTCTTTTTGAGTACTTCATAACTGTATCTTTGATTCATATTTGGGTTCGGGTTTCGGGGTCGTTCGGGCCGTCGGAGTTGGCCCCGGCCGAGTCATGGCCGGGCATTTTGGGGCCAGGCCACCCCTGGCCGAGTTACGGCCGTAAGGGCACGGTAGTTACGGCCGTAAGGCCAGTTACGTGCGTAAGTCTTGTCCGGTTACGTACGTAACGCTGCCGGCATTTTTGGGCAGTAGGCTCGGCCATGGCCGGTTACGGCCGTAAGCCATGGCCGATTACGTACGTAAGGCGTCCGACAGGCTAGGTATTTAAGACCCAGCAGACGGGTTTTTCATCATTTTTCTCACTCGTTTCATCCTCTTACGCGGCTGGAGCTTTGATGATCATGGAGGGATGTTGTCAACTGTTAAATCCATGAAGTCTTGGAGTTCATATCATCATTTATCCATCCTATAACATCCTTTGATCGAGCGAATCAGGTCAGATTTTCTATAACCCTAGCTTTGGGGAATTTGGGTATTTTTGTTGTTTTCATCCGTTTAATACGATTTAACTTAGGATTGTGATGGATTGATGATTATTTAGATGTATTATATCATTTCCCTTGTTATTCCATGGTTGGATCGTATCGATTCGTTGTTTTGGTCGAGTTCTTGATCGACGCCTTGAAGGTGTCCGGTAGAATGTCATAGAGGGGTTTTCGGACGTTCTACGATTATTCTTCCTCGTATGATCGTTGATTTATTAATTATATGATGTTAGGGTCGAGTTTCTTGCGAAGAAACCGTGTTGAACCCTTCCATTCATTGTCGTCTTCCTTTTCGACAGCATCGGGCGTTCCGAAGCTTCCCGGTTGAGCCATGTTCGTCGGAATACTTGCGTGCCGATTTCGAGGCAAGTACCTTGTCCATATAATTCTTGTTTTGTGGATATGATAATTGGTGATCGTCTAAATGTGTTTGTTTGGTCGTTTGAAAATTATCTTCAAAAGATTCGGTTAGCCTTGTTAAAGGCTCTCTTTCATAACCGCATGTGTTTTGTAATTGGTGTGTTTCGTAATCGAGTATGCGAATCTTATGGATATGGTTGGTGTTGATGTTGCGATTGATAATGCGTGTGTGTGTATATTGCTTCATTTCGGTGCGTTGTGGTTTGACGTGATGTTTTGCTAAGTGTTTGATGCCTCTGGGTGAATTGTTTGGATATCTTTGTTGTATTGTGTTATATGTATGAATATGTGAATGTGGGCGGGGCCTATGATGACACATGGCATGCGATCATGTGATCAGGATGCAAAAAGCGATTGATCCAACCGTGAGAGCCTAAGAAAAACTACGGTGACACATGGCATGTGATCATGTGGTCAGGATGCAACAAGTGATTGATCCAACCGTGAGCGCCAAAGATGTTGTGACTTGTGTTTCGCTAGCCAGCTCGGGAGGGTCCTTCGAGGCCTCGAGTGGGATTCGTGGCTTCGTCCCGGTCCTAGGCGACGTGTGTGCGTGATTCATTTTATGATTATGGCCATCTCGTGAGGGTCCTTAGAGGCCTGGAGTGGGATTTGTGGCTTCGTCCCGGTCCTAGGCGATGCTTGTGCGTGATTACGTTGTGTTGATTTTATGTCCGTAGAGGACACGTGATGTGGGTTCTGACCCTGTGAATTGTTAGTGGTTTTCTATTTGCGAAAACAAAACTACTGAGTTGTGACCCCTGTTGATTTTGGAAAGAGAAGGATTCGATAATCTTAAATGGTTTACGTTGAAAACTTCCGAGGGCATTTTTAAAAGGTTTTATAAATTATCCTCTCGATTTGTGATCTTTCGGTTTTGGAATGTTTTACCCAAACTCTTGCCTCAGGAATTACTTTTCGTTATGTTTGGATCTTTGAGGATTCCTGGTTATTGTTATTCTTGGAACTTGAATTATATGGCTCGTATTTGCACTTTGTACTTGCACTAGCAAAACAGTGGAGTTTTGCTAACCCCCGAGTATTCGGGGGGTGGATGTCTGTATTACATTCAGGTTTCAGGGAGCGTGGCACAGGGTCAGCATGAAGGATGATGAAAGATGATCGATACTAATCATATATGGAACTGTACGTTGTGTATTGGTTCAGTTGTACTTTATTTTCCGCTGCAATATTTCTTTCCCCATTGTACGGGAGTGTGTTGTATTCGACCACTACGTCGGCATGTATTGTAATTGAGTTGTTTGTATTTATTGAAAGACCAAATCGGTCTACTGAGTCATTTTAGCCTTAAAGGCATTGTTGAGTTGTTCGATTTTGTTACCAGCCTGGTAGAACCTTGAGGAAAGGTTCTACGGTGTGTAATATCCCTAAGCGGATTGGGGGTGTTACATAAATGGTATCTGAGATTAGGTTGTGGAAACCTAGGCTGTCGGATTTAGTGGTGTTTGTTGAGTTTTGTCTCGTCGGATTTTGTCTGACTGAGTCGTGTCGCGACGCGTCGTCTGAGTTTGTTGGTCATGATTAGTATCGTGGGGCGATCATCATCTTCGTGCAACCTGTGGCGGTAAGTCTCCCTTCTTTGTATTGTGCCTCGTGTGACACGAGCTATTTGTTTGATTATTTGTTAAGTGATAGAACCTTCATGTAGATTTTTGTTTTCGTGATGCGTTCGTGTGATTCTCATATTTCGTTTATATGAGGAGTGTTGTCATTATTTATGTCATTTTGACGGTGATATTTGACTGTTTGTTTTCCGGTAAAAGACATGTGTTGTCTTGATTTTGAGCGAGTTGATGCGTGTATTATGATTGTATGTAAGTGAATATTGTTACATGTGAGTTTTTTGGCATTCTAGCCTAATAGATTTTCAAAAAAATTGACTATCTTAGAAAATAAATTTCGAGACGTACTTTTAAATGAATTATTTTCTCGCGATACTTTCAAGGTTCCTTCCAGTGCCGCAATATGTTTCAAAATTATTCCAGTTGAGGACCAAAATATTTTGAGACATTTTCAATTATTTAGAAATGCTTTGCTTAGACCCGAGGGTCGATTATTTCTGAAAGTTTTTTCACTAAAAGAAAAGTGTCCTCATTTTTGTTCAAACGCAAGATGGTTTTCAAAGTCTCGAGAATGGTGTTTGTACTACTTTCTGTAAGGTGATACTCAAGATCTACTGGTGTTTCCAAATTGTTTTCAAAAAGGTTGTTTTCATTTTTAAAACCTATCATTCCTGTTTGCGGACCAGAAATGTATGTATGATGTTCGAACTTTCGTTAGGGTATTAACCCCGAGTTGTGGTTGAATTAGTGGTGTGAGCGTTGAGTCGTTCGCCACGCATTGTTGTGTTAGCCCTCTGCGAGGGGTGTGATGTTGATCTTTAATGTTGTCGTTTCTCGGTGATTTTCATGCTATCGCACCCGTGTGAGCGGTTAGGACTTGAGTTTACATGATCGTCGAACGATGCCGTGATTGTTGTGATTTTAGTATTTGTTGATATGTTATGCCAAGTTGGCATCTCTGGTTTGTTGTTTTGCGATGTTATGTTCTATTGTATCTAGCATTTGTATATTCGGTATGCCGAGCCGAGGTGTTTCAACCGTGGTGTGCCGGGGGCATGCACGTACAAATTGTCCTTCTCGTCAGTAACGCATTTCAAGTGTGGACCCGAGAGACACAGGATCCAGTTTTGCGAGTTGGGTTCCGAGTCTTTCGGGGCACGAACTTCAGTACAGATATCAGGATCGGCTCTAAGAGGCCCATGGGAAATGTTTTCGTCAGCTGCTTTTGTGTTGTTGCCTTGTTTCCGTTATTGTCAGTTGCGGGGATGACCTTCTTTTATAAGAGGTCGAATGTAATACCCGTATTGTTTTTGGACTTCTGCATTTCCTCTTTCTCAAGTCTATCGACTCGCTCGTGTTCATTGATACTTTCTGAACTTGTTCTGTATTTCGGTTTCATTGTTCGGACGAGCCGTGATCTTGTTTTGGGTCGATCGGATTATCGCTGTGACTTTTCCGAGTTCGGTTCGATTCTTGTGAACCTTGTTCGGAAGTAACATCTTTCACTTTCTACCAGTTCTTTTAATGTATAGAGTTGAAGTGGGGACTTCGGAGTCATTGTTTGATCGTTGTTGTTCGATCATTGTTATTTGATCATTGTTGTTCGATCATTGTTATTTGATCGTTGTTGTTCGATCATTGTTGTTCGGTCGTTGTTGTTTGATCGTTGTTGTTCGATCGGGGTTGTCTGACTATTGTTGCCTGATCTCGTACCGTGTAGAATTGTCGTTCACCGTTAGTCAGGTGTTTCGAGTGTGGCCGGGTGGGTCACCGAGCCGTGCATTGCGAGACGGTAGCTGAGAGATTTAGGGATTGAGGTTGCGTCTCTGCTCCGAAAGGACACAGAAACACCTAGTGTAGTTTTCGAGGATTTCGGCATAGTCCGAATTGTTTGTGGTTGTCCTTGTGGATCATTTGTGTGTTTATTTTTGTTTTCTTGATTATGCGTGTTTCCTTATAATGGGTGCTTTGTGTTTTGTGATTGTTCGAATAATCGACTTGGTTGTATTATCTGTTTGATGACGCTTGTCACTTGTTGGTTTTATTATGTCTCTATCGGTGACGTTGTGTTGGTCGTCATGGAGCGTGTGTTCACACCGTATATTTCTTTGCGTTGCTTGTACCGTTTCGCCGTTGGACATTAGTTACCCATTCTTGTGTATCTCATTGAAATATTCCTGGTGGTATATTGCTTCTCCCTACTTGGTTTAAGTTTCGGGACGAAACTTCTTTTAAGGAGGGTAGAATGTAATATCCGCCATTTCGGATTTCGGTGATTTTCTTTTTTTTCGGCGAGAGCCCATTTTGACGACTCGCTCGTGATCGTTTCGTCATTCCGAGAGTATTTAATTCTGCACTTTTTGTCATCCGAGTTCGTTTCGGTAACGTTTTGTTGAGTTCCGTGTTCTTAAGCGGTTTTTCCGCACTTGAGTTCGATTCTTGCGAATCTCGCCCGAAACTGTTGTTTCGAGTTTATCATAAGTTCATTTAATGTTATTATTCATGTTGCGAGCTTTGTCTTGGTGTTTCGATCGTGTATCGTGTATTTCGGACGTTTTGGGCCATTTTCGTAATTTTCCAATGTTTGGGGTAATTACTTTCCGTTGTCGAATTTTGAGCTTTCGGGTGGTCGGAATCGTGTGTTCTCTTAGTGCTCGAATTTGTCTTTTTGAGTACTTCAAAACTGTATCTTCGATTCATATTCAGGTTCGGGTTTCGGGGTCGTCCGGGCCGTCGGAGTTGGCCCTGGCCGAGTCATGGCCGGGCATTTTGGGGCCAGGCCACCCCTGGCCGAGTTACGGCCGTAAGGCCGGTTACGTGCGTAAGTCTTGGCCGGTTACGTACGTAACGCTGCCGGCATTTCTGGGCAGTAGGCTCGGCCATGGCCTGTTACGGCCGTAAGCCATGGCCGATTACGTACGTAAGGCGTCCGGCAGGCTAGGTATTTAAGACCCAGTAGACGGGGTGTTCATCATTTTTCTCACTCGTTTCATCCTCTTCCGCGGCTAGAGATTTGATAATCATGGAGGGATGTTGTCAATTGTTAAATCCATGAAGTCTTGGAGTTCATATCATCATTTATCCATCCTATAACATCCTTTGATCGACCGAATCAGGTCAGATTTTCTATAAACCTAGTTTTGGGGAATTTGGGTATTTTTGTTGTTTTCATCCGTTTAATACGATTTAACTTAGGATTGTGATGGATTGATGATTATTTAGATGTATTATATTATTTCCCTTGTTATTCCATGGTTGGATCGTATCGATTCGTTGTTTTGGTCGAGTTCTTGATCGACGCCTTGAAGGTGTCCGGTAGAATGTCATAGAGGGGTTTTCGGACGTTCTACGATTATTCTTCCTCGTATGATCGTTGATTTATTAATTATATGATGTTAGGGTCGAGTTTGTTGCGAAGAAACCGTGTTGAACCCTTCCATTCGTTGTCGTCTTCCTTTTCGATAGCATCGGGCGTTCCGAAGCTTCCCGGTTGAGCCGTGTTCGTCGGAATACTTGCGTGCCGATTTCGAGGCAAGTACCTTGTCCATATAATTCTTCTTTTGTGGATATGATAATTGGTGATCGTCTAAATGTGTTTGTTTGGTCATTTGAAAATTATCTTCAAAAGATTCGGTTAGCCTTATTAAAGGCTCTCTTTCATAACCGCGTGTGTTTTGTGATTGGTGTGTTTCGTAATCGAGTATGTAATCTTATGGATATGGTTGATGTTGATGTTGCGATTGATAATGCGTGTGTGCGTATATTGCTTCATTTCGGTGCGTTGTGGTTTGACGTGATGTTTTGCTTAGTGTTTGATGCCTCTAGGTGAATTGTTTGGATATCTTTGTTTTATTGTGTTATATGTGTGGATACGTGAATGTGGGCGGGGCCTACGGTGACACATGGCATTCAATCATGTGTTCAGGATGCAACAAGCGATTGATCCAACCGTGAGAGCCTAAGAAAAACTACGGTGACACATGGCATGTGATCATGTGGTCAGGATGCAACAAGTGATTGATCCAACCGTGAGCGCCAAAGATGTTGTGACTTGTGTTTCGCTAGCCAGCTCGGGAGGGTCCTTCGAGGCTTCGAGTGGAATTCATGGCTTCATCCCGGTCCTAGGCGACGTGTGTGCGTGATTCGTTTTATGATTATAGCCAGCTCGGGAGGGTCCTTAGAGGCCTCGAGTGAGATTTGTGGCTTCGTCCCGGTCCTAGGCGATGCTTGTGCATGATTACGTTGTGTTCATTTTATGTCCGTCGAAGACACATGATGTGGGTTCTGACCCTGTAAATTGTTAGTGATTTTCTATTTGCGAAAACAAAACTGTTGGGTTGTGACCCCTGTTGATTTTGAAAAGAGAAGGATTCGATAATCCTAAATGGTTTATGTTGAAAACTCCCGAGGGCATTTTTAAAAGGTTTTAAAATTATCCTCTCGATTTGCGATCTTTCGGTTTTGGAATGTTTTACCCAAACTCTTGCCTCGGGAAGTACTTTTCGTTATGTTTGGATCTTTGAGGATTCCTGGTTATTGTTATTCTTGGAACTTGAATTATATGGCTCGTATTTGCACTTTGTACTTGCACTAGCAAAACAGTGGAGTTTTGCTAACCCCCGAGTATTTGGGGGTGGATGTCTGTATTGCATTCAGGTTTCAGGGAGTGTGGCACAGGTTCGGCATGAAGGATGATGAAAGATGATCGATACTAATCACATGTGGAACCGTACGTTGTGTATTGGTTCAG
Organism: Orobanche coerulescens; assembly: GCA_033398695.1. Classification (NCBI taxonomy): domain Eukaryota; kingdom Viridiplantae; phylum Streptophyta; class Magnoliopsida; order Lamiales; family Orobanchaceae; genus Orobanche; species Orobanche coerulescens. The sequence continues at coordinate 86,604,028 of CM065811.1, read as the reverse complement.
TTGTACTTTATTTTCCACTGCAATATTTCTTTCCCCATTGTATGGGAGTGTGTTGTATTCGACCACTGCATAGCCATGTATTGTAATTGAGTTGTATGTCTTTATTGAAAGACCAAATCGGTCTACTGAGTCATTTTAGCCTTAAAGGCATTGTTGAGTTGTTCAATTTTGTTACCAGCCTGGTAGAACCTTGAGGAAAGGTTCTACGACGTGTAATATCCCTGAGCGGATTGGGGGTGTGACAGCAGACGTGTATTTCCCACCTGAGGATGGTTCGGAGGAACCTCTAGGAGTCGATGCTAAGAGGCATGGCCACGGCTTACGTTGTGTATTGTGAATTTTTGATGGTACATACTGAAGTGTTCTCTTGATGATGTTGATTTTGACATGACATAATATTACGGAATATTGCTTTACAAATGTATTCAAAATGAGATGTTTATGATCTATGGTTTATAGTTTTGGTAAAACTACATGATGTATGAAAAGTATTTTTAAATGTCATTTCAGAGAATTATACGAAATCAAGGATTTTGAAATGTTATGATTTAAACGAACAACTAGTGGAATTTTAAAGGAATATTATCAATGATGGTCTATTTATTATATTCAAGGGAAATATGAGAGGCGATCGTAAGTTCCATCCGTTATGGTGGTATGTCCCACTTGTTGCAGTCGTAGTTCTTATTTTCGTTTGGTTTCCATGGATAGATATTCTTGTTGGGATATTATTTGCTGTCATATATTGTTATGTTGCGTTGTGTAGGTATTTTGGTATGTTGGTTATGTGATGTTATGTTTCATTGTAATGAGCGGTTGTCTGTTCAGTATGCCGACAAGATTATAATCGCAGTAGGATTATAATCAGCAGTTATGTCATGTTCATGAGCAAGTGAGATAGAGAATGGATCCTCTCATGTGTACTACTCTGAAAGAGTACCAAGATCGAGCCTTAGCCATCGAGATGGCCATTTACGTGACAGAAACTAGTTCAGGGAGCAAGAGACATAGGGCCTCGGGTAATTTTTCAGAGGGTCAGATGAGTGAGCTCTATGAACCTGTTGTTTTTTATCATTCTTCAGGAAGGACTCCCCCCTCTATTGATCAGTTCAAGAATCTCACTCCTGTAGTGGGTAAGGTGAGTGGTGCGAAGATGTGTTTCAACTGTAGCTGTGTGGTCCATACATAGAAGAATAGTCGTTCGCCGTAGGTTAACTATTTCAAGTTTAGTCAAGTGGGGCAGCAAGTGGTGCATTTCAAGACCATTGCTAAGATGTTTTGGAACCAAGGTTTCGCTCCTACTCCTGGAGGGGCCAACGGTGCCCGATGATGGTGCTTCTTGTGTTGCATTGTGAATTGAATCTCGTGCGGAGATTTGATATTGTTGCTTGAATGCTTTTGTTTTGTTATGTAGCGTATTGATATTTCTTGTTTTAAGTTTCGGTACGAAACTTATTTTTAGTAGGGTAGAATGTAATACTTAAAATTTTTGTTTCTGATTATTGTGAATTGATTGCCATTTTATGCCGAATATCTCTCTGTTGTCGAGTAGTTGGAATTATTTTCTCATTGACCGACATGTGTTGATATCGTGTTACCATGTTTGCCATTTAACATGAGTTATATGATGTGTGTGTGTCGTAATTTCTCGTGTATTTGCTTCCATTATGTATCATTGATATTGTATGATAGTGCTTCGTTGTGTGTTGCATAGTCGTTGTTTTGCCAAAAAGTTTTGTTGTTGCATTGGGTTGTTTGGAGCAAGGTTACTGCCTGTTCAGAGTGCTTTAATGCACGCTAAGAGATGCAATTAGCACACGCTAACTGGTAGTCAGACAGAACATATTGAGGCCGACACAGAAGCTATTGGATTGGAATTAGAGCCTGTCAGCGCACGCTAAGGTACTTAATTAGCTCGCGATAACTATTCTTCCAGACATAACATGCTGAATTATTGGTTTGTTAGCGCACGCTAATGTATAGGTCTAGCGCACGCTAGCTGCTCCAATATATATACTAGAGCAGTAGTCTTCTCAGTCATTATTTCATTTTCCTTCACTCCTTCCACGACGGCTGAGGCTTTTGGATAGGGTTCGGATTCTTGGCCGATTTTTCTCCACCCAAAGCTGTTTTGGAGGGTCTTAGGTGATTATGACATTATCTAATCCATTATTCTTCGTCAGATCGAGGTACTTTTCTTTATTTCCATAGAGTTGGCTTTTTGGGGTTTTGTTCTAGATTTTGATTTCAATCCAATTTTGATTAATCGATTGGGGTTAAACAATGTTGTTAATCGTATTCTATGGATTGTACATCTATATCTTCGATTCGTTCAACCCGGTTGATGATTTTTCTGTTCTTGGGGAAACCTTGAACATTTATTGCTCGATTAGATGTTTCAATGAGTTTCCTTCGGTTGTTAGGTGTGTTTTTCCATCGTTATTGGTCCTTATTCTCGTAGTGATTGCGTTGTTGTTGTATACTTGCGGAGGTTGTAGGTTTTTAAAGCTTTTCGGTGGAGCCGTGTTTTCCGGAGGATTCGCATATCGATTGTTGAGGCAAGTATCTTGCTTATACGATTTGTATCTTGTGAACACAAATTACGTGTTGGGTTTGTGATGATTAGTTTACTTTCATAAACTTGGTTCGTGTAAATTGGTTATGAATTGTTTGTCATGAATGTTTGGCAGTATTTGTGGTGTTCTTGAATGTTCAACGTAGTGGAATTATGTTGGTTGTGATAAATGTGTTGATTTGATTGTACACTTGGATGTGTATTGTGTTGTGTGTTGATCGTGATATATGATGATTGTGCATTGCTCGTGAATATGGTTGGAATTTCTACATTGCTCAATGTGTGTTGGTTGTGTAAATTTCGTGATGATGGATGTAATGACTCACTGTGTGCATTGTTTGTGAAATGTGAATGTTGTGTGCTGTGTTGCTCAGTTCACTCGTGTAAGTTCGACTGGACCTACGAGGATTCATGGTAAGAGATCATGGGATCGGAACTTAGTATGTGGTGCTGAGGTCTAATTGTGCGGGTCTGATGAGGCCTACGATGACACATGGAAGGAGATCGGGGGGTTAGGGCACCATATGTCCAACCATGTGGGCTCGACGGGGAGTACGGTGACTTGTAGCAAGGAATCACGGAGTCGGGATTGGTTGTTGTGATTGTTGTGTTGGAATCAATCCATCTGGGTTGGTGAACCTACGGAGACATGTGGCAAGAGATCATGGGGTCACGAGCATGTTTGATGTTTGATGTAATGTTTGGCTCAGTTCGTGCGGGTTGGTGAACCTACGGAGACAAAGCTCTTGAAAAGGAAGTTTTATGAAAATGAATGTCGGGCCGAGACGTAAACTATTTTTGGAAAGGTTGTCCGTTTTGTAAATTTATTACGATGTGAAATGGGATTTGCACCGAGACCCTAGTGTGTGAAAATAGTTTTTATAACTTATGACTTGAGGTCCTAAAGGCTTTATATTCTTTAAAACTCCCTAGATGATGATTTTGTTTTCAAGGACTTTAGTTTATTTTCTTTTCTTATCACTAAAACCTCTCGGGAATATCTGTTGAATGATTGTCATTATATGATTCATGATTGATATTTGCTTTCTACGTTTTGTATGGTTATGATACTCGTACTAGCAAATTCGATTTGCTAACCTCTTAGATGGGGAAATATGTTTCATGCATTTCAGGTATGCTTAGTTCGAGGGAGCAGTCACAGAGTCAGTATGGGAGATGACAAGCTACGATACTAATCATTCGGGAGTCGGAGTTATTTATACTGTTGAGTTGTATTCTAGTTTCACTGCATTGTATTTTGACCCATGCGTGGGTATGTGTTGTAAGGAGTTCTATTTTGGTTTGATTTAGTCATGTGGCCTGGTCAGTCTATGTATTTTGAATATTCAACCTTATCAGTCCGTGTCGTTATGTAGTTTGACCCCGGCTGGTCAAATATTTAGTTGTCTTCTGGTATTTGGCCTCGTGGACCCTTGTGACAAGGGTCTACGACGTATGGCATTCCCGGATGAATTATGGGGGTGTTACAGTAAATGGATCCTAAAGAGGAAATATAAAGATGAGGAATATAAAGATGACTGGTCAATGGCAAGTTTAAGGCCCAGGTTGTTCCCAAAGGGTTTAGAGATAAAGAAGGTTATGATTTCTTTGACACGTATTTACTAGTAACTAGAATAACTTCAATTCGACTGCTTATTATAATTGTTGCATTGCACAATCTCGAGATTCATCAAATGGATGTGAAAACTGCATTCTTGAATGGTGAATTAGAAGAAGATATTTATATGGAACAACCTGAAGGTTTCATTGTGCCTGATCAGGAAAAGAAAGTGCGTAGACTTTAAAGTCATTGTATGGGCTAGAATAAGCGCCTAAATAATGACATATGAAGTTTGACACAACTATATTGGCAAATGTATTCAAGATTAATGAATGTGATAAAAGTGTGTATATTAAAGGCACATCTAAATCATTTATCATAGTCTGTCTATTTGTAGATGATATGTTGATCATGGGAAGTAGCAATGAGGTAGTTGTGAATACAAAAGGATGTTAAGTCGAAATTTCGACATGAAGGATTTGGGTTTAGCTGATAATTCTTGTAATTAAAATTAGTAGAACGTCAGAAGGTATCTTCCTATCACAATTTCATTATGTTGAGAAAGTGCTCAATAATTTCAACGCTTTTGAAAGTCCACATGTAAAAAAAGTTATTAACACTAGTATTCACTTAAGTAAGACTAGAAGTGGTCTAGTGGCTCAAGCCGAATATTCAAGAGTAATCGGAAGCCTGATGTACATTACGAATTATACACGGCCAGACTTGGCATTTGCTGTGAACAAGTTGAGCAGGTTCATGAGTAACCCGAGTAAAGAGCACTGGAATGCATTGATTAGGGTTGTAAGATACTTAAAGTATGCCCTAAAATATGGGCTATTTTATAGTAATTATCCTGCAGTATTAGAAGGATATACTGATGCTAATTGGATTTCAGATACGAAAAACTCTTACTCTACAAGTAGGTATGTATTTACTATTGGGGGTGGAGCTGTATATTGGAAATTAAACAAGCAAACTTGTATAGCCCGATCCATCATGGAATAAGAATTTATAGCTCTAGATAAAGCTGGAGAAGAAGCTGAATGGCTTTGTAACTTTCTTGAGGATATTCCATGCTTGAATAAGCATGTTCCCAATGTCGTTATCCATTACGATAGCCAAGCTGTAATTGCAAGAGCACAGAGCCTTATGTATAAAAGTAAATCTCAACACATTCGTCGGAGACATAATACCGTGCGATAATTGATCAAAAATAGAGTTATGTTTATTGATTATGTGAAGCTAAATATTAATTTGGCGGACCCACTCATAAAAGGTCCGAATAGAAATCAATTTCATAAAATGGTAGAGGGAATGGGATTAAATCCACATCTTTAAGGAACGATCATGGTGGTAACCCAACCTTGAAGATTGGAGATCCTAGAAACCTGGTTCAGTGGAAACAAAGCTATGAAAGTTCTAATGAAAAGCACTTATTATAAATACATCCGTTAGAGCAGTGTAAGTGCTGAGTCCTGTGATTGTGGTGAGGTTATTGGACTTTTAATGGTTCATTGTCCTTGAAAAGGAAAGTACTACAGGATACTTTATAAAGGGAGACCATCTATCTGAGTTTGAGGACGGGTTGCCTTGAATAAACACTTAGGAAACCAAGATGTTGTCCATGGCCAAAATGGACACAACTATGAGAATGGAAGGCGTTGAGACATTGTTGTGTAAGTGTCGTTGACACACTATACATCAAGGAGGATTATTTCAAGGTATTGTGTCCACTAAGTTGCCGACATATCAGACGATATTTTACTAAGGAGGGTTCAAAGCCACAAATTATCTTTTCCCATGCAGCAGTGTTTTGGAAACTGGGTATATGAGTCTGCATTCATGCATGTTTTTATTTCCACTCATGTGGGGAATTGTTGGAAATTAGTCTTAGAAAAATGAGTTTTAACTCAATTTAAACTAATTTAATGACAACAAAATATTTAATTCTTATAAATTAAATATTTAAATATGGATCTACGTATCGAAGAGATAAACGTAGGGTTTTATTTTTCTCAAAATTGATTTTCAGTAAGTGGAAAATAAATGATTAAAGTTGGCCATTTAATTGAAATGGTGAAGAGTTAAAGTGGGTATGAAAGGTCATCCCACATTAGAAAAAGCATCATTGACTAGCTTTTTAGTAAGAAGGTGCATGGGTAGTTCAACAAGCTAGTAGTATACACTAGTTGGCTAACGATGCAAAGTCCACACAAACACACCGCCGCCGCCCACCCGCCGGCCAGCATGGCTCGGCTATGCTCGGGCCGGGGCACGTGCACGGGCACGGGCGTGGGCTTGGGCCTTGGTCCTTGGTCCCTGGTAATTGGACTTTGGGCTGGACTTGGTCGACTTGGGCTTTTTGGCCAATGTCATCAGTCCAGTTAGAGAATCCAACTGCCTCAGTAACGCAGTTGCCATCATCAAGGTTCGAGAACCCAGCTGCATCAATAACCTAGCTGTTGTTGGGAAGAATCCGCCCTACATTTTGATAATTGCCTCATACAGCAAGATCTTCAAAGCCAGTATTTCGGTCTAAGTATGAAAGTTGTTAGGAGAATATCATACAGCCTGCCCATACAGCGAAATATATTCCAGCAAAGTCAAGAGTCCTTTCCTACAGTGTAATCGTCAAGATACAGCAAGAGATGAAGAAGTTGGATACAACAAACATGTTGTAAGTGTTTTACTTAGAAAAAGTAAAACACATATCCAACAGGACTGAAGAAAACTTTAAACCGTTGTGAAATCAACATTGTTTATTCACAAAGTATTTATGGTTAAAATATCATTTAATGCTAATAGGATAACATTAATGCTGCCGAAAAGACTACAGTCTGAAGAGTATTTAATGCTACGCAAAAAGAATGTCTGAAGCATTAAATGTGAATCGCCTTTAATTCAAACATTCTGAAGCCGTCAATCAGAGTAGTCTTAATCTCATCAACCGTCAAACGGCTACATTTATAATGGATCTATTTTCAAGGTTATAAATATCCCCAAGCAAGAGGACATTGCTCACTTAGCTTCGCGAAATACATTTGACGAATTAACACTCTGACAATCTAAATATCAAGATAACCAGAGCAGTGTATTTCCTTGAGCATACAGCTTCATCAAAAGAAGAAATATACAGAGTCCTCAATGCAAACCTCACACTTATAAGGAACGCTCATCAAGCATACAATTGTTGTTTGACCTTGTCATACAAAACCTTTCATTGAGTTTAACATAGCCCTGTGTGGATTAAGTCTTGCTAATTCTGACCTGTGTGGGACGAATAGCATCAAAAAAAGCTTCAATCTGTGTGAAGAAGCAAGTCGAAGAATCCAAGTCAATCCATGTTAATGGCCCAAGCTACTATCGGCTGTATCAATCTGGGTGAACAATAAAGCTATGCATTTAGTTAAAGTCACATAGTTGTATACGCCATGATTTTAATAAATATTTTACTCCTGTGTGAAGGACCAGTGGATGTAGAGGGGTTTACCTCGAACTACTTAAATCTGTGTGTATTTACATTCTGTCATTTACTCTTTTTTATCTGCTTGTGTGATTTAAGTATATATATTGTAAAAACCCTATACGCACCAAGCTAACAGGAGATTACTCAGTTGCCGTATTTACAGCAACTTAACATCAGACTTCCGCTACGCAAATAACTTCAAAAAAGATACAACTTATTCAACCCCCCTTCTAAGCTGTTTACTGTATACTGAGTGGCCAACAATCAGAGCGGTTTATTCTACAAAGATCATTTGATTTTTTACTGAATCAGATCCACAAAAATCACTCGCTTTTGAAAACTTTATTTTCATATCTTCATCATTTATTTTCCTTCTATCATGGACACCTCTATGATCAATAAAGTCCTTATATTTTCTATTAATGAATTCGATGACCGGAGAATTAGGATGGAATCTCATCTTGCAGTGATGCACGAAGATATGATCTTCGTCATCCAAGAAGGACCAATCAGAATAATGAAGGTCAACACAGCCGCGATAATCGATGGGCAACCTTATGCGGAGATGCTAGAGAAGAAGCGCGAGTAGCGGACAACGGATGATCACAAGCATGCGAACCTCGACAATGTTGCTAAGGATCTGCTATTTGTCACTCTGGATAAAGGCACATTCTCGAAGGTAAAAAGCTGTAAGACAGCCAAAGAAATCTGGGAGAAACTCAAACTAATTTATGAGGGAACTGAGCTATCGAAAGAAAAAAAAATCTAAATTAACTCGACAGTTCAAATCTTTTGAAATGACATCTTCTGAGATACTTGAGGAGCTTGATCTCAGATTAACCGGTATTGTCGGTGAACTTGAAGCAGTGGGTAAAATGTATGCCCAAAAGGACAAAAATTTAAGAATCTTTGGATCACTCTTTGCCCGATGGGACATTAAGACCACAACTATGCGTATGTCTTGTAATCTTAATGACATATATACTTTTGACCTCTTCTCTGACTTCAAGGCTTTTGAGTATGACATTGTCAGGAGAGAGAAGGCAGAAGAATCACCTGCCAAGAATACAACACGAACTGCTGTATCTGACAGGAGACATAGTTCCGCACCCAGCACATCTAAATCTGCATGCAAGGTAGCATACAACGACGATGACATCTATCGCAAGACGAGATGGCCCTGCTCATGCATAAATTCCGGAAGTTCATCAACAAATCTGGAAAGGCCCCATACAGGCCAAGCCATTTAATAGGGTGAGTTTCGTATCACCTTCTTATGGAGATTCTAACATGTGTTACAACTGCAGGAAATCAGGATATTATGCGAATAAGTGTCCTCATCCCAAAGTATAGAAGTTGCCCGAAGCCGAGAAAAAATAGAAGGATGAGAAAAGGTGCATTTGGCGAAACAAGCTCAAGGCCCTGATTGGAGAATCAGAAGTTTCGCCCACATCAACCAAGACCAAGGAGTGCCTACAGGAAATCACTAACAGTGACTCCTCCGATGATTAAATAGAGATAAAGCATATATATATGCTTTATGGCCAAAGAAGAAGAGGATAATGATGATAGCGATGATGAGGTAAGCTCAACCTCAAACATTCCTATCAATGCATCTCATACTTTTAAAAGTATGATGAATGAGTTTAGAACCATTCAGAAAGCCCATGAGATGGTCAAAAAGCAAAACATACAACTCGCCGTTTCAAATTTAGAGCTGAAAGATAAAAATGATTTGGTGAAGAACAATTATGAAAATATGTCTTTAGACTGTGAAAACAACGAAATTAACGAAGAAACACTCATGGAAAGTAATCATCAACTTGCAACAGAACTATATGAGGTAAAAAATCATAATAATTGCAAGACAAATGATTATGTTTTGTTAGAATCTAAGATAAAAATTCGCGAGAAATGAGAAGGAGAACTTGAGACCATCCTTAAATCATTTGAAAAATCATCTAGAAGGATGAAAGACATTATAAGCACTGGGTAGCATGCCTATGATAAACGTGTCTTAGGATATGACTCGTTCTCGCATAAAGGAAAATCTAGTACAGTGTTTGTCAATGGAGTGGAACCTATTCCTGAACCCGATGAGGCCCCAAGTCCTGTAAAAGGTCACAGCATCCCCACCTCGGGCAGCAAAGGCTGCGATTCCGCCTCCACATTCCTATCATAAGCAGCAGAAAGCCTAGCCTCCTAGACCTGTAAGACGCAATGGTAATCACCAATAGTATGATCCCGGAGCATACCAACAACGTCAGCAGCCAACCAAAAATAAATCTGTGTCTAAGTATCAAAGGTATGCACCACAGTACTATCAATAATATAATGCACCTAGATACTGGATACATGAACCCTGATGTCCACCCAAGAAGCAGGCTACCGTGCAGGTCCATCATCAACAGATCTAGGAATACAGCTGGAAAATCTAAATGGAAAGCATTAAGGCCGAAGAAAATGGTTCCCCCTCCGAGACGGCAATCATACTAGAACCAAAACCCTAGATTTTACATGCATAATAATCAGGATTACAGCGACTACGTACCTGCCCCACATAAATATCGCAAAACATGACCAAACGTGACATACAGCAAACCAATTACTGTCATACAAATTTGGGTACCAAAAGGCACTAACAACTACAACAACAACAACAACATCTAAGACTTAGTCCCAAAATGATTTGGGGTCGGCTAACATGAATCAAACTTTGAAACCGTCAATAATCGTTATATAAATAACATAAAAGGAAAAAAGAGGGAAAAAGTAGAGAAAAAAGAAAATACAAAAAAGAGAATGAATGTTAAAAAAAATATATATATATAAAAAATCCTGAAAAATAAATTAAAAGATAACATGAAATAAAAGAAAATAGGAATTTAAAAAAAAAAATCAGACTCCATCCACCATCCGTATTCTTTCTCGCCACATTTGCCTCTCTATCGCCATACTTTCTCTAATTCTAAGAAACCGCATATCATTTTCAATCATCTTTATCCAAGTTTTCTTGGGTCTTCCTCTACCTTTCACAACATTACTAGTTCCCCAACTTTCTAGCCTCCTCACTGGGGCATCAATAGGTCTTCTTCTCACATGACCAAGCCATCGTAATCGATTCTCCATCATCTTGTCTTCTATAGACGCAACTCTTACCTTCTCTCTAATCACCTCATTTCTGAGCCGATCCTTTTTGTATGACCACACATCCATCGTAGCATACGCATCTCTGCCACATTCATCTTTTGAATGTGACACTGTTTTACAGCCCAACACTCGGTGCCATATAACAGCGCAGGCCTAATTGTCGTGCAGTAAAATTTACCCTTTAATCTATGAGGCATGCCAGGATCACATAAAACCCCTGTGACACTCTTCCACTTCAACCACCCTGCCTTTATTCTGTGAGCCACATTGCCATCTAGCTCTCCATCCTTTTGGATAATAGATCCAAGATACCGAAAGAAAGTGGATCCATGAACAACTTTCCCATCAAATGTGATCATCCCCGCCTCTCTATCATCAAGCTTCGCTAAACCTACACTCCATATATTCGGCCTTACTCGCCACCCCTAAAGCCTCGAGCTTCCAAAGTATCCTCCAAAGTTCCAATTTCATTGCACTCCAACCTTCGTTTCATCAATCAACACAATATCATCTGCGAACATCATACACCACGGAACGTCATTTTGAATTTCTCTTGTCAATTCGTCCATGACTATGGCAAAGAGAAAAGGACTAAGAGCAGATCCTTGATGCACCCCAATCGTAATAGGGAATTCTTCTGTCCTCCCAACATTAGTACGTACACTTGTACTAGCTCCCTCATACATGTCCTTTATAATGTCAATATATTTCCGCGATACACCCTTCTTTGCTAAGGCCCACCAAAGTACTTCTCTTGGTACTTTATCATATGCCTTCTCTAAATCAATAAAAACCATATGCAGATCTTTCTTTTTATCTCGATAATGTTCCATCAACTGCCGGATAAGATAAATTGCTTCCATGGTCGATCTTCCAGGCATAAATCCAAACTGATTTTTTGTTATCTTCACACATTTCCTGATCCTTTGTTCAATTACTCGTTCTCACAACTTCATGGTATGACTCATTAGTTTAATTCCGCGATAATTAGAATAATCTTGAACATCACCTTTGTTCTTATACAAAGGGACGAGAATACTTTTCCTCCATGTTGATGGCATCTTATTGCTTCTCCAAATCTTATTGAAAAGCATAGTTACCCATTCGATCCCTCTCTCCCCCAAACACCTCCAAACTTCAATAGGTATACCATCTGGTCCTTCTGCTTTCTTTGACCCCATCTTCTTCAATGCAATTGTCACTTCACCCTTTTGAATTCTTCTCTTAAACTCTCGGTTAACCATACTTGAGGGGTTGTTTAAATCCCCAATATCTTGTTCTTGATGGCCATTGAATAGGGTATCAAAGTATGACCTCCATCTCTCTTTTATCTCTTTATCTTGAACCAAAACTTTTTGGTCGGTATCTTTTACACATTTAACTTTTCCAATATCTCGCGTCTTCTTCTCTCTCATTCGAGCAAGTTTATAGATATCTTTTTCCCCTTCTTTAGTATTTAATCTTGCATATAATTCTTGATTGACCTTAGATCGGGCATTTCGAACTGCCTTTTTAGCTTCTGTTCGAGCTTTCTTGTACTTCTCATAATTCTCATCGCTCGAGCATTTACCCAGTACCTTATAACATTCACATTTGGTCTTTATCGCTTGCTTAACTTCATCATTCCACCAAGATGTGCCTTACTTGATGGTCTGTTTCCTTTAGATTCTCCTAGGACTTCTTTTGCAACTTCCTTTATGTTATGCTCCAACAAGTTCCACATCGAATCTATATCCATCTCCGTGCAATCAGACCAAATACCACTATCAGCAATCTTAGCCACAAAAGTATGTCGACTCTCCCCTTGGAGCTTCCACCACTTAATTCGAGGGTCAACTTGTGGTCTTATCTTTCTTAAGTGCCTCTTACCTCGAAAGTCAAGCACCATAACCCTATGCTGTGTTGCAGCACTCTCACCGGGTATCACCTTGCAATTAGTAAAACTTTTCCTCCAAACATTCCTTACTAAAAAGAAATCAATCTGACTTGCATTACCTCCGTTTCTATATGTCACCAAATGAGAGTCCCTTTTCTCGAACCAAGTGTTCATAATACCCAAGTCATGAGCTAATGCGAAATCCAATATACCATTTTCTGCTTCATTCCTCTCCCCAAAACCAAAGCCACCATGAATGCTCTCAAATCCATCTATGCTAACACCGACATGCCCATTGAGGTCACCACCAATGATCAATTTCTCACCCATAGGAATTCGTTCGACAACCTCTTCCAAATCTTCCCAAAATTCTTGTTTGATCGGTGCATCCAATCCTACTTGTGGTGCATAAGCACTTATGATAGTTAGAAACTCATCCCCTATCACAAGCTTAATACTCATTATTCTATCGCTCTTTCTTGACACTTCCACTCAATGACGATACCCACTCCATTTCTACTTCTATCCATTCCAGAGTACCAAAGCTTGTAACCCCAAGGAGCTAACACTCTTGCCTTCTCACCAACCCACTTAGTCTCTTGTAGACACATTATGTGAATTCTCCTCCTTTTCATAACCTCCCCCACTTCTGCTGATCTCCCCGTCAAAGAGCCAACGTTCCAAGTTCCAAACCGCACCTTACTACCCTTACTATCCGCAAGAACTAACTTCTCTATCTGTCCCCATCCACTCTGCAAGGATTCTTGCACATTTGACACCACACCCATACTTCGAGGTGGCGCGCCGCTTCCGGGCGACGACCTAGCAACCCTTGCATATTTTCCACTACACCCGGGCCTATGAAGTGTAGCGCATCCTTGCTCATTTGACACCACCCTCAGATGTAAAGGTGGCGCGCCGCTTCTGGGCGACGACCTAGCAACCCTCGCATACTTATCACTGCACCCGGGCCTATAAAATGCAGTGCGTCGCTTCTGAGGAGACGCCCCAATGATTTTCAATGTTTGATTCATGTCCATGAATCAAAGGGGACCTAAATCTACCTAATTTCTTTGATTACAGGACATCAAGGAGAAGGACATCTGGTACTTCGATAGTGGATGTTCTTGCCACGTGACAGGATATATCAGCAAGCTATTGGATTATGTGAAAGGTTGTGGTCCAAAGTTGCGATTCGGTGACAAATCTAAAGGAAGAACAAGAGGGAAAGGAACCCTGCTTGTAGGAAAGATCAAAGTCATCGATGTAGCCTATGTTGAAGGACTACAATAAAATTTACTTAGAAGGATCAAATTTTATGTGGATCACTATAGGGTGAAGGACATCAAGACCAAGCAAGTTGTCCTTACAAGAATCCGGTCAGGTAACATGTATATTGCTGACTGGAAGCCCACAAGATCCATTATTCTGTGTTTTGTTGCCAATTGCACTACAGAACAAAGCTGGCTATGGCATAAAAGGATGTCACATATCAACTTCACGACCATCAACAAGCTCGCTCGACAGAAAAGGTCAAAGGCTTTCCCGATGTATCATTTCATAAAAAACAGCGTCTGTGGACCCTGTCAGAAAGGCAAGCAAATTAAGACCATCCTGAAGATCAAGTCATATCTTTCCACCCACGGGGTCCTGGATTTGCTACGCAGGGACCTCTACGGCCCTGTAGACCCTGTAGGTTTGGGAGGTAAGAAATATTGTTTTGTTATTGTCGATGATTTCTCCAGGTATGCTTTGCCTATCTTTCCGAACAAGAAGAAAGATACCATTACAAAGCTGCCAGAACACCTTAAAATGGTGCAGAATGAGAAAGGGTTTAGTATTGTATCCATTTGTTCCAACAGAGGCACAGAATTCACAAATTGCTTTATAGAGCAACACGGTACGGACAATGGCATACAGCATGAATACTCAGCAGCCCGAACTCTTCAAAAAAATGGTGTTGCCGAGCGTAAGAACAGGATGCTGAAAGAAGCAACAAGAACCATGTTAGTTGCAAGCAAATTGTTGCAGCATTTTTGGCGAGAAGCAACAAATACAACGTGCTATACACAAAACCGTTGTATCATCAACAAGCATCACAACAAAAGAGCATATGAGGTATGGAATAACAACTGAAGACCTTCGACAAATAATAGGAAGGATCAACTGAAGACCTTCGACGAAAAGTTGGATGAGGGTATTTTTGTTGGATACCACTCTGTCAACAAAGCTTTCATGATATTTAATAAAAGGAAGCTGACAATAGAGGAATCCGTCCGCATAGTATTTGATGAACCTTATTGTGACCCTACAGGAGTAGAAGATCTAACCCATAGCATCCAGAAACTATCTATTGATGACCCCCAAACTCCAATAAAACAAGTTATGTACGTAGAAATTAATCCCATCGATGTAAGAAAAGAAGCACTCGAAGCTAATGCTGTACAAGCTGAAGTTGAGGCTACAGTTCAATAGGTTACAGCACGGGATGCCGATCTAGAACTTGACATGAGGTGATTAAGAGATCACTTACAAGAATTAATAATTAGAGATATCGATATCGGTGTAACCATATATAGGAAAATACAGAGTACACAAGGCACTATACTCTGTGCATAGGAAGAGAGATTCTGAAAAGTCTCAATTACCTATATGAAAACCTTAAGCCGAACTTAGGAGACTCGCTATGTGCACCCTAACTGTATTCTTAGCCCAGTCCGAACCTGTTTCGACCACTAAAGCTCTAAATAATTCTCACTGGATCACTTTGATGGATGAAGAGCTCAATGTTTTCGAACGGAACAATGTTTAGTACCTAGTTCCTAGACCAAGACATCAGTCAGTCATAAGAACCAAATAGGTATTCAGAAACAAAAAGGACAAAAATGGACTTGTGATCAGGAACAAATCTAGATTAGTTGCCCAAGGATACAGGCAGGAATAAATAATCAACTATGATGAAACCTTTGCACCCATCTCGACTAGAAGCCATCAGGATATTCCTATCATTCGCAGCTCACAAGATATTTATTATATATAAAATAGATGTTAAGAGCGCATTCCTGAATGGAGATCTACCGAAGAATTCTATGTTGAACAGTCTCTAGGGTTTATCAACACTGGCGAAGACCTTATATACAGGCTAAGGAAAGCACTGTATGGACTCAATCAAGCACCTAGAGCCTGGTATGAAACCCTGTAACTGTATCTGATCAATAATGGATTTGAGAAAGGTGAAGTCGACACAACCCTCTCTAAAATACAGGAAGGTGCCGATGTTCTTATGGTTCAAACATATGTAGATGATATCATAACTGGTTCAACTAACCCTGCTTTATGCCAAAGGTTCGCTCATATCATGCAAAGTAAATTTTAAATGAGTATGATGGGAAAACTTAGTTATTTCCTAGGATTGCAGGTAAAACAACTTCCTATAGGTACATTTATCAAACAAGAGAAGTACATCAAGGAGCTGCTCAACAAATTCGGGATGAACAACTCCAAATTATCTTCCACCCCCATGAGCACTTCCACACAGATAAGTGCTGACGAAGCTGGAAAGTTAGTTGATCAATCACTCTACAGGAAGCTTATAGGCTCACTCTTGTACCTAACAGCCAGCAGGCCCGATATCCAGTTTGCTGTAGGAGTGTGTGCTTGGTACCAGGTAGCACCTAAGGAGTCACACTTCACCACAGCCAAACGAATCCTTAAGTACGTGAAAGGAACAACCAATGTAGGGTTGTGGTATTATAAGGAAAGAGGATTTGATTTGGTAGGCTATAGCGACTCGGATCTCAGAGGTTGTAAGTTGGATAGGAAGAGTACAAGTGGCACTTGTCACTTCCTTGGACCAAGACTCATTTCATGGTTCAGTAAGAAGCAATTATCCAACTCGTTTTCTACAGCTCAGTCGAAATACTATGCTGCTGGAAGTTGTTGTATGCGGATTCTCTAGATGCAACAACAGTTACAGGATTATGGCATCAATGCAAAGGAGACTCCAGTCATGTGCGATAGCACGAGTGCAGTTGCAATCACGCACAATCTTGTATTGCATTTGCGAACTAAGCATATTGCTACGAAACATCATTTCATCAGGAATCATGTTGAGAATAAAGATGTTCTGATAGAGAATTCATACAGATATCTAGTTAGCCGACATCTTTACAGAACCTCTCAGCACCACTATATTTTGCATGCTTTGCCAAGAATTAGGAATGCTACATCCCGACTCCCTATAAGTTTTTACATTTCACTCATCAATTGAGGGGGGAATGCTGTAAGACCCATGAATACAATATCCACTTAAATTAATTGTACACTCAGAATTCCAAGTTGTATCCTTACTGTAGGAAGAACAAGGTATATAAGCTTCCTACAAATGATATGTGCATTAATTAAGGGGGAATACAGTATGACCCCAGAATACAGTATTAATCCAAAATTGTAGTAAGAATTAAATCTTGTATTTACCTTTTAAGAGGGAATGCTGTATTTCTTGGATACAGCAAATATACTATAGGATAGCAATTAATATTTTAATCGTATCTAAATTCATACTCTTGAACATAACAAATTATTTTCAGTCCATTTGCACTGTCTGAATTCAAAATGATTTATCTTTCAATACTGAAAAGACACATGGACTTTAATGCCTTAAAAATCGAGATTTTAAAATTCAAACTGCCGTTTCGTGCAATAGTGGAAGACGAATTATGTCAGAAGTGGGACCGCTCATTAATATCAAAACTGGCAGATTAGACGTACAAGTTACATCTAAATCAATATTGTACATTCATTCAAAGACGGTTCTCATCCCTTAAATCCGACCGTTCACTGTAACCTACCTTCCCTGCACCACATAAAAGGGCAAGTATGCTGATCTATAGACTCTTTACGCTTTCTACATATTATTGAGCCTACAGCATACAGCCTACATACTCTCAAGCTTACTACTTATTTCTTTTTCTTTCACTTCCCCAATAATGTCTTCTTCCCAGACATCATCTTTCTCAGTTAAGAAGAAAGACATGATAATAGATGGAAGGATCTTTTCTCGCTCAGTTCGGAATGAGCGTATAATTTCTAAGGATGAGGATATGGTCAGGATGAACTTATTTGTCTCCCATGTGAAGCAAACTGGCCTCTACCGTTTGGGTAGCTTGCATCTGGAGAGCTACGATGAGCAGATCGTCGAAGAGTTCTATACTGATGCTGAGTTTCAGTATGCATTGAACAAAAAGTGTTCTGACGTCATTGCTCTCATCAGCACCATCTAAGAAAAGGAGATAACCATTAACTGGGAACTCCTTGAACGTTTGTAAATACTTCCCTTCTATGGGTTGAAATTGGAGGAGCTAGAATCTTTCAGGTCTGAGGAGCTTTTGAAGGCCTATTGAGATCTGTTCACTCGGAACTCCCAACCTTATCAAGTTCATATTTCTTGTGACAAGAAGAACTTCACTCTATTGTACCTTTATTTACATGATTTTTGCTGCACGGTGATTAAGAAGCAAACTGGCGCATTCGAGATATACACTGGTTCGAGGTTATCTTGAAAAGGCTTCAGGAGGAAGCATCGAAGCCGGAATCTTCCAGGAAATCATTTGGCCTCATACTGAACTACATTCTGACTAGCTGTGGCATACAGCAGTCAGCAAATGCTATGAAGATTCTTGCCAGGAAGTTCCTTGGTGGCTCAAAGCTATATGTTTTCAACAAGGAGTCACTTCTCGCCAATAGGCCCCGTCCATTCTCCCTCCCAACATCCAATGATCCCAGGGATGTTGCTGATCTCCCCTCAAAATACAAATCTATTGACGGTAAGAAGAAGGCAGTTAGCAAGAAGAGAAACGCTCCCGACAGCAGCTCACCTACAGCTGTCGAGAAGAAGAAGAAGCATAAGACAAAGAAGTCTTCGAAGCCGGAAGCTGTCCTTACAGCAACCCCGGTGGCTACATCGGCCACTGAGGTAGTTCTGCATGCTGCACCTGCCGCAGTAGAAATCTCACAAGGCGCAACCCCTATGGAAGAAACTCTGGCTGCTCCCACTATGACGGATGACCAAACGTTTATGAAGATCGAAGGAACTGGTGAATCAGCTGCCCATTTGTATCCGACAATCATCACTCCAATCAGGACACCCACCCATGTACGGGGTCCCTCTCCCGACAGGGCATCCCACCCTGTCAGGGATCCAACCTCTCAACAGGTTCCCTTACCTATTGAGAATCCAAACTGGATAGCAGAACCCATTACTGTTCGGAGTTCCTCCCCAACGGATATTATTAACAAAGTCTCCTCCAAGTCCAGATAGATGAAGCATACGAGCGCTTGAAGGTATGGAAATCATAAAGGGTTGCCTTATACGACACCTTATACAACTGGGAGGACTGGAAGGAAGAAGAGTTGTTTGCTGTGGAAGTCATACACCCAGAACGTCGAAGTCTTGATCAGGTGGGATGATCACTTTTGTCAAGAACTAATCACTTCATTCTTTATGGAAAAGGAAAATACGACTGAAGGGAAAGTCTCCGTCCGCTGACAATCCCAAAAGCCCGAGCCATCACACCGACTCCGATAGAGGCGATGATGACCTGTAGATAGATCTGAGGTTAAGCCGTGAGAAGGCTCATGAGATTGAATTTGCTCAGTCCAATGCCATAGATGGCCAAGGAACATCAACCGAGGAAGAACCATCAACCCCCATCCAGGAGGATTCAGTCCCTATGATAGAAGCTGATGTGACCCGTGCCGTCTAACAGGAGGAATCAGTCCCTCTTAAGGAAAAGGCGGCTACTGAGAGCCAACAGGATGACCCAGTCCTTCCTGCACCATAGGCCACAGAATCTAATCAGAGACAGGGAATCAGTCCCCTCTGTCTCTCCATCAACTCAAGCAGAACCATCTGAGGTTCCTGCTCCTTAACCTACACCCACTCCTATCCAACCAGGATCCCCATCTGGATCGGACGAAGATCTCTTTGCTGATGACGAGCCCCAAAGGCCACGTCACAATGTTGTACTCAAATAGCTTGGGGAACCTTTTGACGCCAAGCTCGCGCATCCCAAATCTCCGAGAACAGAAGTCTGCATAGAACATCTTGAAACTATTGGTCGCCAAACCGTCTTCTTACAGGATGCCATCAAGGCCCTATACGACATCGGGAAGGAACTCGATTGGATGAGAGAAACTGCTCAGGACGGGCTCCCTAGGCTGCAGAGGGCCATTAAGGACGTGGAAGAGGTTTTCCGCCTCATGCCAACAGCATTATGGCAAACCCTCAACCATATGAAGCAGCATCAGGAGCGACTCCTGAAACAGGATCAAGAAAAGTTGTGAGTTGCTGAGGCTAAGACTATCGCCTCCCTTGAATTCAGAGGATCAAAACTTACTACACATGATCAAAAGATCAATGAACTGACTGCAGTAGTTGCAAGCCTGGTGGATTGTGTCACTAATCTCAAGACCAAACAGGTCGAATCAATGGACATCCTTTGGGATATTCATGGCAAGGTCTCAGATCTTGATACTGCCAAAAAGGGGGAAGAGACGTGAGAGGCTAGAAGAAGATGGAGGCTATCCTAGATGACAATGTTGCAGCTATCATTGAAAGACTAGCCGGACCAGGGCTAGGACAAGGAAACAAGGGATACAGGATATCTGGTTCTCGTATAGAGTTCCAGGATCTTAACTTCTCATGGGAAAAAGTGTGCATAAGCCTGTAGAGATGAAACTCCCAATAGACAGATAGCCAACAGCCAATGAGTTGAAGGCATGGAGAAATAATAAAGTGATGAGATACTTATGTGTTCTCATTAGGGAATCACCATGTTCAATCAATTTAAGACACTGGAGGATACAACCAAATAGTTTTTGGGGCTTCTTGCAGAAGGAAAGCTCCTACTTTAAATTAAAATGAAGTCCAAAATCCTGAAGGGCGAACGGATAACCTATTCGGAAGACTTGATTCTTTCTTTGATGCATCCCAATAACGTAGAAATCAATACAGGGACGAGGAAGTGATGCACTAGTCAACTGGTGGAAGGGAACCGAAAATGACCCTTCTCAGAGAACTTGGAGACATCAGTCATATAGGAGATAATACTTCTGTTTTTCTGCACATTACTGTTTCCTGTCTGCTTCCAATGTAATATTCAATTTAATCAGCACTATAATCTATTATCAATAAAATATCATTGTTATCTCAAAGATTACAGCTCTTGATCTAATGCTTTTACATTGATTATATTTTGTGCTGAAATATTTACCAAGTATAAAACATCAATAAAGTCTCAAAGTTGTAAGAACTTATCTGCGAACAGTTCATATATTAAGTTATATTCAAATAGGATTACTTCTTGTAAGATTGTGCATGCATGTCAATCATAAGTTAAGTTGTAATACACTTAGTCCTGTAGGATTTATCATTTTAGAACTTGCCTACGAGCATTTTAAATTCTTAGGCTAAGTCTTCAAGATCAGATCTTTTGACAAAAGACTTGAAGACAGCCTCTCCGTATCAAGCAAGTTTTGGCATTGTCAAAAAGGGAGAAATTGTAGGGAAAAATCTGTCCTGTGTTTTGATAAATGCCTCATACAGTAGGATTTTCAAAGTTAGTATTTCAGTTTAAGTATGGAAGCTGTCAGGAGATTATCATACAGTCTGCCCATACAGCGAAAGATCTTCCAGCAAAGTCAAGAGTCCTTTGGTACAGCGTAATCACCAAGATACAGCAAGAGATGTAGAAGTTGGATACAGGAAACATGATGTAAGTGTTTTACTTAGGAAAAGTAAAGCACATATCCAATAGGACTGAAGAAAATGTTAAACCGTTGTGAAAGCAACATTGTTTATTCATAAAGTATTCACAGTTAAAGTAGCATTTGATGCTGATAGAACAGCATTTAATGCGGTCGAAGAGACTACAGTTTGAAGAGCATTTAATGCTAGTCAAAAAGAATATTTGAAGCATTAAATGTAAATCGCCTTTAATTCAAACATTCTGAAGCCGCCAATTAGAGCAATCTCAATATCACCAACCGACCAACGGCTATATTTATAACGAGTATATTTCCAAGGTTATAAATAGTTCCAAGCAATAGGAAATTACTCACTTAACTTCGTGAAATACATCTGATGAATTAACACTCTGACCATCTGAATATCAAGCTTACAAGAGCAGTATATTTCCTTGAACATACAACTTCGTCAACATAATAAATATGCAGAGTCCTCAACGCAAACAGTACACTTATGGTGAACGCGCATCAAGCATACAGCTGTTGGTTGATCTTGTCATACCAAACATTTCATTGAGTTTAACTTAGCCCTGCGTGGACTAAATCTTGCTAGTTCTGACATGTGTGGGACAAATAGCATCGAAGATGAAGCTTCAATCTGTGTGAGAAGAAGCAAGCAGATGAAGCCAAGCCAATCTGTGTGAACGGCCCAAGCTACTGTCCGTTGTATCAATCTTTTGTGAACAATACAGCTACGCATTTAGTTAAAGTCACATAGTTGTGTACGCCGTGATTTTAATAACCATTTTACTCATGTGTGGAGGACCAGTGGACGTAGAGGGGTTTACCTCGAACCACTTAAACTTGTGTGTATTTATTACTATTTATTATCTGCCTATGTGATTTAGGTATACATATTGTAAAAATCATGTACACATCAAGCTAACAGAAGATTACTCAATTGATGTATTTACAGCAACTTGACATCAGACTTCCGCTACGCAAATAACTTCGAAAAAGATACAGCGTATTCAACCCCCCCTTTTAAGTTGTTTACTGTATACTGTGTGGCCAATAGTTGCCATCAGCCAGGTTCTAACCCAACTGCACTAAGCTGGCTGAGAACCCAGCTGGTTTTACTGAGCTGACTATCCTAGCTTCCTGAGATGCTGAGCTGATCCAGCCATGGTAACCCAGCTTCTGGAATATTAATGACTCTTCACACTCCATAGCGTAACGTCTGGATTAAATGAGACTATTTATGGAGGTAACTTTTTAGTTGAAGGATTAAAGAGAATTAATGGCACTTTAATCTGTAGTAACTCTCCACCTGATGGAGTGGTTTTGGACCCTATAAAAGGGGGTCTGGTACATTTCATTTCACACAACTACAATAAACGAAATATAAGCATACAACATATTGCAGCATATTTCCTTTCTTGCTTTTCGTGCCCAGTTTCCAACATTTGAACGTTCGACGGAGTGCTGAGTTTTAGAGAGCACCTAACTCAGAAACGTAGCAGTTGTATCTTGGGTACATCTTGTTTGAGCCGTCTCCTCTTATACGAGGGCAAAATTATCTTGCGAAAAGAGTTTTACTCGCCTTTGCTAAGTTGTATTTTATTCAGTTTTTAATGTAATACCCCCAACTTATTCAGGGTACATTATAGCGTCGTGAGACTCTCTGTGGGACCCATAAGGCTATACATACGTTGAACCATGAACTTCGACCGATAAGGTCTAAACATAATGTAGAAGAAGCCAATAGAAATGACACCAAGGTAATAATCAATTTGGCAAAAATACAATATGTCGGGAATTAAAACCCAAGGCAACACAGGTCAAAACATCAAGAGCATCTGAAGCACTACTCGAGTGTTCATAACCATTCTAAGTACAAAAATACCAAATGGATAAAGTACAAGATACAAACACAGACAAGACACAGCAACACTCTTGCCCATCATCTTTGCGCCGACCCGGTACATGCCTTTCCACTCTCCTAGATCCTGAAATACATGTAAAGTATTTCCCACCCAAAAAAGGGTTAGCCATCGAATAGCTAGTACAAGTATATCGAATATGAAACACAATACTCCTCGGCAATATAGTAAATATAATCTTCATTTCATCAAACTCAAGACTAGTATTCCGGAATAACTAAATCTCATAGCAACTCATTTCAATACATACGTGATTAACCATGGAACCACACCAAAGGCAACGGAACCCTCCGTGGCCCCGTCGGATCCTCCCAGAGTGGTTAACCCAAAGATATTCGTGGAACCGCACCAAAGGCAATGGAACTCTCTGAGGACCCGTCGGTCCATCCCAGAGTGAATATATACAATTACACAATTCATATACCTCAGTTTCAAAGTCAAGAACGTACAAATCATAAACATATACTTGCCTTTGAGACATTAGAACCGAAGTAAAAATGGTGTTCAAGCTTGAGAAGTCCAAAAATACAATTCCGGACTAAATTATTCGTAAGGAAATACGATAATCAATCATCATTACTCAATTCTCAAGGAAGACTCCCGAACCCCCCCCCCCCCCCCCCCCTCTTTTACGATTCATAAATCTTCAAAGTATTCACAAAGAGGTTGGAAACCATCCAAACCCTCTCCACGTCAAGTAATACACAAAAACATTCGTATAATCGTAAGAGAAACGTAGGTACAGGGTAAATACATCGTAATCTCAAGGGTTTCAAGCTTCAAAATGGATTAATCAGATGGATCTAAGAGAAATCCCCAAAAATTCCCCAAACTAGGGTTCTAAGGAATTTACCTTGATTCGTAGAGAAGAAACGGATTAGATGTTGTATAATCCTTGTTATTCGACCAAAGATGATGATGGATGATGAAAGGTTGTCCCAAATCGCCTCAAGATCGCCCCTCTAACGTGTTCTCGTCGGAAATGTAAGAAATGAGGTGGAAATGGCGAAGAATGCGGCTGACCCAGCTTATATACTGGGTTTAGTTAGCGTGCGCTAATTCCTAAGTATAGCGCATGCTAACGGAATCACCCGGTAGTCCAGTAGACTCTGACTTGCGTCGATAGCGTGCACTACCAACGGCATTGCGTGCGCTAACTGTTACCATGCAGAAATTCCGAACTCACTGCCCAAATTACTAGCGTGCGCTCCATCCGATGCTAGCGCGCGCTACCAAACATGAATAGCATGCGTTAGCTCATGCCTAGCATGCGTTAACTACTAGTCTAGAGAGCAGAACTCAGCTACTGCCTATGCCAAGCTCGGACCAATAGCGTGCGCTACTGGCGAAGCTAGCGTGCACTACCAAAAAGAAATAGCGTGGTTTAGCTCACGCCTAGTGTACGCTATCTGCTACACTCAGAAACACCCCTGCGAAGTCCGATCAATACGAATATGTCCCGAAAGATACGAAACTCTAAAATCACCAACATCTCAATAAGCACTCACGAGAGCGACAAAAGTGAAAGAACGCCAAAGCCAAAAGTTCATGAAAAGTACGGGTATTACATTCTCCCCCTCTAAAAAGAAGTTTCGTCCCGAAACTTAAGAAATAAAAAGTTAGGGGTATTTCGAACTTTTCATGATGGTCACTTTGTTTAGCTCATGGTAATCGATGCATAAGCGTAGTGAACCATCTTTCTTTCTCACGAAAAGAACAGATGCACCCCAAGGCGAAGAGCTCGATCGAATGTACCATTTCTCCAACAATTCTCCCAATTGATTCTTCAATTCTTGCATTTCTAAAGGTGCCATACGATAAGGCGCCTTAGAAATCGGAGCCGCGTCAGGCTCTAAATCAACGAAAAATTCTATCTCTCGATCTGGCGGTAATCCCGGAAGATCGTTTGGAAAAATGTCTGGATACTCATTAACAATTGGAATCGAAGAGAAATCGGCTCCATTCCTTTTCGACTTCAAAGCATAACACCAATAGCCCGTACAACCTTTATTCAAGAGTTTTACAGTCTTCATGGCGCTGATAAGCAACTTAGGTTGGCCCAATTTACGTCCTAAAAATGAGTACGCAGAACCATCTTTGGTCATCATGGTGATAAGTTGACCTTAGTGCGGTAATTCATAATCGCTTGGTGACTCTCAAGCCAATCCTCACCGAGGATCAAATCCTCGCCCTAAATATCAACCACAATCAAATTTGATAACCAATCATTGCCTGCTATGCTCACCGGATAATTTTTAATCTCTCAATTCCCCATGATTATATCCCCGCTAGGCAGTTTCACAATGAAAGGATCGCAAACAGTCATACAATTTATATTCAAACGGCGTAAACAATCCAAGGAGATGAAAGAATGTGTAGCACCAGAATCAAAAAGTACTCGAACTGGATGAGATAGGATGTGAATGGTACCTGAGGCCACTGCCGCATCAGGTTCATCTGCTCGACGCATCTCATAAACTCGTGGGTGTGCCGAACCAATGCTAGAATCTCCCTCTCTAACGGCCTGACCCCGGCCCCGGCCTCTGCCACAGAACCAACATCTTTTCGGGTGCAAAATTCATATTACGGTCCATCTTGTATTTAAAAGTTCATATTGCCGTCCATATTTCTATATAATATTTTTCAATTTTACTGCAAAAATCATATTGCAGTCTATTTTTTTGTTGCGGTGTTAATCATACAGTGAATATTCTTGTATGGTTACAAGGTCGAAAGGGTCATTTTAAAAGGAGAAATAGAGATACGGAGGCATAACAACTTTACTTATGAAGTAAAAAATAGACTCTTTATTGAAATTCTTATATTCATCTACTTAAAAATCTATCTTAACTAAATTGTTTTTTAGGACATTAACCATGTAGCCCACCATCTGGTCCAACCTCCAATTTCATGTAGTTCACCACCTATGTTGCACAAGGTAGGGGGTGGATACGGGTACAGGAAAATGGAATTTTGAGGATTTTAGGGTGCGATACGTCAAGAATATGTTTGTTATATTTATATTTTATTATATATAATACTTGTAAAATATATGTAAGTCGTAATTTAAATATCTTTATCAACTCGATAGATAAGTCCTTAGGGAATTCTAATCAATTTAAAACAAACCACATTGTCAATTTAACTCATATACTCCACCCGTCCTCCAACATTACGCGTACAATATTCCAAAAGCTAGATTCTTCAAATTCACTCTTCTGCTCATGTTCGAAAATAATCCTTTTTACTTCAAATATCATGGTATCCCACATCTCATAAACCAAGTGAAGACAAGGCTTATCCGTATCACAGCTTCTCAACGTAGAATAAATTGGCTCAGTAAAACGAAGAATGTAATCAACTGATCCCGCCAACCATCATCCAACAACTTCCCTTTCACAATTCTAGCTTTCTCGGTATTATCCTCACGGTACAAACACCATCGTTCACTTATCACCATGGATTGCAATTGACATTTCACAGTTCTGAATCTATTTCAATTAATTTTATTTTAATTAATTAATTTTTTTTTCAATTAATTGCAAAAAAACCTTAAAATTTGAAAAAAAAACATATTACTGGATACGCGTATCTCCTACCCCGGATATGTGTATCCAAGACTAGATACGCGTATCCAAAATTGGGATACGCATATTCATGTTTTTTTAAATTGAACACGGATTCGCCACGTGGCGAATCCCGTGCGGATCCCACATGAATCTGACGCGCACCTGTCCCCTCGGAGTATCCGATACTGCATAGTACTGATTTTTGACATCATAGTTCACTACCTACTTTAGTAAGACAAATTTACTCCTCTACATATTTTGTTAAAATAATTAAACTACTGTCGACCGACCTCTAACGGCCCATGGTATGATGTCAATATCTTTATACTGCATCATGTATTTAGAGGTATGTTAACAATACTAGATGTCCTCCCGTGTGATGCACGGCGTAAAATATTAAATATTTTATTATATTAGTAATATGTGATTGAATTTCAATAATATTGTATATTTATTAGAAAATATACGTGGGTCAATATACACACACATACACATAAATTATTATTTGATTTGATTTAATTTATAAATCTAAGGGCACATAGGAAAACCATAATTTAATTAAGTATAGGCATTTATTTGTCATGTAGGACAATATGAGTCTTATATCTAATTTTATAAATAATAAATTAAGTTATATTTATTATTATCAACTTTCATTAAAAGTATCCAACCCATATTCTTATTAATATAAATTCCTTTGTGGGAATCAATTTTTTAATACCAAAGCATAAAATTGATAAGTTCTATATCCTCATTCATAAAACTATAAGTTTTTGTACCATTTTGATTGAAAAGACTAAAATGTCCTCTCTTTTTGTGTTCAAAGTTGACTTCTCTTTTTTTTTATATATTTAATTTAAACTACTTTTCTTGTCTTTTTTCCTTTTTACTTTCCTCCTCCGATCGATATTAATGTCCAGGAACCAAAATTTAACTACAAACATATACATCAAAACAACACAGCCATTTTATTTTTGACAAAGGGTCTCAAAAAATCTTATAGAAATCACAAGATTGTTCGAAAATAAAAGTTGACGTTGAAATAGGACTTCATTTGTCGTGCTTCTGAGTTCATAAAGAAGGTATGTATCATTATTTGAACGATTAAAAAAAAATTCCAGATCTGTTCTTACGGACACGATCGCTGCACACGATGGGAAGCCACCGTGTGCAACGATCGTGTGCAACGATCGTGCGCAACGACCTTAACATCGTGCGCAACACTAACGTGTACACGATCGTTTAACACGATCGTATAAAATCGTGTGCAGCGATCGTGTTCATGGACGTAAACTTGCACACGATCACGCACCGGTAGTATACGACCGTGTGCATCGGCCGTGTCCAAGCGGCCAGTAATATTGTTCGCTCATTTTTCGAAAAGTTATTCATCTTTTTGTAATCGGATGTCGTGGCGGCGTATTTTGATACATCACGGTGGTCATTGGGAGCGATCGACATATGTAGACGGGGACTCCTTTTTGTCTATATCGACACGAGCAAAGTTAGTCGTGCAAACCTCGTGGGGTTATCGAGAGGGTTTGGGTGGTCCAAATGAGTCCGATTACAAATTATGGTACTTGACACACATGGCCAAAGGAAACAAAGTAAAAGTCCTATTAAGGGCGATACCGAGATACTTCGATTACTAGTAGAATACAAGGAGGATCCCGAGGTCTATGTTGAGAACAAGGCTCCTCCACTCCCGAGGTTAATATGGGATGTAGCAATCGAGAGTAGAGCCCGGCAACATAAATTATGACATGCCTTCCAAAGAGTATCAATACGAGGAAGATGAGGAAGACGAGGAAGATGAGGAAGATGAAGAGGTGCATACATCCGAAGATGAAGATTGTTGTAAAGACTTGCTTGAGTCACTATCTGCGGAATTTCTTGCTTGGGTTCGCCAACCGCCCAAATGGATAGGATTATGAGTCGTCGGAACTTCTCATCCGACCATCAATCTGAGCGAGCATGAGCATCTACAATCAATGCGTAATCGATCATTCCATTTCCTGACCCGG
The DNA here is from genome assembly GCA_033398695.1 of Orobanche coerulescens. Classification (NCBI taxonomy): domain Eukaryota; kingdom Viridiplantae; phylum Streptophyta; class Magnoliopsida; order Lamiales; family Orobanchaceae; genus Orobanche; species Orobanche coerulescens. The sequence goes on along the minus strand of CM065811.1, from coordinate 86,575,119 downwards.
TAGTGCCGGACTTTGGGTTGGGTCGGCGGCCTCCACCTCTGCAGTCGGCTAGAGGTGGGGTCCACCTTTCGTTCAAGACGAGTTGAGGATAATCGTAGGAATGTATCATTTGGAAAACATGCTACAGTGTATCACCGATCGTTCCGCCGATAAACGTATAGTGTTTGTCTGTAAGAGTGGGCGAAGAAATTGTCGGTTTAGGTTGTGTGCTATTGAGGGTGCAACTATTTGGAGAATTACTAAGTTGACATTGGAGCACATTTGCACTGATTTGAACCGTCTTGCCGCACGATCGGTCACTTCGAGGTTGCCGCCCATTATTTTGCTAAAAGATTGACCGGTGAGGGGTCACTTTGAGGCCAAAGGAGATGATTGCAGAGATGTGTAGGGAGTATGGCATTGACATGCTATACGCTTTGCTCTCCTGACGAGGAATATAGCGATAGAGAATACATATGGCGGCTTCGATGAGTCGTATCGAGGCTCCCATCTTATCTGTATTTGTTAAAACAGCGTAATCCAGGGACAATTTATGATTTGCAGACGACTCGTGAGGGAGTGTTTTGCCACATGTTCGTTGCACTCGGACAGAGTATTAGGGCATTTGATACGTGCCTTCGATCGGTGATTATAGTTGATGGGACCCACCTGAAGGGAAGGAATAAAGGAACTCTATTTGCAGCCGTCACATTTGATGGGAACGAGAAAGTATTTCCTCTTCTTTGTTGGTCTCGGTCCGATAGAGAACGACGAGTCATGGACTTATTTTACGTATAACTGCGCAGATGCTACAATCCGACGGAAGATTTACGATTGTGAGTGACCAACATAAGAGCATTCTGAATGTTGTTCGAGCCGTCTATCCGAATGCATTCCACGGGTTTTGCTATCACCATCTTGCAAAAATCGACCTCCTATGGTGCGCATGCTATAGGACTCTTTAGAATCTACGCCTACACGCATCGAGAAGAAGTTTTGAAAACTACTTTTCGAAACTACATATCGAAAGCCCTAATGGGCGCATGCGCCTTCTCGAAATTGGGCCGAGAGGTGGGCTAGGTCGAAGTGTCCGGCACGACGCTATAACTTCTTGACATCCAATTTGTTGAATGCTTTAATAATCGTATGTTGTGGGCTAGACGTTTACCTGTTTGCTCGTTACTTGAGATATTTCGCCTAATTTTAGAGAATTGGTTTGATGAGAAGCGGGAGAAGCTACGTCAAGAGACCATGAGTTGACAATGCACACTTTTGAAAAGCTTTCTAACTCTGTGCAAGCCGATCGACTCTTAAAGTTCGAGCTACCACCCCACTTGTTTATAAAGTCGAAGAAAACAAAGTTTCTTATGAGGTCGACCTTCGAACATGGACATGTTGTTGTCGTGAGTTTGATTTGGATCAGATTCCATGTCGTCATGCCGCTGCCGCTATAAGGTACATGTCTTTGCTGTTGTGTGCACGATCGTTACCCACGATGGGCACGATCGTTACCCACGATGGGCACGATCGTAACCCACGATGGGCACGATCGTTACCCACGATGGGCACGATCGTAACCCACGATGGGCACGATCGTAGCCCACGATGGGCACGATCGTAACCCACGATGGGCACGATCGTAACCCACGATGGGCACGATCGTAACCACGATCGCCCTTATCGTAACCACGATCGCCCTTATCGTAGACCACGATGGGACACACGATGTGCACGATCGTAACACAATGGGCTCGATCGTAACACACGATCCCCGTGATCGTAACACACGATCGTAACCCCACGATCCCCGTGATCGTAACACACGATCGTGACCCACGATCCCCGTGATCGTAACACACGATCGACGCGATCGTGTTTTCCCATCGTTTGCAAAACAGGGATGGTCTGGATTTATCACCTCATCAATATAAAAAATTCATTATCCTATACAACATCCTTGACATAATTGCTTATTGTAACAGACGTGCCGGCAATGGTTTGTCCGTGTATGATTTTGTTAGTCGTTATTTCAAGCAACAAGGCCTTAGAGACTTATAAGGAGCATATTAGTCCCATCCCACATCCCGATGAGTGGAATGTCCCACCGAGATCTCATCCATCGTTTGCGTACCTCCGGAGGAGGTACGACAAGCCGGCCGACCAAGGATGAGTCGCGCACGGTCCGCTGTTGAAAATTTGCACGCAGTGGACGGCCTGTGTGTGCGGTAGGTGTAAAGGAACCGCCACAATAGAAAATCTTGCAAAGCATTCATTCCCATAGGGGGTGTGGATTTGAATATCCCTGAAGAAACTCAAGAAATCGATGCACAACCGAGGCAAAGGCGCCGGCAGAAGAAGAGGTGTAGCATTTGCCGTAATGATGACCATGACATAAGGGGATGTCCATACCGTGAAACTTAAATTCCTTATGTATTTTTATATTTTGTGACTTACTAGCAACAATAATGTGTTGATTTTTGATCGACCATGTATTGATTCAGTATTCTGATTATTAGTTGAAATGCATAATTTTGTGTATATTTTCTTTACCTTTGAATTGAAATTTAAGTGTTCAGTAATGTAAAGCAAATAAAGGTGACTATGGAGCCAAACATTAACCATAACAAAGTAGCTCACTTCAAAGAGCAATAGTTTACAGTTCCAAAGCATATAACTTTACAAAACAAAATTTAATCACCATAATAACATAACAAAAACAATCAATTGGATCCCTTTTCCCCAATCTGCTGTTGTATCTTTAGTCTTGTATCACCGTCTTCATGAACTTCCTCTTCCAAAATAAATTTTTTGCTTTTATTCTCAGAAATCTCCAAATCATTATCATCATCACCATCTAGTATGACTGGAGTGCTCGCAGTGTTTTTAAATAGACCCCGTTTCATGGAACACATTAATTTGCAATGATAGTCACTACACATACAACAAAATCAAAAAACTTACTCTGAGCATTGAGTATCTTCCTCTCGGCCTAGTTCTGTATGGTGGGTTGGGAGTAGGTATCCTCCTTCTTCTTTTTGGTGGTGGTGCTTCACTTCCTCCTAAATCGGTTTCTCGTAATCGGCCGCTCATTTCGCGTAATTGAAATTTAATGAATTTTAACTGATGTTAATTGATTAGGGTTTGAAGCGAAAAAGGGGTGGAGACCGACCGACGATGGGATTTTAAAGTAAAAGGGGGACACGGGATTTTATAATAAGGGGGCCGACTTATAATAAAGGGGGGGGGACCGACGGGATTTTATAATAAAATAATGACCTTTGAAGTAAACACGATCGTGTACACGATCGCCGCGACCGCGTGTTCCAATCGTGTGACACGTTGGCAACCAGGTGTCAAATTGGCGCTGTATCCACGTATGCAGACGACCGTGTACACGATCGCCGCGATCGTGTGTTCCAATCGTGTGACACGTTGGCAACCAGGTGTCAAATTGGCGTTGTATCTACGTATGCACACGATCGTGAACACGATCGCCGCGATCGTGTGTTCCAATCGTGTGACACGTTGGCAACCAGGTGTCAAATTGGCGCTGTATCCACGTATGCACACGATCGTATACACGGTCGTGGCCACGATTGAACACGCGATCGTGTGCACAAGAACGTCAAGAATTTTCACCAATTTCTCAAATTACTCGTCAATTTAGGTGTTGTTACTTATATATTAACAATTATTGGTTAATGATACACTTATATAACAAGTTATTGATTGAATTACCATAATATATTGCATATCATGTGTCGTCCAATTGTTCTATTAGTACGTACGGATAAGTTCAATCATCTGGATGAAAGACCTCATATACTAATGAATTACAACGAAATGACAAATAGGAGTTCGTATAAGAAGCCATATTGTAATTAATGTTTGAACAAGCGATGTTTGAATCACAAAACATCATTCTAGATAATACAATACTTCAAATTTGCAAAAATCTCAAAAGTTCATATGCACACGATCGTGTGCGGTCGTACACGATTGAACACGCGATCGTGTGCACAAGAACGTCAAGAATTTTCACCAATTTCTCAAATTACTCGTCAATTTAGGTGTTGTTACTTATATATTAACAATTATTGGTTAATGATACACTTATATAACAAGTTATTGATTGAATTACCATAATATATTGCATATCATGTGTCGTCCAATTGTTCTATTTGTTCTTTCGGATAATTTCAATCATCTGGATGAAAGACCTCATATACTAATGAATTACAACGAAATGACAAATAGGAGTTCGTATAAGAAGCCATATTGTAATTAATGTTTGAACAAGCGATGTTTGAATCACAAAACATCATTCTAGATAATACAATACTTCAAATTTGCAAAAATCTCAAAAGTTCATATGCACACGATCGTGTGCACGGTCGTAACCCACGATTGAACACGCGATCGTGTGCACAAGAACGTGGCCACGATTGAACACGCGATCGTGTGTTCAATCGTGGTCGCGTGTTCAATCGTGGCCACGACCGTGTACGATCGTGTGCACGGCCGTTCCCACGATGGTACTCACGGCCGTGTGCACACGGTCATGCCGACCATCGTGCGCACACGACAAAGATCGACGCGCGCATGGGTAGGTTGCACGATCGCAACACACGATGGCCACGATCGTGTGCATCCATCGTGTGTAACACGAGCCAACACAATCAGTTAACAACACTCACACATTCATCCAAAGCTGTCTAAATACAACATAAATATTATACAACACAACATAAACCATTCTACATGTCTAAAGACAACATAAAGATTTTAGCAATAGGCCATATCGATATTTCTTAATATATTTTTCATTAAGTTCCTTGATTTGGTGCCTTGCTCCCGGGTTTGCGAGACGATTCGATCCAAGTACATGCACGCGAAGGGCCACAATCGTGATTGTTGTTACGTATGAACCGTAGCTCGTGGCATAATTTTGAAACTCATCTCCGTGTCATACTTCGTTTTGATTGGTTGTTCATCCAATACCCGGATTGAGCTAGCACACGAGGCATCGACGCATAATCGGTCGCAGTTGGTTGAAGCGGTAACGACCATCTTCGTGGTGGTGTGACAAGGAATCGTACAACTCCACGGTCCATGATATGATGTCAATCTTGATAGTCACCCAGTGGCTTTGGTCGAGGCAACAAATGGCAATGATCTGTTCAGACGCAATATGTAATCATATAAGATCATCACATCAAACATAGCGAATCATTTATAAATATAAATTTCAAATGGCAACAAATCGTCAATTATTTATAAATATAAATTTCAAACTTACTTCGTTGCAATTTAACCATGGAACCGCATGTGGTGTATCAAGACCTGTCATGTAGTCCTCAATGCATTTAGGAATTTTCCACTCCTTGTAAACCGGCTTCCCCGTCACCTTGATGCCAAGTGGATCATCCGGATGGAGTCTTGCAAACTCGTTGGCCAAAACTAACTACAAAAAGCCAAACCACAAAATTAAAATATATCGATATCAAACCAATGATATACAAGTGAGTAGGTTATAGAACTTACGTAAAATAGGGAGCCGGCAAGTACAGTGCCAACTCTACCGACACCAACACTACGGACTCCCCTCCGAAGCCTCGCTCGAGTCGCAAGCACATAACAGTCTATCACCTCGGCATCAAAGTCTTCACGGCTAGACTCTATCCGGTCAAATAACGCCTGAGTGAGAGCATGCCCAGTCTCAAACACCGGACAATAGCATCACGTGGTCTGCTCCCTCCGAATCGTAGGTACAACTTCTTGAGCCTCGCTATCTCTCGGGAGGCGCAACCACAAAAGGCTCTCGAAGAGCGGCGGATGGTCGACTCACTCTCGGTGGAAGACTACGCTCACCCAAATCTTTGCGTTCGGCACTCTCACCATCTTCGTCACCCTCGGCATCCCTCTCACAACTATAACGATCGAGAGAGGCATGCGGTCGCTCGATCTCAAAAGCCGCTCGATCGAAATGGAGGTTCTTGCTCGGGACCACCACCCTCACTACGAAACATCGCACCGTAATGATGCTCGTCCCGAAACCAGTCGAACATCGTCCCATATGCTGAAACGGCGCCTCAAATGGCTCATACCGATGCTCGTAATCAAGGGGCCGCCGAGTCCGCTCAACGTAATGATGAATCGAGAATGGTGATTTGTCTTTGGACCTCGGAATGGTGGGTAGGCGGATGCCGAGAATGGTGACTCGGCCGACGCCGAGAATGGTGACTCGAATGATGACTAGCCGACGATGAGAATGGTGACCGTGTCCGCGCCTGAGACCGAGTGACGTGGAGGGTCGGGAATCCTCCGCCGGCGCCGCTATCGAGGCGTAATGACGAGGCCTATCATGGCTCCCACCGAGTAGTGTACGGCTCCTAGAACGCCTATGCATAGGTCCGAAGAAATCCACGATCCCGAAAGCACCGGCGAGAAACTCGAGCAATAAATCGGACTCGAGATCGTCGCACAAGATCGCCTTCAAACGGCGATCGAAGTACTCATCCTGCTCGTGTCACGGGTGTGGTCCGACAAGGAAGTCCGTGGACACAACACACCCTCTCTGTCTGCCTCTCCCGGTCCGATGTCTCTGCAACATGTACTGGTTGTGTACTCTGCCGTCGTCTCTTCGACACTTTATGTGCCGACTCATATGTAATCAATTTTCCTGACCTTCTTCAACCTATCCATAACTTTCTTCCTCGGGATCGGCGCAGCTCATCTTCCTTATTCCTCACGGCTATTCTTACAGCTTAATGAACTTAACGTCATAAGGCGAGCCATTCTCAAAGCTCGGTAGTAATACTCCGCCTCATCCTCCTCCGGATGCGGTAAAGAGGGAAGTACTTTGTCTTCAACAATAGTCATTAAAGCATACCATTAGATGGGCAATCACATAATGTTGAAGAGATGAGTGAAGTTAGGAGAAAATACGTTTACAAATTTATGTACCTTATCGTCGAAGAAATGAGTGAAATCACAAAACATCTTCCTCGTAGTCCACATCAAACACCGAGGACTTGGACAGCTTTATCTCGACTACCACAATGCTCCCAATGCGGGAATCATCTCATACGACCATATTTGTAAAGCCCAAACAGACCATAGAAGTGATAGTCCTTGTGCTCTTGTCCCTCCTTCATGGCAACGTTGCCTATGTAGTAAGATAAAACCCCAAAGGCATAAGAACCCCAAGGAAACATATCCCATCTCGAAATCCTCCACTAATGCCCATGCCCATGTCTCGACCATCATGTCGTCACGGCATAGGATAAAGTAGTAGTAGATAAGCAAATTGGCAACCTTGAGATAATCTCTTATGTCTCTACCAAAATCTCGAGCATTGAACCTCTTAGCGAACACTAACCTTAATGTTTTTGCCATGGAGTATTCTGTGGAAAATACCGTCGGACGGAAGGAGATGGTCGTCACCGGGATGGAAGGTAGAGTTTCCAAAATGGAGTCCCGTGATCAAGGCGAAATCACGGGCGGTAAAGCGAATGGTCCTCCCGCAAACCTCGGAACCACGACTCATCCGGGGATTTGATCACCCTCAATTGACGAGCAATCAAGTGATGTAGGGCGATTTGAACTCCCATTCCTCCTAACTTTAATCAAGCGCCACAGACCCCTCGGTCAAGCTCTCGATAGCTCGATCGGCAATGAATTGCGGCCCATACTCCTTAATGTCTCAATGATCTCTTTAAATACCGCCTCCCGTATGTAAAGATTCACTTGACGTGTAACAAAACGCAATGTAGGTCTCTTCCATACGCAACCGATCTGCAATATGGACATACAACTCATAAGAATATGATAAAATGCTTAAGAGAACGAAAAAAAATCGCCTTGCACACGATCGCATGCACACGATCGATGCCCGTGTGAAGACCATCGTGTGCCACACGACGGTTCACACGACGGAAACGATCGTGTGCCGATCGTGTGCAAGGCAGAGCTTTGCACTTCTAGCACACGACGGCACACACGATCGGCGGCCGTCGTGTGTAGCCATCGTGCCCACGAAAGACCATCGTGTACACGATGGTCTCATCTTCTTCAAAGACGATCGTGGGAAGATGAACAACCATCGTGGCACGATCGTGTGTGAATGAAATACACTAACCGCGGCTCATTGACGAATTGCTCTTCGGATGGAGTGCCACTAGCGGAACTTCCGGCGTCTTGATTCATTGTGGTAGTCGGAGGTCGACATTTTCTCGGCGAAGGGTTTCACGACGGAGACTTTTTTGCAGAGAGGAGGAGAGTTTTTGCAATATTGAGTTGTGGGACCTTTTTTTATTGTTGTTTAGTTTTAATAATCTTCCTTTTTCTTTTTTAGTTTTTTTTTTCTCTTATTGGTAGACTTTAAGGGTAATAAAGTCTTTTAACACATTTTGGTATCAAAAACTTATAGTTTTATGAATGGGGATATATAACTTGTTACTTTTATGGTTTGGTACTAAAAAAGAGAGATCCCCTTTTCTTTTATATGATTTGGTATTATTATAAATATTTTATTATGTTACAATCAGAACAAAATAATTCTGAAAATCAAATATCTGTTGAAGTAAAAAGTATGAAAATAAACTAAATATATATATTTTTTCAATATTCTTATATTTTTATATGGTAATATTTTAATCATCTAATATATCATTATTATATTTAAATTATTTTATATGTATACAGTATGGATGTCAAATTAAAGAGTACGAAGTAAGAATTAATTTGATATTTTTTTATCAAAAATAAAATTGATACGAAAAAGTTATAATTGTTTAAAGTATTGAGTTAATAAAAGGAATAAAATGAGAGAAAATTTTTAATTGGTAGATATTATATATAGAATAACCCTCTAACTTCCCTCCCAAACAAACTATCTATTTTTTTAAGATTTTTAGAAAGAGAATAATGTGGTGATGACACATGTCCTTTAAATTTTCTTGCGACTCTCTTTTAATATTAAGTATGGATAACTTGTAACTTCATATTTAGTAGATTTAGAATACATGGTAAATTTAATTTAATTGACTAACGGTAAACATTGGATTTCTAGGTGTTAAATTTTTCGATATTTTAATTGTTGGTTAAACCCTTAGTTTTGAATTTTATCTTACAAAACTATACAAAGATGGTTTTTAAAATAATCTTATCATTCAGTATCTCCTTAGGGCTCGTTTGCTAAGTTGTATGAGATAAAACTTGATAAGATTGACTGTGATTTCTTATACAATATAAGAAATTAATATCATATTTGGTACGATGTATTAAATTCTGTGCAAAATATAGATATCATGGTAGTTTATTGAATTTATTAATTGCAGTATTGCTTAATATCACCTAATACCACCTCTTAGATGGGATACGTAATACCAAAAATCAGTATTATTTATACAGGACCGAATTTTATCAATTGCAGTATTGCTTAATATCACCTAATACCACCTCTTAGATGGGATACGTAATACCAAAAATCAGTATTATTTATACAGGACCGAATTTTATCAAGGGTCCTATACTTTATATCAAACAAGATATAAAAATATATTAAATATTTTAATCAAACATAGCAAATAAGCCCTAAATATAAATTTATAAGTATTTATTACAGAGGAATGGTTTACGCTCCTGCCTGCAGCCAAGAAAGCTAAGCCAGCCCTGATGTAGCCGTTACTGAGAGCACCTACTAACGGACGGTTCAGATTGCTCCAATTTCAAAATTCGTGTTTTAAAAGAAAACGAAACCCCCTTACCCGACCGTTAAAAAAACATCCTCTCTTTCTTCTGTCTTCCCCCATTGTCATTGCGCTCTGAGAAGTTCGTAGTTTATTTTATTAATTCTCACTCAACAAGCAGAAAGAGGCTATCTCGATTGTCATCATGGATGGTATTCTTTCTCTCTTTCTCTGCCTTTCTCTTATTCTTTATACTTTACATAATTTTGTTGATTCTGAATTTTATTTACAGATCAAACCCTAGCGATCTTGTGTTCGAATTTTGACCATGCAATTACTCTATCTCCTCGCCATACTGGTTCGTTTAAATTCATTTCTGTTTTTACATGCTTATATGTGCCATTATTTATCGACCTTGAAGTCGATTTTAATATCATTTCCTTTTTTTAAAGATACTGATGCAGATGAAACCCTAGAGACACCGAAGGAAAATTCTGGTTTGTCTCGTATCATTTCCTCTCCTTTTTCTGTTAGAATGGATATCAATAGTGTAGATTTGCTTTTTTGAGACTAAATCATTCAAAAAAAATCTGTGGCTCGAAAATAAATTTCCAGAATTCCTGAATCCTGTATTTTTGGAGTTATAAAATTCAACGCGATGAGATCATTAAATTGTATGGAAATCTTGAGAATTTTCTGGAGAGAAATGGGAATATTATAAGTCGAATAAGGTTCTGAGAACTTATCTTCTGGTTTCGGTGATTGTGCTTAGGGAAGCTTGAATCAAGTAGTGATTTAGTGGATACAAGTGGTGCATCTGATGATACACATGAAACATGTTCTTATAAGGGTCAGACTCTTCCGATCTTTCAGAAAATCGAAGATCTGAGCATCAAAGTACAGGTAAATATTGACAGTGGAGAGCATTTTCATTTCACTTTTTTTTTTTGCTTGACACGAAATTTTTACTCTGCTTTCAGGTTGTTAGAAAGGAGCATGCACGTCTGTGCAATGAAGTAAAGGGCATGAGTGCTGATTCTTTACTTGGTTCTGAAGCTGTCACTGCTCTTCAGAATCTTAGTGCGTCACCTTTCATAACATTATCTTGGGTCTCCGTGAGACTATTTTCGAGGTTTTGATTTATATCTAACTTTCTTTTCTCGGATTTTACTTAATTTCAGGCACGGAATATAAACTTCTGAAAAGTAAGTACCACGAGGAGTGTGAGTTGCTGAAAAAGAAGTATCTTGAAGAATGCTCCGAAAGAAAGAAGCTCTACAACGAAGTGATTGAACTTAAAGGAAATATTCGGGTCTTCTGTAGGTGCAGGCCACTAAAACAAGATGAGATTGCAAAAGGGTCCACCTCAGTGGTTGATTTTGACTCGTCCCAGGAAAATGAGCTACAGATTATTTGCTCTGATTCTTCCAGAAAGCAATTCAAATTCGATCACGTATTTCGTCCAGAGGACAACCAAGGTAATGTAGAACTTAATGTTGTTATGTATATTGCTAAACCAAACCTCTACTTCGAGCTGCTCTACAATTGTGATTTTTTCTTGTACGGCTTCCATTGTTAATCACATGCCACTTCTTAAATGCAGAGGCTGTCTTTGTTCAGACTCTGCCTATAGTGACCTCTGTCTTAGATGGTTACAATGTGTGCATATTCGCCTATGGACAAACTGGTACAGGGAAGACATACACAATGGAAGGAACACCAGAAGATAGAGGTGTAAACTATATGACACTGGAGGAGCTCTTTAGAATATCTAATGAGAGGAGCAGTATTATCAGATATGAATTGTCGGTCAGCATGTTAGAGGTTTATAATGAAAAGATACGAGATCTCCTGGTTGACAGCTCGACCCAACCTGCAAGGAAGTAAGGCTTTGTTTGTTTTCATTCCAAAGTTGCAATCCATTTCACAACCATTCATAAAATTTGAATGATGCTTGTTTTTAAATCTTTTTCCACTGGAGATCGTCAGTTTCAGTTCTCAACTTACCACAATGTCCGATCTATCACTCTCTCATTTTTTGATCAAATTATACTCGTAGGACCAACCATCTACAGTCTTACAAATATAATATATTCGTACCACAATCAACTTTTTAACGTGTAATCTTCAAAGCTACTCAACCAAACATATTCTCATCTCCAAACATATATAACATCTAATTCTCATTGAAACCTTCACATGGAAACCAATAATATCTCAATACTCATTTTTCAACACTAGAAGCTTGAAATGGACCATGGAAACATTACCATACACGACCTAAAGCCTCTATGAATGTTTGTGGGCTTTCCTGTTCTTGAATGGTATCATTTTGTATAGAGGAAGCTTATTCACGAATATTAGATGAAAAATGACCAAATTAGCTATTTTCAGTATGGTAGAGAGATTTCCCATCTCAAAATGAGAACATTATTTTAGGAAAAAAAAGTGAAAGAGAATGCAGTTTTTTATATCCCTTTTGTACTATTCAAGTGTTGGTCTGTAGCTGGTCTACATTGGATCGATAGACAATGACTAATGATGATTTGGTTGATGATCAAAGACTGTTTCAGTTAAGAGGTTTCTACTCTGCAAATGTAGGTTGGATATAAAACAATCAGCTGAGGGCACTCAGGAAGTCCCTGGACTTGTTGAAGCTCGTGTTTATGGTACAGATGAAGTGTGGGGCCTGCTCAAATCGGGAAGTCAAGCAAGATCTGTTGGGTCAACTAACGCTAATGAGCTCAGTAGCCGTTCTCACTGGTAGTTATTTGCACACTATGCAATATGCATTTTGTTTTTCCGGTTTTTCTTTCAGCTGATTCAGAAACTGAATTTACTGAAAGGAATCGATTGTTTTCCTTTTTTCCCGATTATATTCTGCAGCTTGTTGCGAGTAACCGTGGTGGCAGAAAATCTAATAACTGGGCAAAGGACAAGGAGCCATTTGTGGCTGGTTGACCTGGCAGGAAGTGAGCGTGTTGGTAGGATTGAAGTTGAAGGTGATAGATTGAAGGAATCGCAGTTCATAAATAAATCATTATCAGCACTAGGGGATGTTATCTCTGCTCTTGCCTCCAAAACATCTCATGTTCCTTATAGGTATCCTTTCCTGTTTCCCTCCTCTTATGCGTGATTCTGAATTTATTTAGTAATCAACTAACTATTTTTTTGGACAACAGGAATTCCAAGCTTACTCATATGCTGCAAAGTTCTCTAGGTGAGTTTTTCTTTGTAGCCCATATTTTGGTAAGGTAACAACAGAAGAAGAAATGAGTCATGTTCCATGATGTATGTGTTGATTTTACAATATCAATCACGTATTGTGACATGACAATAGCAATTATCTCAAACTCATCGCCGTCTCATGATATTTTCCATATAAATGGAAAAACCTATGATGTTGACGGTTTTGGAATTTCGTTCTATTTCTCCTTCATAGGAAGGTTGCGACAGGAAGGGCATCCGGCGTAAAACTTTGCCACTTTGTTATTTGCATGAGTTATGGTGTTAACTAATTTTAGACAATTAAACGACACTATAATCTTCATGCCACCGACCCCAACATAGTTGGGATTAAGGTGCTGTTGATGATGATGATGATGATGAACAACAGAAGAAGAAATCATTTGCTATATGATTAAGATGCCATGAAGAATGCTCTTCTGGAACGTCAATTATGCAGTAGAGCTAAAGTTGTCCATCCTATTTTTGCACATAAAAACACCAAATGGAACTGCATGCAGGTGGGGATTGTAAGACAGTGATGTTTGTTCAAATAAGCCCAAATGCAGCTGACTTTGGAGAAACTATTTGCTCCTTGAATTTTGCAAGTCGTGTCAGAGGAGTTGAACATGGACCTGCTAGGAGACAGACAGATCATGCAGAACTTTTCAAATACAAGCAACTTGTATGATTTAAAAAGAATCCAACTTCCGCATTTTTCTGACATCGAATATCAAGTTCTGAGACTAATGTTCCGCATTTTCATGTTTCCTCTTTATTCTATAAACAGGCGGAGAAAGCAAAACAAGATGAGAAGGAAACAAAAAAGCTGCAGGACAATGTGCAGTCTCTACAGTTGAGGCTTGGTGCAAGGGAACAACTATGCAGAAATCTTCAGGAAAAGGTAAAGCAGTGGAAGTTTTATTATTGTCAACAAACTGACTCAACACAAAAGAAAAGTATATATATATATATATATATATGTGTGTGTGTGTGTGTGTGTGTGTGTGTGTGTGTGTGTGTGTGTTTATCTATATTAGGAAGTGAACTAGAAGTTCTTTTTGGTGAGATTGCTTGAAACTAACTCTTTTGTCTAACAGGTTCGTGATCTGGAAAACCAATTAGCAGAGGAAAGGAAAACAAGGCTGAAAAACGAAACGAGAGCTTTGGCGTCTGCTCAGCCAACTTTATCAGCATTAAACCTACCACAGAAGACCTCAACAGATAAGAAACCACCACTGGCTCCGTCAAGAATAAGGCTGCCGCTCAGAAGAATTTCAAACTTCATGCCCAATCCATCTCCTGTTCCGTCAAACAAAAACAGGATGTCCTTTCTCCCAGTTGTGAATGAAGACAAAGAGAACATATCAAGATCAGTATCCAAAGAGAAAAAATCAAAGCAAATTCTAAAAGCGAGACGAGGTTCTATTGCTGCAAGACCACCTCCCGCCACAAATCAGATTCTTCCTCCCAAAAGAAGGTCTTCTATTGCAACACTTCAGCCTGAATCCAACATGAATATGATGATGACAACAACTCCACTTGGAAGGTCTTCTGTTATATCAAAAACCGACCGTGTCATGGGCAGGCAATCTTTTGTCTGGGATCCACAGAGAGTATGGAAAACTTCTAGAGTCTCTTCTCCGTTGCCGCAACTATCAAGGGAAGTGTTGTCCACACCACGTAGTAGTAAATTTAGTGGCAGCCCTCCTTCACAGGCACCAGGTTCGTGGAAACCAAAGCATCCAACGGTTGTGGCCCTACAAAAGAAAAACTTAGTCTGGAGTCCACTCAAGTTGAAAAGCATGAAACATAGAAGGTCCTCGTTAATGTCCTCATGAAGCAAACAACATATGAGATGAGATATTCCTGCAAATAATGTCTTTTTATGCCTTGAGTTCTTTACTTTTTGTGTAGTTGGTTCAAGTGTATACGTCCTGCTTATGCGTATCGTTCTTCTAAACCATTATTACTTGCTATGTGCCTGGGGCACATGAATCATGTTTCACCTTATTTTCAGCAATACGATGGATGATGCTCCACAACTTCGTTGCAAAAGGGTTTTGTGTCCTCCAAAACACGGCATAGCAAATAAGGGAAAGGAGTGAGCATGTTTGTTAACGGAGAGTTGTTTTTAAGTTTTATGGTTCTTCAACGTGGGACTGAATGCTAATTCGAAGCTTTATTTGTTAGATAGCTTTGCATTTCAAGGGAAATTTGGAATCAATATCATGCCACTCACCTTTTCTTTTTTGGATTGTACGACTATCCCACTAATCTTTCCTTTCAAATAAATATTTTTTTACCGACACAAGCACAGTTAAATAATGTATATACTATCTTCTTATATGTTATTTGTGAGGTTTAATTTGACAAATAAATTAGGCTATCAATAAATTATATAACATATATAATTTTTTATATGTTGAAAATATTATTGTTTGATCTTTCAATTAATCTTTTCAAGTTTGTTCCCATGCGATTTTGAAATTAGATGATTGTAAGTAATATGAAAAAATAATAATGATATTATTTCATATTGGATTGAATCATGATCTCAAAACGTCGTCATCATCATCAACAGCACCTTAATCCCAACTATGTTGGGGTCGGTGGCATGAAGATTATAGTGTCGTTTAATTGTCTAAAATTAGTTAACACCATAACTCATGCAAATAACAAAGTGGCAAAGTTTTACACCGGATGCCCTTCCTGTCGCAACCTTCATATGAAGGAGAAATAGAACGAAATTCCAAAACCGTCAACATCATAGGTTTTTCCATTTATATGGAAAATATCATGAGACGGCGATGAGTTTGAGATAATTGCTATTGTCATGTCACAATACGTGATTGATATTATAAAATCAACACATATATCATGGAACATGACTCCATGATCTCAAAACGTAAATAATATTTTTTCACTCATTGATTGATTTAAGAAAACGAGTTCTCATTGGGAGTAAGTATAATTGTTTGGAAACTTTAAATGGTAAGTGCCCAATGAGCTGGGCCGAGTCGATCCGACCCAACCCAACCCAATTTTTTCATGCTCACGGGCCAGTATGGCCAAGACCCAAAGCTAGCCCACCGAGACTTCGGGCGGTTTCATCCTAAATTCCCCAGACCAAGCTTTGCCTAACTCACCCCCCCCCCCCAACCCATCCAGCATAGCCCAACCCCTCAACTCGGCTCAACTCACAACCCACCTGAACCCGACCTAATTCGCACAGCCCATTAGCTCACACCAGCCCACCCGAGCCCACACTATACAGTCCACCAGCCCACCCCAGCCTACACAAATAAAATTTAGTTTCTATTTTATAATATATGTAATCAAAAATCAAGAATAAATTTTTTAAAACGAATATCTAATTTAATATCAACATACTTTTTCATTCAGACAATTATTTTTAAATTCTAGATAGATCTTTCTAAATGATTTTTATAATTTAGTGTTAATAGGATTTTTAAATTGACCTTTTAATTTAATGTTAACATATTTTTTCAAAAAATTCAAACTAAGTTTTTTTAAATCAATAGTTTAAGTTGATGTTAACAAATTTTTTAAATTCAAAATAAATTTTTTAACTCGATCTTTTAACATAATCTTAACATATATTTTTTTTAAATTCAAAACAGAATTAATTTATTTAGTTTTTAATTTACAGGTCCGGCCCGACCATCTATGCACAGCTCGAGCCAGGAGCCGACCCTCTATGCACAGCCCGAGCCATGGGCAGATACGCATCAGCCCAGGCTCAGTCCACCCTATCAATAGGTCGGTCCAAGATTGGCAAGCATCAGTCCTATCTGCTCTGCACGGTCCATGGCCAACCCCCAGGTACAATCAAAACAGTTACATTAGAGAGGACGGAGTGCCTCTCGGCTAGGGGATCGAGTACACAGTACCCGAGCGGGTACACCGCCCCGCCTAGCTCGGGTACATCGTCCGGCGATGTAATTCGAGTTCCGAACTCGATTGTCTACCCGTGATGATTTTGTATATTCGACCGTTTACAAACGGTCATATGCATTAAATAAAAAAAAAAAAATCCCCTTTAAAACCAAATAACATACACTCATCTTTTCAAAAAAAATAATTACCCTCACCTTTCAAAAAAAAAAACATTAATCTCTCCAAAAAAAATGTCTTCCGATTCTTCCGATTACGTTATTTTTAAGTATTATGTTATGTTTTTTTTTAAGTATTATGTAATGTTTTTATTTTTAATGAAATGGTATGTTTTTATTTTAAATATTGTATGTGATTTTATGTATTTAAAAAAAATGGAATTCGGGTACTAGGGTACCACTCCCTCCACGTAGGGTAGTGTTAGGGTAGTACTGGGGTAGTTTTGAGTTGGAAGGTTTTTATTGGATAGAGGTGATGTGACACTCCCAGTGTATTAGGGTACTAGGGTACCACTCGCTCATGCCTTGGCAAACTAAGTAGTCATTTACATTTATCATTTACTATCATTCCTAAAAACAGGATAAAAATGTCACATTGCACTTATATTCATGGTTATCTAATGACTTTCTTAATCTATGTGAAATATCCTTAAACGTCAATTATAATGAGTTCCTATGGCATGAGACTTTGAACTTTGAACTTAAAGCTTCTAGTAGACATGGAGAGAGGAAGAGCAAGGGGAGAAAACTACGACAAGCAGATTGATGAAGGGTGGCAGACAGTAGAACGCAAGAAGAAAAGATTTAATCTAATCAAAGGGGAGAACTTTAGTACGCTGAAAAGGATTGCAACGACCTTTTTGTGTCCAAATTGCCAAAAGGGTGTAACAGTAACAGACTTTGGAAGGTTTTTAGAGAGTATGGAAATATTGTGGATGTATATGTAGCTGGGAAGAAAGATAAGACGGGGGGAGTTTGTCAGATTTATTTAAGTGGAAAATGTGCAGGCGCTGGAATCTTCCCTCAAGAGAGTTACGATTGATGGACAAAGATGAGTTGTAAACTTCACAAAGTATGGGAGAAAGAACAACTTGTCTGATAGCCACAATGGGATATTCAGAAAACAGAAGTCAACGGAGGTAAAGAACATGAGGAAGTTTGATTATGACAGGAGCAAGATACAAGGTATGTCGTTCAAAGAAGCCTTGGTGGGTTCTCGAAATGGGGCGATGAGTCAAAGTAACCAGTTAGCATATATGATGGATAATGTTGTTATTACGGATGCTGTAGACATTGTTCCTCGACCATGGCTTAATAATAATTGTATGGTTGGAGGGATCAAAAACCTAGAAGTGCTGTCGAATTTCTACTTGGTATTTCATTCTTCGGGACTGGTGGAATGTTTTATAAAATATATAGGAGGCTTGTTTATCCTTCTAGATTTTGGCTCATCAAAGGTGGAAAAAGCGTTTCTTGTGGAGCAACGGGATACTTGGAGTAGCTGGTTTACGTGGTTACAAGGGTGGGATGAGTCTTTTCTCCATAAGCAACGGATTATCTAGATAAAGATTAGTGGTGTTCCAGTGCAATATCTGGATTCAAATGTCTTTGCTATGATTGCAGAAAAGTTTGGTCGCGTGCTAATTCATTGTAATTTTAACAAGGATGTCCAGAATCTTTCTTACGGCATGTTTTGTATTCTAACTAACTACCAGGAAGGAAGATTGTATCAGTCGGTGGATGAAGGTATGTCATAAAAATTCGACCTTTAATATAAAGGTGCAGGAAGATGGTGACTGGAATCCACCTTTCTATTATGAAGAGGGTGAATCTGAATGAGAAAGTGAGATGGAAGAGGGAGAATTTAGAGATTACAATGAAGTAGAAGATGGTGAGGAGCATTGTCGTAATGATAATCTGGGGGATGCAGTCTGGACGCCGAAAACAAATAATGCCGGAAGTAGGCCACCGGAGTCGGAATCCGAAAAAGTTAACGGGCAAAATTTGAATTCTTGTAGTAAAGAAGTTGAAGAGATGCTGGGAGATTCAAAGCAGAGAGAGGTTAACAACAATTATGATAACGGCGATAGGAATTGCGAGACATCGGGTGAAGATTGGAATAATTGTGACTTAATAAATGTGGGCCCAGTGGAGATCAATAATGGAGCAAAAAATATTAAAGGCGTTGATGGGCCTCTGGACTGCCTTAGCCCAGTCTTGTTATGGGGACAAAGGCAATTATATCAGCCCCATAGATGATAATACAGATAATGATAATATAATACCTAATATCCCAGAATTAAACAATTCGGTGTTTGATGCTCCCTTCTTCTCTCATAGAAGTCCCCGAACGAGGAAATCGGGAAAAATTCAAAGTGTGTTAGTGAAATTTAGAGATATAATACGAGATTCTAGACTCAAAAAAAGAAAAAGCAAGAATTCTGGTATCAATCGAGACGGTGGCAACTGTAATACATGTTGTAAATTCATTAATTATCATTCAGTATATTGTCACTCACTAATTTTCACTAAGTAATAGTCATTCATCAATTATATTCATTCATTGTATTCGCCGTCGGAGTAATTCATATCGTGTATCAGTAATTTATTCGTCATTCAACCTGGTTGGAGAATCGAGCCTAGAATATCATCGTTGTCGTCTTTGTAGTGGGCTGTGTGAGGAGTAGCGCACGCTACTTACTCTCTTTAGCGTGCGCTAATTGAGTACGGGTAGCGCACGCTACCCTCACCATTAGCGCACGCTAGTGTGGTTCAGGCAGACAGTCCAAAAGGCACTGGACTGGATTGGTGAGATTCATAGCGCACGCTACGATTGGAGTAACGTACGCTAATAGTGTTTGTAGCGCATGCTATCGGAATCCATCAGCGCGCGCTAGCGTATTGGAACAGACAATCCAGTGGGTACTGGATTGAGATGGAATAATTCGTAGCGCACGCTAGGAGTGGGTGTAGCGTACGCAAGGGTTAGTTTGGTAGCGCACGCTAAGCATCGGGTAGCGCGCGCTAAGGCTCAATCAGATCAGAGGACAGTAGGTTCTCGACTCTAGTATTCTGGACATCTACCATTAGGTAGCGCGCGCTAACACAAGGTTAACGCACGCTAAGAAGGGACGTTAGCGCACGCTACCAAGGTACGTAGCGCACGCTAACAATGCCGACAGTGGGTACTGGACTACCAGGTAAACCCGCTAGCGCATGCTAAGCACAAGAGCTAGCGCGCGCTAAATTGGGTTTACTATAAATAGGACAGTTCAGCCCACGATTCGTCATTTTTCACATCTCACTTTGTTTTTGGGCGATTTTGGGCGAGTTTGGACGAATCGTGAGGATCTTTTCGAGCTGCAATCACCTATCATCATCTTCAAGTTTTTAGTATGGATTAATCATCATTTCATCCTCTCCACTACATCCAATCAAGGTAAATATTTCTTGAATCTAGAATTTCGGGATTTGAGTGTTTTCCTTCCGATCTCTTCGTGTTAGCTTGCTATTATGATGGAATATGTTAGATATGGATTATCTACCTTGGATACATGTATTCCTATGGATTTGTTGTTGTATATTTCGGATTTGATGAATATTTGGAGAATTATTCAAGAACACCCTAGGGTTGACTTTGGGATTTTTTTGGGGTTTCGACTAGATATTGTCGTAATCTCGAATGGAGTATTCCTATTGGATTATTTGATTGTTTTGATGATGCTTTTTTGGAGTTGAACTACTCATTTGGAGGTTGGTTTCGATATTTTGGGGTTGGTTGTAATCAATGGAAGAATGTTTGCAATGTATTCGTTAGAATGCCCCAATGAGTTTGGTTATTGTTGTATCGACTTTTGAGTTGGTTATAATCGTACTTGATACGTATATTAAGCGTTTGTTGGTAATTATGTTATTCAAGGTTGTTCGAGCGACCGGAATTTTCCACTTAGGACGTTTGTTCGAGGAAGGATATTTCATGACCGGTATTTGTGTAAGTTAATTCTTACTCGGTTAAAAGGATATTCATTCCTTTTGTTGATGTTCATTCATATTCATAATTCATTCATAGTATAGTAATCATGTTGAGATTTGTAATTATCAAACTAATCATTCAATTCACGAGGAACGACGGTTCCAATCATTTCAGTGAGCTATCATTCATTTCATTATTAATTCATCTCGGTGAGTCATTCTTGACCCTTGTCGGAGTATTATTCATTAATATTCATCATGGTCACTTTTGTTCTTGTGACCTTCTCGGTTCATATTGCGTGGCCGGGTGGTTATGTGTGGAATTTTTAGTCGGACACACGATAGTCATGTGAAGGGTTCACCGACACAATGGACTGTGCACACGGTAACGTGCCTCCGTGAGACTAATTAGGTACAAGGATGGGTGTGTCCGTACACTCGTCTTGTGCACTTGCACGTCTCATTACGGGCATACTATGATGCCCCTCTTCATCTTAATTTCACAACTAATATATTTAATGATTGTGCTTGATCAACTCTTGAGGATTGTTGTTCTGTGTAACTGACCCTGTTGGAGGATGTTGTTTTCAGGTCATGGCAAGGCAAAGGCACGTGAAGAGAACGTAGACGGCGAGGAGTCCCAGTGATACTAGTAGGGGGGCCCAGTCCTTTTCAGTCATTCATGTTTCTCCATTTTTATTTCCGCTGCAGATTTCCGTTTGGATATTCATTTTATTCAGTGTTGTATATTTTATCTTCATATAAAATATACATGTATTCTGTATTTCCAGGGTGTGTTGTACTTGAAACTCCTCATCGGAGTAATTGATGATATAATGTGGTTCGGTACTACAGTTATATTATTTAATTCATTAATTTTCATTCGACTAGTGGGTCCCAGTTGGGGGTCCACGACACTATAATATCCGCCTAATTTGGGGTGTTACAGAGTTGGTATCGAAGCGTGGTTTTGAATACTACCTTCCGAGTCATGTCTCATTGAAATCATCGTTCATCAGAATAGTATAATTGGCCTTTCGCGTCACGTGTGACCTGTGCAATCGCCAAGCCCCTCAGACCGGAAGAACAGTAAGATTTCTGACGCCATGGTATAATTTCTGGCAATAAGAATCACTCATTCATCATTCAACAGTCGAAAATCCTCAACTATCATTTCATTTTTGATCATGTCGATCATGTTAACTCATTAAACATTCAGTCAATTTCATTGCTCAGTTGTTGATCTTGTAGATCGTATCATCAATCTTGTTAACTTGTTCAAGATAATCATTTCAAGAATTTCATCAGATAATCATGTCACCTCAATTGATCCTTCATGTAATCACGGTGTTGGAGCGCGTATGCCCATTATTATCATTTCATAACGTAATCATAATGTGATATTTATGCGAGATCTATAATTATCATGTGACTTTCCTGCTTCAGTATGGAAAGAGCTGTCAGAAGACGCAAGGGAAGAGGCCGCGGTGCGGGCCGAAACTCGGGAGCTCGTGTGAATACACGCGCGAACGTGAGGAATAATGCTAATTCATCGAGCAGCGACGCTTCCACTCATTCACCTGGAAATATTCATTCACCGTCAGGAAACCGTACCCGAGATACAGCTCAATCGGACGGTGTTCGGGTTGATTCACTCGCTTTTATGCAGGGCATGACGGCCCACATGACTCAGATGGCACGTCTGATGGAGACGATGCATAACTCAACCGCTCAGGCTCAA
Organism: Orobanche coerulescens; assembly: GCA_033398695.1. Lineage (NCBI taxonomy): Eukaryota > Viridiplantae > Streptophyta > Magnoliopsida > Lamiales > Orobanchaceae > Orobanche > Orobanche coerulescens. Next base: position 86,552,593 of record CM065811.1, on the reverse strand, counting down.
CAAGCCCCTCCGCCGCCACCTCGGAGGCAAGAGAGGAGTGTTAGCAGTATCATCAACGACATCTCTCGCCAGAGGCCACCTACTTTCGAGGGCTCATCTGAGCCGGCGGATATTATTCACTAGCTTGAACATTTTGAGAAGTTGTTTGCTATGGTGGAGTGTCCCGAAGGGCACAGGGTTTCAGTCGCGGCTTACTATCTGGGTAAGAGCGCTCACTCTTGGTGGCTATCTCTGAAGCCCACCGATGGATCTTGTACTTGGGACCAGTTCAAGACCCTCATTATGGAAAGATATTATCCGGCCCCACTCACGGAGGCCAAGTTGTCGGAGTTACTCAGTCCCGACCGCTCAATGGAAGAAGATGTACTTACCATTGCCGAGAAATTTCAGGAGCTACTTCCATTCGCCTCATCTATTATCCACTCCGAGGCGGATAAGATCAAGTATTTCAGTAAGAGGTTGAAACCTCGTATGCGGCTACAATTGCTTAATCATCATTAATTGCACCACTTTGGCCGAATTCATCGAGAAAGCTCTTGCTTATGAGCTTACTGCTAAGGAAATTTCTAAGAATCAAACTTCATCTTCTGACAAGAAATCAAAGAAGCGTAATCAGTCTGAAGGTAGTCAGGCAACATTCAAGAAACCCCGTGCGGGCCCTACTTTTTTCGAGCGACCTTCTATGGCGCCGAAACTGTTAAGATTGTATACTGCAAAGCATACTTTATGCTTGTATTACCTAACTTCCCTGTTACTACCTATGAGAATATTAATTACATTTAATCACATGTTTTGCATATTTATTCACGTTATGGTTATGCAAATGAAATGTCTAATTATTTTATATTGTAGATAATGTGGTGTGTTGGTGTCACACGGAAGATCACATTATCGGTGCCTTATAAAATAATATAATAGTTCACAACCTATATAATTATTAGACAAATTATATAAAAGGTTGTAGTGTATGCTTGAGAATAGTTGGTCTTGACTATTAGCATACATTAGCGTATTTGCATACGTTGAACTGGATCGAGGTGAGATAGTGTCTTCTGTACTGACTGTAAGAAGAACGTAAATCTCGGATAATTATTATTTCTTAATTCTAAGTATATAATATTTAATTGTGTATTTATAATAATTATTGCTTTGATTTATCATAGGTGAGAGTCAAAATGACCGACTCAATAAGCCTCATATCTTGGGCAATAATATTGTTTATACGACAGTTATTATTACTAGAAATCGTGTCCCGACTCGTGCGTGTTGATGATGTCCCCTTGAGGAGCTCGATAATGATTATTATATTAAACCCTGCAGGTGGATTTAATTCCGATATAATAATATGGTTCGAGTGGTACTACTCTTGGATAAGATATTAATTAATTAAAGCTGTCAGTAGCTTATAATTAATTAATGGACATTCAATATCTTAAACACGGGAAATAATATATTTAATAAGGAGCCCAATTTCGTAATTTGGGATTTTGGTAGGAAGTGCAATATCAACTTTTTAGTGGACTAAGTTGATATTAATAGATTCATTATATTAGGAAGAGTCCTAATAAGGTAAGATGAATTTATTAGGGAGTCCTTCCATAATCCTCCTTAAGATCCCTAGTAGTAGTCCAAGAGCCTATAAATAGAACTTATGGGGAGGTGTGGCTGAAATTATTCATTGTCCAAGCTTGAGAGATCGATTTTTCTTCTTCTTGTGTTTAATTGTAGATCTAGACTTGTGTCTTTGATTCTACAATTTAGATAACACAATCAATTTGCTAAGAGTGTTCATACAATACTAGAAAGCAAAGAAAAATAAATCGAGTGATCCCAAGTGAAGGAGTTTCGGCCGATCCCCATAGAAGTCCAAACAAGATCCGGTAGCTCGTGTAATATCCGCAATTTCGAATTTCGGTAATTTTATTTTTTTGGCGGAAGTTCGTTTTGACGACTCTCTCCTGACCGTTTCGTTATTACGAGAATGATTAATTCTGCACTTTTTGTCATCCGAGTTCGTTTCGGTGTCGTTTTGTTGAGTTCCGTGTCCTTAATCGACTTTTTCACGTGGGAGTTCGACTTTATAACGTCACCATTAATTCTTGGAAACTCCAAAAATTCTGAATCTTTGCAACATTATAGAGCATCAAGTTATCTTTCCAATGGTTCAAACGGTGAGTCAATCGGAGTCCGGACGAGAGAGTTATGGTCGTTTTAGCTCACCCGCTCGTTATTGGCCGATCACTGCCGGCCGAACTCGGCCGTGTCGTCCGACACGGCCCGTGCCGTACTCGTCCGGAAATGCCGGAGTTTCTGTCCCAGGACCCGACCGTGTCGTCCGACACGGCCCGTGCCGAACTCTTCCGGATAAGCCGAGCCATGCTGACACGCCGGCCGTGTTCGGGACACGGTCGAGTCATGCCGAAGTCGGCTCGGACGGGTCACTATCGGAAGGCCCTCGCGCGCGACCGTGTCAAGCGAGGACACGGTCGAGTCCCCTGTCGGCCAGGTATGCGACACGGCCGTGCCGATCGGCACGGGCCGTGTCCGGCGAGCGATCGGCCTATAAATTCATTTTTGAGCATTTCGGCTCATTTCTTTCCCTTCTTCTTCTCCTCTTCCGCACCGGGCGTGTTCTAAGCTTGAAGCCATGTTGTTTAGCAACATATCCATGGAGTTCTTAGGGTTATATCATCAATCATTCGTCCGATATCATCCCTTGATCCAGCGAATCAAGGTTAGATCTTTAGAACCCTACTTTTGGGAAATTTGGGGGTTTTGGTTGTTTTCGTCCGATTAATCCGATTTAACTTAGGATTTTGATGTATTGATGAATATTTAGATGTATTATATCATTTCCTTTATTATTCCATGGTTGGATCGTATCGATTCGTTGTTTGAGTCGAGTTCTTGACCGACGCCTTGAAGGTGTCCGGTAAAATGTCTTAGAGGGGTTTTCGGGCGTTCTACGATTATTCCTCATCGTATGATCATTGATTTATTAATTATATAATGTTAGGGTCGAGTTTCTTACGAAGAAACCGAGTTGAACCCTTCCGTTCTTTGTCGTCTTCCTTTTCGATAGCATCGGGCGTTTCGAAGCTTTCCGGTTGAGCCGTGTTCGTCGGAATACTTGCGTACCGATTTTGAGGCAAGTATCTTGCCCATACGTTTCATGTTTCATAGGCATAATTGTTGATAAATGATTTTTATACGAAATCCAAATGTTTAATGAACGTAAAAAGGGATCGGTATGTCCTCGATAAATGTTGTCTTTCAACGATAATTCGTATACTTCGTGAATATGTGTTCTCGGAATATGTGTGTTGGTTTTGTATGTTTAAAGATAATATGATCACTTCGAGTGAGTTGATAGACCGTAATCCTTTGCCGGGGATTACGTATTGTTATTGTGTACTTGTTCGGTAAGAACGTAATGTGTGTGATATTAGTTGTTACTCCTTGAAAGGAGGTTGTGATACTTAATGTTGTTTGGCTTGATAAGTGATTATTGTTGTGTGCTTGATGTATGTGATGTGCCTCCGGGTAGGATTGTTGAATCTCCGGGATCCATACTTGCTAGTATGGGTCGGGCGTGACCGTAGGGTTATCCAATCCGGGTATGTCTTGCGGGGACTCCGAGGTTCGTGGCTTGTTAGCCCGATGTCGAGATAACTTGTGGGGTTATCATCGGGTATGTCTTGCGGGGACTCCGAGGTTCGTGGCTTGTTAGCGCGATGCCGGGATAACTTATGGTTGTGGTTTGTTATGTACGTATATGTGCTTGTAGTCACGTGACTGCGGTTACGGTGACATGTGATTTGATATAGTTTCCCTGTGGGTTATTCACTCGGGTTTGTTCTACGGGAGCATCTGAGGTCCGTGGCTTGCTAGCACGGGACGCGAATAATCTGTGGAAACAGGTTGTTATGGTATGATCGGGTCGTGGACCCCATTTGTTGTTATCGAATTTATGTTTTGGGAAAACGACTTTTGGGCTGTGTCCCTAAATGTTTTTGAAAGGTTTGAGAATTCTTAAAATCCCAAGTGTTTTCAAAACTCCCGAGATCGTAAAATGTTTTCACAAGATGTATATCGGGTTTACCCCTATCTTTCGATTTAACCGTTTTGATTAAGTGATTTACCTCGGGAAGTATGTTTATGATTAACATGTTCCGTGGAGTATGATATGTATGGCTCGTTTTCGTATTTTATACTTGCACTAGCAAAACAGTGGAGTTTTGCTAACCCCTGAGTATTCGGGGGGTGGATGTCTGTGTGCATTCGGGTTTTGGAGAGCGAGCACGAGTCGGCATGAAGGATGATGAAAGATGAACGATACTAATCACACGAGGACCCGTTGATGTCGTATTGGGATAGTTGTACTTTATTTTCCCATTGCTATATTTTTCCGTTATGCGGGTGTGGTTGTATTTTGACTGCGTGGGCATGAGTTGTATTCGAGTTGTATGTATTTATTGAAAGACCAAATCGGTCTATCGAGTCATTTTGCCTTGAAGGCATTGTCGAGATGTTAAATGTTGTTACCAGCCTGGTAGATCCTCGAGGAGAGGGTCTACGACGTGTAATATCCCTGAGTGGATTGGGGGTGTTACAGAATGGTATCGGAGCTTAGGTTGTGGAAACCTAAAGTCGGGTCGATGGTGTCTATTGAGTTTTTGTCTCGTCGGATTTTATCTCGAGTCGTGTCGCGACGCGTCGTCTGAGTTTGTTGGTCGTGATTAGTATCGTGGGCGATCATCATCTTCGTGCGACTTGTGGCTGTAAGTCTCCCTTCTTTGTGTTGTGCCTCGTGTGTCACGAGCTATTTTTATGATTATTTGTTAAGTGACGGAATCCTCTTATGGATTTTGATTTCGTGATATGTGATTATTTGACTCCCATTTTTCGTTCATATGAGGAGTAGTGTTGCTGTCTTGTGCATGTTTGACTTTATTTCTTTTATCTGCTGCGTGAGTTCTTTTGTAATGGCTTTCGGTATTTTACCGACTGAGTTTTATTTCGAAAATCGATTCCTTAACCGAGTTTTGGCATTACGGCCTTGATCGTTTTAGCGAAATTCTTATGACGGTATTTATTATTTTCTAAAATGGCTTTTGTGAGTTTTTGAAACATTACCGTCATCGGCCTTTTTGGCATTTTTGTAAATGGTTTTTAGTCTGGTGGGTTCCAGCGTGGGACCACGGCGCTATAATGTTCTGTGTAATTACCTGAATTTTTTGGGCATTCTAGCCCATTGAATTATTTTTGAAAACCTTGAGTATCTTAGAAAATTAAAATTCGAGACGTACTTTTAAAACGAATTATTTTCTCGCAATACTTTCAAGGTGCCTTCTAGTACCGTAATATGTTTCAAAATCATTCCAATTGAGGACCAAAATATTTTGAGATATTTTCAATTACTTTTAGAAATGCAGTTGCTTAGACCCAAGTGTCGATTATTCTGAAAGTTTTTCACTACGAGAAGGTGTCCTCATTTTTGTTCAAACGCAAGATGATTTTCAAAGTCTCGAAAATGATGTTTGTTCAACTTTTTGTAAAATGATACTCAAGATCAACTGGTGTTTCCAAACTGTCTTCAAAGGTGGTTTTCGTTTTTAAAACCTATCATTCCTGTTTGCGGACCGGAAATGCGTGTATGGTTTTCGGACTTTCGTTACGGTGTCAACCCTGAATTGTGATTGAATTGGTGGCGTGAGCGTCGAGTCGTTCGTCACGCATATGTTTTGTTGGCCCTCTGTGAGAGGTGTGAACTGGTGTTTACTGTTTATCGCCTCGTGGTGATTTGCGTGTTGTCGCACTAGTGTGAGTTGTTAAAGCCTGGATTTTTGTACGTTATACACATGGGTGATTGTTTCATGATGTTTGTGATTGTGTGCTGGCTGTCGTTCGGGATGTTGTAATCGTCGAATGATGCCGTTGTTGTTGTGATTTTTGTATGCGTTGATATGTTATGCTGAGTTGGCATCTCCGGTATGTTGTTTTGCGGTGTTTTGATCTATTGTATCGAGCATTTGTATTTTCAGTATGCCGAGCCGAGACGTTTCAACCGTAATATGCCGGGGCATGCACGTGTATATTGTCCTTCTCGTCGGTAACACATTTCAAGTGTGGACTCGAGGGACACCGAATTCAATTTTGCGAATTGGCTACCGAGACTTTCGGAGTTCGCGCTTGGCGATTATCGAATCGGCTTTGAGAGGCCTTTGAAGGATGTTTCTGTCGGTTGCTTGTTGTGTTGTCGCCTTGATTTAGTGTTGTGAGTTTCGGGAACGACACTTCTTTTAGAAGAGGTCGAATGTAATACCCGTATTGTTTTTGGACTTCTTCATTTTCTCTTTCTCCAGTCTATCGATTCGCTCGTATTCGTTGATGCTGTCTGAACTTGTTTTGTATTTGGATTCATCATTCGAACGAGCTGTGATCTTGTTTTGGGTCGACCTGGTATCGCTGTGACTTTTCCGAGTTCGGTTCGATTCTTGTGAACCTTGTTCGGAAGTAACATCTTTTGGTTCTACTAGTTCTTTTATTCGAAGTGGATCGGATTTGGAACTTCCGTATTTTCGACTCTGTCGACTCGTTTATGTTCGTTAACATTTTCTGAGCTTGTCTTGCCCCTTGCTTTTGTTGATCGAACGAGCGTGGTATTGTTTCGGAATAACTCGTTTGTCGTTGTGACTTTTCAATTTCTATTCCCTTTCATGTGGATCTTATGTGAATGCATACGTTGTTGTTTTCACCGGATCATATATTGTCTCGAGTCGAGATGTGAACCTTGGAGTTGTTGTTTGAATTTTATTGTTCTTCGTGATTCGAACATGATTGTTCGCTTTTGTTGTCTCGACCGTTGTGGTTCGGTCATTTGTTTGTTCGGTTTTTGTCCTCGTTTCTTGATCGTTGAGCATTCAGGCTCCTTCCTAATTCCCTTAAGTTTGGGAAATTAGTCTCGTTTTCGATCTTCCAACCCTTGGGCGGTGGAATTCAGTATTAGTTCAGCGATTGGCTCGCGTTTCGATTGATGCACCGTTGGGTTGGTCAATCATACTGACTTTCGTTCGTTGTGTTTTGTGATTGTCGGATAATTGACTTGGCTATATTATCCGTTTGATGACGCTTGTCATTTGTTGGTTTTATTGTATTCCTAACGGCGACATTGTGTTGGTCGTCGTGGAGCGTGTTTTCACGCCGTATGTCTCTTTGCATTTCTTGCAGCATTTCGCCGTTGGGCGCGAGTTTTCTATTTTTGTGTATCTCGTCGAGTTTTCCTGGCGGGTATATTGCTCCCCCTACTTGTTTTAAGTTTCGGGACGAAACTTCTTTTAAGGAGGGTAGAATGTAATATCCGCAATTTCGAATTTCGGTAATTTTATTTTTTCGGCGGAAGTTCGTTTTGACGACTCTCTCCTGACCGTTTCGTCATTCCGAGAATGATTAATTCTGCACTTTTTGTCATCCGAGTTCGTTTCGGTGTCGTTTTGTTGAGTTCCGTGTCCTTAATCGACTTTTTCACGTGGGAGTTCGACTTTGTAACGTCACCATTAATTCTTGGAAACTCCAAAAATTCTGAATCTTTGCAACATTATAGAGCATCAAGTTAGCTTTCCAATGGTTCAAACGGTGAGTCAATCGGAGTCCGGACGAGAGAGTTATGGTCGTTTTAGCTCACCCGCTCGTTATTGGCCGATCACTGCCGGCCGAACTCGGCCGTGTCGTCCGACACGGCCCGTGCCGTACTCGTCCGGAAATGCCGGAGTTTCTGTCCCAGGACCCGACCGTGTCGTCCGACACGGCCCGTGCCGAACTCTTCCGGATAAGCTGAGCCGATCGCTGACACGCCCGACCGTGTTCCAGACACGGTCGAGTCATGCCGAGTCGCCGCTTGGACGGGTCACTATCGGAAGGCCCTCATGCCGCGACCGTGTCAAGCAGACACGGTCGAGTCCTGTCGGCCACGGTATGCGACATGGCCGTGCCGATCGGCACGGCCGTGTGTCCTGGCAGGCGCCAACCCCTATAAATTCATTTTTTGAGCATTTCAGCTCATTTCTTTCCCTTCTTCTTCTCCTCTTCCGCAGCTGGGCGTGTTCTAAGCTTGAAGCCATGTTGTTTAGCAACATATCCATGGAGTTCTTTGGGTTATATCATCAATCATTCGTCCGATATCATCCCTTGATCCAGCGAATCAAGGTTAGATCTTTAGAACCCTACTTTTGGGAAATTTGGGGGTTTTGGTTGTTTTCGTCTGATTAATCCGATTTAACTTAGGATTTTGATGTATTGATGAATATTTAGATGTAATATATCATTTCCTTTATTATTCCATGGTTGGATCGTATCGATTCGTTGTTTGAGTCGAGTTCTTGACCGACGCCTTGAAGGTGTCCGGTAAAATGTCTTAGAGGGGTTTTCGGGCGTTCTACGATTATTCCTCATCGTATGATCATTGATTTATTAATTATATGATGTTAGGGTCGAGTTTCTTACGAAGAAACCGAGTTGAACCCTTCCGTTCGTTGTCGTCTTCCTTTTCGATAGCATCGGGCGTTTCGAAGCTTTCCGGTTGAGCCGTGTTCGTCGGAATACTTGCGTACCGATTTTGAGGCAAGTATCTTGCCCATACGTTTCATGTTTCATAGGCATAATTGTTGATAAATGATTTTTATACGAAATCCAAATGTTTAATGAACGTAAAAAGGGATCGGTATGTCCTCGATAAATGTTGTCTTTCAACGATAATTCGTATACTTCGTGAATATGTGTTCTCGGAATATGTGTGTTCGTTTTGTATGTTTAAAGATAATATGATCACTTCGAGTGAGTTGATAGACCGTAATCCTTTGCCGGGGATTACGTATTGTTATTGTGTACTTGTTCGGTAAGAATGTAATGTGTGTGATATTAGTTGTTACTCCTTGAAAGGAGGTTGTGATACTTAATGTTGTTTGGCTTGATAAGTGATTATTGTTGTGTGCTTGATGTATGTGATGTGCCTCCGGGTAGGATTGTTGAATCTCCGGGATCCATACTTGCTAGTATGGGTCGGGCGTGACCGTAGGGTTATCCAATCCGGGTATGTCTTGCGGGGACTCCGAGGTTCGTGGCTTGTTAGCCCGATGCCGAGATAACTTGTGGGGTTATCATCGGGTATGTCTTGCGGGGACTCCGAGGTTCGTGGCTTGTTAGCGCGATGCCGGGATAACTTATGGTTGTGGTTTGTTATGTACGTATATGTGCTTGTAGTCACGTGACTGCGGTTACGGTGACATGTGATTTGATATAGTTTCCCTGTGGGTTATTCACTCGGGTTTGTTCTACGGGAGCATCTGAGGTCCGTGGCTTGCTAGCACGGGACGCGAATAACTGTGGAAACAGTTGTTATGGTATGATCGGGTCGTGGACCCCATTTGTTGTTATCGAATTTATGTTTTGGGAAAACGACTTTTGGGCTGTGTCCCTAAATGTTTTTGAAAGGTTTGAGAATTCTTAAAATCCCAAGTGTTTTCAAAACTCCCGAGATCGTAAAATGTTTTCACAAGATGTATATCGGGTTTACCCCTATCTTTCGATTTAACCGTTTTGATTAAGTGATTTACCTCGGGAAGTATGTTTATGATTAACATGTTCCGTGGAGTATGATATGTATGGCTCGTTTTCGTATTTTATACTTGCACTAGCAAAACAGTGGAGTTTTGCTAACCCCTGAGTATTCGGGGGGTGGATGTCTGTATTGCATTCAGGTTTTGGAGTAGAGCACAGGGTCGGCATGAAGGATGATGAAAGATGTACGATACTAATCACACGAGGACCCGTTGATGTCGTATTGGGATAGTTGTACTTTATTTTCCGCTGCTATATTTTTCCCGTTGTACGGGTGTGGTTGTATTTTGACCCCTGCGTGGGCATGAGTTGTATTCGAGTTGTATGTATTTATTGAAAGACCAAATCGGTCTACTGAGTCATTTTGCCTTGAAGGCATTGTCGAGATGTTAAATGTTGTTACCAGCCTGGTAGATCCTCGAGGAGAGGGTCTACGGCGTGTAATATCCCTGAGTGGATTGGGGGTGTTACAGCTCGTTGCCCACACAACGTCCGGTTCAAGGCGGATCATACTCTAGAAGATCTAAAGGTAGAAATACAAGGCGATCAAGAAGGAAGTAATCAATACTCTTCAAAAGGTAATATCCTATGATCTTGTATCTAGATTAGGATATTTTAATAATCAACATATTTAATTAATAAATAATAAATAATATTTAAATTGCTTATTAGTCTTAGTAATTAATTAATTAGCATGCCTAAATAGATCTTATGCTCGTAGATGCGTAAAACGCGATTATCATCTTTCCCAAACTTCGCTTCCGCTGCATTTTACTTTCCAACAATTGGTATCGGAGACGGATTTTTAGGCTTTTGCTATTTTAATTAATTTTGGTGATTCATTGATAGCAATTTAAATATTCATATATTTTGATGTTGGAATATTTTGCTAGATGTGTTCTTGCAGGTGATATGATCCAATTATCATGGTTTATATGAATGGTGTATTTATTTATTTTTATTAATTATGCAATTGTTGGTTTGGCCCGTTTTTGAGGCATGTAATGGTTTTTCCCGTGAGATAATCTGCGAGTAGTTCTAGGTGGTTTTATTTTTCGTGTAATCTTGATGTAATTTCGATGTATTTTATTTCGTATAAAATTGTAATCGAATTCGGAAAAGACGGGATCACGAAGAAATAGAGCAGAACCGGATCGGGATCGCTGGCCGACAAGAATGAGCAAAGCGCCGAAAGCCGAGCGGCCGCTGCAGCCGCACTGTCCGGGCCGTTATTGGTTTGGGTCGGGTCGTCCAGTTTTGGTCCGGTCCGTTTCGCCGCCGTTCGTTGCGTCCGCTGGAGAGTCGGGATTTAAAATTAATTTTTTTTTATGTAATTAATTTTGCATAAAAGTGAAATTTTAATTTTGGAAATCCACGTCCCGGCCGGGGAGGAGCGACGAGATGCTTGATTCAGTGGGAGAGATCGAGTCGAAGATTTTCTCGGATTCAACTCAAGGAAGAAGACTATCATAATTGGATAATTTAATTATTCATGCTTTATTTTGGTTTTATTGTTTTGATATATGGCATGTATAGATGTATGCGTGATATGTTTCCTTGCATGTTAGGACGAGAAAATTAAAAACCTTAAGTCTAAAATAACTAAGTGATTAAATTGATTTATTTTTTTAAAAATAAAATCAAATTGGCCTCCATAATTAATTTAAATTGTGAAGTAATTAGCATGCGCGTTGACATTAGAGTCTTCCTCCATATCAGATGTGCTAAGTATAGGTTCACTAGTTTTCAATTTCAAAATGATAACATAAGGTAAATATTACTTTTTATGATAGGACCTCTCCATCTGCAGGACTATTATTTAAAAGATAATATTTTAAGGATGTTAAATTATGGTGTTCACTTAGGTGTATTAATTAATAAGCTCCCCATCGGAGTCTATGTTAATTAATACATGGCCAAGAGGAACCGACTATTAATTTTACTTGTCATAACGTAATTTGACTAGATAGTAAAATTAAAGACGTAAAACTCTACTTGGAAAATGTGTGTGTAAACGTCCACACGATCGTGGCTTGCATGTGCGGATTTTTCGAGGTGTCGGTTGCTAGCATATATATTGTGTTTTGAGGTTTTTCGATATATTTTGCTGTGCATTATGTGATGGATGTTTTTAATTTTTATCTCAGATGTCTTTCAATCCACTAGCTGTTATTCTCAAAGAAAATAAACTTGATGGCACTAACTTTGCCGATTGGAAAAGAAATCTTGACATTGTCCTGACTGCTGAGGGGCATAAATTTGTCTTAATCGAGGAGAGCCCTCTAGAACCATAACCGGATGCCACTCCCGAAGAGTTGGCTGAATTCCGAAAATAGAAAAAGTCTGATGAGATGGCTCGTTGTTACATTTTGGCTTCACTGACAAATGTATTGCAGCATCAGCATCAGATGATGGGCTCGGCCGCGGAAATGACGAAAAGTCTCACTGAGATGTTTGGTCATCAGAACCGGGCGGCTAGACAAAATGCAATGAGGGTATTGATGACAACCCAAATGTCTAAAGGGACTCCAGTGAGGGATCATATTCTAAAAATGATGTCCCATTTGAACGAACTGAGCATACTGTGGGCTACTATTGATGCGGAAACGCAGGTCGATATTATCTTCGGCAGCTTACCTAGAAGCTTTGAGCAGTTCCGCCTCAACTACAATATGAACCGTAGGACATATAGTTTGGCGGAACTTCTGACAGAGCTTCAGTCTGCTGAAGGTCTCTTCAAACAAGGTTATCATCAGATTCTTGCGGCAACCGGTGCTACTTCTTCCAAACCCAAATGGGGAAAGAAGAAGAAGAAGGTTGGCCAGAAGTAAGTGGCAACCCTCAAGGTGAAAAGCAAGGCTCCTCACCCCGAGGCGAACAAAAATCCAAAGGAAAGTGCTACAAGTGCGGTCACAAAGGACATTTTAAAGCAGACTGTCCTCGCTCTTAAGAAAGGTATGTCTCGCGCACTAGTAGTCAAAACATGTTTGGCAGCTTGTTCTTCCACTTCGTGGATAGTTGATTCAGGCTCCACTGATCATGTTTGCTTTGACTCGCATGGTTTTTAGGTAACCAAGCAGCTTAGTGCGGGCGAGATTACCATCAACTGGGGCGATTATTCCAGGCTTATGGTACATTGCGGGGAGTCGTGCAGTTGAAGATTAATGATAAATTATTAGTTCTCAATAATGTATTATTAGTACCGGATTTTAGAATGAATTTAATTTCGGTTTCTAAATTAAAAAGCGATGGTTATTCAGTTTCTTTTGATGATGATGCCATTATTAAGAAAAGAAGCGGTGAATATATTTGCAAAGGTACTTTTAATGATGGACTATATGTCGTTAATACTGCACAAACTCCTATGCATAAATCACTTAACTCTTTGTCTAAACCTAAAAAGAGAAAAGAACCTTCAAGCATAAACCAAACATATCTGTGGCATTTATGGTTAGGACATGTAAACCTTGGAAGGATTCAAAGATTGGTAGATGATGGCCCATTGGATGATCTCCAAGTTGAGTCATTTCCAATTTGTGAATCCTGTCTCGAAGGTAAAATGACCAAAAGGGTTTTTAAAACCAAGGGAAACCGTGCTCAGAATGTGTTAGAATTGGTTCATACGGATGTATGTGGTCCAATGAACATCCAGGCTAGGGGTGGTTTCGAATACTTCATCACGTTTATAGATGATTATTCGAGATATGGATACATCTATTTGATGCGACATAAGTCTGAAGCCTTTGACAAGTTCATAGACTTCAAGGCTGAAACGGAGAAACGTCATGGGAAGAGTATCAAGTCACTACGATCTGATCGTGGTGGCGAATACCTTAGTGGAGAGTTTTTGGATTTTTTCGCGAATGAGGGGGTTTCGTCCCAGCTCACCGCACCGGGAACTCCACAACAAAATGGTGTGGCTGAAAGAAGGAATAGAACCCTTTTAGAAATGGTTAGATCAATGATGAGTTATTCAGATTTACCTATTTCTTTTTGGGGATACGCCTTAGAAACAGCGGCGTACATTCTAAACCTGCTGCCTTCGAATCAGTTCCAAAAACACCCACAGAATTATGGAGTGGGCGTAAGCACAGTCTAGGACATGTTGGGATTTGGGGTACTCCAGCACATGTGCTGAATAAGGAAGATGATAAGTTGGCATCTCATACAGAAGTACGAGTGTTTGTAGGATACCCTAAGGGAACGAAGGGTGGCTTGTTCTATAGTCCCCAGGATCAGAAGGTTATTGTTAGCACCAATGCCCGATTTCTAGAAGAGGATTATATGATTAGTCACAAGCCCATGAGCGAGATAATTCTGGAAGAGCTGAGAGGCGAGACTCTATCTATACCAATCGTACAAGCGCCAACTAATACTACACCACGTATCGATTCTGATACTTTTACATCAACTCAGGATTTGCCTCGTCGTAGTGGGAGGGTTGTTCGTCAGCCCAAACGATTCATATGCGTGGGAAAGTCTTCAGACTCAATCCCAGGCGAAGATGAATCAGATCCCTGGACCTATAAGGAGGCAATCCAAGATAATGATGCTGACTCCTGGAAAGTAGAAATGGAATCAAAAATGGGATCTATGGATTCCAATCAAGTGTGGGAGCTAGTAGAGCTACCTGATGGTGTACAAGCCATTGGGAGTAAATGGGTCTACAAGTGAAAGAAAGGATGTGAAGGGAAGGTTGAAACCTTCAAAGCGAGGCTTGTTGCAAAAGGTTACACTCAGAAAGAGGGTATCGATTATGATGAAACCTTTTCACCGGGAGCCATGCTTAAGTCAATCCGGATTCTTTTAGCTATAGCTGCGCATTTGGATCTGGATATTTGGCAGATGGATGTCAAGACTGCATTCTTGAATGGGAGTCTAGACAAGGAAATATATATGCGCCAAGCAGAGGGATTCATTGCTGAAGGAGAAGAGTACTTGGTGTGCAAACTTAAGAAATCCATTTATGGACTTAAGCAAGCATCTAGATCTTGGAACAATCGTTTTGACAAAGTTGTCCAATCATATGGATTCGTCCAATATCCGAGTGATAGTTGTGTGTATAAGAAATGCGATGGAAATGTGTTGGTGTTTCTTGTACTGTATGTAGACGATATCCTTCTGATTGGAAACAACGTGAAGGAATTGTCAGACATACGGGTATGGCTATCTGAGCAGTTCGATATGAAGGATCTAGGAGAAGCAGGACACATCCTTGGAATCAGGATCTTTCGTGATCGGAAGAAAAGGATGTTGTGCTTATCCCAGGCATCCTATATCGATACAGTGCTGAAGCAGTTTAGCATGGAGAATTTCAAGAAAGGTTTTCTACCTTATAGACATGGAATTCAACTATCTAACAACATGTGTCCTAAGACACAAAAGGAGATATATGACATGAAGATGGTTCCATATGCATCTGCTGTGGGAAGTCTCATGTATGCTATGCTTTGCACTAGACCAGATATCTGTCATGCCGTGGGCATGGCTGCTAGATATCAGTCAAACCCAGGACCAGGACACTGGATTGCTGTCAAGCACATACTCAAGTACCTGATAAGGACTAGGGAGTACATGCTTGTATATCAATCAGACGACCTGTTTCCGGTGGGTTACACTGACTCATATTTTTCATCGGACAAAGAAAAGTCCAAGTCTACTTCGGGTTATGTGTTTAGCCTAGGAGGTGGAGCCATTAGTTGGAGGAGTGTGAAGCAGAAATGCATCTCGGACTCTACCATGGAAGCCGAGTACGTGGCAGCCTCTGAGGCAGCCAAGGAGGCAGTGTGGCTCAAGTACTTCCTGCAGGACTTAGATGTGATTCTCGATTTTCCAGTGGGTATTACACTTTATTGTGATAATACTGGTGCAGTCGCAAATTCAAGGGAACCACGAGCCCATCAGGCAAGTAAACATATCAACCGCAAGTACCACATCATACGACACTTCGTAAAGGAAGGAGACGTAGTTGTAGCCGGGGTTGCATCGGAAGATAATCTTGCTGACCCTTTCACGAAAGGCCTACCTTCAAAAGTTTTTGAAAGGCATGTGGAAGGAATGGGATTACGGTGTATGGCAGCATTGCTTTGAGTATAAGTGGGGGAAATGAGAGACTATGTAATAGAGTAGTATACTTAAAAGCATGATTTGAGTATAAATGGGAGATTGTTAGGATTGTATACTGCAAAGCATACTTTATGCTTGTATTACCTAATTTTCCTCTTACTAACTATGAGAATATTAATTACATTTAATCACATGTTTTGCATATTTATTCACGTTATGGTTATGCAAATGAAATGTCTAATTATTTTATATTGTAGATAATGTGGTGTGTTGGTGTCACACGGAAGATCACATTATCGGTGTCTTATAAAATAATATAATAGTTCACAACCTATATAATTATTAGACAAATTATATAAAAGGTTGTAGTGTATGCTTGAGAATAGTTGGTCTTGACTATTAGCATACATTAGCGTATTTGCATACGTTGAACTGGATCGAGATGAGATAGTGTCTTCTGTACTGACTGTAAGAAGAACGTAAATCTCGGATAATTATTATTTCTTAATTCTAAGTATATAATATTTAATTGTGTATTTATAATAATTATTGCTTTGATTTATCATAGGTGAGAGTCAAAATGACCGACTCAATAAGCCTCGTATCTTGGGCAATAATATTGTTTATACGACAGTTATTATTACTAGAAATCGTGTCCCGACTCGTGCGGGTTGATGATGTCCCCTTGAGGAGCTCGATAATGATTATTATATTAAACCCTGCAGGTGGATTTAATTCCGATATAAGAATATGGTTCGAGTGGTACTACTCTTGGATAAGATATTAATTAATTAAAGCTGTCAGTAGCTTATAATTAATTAATGGACATTCGATATCTTAAACACGGGAAACAATATATTTAATAAGGAGCCCAATTCGTAATTTGGGATTTTGGTAGGAAGTGCAATATCAACTTTTTAGTGGACTAAATTGATATTAATAGATTCATTATATTAGGAAGAGTCTTAATAAGGTAAGATGAATTTATTAGGGAGTCCTTCCATAATCCTCCTTAAGATCCCTAGTAGTAGTCCAAGAGCCTATAAATAGGACTTATGGGGAGGTGTGGCTGAAATTATTCATTGTCCAAGCTTGAGAGATCGATTTTTCTTCTTCTTGTGTTTAATTGTAGATCTAGACTTGTGTCTTTGATTCTACAATTTAGATAACACAATCAATTTGCTAAGAGTGTTCATACAATACTAGAAAGCAAAGAAAAATAAATCGAGTGATCCCAAGTGAAGGAGTTTCAGCTGATCCCCATAGAAGTCCAAACAAGATCCGGTAGCTCGTTGCCCACACAACGTCTGGTTCAAGGCGGATTATACTCTAGAAGATCTAAAGATAGAAATACAAGGCGATCAAGAAGGAAGTAATCAATAGTCTTCAAAAGGTAATATCCTATGATCTTGTATCTAGATTAGGATATTTTAATAATCAACATATTTAATTAATAAATAATAAATAATATTTAAATTGCTTACTAGTCTTAGTAATTAATTAATTAGCATGCCTAAATAGATCTTATGCTCATAGATGCATAAAACGCGATTATCATCTTTCCCAAACTTCGCTTCTGCTGCGTTTTACTTTCCAACAGAAACCTGCGAAGTTCCAGTCCCGAGCGGCCAGTTCGGCCATCACCTGTTTCAACTGTGGAGGGCAGGGTCATTTCAGCACTAGGTGTTTGACGCCGTCTATCACGTGTTATAACTGTGGGGTTGACGGGCATAAGGCCCGTTTCTGCCGAAAAGACTCCAAACCTACTTCGGTGACATCTCAGGCCCCGAAACAGTCAGCGGTTCAGAATCAGGCCCCTCGGTCCGCATCGTTCAAGACGATGGGAGCGAATAAAGGCAGAACCCACAGCTATCAGACGGGAGCATCCGGTTCTGGGGCTGGCAAGCCCCGAATTTATGAGATGAAGAGAGCCGACGATCTGGAGGCCCGAATGATCTCAGGTACACTCGAAATTTTATCTCAACTTGTGTGTACCCTTTTGATACTGGTGCATCGCATTTATTCATTTCCGAGTCATGCTTGAGTAGACTTCATCTGGATAGTGCTACTAGTTGTGAGACTTATATCATTGGACTACCTGACGGTAGAAGAATTACTGGAGATCGTGAGATTAAGAATTATCTGATTCAGCTTCATGGCCGTGTTTGGTTGGCGAACCTGATTATGGTAGACTTATCTAGAGACGACGTCATCTTGGGTATTAATTGGATGGATCGTCACGATGCCACCCTGAGTGTCCGTAAGCGTATGGTCACTATCATTTCAGACGATGGAGTCGAGTATGTATTTCAGGGGGTAACCCCAGCCGTTCGGGAAAAGTTATTAATCTGATGAAGGCAGCGAAGTTACTCAATCAGGGGTGTGTATGTTATTGGTGCTATATGACCAAGACTGAGAAATCATCAGTGATGTTGGCAGATATTCCTGTAGTGAGAGAATATGTCGATGTATTTCCAGACGAGTTACCTGTTTACCTCCGCAGAGAGATGTGGAATTCAAGATAGATTTGGAGCCTGGTACATCTCCAATATCTAAAGCACCATACCGTATGGCCCCGACCGAAATGCAGGAACTGAAGAACCAACTGGAGGATCTGACCGAGAAGGGTTATACCGACTGAGTGCGTCCCCGTGGGGAGCACCAGTGTTATTTGTCAAGAATAAGGACGGTTCATCTCGCTTGTGTATTGATTATCGAGAGTTGAACAGGGTGACAATCAATAATAAATACCCCCTACCCCGCATCGATGATATTTTGGATCAACTTCAAGGAGCTTCAGTATTTTCCAAGATCGATTTAAGATCTGGGTATCATCAGTTGCGAATTCTAGAGTCGGATATCGCTAGAACGGCGTTTTGAACACGCTATGGTCATTACGAGTTTGTGGTGATGCCGTATGGGTTAACTAATGCACATGCGGTATTCATGGAGTTAATGAATCGAGTTTTCATCAACTATTTGGATCAGTTCGTGGTTGTCTTCATTGATGACACTTTGATTTATTCTCGTGATCGAGAGAAGCACGAATTCCACCTTCATCAGGTCCTTGACGTATTGAGACGAGAACAACTCTATGAAAAATTTTCCAAATGTGAGTTCTGGATGCCCGAAGTGACGTTTCTCAGACATGTGATTTCATCAGACGGAGTATGACCCTCAAAAGACAAAGGCTATCCGAGATTGGCAACCTCCGAAGAATATTGGAAATCTGAAGCTTTCTCAGATTAGCTCGTTATTATCGGCGATTTGTGGAAGGATTTTTTAAAATCGCTCAACCTATGCCGAACCTTTTGCGGAAGGATAAGAAATACGCGTGGACTGACGCATGTTAACAGAGTTTTGAGGAGCTCAAGAATCGTTTAATCTCAGCGCCTGTCCTTTCCTTACCACAAGGAACGGAAGGATTCGTGGTTTATAGTGATGCGTCCGGACAAGGTCTCGAATCTGTATTAATGCAGAACGGTAAAGTGATTACCTATGCTTCGTGGCAACTGAGACCTTATGAGGTCAACTATCCGACCCATGACTTGGAGCTAGCGGTCGTGGTATTCGCGTTGAAAATTTGGCGTCATTATCTATATGGCGTCACCTGTCAGATTTTCACTGATCATCAGAGTTTGAAGTATATATTTACTCAGAAGGATTTAAATATGCGACAGATACGGTGGTTGGAACTAATTAAAGATTATGATATTGAGATTCAATACCACCCGGGTAAGGCGAATGTTGTCGCCGACGCCTTGAGTCGTAAGTCCGTTCAGGAGCAAAGGCTTGCTTATTTAACCGTTCAGTAGGAGCTTCAACAGGAATTTCTATGACTCGAGATTGAGGTGTGGTTACAGGGAGTGCAAGGGCAACTTTGCATGCTAGAGATTTCATCGCCACTTGAGGAGACGATCAGAGTGAATCGGGGTTCAGACCCATTTTTGTTGCGCATTCGAGATGGTGTGGCTCAGGGGAAAGTCCCTGGATTTGTGGTCCACAAGGATGGACTTTTGCGATTTAAGAAGCGGTTATGCGTTCCGGCGAATGACAAGTTGAAAAGCTCGATTTTGAGAGAGGCCCATGCTATCCCTTATTCTATTCATCCGAGGTCTAGAAAGATGTACAGGGACTTGAAACAAAATTACTGGTGGAGTAATATGAAGCGAGAAGTCGTAGAATTTGTTTCGAGATGCCTGACCTGTCAGCAAGTCAAGGTGGAATATCAGCGACCGGCGGACATGCTGAAACCGCTTCCTATTCCAGAATGGAAGTGGGAGGATATTTCAATGGACTTCATCATGAGTTTGCCGACGAGTCGTCGTGGCATGAATACAATTTGGGTAATTATGGACTGTTTAACTAAGTCAGCTTATTTCCTTGAGATTAAGGATACGTGGGGTCCCGAGAGACTTGCCCAGTTGTTCATCAAAGAGATAGTGAGACTGCACGGTACTCCTAAGAGTATCGTTTTTTATCATGACGGGTGATTCGTGTCACATTTTTGGTAATCCGTTCATCGAGCCATGGGAACTCAACTCAATTTTAGCACGGCTTTTCACCCTCAGTCCGACGGACAATCAGAGCGAACTATTCAGACGTTGGAGGACATGTTGAGAGCATATGTTCTCGATTAGAAAGACGAGTGGGAAGCCCAACTATCGTTGATTGAGTTCGCATACAATAACAGTTAGCATGCTTCGATTAAGATGGCACCTTACGAGGTCTTGTACGGTCATCGTTGTCGATCTCCTTGATGTTGGGATGACTTTTCAGAATCAATCGACACTGAACCCGATATGCTATTAGCTGCCCGTAAGAAGGTAGCGTTGATCCGGAGTCGTTTGTTGACCGCTCAGAGTCGACAAAAATCATATGCAGATAATCGTCGTCGACCACTAGAGTTCGAGGCGGGTGACCATGTTTTGGTCAAGGTATCCCCAAGCCGAGGTATTCTCCGTTTTGGGAAGAAAGGTAAGTTGATTCCGAGATTCATTGGACCGTTTGAGATTTTGGATCGAGTAGGCGATCTGGCTTATCGACTGGCTTTGCCTCCAGCCTTGAGCCGAATTCATAACGTGTTCCATGTCTCTCAGTTGCGGAAGTATGTTGCCGACCCTAGTCACATACTTCAGTTCGATGAAATCGAGATTGCGGATGATCATACGTATGAGGAGTGCCATATACAAATCTTAGAGCGGCGAATCAAATAGTTGAGGAACAAGGCGATTCCTTTGGTTAAGATTCAGTGGTCTAGACACGGAGTCGAAGAGGCTACTTGGGAAACCGAGGATAGTATGTGGGAGAGTTATCCCGAATTGTTTGACCCTTAGTTTCGAGGACGAAACTCTTTTAAGGGGGGATGTATGTAATACCCGGTTGTAAATTCATTAATTATCATTCAGTATATTGTCACTCAGTAATTTTCACTCAGTAATAGTCATTCATCAATCATATTCATTCATTGTATTCACCGTCGGAGTAATTCGTATCGTGTATCAGTAATTTATTCGTCATTCAACCTGTTTGGAGAATCGGGCCGAGAATATCATCGTTGTTGTCTTTGTAGTGGGCTGTGTGTGAGGAGTAGCGCACGCTACGTACTCTTTTTAGCGCGCGCTAATTGAGTACGGGTAGCGCACGCTACCTCTCAGCATTAGCGCACCTAGTGTCGTTCAGGCAGATAGTCCAGAAGGCACTGGACTGGATTGGTGAGATTCATAGCGCACGCTGCGATTGGAGTAACATACGCTAATGGTGTTTGTAGCGCACGCTATCGGAATCCATCAGCGCGCGCTAGCGTATTGGAACAGACAGTCCAATGGGTACTCGACTGAGATGGAATAATTCGTAGCGCACGCTAGGAGTGGATATAGCGTACGCAAGGGTTAGTTTGGTAGCGCACGCTAAGCATTGGGTAACGCGCGCTAAGGCTCAATCAGATCAGAGGACAGTAGGTTCTGGACTCCAGTATTCTGGACATCAACCATCAGGTAGCGCGCGCTAACACAAGGTTAACGCACGCTAAGAAGGGACATTAGCGCACGCTAACGATGCCGACAGCGGATACTGGACTACCCGGTAAACCAGCTAGCGCACGTTAAGCACAGGAGCTAGCGCACGCTAAACTGGGTTTACTATAAATAGGACAGTTCAGCCCAGGATTCGTCATTTTTCACATCTCACTTCGTTTTTGGGCGAGTTTGGACGAATCGTGATGATATTTTCGAGCTGCAATCACCTATCATCATCTTTAAGCTTTTAGTATGATTAATCATCATTTCATACTCTCCACTACATCAAATCAAGATAAACATTTCTTGAATCTAGAATTTCGGGATTTGAGTATTTTCCTTCCGATCTTCGTGTTAACTTGCTATTATGATGGAATATGTTAGATATAGATTATCTACATTGGATACATGTATTCCTATGGATTTATTGGTGTATATTTCGGATTTGATAAATATTTGGAGAATTATTCAAGAACACCCTAAGGGTTGACTTTGGTATTTTTTTTGGGGTTTCGACTAGATGTTGTCGTAATCTCGAATGGAGTATTCCTATTGGATTATTTGATTGTTTTGATGATGCTTTGTTGGAGTTGAACTACTCATTTGGAGGCTGGTTTCGATATTTTGGGGTTGGTTGTAATCAATGGATGAATGTTTGCAACGTATTCGTTAGAATGCCCCAATGAGTTTGGTTATTGTTGTATCGACTTTTGAGTTGGTTATAATCGTACTTGATACTTATATTAAGCGTTTGTTGGTAATTATGTTATTCAAGGTTGTTCGAGCGACTGGTATTTTCCACTTAGGATGTTTGTTCGAGGAAGGACATTTCATCACCGGTATTTGTGTAAGTTAATTCTTACTCGGTTAAAAGGTTATTCATTCCTTTCCTTGATGTTCATTCATATTCATAATTCATTCATAGTATATTAATCATGTTGATATTTGTAATTATCAAACTAATTATTCAATTCACGAGGAACGACGGTTCCAATCATTTCAGTGAGCTATCATTCATTTCATTATTAATTCATCTCGGTGAGTCATTCTTGACCCTTATCGGATTATTATTCATTAATGTTCATCATGGTCACTTTTGTTCTTGTGACCTTCTAGGTTCATATTGCGTGGCCATGTGGTTATGTGTGGAATTTTTAGTCGGACACACGATAGTCATGTGAAGGGTTCACCGACACAATGGACTATGCACACGGTAACGTGCCTCCGTGAGACTAATTAGGTACAAGGACGGGTGTGTCCGGACACTCGTCTTGTGCACTTGCACCTCCCATTACGGGCATACTAAGATGCCCCTCTTCAGCTTGATTTCACAACTAATATATTTAATGATTGTGCTTGATCAACTCTTGAGGATTGTTGTTCTGTGTAACTGACCCCGTTGGGGAATGTTGTTTTCAGGTCATTGCAAGGAAAAGGCACGGGAAGAGAACGTAGACGGCGAGGAGTCCCAGTGATACTAGTAGGGGCCCCCACTATTCATGTTTCTCCATTTTTATTTCCGCTGCAGATTTTCGTTTGGATATTCATTTTATTCAGTGTTGTATATTTTTATCTTCATATAAAATATACATGTATTATGTATTTCCTGGGTGTGTTGTACTTGAAACTCCTCATTGGAGTAATTGATGATATAATGTGGTTAGGTACTACAATTATATTATTTAATTCATTAATTTTCATTCGCCTAGTGGGTCCTAGTTGGGGTCCACGACACTGTAATATCCGCCTAATTTGGGGTGTTACAACAACTGTATGTGCTCGAAAATTCTAGCCCTACCTCCTCGGTCAATTCTTCTTCCGTTGAAGTTATTAAGAAGATGGACCTGGGATCTTCAATTGGGTATCAGATGACTGGTACTGAAGTAGCAGTGAAGTCGATTATTGGAGGAGAAGGTGCTATCAATAGTAATCAATAAACTGTATGACTCCGAATTTGAGGGGAGCAGGTGATGATTGCAAACAAGAATGGGTGAGGAAGTTAAAACAACGGTATAAGTTTAATTTTATTAGTTGTCAGGAGACTCAAATGAAGATGGAGATTGCGAAATTTTGGGATGGGTCTGATTTTCAATGTGAAGCAGTTGACTCTCAGGGTAGATCAGGAGGACTTTTTTGTTTGTGGAACCCTCTAATTTTCGATGCGAATGAAGTGGTTAAAGGTAACTCTTTTATTTTATTAGCGGGTGTTTCGAAGGGTATTCAAGATAGAATCAACTTGGTTAAAGTTTATGCTCCGAATGATGATATGGATCGGTTGGCTCTATGGAATCATTTGAAGCAAATTAAAACTAACAGAGATGGAGTTTGGCTTTTCATGGGCAATTTTAATGAGGTTCGGTGCAATGAGGATAGGTTTTCAATGGCGGTACGTGAATCGAGCATGGATACCTTTAACAATTTTATTTCTGATTTGGAGCTCTTTGAATTTAAGATGGGGGAAAGAAAGTTCACTTGGATGAGCCCTGACGGAATGAGTTTAAGATTGATAAAGTCTTCGCAAATGACTCGTTTCTTTCTTTGTGGGCGTCGGCTGCAGTTACTCATTTATTGAGGCTTTATTCAGATCACAACCCTATCGTTTTAATTAGTGAGATGGTGGATTTTGGGCCCAACCCCTTCAAATTCTTCAACTCATGGCTTCTTGCTGATGGGCTTGATGAAGTTGTGCAACGCTCGTGGGCTAGAGAAGTCGATAACAAGAGGGCTGATTTAAAGCTTCTGAAAAAATTTCAAGGTTTGAAAAATGACATCAGGAGTTGGAATGCGGAGACGCGATCGAAGGAAAGTCAGGAATTTTCTGAATTAATTTCAAATATCGATGACCTGGAGTTATAGGCAGAGTCTCGAAGTCTTTCTTCTCCAAAGAGAATGGTGAGAAATATCTGGATACGGAGGGTGAATGAAATAGATTCATTAAGAAGACTAGACCTCAAGCAAAAAGCAAGAATCAAATGGGAGGTCGAATGAGATGAAAACAGTAAGTTCTTCCATAGTATTATAAACGGTAATAAAAAAATAGGAATAGGATAAATGGTCTATATATTGATGGGAATTGGGAGACGGATCCGGTTCGTATCAAACAGGAAGTTTGGCAATTCTTTGCTTCCATATTTGATGAAACCGATATATTGAGGCCGAGATTTGTTAGTAACATATTCAAAAAGATATCGGATAATGATAAAAAGGAGCTGGAAAAGTTATTCTATGACGAAAATCAAGAATGCTGTTTGGAGTTGTGGCAATGACAAGGCCCCGGTGCCGAATGGTTTCACCTTCAAATTTTTGAAGGAATATTGGGAGATTTTCGAAGTTGATACCTTCAATTATTTGAAGGATTTTGAGGAGATGGGGGTATTTAGTAAAGGTTACAATGCATCGTTTATTTCTCTTATCCCAAAAAAATCCGATCCACTGTTCTTAAAAGATTATAAGGCGGTGAATTTCATCGGGTGTATGTATAATATTCTCTTCAAGATCCTTGCTTTACGGCTCAAAAAGGAATTGGGTGATGTGATCAGCCAAGAGCAATCGGCGTACGTGGAGGGGAGGAGTATTCTTGATGGACCGCTTGTCATAACGAAGTTTACTCATGGGCCAAGAAGGTCAAAAAGTGAATTCTTGTCTTCAAAGTCGATTTTGATAAGGCCTTCGATTATGTAAATTGGATATATTTAGACTCGATTTTGGAGCAAATGAGTTTTGGAAATAAATGGAAAAATTGGATAAATGGATGTCTTTCCTCCGGGAGGGCCTCCATTTTGGCAAATGGTTCCCCTACCGATGAACTTAAGATAAAGGGAGGTGTGAGACAAGTAGAGATGTTAAACGGGCTAGCCCTAGCGGTTCCGAGCTAGCCCTAGCGGGCTTCGGGCTAAACGGTCCGGGCCAAAAAAGCCCGGATTTAAACGGGCTAGGAAATATCGGCCCTAACCCTAACCCTAACGGGCTTCGGGCTAAACGGGCTAAACGGGCTAAATATTTAAAAAATTTATTTTTTATTTTTTATAAGTCATAAACAAAAAAAAACAGTAACAATATATTTTATATATATAGTAACAACTATACTATAATAAATATAACAAAAATACACTTTTATGTATATACATATATATACACACACTATATTAACAAATACAGTAATAATATATATTATATATACTATTAATATATATTACATATATAATATTAATATATATTATATATATAATATTAATATATGTCATATAAATATAGTATTGTTGTATGTTGAAATTAACAATATATATATATATATATATATATATATATATATATATATATATATCAGCTTCAAGAACGGTCCGCCAAAAAGCCCGGATTTAAACGGGCTAGGAAATATCGGCCCTAACCCGGTTTTTTGGCGGGTTAAACGGGCCAGACCGCCGGGCCCGAGCCCGTTTAACATCTCTAGAGACAAGGGGATCCCCTCTCCCATTTTCTCTTCATTATTTCTATGGAAGGGCTTAGTGTGTCTTTAAAAGAAGCTTGTGATCGACATATTTTTCAAGGTATTGCTTTACGTCATAATGGCCCTTACTTATCGCACCTTATGCATGCGGATGATGTCACATTTTTTGGAGAATGGTCCGAAGTAAACTTTATTAATTTGAATAGAATTCTTAGATACTTTTATCTTGCTTCCGGTTTGAATTGGTGTTGATGAGCTAGATATTAGCCGTCTTGCTAGTATTTTGCATTGTGAGCCCGCATCTTTTCCTTGTACTTATCTTAGGCTTCCTATTGGAGCAAATATGAAGCTTTCTAAAAATTGAAATCCGGTTGTGGAGAAGTTTAAATCTAAATTATCCGTTTGGAAAGCTAAAAATCTCTCTTTTGGTGGGCATCTTACTCTCATTAACTCCGTTTTGGGGAGTCTTCCTCTTTATTATTTTGCTCTTTTCAAAGCAAATAAGAAGATTATTGATGTGTTGGAGGGTATTAGAAGAAAGTTCCTTTGGGGATAGTAAAAGAAAGATCCATTGGGTTACTTGGGACATGGTGACTAAGCCTACGCAAAAGGGGGTCTTGGTGTGGGAAGTCTTAGATCGCTAAACATTGCTCTTCTAACAAACTGGTGGTGGAGATTAAAAGTGGAGACGAATGCTCTTTGGTCTTCTTGCATTAAGGCATTGCATAACACAATGTATTGATGGGATGCCTTTTGCTAAGTGTGGCATTCCGGGTGCTTGGCTCTCTATTTATCAAATAAATAGGGAGCTTGAAGAGTGGAATTCGTCTCTTGATGATCTTTTTTGTAGAAAATTGGGGACCGGTAATCACACTTATTTTTGGAAGGACAAGTGGTGCGGTGACCATCCTCTAAAAAACTCTTTCTCTAAATTGTACATGCTTGAGGTGGATAAAAACTACAAGGTCTCACAGAGGTTAAAGGACGATTCAGGAACTGTTTTCAGGGGCTGTGGAAGAGGAGTCTGAGAAGGGGTTTAGAAATAAGGGAGCTGGATGGTTTAACCAGGGCTGTTACGAGCTTTAAACTCTCCACCACTTCGGATACATGGTTGTGGAAGGCTGGTTTTCTGTGAGTTCGTTGAGGCGGCCGATAGCAGAGAGTCTAGAAAATGCCAATGAGGTCTGGGGCTTCCGATGGGTAAAATGGGTGCCAATAAAGATTAATTGTTTTCTTCGGCTTTTGATTTTGAATAAGATACCGATTGCAAGTAACTTGGCTTCGAGGGGCCTTGTAATAACCGGCAATGTTTGTCCGTTTTGCGGCTTTGAAGAGGAGATTGTGGACCATTTATTTTCAGGTGTGAATTTTCGATCCAAATATGGAATTGGTTCATGGCGTGGAGCAATTCATTATCCACAACCCCGTGCAATAAAGAAGATTTACTTACTATTATTAAGGATTCAGTACAGGGAAAGAAAAGAAGTCTCGGGCTGGTTTTAATCTTCATATTTGGAAAGCCCATAACAACTTGGTGTTTAAGAGAAAAATTTGCCCCTCGATACAAGTGGCAGATGATATTCAGTTGACGGCGTTTAATTGGATCAAGCATAGATTTACTTATAATTATATATATTGGTTTGATTGGTGTAGTTCTCCGTTCAATGCTTGTACTCTTCTTTACTAGCATCTTGCTAGTCTTTTAATGCATCAGGTGTTCCAAAAAAAAAAAAAAAAAAACTACTCCAAGTATATGAAGTCATTCATTTCCTCCCTCTGGTTTCACGTATTCTTACCTTTTAAGAATGAGATATTATTGCATAGAAATATTATTGGATAATTGACAAAAAAATATAATTCTTCACCAAGACATGATTAACAAAAAATATAAAATTTATTAGAAACAATAAAATATAGGTTTAAAAGTACATATGAACAGTGCATAACTTAAGTATAAAATGTACCCATATTTATACATTGCAACTAATTTTTACGGAATTACAGAACCCATTCATGTTTCTTGCAGAAAGCAAAATTAAACATAATAAATAAAGAGAAATCAAATTACTAGGTTGGAACACAACCATCAATACATCAATTATTCATTGCAACAGAGATGAGCACCATCTCCGCAGACCCCAGACCCCCACTGTATGTATACAGAAATAATTACTATTAGGAGTCTACCTGTCATGTCCATGCGTATCTCTGTGACGCCTATTATCCAAATGACTCATTTTTCCAGATGATGAATCAGAGTGATATTGTCTCTTTTCGAGCCTGTAAGAATAACTATGTTGTTTGTGCTTCTTGTGATGACGGTCTTCACTGCACCTAGACCTACCTCCTCCATACAATCGATCCGGGCTTGATGACCTCTCACGCTGACGGTACGACAAACTTTGTTCCCCATGCCCATCAAAGCCCTCACTCTCAGAACTGATACTTCTTTTCCTTCTGGGTGGCGATGGAATCTATTCGTGAACGAAAGAGGAATTTTTTAATTTGCATAACAAGAACAACAGTGGAAATGAAAGCAATACCTCATACTGTTCGACTATATAACAAGCAAATTTACCAATGGCGGATCAACTATAGGGGGCTGCATTTTGCTACAGCTCACCTTAAATTTTTGAAGGAAAAAAAGAAAAAAGAAAAATTACGGTATATGTCCAGTTTCATCATCATCATCTGCACCTTAATCCCAACTATGTTGCGGGTTGGTGACATGAAGATTATAATGCTAATCAATTGTCTAAAATTAGTTGACGCTATATGTCATGCAAAAACAAAGTGGAATAATTTTACGCCGGATGCCTTTTTATCGCAACTTTCTTATGAAGGAGAAGTAAATGTCCAGTTTAAAGAAGGGAAATTTAAAACTAGCTCATCCTTAATTTTGCCAAAGCTTCAGCCCACCCCATATCAAAATTCTGGATCCGCTAATGGAATTTACACAACTCATTCTTACACAAGCAAGTCTAATCATCCATTAGTAGTATGAATATTTCCAAATATATTCAGCAAACCTTGTAATTACCTGAAAGCGTGACATGTATCTTCCTTCAGGAGGAGGTGCTATGCCCAGCGTTTTCAAATCATCAAGTTGAACTTGTCTCCTGTTCTCTCAACCAAAGAGTGTGCAGAAAATCAGATGACATTAATTGCTGGGACGCCGCAAACTTCCAACTTAAATCTACAATGTTTGGGCAATAACCATAAATATGCAGTGACTTCTGAAAATAAAATACAGAATCTTTAAACTAAGCGCTGGTGATGGAAATAATAACCAAACAAACTAAGCCTATAGTGGGGTCGGCTATATGATATGACGTCTCCAATCAGCTCAATGTTGGTTGTGCTGCATGTCCCTTCTAATAGTTTCCCTCTTAACTCTTCTTCAGCCGCCTCTCTTCTTTCAAAATAAAGTGTATTAGAAGAAACACCATGTGTAGTTTTACTTTCGAGAAATATGCAGCAACTTCTGAAAATAAAATACAGAATCTTTAAACTAAGCGCTGGTGCTGGAAATAATAACCAAACAAACTAAGCCTATAGTGAGGTCGGCTATATGATATGACGTCTCCAATCAGCTCAATGTTGGTTGTGTTGCATGTCCCTTCTAATAGTTTCCCTCTTAACTCTTCTTCGGCCGCCTCTCTTCTTTCAAAATAAAGTGTATTAGAAGAAAGACCATGTGTAGTTTTACTTTCCAGCATGTTGCCCTTCCAGCTTGCTGCCTTTTTCTTTACAGATTGTTTGAGTTTGCTTTCCGGATTATTTGAGTTAATAAATTCAAGGCTAAGAGCTGTGTTTTTGGACAGCTTCCCATTATCATCAATTTAAATTATAAGTATTTTCTCCAATTGTCTTTTATTCTTTAACTTGTTTCAAAATGATCATCTTTCTGCAGCAACTTGGCACCATAGCCGGCCTTTTCTTTTGCAAACATGCTGCATACAACCAAAAATCTTGTTGATTATTACTCTGAACTCACCAAATTGTCCAGCTTTCATTTTTTAATACGTTTTCTGATTTTGCCCCCAAAAAATATATTCATTACTGTTTCGAAATAACATTCCAATCTCAGCGCCATTTCGCGGTTGCTCAACATCGTTGCTTTTTGCAAGCAACCAAGGCTCTATTCTTTTGGATTGAATGAAACTGAACTGAACTGAACTGAAATGAAATATATATATTAAGAGTAAATAATAACAATAATAATAATAAGATAATAAATATTATTAACAATAGTAATAGTAATCAACAACAGCAACAATAATAATAATCAAGATTATTATTAATAATAAGAAGAATAAGAAGAAAATAACAATAATAAAGATTAATAATAATAATTATTATTGTTATTATTATTAATAATAATAATAATAGTCAAGATTATTATTATTAATAATAACAAAATTATATTATTAATAATAATAAAAATAATATAATAAATATTATTAGTAATAATAATAGTAATCAACAACAGAAATAATAATAATAATAATAATAATGAAAATTAATAATAATAATAACAATAATATTAAGATTATTATTACTAATAAAAAATATTATTATTATAATAAATATTATTAGTAATAATAATAGTAATCAACAACATCAACAATAATGAAAATAATAATAATCAAGATTATTATTATTATTAATAATAATATAATAAATATTATTAGTAATAATAATAGTAATCAACAACAACAACAGTAATGACAATAACAATAATAATAATAATCAAGATTATTATTATTAATAATAAAAAGTATTAGTATTATTGTTAATAATAAGAAGAAGAAGAAGCTGTCCGAATCGAATTGAATCAACCGACTAACCCAAATGGGCTAAATGACGCAACTGAAAAATTGAAAAATAAATCCAAAAGAATAGGACCTAACTACTCATCATCGTCTCCCACTGTCTACCCATCCACAACCAGCCATTCATTCCACCGCTGTAAATAAGTTAGTCAGATCCCGCAAGCTTCGCAGATCTACATCCAACCGTGAACTCCTTGTTGAAGGTCACGCCATCAAGGGAGATCCACACTGTTCCAGACGCAACAGTTAGTCTCGTCTCCATTCCGCCGCCACAAGACGTTGCTCCGACGTGAATATCAGATCCTTTGCCACCGACCACAGTTCTCACAAGAAATTAAACATGCAAACTTCTCTGATGGTTATCCTAGTCATGTATGTAGCTTGTACAAATCCTATTCTTGAACTTAATCCTAGGAAACGTGTTCCATATTTTGACAAATTCGGTGGTGATGAAAATTCATTCCTTGAATCTGATAAAAATCGGCATTAACAACCTTATAGATAGGTAATCAACCTAGGAACAACTATCTAGAAACTCATCTCATGATGTTTTTTTCGATGTCCTTAGGAATGTGAAATTCAATGTTCCTAAATTTGATGGTACACATGGTCAATAGGTCTTTCTTGATTGATTAGATCGTTTAAAGGATTTTTCTTCTTGAACCTATGTGCTGACAGATAAGCCTAGTCTAAACCATCTTACCCTCATCAGTAGCAAAAGCCCACTGATGGCGGAATGCCTTTTACTTGCTTCTATCCGGGCCGCGACTTCTTTTTGAACGATACATAAATGAGGGCATGCTTACGTGGTCGCGAGCACGAAGAACTTGAATCAAGACCTAAGAATTTTGAGAGAAATTAAAGAACGAAACACAAAACAAGAACAACTTATAATTCGATATTATGGTAATTCATATTGGAAAATCTCCAAATAAGATACTTAGCCTTGAATTTATAGGCTAATAAATCAGACAGCAAAACTACACATTCTGGAAAGGGAACAATGTAGCAGCTGAAAAGTTGGCAAATAGGCTGTAAAGTTAGGTATAAAGGTCAGGTGTAAAGAAAGTCACAGCTAATACTAATATTTCTCCTATTATACATATTCCCCTTTCCTAATTCTCCCTGGCTTGAAAACATGCGCTCCTGCAATTGCAAAATAAGCAACAAATGAACTCAGGAAATTTTGATGACAGCCTTCATGAGCTTCGAGTTAGGAGGACCATTCCATTAAACTAGAAAGCTTTGGATTGCATCATCAGGCAGATAAACATAGGGATGACTTTTCCATTAAGCCAAATAGCACAAAATGTAATCATCAACAACGTGATAACATTTTTCTCAAAACGCCTTTTTTTTTAATTCCTTCGCTTTCTTAACCAAAATGCATACTTGGTTTTATTTTCCAACATTGGAAGTAGTCGTGAGCCAAACGCATACTTGAATTTTTTTTCCAACATTGGAGGTAGTTGGGAACCAAAAACATCATAATGTTAGATCTCACTTTAGTTTAAGGAGGTGTGACAAAATCTATATCGGGATGATAAAAATCATAATGAAGGAATAGGATCAACTCCACAAGAATTCACATTGATTATAACGAATTTTTCAATTAAAATTTGAAGTAATAGGAGCTCCACGAAAATCTTCTTTTATTGCTTGTTCAATCAACTCCTCAATATTAAGCTCAATGTTGTTCAACATTTTTAGTGGTTTTACGATCTTCATACTACTAGCAGGACGTGATGCCAAAGGAGACACAACAAGGTTATCATGAGACTCAACCATAATCGAAACACTTGGAGCGGCGGTTGGAAAGTCCTCCTTTGGTTATGTTTCTTCAATTAAGTAAGATGCAACCAACTTCTCACAATTTTGAATCACTCTTTCAGCTAGCATCTTGGAAGTGAAAGTACTATTACGTTTCAAAGTTGCGCAAAGTGGATAAAGAAGGTTTGTAAGCTACCTGGTGATAGTAGTTATATGCTTGTCTCAAAGATTAAGCCATATGCAAAAATACAACATCTTCATGATAATCTCTAATACCTCTAAAGAAGTTTTCGTACATATCAACTATCAAATGATCACAATCCAAATCCAACATAGTAAGAATGTATCACAATCCAAATCCAACATCGTAAGAATGTACTTACACTTGGCCATTGTTTTAAGGATAATAGCCTTCTTGTCATATGATCTTTTAAGAATAAAAGCCTTTCTTGTCATATGATCTACTAAAAGTATCTGACATGCTTCTAAAACATGAAATAATTAATTGAAACACATACATCACTGTTTCATCTTAATATGAAGCATCAGGGTTCTCATTAATGCAAGAAGCTACTCCTAATTTTACCGCATCAGCTGGATGTTGGAAGGACTCGGTGCAACCAAGACCTTCTTGAGTCGAGAAATTTCGACTTGTATGGATATATTAGGTGATTGGGCCACCTCAAACAGTAGATTACGTACTGCATGAAGTATGAAAAGTAACTCATCCAAGGAATAACATTCCAAGCATTGTACAATCGATATTTTAAATCACGGATCGAGAACTATATAGACAAAAATCTTATTTGCGATAGTTACACTAACAACGTGTCATGTAGCAATTAGGATGAAGAGATTGAGAATTACCTTGCTTTGATTGAAGAAATGCAAGAAGAAGAAAATTTGAATGGGATCGTCCGAGTGCCGCGCGCAGAAAGGGAAGAGTGCTTACCTGTTGTCGGCCGGTCAAGAATATGAAAGAATGTTGGGCGTTCTCATTTGCGACGGGGGCCGCGGCACAGCTTAAGTGAGCCGCGGCCCATAGTACAGTCTGCCTGGGACTTTTTGTAATGTCGCCGAGTGTCGCGGCTCAATCTACGCGTGCCGCGGCTCATCGTGTTAGTGTGCCGCGGCTCATTTGGTCCGTGCCGCGGCACAGAGTACAACTTCCTGGGCGTATCTTTGGCATTTGGCGTGCCGCGGCTCAGCAGCAACGTGCCGCGACTCAGGATCCGGTTGTGCCGCGGCTTAGTAAGGTCGTGCCGCGGCACAGAGTACAGTTCGGTTCGCCTTTTTATGTCAACTTGTGTGTGTCGCGGCTCATTTTCCTTGTGCCGCGGCTCAGGGCTGAATTTTTTCCTGGGGGTTTTTCTGCACAGAATTTTCAAAGGAACACATCAAGAGCGTGAGAGATAAGCATATCCAAGCAAAAATGATGAAAAACATATACTCTAAAATGAAAGAAAACACTGAAAAATGAAAATCTACTACTA
The DNA here is from genome assembly GCA_033398695.1 of Orobanche coerulescens. NCBI lineage: Eukaryota > Viridiplantae > Streptophyta > Magnoliopsida > Lamiales > Orobanchaceae > Orobanche > Orobanche coerulescens. The sequence goes on along the minus strand of CM065811.1, from coordinate 86,518,350 downwards.
ATACTCGGGTTGCCTCCCGAGAAGCGCTGGTTTGGGCCGGGTCGTCCAGTTTTGGTCCGGTCCATTTTGCCGACGTTCGTTGCGTCCGCTGGAGAGTCGGGATTTAAAATTAATTTTTTTATGTAATTAATTTTGCATAAAAGTGAAATTTTAATTTTGGAAATCCACGGCCCGTCCGGGGAGGAGCGACGAGATGCTTGATTCAGTGGGAGAGATCAAGTCGAAGATTTTCTCGGATTCAACTCAAGGAAGAAGACCATGATAATTGGATAATTTATTATCCATGCTTTATTTTGGTTTTATTGTTTTGATGTATGGCATGTATGGATGTATGCGTGATATGTTTCCTTGCATGTTAGGACGAGAAAATTAAAAACCTTAAGTCTAAAATAACTAGGTGATTAAATTGATTTATTTTTTTAAAAATAAAATCAAATTGGCCTCCATAATTAATTTAAATTGTGAAGTAATTAGCATGCGCGTTGACATTAGAGTCTTCCTCCATATCGGATGTGCTAATTATAGGTTCACTAGTTTTCAATTTCAAAATGATAACATAAGGTAAATATTACTTTTTATGATAGGACCTCTCCATCTGTAGGACTATTATTTAAAAGATAATATTTTAAGAATGTTAAATTATGGTGTTCACTTAGGTGTATTAATTAATAAGCTCCCCATCGGAGTCTATGTTAATTAATACATGGCCAAGAGGAACCGACTATTAATTTTACTTATCATAACGTAATTTGACTAGATAGTAAAATTAAAGACGTAAAACTCTACTTGGAAAATGTGTGTAAACGTCCACACGATCGTGGCTTGCATGTGCGGATTTTTCGAGGTGTCGGTTGCTAGCATATATATTGTGTTTTGAGGTTTTTCGATATATTTTGATGTGCATTATGTGATGGATGTTTTTAATTTTTATCTCAGATGTCTTTCAATCCACTAGCTGTTATTCTCAAAGAAAATAAACTTGATGGCACTAACTTTGCCGATTGGAAAAGAAATCTTGACATTGTCCCGATCACGAGGGGCATAAATTTGTCTTAATCGAGGAGAGCCCTCTAGAACTGTGAACCGGATGCCACTCCCAAGAGTTGGCTGAATTCAAAATGGAAAAAGTCCGATGAGATGGCTCGTTGTTACATTTTGGCTTCACCGACAAATGTATTGCGAGATCGATCGGACGATGGGCTCGGCCGCAGAAATGACGAAAAGTCTCACCGAGATGTTTGGTCATCAGAACCGGGCGGCTAGACAAAATGCAATGAGGGTATTGATGACAACCCAAATGTCTGAAGGGACTCCAGTGAGGGATCATATTCTAAAAATGATGTCCCATTTGAACGAACTGAGCATACTGTGGGCTACTATTGATGCGGAAACGTAGGTCGATATTATCTTCGGCAGCTTACCTAGAAGCTTTGAGCAGTTCCGCCTCAACTACAATATGAACCGTAGGACATATAGTTTGGCGAAACTTCTGACAGAGCTTCAGTCTGCTGAAGGTCTCTTCAAACAAGGTTATCATCAGATTCTTGCGGTAACCGGTGCTACTTCTTCCAAACCCAAATGGGGAAAGAAGAAGAAGCAGGTTGGCCAGAAGCAAGTGGCAACCCTCAAGGTGAAAAGCAAGGCTCCTCACCCCGAGGCGAACAAAAAGCCAAAGGGAAAGTGCTACAAGTGCGGTCAGAAAGGACATTTTAAAGCGGACTGCCCTGCTCTTAAGAAAGGTATGTCTCGCGCACTAGTAGTCAAAACATGTTTGGCAGCTTGTTCTTCCACTTCGTGGATAGTTGATTCAGGCTCCACTGATCATGTTTGCTTTGACTCGCATGGTTTTCAGGTAACCAAGCAGCTTAGTGCGGGCAAGATTACCATCAACTGGGGCGATTATTCCAGGCTTATGGCTGTTGCAGTGGGAGTCGTGCAGTTGAAGATTAATAATAAATTATTAGTTCTCAATAATGTATTATTAGTACCGGATTTTAGAATGAAATTAATTTCGGTTTCTAAATTAAAAAGCGATGGTTATTCAGTTTCTTTTGATGATGCCATTATTAAGAAAAGAAGCGGTGAATATATTTGCAAAGGTACTTTTAATGATGGACTATATGTCGTTAATACTGCACAAACTCCTATGCATAAATCACTTAACTCTTTGTCTAAACCTAAAAAAAGAAAAGAACCTTCAAGCATAAACCAAACATATCTGTGGCATTTATGGTTAGGACATGTAAACCTTGGAAGGATTCAAAGATTGGTAGATGATGGCCCATTGGATGATCTCCAAGTTGAGTCATTTCCAATTTGTGAATCCTGTCTCGAAGGTAAAATGACCAAAAGGGTTTTTAAAACCAAGGGAAACCGTGCTCAGAATGTGCTAGAATTGGTTCATACGGATGTATGTGGTCCAATGAATATCCAGGATAGGGGTGGTTTCGAATACTTCATCACGTTTATAGATGATTATTCGAGATATGGATACATCTATTTGATGCGACATAAGTCTGAAGCCTTTGACAAGTTCAGAGACCTCAAGGCTGAAACGGAGAAGCGTCATGGGAAGAGTATCAAGTCACTACGATCTGATCATGGTGGCGAATACCTTAGTGGAGAGTTTTTGGATTTTTTGGCGAATGAGGGGATTTCGTCCCCCACCATCACGGAACTCCACAACAAAATGGTGTGGCTGAAAGAAGTAATAAGACTCTTTTAGAAATGGTTAGATCAATGATGAGTTATTCAGATTTACCTATTTCTTTTTGGGGATACGCCTTAGAAACAGCGGCGTACATTCTAAACCTGGTGCCTTCGAAATCAGTTCCAAAAACACCCACAGAACTATGGAGTGGGCGTAAGCCCAGTCTAGGACATGTTCGGATTTGGGGTACTCCAGCACATATGCTGAATAAGGAAGGTGATAAGTTGGCATCTCGTACAGAAGTACGAGTGTTTGTAGGATACCCTAAGGGAACGAAGGGTGGCTTGTTCTATAGTCCCCAAGATCAGAAGGTTATTGTTAGCACCAATGCCCGATTTCTGGAAGAGGATTATATGATTAGTCACAAGCCCATGAGCGAGATAATTCTGGAAGAGCTGAGGGGCGAGACTCTGTCTATACCAATCGTACAAGCTCCAACTAATACTGCACCACGTATCGATTCTGATAATTTTACACCAACTCAGGATTTGCCTCGTCGTAGTGGGAGGGTTGTTCGTCAGCCCGAACGATTCATAAGTGTGGGAAAGTCTTCAGACTCAATCCCAGGCGAAGATGAATCAGATCCCTGGACCTATAAGGAGGCAATCCAAGATAATGATGCTGACTCCTGGAAAGTAGCAATGGAATCAGAAATGGGATCTATGGATTCCAATCAAGTGTGGGAGCTAGTAGAGCTACCTGATGGTGTACAAGACATTGGGAGTAAATGGGTCTACAAGCGAAAGAAAGGACATGACGGGAAGGTTAAAACCTTCAAACCGAGGCTTGTTGCAAAAGGTTACACTCAGAAAGAGGGTATCGATTATGATGAAACCTTTTCACCGGTAGCCATGCTTAAGTCAATCCGGATTCTTTTAGCTATAGCTGCCCATTTGGATCTGGATATTTGGCATATGGATGTCAAGACTGCATTTTTGAATGGGAGTCTAGACAAGGAAATCTATATGCGCCAAGCAGAGGGATTCATTGCTGAAGGAGAAGAGCACTTGGTGTGCAAACTTAAGAAATCCATTTATGGACTTAAGCAAGCATCTAGATCCTGGAACACTCGTTTTGACGAAGTTGTCCAGTCATATGGATTCGTCCAATGTCCGAGTGAGAGTTGTGTGTATAAGAAATGCGATGGAAACGTGTTGGTGTTTCTTGTACTGTATGTAGACGATATCCTTCCGATTGGAAACAATGTGAAGGAATTGTCGGACATACGGGTATGGCTATCTGAGCAGTTCGATATGAAGGATCTAGGAGAAGCAGGACACATCCTTGGAATCAGGATCTTTCGTGATCGGAAGAAAAGGATGTTGTGCTTATCCCAGGCATCCTATGCCGATACAGTGTTGAAGCGGTTTAGCATGGAGAATTCCAAGAAAGGTTTTCTACCTTACAGACATGGAATTCAACTATCTAAGAACATGTGTCCTAAGACACAAAAGGAGATATATGACATGAAGATGGTCCCTTATGCATATGCTGTGGGAAGTCTCATGTATGCTATGTTTTGCACTAGACCAGATATCTGTCATGCCGTGGGCATGGCTGCTAGATATTAGTCAAACCTGTGACTGTGACACCGGATTCTTTGTCAAGCACATACTCAAGTACCTGAGAAGGACTAGGGAGTACATGCTTGTATATCAATCAGACGACCTATTTCCGGTGGGTTACACTGACTCAGATTTTTCATCGGACAAAGAAAAGTCCAAGTCTACTTCGGGTTATGTGTTTAGCCTAGGAGGTGGAGCCATTAGTTGGAGGAGTGTGAAGCAGAAATGCATCTCGGACTCTACCATGGAAGCCGAGTACGTGGCAGCCTCTGAGGCAGCCAAGGAGGCAGTGTGGCTCAAGTACTTCCTGCAGGACTTAGATGTGATTCTCGATTTGCCAGAGGGTATTACACTTTATTGTGATAATACTGGTGCAGTCGCAAATTCAAGGGAACCACGAGCCCATCAGGCAAGTAAACATATCAACCGCAAGTACCACATCATACGACACTTCGTAAAGGAAGGAGACGTAGTTGTAGCCAGGGTTGCATCGGAAGATAATCTTGCTGACCCTTTCACGAAAGGCCTACCTTCAAAAGTTTTTGAAAGGCATGTGGAAGGAATGGGATTACGGTGTATGGCAGCATTGCTTTGAGTATAAGTGGGAGAAATGAGAGACTATGTAATAGAGTACTATACTTAAAAGCATGCTTTGAGTATAAGTGGGAGATTGTTAGGATTGTATACTGCAAAGCATACTTTATGCTTGTATTACCTAATTTCCCTGTTACTACCTATGAGAATATTAATTACATTTAATCACATGTTTTGCATATTTATTCACGTTATGGTTATGCAAATGAAATATCTAATTATTTTATATTGTAGATAATGTGGTGTGTTGATGTCACACGGAAGATCACATTATCGGTGCCTTATAAAATAATATAATAGTTCACAACCTATATAATTATTAGACAAATTATATAAAAGGTTGTAGTGTATGCTTGAGAATAATTGGTCTTGACTATTAGCATACATTAGCGTATTTGCATACGTTGAACTGGATCGAGGTGAGATAGTGTCGTCTGTACTGACTGTAAGAAGAACATAAATCTCGGATAATTATTATTTCTTAATTCTAAGTATATAATATTTAATTGTGTATTTATAATAATTATTGCTTTGATTTATCAAAGGTGAGAGTCAAAATGACCGACTCAATAAGCCTCATATCTTGGGAAATAATATTGTTTGTACGACAGTTATTATTACTAGAAATCGTGTCCCGACTCGTGCGGGTTGATGATGTCCCCTTGAGGAGCTCGATAATGATTATTATATTAAACTCTGTAGGTGGATTTAATTCCGATATAATAATATGGTTCGAGTGGTACTACTCTTGGATAAGATATTAATTAATTAAAGCCGTCAGTAGCTTGTAATTAATTAATGGACATTCGATATCTTAAACACGGGAAATAATATATTTAATAAGGAGCCCAATTTCGTAATTTGGGATTTTGGTAGGAAGTGCAATATCAACTTTTTAGTGGACTAAGTTGATATTAATAGATTCATTATATTAGGAAGAGTCCTAATAAGGTAAGATGAATTTATTAGGGAGTCCTTCCATAATCCTCCTTAAGATCCCTAGTAGTAGTCCAAGAGCCTATAAATAGGACTTATGGGGAGGTGTGTCTGAAATTATTCATTGTCCAAGCTTGAGAGATCGATTTTTCTTGTTCTTGTGTTTAACTGTAGATCTAGACTTATGTCTTTGATTCTACAATTTAGATAACACAATCAATTTGCTAAGAGTGTTCATACAATACTAGAAAGCAAAGAAAAATAAATCGAGTGATCCCAAGTGAAGGAGTTTCGGCCGATCGCCATAGAAGTCCAAACAAGATCCGGTAGCTCGTTGCCCACACAACGTCCGGTTCAAGGCGGATCATACTCTAGAAGATCTAAAGGTAGAAATACAAGGCGATCAAGAAGGAAGTAATTAATACTCTTCAAAAGGTAATATCCTATGATCTTGTATCAAGATTAGGATATTTTAATAATCAACATATTTAATTAATAAATAATAAATAATATTTAAATTGCTTATTAGTCTTAGTAATTAATTAATTAGCATGCCTAAATAGATCTTATGCTCATAGATGCGTAAAACGCGATTATCATCTTTCCCAAACTTCGCTTCTGCTGCGTTTTACTTTCCAATAGAAACCTGCGAAGTCCCAGTCTCGAGCGGCCAGTTCAGCCATCACCTGTTTCAACTGTGGAGGGCAGGGTCATTTCAGCACTAGGTGTTCGACGCCGTCTATCACGTGTTATAACTGTGGGGTGTAATACCCGTACTTTTATTGACTGTTTGACTCTGTCATCCTCCTTATTTTTGTCGCTCTGTAAATGCTTGGAGATGTGGTTGATATTGTTATTGAGTTTCGTATCTCGTTTGGTTTTTGATCATGTCGTTTAGACCTTGCGGAAATGTTCTGGGCCAGAGATATAACGCACGCTAGGCCTAGGCTAACGCACGCTAATTCTGCTTGATTAGCGCACGCTAACATCCGTCTGTAGCGCACGCTAATGGCCGGGTCGGCAGAGGCAGTGAGGTTGTCAGGTTTCTGGACTATCAAGTAGCGCACGCTATGCTTCGGCTAGCGCACGCTAAAACTGTTACGTAGCGCACGCTAAGGCATAATGGTAGCGCACGCTAATATTTTGGTCAGTAGAAGCAGTGGAGTTTCAGACTTTCTGGACTAGCAGGTAGCGCACGCTAGGCAGCGGCTAGCGTACGCTATATGTGTTGTGTAACGCACGCTAGTGCTCAGTATTAACGCACGCTAGCGGACCCAGCAAGAAGTCGAGATTTTGGCAGGCGCAGTTAGCGCACGCAAAGGGTGTTTCGTAGCGCGCGCTAACATCTTATGGCAGTAGCCACTGGACTACCCGGTAACTTCGCTAGCGCACGCTAATGAAGGAGGCGTAGCGTGCGCTAGACTGGGCAGATATAAATATGATAGTTGACTTCCATTTCGTCATTTCTCACCTACTTCACTCCTTTTCGACGGAAATCGCTCGGGAGAGACGATCTTAGGCGATTGGAAGTGATCTTCCTTCTAACAACAACATATTTGGTTGGAAAACAAGGATTTCTCAACATTTAATTCCTCCTAACGTCCGAATCAAGGTAAAAATCCTTAGAACCCTACTTTTTGGGAATTTTGGGGTTTTTCGTAGAATCGTCCGATTTATCCGTTTGGAAGCTTGAGAACCTTTAGATTATGATGTATCTATACCGTATGCATGCTTTTCCTACGGTTTTACGGTTTGGATTGTGCCGTTTTCGGACTTGTGAGACTTTGGACGATTTTCCAACCTCTAGTTGATTATCCGTTTATCTTTATGAATCGTAGACGGGTTTCGGGGGTTTCTTCGTGTAATTTGAATATGTATAATTGATTATCATATTCCTTGCGAATCGTTTAGGTGCCGGAAGCGCGTTCTTGGACCTACCGAACTCATACCTTTTTCCATTCGAATTGTCGATGTCTCAAAGGCAAGTATATATTTATGAATGTGCGTTCTCGACTTTGAAAGTATGAAATATTAATGGCATGCTTATTTATATCCACTCCGGGACGGACCGACGGGTCCTCTGAGGGTTTCGTAGCCTCTGGTGCGATTCCATGGATAATATGAATTAACCACTCCGGACGGACCGACGGGTCCTCTGAGGGTTCCGTAGCCTCTGGTGCGGTTCCACGGTATTCATATATGTATTGTTGCGATGCTATGAGATTTAGTTATTCCGGAATACTAGTCTTGAATTGATGAATTAACGGTTACCTTTACTTTATTGTTGAGAAGTATTGTGTTTCATACTTGATATACTTGCACTAGCTATTCGACGGCTAACCCCTTTATGGGGGAAATACTTTTTATGTATTTCAGGTTCCAGGAGAGCGGACAGGCATATATCGGGTCGGCATGAAGATGGTGGGCAAGTGTGATACTGTGTCTTTCTTCCAGTTATGTTTGGAGTTTCCCGTTCAGTGTTGTTGTACTGGATTGTCTATTGAATACTCGAGTATTGTTTTCCCTTTTTCCTTGATGTTCCTACCGTGTTCGCAAGTATTGATTCGAGTTGTGATGTTTGTGAATACATTGGTTATGTTTCGAATACCTTTGTATTGTTTTTCATTCCATTGTGTGTAGACCTTATCGGTCAAATTTTATGGTTCCGCGTATGATTAGCCTTGTGGGTCCCACGGCGGGGCTTGCGGCGCTGTAATATCCCTGAATAACTTGGGGGTGTTACAGAATATGGTATCAGAGCTTAGGTCTATGGATACCTAGGCTGTCGGTCTTTTGGGTCGATCGGGTCGTTAATTGTCCGCAGTATCACTACTCTGCCATCATCACAGTGCGACCGGTACTTGTAAGACCTCTCACACTTCTGGTGTTTCCTTATTCGTTTTGCTTCCTTTTTATCGGTATTCTTGAGAATCGGACACTTTGATGACGCGTGATTGAATTGTGCTTACGTGACTTGTGTGTTCTTCAGTATGTCAGCTGGTAGGGGCCGTGGCCGTGGTCGTGGCCGTGGACGAGGAAGAGAATGGGCGCGGCCGTTTCCATCGGGCCGATTCGGGGTCGACCAACCCCGCTTGTCAAACTTCGGTGCATCCCGACACCGAGAGTCGCACGACGACCGACGGTCGTGGAACAACGCGGACGTTGGAGTGGCGAATGCACTTCAACAATTGGCTACTCAAATGACTATTTTGGCCCAAACGGTTCAGATGAATAACCCGAACCCAAACACGGATGCCTTGCTTCAAAATGTGATCCGTATGCACCCTCCACAGTTTGGCGGTGCCACACTGCTAGCCGGGAAGATTGGCTAGCAGCGTAATGAGAAGATTTTCGAGGCGCTTGATTGCCCCGAGGTGAGGAAAGTACCGATTGCTCAGTATTTCCTCACTAAGGAGGCCGCTACTTGGTGGAAAGTCATCAAGCCACAGGATCGTATTGCCTCTTGGGATGAATTTAAGGAGCTCTTGGAGGCCGAGTTTTGTCCTTGGCCGATACGAGAGAGCCGAATCCGAGCCTTCTTCGAGGCTAAACCACGAGATATTCCCGTTTCGCAGGCGATCGTGGAATACAACCAACAATTGATCCATGTGAAGGATCAAGTGCGTAACGAGCGTGATAAGATCCGTTATTTTGATATGCGGATGAATTTGGACTTACGGCGGTACATGGCCGGATTTGCTTGTACCACACTGAAGGAGTATCAGGACAGAGCTTTAGCCCATGATATGTTGAGCCCCGACAACGATACCGTGGAAGAATCGAAGAAGCAGAAAGTAGCGGGGAATTTTTCTAACTCTAAGAGTGGCAACTTTCAGAAATCACAGACAACTAACCGCTCTGCCGGACAGTCGTCACGTTCTAATAAAGGAAAGAGGGGTTCCCGTCCTACTTCGGGTACCACCAATCGCGCGGTGACTTGCTATAATTGTGGCCGTTCAGGCCACATTAATTTGGAATGCCACTTTCCACCATTGAAGTGCCACACATGCGGACAGATGGGACATAGGGCGGTTTATTGTTCCGAGCCGAATCAGACTTTGGACACTCGGGCTTCTGCCCCAGCTGGTCAACCTCAGCAGAATTTCGGCAGGGGCCGGGGACGGGGTCAGAATGCTGGAGGGGGAAACTCTAGCGTCGGTTCGGTACAACCACGAGTTTATGAGATGCGTCGAAAGGCATTTAACCCGACGCGGCGGTGGCTTCAGGTACCATTCATATTCTATCTCATCCAGTCCGTGTACTTTTTGATTCAGGTGCTACACATTCTTTTATTTCTTTGGAGTGTGTACACCGTTTGAATATAACTTGTGTGACTACTTGTGATCCCTTCATCGTGAGACTGCCTAGCGGGGATAGAATTGTGGGGAACCGGGAGATTAGAGATTTTCCGGTGATTATATCCGGTATGGATTGGTTATCGAATTTGATTGTAGTTGATATGGAAGGCGAGGACGTGATCCTCGGCGAGGATTGGCTTGATAGTCATCAAGCGATTATGAACTACCGTACTAAGGTTATCACCATGATGACTAAAGACGGATCTGAGTACTTATTTTTGGGGCATAAGTCGGGACTATCCAAGTTACTTATCAGTGCCATGAAGACCGTAAAACTTTTGAATAAAGGTTGTGCGGGCTATTGGTGTTATGCCTTGAAAACGGGAGAAAATGAAATCGATTTCTCTTCGATTCCGGTTGTTAGCGAGTACCCCGATGTTTTTCCGAATGACCTCCCGGGATTACCGCCAGATCGAGAGATAGAATTTACCGTGGACTTGGAGCCAGATGCGGCTCCGATTTCTAAAGCACCTTACCGAATGGCACCTTCCGAGATGCAAGAATTGAAGAATCAGTTGGGAGAACTTCTGGAAAAAGGGTACATCAGACCGAGCGCTTCGCCTTGGGGCGCGCCTGTTCTTTTCGTGAGGAAGAAGGATGGTTCATTACGTTTATGCATCGACTACCGCGAGCTGAACAAAGTAACCATCAAGAACAAGTACCCTCTACCTCGTATAGACGATTTATTTGATCAATTGCAAGGAGCTGCGGTTTTCTCGAAGATTGATTTAAGATCCGGGTATTATCAACTCAGGGTGAGGGAGTCCGACATTCCGAAGACGGCGTTTCGGACGAGATATGGGCATTATGAATTTGTAGTTATGCCTTTTGGGTTGACTAATGCACCGGCAGTTTTCATGCAGTTAATGAATAAAATATTCATTGAGTACCTCGACAGGTGTGTAGTCGTCTTTATTGACGACATCTTGATCTATTCTCGGGATAAGGAGGAACATGCCCGACACTTGCGTTTGATATTAGACATTTTGAGAACCGAGCACCTCTATGCAAAATTCTCGAAATGTGAATTTTGGTTGGAAGAAGTTATGTTTCTCGGCCATGTGATTTCGGCCGAAGGAGTTCGTGTAGACCCGCAGAAGATAGAGGCAGTGCTAGATTGGGCACCGCCTAAAAATGTTAAGGAAGTTCGTAGCTTTTTGGGCCTTGCTGGGTATTATCGTCGGTTTGTCGAGGGGTTCTCGAAACTCGCTCGGACGCTTACGAAATTACTCCAGAAGACCGAAAAGTTTGTTTGGACGGATGAGAGACAACAGAGCTTCGATGAACTGAAGAAACGTTTGACTTCAGCGCCGATTTTAACCTTACCACATGGTAGCGAAGGCTTTGCAGTTTATAGTGACGCTTCGGGTCAAGGCCTGGGCTGTGTGCTCATGCAGCATGATAAGACGATAGCTTTTGTGTCTCGACAATTAAAGCCTTATGAGATGAATTATCCTACTCACGATTTAGAATTGGCCGCAATTGTCTTCGCACTCAAGATTTGGCGGCATTATTTGTATGGTTCACCGTGCCGGATTTATACCGATCACGAGAGCCTGAAATATATTTTCAGTCAGAAGGAGCTGAATATGAGACAGAGACGTTGGTTAGAGTTGATAAAGGATTATGATTTGGAAATTCTTTACCACCCCGGGAAAGCCAATGTCGTTGCGGATGCTTTGAGCCGCAAATCGACGTCTCTTCAAATGCTCGAGGTTTTTACACCTCAGACGAAAATTCGTCAGGACTTAATCGAGCAAGGGATAGAAGTTTGGCTTCAACGAGTACAGGGACAGATGTGTACTCTCGAAATTACTTCGTCTTTAGTTGATGACATCAAAGGGAAGCAGTGGAGTGACCCGATGATTTCTCAACTGAAGGAAGATGTAATTAAAGGAAAAGCTCCTGGCTTTATGGTTCACGAGGATAGTATTCTGAGATTTCGATGTGCTTTGTGTTCCGAACGATTTAGAGTTGAGGCAGAAAATTCTCCGAGAAGCGCATGCTACGCCTTACTCAATCCACCCCGGGACGAGTAAGATGTACAAAGATTTGAAGCGTAATTTTTGGTGGAATAACATGAAGAAGGATGTTACGGAGTTTGTACTACGGTGCTTGACGTGTCAACAAGTCAAGATCGAACATCAACGACCGTGCGGGTTGTTGAAACCGCTTCCCATTCCCGAGTGGAAGTGGGAAGACATTTCTATGGATTTCATCGGCATGCCGAGAACTCGCCTAATGAATATGATTTGGGTAATTGTCGATCGGTGACCAAATCGCACACTTCTTGGGTATTAAGGATACTTGGGGACCGGATAGATCGCTCGAACCTTTATTGCTGAGATCGTGAGATTACACGGTGCCCCCAAGACCATTGTTTCTGATCGAGACGGCCGTTTCGTATCGCACTTTTGGCAGGCCGTTCATCAGGCTTTGGGTACTGAGTTGAGATTGAGCACTTCTTTTCATCCTCAGTCGGATGGACAAACAGAGAGGACGATTCAGACATTGGAAGATATGTTACGGGCTTGTGCCTTAGACTGGAGTAAGGATTGGGAGCTTCACTTGTCGTTGATCGAGTTTGCTTACAATAATAGTTGGCATGTGTCGATCAAAATGGCACCCTTCGAGGCACTTTATGGTAGGCGATGTAGGTCGCCATTATGTTGGGACGAGGCTTCTGAGCTAGTTGGGACGGAGCCGGATATGTTGATGGAGACTAAGGAAAAGATTTCCATTATCCGGACCGACATCGGGCCGCCCGAGTCGTCGAAATCTTATGTCGATACTCGTCGCCGACCCTTGGAGTTCGAAGTGGGGATCATGTCTTACTCAAGGTGTCTCCGACCCGTGGAGTATTCCGCTTCGGGAAAAAGGGAAACTTAGTCCGAGGTATATCGGACCTTTCGAGATTTCGACAGAGTTGGAGATTTAGCTTATCGCTTGGCGTTGCCCCCACTTTGAGTCACGTCCATAGTGTTTTTCATGTGTCTCGATTGAGAAAGTACGCATCTGATCCGAGCCACATCATCGACTACGTGAGATTGACGTAGCGAGGATATTACCTTCCGAGAGACCCGTGAAGATCCTTGAGCGTCGCGAGAAACAACTTCGGCATAAGACCATTCCACTGGTTAAAGTGCAATGGTCGAGACATGGAGTCGAGGAGGCAACTTGGGAGACGGAAGAGAAGATGCGGGTGGAATGCCCCGAACTATTTATTTCTTAAGTTTCGGGACGAAACTTCTTTTTAGAGGGGGAGAATGTAATACCCGTACTTTTATTGACTGTTTGACTCTGTCATCCTCCTTATTTTTGTCGCTCTGTAAATGCTTGGAGATGTGGTTGATATTGTTATTGAGTTTCGTATCTCGTTTGGTTTTTGATCATGTCGTTTAGACCTTGCGGAAATGTTCTGGGCCAGAGATATAACGCACGCTAGGCCTAGGCTAACGCACGCTAATTCTGCTTGATTAGCGCACGCTAACATCCATCCGTAGCGCACGTTAATGGCCGGGTCGGCAGAGGCAGTGAGGTTGTCAGGTTTCTGGACTATCAAGTAGCGCACGCTATGCTTCGGCTAGCGCACGCTAAAATCAAGCATGAGCGCACGCTAAGGCATAATGGTAGCGCACGCTAATATTTTGGCCGAGAGAAGCAGTGGAGTTTCGCACTTTCTCGACTAGCAGTAGCGCACGCTAGCGGCGCTAGCGTACGCTATATGTGTTGTGTAACGCACGCTAGTGCTCAGTATTAACGCACGCTAGCGGACCCAGGCAGTAAGCTGAGATTTTGGCAGGGCAGCAGTTAGCGCACGCAAAGGGTGTTTCGTAGCGCGCGCTAACATCTTATGGCAGTAGCCACTGGACTACCCGGTAACTTCGCTAGCGCACGCTAATGAAGGAGGCGTAGCGTGCGCTAGACTGGGCAGATATAAATATGATAGTTGACTTCCATTTCGTCATTTCTCACCTACTTCACTCCTTTTCGACGGAAATCGCTCGGGAGAGACGATCTTAGGCGATTGGAAGCGATCTTCCTTCTAACAACAACATATTTGGTTGGAAAACAAGGATTTCTCAACATCTAATTCCTCCTAACGTCCGAATCAAGGTAAAAATCCTTAGAACCCTACTTTTTGGGAATTTTGGGGTTTTTCGTAGAATCGTCCGATTTATCCGTTTGGAAGCTTGAAAACCTTGAGATTATGATGTATCTATACCGTATGCATGCTTTTCCTACGGTTTTACGGTTTGGATTGTGCCGTTTTCGGACTTGTGAGACTTTGGACGATTTTCCAACCTCTAGTTGATTATCCGTTTATCTTTATGAATCGTAGACGGGTTTCGGGGGTTTCTTCGTGTAATTTGAATATGGATAATTGATTATCATATTCCTTGCGAATCGTTTAGGTGCCTAAGCGCGCTTGGACCTACCGAACTCATACCTTTTTCCATTCGAATTGTCGATGTCTCAAAGGCAAGTATATATTTATGATTGTGCGTTCTCGACTTTGAAAGTATGAAATATTAATGGCATGCTTATTTATATCCACTCCGGGACGGACCGACGGGTCCTCTGAGGGTTTCGTAGCCTCTGGTGCGATTCTATGGATAATATGAATTAACCACTCCGGGACGGACCGACGGGTCCTCTGAGGGTTCCGTAGCCTCTGGTGCGGTTCCACGGTATTCATATATGTATTGTTGCGATGCTATGAGATTTAGTTATTCCGGAATACTAGTCTTGAATTGATGAATTAACGGTTACCTTTACTTTATTGTTGAGAAGTATTGTGTTTCATACTTGATATACTTGCACTAGCTATTCGACGGCTAACCCCTTTATGGGGGAAATACTTTTTATGTATTTCAGGTTTCAGGAGAGCGGACAGGCAGATATCGGGTCGGCATGAAGATGGTGGGCAAGTGTGATACTGTGTCTTTCTTCCAGTTATGTTTGGAGTTTCCCGTTCAGTGTTGTTGTACTGGATTGTCTATTGAATACTCGAGTATTGTTTTCCCTTTTTCCTTGATGTTCCGGCCTGTGTTCTGCCGAAGTATTGATTCGAGTTGTGATGTTTGTGAATACATTGGTTATGTTTCGAATACCTTTGTATTGTTTTTCATTCCATTGTGTGTAGACCTTATCGGTCAAATTTTATGGTTCCGCGTATGATTAGCCTTGTGGGTCCCACGGCGGGGCTTACGGCGCTGTAATATCCCTGAATAACTTGGGGGTGTTACATGGGGTTGCCGGGCATACGGCCCGTTTCTGCCGAAATGACTCCAAATCTACTTCGGTGACATCTCAGGCCCCGAAACAGTCAGCAGTTCAGAATCAGGCCCCTCGGTCCGCATCGTTCAAGACGATGGGAGCGAATAAAGGCAGAACCCACAGCTATCAGACGGGAGCATCCGGTTCTGGGACTGGCAAGCCCCGAATTTATGAGATAAAGAGAGCCGACGATCTGGAGGCCCGAATGATCTCAGGTACACTCAAAATTTTATCTCAACTTGTGTGTACCCTTTTGATACCGGTGCATCGCATTTATTCATTTTCGAGTCATGCTTGAGTAGACTTCATCTGGATAGTGCTACTAGTTGTGAGCCTTATATCATTGGACTACCTAACGGTAGAAGAATTACTGGAGATCGTGAGATTAAGAATTATCTGATTCAGCTTCATGGCCGTGTTTGGTTGGCGAACCTGATTGTGGTGGACTTATCTAGAGACGACGTCATCTTGGGTATTGATTGGATGGATCGTCACGATGCCACCCTGAGTGTCCGTAAGTGTATGGTCACTATCATTTCAGACGATGGAGTCGAGTATGTATTTCAGAGGGTAACCCCAGCCGTTCCGGAAAAGTTATTAATCTGATGAAGGCAGTGAAGTTACTCAATCAGGGGTGTGTATGTTATTGGTGCTATATGACCAAGACTGAGAAATCATCAGTGATGTTGGCAGATATTCCTGTAGTGAGAGAATATGCCGATGTATTTCCAGACGAGTTACCTGGTTTACCTCCACAGAGAGATGTGGAATTCACGATAGATTTGGAGCCTGGTACATCTCCAATATCTAAAGCACCATACCGTATGGCCCCGACCGAAATGCAGGAACTGAAGAACCAACTGGAGGATCTGACCGAGAAGGGTTATACCGACCGAGTGCGTCCCCGTGGGGAGCACTAGTGTTATTTGTCAAGAATAAGGATGGTTTCGCTTGTGTATTGATTATCGAGAGTTGAACAGGGTGACGATCAATAATAAATACCCCCTACCCCGCATCGATGATTTTTTGGATCAACTTCAAGGAGCTTCAGTATTTTCCAAGATTGATTTAAGATCTGGGTATCATCAGTTGCGAATTCTAGATTCGGATATCGCTAGAACGTCGTTTCGAACACGCTATGGTCATTACGAGTTTTTGGTGATGCCGTATGGGTTAACTAATGCACCTGCGGTATTCATGGAGTTAATGGATCGAGTTTTCATCAACTATTTGGATCAGTTCGTGGTTGTCTTCATTGATGACACTTTGATTTATTCTCGTGATCGAGAGAAGCACGAATTTCACCTTCATCAGGTCCTTGACGTATTGAGACCAGAACAACTCTATGGAAAATTTTCCAAATGTGAGTTCTGGATGCCCGAAGTGACGTTTCTCGGACATGTGATTTCATCAGACGGAGTATGCATCGACCCTTAGAAGACGGAGGCTATCCGAGATTGGCAACCTCTGAAGAATATTGGAAATCTGAAGCTTTCTCAGATTAGCTGGTTATTATCGGCGATTTATGGAAGAATTTTCTAAAATCGCTCAACCTATGCCGAACCTTTTGCGGAAGGATAAGAAATACACGTGGACTGACGCATGTTAACGGAGTTTTGAGGAGCTCAAGAATCATTTAATCTCAGCGCCTGTACTTTCCTTACCACAAGGAACGGAAGGATTCGTGGTTTATAGTGATGCGTCCGGACAAGGTCTCGAATGTGTATTAATGCAGAACGGTAAAGTGATTACCTATGCTTCGTGGCAACTGAGACCTTATGAGGTCAACTATCCGACCCATGACCTGGAGCTAGCGGTCGTGGTATTCGCGTTGAAAATTTGGCGTCATTATCTATATGGTGTCACCTGTCAGATTTTCACTGATCATAAGAGTTTGAAGTATATATTTACTTAGAAGGAGTTAAATATACGACAGAGACGGTGGTTGGAACTAATTAAAGATTATGATATTGAGATTCAATACCACCCGAGTAAGGCGAACGTTTTCGCCGACGCCTTGAGTCGTAAGTCCGTTCAGGAGCAAAGGCTTGCTCATTTAACCGTTCAGAAGGAGCTTCAACAGGAATTTCTAAGACTCAAGATCGAGGTCTGGTTACAGCGAGTGCAAGGGCAACTTTGCATGCTAGATATTTCATTGCCACTTGAGGAGACGATCAGAGTGAATCAGGGTTCAGACCCATTTTTGTTGCGCATTCGAGATGGTGTGGCTCAGGGGAAAGTCCCTGGATTTGTGGTCCACGAGGATGGACTTTTGCGATTTAAGAAGCAGTTATGCGTTCCGGCGAATGACGAGTTGAAAAGCTCGATTTTGAGAGAGGCCCATGCTACCCCTTATTCTATTCATCCGAGGTCTAGCAAGATGTACAGGGACTTGAAACAAAATTACTGGTAGAGTAATATGAAGCAAGAAGTCGCAGAATTTGTTTCGAGATGCCTGACCTGTCAGCAAGTCAAGGTGGAACATCAGCGACCGACGGGCATGCTGAAACCGCTTCCTATTCCAGAATGGAAGTGGGAGGATATTTCAATGAACTTCATCATGAGTTTGCCGACGAGTCGTCGTGGCATGAATACAATTTGGGTAATTATGGACCGTTTAACTAAGTTAGCTTATTTTCTTGAGATTAAGGATACGTGGGGTCCCGAGAGACTTGCCCAGTTGTTCATCAAAGAGATAGTGAGACTGCACGGTACTCCTAAGAGTATCATTTTTTATCATGACGGGCGATTCGTGTCACATTTTTGAAAATCCGTTCATCGAGCCATGGGAACTCAGCTCAATTTTAGCACGACTTTTCACCCTGAGTCCGACGGACAATCAGAGCGAACTATTCAGATGTTGGAGGACATGTTGAAAGCATATGTTCTCGATTAGAAAGACGAGTGGGAAGCCCAACTACCATTGATTGAGTTCACATACAATAACAGTTAGCATGCTTCGATTAAGATGGCACCTTACGAGGTCTTGTACGGTCATCGTTGTCGATCTCCTTTATGTTGGGATGACTTATCAGAATTAATCGGCACTGAACCCGATATGCTATTAGCTGCCCGTAAGAAGGTAGCGTTGATCCGGAGTCGTTTGTTGACCGCTCAGAGTCGACAAAAATCATATGCAGATAATCGTCTTCGACCACTAGAGTTCGAGGCGGGTGACCACGTTTTGGTCAAGGTATCCCCAAGCCGAGGTATTCTCCGTTTTGGAAAGAAAGGTAAGTTGATTTCGAGATTCATTGGACCATTTGAGATTTTAGATCGAGTAGGCGATCTGGCTTATCGACTGGCTTTGCCTCCAGCCTTGAGCCGAATTCATAACGTGTTCCATGTCTCTCAGTTGCGGAAGTATTTTGCCGACCATAGACACATACTTCAGTTCGATGAAATCGAGATCGCGGATGATCATACGTATGAGGAGCGCCATATACGAATCTTAGAGCGGCGAATCAAATAGTTGAGGAACAAGGCGATTCCTTTGGTTAAGATTCAGTGGTCTAGACACGGAGTCGAAGAGGCTACTTGAGAAACCGAGGATAGTATGCGGGAGAGTTATCCCAAATTTTTTGACCCTTAGTTTCGAGGACGAAACTCTTTTAAGGGGGGGTGTATGTAATACCCAGTTGTAAATTCATTAATTATCTTTCAGTATATTGTCACTCAGTAATAGTCATTCATCAATCATATTCATTCATTGTATTCATCGTCGGAGTAATTCGTATCGTGTATCAGTAATTTATTCGTCATTCAACCTGTTTGGAGAATCGGGCCGAGAATATCATCGTTGTCGTCTTTGTAGTGGGCTGTGTGTGAGGAGTAGCGCACGCTACGTACTCTCTTTAGCGCGTGCTAATTGAGTACGGGTAGCGCACGCTACCTCTCAGCATTAGCGCACCTAGTGTGGTTCAGGCAGACAGTCCAGAAGGCACTGGACTGGATTGGTGAGATTCATAGCGCACGCTACGATTGGAGTAACATACGCTAATTGTGTTTGTAGCGCACGCTATCGGAATCCATCAGCGCACGCTAGCGTATTGGAACAGACAGTCCAATGGGTACTGGACTGAGATGGAATAATTCGTAGCGCACGTTAGGAGTGGATATAGCGTACGCAAGGGTTAGTTTGGTAGCGCACGCTAAGCATCGGGTAACGCGCGCTAAGGCTCAATCAGATCAGAGGACAGTAGGTTCTGGACTCCAATATTCTGGACATCAACCATCAGGTAGCGCGCGCTAACACAAGGTTAACGCACGCTAAGAAGGGACATTAGCGCACGCTAACAATGCCGGCAACGGGTACTGGACTACCCGGTAAACCAGCTAGCGCACGTTAAGCACAGGAGCTAGCGCGCGCTAAACTGGGTTTACTATAAATAGGACAGTTCAGCCCAGGATTCGTCATTTTTCACATCTCACTTCGTTTTTGGGCGTTTTTGGGCTAGTTTGGACGAATCGTGATGATCTTTTCGAGCTGCAATCACCTATCATCATCTTTAAGCTTTTAGTATGATTAATCATCATTTCATCCTCTCCACTACATCAAATCAAGGTAAACATTTCTTGAATCTAGAATTTCGGGATTTGAGTATTTTTCTTCCGATCTCTTCGTGTTAACTTGCTATTATGATGGAATATGTTAGATATAGATTATCTACATTGGATACATGTATTCCTATGGATTTATTGGTGTATATTTCGGATTTGATGAATATTTGGAGAATTATTCAAGAACACCTAAGGGTTGACTTTGGGATTTTTTTGGAGTTTCGACTAGATGTTGTCGTAATCTCGAATGGAGTATTCCTATTGGATTATTTGATTGTTTTGATGATGCTTTGTTGGAGTTGAACTACTCATGTGGAGGCTGGTTTCGATATTTTGGGGTTGGTTGTAATCAATGGAAGAATGTTTGCAACGTATTCGTTAGAATGCCCCAATGAGTTTGGTTATTGTTGTATCGACTTTTGAGTTGGTTATAATCGTATTTGATACGTATATTAAGCGTTTGTTTGTAATTATGTTATTCAAGGTTGTTCGAGCGACCGTTATTTTCCACTTAGGATGTTTGTTCGAGGAAGGACATTTCATCACCGGTATTTGTGTAAGTTAATTCTTACTCGGTTAAAAGGTTATTCATTCCTTTCCTTGATGTTCATTCATATTCATAATTCATTCATAGTATATTAATCATGTTGATATTTGTAATTATCAAACTAATTATTCAATTCACGAGGAACGACAGTTCCAATCATTTCAGTGAGCTATCATTCATTTCATTATTAATTCATCTCGGTGAGTCATTCTTGACCCTTATCAGATTATTATTCATTAATATTCATCATGGTCACTTTTGTTCTTGTGACCTTCTAGGTTCATATTGCGTGGCCAGGTGGTTATGTGTGGAATTTTTAGTCGGACACACGATAGTCATGTGAAGGGTTCACCGACACAATGGACTGTGCACACGGTAACGTGCCTCCGTGAGACTAATTAGGTATGAGGACGGGTGTGTTCGGACACTCGTCTTGTGAACTTTCACGTCCCATTACGGTCATACTAAGATGCCCCTCTTCAGTTTGATTTCACAACTAATATATTTAATGATTGTGCTTGATCAACTCTTGAGGATTGTTGTTCTGTGTAACTGACCCCGTTGGGGAATGTTGTTTTCAGGTCATTGCAAGGCAAAGGCACGGGAAGAGAACGTAGACGGCAAGGAGTCCCAGTGATACTAGTAGGGCCCCCCAGTATTCATGTTTCTCCATTTTTATTTCCGCTGCAGATTTTCGTTTGGATATTCATTTTATTCAGTGTTGTATATTTTTATCTTCATACAAAATATACATGTATTCTGTATTTCCTGGGTGTGTTGTACTTGAAACTCCTCATCAGAGTAATTGATGAAATAATGTGGTTAGGTACTACAATTATATTATTTAATTCATTAATTTTTATTCGCCTAGCGGGTCCCAGTTGGGGTCCACGACACTGTAATATCCGCCTAATTTGGGGTGTTACAACAACTGTATGTGCTCGAAAATTCTAGCCCTACCTCCTCGGTCAATTCTTCTTCCGTTGAAGTTATTAAGAAGATGGACCTGGGATCTTCAATTGGGTATTAGATGACTGGTACTGAAGTAGCAGTGAAGTCGGTTATTGGAGGAAAAGGTGTTGTCAATAGTAATCAATGAACTGTATGACTCCGAATTTGAGGGGAGCAGGTGATGATTGCAAACAAGAATGGGTGAGGAAGTTAAAACAAAGGTATAAGTTTAATTTTATTAGCTGTCAGGAGACTCAAATGAAGATGGAGATTGCGAAATTTTGGGATGGGTCTGATTTTAAATGTGAAGCAGTTGACTCTCAGGGTAGATCAAGAGGACTTTTTTGTTTGTGGAACCCTCTAATTTTCGATGTGAATGAAGTGGTTAAAGGTAACTCTTTTATTTTATTAGCGGGTGTTTCGAAGGGTATTCAAGATAGAATCAACTTGGTTAAAGTTTATGCTCCGAATGATGATATGGATCGGTTGGCTCTATGGAATGATTTGAAGCAAATTAAAACTAACAGAGATGGAGTTTGGCTTTTCATGGGCACTTTTAATGAGGTTCGATGCAATGAGGATAGGTTTTCAATGGCGGTACGTGAATCGAGCATGGATACCTTTAACAATTTTATTTCTGATTTGGAGCTCTTTGAATTTAAGATGGGGGAAAGAAATTTCACTTGGATGAGCCCTGACGGAATGAGTTTAAGATTGATAAAGTATTCGCAAATGACTCGTTTCTTTCTTTGTGGGCGTCGGCTGCAGTTACTATTTTATTGAGGCTTTATTCAGATCACAACCCTATCGTTTTAATTAGTGAGATGGTGGATTTTGGGCCCATCCCCTTCAAATTCTTCAACTCATGGCTTCTTGCTGATGGACTTGATGAAGTTGTTCAACGCTCGTGGGCTAGAGAAGTCGATAACAAGAGGGCTGATTTAAAGCTTCTGAAAAAATTTCAAGGTTTGAAAAATGACATCACGAGTTGGAATGCGGAGACGCGATCGAAGGAAAATTAGGAACTTTCTGAATTAATTTCAAATATCGATGACCTGGAGTTATAGGCAGAGTCTCGAAGTCTTTCTTCTCCAAAGAGAATGGTGAGAAATAACTGGATACGGAGGGTGAATGAAATAGATTCATTAAGAAGACTAGACCTCAAGCAAAAAGAAAGAATCAAATGGGAGGTCGAATGAGATGAAAACAGTAAGTTCTTCCATATTATTATAAACGGTAATAAAAAAATAGGAATAGGATAAATGGTCTATATATTGATGGGAATTGGGAGACGGATCCGGTTCGTATCAAACAGGAAGTTTGGCAATTCTTTGCTTCCATATTTGATGAAACCGATATATTGAGGCCGAGATTTGTTAGTAACAGATTCAAAAAGATATCGGATAATGATAAAAAGGAGCTGGAAAAGTTATTTTCTATGACGAAAATCAAGAATGCTGTTTGGAGTTGTGGCAATGACAAGGCCCCGGTGCCGAATGGTTTCACCTTCAAATTTTTGAAGGAATATTGGGAGATTTTCGAAGTTGATACCTTCAATTATTTGAAGGAGTTTGAGGAGATGGGGGTAATTAGTAAAGGTTGCAATGCATCGTTCATTTCTCTTATCCCAAAAAAATCCGATCCACTGTTCTTAAAAGATTATAAGCCGGTGAATTTCATCGGGTGTATGTATAATATTCTCTTCAAGATCCTTGCTTTATGGCTCAAAAAGGAATTGGGTGATGTGATTAGCCAAGAGCAATCGGCGTACGTGGAGGGGAGGAGTATTCTTAATGGACCGCTTGTCATAACGAAGTTTACTGATGGGCCAAGAAGGTCAAAAAGTGAATTCTTGTCTTCAAAGTCGATTTTGATAAGGCCTTCGATTTTGTAAATTGGATATATTTAGACTCGATTTTGGAGCAAATGAGTTCTGGAAATAAATGGAAAAATTGGATAAATGGATGTCTTTCCTCCGGGAGGGCCTCCATTTTGGCAAATGGTTCCCCTACCGATGAACTTAAGATAAAGGGAGGTGTGAGACAAGGGGATCCCCTCTCCCATTTTCTCTTCATAATTTCTATGGAAGGGCTTAGTGTGTCTTCAAAAGAAGCTTGTGATTGACATATTTTTCAAGGTATTGCTTTATGTCATAATGGTCCTTACTTATCGCACCTTATGCATGCGGATGATGTCACATTTTTTAGAGAATGGTCCGAAGTAAACTTTATTAATTTGAATAGAATTCTTAGATACTTTTATCTTGCTTCCGGTTTGACAGTCAATCTTCTTAAAAACAAGGTTTTTGGAATTGGTGTTGATGAGCTAGATATTGTAACACCCCCAGTCCACTCAGGGATATTACACGCCGTAGACCCTCTCCTCGAGGATCTACCAGGCTGGTAACAACATTTAACATCTTGACAACGCCTTCAAGGCTAAAATGACTCAGTAGACCGATTTGGTCTTTCCACAAATACATACAACTCAAATACAACTCATGCCCACGCAGGGGACAAAATACAACCACGCCCGTGCAACGGGAACAATATAGCAGCGGAAAATAAAGTACAACTGAACCAACACACTGTGTACGGTTCCTCATGTGATTAGTATCTATCATCTTAAATAATCCTTCGTGCCGACCCTGTGTTATGATCCAAAACCTGAATGCAAAAACAGACATCCACCCCCCGAATACTCGGGGGTTAGCAAAACTCCACTGTTTTGCTAGTGCAAGAACAAAGTGCAAATATGAACCATACAATTCACATTCCACGAATAACAATAACCACGGATCCTCAAAGATCCAAACGAAACGAAAAGTACTTCCCGAGGCAAGGGTTTGAGAAAACATTTCAAAATCGAAATATCATAAATCAATGGAAGTAATTTATGAAACGGTTTAGAATGCCATCGAGAGTTTTGATAGAAAACAATTTAGGATTATCGAATCCTACTTTTCAAAATCCAAAAGACAAAAGGGGTCACCGCCCCAAAGGTTTACTTTCTGAAAAATGACATTAACCAAACCGTTCGGATTTTAGCCCCAAATCCGTAAAACGACTTTCACAAAACCATTGGGATTTTAGCCCCAATCTCATCAACTCACAGTACACAAGAACGACCACAAGGTTCGTCTCCCAATATCAAAATCCACAAATAAAGGATTTAACACAAACAACAAAATACTCTAGTGCCATCCTAGTCAAGTAAGCCAAACGAACAACTTACCTCTTACACACTTAGTCGATGCATGCAATCATGAAAACCGTTCAAAAGCGCTCATTTCCGGAAATGCCAATATCAAATCACATTTGCAAAATGCACCACAATTAACCGTCGATCCACACCTCCGTGGACCCCTACCGAGACCCCGTCGGATCTAACCCGTAGTGGTTAAAAGCAAAGCTCATCGATCCACACCTCCGTGAACCCCTACCGAGACCCCGTCGGATCTAACCCGTAGTGAGCATACACACACACACGTTACTCATGCAATACTAATATGCTAAGAATGTAAGTTCATTAAGAATACTCACTAGAGATGGCCACTAACTCGACACCATTACCAAACTCTTCAAAAATACAATAACAAGATTAAATACGGAATACACGATTCCATAACTTAAACAATAGGAGTATCATCATAAAATCCTTCAACGTTCAAAATAACCAAATCATAATCAATTCTCAAAACACCGTTCACAAATCACACTCGTTTTGAAAGAAAGCCTTTAACGAGGCCAAACCGAAATCCTTTGAAACTTCATTTCAAATAACCAAACAAACACATCAAGACGACCACCGATCATCATATCCATAAAACGAGAAAAGTATGGGCAAGGTACTTGCCTCGATACCACGAGCACGGAACCACGAACGGATACGGCTCAATCGGGAAGCTTCGGAACGCCCGATGCTAACGAAAAGGAAGACGACAACGAACGGAATGGAAGAATCAAGCACGACCGCGAGGAACCGACGAAAATGAACCTAACGATTCGAATAGCACAATCACAACCACTTCTAAACGATTATGGAAATGGAATACACCCGGAAACCCGCCTACGATTCATGTATATTCGTACCAAAAATAACAACGAGGGCGGACCACAACCAAACCCTCTCGATTCCGTAGAAATCCACAAAATATATCCATGAATCCGTAGGAAAACTAAAGATACTAACAATATTAATCGTATTCATCATGAATCCACCAACAAAACGGAACGAATCGGAAGAAAAACCCAAAACCCCCAAATTAATCGAAAATAGGGTTCTAGAAATATTACCTTTGAAGATTCAAGTACTAAGATCCGTTGATCACGTTAGATTGATTATCCGAGCCTCACGACAAGGGAAATGATGAAAATCGACCCGGATGAAGATTGCTTGAGAAGTTCTCTCCCCTTGGATCTCTCTCTCGCAGTGAAATGAAGGTGGAAATGGCCGATTTCGTCTAATAAAGACGAGTTTGCACATTGACCGCTTTGTGTGCCGCGGCACGCTTAGGTGTGCCGCGACAGCCAAAAATTTACTCCTGTGTTTCGGCGGTGTCGCGGACGGCTGCGCAGCCGCGGCACCAGACAGGCGGTTTGATCGCAGATGTCACACGGTGTGCCGCGCATCGGACGGTTGTGCCGCAAGACTCGGCACTTGTGCCGCGGCACGGATGGGTGTGCCGCGCACACCTGCAGCTTCGCTCGACCAACAATCGAAGAAATTTGTGTGCCGCGGCACACACATCTTGTGCCGCGGCCCACATCCCCCTTTTGGGCCCCAAAATGATGAAAATGATCCGGAAAGAGAATAAAACGATAGGAATCAATATTTAGGAACCAATAACACGAAATGGATCCGCGGCAACCCCGAAACGGCGGTTCCGCACAACAATAACGAGAATACAGTTCAACAGTTGACAGGAAGGACACGCTGAAAGGTACACGAGGGTCACTACGATCGAGAAATACACCAAAAAAAAGAAAATTACCGAAATTCGAAATTGCGGATATTACATTCTACCCTCCTTAAAAGAAGTTTCGTCCCAAAACTTAAAACAAGTAGGGAGAATCAATATCCCCGCCAGGGATAACTCAACGAGATACACAAGAAATGCGTAACTTACGCCCATCGGCGAAACGTTACAAGCAACGCAAAGGAATAAACGGCGTGAAAACACGCTCCAGGGCGACACAATGCCACCGGTAGAGACATAATAAAATCAACAAGTGACAAGTGTCATCAAACAGATAATACAATCAAGTCGATTATCCGAACAATCACAAAACACAACCAACGAAAATCAACACGGTTGACCAACCCAGCGGTATATCAATCAAATCATGAGCCACACGCTGAACAAATACGGAATTCCACCGCTCAGGGGTTGGAAGATCGAAAACGAGACTAATTTCCCGAACTTAAGGAAATTTGGAAGGAGTCTGAATGTTCAACAATCACGAAACGGGATCAACAAAAACCGAACAATCAAACGATCGAACCAAAAAGATCGAGACAACAAAAATCGAACGATCATGTTCGGATCACGAAGAACAATAAGGTTCAACCGACAACTCCGAGGTTCACACCTCAACTCGAGACAAAACATGATCCGGTGAAAACAACAAGATGCACACTCGCATAAGATCCACAGGAAAGGGAATAATGATTGAAAGGTCACAACGACGAACGAGTAATTCCGAAATACCACCCTCGTTCGATCAACAAAAGCAAGGGGCAGGACAAGCTCAGAAAATGTCAATGAACATGATGAGTCGACAAAGTCGAAAACACAAGAGTTCCAAATCCGATCCACTTCGAATAAAAGAACTAATAGAACCAGATGATGTCACTCCCGAACGAGCTTCACAAGAGTCGAACCGAACCCGAAAAAGTCACAGCGATAACCAGATCGACCCACAACAAGATCACGGTTCGCTCGCACGATGAAATCGAAATACGTAACAAGTTCGTAAAGTATCAACGAACATGAGCGAATCGATAGTCTGGAGAAAGAGAAAATACCGAAGTCAAAATAGTACGGGCATTACCTCCGACCTCGTCCACGAAATTCACAAAAACAGGAGCAAGGTAACAAGACATTAAACAACCGACACATAACGGAACGATCACCGATGCACACGGTCATACCAAACCAAGCTCTAACAGCTCGCACATGCGCGACAACGCAGAAATCACCACGAGGAGACAACATTCAACACCAACATTCCACCCCTCACAGAGGGCTAACACAACAAATGTGTGGAAAACGACGCAACGCTCACACCGCCAATTCGGTCATACTGGAGCAAACATCAAAATGACAACGCGAACATCATACATATATACCCACCCTCAAACGGGAATGGATAGGTTTTAAAAACGAAAACCTCATTTTGAAAATAATTTAGAAGAACACCGGTTGATCTTGAGTATCACCTTTCAAAAAGTACAAACGTGAAACATTGTTATCGAGACTTTGGAGAACCATTTCGCATTTGATAAAAATGAGGACACTTTCTCTTAGTGAAAACTTTCAAAATATTCAACCCTTGGGTCTAAATAAAAGTGTTTCTAAAACATTGAAAATATCTCAAAACATTTTGGTCCTCGAGGTAGAAAAATTTTGGAATATATTGTGGCACCTTGGATGTACCACAAGAAAATAACTCATTTGAAAAATATGTCTCGAATTTTATTTTTCTAAGATACTCAAGGTTTTCAAAAAAAAAATAAAAAAAATCCAATAGGCCAGAATGCCCAAAACTCACGCATATCGACGTTCACTAAAACAACTCCTAGTACACCCATCAAAACGTTTAAAATCAAGACAATACATGTCTTTAAACGGAAACAAACGATAAAATACCACAGTCGAAGACCGCCAGATTCGTAACAAAACCACTGACCCCATTCGAGGTCTCTAAGGACCCTCCCGCACTGGCTAGAGAACAAGTCGAACGTGTATAAGCACAAAGCTTCCACAAGAGAACTTGTAAAACGTGCAAATCGATTCGAAAATCATCAGCAACGGACAAATACATCAATAAAAAGACATCACAAGCGACGACATTCCTCGTATAAATCAAGTACGAGAGTCGACTAAATACATATCGTGAAATCAAGATCCACATAAGGATTCCATCACTTAACAAATAATCATAAAATAAACAGCTCGTGTCATACGAGGCACAACACAAGAAGGGAGACTTACTTCCACAGGTCGCACGAAGATGATGATCGCCCCACGATACTAATCACGACCAACAAACTCAAACGACGCGTCGCGACACGACTCAGTCAGATAAAATCCGACGAAACAAGACTCAAACAACACGACTTGACCCGACAGCCTAGGTTTCCTCAACCTAAGCTCTGATACCATTTATGTAACACCCCCAGTCCACTCAGGGATATTACACGCCGTAGACCCTCTCCTCGAGGATCTACCAGGCTGGTAACAACATTTAACATCTTGACAACGCCTTCAAGGCTAAAATGACTCAGTAGACCGATTTGGTCTTTCCACAAATACATACAACTCAAATACAACTCATGCCCACGCAGGGGACAAAATACAACCACGCCCGTGCAACGGGAACAATATAGCAGCGGAAAATAAAGTACAACTGAACCAACACACGGTGTACGGTTCCTCAGGTGATTAGTATCGATCATCTTTCACCATCCTTCGTGCCGACCCTATGTTATGCTCCAAAACCTGAATGCAAAAACAGACATCCACCCCCCGAATACTCGGGGGTTAGCAAAACTCCACTGTTTTGCTAGTGCAAGAACAAAGTGCAAATACGAACCATACAATTCACATTCCACGAATAACAATAACCACGGATCCTCAAAGATCCAAACGAAACGAAAAGTACTTCCCGAGGCAAGGGTTTGAGAAAACATTTCAAAATTGAAATATCATAAATCAATGGAAGTAATTTATGAAACGGTTTAGAATGCCATCGAGAGTTTTGATAGAAAACAATTTAGGATTATTGAATCCTACTTTTCAAAATCCAAAAGACAAAAGGGGTCACCGCCCCAAAGGTTTACTTTCTGAAAAATGACATTAACCAAACCGTTGGGATTTTAGCCCCAAATCCGTAAAACGGCTTTCACAAAACCATTGGGATTTTAGCCCCAATCTCATCAACTCACAGTACACAAGAACGACCACAAGGTTCGTCTCCCAATATCAAAATCCACAAATAAAGGATTTAACACAAACAACAAAATACTCTAGTGCCATCCTAGTCAAGTAAGCCAAACGAACAACTTACCTCTTACACACTTAGTCGATGCATGCAATCATGAAAACCGTTCAAAAGCGCTCATTTCCGGAAATGCCAATATCAAATCACATTTGCAAAATGCACCACAATTAACCGTCGATCCACACCTCCGTGGACCCCTACCGAGACCCCGTCGGATCTAACCCGTAGTGGTAAAAAGCAAAGCTCGTCGATCCACACCTCCGTGAACCCCTACCGAGACCCCGTCGGATCTAACCCGTAGTGAGCATACACACACACGTTACTCATTCAATACTAATATGCTAAGAATGTAAGTTCATTAAGAATACTCACTAGAGATGGCCACTAACTCGACACCATTACCAAACTCTTCAAAAATACAATAACAAGATTAAATACGGAATACACGATTCCATAACTTAAACAATAGGAGTATCATCATAAAATCCTTCAACGTTCAAAATAACCAAATCATAATCAATTCTCAAAACACCGTTCACAAATCACACTCGTTTTGAAAGAAAGCCTTTAACGAGGCCAAACCGAAATCCTTTGAAACTTCATTTCAAATAACCAAACAAACACATCAAGACGACCACCGATCATCATATCCATAAAACGAGAAAAGTATGGGCAAGGTACTTGCCTCGATACCACGAGCACGGAACCACGAACGGATACGGCTCAATCGGGAAGCTTCGGAACGCCCGATGCTAACGAAAAGGAAGACGACAACGAACGGAATGGAAGAATCAAGCACGACCGCGAGGAACCGACGAAAATGAACCTAACGATTCGAATAGCACAATCACAACCACTTCTAAACGATTATGGAAATGGAATACACCCGGAAACCCGCCTACGATTCATGTATATTCGTACCAAAAATAACAACGAGGGCGGACCACAACCAAACCCTCTCGATTCCGTAGAAATCCACAAAATATATCCATGAATCCGTAGGAAAACTAAAGATACTAACAATATTAATCGTATTCATCATGAATCCACCAACAAAACGGAACGAATCGGAAGAAAAACCCAAAACCCCCAAATTAATCGAAAATAGGGTTCTAGAAATATTACCTTTGAAGATTCAAGTACTAAGATCCGTAGAACACGCGTTAGATTGATTATCCGAGCCTCACGACCGAAGGGAAATGATGAAAATCGACCCCCGGATGAAGATTGCTTGAGAAGTTCTCTCCCCCTTGGATCTCTCTCTCTCGCGCAGGTGAAATGAAGGTGGAAATGGCCGATTTCGTCTAATAAAGACGAGTTTGCACAGTTGACCGCTTTGTGTGCCGCGGCACAGCTTAGGTGTGCCGCGGCACAGGCTAAAAATTTACTCCCCGGTTTCGGCAGTGTGCCGCGGCACCCGGTACAGGCGGGTTTGATCGCAGATGTCACACGGGTGTGCCGCGGCATCGGACGGTTGTGCCGCGGCACTCGGCTGCTTGTGCGCGGCCGGATGGGTGTGCCGCGGCACACGGTCTGATTCGCTCGACCAACAATCGAAGAAATTTGTGTGCCGCGGCACACACATCTTGTGCCGCGGCCCACATCCCCCTTTTGGGCCCCAAAATGATGAAAATGATCCGGAAAGAGAATAAAACGATAGGAATCAATATTTAGGAACCAATAACACGAAATGGATCCGCGGCAACCCCGAAACGGCGGTTCCGCACAACAATAACGAGAATACAGTTCAACAGTTGACAGGAAGGACACGCTGAAAGGTACACGAGGGTCACTACGATCGAGAAATACACCAAAAAAAAGAAAATTACCGAAATTCGAAATTGCGGATATTACAGATATTAGCCGTCTTGCTAGTATTTTGCATTGTGAGCCCGCATCTTTTCCTTGTACTTATCTTAGGCTTCCTATTGGAGAAATTTGAAGCTTTCTAAAAATTGAAATCCGGTTGTGGAGAAGTTTAAATCTAAATTATCCGTTTGGAAAGCTAAAAATCTATCTTTTGGTGGGCATCTTACTCTCATTAACTCCGTTTTGGGGAGTCTTCCTCTTTATTATTTTGCTCTTTTCAAAGCAAATAAGAAGATTATTGATGTGTTGGAGGGTATTAGAAGAAAGTTCCTTTGGGGATAGTAAAAGAAAGATCCATTGGGTTACTTGGGACATGGTGACTAAGCCTACGCAAAAGGGGGTCTTGGTGTGGGAAGTCTTAGATCGCTAAACATTGCTCTTCTAACAAAATGGTGGTGGAGATTAAAAGTGGAGACGAATGCTCTTTGGTCTTCTTGCATTAAGGCATTGCATAACACAATGTATTGATGGGATGCCTTTTGCTAAGTGTGGCATTCCGGGTGCTTGGCTCTCTATTTATCAAATAAATAGGGAGCTTGAAGAGTGGAATTTGTCTCTTGATGATCTTTTTTGTAGAAAATTGGGGACCGGTAATCACACTTATTTTTGGAAGGACAAGTGGTGCGGTGACCATCCTCTAAAAAACTCTTTCTCTAAATTGTACATGCTTGAGGTGGATAAAAACTACAAGGTCTCACAGAGGTTAAAGGACGATTCAGGAACTGTTTTCAGGGGCTGTGGAAGAAGAGTCTGAGAAGGGGTTTAGAAATAAGGGAGCTGGATGGTTTAACCAGGGCTGTTACGAGCTTTAAACTCTCCACCACTTCGGATACATGGTTGTGGAAGGCTGGTTTTCTGTGAGTTTCTTGAGGCGGGTGATAGCGGAGAGTCTAGAAAATGCCAATGAGGTCTGGGGCTTCCGATGGGTAAAATGGGTGCCAATAAAGATTAATTGTTTTCTTTGGCGTTTGATTTTGAATAAGATACCGATTGCAAGTAACTTGGCTTCGAGGGGCCTTGTAATAACCGGCAATGTTTGTCCGTTTTGCGGCTTTGAAGAGGAGATTGTGGACCATTTATTTTCAGGTGTGAATTTTCAATCCAAATATGGAATTGGTTCATGGCGTGGAGCAATTCATTATCCACGACCCCGTGCAATAAAGAAGATTTACTTACTATTATTAAGGATTCAGTACAGGGAAAGAAAAGAAGTCTCGGGCTGGTTTTTATCTTCATATTTGAAAAGCCCATAACAACTTGGTGTTTAAGAGAAAAATTTGCCCCTCGATACAAGTGGCCCAGTTGACGGCGTTTAATTGGATCAAGCATAAATTTACTTATAATTATATATATTGGTTTGATTGGTGTAGTTCTCCGTTCAATGCTTGTACTCTTCTTTACTAGCATCTTGCTAGTCTTTTAATGCATCAGGTGTTCCAAAAAAAAAAAAAACTACTCCAAGTATATGAAGTCATTCATTTCCTCCCTCTGGTTTCACGTATTCTTACCTTTTAAGAATGAGATATTATTGCATAATTGACAAAAAAATATAATTCTTCACCAAGACATGATTAACAAAAAATATAAAATTTATTACAAACAATAAAATATAGGTTTAAAAGTACATATGAACAGTGCATAACTTAAGTATAAAATGTACCCATATTTATACATTGCAACTAATTTTTACGGAATTACAGAACCCATTCATGTTTCTTGCAGAAAGCAAAATTAAACATAATAAATAAAGAGAAATCAAATTACTAGGTTGGAACACAACCAACAATACATCAATTATTCATTGCAACAGAGATGAGCACCATCTCCGCAGACCCCAGACCCCCACTGTATGTATACAGAAATAATTACTATTAGGAGTCTACCTGTCATGTCCATGCGTATCTCTGTGACGCCTATTATCCAAATGACTCATTTTTCCAGATGATGAATCAGAGTGATATTGTCTCTTTTCGAGCCTGTAAGAATAACTATGCTGTTTGTGCTTCTTGTGATGACGGTCTTCACTGCACCTAGACCTACCTCCTCCATACAATCGATCCGGGCTTGATGACCTCTCACGCTGACGGTACAACAAACTTTGTTCCCCATGCCCATCAAAGCCCTCACTCTCAGAACTGATACTTCTTTTCCTTCTGGGTGGCGATGGAATCTATTCGTGAACGAAAGAGGAATTTTTTAATTTGCATAACAAGAACAGTGGAAATGAAAGCAATACCTCATACTGTTCGACTATATAACAAGCAAATTTACCAATGGCGGATCAACTATAGGGGGCTGCATTTTGCTACAGCTCACCTTAAATTTTTGAAGGAAAAAAAGAAAAAAGAAAAATTACGGTATATGTCCAGTTTCATCATCATCATCTGCACCTTAATCCCAACTATGTTGCGGGTTGGTGACATGAAGATTATAATGCTAATCAATTGTCTAAAATTAATTGACGCTATATGTCATGCAAAAACAAAGTGGAATAATTTTACGCCGGATGCCTTTTTATCGCAACTTTCTTATGAAGGAGAAGTAAATGTCCAGTTTAAAGAAGGGAAATTTAAAACTAGCTCATCCTTAATTTTGCCAAAGCTTCAGCCCACCCCATATCAAAATTCTGGATCCGCTAATGGAATTTACACAACTCATTCTTACACAAGCAAGTCTAATCATCCATTAGTAGTATGAATATTTCCGAATATATTCAGCAAACCTTGTAATTACCTGAAAGCGTGACATGTATCTTCCTTCAGGAGGAGGTGCTATGCCCAGCGTTTTCAAATCATCAAGTTGAACTTGTCTCCTGTTCTCTCAACCAAAGAGTGTGCAGAAAATCAGATGACATTAATTGCTGGGACGCCGCAAACTTCCAACTTAAATCTACAATGTTTGGGCAATAACCAGAAATATGCAGTGACTTCTGAAAATAAAATACAGAATCTTTAAACTAAGCGCTGGTGATGGAAATAATAACCAAACAAACTAAGCCTATAGTGGGGTCGGCTATATGATATGACGTCTCCAATCAGCTCAATGTTGGTTGTGCCGCATGTCCCTTCTAATAGTTTCCCTCTTAACTCTTCTTCAGCCGCCTCTCTTTTTTCAAAATAAAGTGTATTAGAAGAAACACCATGTGTAGTTTTACTTTCCAGAAATATGCAGCGACTTCTGAAAATAAAATACAGAATCTTTAAACTAAGCGCTGGTGCTGGAAATAATAACCAAACAAACTAAGCCTATAGTGAGGTCGGCTATATGATATGACGTCTCCAATCAGCTCAATGTTGGTTGTGTTGCATGTCCCTTCTAATAGTTTCCCTCTTAACTCTTCTTCGGCCGCCTCTCTTCTTTCAAAATAAAGTGTATTAGAAGAAAGACCATGTGTAGTTTTACTTTCCAGCATGTTGCCCTTCCAGCTTGCTGCCTTTTTCTTTACAGATTGTTTGAGTTTGCTTTCCGGATTATTTGAGTTAATAAATTCAAGGCTAAGAGCTGTGTTTTTGGACAGCTTCCCATTATCATCAATTTAAATTATAAGTATTTTCTCCAATTGTCTTTTATTCTTTAACTTGTTTCAAAATGATCATCTTTCTGCAGCAACTTGGCACCATAGCCGGCATTTTCTTTTGCAAACATGCTGCATACAACCAAAAATCTTGTTGATTATTACTCTGAACTCACCAAATTGTCCAGCTTTCATTATTTACTACGTTTTCTGATTTTGCCCCCAAAAAATATATTCATTACTGTTTCGAAATAACATTCCAATCTCAGCGCCATTTCGCGGTTGCTCAACATTGTTGCTTTTTGCAAGCAACTAAGGCTCTGTTCTTTTGGACCGAATGAAACTGAACTGAACTGAACTGAAATGAAATGAAATATATATATTAAGAGTAAATAATAACAATAATAATAATAAGATAATAAATATTATTAACAATAGTAATAGTAATCAACAACAGCAACAATAATAATAATCAAGATTATTATTAATAATAATAATAAGAAGAAGAAAATAACAATAATAAAGATTAATAATAATAATAATTATTATTGTTATTAATAATAATAATAGTCAAGATTATTATTATTAATAATAACAAAATTATATTATTAATAATAATAAAAATAATATAATAAATATTATTAGTAATAATAATAGTAATCAACAACAGCAATAATAATAATAATAATAATAATGAAAATTAATAATAATAATAATAACAATAATATTAAGATTATTATTATTAATAAAAAATATTATTATTATTATAATAAATATTATTAGTAATAATAATAGTAATCAACAACATCAACAATAATGAAAATAATAATAATCAAGATTATTATTATTATTAATAATAATATAATAAATATTATTAGTAATAATAATAGTAATCAACAACAATAATGACAATAACAATAATAATAATAATCAAGATTATTATTATTAATAATAAAAAGTATTAGTATTATTGTTAATAATAATAATAAGAAGAAGAATTGAACCGAATCAATTGAATGAACTCGAATCGAATCGAATGGACTGACTGATCTCGAATCGAAAAATTGAAAAATAAGTTCAAAAGAATAGGACCTAACTACTCATCATCGTCTCCCACTGTGTACCCATCCACAACCAGCCATGCATTCCACCGCTGTAAATAAGTTAGTCAGATCCCGCAAGCTTCACAGATCTACATCCAACCGTGAACTCCTTGTTGAAGGTCACGCCATCAAGGGAGATCCACACTGTTGTTAGTCTCGTCTCCATTCCGCCGCCACAAGACGTTGCTCCGATGTGAATATCGGATCCTTTGCCACCGACCACAGTTCTCACAAGAAATTAAACATGCAAACTTCTCTGATGGTTATCCTAGTCATGTATGTAGCTTGTACAAATCCTATTCTTGAACTTAATCCTAGGAAACGTGTTCCATATTTTGACAAATTCGGTGATGATGAAAATTCATTCCTTGAATCTGATAAAAATCGGCATTAACAACCTTATAGATAGGTAATCAACCTAGGAACAACTATCTAGAAACTCACCTCATGATGTTTCTTTCGATGTCCTTAGGAATGTGAAATTCAATGTTCCTAAATTTGATGGTACACATGGTCAATAGGTCTTTCTTGATTGATTAGATCGTTTAAAGGATTTTTCTTCTTGAACCTATGTGCTGACAGATAAGCCTAGTCTAAACCATCTTACCCTCATCAGTAGCAAAAAAGCCCACTGATGGCGGAATGCCTTTTACTTGCTTCTATCCGGGCCGCGACTTCTTTTTGAACGATACATAAATGAGGGCATGCTTACGTGGTCGCGAGCACGAAGAACTTGAATCAAGACCTAAGAATTTTGAGAGAAATTAAAGAACGAAACACAAAACAAGAACAACTTATAATTCGATATTATGGTAATTCAGATTGGAAAATCTCCAAATAAGATACTTAGCCTTGAATTTATAGGCTAATAAATCAGACAGCAAAACTACACATTCTGGAAAGGGAACAATGTAGCAGCTGAAAAGTTGGCAAATAGGCTGTAAAGTTAGGTATAAAGGTCAGGTGTAAAGAAAGTCACAGCTAATACTAATATTTCTCCTATTATACAAACATGCGCTCCTGCAATTGCAAAATAAGCAACAAATGAACTCAGGAAATTTTGATGACAGCCTTCATGAGCTTCGAGTTAGGAGGACCATTCCATTAAACTAGAAAGCTTTGGATTGCATCATCAGGCAGATAAACATAGGGATGACTTTTCCATTAAGCCAAATAGCACAAAATGTAATCATCAACAACATGATAACATTTTTCTCAAAACGCCTTTTTTTTTTAATTCCTTCGCTTTCTTAACCAAAATGCATACTTGGTTTTATTTTCCAACATTGGAAGTAGTCGTGAGCCAAACGCATACTTGAATTTTTTTTTCCAACATTGGAGGTAGTTGGGAACCAAAAACATCATAATGTTAGATCTCACTTTAGTTTAAGGAGGTATGACAAAATCTATCTCGGGATGATAAAAATCATAATGAAGGAATAGGATCAACTCCACAAGAATTCACATTGATTATAACGAATTTTTCAATTAAAATTTGAAGTAATAGGAGCTCCACGAAAATCTTCTTTTACTGCTTGTTCAATCAACTCCTCAATATTAAGCTCAATGTTGTTCAACATTTTTGGTGGTTCTACGATCTTCATACTACTAGCAGGACGTGATGCCAAAGGAGACACAACAAGGTTATCATGAGACTCAACCATAATCGAAACACTTGGAGCGGCGGTTGGAAAGTCCTCCTTTGGTTATGTTTCTTCAATTAAGTAAGATGCAACGAACTTCTCACAATTTTGAATCACTCTTTCAGCTAGCATCTTGGAAGTGAAAGTACTATTACGTTTCAAAGTTGCGCAAAGTGGATAAAGAAGGTTTGTAAGCTACCTGGTGATAGTAGTTATATGCTTGTCTCAAAGATTAAGCCATATGCAAAAATACATCATCTTCATGATAATCTCTAATACCTCTAAAGAAGTTTTCGTACATATCAACTATCAAATGATCACAATCCAAATCCAACATCGTAAGAATGTATCACAATCCAAATCCAACATCGTAAGAATGTACTTACACTTAGCCATTGTTTTAAGGATAATAGACTTCTTGTCATATGATCTTTTAAGAATAAAAGCCTTTCTTGTCATATGATCTACTAAAAGTATCTGACATGCTTCTAAAACATGAAATAATTAATTGAAACACATACATCACTGTTTCATCTTAATATGAAGCATCGGGGTTTTCATTAATGCAAGAAGCTACTCCTAATTTTACCGCATCAGTTGGATGTTGGAAGGACTCGTTGCAACCAAGACCTTCTTGAGTCGAGAAATTTCGACTTGTATGGATATATTAGGTGACTGGGCCACCTCAAACAGTAGATTACGTACTGCATGAAGTATGAAAAGTAACTCATCCAAGGAATAACATTCCAAGCATTGTACAATTGATATTTTAAATCACGGATCGAGAACTATATAGACAAAAATCTTATGCCTCACTTGAGAAGAAAAGAGTTGCATTTTGATGAAGGAGAGAAAGTGTTTCTTAGAGTGTCACCGAGGAAAGGGATTCTCATATTTGGGTTATGAAAGCAGAGAGGAGAGAGAGAGGGAAGACCTATGAAGAATAGAGTAGTCGCCGGACGGAGAAGACGGTCGGAGAACATCCTGAGACGCCGCCTGAGGTCTTTCATCGAGTGCATCGTAAAAGGACGGAATATGCGCCAATTTTATATAACCATTATTTTTTTAGATTTCAGATCCGGCTTGTCGGTTCGGGTTCTGGATCAAACCTATAAGTCGTTGATTGACTTTTTCTAGAATCTTGACCCGTCGACTAGTCGTCTTCGTGATAACCATGATTGTTAGACAATTTATTGGGATTAGTCATCATACAAACAGAGACCTATGGCAATATTTGATTGAAGGTGCACAAAAACAAAACCGAGACATAACCAAGAATCCACATGGGGACACAAGGATGAAATTATAGTGTTCACGTCAGTGTTCGATATGGATGTCAATCAGGGGCGGATCCACCCTAAGCCTGGTGATGCACGTGCACCACCAAAAATTTCTCGAACCAAAAAAAAAAAAAATTGTGCCAAAACTACGTCGTTTGATCAAAACGGCGTCGTTTTGATCAAAACGATGTCGTTTTAATGCCGTTTTGGTCAAAACGACGTCGTTTTAACGCCGTTTTGGTCAAAACGACGTCTTTTTGGCTTTTTTAATTAAAAAAGTGAAAAATTCAAAAAAAAAAAAAAAAAAATTGCCCGTCCGGTATTTTTTTTTTTGATGGTACATCGGTGCACCAGTAATTTTCAAATGCTGGATCCGCCTATGATGTCAATGGGTCGGGTAGGGTACGGGTATGCATCCTCCATACCGCATCCTATTTGATTAGGATCGAGTTCGGGTATTGCCCATCGGGTAATCGGGTACCCAATGGGTATTCGGATACCCATATACCCTATATTTCAAAATATAAATATTTTTTAATATATATCATATATACATATAATGTAATTAATAAATTCAATTTAATACAATAAATATTTAAAATATTATATTTTATATAATAATATATAATAAAATATAATATTTATGTATAATATATAACAATAATATATTTATATAATTCAAACGGGTACGCGGTCTGGTAATCGAGTCGGGTAATCGGGTAATATACTATACACATACCCTACCCGTAGCCGATCATAGAATTTTGGGTTCAACCGATACCCACCCAATTTCGGGTTTATCCGACGAGTAGGATCGGGTACGGATAAAGTTGACATCCCTAGTGTTTAATAAGTAATCTGATTTTTTGGCCGATATTTTTTCTAATGGGGATATGATGTAGAACCCATATTTTAGTCATAGAATGGGTTTTTAAGTTGTCTTACAAAAGAGCCCAAACAGTTTAAATATGTTTTTGATTTCTGAATATCAGACCCAATTCAAACATTATCGTAAGGCATGTTTTAAAAGGCAATGAAATTCAAATAAGCCCAGGTGTTTGTTTGCCCTAAGGCGAGGCGCAGGCCGCATTATAAGGCGTAAACCTTTAATGTAAAGTATTTTATATTATAAAAATTAGAAGGAATTAATATAAAACTTATAAACATTAACATAACTTTTTCTATTATCTTGCAATGAGATTTTTGAGATTTAGATTTAGAAATAAAATGCTAAATCAAAAATACTTGGGGGGGTGTACACAATAAAAAGAAGTTTTTCATCTATTTATGCGACATATTAGCAATCTTGTGAGTGTACAATAGACATAAGGTTAAATAGGTCGCTCACTACTTAATAAAATTGATACCCTACACCTCATTTATCCCTTTCTTTCTCACCATACCTAAGTTATCTGGACTCGGACTTAGGGCCACCATACCCGGTACGATACGGCTGCGGGTGCGGATCTGGGTCCGATCTGGTCAAAAATCATTAGACCGTTAACCATCTTCTGAGCTTGCTTCGACCGTGGACGGGTGGAGAAGGAAGACAGTGGAGGTCAAGAGACACAAGAGAGAGATGCA
Organism: Orobanche coerulescens; assembly: GCA_033398695.1. Lineage (NCBI taxonomy): Eukaryota > Viridiplantae > Streptophyta > Magnoliopsida > Lamiales > Orobanchaceae > Orobanche > Orobanche coerulescens. Next base: position 86,477,631 of record CM065811.1, on the reverse strand, counting down.
TGAATGTTGGAGAACAAGGAGGTCACCAAAACTTAGAAATGGATCGGGAGATAAAAGAACGACAGAGAAGAAGACATGTAAAAATCATGATCCAAATTGACTAGTGATGCGGCGAAAATTACAGGAAAACAATTGTATTCCAACGAATCAGTCGTCCTTGTAATACAGCCTTCTCAAACCCTAGTCAGTCGATCTAAGAATTTCAACAAAATATAGAGAAATTTTCAATTCATTGATAATGCCGAAATAAAGGCCTTGCATGCATATATATACCCTAGGGAAGCTAGGGTTAAAATTACGGAAATTAGTAACAAGTACGCAAACTTTTAAGAAATTGCAATTAAGTCCCTAAAAACAGAAAAACGCAAAATTGAGGGCCTAAGCGAGATTTTTTGGCCAAAAAGCGACGGAACTTCACCGTCTGTGACTAGGTCCGATTCCGATAAGAAAAGGCTGAGCTCATCCCAAAATTCGCCAACAAATATTTTTCACATATTTCAAAAAACGACCCTTTTCCAAATAACAAATGGCAATCCCATCCACTACATCATTCTCCTCGGGTGGCACAGAATTCGCCCTTGAATTGTCCTCGTCTGATGAATCACTAGAATAAGCAATCGGGTGCTTCACGTTGAACACATTTGCAGTCCGGATATGACTGGGAAGCTTCAAAGGGTAGGCATTCGGATTGATTTTCGCAATAATATCAACAGGTCTAATCTTCTTTGCCGACAGCTTGTTGTACTCGCCTATAGAAAATCTGTGCTTGGTAAAAACAGCCCATACATAATTTCCCACATCTTCTTGTCCGCATCTGCCTCGAATTTATCATTCGACCGCCTAAGATTTTTCCGAACGGCTACATGTACTTCCTTAAGATTGTCCACAAATGCTTCTACCTTCCCCTGCACTCTGGACTTATCTGGTAACGGCATTAAGTTTAAAGGACCACGAGGAACAAGAGTATAAACTACCTGGAAAGGGCTTAATCCCGTGCTCCGATTGACAGCATGATTGTGTGCAAATTCAGCTTGGCTTAGCTTCAAATCCCAACTCTTCACATGCTCCCCCCACCAGACTCCGTAACATATTGCCTAAAGATCGATTCACCACTTCCGTCTGTCCATCGATTTGAGGATGATGGGCACTACTGAAGTTCAACTGCGTTTGTTGCTGCCCCATTCGACACCTGGCATACTCTACAACGCTGCACAAATCTGTCAACTTCTCTCCGCATAGATGGCTAAAAATAAGAAGCATGTATCAGCTGCAACGTTCCATCTCGCCCAACATGACCCTCCCCATTCAATTCCTGAATTATTTTCAATCTCAAACTGCCATCAGGAATACACAGTCGGGTCCCTTTAAACAGAAATCCTTCTTGCATGGAAAGTTCAGTTTGCCCCCCTCACCCCCCACCCCCCCCCCCCAACCCCCCAATTCTAACCCTTGCACCACTACGGCAAAGTAAGGGTCTGCCACATACAAATCAGAGAAAGCAGTGAATCCAGGAACCTCAATTGCCATCCGTGTCATTAACACCCACCTCCTGCTTAATGCATCAGCCACCCGATTGGTCACCCCTGCCTTATGCTTCAATACAAAAGTGAACTACTGAAGATAAGCAATCCAGCTAGTGTGCCTTGCAAAAACTTTATCCTGGCTATGCAAATGCTTCAGCGCCTCATGATCAGAATACAATACAAACTCCCGCTGGAACAGATAATGTGCCAATGCTTAATTGCTTGCACAACTGCATAAAATTCCACATCGTAAGTATTATAGCGCAATTTAGCACCCGACAACTTCTCACTGAAATATGCCACCGGTCGCCCGTTCTGACTTAAAACTGCCCCAATACCCATCTTTGATGCATCAGAATGCAATTCAAAAGGTTGATGAAAATCTTGCAGCACTAAAATGGGAGTTGTGGTCAATTTGAATTTAATCTCCTGAAAGGCAACTTCTGCATCGTCCTCCACACAAATTTAGTATTTTGCTTCATACAGTCAGTAATAGGGGACATAATACTGCTGAAGTGAGAATAAAACGCCGATATAAAGATGCCAACCATGAAAACTACGGACTTCATTAACAGTTCTGGGGCTCGGCCATTCCCGAACAACCTCTATTTTAGACTCATCTACCATTAGGCCCTTTTCAGACACCACATACCCCAAAAACAAAACATTGGGTGACAAAAACATCAGCACCTCTATCAAGTGACATAAATGAGTAGTAACATCAGCACTATAAAATAGAATGTCATCAAAATAGACAACAACACAACGCCCAATAAAAGGCCTCAAAATTTGATTCATGACTCGCATAAAAGTACTCGGGGCATTAGATAGACCAAACGGCATAACCAACCATTCACACAGCCCCTCTCGCGTTTTAAATGCAGTTTTCCACTCATCACCAGGTATAACACGAATCTGATGATACCCACTCTTCAAATCAAGTTTAGTAAAAACCGTAGCACCACTAAGTTGGTCCAATAAATCGTCCAACCGAGGAATAGGGAAACTATACCTGACCGTTATTTTATTGATGGCCCGACTATCCACACACATCCTCCACGAACCATCTTTCTTCGGAATCAACAAGCGCAGCACAGACTCAAACTTTTTCGGATGAACCCCTTTGCCAACAGCTCCTCTACCTGCTCCTCTACCTGTCTTCGCAGTTCCTCATGCTCAGTGGGACTCATCCTGTAATGGGGCCAATTCGGCAATACAGCCCTCGGCTCAAGATCAATTTGATGCTGAATATCACGCATTGGTGGCACCTCATCCGGCAATTCTATTAGAAAGACATCCTTATACTCCTCCAATAGTGGTTGGACTGCAACTGGAGTATCAACAACCGCTCCATCCACCACTCTACCCATCACCGCATACACTACATCTGCATGCCTCAACTCTACTTCAAACTGCCTCTGGGACAACAAAGTAGTACTCGTTGGTTTTGACAGAGTAGCACTCTCCGGTTTCTCCTCCTTGGGCAGCAAAACAATCTTCACTCCTTTAAACTCAAAATTAAATGAATTGGCCATACCATCATGATGGACCCCAATATCAAACCGCCAAGGACGCCCTAACAACAAATGGCATGCATCCATGTCCACTACATCACACCACACTTCATCCCTATACTTTGTTCCAATCGAAAACGGCACCCGCACCCGTTTAGTTGACACAACCTCTCCTTCATGTTTCAACCAGACCAATCTTTAAGGATTGGGATGTTTCTCAGCAGCCAACCCTAATTTACGAACAGCCTCCAAAGAAATAATATTTTCACAACTCCCAGCATCAATCATGAATCTGCATACCTTCCCATTGATGGTACAAGTGAATTGGATTATTCTGTAACCAGGACTCTTCCGCCGCCCGTGGAGTTAAACAGGAACGTTTCACAACTAAGGCAGTACCCACATCTCCTTCCACCAAAATCTCCTCATTCGCCTCCTCATCAGAATCTTCATCGCCCTCATCTACCGCCCCCCCTTCAGGTTCAGCCACCATCACATGTTTACCATCTGCCTTGCAGTTGGCTTTTCTGTGACCGATCTGACCACAACCAAAGCGTTTCACCGTACTACGTGATTGACTCGCACCCCAAGCAACAGTCCCGCTAGTCGCCCCCATAGGAGCCACCGATTTGCGGGCGGCAAGTTCTCCACCCTTATTACCTTCACTGCTTGCAGTTTTAGCTTACGGCAAAAACGGTGCTCGAGTCCTCTTTTCCAACCGCAACGCCCTTTGATGTGACTCCGACACCGTGAGGGGATCAAAGTCATTGACCGCTTCACGAATCTGCTCCCGCAACCCTCCAATATATCGTGCTACCAACTAGTCTTCGGTATCAAACACACTGTTCCTGGCTACCAACTGAGAGAATTCAGTTGTATATTCTTCTACGAACCTCCCTCCTGACTTCAGGTTTTGCAACCTCTTGGTATAGCAATCGCTGGTAATTATAGGGCAGAAAATTCGCCCTTAGCTGCTTCTTCATCTTCTCCCACGATATAATTTTAGGCTTCCCCATACGAATCCTACTATTCTTTAACTGTTGCCACCAAGCCATCGCCCTATCCCGTAACTTATTAGCTACTAACTGCACTCTCTTATTTTCTGGAACCCCTTTGAACTCCAGCACCTCCTCAACTGCGGCTAACCAATCAAGGAATTACTCAGGTTGAAGGGTACCCCGAAATTCTGGAATCTCAGTTCGCATCCCAGACTCCCATCGCCTATCCTCCGTAACCCTAACACGACGAAGACGACCTTCACCCTCCAAATCACCCTGATCGTCCGAATCGACATCATCCCCTTCTATGGCAACACGCCGACTATTAGGACGCGCCCCTCTTCGTGCATTATTACCCTGTTCTCGAGCAGCAAACATCTCCTCCATCCGAGCTGATGTAACCGAGCTGATCGGTCACCAAGAACCGGGTTAATCTTAGAAGTTTAGCTAAGAAAACCCAAGATATATGAAGTACTCTCTTTTCTTTCTCTCTCTAAAAAATGCTGTCTCCTCCAAGTGTCCCGTTTGAGGAACCCCCCCTCTCCCTTTTATAGGAGGGAGGATGCCTTGTTATCTGGGATGAGTCCTGGTTCCTAGAGAGAATCCCGGATATCCAGGGATTCAAGCTGCGATTTCCCATCCCTGGATTTCCGGGATTGCGAGGTATGGGCTTTCAATCCCTGGATCTCCGGGATTGCGAGGTATGGGCTTTCAATCCCTGGATCTCCGGGATTGCGAGGTATGGGTTCTCAGACCCTGGATCTTAGGGATTCTGTCAGGTGAGTCAGGATCTTCTTTCCCAAGAGTCCAATGGTTCTTAGGTCGGCTCATCCCTATTCGAATCAGTAGTTCGGGAGGCCTTTGAGGTCGGCGACCTGTTATCGGATATCATAGGTCGGTAGGGGCCTCCGAGGTCGGCGCCCTTCTAACAGATGTCACGGCTAAAGGGGCCTCCGAGGTCGGCGCCCTTTATCTTAACAGATATCACAGCTAAATGGGGCCTCCGAGGTCGGCGACCTTCTAAAGGACTTTGGGGTTGTAATCTCCTTATCTAAGAACCTAGGTCGGACCTTTATTGGTCCATATTTTAAACCGGGTTTTCAGTGAGCGTACATTCGACGTCCTATCAACCAGTCCCCCCTACTCTAGTCGAGCTGTAAGACCGAGTAGAGTAAGATTCGTTTACAACCGGACGACCTCGACGCAACTATCCTAGGGACTCCCATTCCCAGATAACGAGGCTCTTCGTACTTTGTGCGCTATAATTAACCTGTCCTTTCCTTTCCCTGCCTCCAAGACGTCGCATCGGTGGCCGAAGCCAGGTGTCGACCTGCCATAGGTCGGCTAAGACGGCACCAAATCCCAGCCGTTCCTTCGGATAGGACATCGGACGCTCCAGATCGTCCCTATCCTCCTCGGTTTTCGCCCCTCCCCCCTATAAAAGGTCTTCTTCTTCTTCCTTCCCCACTTCCGCGATTTTACAACCTCCATCTCTGGTGCAAAAAATTCCCAGGCAACCCTAGCAATCGCAGCTATCTACCCCCGGCGACAAGTTTGCTCCACCTTTCTCGTGAACTTCCACCCAATCCATGGGTATGTTCATATAAACATATTTAGATTTTTGATTTTTTTTTCACATATTTTCCTTTTCTTCTTCCTCCTCTTTTCCTCAAGTTATGTAAATGCAGTTCGGATTCCCAAAATATTTCGTGAGTCGGCCGTGAACTCTTTTTGGAGGGTCTTTCTTCTTGATGGGGATTCGGGGTAGGTCGGGCGAGCCACCGGTTCCTCCCTCCGCCTTAGGGATGAACCTTTAGGTGACGTGATCGGTCCGAGCTAGGTGACATCCCCCTCTGGCATCCCCTAATCGTTGTAGATCCTCCTTCCCCTCCCCGCGGACGAGGTAAGCTGGCCGGCCTTTTAGCCGACCCTATCAGACGGTTGTAGGGCGACTCGAGTTCTCCTCCCCATCCTCTATCGAGGACTAGCCCGGCCACTGCTAGTTTTATAAGATTTCTTAGGCTTCCCAGGGGTGGGAATTTGTCACACCTCGTGCTAGTGACACCCCTGATCATCCTCCGGTCATATTACAGTGCATGGACCGGGTGAGCGATGGTCTCCGCTTCCCACCCCATCCCTTTCGTCTCTCTCTCCACTAAATACAATCTTCCCCTCAACCGGTTCTCTCCTAACTCCTTTCGCTACATGGTAGGTTTTCTCGTCTTTGTGTCATTACAGACAAGAGGAACCCGACCTGAGCTTTTTCTATTTTGCTTGAGGTAAAGAGTTTTAAAGGCTCTTTTACTTGACCTCCCGAAACGACGCCCGTTTTTCACCCACCTCCCTTCAATGTGAAGGACTGAGGTCGCTTCTTTTCCTTCGGCTCCCACATCCGATTCACAGGGCTTTCCTACGCAATGGACGCAGCTACTCAGGCCAGGATCCTATTCCCGGGCGTAGTTCCGTCCGGCCGCGTGGGTCGAAAGTTCGGGAATGGAATGCCATTCCTATAATGCTTTCCAGTGTGACGCAATTCCATGATCTTGTTCCATTGTGGTGAGCTCGAATCCCTACCGGCTATCCCAGACATTGGTAGGCTTTATCTATGCATATATTTTTTTGGATCTTTGTTATTTTGCTTTTTTGGCCGTTTCCTTGACCGTTTGTACTGCTTTTTGTAGATCGATTCATGCGAACACCGGTCGGATGCCTCCAAGCCACCCGAACCAAATAAAGCGAAGGTTCTAAGTTGACGAATCCTCCCGAGGAGAGGCGGAGGGCTCGTCCAAAGCCAGCGGAAGGCTCTGCTCGCCCCAGTCCGGTAACTCTTCCATCCGATCGGCTCCTACCTTGACCACTTGGACGAGGCTCTGCGAGCTCGTCTCGGCAACTTCAGTCACTCGGAGGGCCTCTTCTCCTAGCTCCCACAGCTTCAAACGGCCAAGGCGCGGGTCCTCCGGATCCGACTATGGAGACTCTTCTCCGTTGCAAGGAGTTTAATAAATTTCTCCCTTATTTTAGCTCCATGGTCCCGCTAAGGATAAGTCGGGTTACGAGGCCGAGGAGGACCACTAAATTCGGCTATGATGATGTATTTTGGGAAGGTATTCCCTTTTCGCCTTCATACTTCTTTTGGTTATGTTTATGTTTTTATTACCTTACGCCGACTGACATAACTTCTTGTGCGGTTTTTGCCACCTTCGTGACCTTTGCCGAGGATCACAAGCTCGGTGCTACTTCTTCTTCACGGCTCACCCAGACGCAAGCCGATCTGGAGGCCGCCCTCGCGGCTAATTCGACCTTCGGCCCGACTTCGGGAGAGGAGTATCGCTTGGATCTTGCCCTTAAGAAAGAGTCCGAGAGGGAGGCGGTTTTAGAGCGGGCCCAGATGGCAATGTTCGACTAAACACTTGGTGAAATTTTGGAAGACCATGTCTTGGTGAAACGGAGAAGGTGGGCGGCTCGAGGCTCGGTTGTCGCGGCTAGGGCCGAATCCGAAAGGATAGCTCAACTTGAGGCACGGGCGAAGGCGAGCTGGAGAAGGTTGCCGACCTCGAAGCTCAAGCTAGGCGGCATCGGAACAAGTGACCTGCTGGAGACTCAACTAGCCGAGGCTAGATCCGAGGATCGTCTTACGGCGCGGGGTGACGGATGGCGACGTCGGTTCCTAACTAGTGACGTTGGTCACTCTTTTACGGAGGCCTGCCGTTACGCCCTCCTGGCCGGTATCATAATTCCACCGCCTTCTGGTTAAACTAGCCCAGTGCGACGCATATTTTGATTTTGCTCTGACCCGTGCTCGCGAGCAGCTAGCTTCTTTGGGCTTTACGGGCGAGCTGGACCGAGATGCGGCTTTGGACGGGGCTCCCGTTCCTTCGGGTTGGTCCGGGGACGTGGAAGAATCCCCGGAGGCGGCCTGGTGGAAGGACGCCCTTGAGGAGTCCCTAAAGGAATCCGGATTAGACTTGGAGCTGCCTTCAGATCCTCCCAGTTCACTTGTCAAGGCCAATACTCCTAGTCCCGAGGTGGTTGGGACCGATCGTGATGCTTCTCCTCCGCTGCCTCCTCCGTCTTCAGAGCCCGTAGTTTAGTGTAGACAATGTGTATTTTTCTTCTATATATTTTTTTTATCTTATTTGTACTGGCACAGCCATTTTGAATGACAACTTTCTGAGTTGAATATACTTTGGGTTTGTGTGCTTTTTGAGTTTGAATGACAACAAAGTTGATATAGCTCGGTATTGCTTGTAACCTTAATGTATCTTGTGCCTGTTTGTTTTGATACAACAAAGTCGATACAGCTCGGTATTGCTTGTAACCTTAATGTATCTTGTGCCTGTTTGTTTTGATACAACAAAGTCGATACAGCTCGGTAACCCCATTTTTAAACTTGAAAATTCCTGAATGTAATCCGATCAGTTTGACTTAATCCTTTCACCGATTTTTAGTGTAAGTTGGGTATTTCCCTTAGTCATAGTTTCATAGGTCGGTTCGCCTTTACTCGGATCTGGAGACGTTTCGCCTATTCAGATGCCGGAGGCGGTTCACCTTTACTCGGATCTGGGCGTTTCGCCTATTCGGATGTCGGAGGCGGTTCACCCTTACTCGGATCTGGGCGTTTCGCTATTCGGATGTCGAGAGGCGATTCACCCTTACTCGGATGCGGAGGCGTTTGCTATTCGGATGTCGGAGGCGGTTCACCCTTACTCGGATCTGGAGGCGTTCGCTATTCGGATGTCGGAGGCGGTTCACCCTTACTCGGATCGGAGGCGTTTCGCTGTCGGATGTCGGAGGCGGTTCACCCTTACTCGGATCTCGAGGCGTTTCGCCTATTCGGATGTCGGAGGCGGTTCACCCTTACTCGGATACGGGGCGTTTGCTGTTCGGATGTCGGAGGCGGTTCACCCTTACTCGGATCGGAGGCGTTTGCTGTTCGGATGTCGAGAGGCGGTTCACCCTTACTCGGATCTGGAGGCGTTGCTGTTCGGATGTCGAGGCGGTTCACCCACTCGGATCTGGGCGTTTGCTGTTCAGATGTCAATTCTAGTTTTACTTTGATCAATACATTCAGAGATATATTTTTGTAATAGACTTTCATTAAAACAACATAAGCTTTTTTTTTTCACATCTCGTCACACAAAATACTTTTTTAAGTGACATATGTTCCAAGGTCTTTTGATGAGACGCCCCTCCATATCCTCAAGCTCGTAAGCTCCTCCTGCGTAAATTCGGATTACTTTGTAAGGGCCCTCCCAGTTTGGTTCCAGCTTTCCTGTTTTTCTGAGGGCATCAGCTCGCCTAAGCACCAAATCACCGACCTGGAATTGTCTCTTCTTGACTCTTTTGTCATGAGCTGCTTTTGTCAGGCTTTTGTATCTTTCAGTTCGTGCGGCTGCCGCTTCCCTCCTTTCTTCTATGGTATCTAACGCCTCCTTCATTATTTCCTCGTTCTCCTCCTCGTTGAACCATCGAACCCGATGGGACATTTCTCCGACTTCTGCGGGGATGACGGCCTCGGACCCGTAGACCATCTTGAAGGTGTTTCTCCTGTTGACGATCTAGGTGTGGTCTGTCGACCATAGTACCGAGCTAAGTTCATCCACCCATCCTCCTCCCACTTTGTCCAAGCGGGTTTTATCCCTGCAAGATTGTTACATTAGTTACCTCTACTTGCCCATTAGCTTGCGGGTGAGCAACCGCAATGAACCTTTGCTTGATATGCATACCCTCGCACTTTTGGGTTCTTTTCCCATTGAATTGGGTTCCGTTATCCGAGATGAGTATCTGGGCGCTCGCACTGCAGCAAATATTGTTAAACAGAAACTTATGATTCTTTGCTCGGTTATGGTGGCCACAGCTCGGCTTCTACCCATTTCTTTGAAGTAGTCTATGGCTACTATTAAAAACTTTCTTCCTCGAGCAGTGTAAATCGTCCCATGATATCAATTCCCATTTGGCGAATGGACGGGCGCTCCCATGGTGATCATATCCTCATGGGATATGAATTAAAGTGCGTGTACCGACATTTTGGCATCGCTTAACCATTTCATCGCTTTCCTGCTCATCGTTGGCGAAAGAAACCAAACCTTAGCGTTTTGCTAATCAGCGCTCTTCCTTTGGTATGGTCTCCATGACACCCTTCATGGATTTCTTCCAATACACTTCGCCCCTCTTCTTCCGAGATGCATCGTAGGTATGGCCCAAGGTAGGACCTCTTATATAGCTCATCGTTAATGCAGCAGAACCTTGCTGCTCTTCGCACAATTTTCATTCTTTCTTGTCTTTCCTTGGGTAATTCCGCCCTTCTTAGGTATGCCAACAGAGGGGTTCGCCAATCTACAATCTCATTCACCTCCATCACCTGTTTCATGATGCTACTTCGGGCTGCTCCCAGAATCGTTACTGTTCGCGAGCGGCAATCCACTAAGGAGCTTCCTATCTTTGCTAGGTAATCAGCTTTTGCATTCTCCGACCTAGGGATATGGATTAACCTCCATTCCCCTAGTTTTTTGGCAGCCTCTTTTACTTCCTCCACATACTTCTTCATCCGATCTTCATTTATCTCAAATTTTCCTTCTACATTGTGTGACCGGTTGGGAATCGAGTAGTAATGAGTCGTCGTGCGCCCAGTCTATTCCCAGTGCATTCCCTTAACTGTGGCTTCATATTCACCTCGTTGTTAGATGCCACGAAATCGAATTTTATGGCGTACTCTAATTGCTCACCTTAGGGGTAGTGAGGATTATTCACCTGCCCGAACCCTTGGTTGTCGCGATCCGTCCACATGCAATGACGGCCATGTCCTTACGGTGGCGATGGCATGGCCCCCTCTTGGATAAAGTCTGCTAGGGCACGAGCTTTAATCGCCGTTCTCGGCTCATACTCACGTCGTATTCCCCATTTCCACCGCCCACTTCACGGACGACGACACATTAGGTCGCCCTAATATCTCTCTCAAGGGCAAGTTGGTTCGCAATTTTATCCGATGGGCTAGGAAATAGGGCCTCAACCGGCCGTAACCACTAACGCAGCGCCCCTTTCTAGCTCGGAGTAATTCCGTTACGCCCTTGCAAGATTCGGCTCGTATAATAAATGGGCTTTTGTTTATTCATTTCTTCTCTTAGCAAGACCGAGCTCACGCTCCTTCTCCTACGGATAAGTAGAGTACAAGATCTTCTCCTGATCAGGTTTGGTGAGTAGAGCGGCTCGGCAAATACTCTTTCAATTTTCCGAATGCCGTTTGTGCTTCTGGGTCCATTCAAACTTGTTCCCTTTTCTTAAGAGTTTAAAAATGGGAACCCTTTCTCGGAGCGTGATATGAAACGGCTCAGCCCTGCTATTCTCCCCGTTAGTATCTGGATATCCTTTATGTTTTTTGGAGGATTCATTTGCAGCACTGCCTTGACCTTCTCCGGGTTGACCTCGATTCCTTGCTCTGTGACCATATACCCCAAGAATTTTCCCGATTTGACTCCAAAAGAACATTTTGATGGGTTGAGTTTCATTCCGTATGTGCGGAGGTTCTCGAACGTCTCTTCTAGGTCCCTGATATGTTCTCCAGCCTTCACACTTTTTACTAGCATATCATCTACGTATACCTCCATGTTTCTGCCGATTTGGGATTTAAAGATTCTGTCGACCATCCTCTGATATGTAGCTCCTGCATTTTTCAATCCAAAAGGCATGCGTACATAACAAAAAGTTCCCTTTGAAACCACAAAACTAACCCTTTTTACGTCCTCAGTGCGAGAGGAATTTGATGATATCCTTGGGAAGCGTCCATCATCTTGAGTAACTCGCACCACGAGGTTGAATCCACCGGTGATCTATGCGGGCGTGGGTAGTGATCCTTGGGACATGCTTTATTTAGGTCCCTAAGTCCATGCACATCCTCCACTTCCGGGCCCTTCCCACCATCACGGCATTGGATAGCCACTCCGAGCTGGATTTCCATTATGTGCCCAAATCGGAGGAGCTTATCAACCTCTTCCCCAATGACCCCATCCATCTCTCTCGGCCCGAAATGCCTCCTCTTACATTTCTTGGTCTTACGGTGGGGTCGATGTTCAACTTTGTTTCGGCAAGCTGGCCGATTCCCACCAGATCTCACCGTAAACGCGAAAATGTCCACGAATCTTCTTAGCGGTGATGAGGCCTTCCCTTATTCCATCGTCAACCGACTCCCATGCGAGTTTTTGTTTCGGCTTTCACAGGACCAATTCTATTTCTAGCAACTCCTCGTTGGGCTTGACACCGTATTCCTCAGCTTCCTCGGGTGTCTTCGATTGTTTATTTCTCTTGGATTCCGGATCCGGACCCCCGAGCTCGGGTGTCCTCTTTCCACGCTGTACTCCCTGCTTCACGGTTGTTTGATAACAAGAACGGGCGACAAATTGATCTCCTGCTACCTCTCCCTCCCCTCCTACGGGAATTTCACTTTCATGTGCGCGGTAGAAATTTCTTGCTTGAATTTGTTGAGCCGGTCGTCTAAAATGGCGTTATAGGCCGATTTGGTGTCCACCACTAAGAATCGAGTGTCTTGACCTTCCGATGGGGCATCCAGGCCTAGTGCACCTGGAAGCACCACTTCTCCCATTTGGTTGCACCTCGGTCATCTGAGAACCCATAGAGCGGTATCTACCTTTCTCAATTCCACTTCCAGTTCATCTGTTTGAAACAGTCATAGAATAAGATTTCTACTGAGCTTCCCGTATCGATAAACACCCTCTGCACATCGTAACTTGCGATTTCCGCTGTGATGACCAACGCGACATAGTTGGGCGTAAGTATCCCATTATAATCCGTAGAAATTTGGCCGAATGAGCGGGCCAGCTTTCTGAGGCGACCTCCTTGAGTTGATGACACCTAGCCTTTCGTGCGTGGGCTTTTCTAGCCTGATTAGAACTTCCGTCGGTTGGTCCCCCGGATATCATGTGGATCACTCCTTTTTTAGCTGGGGGAGCGGCGGGTCCCCGTGGAGCTTCTCTCTTCACCCCCGCCCCTCCTTGGGGCATGGGTGGCTGCCTCCGACCTCCGTTTCTCTGTTGATATGTGAACTCCATCAGATGTCCCGCTCGGACCAGCCTCTCGATCTCATCCTTAAGGTGCTTGCATTCGTCCGTTTTATGCCCGTAATCATTGTGGAATCGACAATAAAGATCGACTTGGTGGGTGGGCCTATTAGGGCGAGATGCGTGCCACTCGATGACCCTGCTCATCTTGCCCTCAACTGCTTCCAAAACACAGGCTCTCCTCATTGTTAGTGGGCATATTGGTCAAATCTTGGTCGCCTCGAGCGATATCGTTCTTCTTCCGATCTGTTTTCCCCGTGACATTTCTTCCGAGGAATTTCCTTGAAAGGTGTACCCCTCCGTTGTATCAATCTGCTGGACCCCCTTTCCCCATCCTCGGGCTTTTCATGCAATTCCTCCATATCCTTCTCGGTTTCCTCAACGTTGATGTACTTGAGCATCGGCTAAGACTTCATCGTATGTTCTGGCCGTTTTTGGCTAATGAGGTGCGTAACAACCCCGGCCTCAATCCACTGTGTCAAGGCTGGTTTTACCTCTTCGACGGCGAGGGTACCTCCGGACACGCCTTCGTGAATCGGGTCACATAAGCTCTCGGCGCTTCTCGAATATTGTTTGATCTTGAACAAGGACATGAAGGTCTTTTGGTGCGCCACAGCGCTGGCAAAATGCGTCGAGAATGCGGAGGTGAAAGTTTTGAAGTGGTGATTGTCCCGGGGTATACGGTGGAACGATCCTGGTGACTCGGTCGGTGTGGCGAGAATGCCTGCAACTCACGGCATCCGAATATCTATGTAGTACCGCCATGTTCTCGAATCGGTATAAATGTCGGGTAGGATCGAGAGTCCGTCATAGGTGAAGGTAATGACCTAAACCCATACGGAGCTCGGCTGTAGTATTCCTTCGAGAAGGGATGGCACGGATGACTTTCCGTGTCCCTCCCCAACTCTTTGTCGCAACTCTTGGCTCGTCACGCATCTTTGGATATCAAGGGATCCTGCGTTTTTTCCCTAGATCGCTCCCGTATTTTTGGATAACTCTCACCATGTTCTTCTTCGATCAATTTCTTAGGCCCATCCGATAGGATAGGTATTACTTTTCGTGGTACCCTTTGTTTTTCGACCTCCCATCTCTTACGGATTGCCTTGGCGATTATGTCGGCGAGGCTTCCTTCGTTAGTGTAATTGTCTTTGGGTGCGACTTCTTCTAGAGGGGTGGCGGGCGTTTTCTCCAGTCGCTTCTCCACCCGCCGCCGCTAGTTCTTCTTCTAGATTTCTGGGTATTAAATCCCCTGTTCTCTTCTGGTTCATTTCTTCCGCCATTACTAACCTCACGTCTCAACTCAAAGTGACTCGATGTCACAAGTCCCACAGACGGCGCCACTTGATGTAACCGAGCTGATCGGTCACCAAGAACCGGGTTAATCTTAGAAGTTTAGCTAAGAAAACCCAAGATATATGAAGTACTCTCTTTTCTTTCTCTCTCTAAAAATCTGTCTCCTCCAGTGTCCGTTTGAGGAACCCCCTCCCTTTTATAGGAGGGAGGATGCCTTGTTATCGGGATGAGTCTGGTTCTAGAGAGAATCCGGATATCCAGGATTGGTGCGATTTCCCGTCCTGGATTTAGGGATTGCGAGGTATGGGCTTTCAATCACTGGATCTCGGGATTGCGAGGTATGGGCTTTCAATCCTGGATCTCCGGATTGCGAGGTATGGGTTCTCGGACCACGGATCTTAGGGATTACATCGGGTGAGTCGGGATCTTCTTTCCCGAGTCCAATGGTTCTTAGGTCGGCTCATCCCTATTCGAATCGGTAGTTCGGGAGGCCTTTGAGGTCGGCGACTGTTATCGGATATCATAGGTCGGTAGGGCCTCCGAGGTCGGCGCCCTTCTAACAGATGTCACAGCTAAAAGGGGCCTCCGAGGTCGGCGCCCTTTATCTTAACAGATATCACAGCTAAATGGGGCCTCCGAGGTCGGCGACCTTCTAAAGGACTTTGGGGTTGTAATCTCCTTATCTAAGAACCTAGGTCGGACCTTTATTGGTCCATATTTTAAACCGGGTTTTCAGTGAGCGTACATTCGACGTCCTATCACGAGCAGTAAGCCAGTCGACAACCTCCTCCAATTTCTGATCAATTGCCTCAGTAATCCTGAGGTTCACCCCCTCTTCATCAGCAATTTCGACAATAATACGCTCTCTCCGTGGCGCCATGTCGAATGCTGAACCTGTCTTCGATGCCAACTGATGCAGCGAAAATGAATTAGAACAATAGTTTAATGAGAAAATTATTCCAATAAAGTGTGTTTCTTGTATATGAGAAAAACGAGATCTATAGTTTAATGAATTAGAACAATATTTTGTTATATTATTATAAATTTTCTTCCCTAAGCGGCTAAGCCATGCTTAAAGGATTTGGTCCACTTTTTTGTTTTCTTTTGTTCTTCTTCCTTCTGTTCTTTTCCTTTAATTAATTTCGGCAACACACATTAACAGAGTACCTCACTAACCTCGTGGATGAAAACAGCCCCTCCCCACCAGTCAATGCGCCTTTATTGTCGTATCTGTTTCATCACGCTTCATCACGCAAAGTGAAGGCAACTCCTTCTCCAACGGCTTCAATTTGAGGCACACGCAAGTCGTCGTCACTAGGACCTGATCGGTGTATACGAGCGACTTGGACATAGGTATGACCCTATCGGATTATCTCAAGGCTCTGAACGGGGGAGATCTCCTCGGCCACGAATTGGTGGAATCGGATGCTGCGGCGGACAAGGCCGGAGTTGCAGAAGCGATGAAGATGGCGATTCTGGAACTAGTGCACAATAACATGGAAGAGGTGGTGGTTGGCAGCGACTGAGCGGAGAGCGGCCACATTTAGTGGGTGGCCGGCAGGAATCACCCACCGAAGGATATTTCATGACATCGTTCGTGCCGGATTGACCTGCATAAGGGTATTACTCGTCCTTGTTGGGTTCGGCCGCATGGATTTCCCATCGTCCAGTTCACGTTGAATTGACCCGTTTGAAGGCTCTCATTGCCATCACGATATGCATATCCGTGGAACCAAGGAAAAAGCCGCATACCCAATTTGTCCACTTAATCCACAAGTAACTGAAAACTCCCCACCCCGTCGTAAATTTTAGAACAGAGATTAAACCCTTACACATGTATCTAGAAAGATATATCAAATGATAAAAGAAGTAGGAAATTTTCCAATCTACTCATTTTATACCATTCTTCATAAATAGATGCAGATAATATTCTTTCACACCGAAGATCACCCAAACACGCATTAAAAGTAACAACTAGATAGAAAATATAAGAAAAAGAAAAGACAAATTGATGCACATACAGTGGAGCTCGAAATGGTCTGTCTCGTCCTCCAAACCGGAGTTGTCCTGATTCTTTCTTTCCACCCAGACCACCACCTGTCCAACATAATGAAGTTATGCACCCCAGATTATACAAAGATAGCAAGAGAGAGTTCGCTAACCTAGCCTTCTTGGAATCCAACCAGGCATCAAATGCTGCCTATTATAATCAACTATGATTTCAGAATCGTCAACGAATGTATGATGAGCTTCCTACAATAAGCATAATGCAGTAAGATCACTGAAGTCTCAATGGAAGATTGAACAGAACAAAATATTATGACCATTAAACAGAACAGAACAAAATATCACTGAAGTCTCAACGGGAGATTGAACAAAACAGAATATTATGACGTTAATTGCATGACTCCACAAGATGGGAAATTTCACTACTAAAGTAAGCATATTCATTAGATAAATGCCACAAAATTAGATAAGCTCCAAGGAATGTTGAATATTCCATTGACTTTGAGCAATGGTGAGAATATGAAGATATAAAGTTCCTTAACTACACATCATGCAATTTAAAGGTTAGAGAATGGCCGCAATAACTGGGTTATATGAAAGTAAATAAGTTATTTCTCCAAATACTAAATGCTTCTAATTATTGTTTGCAATATACTCAAACAGTGACACATTAAAATTTCACTTCCTAGAGTACCCCCCCCCCCTCCCCCCCCCCCAAAAAAAAAAAAGCATCTATAACCATGGTTGGACTCTCCACCAACTCCAAGTGAATACTCATTCCTAGAACAAAATTGAACTTAATATGCTCATCTAAATGGGACAATCGGAATATATTCAATCTAAAACTAGAAAAGCAAAAATTATTTATTAAAGGAAAGTGGAGTTCAGAAATAACAAAACATGTTCGTAACAGCATATGAGATTAAATGATGGGGAAAGCAGGTTTGAAATCTTTGAGTGTTTTCGAACGTATGGTAATCATTGTTTGTTCTATCATTTAATACCTAATGCAACAGTATAAATTATGTATCTAAACCCTCAAAACAGATATGACGGCTGAGGCAAGTCCGAACGACCGACTAAATTACAATATTTACTACAAAGCATCAAGAAATGGTTCCTTTTGTAGGGATGTCAATTTTACCAGTACCCTATTCTACTCGGGCATCACCTAAATTTGACAATTTGTAGTCGGGTACGGGTCAGCTATGGATAGAGGTTATTACTTGCTTACCTAACCCAATTACCCGACCCATGTATCCATTTAAATCTTTTGAAAAGGAGATTCCAAATTTGTCAAAAGAAAATCCTTCTTTGGTTTTGACTATGTTACAAATTGTCGTTACTAACACCTTAAAAGCTCCATCATTTTATTTTATCCCAACATTTCGACAACTCATTTTTAGGAAAAGATCTAAATCTTATAAGCTAAAAAAGATCTTTACAAGATGTATGAGCTTATGAGATCTTTTAAACAAGCTCCTCCACACCCTCGACTTTCTGACGTTCAAATTTAGTAATATATCATCATCATCAACAGCACCTTAATCCCAACTATGTTGGGGTCGGTGGCATGAAGATTATAGTGTCGTTTAATTGTCTAAAATTAGTTAACACCATAACTCATGCAAATAACAAAGTGGCAAAGTTTTACGCCGGATGCCCTTCCTGTCGCAACCTTCATATGAAGGAGAAATAGAACGAAATTCCAAAACCGTCAACATCATAGGTTTTTCCATTTATATGGAAAATATCATGAGACGGCGATGAGTTTGAGATAATTGCTATTGTCATGTCACAATACGTGATTGATATTGTAAAATCAACACATACATCAGGGAACATGACTCAAATTTAGTAATATATGATTGAATTAAATTGTTGACTCCCAGCACTCCAATGAATCCTTGACTTTCTGATGTTCAAGTTTAGTAATCCAAAGAAACAAACTTTCGACTCCGCTACTCCAGTTGGGAATGTAAGTCTGGAAATCCCTGCGAAACTTCAAATGACATTCAGTACAAGCAAAGTGTCTTGTGTCAAACTTTGCTTTAGGTTATCATAAGCTAATAGACAAAAGACCACATCCAGCATCCACCCCTTCCTCCACCCACCTATTATATACTTCCTTCGTTCTCTTTTAGATACAACACTGCCCTATTTCGCACTATTCATGTCGTACTTTGCTTCACTAATATAAAAACAAAAATTAGCATGTAAGAGATGTTGAATTTGTGTGGATGCATATTTTCAAAATACTATTTTATTTTATTTAACTAATATATAATTGAATATATTGGTTGTCAACATTATACATTGAAACTCCGTGATTTTTACGAACTTGTAACTATTTCCGAAGTGAGGAAGTATTATAATGAATAATATACACAGGGAGAAGGTTTTATTTAGTTCGGGATATGGTAAACCATATGCATAACATTACATACTTGATACATTTCTTTGTTTGTGGTTTTAATCTGGAGGGGCAAATAAGTCAATCATTTTCTCATTCATTTGTTGGTCAGCAACACGGGCAGGTGGTGTTAGTGTAATTCTCAAACAGATAGAAGTTCGGACCTCAAAGGGTGTGTGCCATATATATCCCTTTGGTTTGAACCCCTAGAAGTAGCTACCATAGTTGTTAAAGGCACGCCTTAAAGATAGAAGGGCACATCGTCTTTTAAGCCCTAAGACGGGCGACCTCAGTCAGGGATGCACCCCGGTGCGAATTTTTGGTGTGCCTCAGTGTGCTAGGTGCTCCTCTCTATTAGGACTCCTTTTCTCTTTCTTGGTTTTTTTTTCATAATACTTTTATAGTGTGTTTTGTTCCGACACTTTAATTTTTTGTTAATTATCAAGTATTTTGTGATAGTTATATATTATTGTCATTATGTGTGTATAAACTCTATAATTTAATTTAATTGATTTTAATCTTTTATGCGCCTCACCTCTCTCAAAAACGCACCTTGCCTTGCACCTCGCGCCTCAGGCGCGCGGAGACCGCCTTGGTGCGAATTTAACCTTTAGCAACTATGGTAGCTACTATAGATTAAAAATTGACCTCCAACTTTGCACTAACAGAAGGCATAGATGCACTGCGAGTTGAAGATGTAGCTCACATACAATCAGGTAATTTAGTCATAAAGTCCCTCTGGCGCCAGTTATTCTCGTACTTCTATGGCAATTCACAGCAGCACTCATTTTTTCACAATTCAGACTGGCTACTGTTACAATCAATATTTTAAAAAATGTTCGACTCCTACGAGTCGACTCACGAGTCGGGACGAGGGGTGATAGTGAAGATGATGTAATTGAGAGAAAATATAAATAAAGAACAAGAACTAAGAGAAAATTCAATATTTCAATGTCAATAATAATAGATAAGTGCCAAAATTAAGGAGCTTAGCCTTTAATTTATAGGGTAGTAATCGACCCTAAACTAAGAGTTCTAGACTTCTAGTAGGAAACTAAATAACATAATCCAAATGAACTAGGAAACTAAATATTACTAAACCTTAATATAACCAAAATACTAAGATTTCTCCTTTCATATTATTTATAAAATTCCCATTTCCATCATTCTCCCAGGATTGAAAGCATGAGCTCCTGCGGTTGCAAAATAAGCAACAAATGAACTCGGGAAGTACTCTTGAACTTAATCATGAAAGTCTACATGAGGTTCGAGTAAGGATGACCATCCCATTCAACCAGAAAGCTTTGGATTGCATCATCAGGCAGATAAACATTAGGATGACCCTTCCAGTAAGCGAGATAGCGGAAAATGTAATCATCAACAACATGATAAAGTTTTTCTACAGACGCATGTTTCCTTTCCTTAGATTTCCTACCAAAAGATACTTCATTTTCTTTTCCAACTTCAGAGGTAGGCTGTAGTCGTGAACCAAATGCATACTTGAATTTCTTTTGCAGCTTCGGAGGTAGTCCGGAACCAAAGACATCGTATGCAATCTTAGATCTCGCTTTGGTTTCAGGGGGTAAGAGAAAATCTATCTCGGGATGATAAAAAATATGAAGGAATAGGTTCAACTCCGCAAGAATTCAAATTACTTATAACAAATGTTTCAGTTGGAGAAACAGGGGCTCCAAGAAAATCTTCTTCAACTGTGTGTTCAATCAGCTCCTCAATATTAAGCTCGCTGCTATCCAACATTTTTAATGGCTCTTCATAATAGTAGCAGGACATAATTTAGGAGGCATAATGACGTTATCATGACTCAACCATAATCGGAACACTTGGAACGACGATCGGGAAGTCTTCCTTTGGTTGTGTTTCTTCAATCAAGTATGATGCAAGCAGCTTCTCACATTCTTGAATATTTCTTTCAGCTACGCATTTTGGAAGTGAAAGTAATATCACTTTTCAATTTACAAAGCTTCACAAAGTGGAAAAAGAAGACTTTGTAATCTATCACCTTCACTTTCTTCAGAAATTCGTAATAATAGTCTCCAAATGCGCAAGTACAACATCTCCATGATACACCCATATAGAATCCAGAAAAGACAACATCTTAATAATCAGCTCATACAGATTTAAATCCAACATAGCCAAGAAGTAACTTGATTGTACCATGGCCAGATGAATAGCAATCTTTTTCTCGTATCAGCGACTGAATGATTTTGACATATTTTTAAAACATGAAAATCAATTGAAATACTTGTTTCATTGTCTGCAACATCATATGGAGTAAGTATCATGTGCATTAATTTAAAATTTCACTAAGGCTAGAAGTTATACCTAATCCATCGTTTGAATGATGGAAAAGCTTATCTGCAAGCATCTTCTCTAGTATAGAGAGAGCCCTTAGCATAAGATCGGTAGGTTGCTCCACTTTCAATAACAGTTCATGCACTTCATCAAGATCATAAAGCATTTCATCCACATACGACGGAAGCTAAGCTGTTTGACTCGGCCGATTTTGCCGAGAAAATCGGAAAAAATCGGGAATCGGCCAGAGGCTGATCCTGTCTTTTATTTTTAACAGAGCCTGCACCAACCGAGTAACTCGGGCGAGTCAAGCCGAGTTACCCGATTTTTTACCGAGTTATATACACCAAGTTTTTTGAATGCGACCGGGTTTTAGTTTCTGAATTAGGATTTAGGAAGTTCCAATGTTAGGTTGTTTTGCTTGGATTTGCATTGTTTGGCTGTTTACTTGTTTGGCTTGAACTTTGAAGTTTGATTGCTTGCTTGCTTGCTTTATGTTTTGAATTTTTAAGTGTAGAACTTCCTTATGTTTGTGAAATGAATGTTTGGCAACTTTTGCTTTTGAATGTTTATGCAATTACGTTTGAGAATTAGAAGCATTTTGTTTGATTCGAGAGGGTAAGTCTTTATTTTATTGCTGCAAAAAAATATACAGGTATACTATTACAATTACAGGATACAAGTACATACCGAGTCTCGGCCGAGTTACTCACTAGTGACTCAGGAAACTCGTGACTCGGCCTCTGACCGAGTCACTAACTTAACCGAGTGAAACAGCTTAGGACAGAAGTTGAACATTCGTGCATGCAACTCTATATGTTCACTGCCTAAGGGATCAAAAGGATCCTCGTCCCCAGCTCTTGGTAACCACATTAAGCAAATTCACATATAGCAAACTCTCGCCTAAAAAATAATTCATAACTTGTGGATCTCTTAACTTGAAAATCAAGCAGGACAATCCTCAAATCACTCAAAGCCCACTTATAACTAACCCAAATGAATATAGTTCGTGCTTTGCTATTTTTAAGCTCAAACTAAGTAAACAAATATATCTTCAATTTAGTCAACCCAATAGATGTGCTCCAAGTGAGAAGAAAGTAGGGAACACAATAACAATGGGAACGATCGGAATTTCCAGCGAGAAGGTGGTTGGACTGGTCAGGCGAAGGCGACACGTCGAAAAGAAGCAGTCGGCGAAGATGAAACAATTGAGGGCGACTGAAAAGAGCAGATCTGGGTATTTATGATGACAACTATTGGAACAATGGACAGATTGGACTTCTGCCTGGGTTTCGCGAAAAAGGAGTCGCAATTTTGGGTTTTCTTGCGAACTATGATGGCTGGCACAGGGGCGTCACGATGGAGGCGCGACGATGATGATGAGGACGAGGCTGGTTGTGACATTGACACAGTGGTAGTGGTTGATTCGTGATCTGAGTACGTGAAAGTTGGTTGGGGCAGGACAAACGATGTGAAAGTCGCAAAAACAGGTTCGCAATTCAGGAGTGTTGGCAGCGAATGGACTAAGTTGGGCAGTAACCAAGTAACTTCCAGCGGGGTGGTAGTGATTAGATTTGCTTGACTGGATGGTGAATCAAGACTTGGGTTCGCGACAAGGCCCACAATCTGGCTGTTCCGAAAGATGGGAGACGACAGACTAACGTGGGGGCGCTGCGGTTGGCGGTGGAGGATCTGGACGCAGGCGGTGGTGCAGCTGGGCAGCTAGGGTTTGTGTTTCTGGAAGACGATGGCTTCTTCTTCTTTTTTCTTTCTCTTTTTTTTTTAAAAATAAAAAACGCAAGTCTGTTTTGTTTTCTGATTTTTTTTTAATATCCGAAAGCGAAACTCGGATAAAAAGAAAGATCTACATATGGTTTTTATTGATTTAGAGAAGGCATATGATAAAGTACCAAGAGAAGTACTTTGGTGGGTCTTAGCAAAGAAGGGAATATCGCGGAAATATATTGACATTATAAAGGACATGTATGAGGGAGCTAGTACAAGTGTACGTACTAATGTTGGTAGGACAGAAGAATTCCCTATTACGATTGGGGTGCATCAAGGATCTGCTCTTAGTCCTTTTCTCTTTTGATACGATATCTAATATTCCAATCGAAGAAGCTCCAATAAAAATCGACGTCCACGACGATACGCATGGCCATGCATCATTATACTTGGGAGAAAAGAATACGCGGATTGGAGTTACGTTGTTAATCGGAATCGGAGTAACGTAAAATTCGACAACGGAACCAGTCCGAAAGCATGAAAAATCGGCCATATCATGCTTGAAAGGGACCTCACTTGACTTCATATCTTGACAAGATAATGAAGTTATTTTCTCCTTCCCCACCATGACACAAACGGCCGAAACATAAAGATGGAGTGAAGATTTTCTTCTTCATGTCATTGTCTCTCATATCTTATTCACCTTAATAAGTCCAAAGAGGTTGATATCAATCTTCACAAAATCGTCCTCACTCCTTGGTAAAGATCGGCCGATTGGAAGCAAGTGCAAGGGATGATATTTTGTTCTACTTCATGTCACCATCAAAGACCAAGATTGCTTCATGTCTTATTCACCTAATAACACCAAGATTTGGTATCTCACCTTAGATTTTCGGCCGAAATGGAAGTTGCTAGGAAGTTTCATTTCTCGTTTTGTTGTATTTTCTTACGGTTGGAGACGACTATATATAGTAGTGCTCGTTGTATTTGTAAATCATCTTGAATCATAATAAACCTTGTATTTCCTTTGAAATATACGTTGAACGAGTTCAACAAACTTTAGTTATTGTTTCGACGCGTCTCGAGATTTTAACTTGATCAATTCTCAAAAGGTCTTGGGAAGAGATTACCTTTTATCGAGTTATAGGTCTAGTTCGATAAAACACACCAAACTCCGTACATCATTCTACATCACGGCCGAATCCCATTAAATTCGTCCATCCCCTTTGTAATTTTGATCAATATTGTAAACGTGATAATCTCATTGTGTTTTATACGCATTACTTACGTAATTCGTATCATAAGTGGTACGAGCCATTTGTCTCACGGTTCTCGGCGTTACTCAAGAAGATGGCATTCACCGATGAAGAAGTAGCACAACTACGTGGCGTTCTTCGTGGCTTACGGAACCCGAGAATCCAAGCACGGCGAGGATACGACACCATGCATGCACCACGACATGCGATGAATACAAGACAAGCGAACTCCCGGAGTTCGTAGGCGGCACCGATCCCGAGGTTTATTTGGAGTGGGAAAGAAAAATTGAGCGAATGTTTGAGTTCGAGGATCTCAATGACGAGTGCGTTGCAAGTATGCGATCCTCAAACTTGGAAAGGAGCTTCCCTTTGGTTTGAGCGAATGAAGACACAAATAGTTCGTCTTAGGAAAGAGAAGATACGTTCGTGGGATTCTCTAAAAAAGAAACTACGAAAGAGATATGTCCCGACTACACACAAGTTAAGCTTGTATCGAAAAATTTACGAACTCACGCAAGGAAAGCTAAGTGTCGAGGAGTACATCAAGGAGTTTGAAAACTTATCCTTGATGGGAGAACTTGAAGAAAGCGAAGAATTGCGGATGTCCCGTTTCTACGAGGTTTGAACAAAAATATTGCTAATTAGTGGAACTCTACCCCTATTCCGACTTTGATACTTTATGCGGACTTTGCATAAAGTTGGAAAATCAAAACAAAACAAAACTCTCTAAACCCGAATTCCCACCTAAATACGGAAATACCAACTTTGGCGCGAGTTCTAGCTCGTTTCCAAAAGCTGTCACCACAAACCAACCCGTTACTACCATTCCAAAACTCTATCACACCAAAAGAAACAAGCTATCTAAAGTCCGGTGTTTCAAATGTCAAGGATTTGGACACTATCAAAGTGCTTGTCCGAATCGGAGGATTGTGACGTTACGAGAAGCCATAGCCGAGAGGAATTGCTAGCCGAAGAAGAAAGAGTTGAAGACGTTTTTAACTTAGAAGGCAGCGAAGAAGAAGAAGAATGCGAGGCATACGATGCCCCGAACTATGACACGAACCTCGTCCTTCGCATGTTACAAGCGAAGGCCGCCCAAGTGACGAAGAACAACGAGACCAAATCTTCCACACGAAGTGTCGTGTCGGAGATAAATGGTGTAGCTTGATCATTGACGGTGGAAGTTGTACAAACGTGGCATCAAGCGAGATGGTCTCAAACTTCGGTTTGATCACCACGGCCCATCTAAGCCGTATGCACTCCATTGGCTCGATGATGGAAACAAGGTGAAAGTATCAAGGCAAGTGAAGGTCGGACTCACCATGGGTTCGTATGGCGATGATATTACATGCGATGTACTCTGATGGACGCATGTCACGTGTTATTAGGAAGACCTTGGTTATTTGATCGGGACGTACTACATCGAGGGAGGAGTAACGAGTATGAGTTACGTGACAAAGGTAAAAAATCGTTCTTAAACCTATGTCACCTCAATCTATACGGACGATGAGTACGAAAAAGTCGAAGGACCGAAACTTACGATGTTTGCAAGCGAGAAAGAAGTCGAACACGCCATTGTGATGGCGAGCGTGTTTATTTGATGATGATCAAAGAGGTCAAATCTTGCCACCAAATCGCACCATGAGGAAGAGATAGATGATCTATTACTCGTGTTTTGGACGTATTCCCGAAGACTTGCCGGTAGGATTACCACTATCCGCGGAATTGAACACGATTGATCTTATCTGGGAGCTCCATTACCGAACAAAGCGGCGTATCGTTGTAATCCTGAAGAAACCAAAGAACTACAACGCCAAATTGATGAACTCATGAATCACGGATATGTCAGAAAGTTTAAGTCCGTGTGCGGTTCCGGTTCTACTTGTACCAAAAAAGACTGAACATGGCGAAATTGTATAGACAGTAGATCCGTAAATAACATAACCGTAAAGTATCGTATCCCCATCCCGATACTAGACGACATCTTTGGACGAGTTACATGGCTCGGTTATATTTTCCAAAGTTGATTTACGGAGCGGATACCATCAAATCCGCATGCGAGAGGGAGACGAATGGAAGACGGCGTTTAAAACAAAGAATGGACTTTACGAATGGGTTGTGATGCCATTCGGCCTCACGAACGCCCGAGCACTTTTATGAGGTTAATGAGCGAGATTCTTAAACCTTTCTTGGGAATTTTTGTTTTCGTATACTTAGACGACATTTTGATCTGAAGTCGATCAGTAGTGGAGCATCTCAAACATTTGCGATGTACGTATTTGAGGCGCTAAGGGAACAAAAACTTTATGGAAAAGCGGAGAAGTGTACTTTCCTAGTCGAGAGTCTTGTCTTTCTCGGCTATGTTGTTTCGAAAGACGGAGTTTCGGTCGACCAAGAAAAGATCGCGGCAATCAAGTCGTGGCCGACCCCAAAGACAATCACGGAGGTACGATCATTTCATGGCCTCGCTTCTTTTTAAGCGATTCATACGGGACTTTAGCACCATCTCGGTCAGATCACGGAGTGTCTAAAAAAGGAACCTTTGCATGGAACAGGCGGCCCAGGCTTTTGAAAATTTAAAGGGGAAATTATGTGAAGCGCCGATTTTGACGTTACCCGATTTTTCACAACCGTTTGAGGTGGAATGCGACGCTAGCGGAGTTGGAATCGGGGCAGTGCTTATCCAAAGAGGCCGTCCCATCGCCTATTTTTCGGAGAAACTAAATTTGTGTTACAGGATGGCTTTCTCTTCAAGGGAAATAAATTATGTGTGCCGAGACATACAATTCGGGAATTGCTAGTTCGGGAGGCGCACGGAGGAGGGCTAGCCGGTCACTTCGGCTCGACCAAGACTGTAGAAGTGCTAAAAGAACACTTCTTTTGGCCAAAGATGTATGGTGACGTAAGCACAATCGTGAGTAAATGCGTCACTTGTCACATGATGAAAAGTTCGTTCAAGTCGAGTACATACATGCCGTTGCCAATACCGTTACGACCGTGGGAGGATGTCTCGATGGATTTTATTGTGGCTTTACCTCGTACTCAACGAGGCAAAGACTCGATCATGGTGGTCGTCGGCCAGTTTTTGAAAATGGCTCACTTTATCGCATGCCACAAACCGATGATGCAAGCAATGTGGCGGACTTGTACTTAGGAAGTAGTTCGTTTACACGGAGTTCAAAACTATCGTGTCGGATCGAGATTCCAAATTTCGAGTTACGGAATACTTTATGGAGGAAAGTCGGTACTAAACTCTATTCGATACTTCACATCACCCACAAAGCCGGACAGACAGGCCAGGGTAACAAATCGAACCTTAGGAGCATTATTGCGAGGTTGGTAAATAAAACACGGAAGGATTGGGACGTTAAACTTGCTCATGCGGAATTCGCATACAACCGATCACCGGTTATGCCACGGCCCATTCGCCTTTTGAAGTAGTATACGGATTAAATCCGCACTTGCCATTGGACTTGATTCCCTTACCAAGCGAATTGGTTCACAAAGACGCGAAGCAAAACTCAAATCAATGATGAAGTTACATGAAAAGATACGGGAACGGATTAAAGAAGTGAATGAAATTTACAAGCGGAAGTCGAACAAAAATAAAAAAGCGAGGTTATTTGAAGTTGGCGACTTAGTTTGGATACATTTGAGAAAAGAAAGATTCCCAAGCAAGCGGAAGAACAAATTGATGCGAGAGCCGAGGTCCGTACAAAATTGTGGAAAAAGTGAGCGACAACGCATACAAAGTCGAACTTAGGGCGAATACGGAATACACGCGACTTTCAACGTAGGTGATCTCTCGCCTTACCTTGGCGACGATGGCATTACGGAATTGAGGTCAATTCCTTTCAAAGAAGGAGGGAATGATACGATATCTAATATTCCAATCGAAGAAGCTCGATAAAAATCGACGTCACGACGATACGCGTAGCCATGCATCATTATACTTGGGAGAAAAGAATACGCGGATTGGAGTTACGTTGTTAATCGGAATCGGAGTAACGTAAAATTCGGCAGCGGAACCGGTCAAAGCATGAAAAATCGGCCATATCATGCTTGAAAGGGACCTCACTTGACTTCATATCTTGACAAGATAATGAAGTTATTTTCTCCTTCCCCACCATGACACTGGCTTAGAAACATAAAGATGGAGTGAAGATTTTCTTCTTCATGTCATTGTCTCTCATATCTTATTCACCTTAATAAGTCCAAAGAGGTTGATATCAATCTTCACAAAATCGTCCTCACTCCTTGGTAAAGATCGGCCGATTGGAAGCAAGTGCAAGGGATGATATTTTGTTCTACTTCATGTCACCATCAAAGACCAAGATTGCTTCATGTCTTATTCACCTAATAACACCAAGATACTTGGTATCTCACCTTAGATTTTCGGCGAAATGGAAGTTGCTAGGAAGTTTCATTTCTCGTTTTGTTGTATTTTCTTACGGTTGGAGACGACTATATATAGTAGTGCTCGTTGTATTTGTAAATCATCTTGAATCATAATAAACCTTGTATTTCCTTTGAAATATACGTTGAACGAGTTCAACAAACTTTAGTTATTGTTTCGACGCGTCTCGAGATTTTAACTTGATCAATTCTCAAAAGGTCTTGGGAAGAGATTACCTTTTATCGAGTTATAGGTCTAGTTCGATAAAACACACCAAACTCCGTACATCATTCTACATCACGGCCGAATCCCATTAAATTCGTCCATCCCCTTTGTAATTTTGATCAATATTGTAAACGTGATAATCTCCCGCTGTGTTTTATACGCATTACTTACGTAATTCGTATCATCTTTGCCATAGTCATGGACGAATTGACAAGAGAAATTCAAAATGACGTTCCGTGGTGTATGATGTTTGCAGATGATATTGTGTTGATTGATGAAACGAAGGTTGGAGTGCAACAGAAATTGGAACTTTGGAGGGATACTTTGGAAGCTCGAGGCTTTAGGGTGGCGAGTAAGGCCCGAATATATGGAGTGTAGGTTTAGCGAAAACAGTGATAGAGGCGGGGATGATCACATTTGATGGGAAAGTTGTTCATGGATCTACTTTCTTTCGGTATCTTGGATCTATTATCCAAAATGATGGAGAGCTAGATGGCGATGTGGCTCACAGAATAAAGGCCGGGTGGTTGAAGTGGAAGAGTGCCCTTTTTTTGTATACAGCTCTCCTTTTTTTAACAAGTTATAGACTGTTACTTGTTATCAAAGTGTTAATTGTACAGGTAATTTTCTGTAACAATTTTTTTATTTGTACAGATATCCATCTGTACAGGTATTTCTAACAATTTTTTTTTAATTCATAACTTTAATTGTTATCGAAATATTACTTGTGCAGAACTGCATCAGTTTTTTTTTAACAAATTTTTTATCTGTCGTACAGCCCGCAGTTGTGATTTTTTAAATGTTACATGGTTAACGTTTTGTAACTTATAATATTTATAAGGTACAATTGTCTGAAAACACTTGTTTTGAGTTGTTTTCTACGGTTTGATAATGAACTCTGGATTGAGTTTGACTATTTTTAGTATAGTTTTTGTCACGCTAGTAGTTAAATTAACTATTTCTGTTGAACTTTGTGTAGTTTATGTTTTATGATTATTTATTTTCCCGTCCGAAAAAAGCTGAGGCTTGCGCCTCGTTCCGCCTCGAGGCGTACACCTCGCCTCATTTGAGCGGAACGCCTGGAATACGAGTCAAAAACTTTAAGACATTGGTTACAGTAATATTTGCTTTCCCCATACCAACAGATAAATGCATGCCTTAAGAATCAGATAAACTTGATGCGATTGGACCGAGTCTAACACCCAAAAAGTCCATAACTCAGACATGAATGCTTCCCAGCAGCTTCTGTAAGTCAAATTTAAAATACTCCTCGATAAGGATCAAGGACAAAAGGGTTCGACAAGCCTTAAGTTGAGTTCTGAGAACTATAACATAGCACTTGAAAATTTTGTATGTTGAGAGATTCAGACATGTTACACATGAAACAACAACTAATTACAACAGTAAGTGAAACAATAGGGTCCGACAAGCCTTGAGTTGAGTTCTGAGAACTATAACATAGCACTTGAAAATTTTGTATGTTGAGGGATTCAGACATGTTACACATGAAACAGTAATTAATTACAACAGTAAGTGAAACAATATATGAGTGGATTGTTCGTAGAAAAACACTGCTAACTCACCAAAAAAGGAAAGAAAAACACTGCTAAATGTATAGCGGGAGATGCATGCCGCCTCCACACCAACTAACGTGTCAACAAAACCATTAACCCAAATTAGAATTTTAGAAAACCAATGCCATTACGATCTTTCGTTTCCTTCAGATGTTTAGGAATGCACAAACAATGTATCAAGAAAACAAGGCAGCAATCAAAGAACACAACTATGATGATGAAGGATAAAGGTCATATTACCTTATACGCCCAACGCATCTCCTTTTCTGTTTCAAACTCAACAAATGCATAACCACGTGAAGCACCGGTCACTGCATAAAAATAATTCTCCTCTGAACATGTTTCATGAGGGGGGGGGGACAGAAAACAGAAAGGCTTCTATAAAGCGCCTTGTCACAAACTGAAACAAGCCTCAAGATGCAGGCAAGGTATCCTTTCACTTCTCATGCGTTAATTTCATATGGTATTGACCAAAACCAACGAAGATCACTGTTCTCTATAGGAGCTATGATTTTTGCATGATGAGGGGCATTTATATGATGAAACTTTTCTGCAAAAACTAAAGCTAACACTGAAACTGATCAAAGACAAAAGACTTAGTTGTTACAGGCATGCCTCAGGCATGTAAGATGCAGCCTACGGCCACTTTCTTCTGCACCTTGGCACGCTCCCGAAACATGAAGGGTTTTTTTTAGAGAAACACTTTGTAGAGGTTTCCTTCTAAAGTTTTGGCGTAATTTATTGGTGCTCTTGTAATTTTGAGTTTACGAGTCCAAAGTTTTTACTTCTTTTTTGCATCTCACTTCTGTTAGGCGCGTGCCTTGCCTTGCACCTCTAGCGGTAGGAGCCCTTATCGCCTGGTGCGCCTTTCGCCTCTAAAGACTATGATAAAAAATAAATCTAACGTTAACAAATAGCATGCATCATAACGTTTAGTCGAGAGCACATAGAAAGGTAAAATTCACAAATTCATGAATCCCTTCTTGCAAAGAATTCTGTTACTATTCTCTAAATTTGAATTCCACAAAAATTGTGTTATAGGTATTGCTCTTTTCACTTCAGTTACATTTTATTTAAACAGCCTTCAGGATACCCTTTTTCACCAACTTCAAGCTGCTTACGACAACATCATAAATTGGCTTCATAATTCATACTGGTATATAAAAAGTAATATATATACATATATAATATTATACAACAATGTAATCAACTTGAAAAGCAAAAGGATCCTTACCAACAAAAAAGACAACAAAAAATTGTGACATTTGCATCCATTTGTGTCTTTGTGAAAGAAAATGTATGCAGATAAGGAAGAGTGTGTTGAAGTGATGACTCCTGCTAAATCCTGAGTAAAGCAGTTTGATCAACCTCAAAGTTCTTCTAGAAGGCGATGACATTATAATACTTCATCATTGTTTTATACTGTAGAATGGATTCAAGAAGAAAAACCTTATCAATGTCACTGAGACAGCAATACGCCGAGAGGTTCTCTAAAATCAGCTGTCGCAACGTTTTAACATGCCCATGCCTAATACGCGATTACTTCTCATTTTTTGTGGTGAGGGCACTGACAGAAAACCAGATTTCCCAGTTGCGCTCAATACTCTAGGCTTTTAATAATGAACAGATTAGGGATCTCCAGCCTCATATAATTTTTGCTAAGAAGGTGATTGGCTGGACTTATTACTTCTTCAAAATATATTATAATGTTCTTAAGAGCTTAAAAGCTCTCTAAAAAGGGTTCGGTGATTTTTATAAAAAATATCTTATAAGCTCCCAAAATAAAAATTTAAGATCTTGTAAGCTGTAAAAGGCGAGATCCCAACATTTTTCAAAATAAACATCTTATTTTGACAAGCTCATTTTAATTACCAAACTATAATTACTAGCATCTTATAAGGTCTAACGTCTTACTATATCCACACGTTAACAACTTCTTCAATCCTCTCAAGATATGATACATCTTATAAGCTCTAGAAACATATTAAAATATTTAGAAGCTTATAAGATCTTTTAAGTAAGTTTTGTCAAAGACCCTCTAACTCTCCATCTTTATTTGTTCTTTCTTCCTATTTCTCTGTAGGTGTCAAACACATGGTCATGTAAATGATCAGGGAAGATGCACCGGTATACACAGCGCGAATCCGAGATGATGTAGGAGGCTGGTTGGCGATGGAAGTCTCTGGAGGGCTGTCAGCATTTTGTTAGTTGTTGTACGCTCAATTATAAAGCCAAAAGAAGATTGCATTCCCCAATATATCAACATGGTTCGCTATGTTTCCGAGTTTTCCAAAACTGAATAAATGAATTCTATCGAGTATCAACCCGAAATAATCACAAGATCCCAATCACCAGATCAGAGAAAGCCAAAGTTCAGAATGAAACAGTACAACCTGATAGTTCAATCCAGGACTTAAATTGCTACGAAGGCAGACGGGACAACCCATGGTACTACTCATTTCTTTTTTTTCCTATCTCTCTGAGTAGGAGGGAAACGGTAATAAGCATGGGGACTAGAATATGCTTGCTCGAACTGAAACAAAAAAGAATCAACCAAAAATAATATTTTCATTAACGAGAAAAGTTTTACCTATATGCCTGACCAAACGCAAGTCCTTGACCCTCCCATATTTGTTCATAGCC
Source organism: Orobanche coerulescens (assembly GCA_033398695.1). Classification (NCBI taxonomy): domain Eukaryota; kingdom Viridiplantae; phylum Streptophyta; class Magnoliopsida; order Lamiales; family Orobanchaceae; genus Orobanche; species Orobanche coerulescens. The sequence goes on along the minus strand of CM065811.1, from coordinate 86,444,680 downwards.
TAAGAAACGGTCAGTAGAAGAAATCAGAAATCAGAAATACTGCATTCATATTTAGGTCGCAAACTAACACAGCGTAGACACGCACGAACACACAACATAATATACGTATACCTTGCGAAGAGCGTCTTCGGTGGTGAGATGAGAGAGACGAGCGACGAAGAGAGTGCAATAAGGGTCGCCAATAACTCTTGTGTCGCCAAATGGATCATCTGGAAAAGTTGAGCAGCAGTATATGGTTTCAATGTAAAGGAACCCTAATCATCATGAACCATGAATGAATATTAGGCGGTGGTGGGAGTAGTTACATAGAGCGGCATTGGAACAAAGAAGAGCTCTATAAACGGCGTTGTCGTGAGGGAGAATGTCGGTTCCGTCAATGCTTCCAGCTTGTATCGGATGGTAAGTATCCGCGTAGAACACTGAATTTGTATTGCTGCCACTGCGGCTCATTTTTACACAAAACCTTGGTTTCACATTCTACCGAAACACACAATTTCTGAGTTCTCTACTTAAATTCGAGTAGTATGGAGAAAAATCCGATTTTTGGTTCTTTATACATGTATATTTTTTTATTTTGGTCCTTTATTGATGCTCCGTCTGATTTTAGTCCTATAGCGTAAACATTTATTCGATTTTGGTCCTTTAAGATTAATATTGTCCGATTTTAGTCCTGCATCGAAAGAGTGTCGCTCGGAAAAAGGCGTGTGAACTACACTCTCCGACTGAGGACGACAATCAGACAGTATTGTAACTTAAAAGACCAAAATTGTACATTATTTTAACTCAAATGACCAAAATGAGACCATTGTTGGGTGTTTTTTGGGATCCTCAGTGAACAGTGGCAGGTGGAATGAAAGGATTGTTCTTGCTTTTTCGATTAGTGGATCAGTAATACCGATAACGACGCCAACAATTACTCCTACTCCACCTTTGGATCCACAATTATCTCAAGGCCCTTCAATTCACCAGCACCTAATTGGTGGACACAGCAATAGGAATTTGACGCAGAATATTCGAATTGACAATGCAAAGATCCACATAAGTGTTGGTACCAGAGTGATATCTACGATGCAGTTGGAAAACATAAGGGACAATAAAATGAAGAACATCGAGCGAGGAAAGAAAGATGCAGATAGATTGAATATGATCACTTGTCATTTGACTATGCAGAATAGAGTTTGATTAATCTTGTCACAAATATCATTCTTCTTGGTCCTAACACTTTAAGCTTCCATGTTCACACTACTTATTACTAAGAAATGTCAGTAAGCTGAATTTATTTCGTATACGTAATCATATAATGAGATTACAAAAGTAAATTATCTCATATCTAATTATTATTATTATTAGAAGGCAAAATAAGCAAATTTAGAAATAGGATAACCGACATAGTCCAATCATCCAATACAGAAAATCCAACCATAAAAGATACTGTCCAATTTTGGTCCTTTAAGTTATAATACCGTTTGATTTTGAGTGTAGTTCACACACCTTTTTTCTGCCGACACCATTTAGTGTATCTGAGACAAAGAGTGCATATAAGGATGGAGGATTGCTATGTACAGCCCCAAAGGGCCATCCCCTTGTGATTATTGTGTAGCTTGATTCGACTATTAGTTGATAGTTGAATTGCCTGGTCTTGCACGTGTTTTTCTAGGATATTTCGTGTTCACTACCTCTTTTTTATTGTGATAATACTGGTTTAGGAATAATGTTGCTATTCATTCTTCTTAGTCGTCTTGGAGGCATGCTTACGAGAAAAGTTTTCTGAATGTACTTTCCTTCATACATTACACATAACACATTATTTTTATGCCATTTTAGCCAAACACCAAGACTCAATATATAATGTCTCTCGACTCCGACCAACAAGCATTGTGATACTCTGGATATATCACAATTAATCATCATTACAAACATTCTGGCAATTCTCGCGGCCCGGTCCGGCCCTCAAGCCACCAAGTCCCTGTGTGCCCCGTCGAGCAATCCCCATGTGAGAACGCCCACTGGAAGTAACTCTCGCGACCCGGTCCAGCCGCTAAGCCACCAGGTCCCCGTGTGACCCCGTCGAGTCAATCCCCGAGTGAGAGTACCCGAGAAAAAAAAAGCCTTACAATTCTCATCAATTCTCATTTTCCAAAACCGAAATCCTCAAGAGTCAATCACAATATATATAGTCGAGGTATTTTGCTAAAATGGACAAATGTCCAACACACACTCACAACCCAAAGCTTATTCAATTAACAAGGAATCACACCATCTAAACAGCACCAAACGACACAACCAATATCACACAAGTTCACATATTCACACACATCCGCATGACTCCACACGAAATCTCAACAAAATAATTGAGCTTTAACTTACCAACAACAAAATCACATATAATGGTATCACTCTAAAATAATGTGATCCTATACTCGACACCAATACGCATAGTCAATTTAGCACATTAATTCCCGAACACAAGAATCCTCTTTTAATAAAACCATGATTATAGTTATAACGATTCTTTAGAAAAAAAATGGTTGTAAACAATTCGTTTAGCACGTATCGTCCATTTTCAAGCATCATATTCACAAAATACATAATGTATGGGCAAGATACTTGCCTCGATAGTCAATACCGGACACTCCGACGAATGTCTCTCAACCGGAAAACTTCGAATGCCCACAACTCTCCGGCGAAAACGACGGTAACACAACCGATCGGAAAACCGCGAACGGAAGGGTTCCGACTCGAGTTCTTCGCACGGAACCTGACCCCAACATAATACCGTGAATAAATTGACGATCGAACGAGGAAGAATAATCGTAGAACGCCCGAATCCCCTTTGCGACATTTTATCGAACACTTTCAAGGTGTCGATTAGAAACTCAATAAAACGACGAATCCTCGGCAATCCAACCATGGAAAAACAAGGGATTCGATATAAAACAACTTATTAATCATCAATCCATCACTATTCTAAGTTATAACAAATCAAACGGACGAAATCAACAAAATCCCCAATTTTCCCCAAAACTAGGATTTTAGAAAAACTAACCTTGATTCGCTGGATTGAAGGATGTTATAGGGTGATTAATCGATGATATGAGCTCCCAAACTTCGTGGATTAGTTGTATAATAACATGCCTTCGTCACCTCCAAGAATCCAGCCGCAGAAGAGAAAGGGAGAAAATGAAAAATGAGTGCAAACAGGACTGCTCGGTCATATTTATACTGGTGCAGCCTAGCGTGCGCTAGACTGCCGAGCTAGCGTGCGCAAGCGGGCGGTCATGGTCGAGAATGTTCGGCCAGGGCCCGCCATCATGCGCTGAACACGTGCGCTGTCGGCCCGGCCACAATCCAGAGACTTCCTGGCTCGGCAGTAAGCGTCTGTGACCTTCCGGCCGTGGCGTGCGCTACACTGCCAGAAGGCGTCTTGATGTCCGCGATAGCGTGCGCTACCTGCCGATCCTCCCGAATCTAGAACCTTTTTGCCCCTACTGCCTCGGCCGACTAGCGCGCGCAGCCAACCGGTCGTAGCGTGCGCTGCCTCCCGGCCATAGCGCGCGCTACCTTTCGGCCATAGCGTGCGCTACGCTGGTTCCTGCCGCACCCGCCCGGCCGGTGCCTGCACCCGTTCGGCCAGTGCCCGCAACCGTCCGGCCAGTGTCCGACCACCATGATTCGACGAATCTATTTTCCGAAATCGCACGGAACGAACACGACAAAACACTCGGGGACAACATCATCGATCCGAAATGAAAACAACGGATAACCAATCGGCACTTATGGTCTTAAACGCCAAAATCAGTTGTCGAGAAAATAATACCGGGACTCGACAATCGGGAAATATCCGAAAAAAATCCAAAATAACCGGAACGAAAGTCGTGGGTATTACACCAGTGGTCTTCTTATCGTTTCCCATAGCGATATTTATTATGAAGCTACCTGGATCACTTTGTTTGGGAGGTAATCGTTGTTGGAGCAATGCAGACATAACCTCCGAGACAATGATTTCTTATCTATATCCAAACTTCTTTTTATCCATGAGTAATTCTTTGAAAAATTTTCCGTATGTTGGGACGCTTTTTATTACTTCCAATAAAGGAAGATTTACATTTACTTTGGACAGCATATCAAAAAAATTTAGAAATTGCTTCTCAAGTTTTTCATTTTTTTGTCGGCTTGGAAAAGTTATTGGGAGTTTGTATGGATTTGTTGATTTGTGGAGTGTTGGGGCGGGGACTTCTTCTTTAGAATTTTCATTTGATTTCTTATCTTCATCCTCGTTTCCTGCTATAATTGAAATATCATCATTAGAAGGGGAATCAACTTGATTGTTATAAATCTTACCAGTTCTTAGCGTGGTGATAGATTTAGCTTGTTCGGGTTGACTTGGTAACCTCCCTTTCTGGTTATTTTGCAGTTGACTTGCTAGTTGCGCGACTTGAGTTTCGACTCGTTTTACTGATTCTTCCATTGCTTCAAATCTTCGATTTGAGTTTTAGATGAATGATTGAAGTGTTTCTTCTAATGAGGATTTTCTGGGTTGGTTTGAGGATGACCCTTGGAATTGGTTTGGTCTTTGATATGGTTGTTGCAAATTTTGATGTTGAGAAGGTGGTGGTTGTTGGTGATGATTTCCACCCCAAGAGAAATTAGGGTGATTTCGCCAACCGGGATTATAGGTTTCAGAAAAAGGGTCATTTCTGGGGTGTTGGTAAAAATTATTTAAAGCATTTACCTCTTCAGGGTTCGTCGGGGGATTGATGTTGGGTGCATGACTATACTCTCCACCGGCGAAAAATACTTCTTGAGACGACATGACTGTGGGTGGTTGCGAAATTCCTTGTGTTATAAGTCATTGGACTTGTTTGGTTAGCTCGGCAATTTGCACAGTGAGATCGCTGGTGGAATTTACTTCATTAGCTCCGACTCTCCTGCCTCGTGCACTCTTTTGATGGGATGATATAGCAAGTTTTTCGAACAAATCAAAAGCGGCTTGCGCCGTTAGTGTTCCTATATCTCCCCCAGCTGCATTGTCAACAGAAAATTGGCAATTATGAGTTAGCCCATCATAAAAAGTTTGACTCAAACAGTGTAAAGGATAATGATGATGGGGGCATGCTAATAAAAGAGTTTTGAAACGATCCCATGCTTCAAAAAATTGTTCACTCTCCGATTGCGTAAAAGCCGCATTTTTGGTCCTTAGATCCGCCATTTTATGATGTGGATAAAATTTAGACATGAATTTGTTTCACACATCATCCCAAGTAGCCAATGATTTTGGTAGCAACATCATAATCCATGTTTTTGCTCGATCCTTTAAGGTGTAAGGAAAACACCTCATTTTTAATTAATCCTCGGTCAATTGTTGTAATAGAAAGGCATTGACAACCGAGTAAAAATCACGAATAAAATTTAAAAGATCCTCGTTTGGTATCCCATAAAAAGATGAGAGTTGGTTAAAATGAATGAATTTCAATTCATAATTTCATTCTGTTTTGCCAAGTTGTATGCATGACGTTATTGTACCGATCACCGGTCTAGCAAAATCTTTCAAAGTTTGTTGGTCTGCCATATGTTCTTCGTTTGACTTTTCTTCTTGATTGGAAGATTCAGTGTTTTCTTCTATCAAAAATTTTCCTTCACTGCTAATATCTTCCAGGCTATCTCCAACTTGATAATCGGGATGAACGTTTTCGTTTTATGGTACCAAAGTTCTTACAAGGGACCTACGGGCCTGCATAGACTAGAAAACAGTTAAGCGCACCTTATGTGAAAAAAAATAAGAACAAGAAGAATAAAAGATGAAAAAACAAAGAAAGATAAAATCACAAGATATAAATAAAAGTATACAAAAATTATATTTGGCCTAAAAAAATCCCCGGCAACGGCGCCAAAATTTGATCGATAAAAACTTATCCTAAAATAGGAGCTTTTTAGTCGCTCGCAAATATATACGAGGTAGAAGTAGTTGTGGTAAGTTCTACCAAGGTCTTTTCTCTCAAAAACTGTTCAACAGGGCTTCGTATAATATTTTATTACATTTTGCGAGAAATAAATACTAAAATATTCTAAAATAGATTATTGGGTTTTTGTGCTAACTAAATTAAATGCACTATCTATAAACTAGACTATTTTAACTAGACTATTTTTTACTAGACTATTTATATTAAAAATATTTTTAATACTAGTAAAAATAATGAATAGAACTTAAAATGAGTTGGGAATTTATAAAATCTAGGGGATTACGGGTTCATTAAATTAGGTTTTTAATTAAGTATAGGAATTGATTTATACGGATATAAAAGAAAAACGAATGTTTATCGAGTAATCAACTTTTCACCTCATAATTTCTGTATTCAAAGGTGTCTTAATCACTTTCGCAATCTTAAGATGTTGATAACAAGATTAATACTTGATAGATTAAAAATATATGTTTCCAATTCACTCAACAATCAATCAAAGAGATTTAATTAGTAGAAATAGGATATGATCAATCTCTATTTAAACCAATTAATCCTTTTTAATCAAAATAGTGTAAATCAATCAAATACTAAATATATAACATAATAGAAATCTCCCTTCCCCTAGGAAGAAAGATTAGCTACTCATTGATTTATACAAACTAAAATTATAATAGAAATAATTGATATACATGATATATATAGAAACTTTTAATTACTAGAACTTAATGACAATAGATGAAACTTACTTGAATATGATGTATCAAAGTGCAAGAAATATATTTCAAAATATAACTTCAAACTTGTTCAAAGGTTACAAGCTTACAAATATTAATAGTAAAACACTAAGTAAAATACTAAGTGCTTATTGATCAAGAACTTTTCAATTACAAACTAAATGAAACAAAATCTTCAAACTAAAAATGAAATACAAATTAAAGTAGAGAGTTCTAAGGAAAATATCTTAGTAAAAGAAAGGGGTGTTTCTTGGCAAGAAGATGAGTTGTTTTTGCAATGGATGAAGGTATCATTTTATAGGTGATTTTCAAGAATGGCATGGATTATTTAATTCAAAATATATATTGTAGTATCTTGATTTTTTTTTGTTCACACTTCACCCATCATGCATGTCTTTGATTTTTTTATTAGATTTTTGACCCTAAATAAAATATCTTGTGGTTGAGTTGACAAGAGGCTAAAGGTGGAAAATTCAACAAATATCTGCCTGGAAACGATGCTGAAAAACGGCCCTGTTTGCCCCGTGTTGTGCGCCGTTTTGTGGTGACTCGGTCTCTTACGGAACATGCGCGAGGACACGGCGCAAAATGTCGGCCGTGTGTGAAACGGCCCAAGACACGGCCATTGTCGCGCCGTATGTGAAACGGCCGACAGAACAAGGTCCTGGTTGCACCGTGTTGTATGGTCGTGTTGCCTTGAAAAATTCCCGGCGTTGCTTTTGATCTTTGTTTTCCGTTCTCTTTGACGTTTCATGTCAGCAATCTGTAAAATGACCATTTTTAGATCATGTTTTGACATATCTTTAAAACATCTATTTTTAATCACAAATCAGTACGATTATGCCCGGAAAAGGAATATTTTGTATATGAATTTTTAGATCAATTATGCACTAATCGGTGCTTTCCGTAGCCTGTATACAAGGTCTCCGCCTTCTGTATTGACAAACCCTGGTGGTTGTTCAACATAGACTTCTTCGACAAGGTCTCCATTCAGGAATGCGCTCTTGACGTCCATTTGATACATAATAAATCTCTTATGGGCGGCAAAGGCTAGGAATATCCTAATGGCTTCTAGTCTGGCAATAGGGGCAAATGTTTCATCGTAGTCTATGCCCTCTTCTTGTATGTAGCCTTGTGCGACTAGACAGGATTTGTTTCTGATAACAAGTCCGTTCGAATCTTTCTTGTTTCTAAATACCCATTTCGTTCCAATTACAGCTTGATGCATAGGTCTGAGTACTAGATACCACATGTTGTTTATTTCAAAACCATTAAGCTCTTCTTCCATAGATGTAATCCAGTGAGAATTGTCTAGAGCTTCTTTGGTAGAAACAGGTTCGGATTGGGCTAAGAATACAGCAATAGTGCACATGTTAAGTCTTCTAAGTTCAGATTGAGACTTCCATACAGGAAATGGAGATATCTCAGATTCGGGTTCTTCTTGCGCACATAGTACATTTGCTTGTGTACTCTGTATTCTCCTACGGGTTGAAACTCCAGCATCAATATTTCCAATGATCAACTCTTGTGGGTGATCTTTTAACCATCTTTTGTCAGGTTCTAACTCGGCGTCCCGTACTGTATCGTGGTTTGCTGTAGTTTCAGCTTCAGCTTATAGAGCATCAGCTTCATCTACTTCTGTTCTTACAGCTGCGGGGTTGATTTCTAAGTCAACGACAGGCTCTATAGGAGTTGGAGGGTCATTAATGGTGAGTTGTTGGATATTCTGAGTAACATCTTCTACTCTTGTAAGATCATAGTGAGGTTCATCGAACACTACATGTACTGATTCCTCAATTGTCAACTTCAGTTTATTAAAGATCCTATAAGATTTACTGACAGAGTAATATCCTACAAATATCCCTTCATCTGACTTCTCTTCGAAGGTTCTAAGTTGATCTTTCCCGTTGTTCAAAACATAACACCTGCATCCGAATATATGAAAATATGAAACTAAAGGAGTTTTGTTGTTCCATACCTCATATGTTGTTTTGTTGTGATGCTTGTTGATGATACAGCGGTTTTGTGTATAGCATGCTGTATTGATCGCCGCACCCCAGAAATGCTGTGGCAACTTACTTGCGGCAATCATGGTCCTTGTTGCTTCTTTGAGCGTCATGTTCTTTTGCTCGGCAACACCATTTTGTTGAGGCGTTTGGGCAGCCGAGTATTCGTGCTGTATCCCATTTTCCGAATAGTATTGCTCTATAAAACGGTTAGTAAATTCAGTACCTCTGTCGAAACGAATGGACACGATACTCAACCCTTTTTTCATTTTGAAGCTTTCTCAGGTGCTCGGGCAGCTTTGATGTTGTTTCCTTCTTCTTGCTCAGGAAGATTATCCAAGCATACCTGAAAAAATCATCAACAATAACGAGACAGTATTTCTTACCTCCCAAACTTACCGGGTCTGCAGGACCGTAGAGATCCATGTGTAGCATTTCCAGAACTCTGTGAGTGGATAGGTAGGATTTGCTTTTCAGGGTGGTTTTAATTTGTTTGCCTTTCTGACAGGGTCCAAAAACACTGTCCTTTTGGAATGACACATCGGGCAAACCTCTAACCATTTCCTCTCGAGCGAGCTTGTTGATCGTCTTGAAATTGACGTGAGACATCCTCTTGTGCCATAGCCAGCAAAGATCTGCAGTGCCTTTGGCAAGAAAACAAGGAATTGTGGAGCTCATAGGCATCCAGTCAGCAATATACATGTTACCTGGTCTGCTTCCTGTGAGCACAACTTCTTTGGTTAGGATGTTCTTGACTCTATAATGATCTATATAGAATTTCACCGAGAACTGTTTGTCACAGAACTGGCTAATACTAAGTAGATTATACTATAAGCCTTCAACATAAGCTATGTCAGAGATTTTGAATTTTCCAATAATCAGGGTTCCCTTCCCTCTTGTTCGACCTTTGGATTTATCACCGAAGCGCAATTTTAGACCACGACCTTCTACAAAATCTGACAGCTTTCTTTTATCTCCTGTCATGTGCTGAGAACATTTGCTGTCGAAGTACCAGATGTCCTTCTCTAAGATGTCCTGTATGCAAAGAAATTAAGTAGATTTAGGTCCCCTTTGGATGTTGGGTCCATGGATGTTAGTGCCTTTAGGTACCCAGATTTTCCTGACAGTAATGGGCTTACTGTAGGTTGCTTTAGGTCCGTTGTTGCGATGTCTATGATGGGCAGGCACATAGTCGCTGTAATCTTGATAATGATTATGCATGAAAAGTTCAGGGTTATTATTATTAATCCAGTACGAATGCCGTCTTGGAGGAGGAGCCATTTCTTCGGCCTTACAGCTTCCCTTCTGGGTCTCCAGTTGGATTCTCAAAGCTATTGCTGATACTATGCGGTGACCTACTTTCTTGATGGATAACGAGGCTCCTGTATCCAATATCTAGGCGTGCTGTACTGTTGTGAGTACTGCCGTGTGGGCCTTTGATATTTAGGTACAGCCTTCTTTCTGAACAACTGTTAGTGATGTTGATATGCTCGGGGATCATGCTGTTGGTTACGCCTAACAGGTCTGGATGGCTGAGGATTCCACTGTCTGTGATATGATTGTGGTGGCGGAATGGGCTTTTGCTGTTCGCGGTGCAACAGGTGCCTTCACAAGACTCGAGATTTCTTCCAATACAGGAATGGGTTCCACACCCCTGACGAACACAGTACTAGTTTTTCCTTTATTGGAGAATGAGTTGTATCCTAAGCCACTTTTATCATGAGCATGTTGCCCGGTGCTTAGAATTTCTTCCACCCTTTTAGATGATTTCTCGAAAGATTTCAAGATGGTCTCAAGTTCTTCTTCTCGTTTTTTGAGAGTTTTTACTTTGGCTTCGAGCAAAAAAAAATCATTTGTCTTGCTTTCACTGTGAGATTTAGCCTCATTTATTTCGTGAGCAAGTTGATGATTGCTCTCCATGAGTTTTTCGTGATCGACTTTGCTGTTTACACAATCGACGGACATATTTTCGTAATTTACTTTCAGCAAGTCATTTTCTTCCCTCAGCTCTAAGTTAGAAATTTGGAGATGTATGTTTTCATTTTTCAATGTCTCATGGGCCTTTTTAATGTTTTTAAATTCATTCATCATGTTTTCAAAGGTATGAGATGCATTTAAAGGAGTAATTGAGGTTGAGCTTAGCTAATCATCGCTATCTTCGTCTTTCGGTATATCTTTGGCCATAAAACACATATAGGCTTTATCTTCAAATTCATCATCGGATGAGTCACTGTTAGTGACTGGTTGAAGACATTCTTCGGACTTTGTTGGTGCGGGGGAGGCTTCTGATTCGCTGATCAGGGCCTTGAGCTTGTTTTTCCAAGCACGTCTTCTTTCATCTTTTTCTTATTGCTCGGCTTCCGGCAACTTTTGAACTTGAGGATGAGGACATTTATTTGCATAATGTCCTGGTTTCCTACAACTGTAACACAGGTTAGCGTCACCAGAGGAAGATTCGGTACTTACCTTGTTAACAGGCTTCGGCCTGTAGGGAGTCTTTCTAGACTGTTTGATGAATTTCTTGAATTTTTGCATGAGAAGCGCCATTTCATCTTGTGACAGGATATCGTCGTCACTGTCAGCATTCTTGTGGGCAGACTTTGATGTGCTAGGCATGATGTGTCGCCGGTTGGATACAGTGGCTAATGCTGTTGTTTTAGCAGGTGATTCTTCTGCTTTCTCTTTCCTGTCAATATCATTGTCAAATGCTTTGAGGTCATAGAAGAGGTCAAACGTAGAGATGTCATTAAGATTAAATGACACACACATAGCTGTGGTTTTAATGTCCCATCGGGCACGGAGAGATCTGAAAATTTTTAAGTTCTTCTTCTTTTGGGTATAAATTTTTCCCAACGCTTCAAGTTAACCAACAATACCAGTAAATCTGAGGTCAAGTTCCTCAAGAGTTTCAGTTGATTTCATTTCAAAAGATTTGAATTGCTGAGTTAGTTTTGAAATTTTGTTTTCTTTTGAGAGCTCAGTTCCCTCATAAATCATCTTGAGTTTTTCCCATATTTCTTTGGCTATCTTACAGCTCTTTACCTTCGAGAACGTGCCTTTATCAAGAGTGACAAATAGCACATTCTTTGCTACATTGTCGAGGTTGGCGCGTTTCCGATCATCTGTGGTCCATTGTTTGCGCTCTTTCTCGAGCATCTCAGCATGAGCTTGGCCTTCAATCCTTGGGGTAGGATTCACATTCATGATTTTTATGGGGCCTTCTTGGATGACATAAATCATCTCTTCATGCATGGCGGCAAGATGAGCCTCCTTCCTAATTCTCCAGTCATCAAACTCGTTAATAGAAAACATTGGTACCTTATTAATCAGTGGGGTATACATGTCTAAGATTAGGAAAGATAGAGAAGTTTTCAAAAATAAGTGATTTTAAGGATCTGATTCGGTTAAAAATACGACTGATTCTTTTTAGAATCAACTACTCCGATACCACTTGTTGGCCACCAAGTATACAGAATACAGTTTGGAAAGTGTTTAAGCAACAAGTTGTACGATTTACAAATTAGAGTGTGTAGCGGAAGTCTTGTTAAAGTAAGTTGATGTAAATACAGCAACTAGGTTTTCTCCTGTTTGCTTGGTGCGTACAGGGTATGCAATGTATACTTATAAAATAATCACAGTAATGAAAACTATAAGTGTAATACCCGGTTGTAATTCAGTCACTATCATTCAGTAATTTCATTCGGTAATTGTCACTATGTAGTTTTTCACTTGATAATAATCATTCATCTGTGTTCACCGTTCGAAATAACTTCGAGTTGTGTATCGATATTGTTAAGTGTATCTACCTTACTTGGGAATCGAGACAAGAGTATTATCTTGATCGTGGTAATTGATTCATTAGTCGTTGTTGACGTTGGAGTTCATGTCATTTCTAATCTCCACATTGTTCAATTTGTGTTTTGTTGGGCGAACCCTTGTAATCATGGCTTGGAACCACCGTTTTGGGGTTTCCGTACTTCCATTTCGTGTTATTGTTTCCCAAATATTGATTCCTATTGCTTTTATTCTCTTCCCGGGTTATTTTTCATCATTTTAGGACCCAAGGGGGTGTGTGGGCCGCGGCATAAGGAGTGTGCACCGCGGCACACACATTGTCCAATTTTGGCCGAGCAGTCTGTACCGTGGGCTGCGGCACATGCCGGCAGGGCCGCGGCACATGCCGGCAGGGCCGCGGCACACTGCCGAGTCACTGCCGCGGCACACTCGTTCGGGCCGCGGCACACTCGTGTTGCACTTATCGGCCAAACCTTCTGTACCGTGTGCCGCGGCACATGCCGACGGGGCCGCGGCACACTCGTCCGGGCCGCGGCACACTACCGATCACTGGGGGCATTTTTGGCCCTGTGCCGCGGCACACTTCGTCCAGGCCGCGGCACACAGGGCAGTCAACTCTATAATTGCGTTTTTTGAGCGAGTTCAGCTCATTTCTTCCATTTTTCTTCAACCTACGAGAGAGAGAGCTTGAGGGGAGGAAATTTTCATCATCCATCACTTGAGGGTTTGATTTTCTTCATTTCCTTTCGATCGTGAAGCCCGGATAGTCGATCTAACGTGTATTCTTCGGATCAAAGTGCTTGGATCTTCAAGAGGTAATTTCTTCAACATCTTGGATTTCGATTTTGTATTGAGATATGATGTTTTGGATGTTAAGATCATGTTGTATGAAGTGATATACGCATGATTGTGGATATGTTTGATTATTCATTGGATTATTGAAGGATTATTCAAGAACACTTTGAATATTGTGTTGGAATTGGGGGATTTCGATTAATCGTTGTTGTAATCACGAATTTGTATATTCATAATGGATTATTGATCGTATTGAAGATGTTTTGTTGGTTTGAAACACTTCTTGGGGATTTGATGTTGGTATTATTGAGGTTTGGTTATAATCAATCGAAGTTTGGCTACAAAGTGTTCGATATAATGCCCCAATGAACTTGGTTTAATCGTATCGACGTTTTGAGTTCGTTATATTCGTGTTTGATTCGTATGTTGAACGGATTGTTGGTAATTGTGTTATTCAAGGTTGTTCGAGCGACCGATATCTCAATTAGGACGTTCGTGGAAGGATAATTGTCACCGGTGTTGTGTAAGTTGATTCTTACTCGGTTAAAAGGATATTCATTCCTTTCGTTGTTGTTCATTCATAATCATAATTCATTCATCATTGTATTAACCGTATTGAGACTTGTAATTGTCGAATAATCATTTCATTCACGAGGAACGATGGTTCCAATCATTTCATTGGGTTATCAATCACTTCACTATTATTTTCATCTCGGTGAGTCATTCTTGACCTTGTCGAATTATTATCCATTGATATTCATTGTGGTCATCCTCGTTCATATGACCTTCTGGGTTCATATGGCGTGGCCGGGTGCAGATGTGTGGAATTTTTAGTCGCGCACGTGATGGCCATGTATTGGGAGTGATACATTGGACTGTGCACACGGTAACGATTACCTCTGTGAGACTAATTAGGTACAAGGACGGGTGTGTCCGGTCATCCATCTTATACACTTGCACAGAACACTACGGGCGTACTATGATACTCCTCTTCAGCGTAATTCATAACTAAGGATATTTCATAACTAAAGATATATCATGATTATGTATTTTCAACCCTTGAGGATTGTTGTTCTGTGTAACTGACCCCGTTGGGGGATTTTGTTTTCAAGTCACGGCAAGGCAAAGGCACGGGAAGAGCATGTTGACGGCGAGGAGTCCCAGTGATACTAGTAGTGGGCCCAGTCATTCCGGTTATTTCAGTCATTTCAGTCATTTCCGTCATTTGTATTTTCCGCTGCAAATTCCGTTTGAGATGTTTATTTATTCAGGGTGGTGTATTTTATCTTCATATAAAATATACTAGTATTTTGTATTGTCCTGGTGTATTGTACTTAAGCTCCTCATCGGAGTATTTGGTAATATAATGTGGTTTGGTACTACAATTATATTATTTAATTCATCAGTTTTCATTCGCCTGGTGGGTCCCAGTCGGGGTTCCACGGCACTGTAATATCCGCCTAATTTGGGGTGTTACAGAGTTGGTATCGGAGCGTGGTTTTGAATACTACCTTCCGAGTCATGTCTCATTTGAAATCATCGTCATCGGACTAGTATCATTGGACTTTCACGTCACGTGTGACCTCTGCAAATGCCGAGCCAATCAGACCAAGAACTGTAAGACTTCTAACGCCATGGTATAATTTCTGGCAATAAGAATCATTCATTCATAATTCATCAGTTAACAATCCTCAATCATCATTTTCATTTTGACCAGGACGGTCATGTTAACTCATTAATCACTCAATTCATTTCATTACTTAGTTGTTGATCAGGAAGGTCATATCATTAATCTTGTTAATTTGTGCAAGATAATCATTTCAATAATTTCATCAGATAATCATGTCACCTCAGTTGATCATTTATGTAATCACTGTGTTAGAGCGTGTATGCTCATTTTCATCATCTCATGTCATAATCATAACGTGATATTCATACGGGAAATATAATCATCATGTGACTTTCCTACTTCAGTATGGAGAGAGCAAGAAGAGGACGCGGAGGACGAGGCCGTGGTGCGGGCCGAATCCCGAGAGCTCGTGTGAATACACATGCGAACGCAAGGAATAATGCTAATTCATCGAGCAGCGACGCTGCTACTCATTCACCTGGACGTGATCATTCACTATCGGGGAGTCGTACCCGGGACACAGCTCAGTCAGAAGGTGTCCCGGTTGACCCGCTCGCTTTTATGCAGGGCATGATGGCCCAAATGACGCAGATGGCACAACTAATGGAGACGATGCATAATTTAGCTAATCAAAATCAACAGGCTCCTCCGCCGCCACCTCAGAGGCAAGAGAGGAATGTGAGCAGTATCATCGGCGACATCTCTCGCAAAAGGCCACCTACTTTTGAAGGCTCATCTGAGCCGGCGGATATTGTTCATTGGCTCGAACATTTCGAGAAGTTATTTGCTATGGTAGAGTGTCCCGAAGGACACAAAGTTTCAGTTGCGGCTTACTACCTGGGTAAAAGCGCACATTCTTGGTGGTTGTCGTTGAATCCCACCGACGGATCATGTACTTGGGATCAATTCAAGACTCTCATGATGGAGAGGTATTATCCGGCCCCACTCAGAGAGGCCAAGCTGTCAGAATTACTCACTCCAGGCCCTCAGCAGACGAGGATGTTCTTGCCATTGCCGAGAAATTTCAGGAACTTCTTCCGTTCGCCTCATCTATCATTCACTCCGAGGCGGATAAGATCAAGTATTTCAGCAAGAGGCTGAAACCCCGTATGAGACTACAGTTGCTTAATCATAATTGTACCACGTTGGCCGAATTCATTGAGAAAGCTCTTACCTATGAGCTT
Source organism: Orobanche coerulescens (assembly GCA_033398695.1). NCBI lineage: Eukaryota > Viridiplantae > Streptophyta > Magnoliopsida > Lamiales > Orobanchaceae > Orobanche > Orobanche coerulescens. The sequence goes on along the minus strand of CM065811.1, from coordinate 86,428,576 downwards.
ACTGCTAAGGAGATTGCTAAGCAGCAACCTTCATCTGCTAGCAAAAAGTCCAAGAACCGTAATCAGTCTGACGGCAGTCAGGCCACTTTCAAGAAACCTCGTGCGGGCTCTCCTTTTTCGGAGCGACCTCCTGTGATGCCTAAGCCCGCGGAATCTTAATCACGAGCGGACAGTTCAGCCATCACCTGTTTTAACTGTGGGGATCTTGGTCATGTCAGCACCAAGTGTCCGAGACAGTCTGTCACGTGCCATAATTGCGGAATTGTTGGGCATAAGGCCCGTTTTTGCCGAAGAGACTCGAAAAATACTCCGGCGGCATCTCAGGCCCCGTAGCAGTCAGCCGTTCAGAATCAAGCTACTCAGTCTGCGTCGTTCAAGACGACAGGAGCAAATAAAGGTGGAGCCTATAGCCAGCAGACGGGAGCGTCCGGTGCCAGGACTAGCAAGCCCCAGATTTATGAGATGAAGAAGACCGATGATCTAGAGGCCCGAATGATCTCAGGTACACTCGATATTCTATCTAAACCTGTGTGTACCCTTTTTGATACTGGTGCATCGCATTCATTCATTTCCGAGTCATGTTTGAGTAGACTACGTCTGGGTAGTGCTACTAGTTGTGAGCCTTATGTCATTGGTCTACCTGATGGTAGACGAATTATCGGAAATCGTGAGATTCAGAATTGTCCGATTCAGCTTCATGGTCGTGTATGGCCAGCGGACCTAATCGTAGTATATTTTCCGAGAGATGAAGTCATCTTGGGTATTGATTAGATGGATCATCATGATGCCATCATTAGTGTCCGTAAGCGTATGCTCACTATCATTTCAGACGATGGGGTCGAATGTGTGTTTCAGGGAGGTAATCCCAACTGTTCTGGAAGAGTTATTAATTTGATGAAAGCAGTGAGATTACTCAGTCAGGGGTGTGTTGGTTATTGGTGGTATATGACCAAAACCGAGAAAGCATCAGTAATGTTGACGGATATTCCGGTAGTGAGGGAATATGCCGATGTTTTTCCAGACGAGTTACCTGGTTTGCCTCCACAGAGAGATGTGGAATTCACGATTGAGTTGGAGCCTGGTACATCTCCAATATCGAAGGCACCGTACCGGATGGCCCCAATCGAAATTCAGGAGTTGAAGAATCGACTTGAGGAATTGTTCGAGAAAGGTTATATCCAACCGAGTGCGTCCCCGTGGGGAGCACCGGTGTTGTTTGTCAAGAAAAAGGATGGTTCTTTTCGCTTGTGTATTGGTTATCGGGAGTTGAACATGGTGACAATCAAGAATAAGTATCCCTTACCCCGTATTGATGATCTTTTGGATCAACTTCAGGGAGCTTCAGTATTTTCCAAGATCGACTTAAGATCTGGATATCATCAGTTGCGAATTCGAGAGTCGGATATCGCTAGGACAGCGTTTCGTACACGCTATGGTCATTATGAGTTCGTAGTTATGCCGTTCGGGCTAACTAATGCACCTGCGGTATTTATGGAGTTAATGAATCGGGTTTTCATCGACTTTTTGGATCAGTTTGTTGTTGTCTTCATCGATGACATTTTGATTTATTCTCGTAACCGAGAGGAACACGAGGTTCATCTTCATCAGGTTCTCGACGTGTTAAGACGAGAGCAACTTTATGGAAAGTTTTCCAAAAGTGAGTTCTGGATGTCCGAAGTGACTTTTCTCGGGCATGTAATTTCATCAGATGGAGTGCGTGTTGATCCTCAGAAGATGGAGGTTATCCAAGATTGGTTACCTCCGAAGAATGTTAAGGAAATCCGAAGCTTTCTCGGATTAGCCGGTTATTATCGGCGGTTTGTGGAAGGATTTTCTAAAATTGCTCAACCATTGACGATTTGTGAAAGGATAAGAAATACATGTGGTCCGACGCGTGTCAACGGAGTTTTGAGGAACTCAAGAGTCGGTTAATTTCAGCACCTGTACTTTCCTCGCCGCAAGGGACGGAAGGATTTGTGGTTTATAGTGATGCGTACGGGCAGGGTCTCGGATGTGTACTCATGCAGAATGGGAAGGTTATTGCCTATGCTTCGCGGCAATTGAGACCTTATGAGGTTAATTATCCGACCCACGACCTGGAGTTAGCAGCCGTGGTTTTCGCGTTGAAGATTTGGCGTCATTACCTTTATGGCGTCACCTGTCAGATTTTCACCGATCACAAGATTTTAAAGTATATATTTACTCAGAAGGAGTTAAATATGCAACAGAGACGGTGGTTGGAATTAATCAAAGATTACGATATCGAGATCCTTTACCACCCGGGCAAGGCGAACGTTGTCACCGACGCCTTAAGTCGTAAGTCCGTTCAGGAGCAGATGCTGGCTCGTTTAACAGTTCAGAAAGAGCTTCAACAGGAGTTACTTAGACCCGAGATCGAGGTCTGGCTTCAGCGAGTGAAAGGGCAACTTTGCATGTTAGAGATTTCATCGCCGCTTGAGGAGGCAATCAGACAGAATCAGGGTTCAGACCCATCATTGTTGCGCATCCGTGAGGATGTGGCTCAGGGGAAAGCCCCTGGATTCGTGGTCCATGAGGATGGACTTGTGAGATTTAAGAATCGGTTGTGCGTACCGGCGAATGATGAGTTGAAAAACTTGATTTTGAGAGAAGCTCATGCTACCCCTTATTCTGTTCATTCGGGGTCTAGCAAGATGTACAAGGACTTGAAACAAAATTACTGGTGGAGTAATATGAAGCGAGAAGTCGCAGACTTTGTTTCGAGATGCTTAACATGTCAACAAGTCAAGATTGAACATCAGTGACCGGCGGTTATGCTGAAACCTCTCTCTATTCCAGAATGGAAGTGGGAAGACATTTCTATGGATTTCATCATGAGTTTGCCGACGAGTCGTCGTGGCATGAATATGATCTGGGTGATTGTGGATCGCTTAACTAAATCATCTCATTTCCTTGAGATTAAGGATACGTGGGGTCCCGAGAGACTTGCCCAGCTGTTCATCAAAGAGATAGTGAGACTGCACGGTACTCCTAAAAGTATCGTTTCCGATCGTGACGGATGGTTTGTGTCTCATTTTTGGAAATCAGTTCATCGTGCCATGGGAACTCAGCTTAATTTCAGCACATCTTTTCACCCTCAGTCCGACGGACAATCAGAGAGGACTATTCAGACTTTGGAGGACATGTTGAGGGCATGTGTCCTCGATTGGAAAGACGATTGGGAAGCCCAACTACCATTGATTGAGTTCACGTATAATAATAGTTGGCATGCTTCGATTAAGATGGCGCCTTACGAGGCCTTGTACGGTCGTCGTTGTTGATCTCTTTTGTGTTGGGACGACTTATCAGAATCAATCGGCACCGAGCCCGATATGCTTATAGCCGCCTCTGAGAAGGTAGCTTTGATCAGGAGTCGTTTGTTGACCGCTCAGAGTTGACAGAAATCTTATGCAGACAATCGTCGTCGACCACTAGAGTTCGAGACGGGTGACCACGTTTTGGTCAAGGTATCCCCGAGTAGAGGTATTTTCCGTTTCTGAAAATGGGGGAAGTTGAGTCTGAGATTTATTGGACCGTTTGAGATTTTGGAACGAGTAGGAGAGCTAGCTTATCGTTTGGCCTTACCTCCGACGTTGAGCCGAATTCATAATGTGTTTCACATCTCTCAGTTGCAGAAGTATGTTGCCGACCCGAGTCACATACTTCAGTTCAACGAAATCGAGATCGCTGATGATCATTCGTATGAGGAGCGTCCCATACGAGTCTTAGAGCGGCGAATCAAACAGTTGAGGAATAAGGCGATCCCTTTGGTTAAAATTCAATGGTCTAGACACAGAGTCGAAGAGGCTACTTGGGAAACCGAGGATAGTATGCGGGAGAGTTATCCCGAGTTGTTTGACCCTTAGTTTCGGGGACGAAACTCTTTTAAGGGGGGTGTATGTAATACCCGGTTGTAATTCAGTCACTATCATTCAGTAATTTCATTCGGTAATTGTCACTATGTAGTTTTTCACTTGATAATAATCATTCATCTGTGTTCACTGTTCGGAATAACTTCGAGTTGTGTATCGATATTGTTCAGTGTATCTACCTTGGGAATCGAGATAAGAGTATTATCTTGATCGTGGTAATTGATTCATTAGTCGTTGTTGACGTTGGAGTTCATGTCATTTCTAATCTCCACATTGTTCAATTTGTGTTTTGTTGGGCGAACCCTTGTAATCATGGCTTGGAACCACCGTTTTGGGGTTTCCGTACTTCCATTTCGTGTTATTGTTTCCCAAATATTGATTCATATTGCTTTTATTCTCTTCCCGGGTCATTTTTCATCATTTTAGGACCCAAGGGGGGTGTGGGCCGCGGCACAAGGAGTGTGCGCCGCGGCACACACATAGCTGTGGTTTTAATGTCCCATCGGGCACGGAGAGATCTGAAAATTTTTAAGTTCTTCTTCTTTTGGGTATAAATTTTGCCCAACGCTTCAATTTAACCAACAATACCAGTAAATCTGAGGTCAAGTTCCTCAAGAGTTTCAGTTGATTTCATTTCAAAAGATTTGAATTGCTGAGTTAGTTTTGAAATTTTGTTTTCTTTTGAGAGCTCAGTTCCCTCATAAATCATCTTGAGTTATTCCCATATTTCTTTGGCTATCTTACAGCTCTTTACCTTCGAGAAGGTGCCTTTGTCAAGAGTGACAAATAGCACATTCTTTGCTACATTGTCGAGGTTGGCGCGTTTCCGATCATCTGTGGTCCATTGTTTGCGCTCTTTCTCGAGCATCTCAGCATGAGCTTGGCCTTCAATCCTTGGGGTAGGATTCACATTCATGATTTTTATGGGGCCTTCTTGGATGACATAAATCATCTCTTCATGCATGGCGGCAAGATGAGCCTCCTTCCTAATTCTCCAGTCATCAAACTCGTTAATAGAAAACATTGGTACCTTATTAATCAGTGAGGTATACATGTCTAAGATTAGGAAAGATAGAGAAGTTTTAAAAAATAAGTGATTTTAAGGATCTGATTCGGTTAAAAATACGACTGATTCTTTTTAGAATCAACTACTCCGATACCACTTGTTGGCCACCAAGTATACAGAATACAGTTTGGAAAGTGTTTAAGCAACAAGTTGTACGATTTACAAATTAGAGTGTGTAGCGGAAGTCTTGTTAAAGTAAGTTGATGTAAATACAGCAACTAGGTTTTCTCCTGTTTGCTTGGTGCGTACAGGGTATGCAATGTATACTTATAAAATAATCACAGTAATGAAAACTATAAGTGTAATACCCGGTTGTAATTCAGTCACTATCATTCAGTAATTTCATTCGGTAATTGTCACTATGTAGTTTTTCACTTGATAATAATCATTCATCTGTATTCACCATTCGAAATAACTTCGAGTTGTGTATCGATATTGTTAAGTGTATCTACCTTACTTGGGAATCGAGACAAGAGTATTATCTTGATCGTGGTAATTGATTCATTAGTCGTTGTTGACGTTGGAGTTCATGTCATTTCTAATCTCCACATTGTTCAATTTGTGTTTTGTTGGGCGAACCCTTGTAATCATGGCTTGGAACCACCGTTTTGGGGTTTCCGTACTTCCATTTCGTGTTATTGTTTCCCAAATATTGATTCCTATTGCTTTTATTCTCTTCCCGGGTTATTTTTCATCATTTTAGGACCCAAGGGGGTGTGTGGGCCGCGGCATAAGGATTGTGCACCGCGGCACACACATTGTCCAATTTTGGCCGAGCAGTCTATACCGTGGGCCGCGGCACATGCCGGCAGGGCCGCGGCACACTGCCGAGTCACTGCCGCGGCACACTCGTTCGGGCCGCGGCACACTCGTGTTGCACTTATCGGCCAAACCTTCGCATGCAGCCGCGCACACCGCCGATCACCGGGCATTTTGGCCTGTGCCGCGCACACTTCGTCTGTGCCGCGCACACAGGCGATTAACTCTATAATTGCGTTTTTTGAGCGAGTTCAGCTCATTTCTTCCATTTTTCTTCAACCTGCGAGAGAGAGAGAGCTTGAGGGGAGGAACTTTTCATCATCCATCACTTGAGGGTTTGATTTTCTTCATTTCCTTTCGATCGTGAAGCCCGGATAGTCGATCTAACATGTATTCTTCGGATCAAAGTGCTTGGATCTTCAAGAGGTAATTTCTTCAACATCTTGGATTTCGATTTTGTATTGAGATATGATGTTTTGGGTGTTAAGATCATGTTGTATGAAGTGATATACGCATGATTATGGATATGTTTGATTATTCATTGGATTATTGAAGGATTATTCAAGAACACTTTGAATATTGTGTTGGAATTGGGGGATTTCGATTAATCGTTGTTGTAATCACGAATTTGTATATTCATAATGGATTATTGATCGTATTGAAGATGTTTTGTTGGTTTGAAACACTTCTTGGGGATTTGATGTTGGTATTATTGAGGTTTGGTTATAATCAATCGAAGTTTGGCTACAAAGTGTTCGATATAATGCCCCAATGAACTTGGTTTAATCGTATCGACGTTTTGAGTTCGTTATATTCGTGTTTGATTCGTATGTTGAACGGATTGTTGGTAATTGTGTTATTCAAGGTTGTTCGAGCGACCGATATCTCAATTAGGACGTTCGTGGAAGGATAATTGTCACCGGTGTTGTGTAAGTTGATTCTTACTCGGTTAAAAGGATATTCATTCCTTTCGTTGTTGTTCATTTATAATCATAATTCATTCATCATTGTATTAACCGTATTGAGACTTGTAATTGTCGAATAATCATTTCATTCACGAGGAACGATGGTTCCAATCATTTCATTGGGTTATCAATCACTTCACTATTATTTTCATCTCGGTGAGTCATTCTTGACCTTGTCGAATTATTATCCATTGATATTCATTGTGGTCATCCTCGTTCATATGACCTTCTGGGTTCATATTGCGTGGCCGGGTGCGGATGTGTGGAATTTTTAGTCGGGCACGTGATGGCCATGTATTGGGAGTGATACATTGGACTGTGCACACGGTAACGATTACCTCCGTGAGACTAATTAGGTACAAGGACGTGTGTGTCCGGTCATCCGTCTTATACACTTGCACAGAACACTACGGGCGTACTATGATACTCCTCTTCAGCGTAATTCATAACTAAGGATATTTCATAACTAAAGATATATCATGATTGTGTATTTTCAACCCTTGAGGATTGTTGTTCTGTGTAACTGACCCCGTTGGTGGATTTTGTTTTCAGGTCACGGCAAGGCAAAGGCACGGGAGTCCCAGTGATACTAGTAGGGGGCCCCAGTCATTCCAGTTATTTCAGTCATTTCAGTCATTTCAGTCATTTCCGTCATTTGTATTTTCCGCTGCAAATTCCGTTTGAGATGTTTATTTATTCAGGGTGGTGTATTTTATCTTCATATAAAATATACTAGTATTCTGTATTGTCCTGGTGTATTGTACTTAAGCTCCTCATCGGAGTATTTGGTAATATAATGTGGTTCGGTACTACAATTATATTATTTAATTCATCAGTTTTCATTCGCCTGGTGGGTCCCAGTCGGGGTTCCACGGCACTGTAATATCCGCCTAATTTGGGGTGTTACAGAGTTGGTATCGGAGCGTGGTTTTGAATACTACCTTCCGAGTCATGTCTCATTTGAAATCATCGTCATCGGACTAGTATCATTGGACTTTCGCGTCACGTGTGACCTCTGCAAATGCCGAGCCAATCAGACCAAGAACTGTAAGACTTCTAACACCATGGTATAATTTCTGGCAATAAGAATCATTCATTCATAATTCATCAGTTAACAATCCTCAATCATCATTTTCATTTTGACCAGGACGGTCATGTTAACTCATTAATCACTCAATTCATTTCATTACTTAGTTGTTGATCAGGAAGGTCATATCATTAATCTTGTTAATTTGTGCAAGATAATCATTTCAATAATTTCATCAGATAATCATGTCACCTCAGTTGATCATTTATGTAATCACTGTGTTAGAGCGTGTATGCTCATTTTCATCATCTCAGGTCATAATCATAACGTGATATTCATACGGGAAATATAATCATCATGTGACTTTCCTACTTCAGTATGGAGAGAGCAAGAAGAGGACGCGGAGGACGAGGCCGTGGTGCGGTCCGAATCCCGAGAGCTCGTGTGAATACACATGCGAACGCAAGGAATAATGCTAATTCATCGAGCAGCGATGCTGCTACTCATTCACCTGGACGTGATCATTCACTATCGGGGAGTCGTACCCGGGACACCGCTCAGTCAGAAGGTGTCCGGGTTGACCCGCTCACTTTTATGCAGGGCATGATGGCCCAAATGACGCAGATGGCACAACTAATGGAGACGATGCATAATTTAGCTAATCAAAATCAACAGGCTCCTCCGCCGCCACCTCAGAGGCAAGAGAGGAATGTGAGCAGTATCATCGGCGACATCTCTCGCAAAAGGACACCTACTTTTGAAGGCTCATCTGAGCCGGCGGATATTGTTCATTGGCTCGAACATTTCGAGAAGTTATTTGCTATGGTAGAGTGTCCCGAAGGACACAAAGTTTCAGTTGCGGCTTACTACCTGGGTAAAAGCGCACATTCTTGGTGGTTGTCGTTGAATCCCACCGACGGATCATGTACTTGGGATCAATTCAAGACTCTCATGATGGAGAGGTATTATCCGGCCCCACTCAGAGAGGCCAAGCTGTCAGAATTACTCACTCCCGACCCCTCAGCAGACGAGGATGTTCTTGCCATTGCCGAGAAATTTCAGGAACTTCTTCCGTTCGCCTCATCTATCATTCACTCCGAGGCGGATAAGATCAAGTATTTCAGCAAGAGGCTGAAACCCCGTATGAGACTACAGTTGCTTAATCATAATTGTACCACGTTGGCCGAATTCATTGAGAAAGCTCTTACCTATGAGCTTACTGCTAAGGAGATTGCTAAGCAGCAACCTTCATCTGCTAGCAAAAAGTCCAAGAACCGTAATCAGTCTGACGGCAGTCAGGCCACTTTCAAGAAACCTCGTGCGGGCTCTCCTTTTTCGGAGTGACCTCCTGTGATGCCTAAGCCCGCGGAATCTTAATCACGAGCGGCCAGTTCAGCCATCACCTGTTTTAACTGTGGGGATCTTGGTCATGTCAGCACCAAGTGTCCGAGACAGTCTGTCACGTGCCATAATTGCGGAATTGTTGGGCATAAGGCCCGTTTTTGCCGAAGAGACTCGAAAAATACTCTGGCGGCATCTCAGGCCCCGAAGCAGTTAGCCGTTCAGAATCAAGCTACTCAGTCTGCGTCGTTCAAGACGACAGGAGCAAATAAAGGTGGAGCCTATAGCCAGCAGACGGGAGCGTCCGGTGCCGGGACTAGCAAGCCCCAGATTTATGAGATGAAGAAGACCGATGATCTAGAGGCCCGAATGATCTCAGGTACACTCGATATTCTATCTAAACCTGTGTGTACCCTTTTTGATACTGGTGCATCGCATTCATTCATTTCCGAGTCATGTTTGAGTAGACTACGTCTGGGTAGTGCTACTAGTTGTGAGCCTTATGTCATTGGTCTACCTGATGGTAGACGAATTATCGGAAATCGTGAGATTCAGAATTGTCCGATTCAGCTTCATGGTCGTGTATGGCCAGCGGACCTAATCATAGTATATTTTCCGAGAGACGACGTCATCTTGGGTATTAATTAGATGGATCATCATGATGCCATCATTAGTGTCCGTAAGCGTATGCTCACTATCATTTGAGACGATGGGGTCGAATGTGTGTTTCAGGGAGGTAATCCCAACTGTTCTGGAAGAGTTATTAATTTGATGAAAGCAGTGAGATTACTCAGTCAGGGGTGTGTTGGTTATTGGTGCTATATGACCAAAACCGAGAAAGCATCAGTAATGTTGACGGATATTCCGGTAGTGAGGGAATATGCCGATGTTTTCCAGACGAGTTACCTGGTTTGCCTCCAGATAGAGATGTGGAATTCACGATTGAGTTGGAGCCTGGTACATCTCCAATATCGAAGGCACCGTACCGGATGGCCCCGATCGAAATTCAGGAGTTGAAGAATCAACTTGAGGAATTGTTCGAGAAAGGTTATATCCAACCGAGTGTGTCCCCGTGGGGAGCACCGGTGTTGTTTGTCAAGAAAAAGGATGGTTCTTTTCGCTTGTGCATTGGTTATCGGGAGTTGAACAGGGTGACAATCAAGAATAAGTATCCCTTACCCCGTATTGATGATCTTTTGGATCAACTTCAGGGAGCTTCAGTATTTTCCAAGATCGACTTAAGATCTGGATATCATCAGTTGCGAATTCGAGAGTCGAATATCGCTAGGACAGCGTTTCGTACACACTATGGTCATTATGAGTTCGTAGTTATGCCGTTCGGGCTAACTAATGCACCTGCAGTATTTATGGAGTTAATTAATCAGGTTTTCATCGACTTTTTGGATCAGTTTGTTGTTGTCTTCATCGATGACATTTTGATTTATTCTCGTAACCGAGAGGAACACGAGGTTCATCTTCATCAGGTTCTCGACGTGTTAAGACGAGAGCAACTTTATGGAAAGTTTTCCAAAAGTGAGTTCTGGATGTCCGAAGTGACTTTTCTCAGGCATGTAATTTCATCAGATGGAGTGCGTGTTGATCCTCATAAGACGGAGGCTATCCAAGATTGGTTACCTCCGAAGAATGTTAAGAAAATCCGAAGCTTTCTCGGATTAGCCGGTTATTATCGGCGGTTTGTGGAAGGATTTTCTAAAATTGCTCAACCATTGACGATTTGTGAAAGGATAAGAAATACATGTGGTCCGACGCGTGTCAACGGAGTTTTGAGGAACTCAAGAGTCGGTTAATTTCAGCACCTGTACTTTCCTCGCCGCAAGGGACGGAAGGATTTGTGGTTTATAGTGATGCATCCGGGCAGGGTCTCGGATGTGTACTCATGCAGAATGGGAAGGTTATTGCCTATGCTTCGTGGCAATTGAGACCTTATGAGGTTAATTATCCGACCCACGACCTGGAGTTAGCAGCCGTGGTTTTCGCGTTGAAGATTTGGCGTCATTACCTTTATGGCGTCACCTGTCAGATTTTCACCGATCACAAGATTTTAAAGTATATATTTACTCAGAAGGAGTTAAATATGCGACAGAGACGGTGGTTGGAATTAATCAAAGATTACGATATCGAGATTCTTTACCACCCGGGCAAGGCGAACGTTGTCGCCGACGCCTTGAGTCGTAAGTCCGTTCAGGAGCAGATGCTGGCTCGTTTAACAGTTCAGAAAGAGCTTCAACAGGAGTTACTTAGACCCGAGATCGAGGTCTGGCTTCAGCGAGTGAAAGGGCAACTTTGCATGTTAGAGATTTCATCGCCGCTTGAGGAGGCAATCAGACAGAATCAGGGTTCAGACCCATCATTGTTGCGCATCCGTGAGGATGTGGCTCAGGGGAAAGCCCCTGGATTCGTGGTCCATGAGGATGGACTTTTGAGATTTAAGAATCGGTTGTGCGTACCGGCGAATGACGAGTTGAAAAACTTGATTTTGAGAGAAGCTCATGCTACCCTTATTCTGTTCATTCGGGGTCTAGCAAGATGTACAAGGACTTGAAACAAAATTACTGGTGGAGTAATATGAAGCGAGAAGTCGCAGAATTTGTTTCTAGATGCTTAACCTGTCAACAAGTCAAGATTGAACATCAGTGACCGGCGGTTATGCTGAAACCTCTCTCTATTCCAGAATGGAAGTGGGAAGACATTTCTATGGATTTCATCACGAGTTTGCCGACGAGTCGTCGTGGCATGAATATGATCTGGGTGATTGTGGATCGCTTAACTAAATCATCTCATTTCCTTGAGATTAAGGATACGTGGGGTCCCGAGAGACTTGCCCAGCTGTTCATCAAAGAGATAGTGAGACTGCACGGTACTCCTAAAAGTATCGTTTCCGATCGTGACGGACGGTTTGTGTCTCATTTTTGGAAATCAGTTCATCGTGCCATGGGAACTCAGCTTAATTTCAGCACATCTTTTCACCCTCAGTCCGACGGAAAATCAGAGAGGACTATTCAGACTTTGGAGGACATGTTGAGGGCATGTGTCCTCGATTGGAAAGACGATTGGGAAGCCCAACTACCATTGATTGAGTTCACGTATAATAATAGTTGGCATGCTTCGATTAAGATGGCGCCTTACGAGGCCTTGTACGGTCGTCGTTGTCGATCTCTTTTGTGTTGGGACGACTTATCAGAATCAATCGGCATCGAGCCCGATATGCTTATAGCCGCCCCTGAGAGGGTAGTTTTGATCAGGAGTCGTTTGTTGACCGCTCAGAGTTGACATAAATCTTATGCAGACAATCGTCATCGACCACTAGAGTTCGATACGGGTGACCACGTTTTGGTCAAGGTATCCCCGAGTAGAGGTATTTTCCGTTTCGGAAAATGGGGGAAGTTGAGTCCGAGATTTATTGGACCGTTTGAGATTTTGGAACGAGTAGGAGAGCTAGCTTATCGTTTGGCCTTACCTCCGGCGTTGAGCCGAATTCATAATGTGTTTCACATCTCTCAGTTGCAGAAGTATGTTGCCGACCCGAGTCACATACTTCAGTTCAACGAAATCGAGATCGCTGATGATCATTCGTATGAGGAGCGTCCCATACGAGTCTTAGAGCGGCGAATCAAACAGTTGAGGAATAAGGCGATCCCTTTGGTTAAAATTCAGTGGTCTAGACACAGAGTCGAAGAGGCTACTTGGGAAACCGAGGATAGTATGCGGGAGAGTTATCCCGAGTTGTTTGACCCTTAGTTTCGGGGACGAAACTCTTTTAAGGGGGGTGTATGTAATACCCGGTTGTAATTCAGTCACTATCATTCAGTAATTTCATTCGGTAATTGTCACTATGTAGTTTTTCACTTGATAATAATCATTCATCTGTGTTCACCGTTCGGAATAACTTCGAGTTGTGTATCGATATTGTTCAGTGTATCTACCTTGGGAATCGAGATAAGAGTATTATCTTGATCGTGGTAATTGATTCATTAGTCGTTGTTGACGTTGGAGTTCATGTCATTTCTAATCTCCACATTGTTCAATTTGTGTTTTGTTGGGCGAACCCTTGTAATCATGGCTTGGAACCACCGTTTTGGGGTTTCCGTACTTCCATTTCGTGTTATTGTTTCCCAAATATTGATTCTTATTGCTTTTATTCTCTTCCCGGGTCATTTTTCATCATTTTAGGACCCAAGGGGGGGTGTGGGCCGCGGCACAAGGAGTGTGCGCCGCGGCACACACATTGTCCAATTTGGCGGCGATGCATGCCGTGGGCCGCGGCACATGCCGGCAGGGCCGCGGCACACTGCCGAGTCACTGCCGTGGCACACTCGTCCGGGCCGCGGCACACTCGTGTTGCACTTATCGGCCAAACCTTCTGTACCGTGTGCCGCGGCACATGCCGACGGGGCCGCGGCACACTGCCGAGCCACTGCCGCGGCACACTCGTCCGGGCCGCGGCACACTGCCGATCACTGGGGGCATTTTTGGCCCTGTGCAGTGGCACACTTCGGCCGGGCCGCGGCACAGAGGGCAGTCAACTCTATAATTGCGTTTTTTGAGCGAGTTCAGCACATTTCTTCCATTTTTCTTCAACCTGTGAGAGAGAGAGCTTGAGGGGAGGAACTTTTCATCATCCATCACTTGAGGGTTTCATTTTCTTCATTTCCTTTCGATCGTGAAGCCCGGATAGTCGATCTAACGTGTGTTCTTCGGATCAAAGTGCTTGGATCTTCAAGAGGTAATTTCTTCAACATCTTGGATTTCGATTTTATATTGAGATATGATGTTTTGGATGTTAAGATCATGTTGTATGAAGTGATATACGCATGATTATGGATATGTTTGATTATTCATTGAATTATTGAAGGATTATTCAAGAACACTTTGAATATTGTGTTGGAATTGGGGGATTTCGATTAATCGTTGTTGTAATCACGAATTTGTATATTCATAATGGATTATTGATCGTATTGAAGATGTTTTGTTGGTTTGAAACACTTCTTGGGGATTTGATGTTGGTATTATTGAGGTTTGGTTATAATCAATCGAAGTTTGGCTACAAAGTGTTCGATATAATTCCCCAATGAACTTGGTTTAATCGTATCGACGTTTTGAGTTCGTTATATTCGTGTTTGATTCGTATGTTGAACGGATTGTTGGTAATTGTGTTATGCAAGGTTGTTCGAGCGACCGATATCTCAATTAGGACGTTGTTCGTGGAAGGATAATTGTCACCGGTGTTGTGTAAGTTGATTCTTACTCGGTTAAAAGGATATTCATTCCTTTCGTTGTTGTTCATTCATAATCATAACTCATTCATCATTGTATTAACCGTATTGAGACTTGTAATTGTTGAATAATCATTTCATTCACGAGGAACGACGGTTCCAATCATTTCATTGGGTTATCAATCACTTGACTATTATTTTCATCTCGGTGAGTCATTCTTGACCTTGTCGAATTATTATCCATTGATATTCATTGTGGTCATCCTCGTTCATATGACCTTCTGGGTTCATATTGCGTGGTCGGGTGCGGATGTGTGGAATTTTTAGTCGGGCACGTGATGGCCATGTATTGGGAGTGATACATTGGACTGTGCACACGGTAACGATTACCTCCGTGAGACTAATTAGGTACAAGGACGGGTGTGTCCGGTCATCCGTCTTGTACACTTGCACAGAACACTACGGGCGTACTATGATACTCCTCTTCAGCGTAATTCATAACTAAGGATATTTCATAACTAAAGATATATCATGATTGTGTATTTTCAACCCTTGAGGATTGTTGTTCTGTGTAACTGACCCCGTTGGGGGATTTTGTTTTCAGGTCACGGCAAGGCAAAGGCACGGGAAGATCATGTTGACGGCGAGGAGTCCCAGTGATACTAGTAGGGGCCCCCAGTCATTCCCGTTATTTCAGTCATTTCAGTCATTTCCGTCATTTGTATTTTCCGCTGCAAATTCCGTTTGAGATGTTTATTTATTCAGGGTGGTGTATTTTATCTTCATATAAAATATACTAGTATTATGTATTGTCCTAGTGTATTGTACTTAAGCTCCTCATCGGAGTATTTGGTAATATAATGTGGTTCGGTACTACAATTATATTATTTAATTCATCAGTTTTCATTCACCTGGTGGGTCCCAGTCGGGGTTCCACGGCACTGTAATATCCGCCTAATTTGGGGTGTTACAATAAGTGCAGAAGGTAAATAACACGATATTTAAAGTGGTTCGAGGTAAACCCCTCTACGTCTACTGGTCCTCCACACAGGAGTGAAAATATTTATCATAAACATTACGTACACAACTACGTGTCTATAATCAAACTTATCTTTGTATCGTTCACCCAGATTGATACAAAGACTGTCGCTTTCAACCGTTCAAACAGATTGGTCAAAGCTAACTCTTGACTTGCTTCTTCACACAGTTCCAAAGCTTCGTCCTTTTCATCCCACACAGGTCGGAATATCTTCTTTAGTTTACACAGAACTAGATTTTTACTCGAGGTAAAAAGTAAGTAACCGGGTTAGAACAGCAGCTTGAATATGTAGTTCTTGAGTTGATGATGGATGTTCTTGTTGACTGAGTATATTTCTTCTTTTCAGATATGAATGATACTAGAAGAAATATACTTGCTCTTGTAAGCTTGATCTGATGATAGTGAATATTCAGTCGATAGATCGTTTGAATATCGTTTGTATATTTCGTTGTCGTTCTTGTATTCTGATCTTCAAACTTCGGGGTATATATAGCCTTTGGAATAGATCCGTTGAGCCAATAGTCCGTTCTAGCGTGTTGATTGACAAGATCCGGATTCTGCTCCTTGATTGAAGATCTCTGTCGGTTGGTATTTAAATACTTTATCCCTTCAGTATTTAAATACTTATTTTCAAACTGGGCTTAAGTGTTTGAATATTTTTACCCTTTATAGCTGGATCGCTGTATCCAACATGTTGAATGGATAATGCTGTAGCAGTAGGTTCCATGCTGTAGGCTATCTCAGAGCTACTGTATAGAAGGTGTTGTATGACTGCTTCAGGACAGCTTCCATACTTGGTGTCATATTGACTTGCTGTTTGATGACACTTTATCCTTTTGCTGTATGTTGGCAGTGCGAATACTTGTTGTATGATGGCACTTGACATTTTGCTGTATGTTGGCACTTTATCAAAACAATGAAAAGGGTTATGTATCCCAACAAGATGGTATCAGAGAGTCGATTTTTTTTAAGAGTCGTTGTGAAGTGAACTAGTATCAAGAGACCTTCGTGTCACGTGTGACCTGTGTAAGTGCTTGACCCTACGAGCCGAATACGGTATGTACTTTATGAGCCATGATTTAATTACTGGCGTGATATTGATATCAGAATGGAAATCTTTGTTGACCTTGATATTTCGAGGATCTGTGGCAGGATTTATCTAATTGATGTTTCGAGGTAAATTATGGATTAATTATGTAATAAAAATTGTTTGAATCGACGTTGATATGATATTCTGTGTGGCACTCATAGTGTCAATAATTCATTATGAACTGTTTTCTTGAATATGTAGTTCCTTGTTGCTCTTAACTTAGCATGAATTTTGATTGGACATAAATACGTTCATGAACTGTACTTATGATTATTATTATTATTATTGTTGTTTGATTCTTTCAGTATGGAAAGATATTTGAGAGGCTGTGGCAGAGGGGGACGAGGCCGCAGAAGAGGCCGAATCCCGAGACCACGAGCCAACACGCGTGCGAATGTGGAGAGTTCCGCAGGCAGTGATTCGCCTCCTAAGGACCAATCGCACCACACTGGACATGAGGATGCGCGTGTCGATCCTTACGTTGTTATGCAGGGCATGATGGCTCGGATGACCGAGATGGGTAAATTGATGGAAGCTATGTAGAGTGCTACTACTGGACAACAGCAGGGGCCTCATCCACCTCCTGTACATGGCGGACCCGTGAGTCGGATCATCAGCGATATCTCTCGCCAGCGACCCCCGACCTTTGAAGGATCTTCTGAGCCTGCTGATATTGTACATTGGATTGAACATTTTGAGAAATTGTTCGAGATGGTGGAGTGTCCAGGAGATAACCGAGTATCTATGGTGGCTTATTACCTTAGCAAGAGCGCCCACACCTGGTGGCTATCTGTGAGACCGGCCGATGGTTTATGCAATTGGGATGAATTCAAGAATCTCATGTTGGACCATTACTATCCAGCTCCGCTCCGTGAGGCTAAGCTGTCGGGATTGCTGAATCCGGACCCATCTGTAATACCCGCCATTTTTTTATAATGCAATATTATTAATTATAATAATATTATAATGCATTTCATGTTATTTAATTTCATTTAGGGAATCATGAATATTTATTTCAACATATCACAAGTCCTAGCCCGAATCATTTTTGTCAGTTATATTCTAGTAGTCATTTACTAGTGATAATATTAATAATGCATTTATTTCATTTAATCTCATTTCATTACCGAGTGAATAATTGTTGTACAATTACTTTCACTGCACGTACGAGTCAATTTCATGTAATATCATTAAATACGACCAGACATTTTCATGATATCTCATATGTTCTAAACCCGAGTCAATTTCTCAAGTTAATTTTAGAACATTTAATATTAGTTATTTTTTTAGTATGATAATTAAAGGTATTATTATTATTAATAATAATATTTATAATAGGAACAATATTCATATTAACATTATTAATATTTTTATCTTCATTATTTCTATATCAGCATTATATTACTCTCGATATTATTATTAGTATCGATGTTATTAATATTATTACCACTGTTATTATTAACATTTCGATTTTTTTATCATTATTGTTATTCTTCTTCTTCTTCTTCTTCTTATTATTATTATTATTATTATTATTGGCCCAAACATTGTGCTGACCCATAATAATATTACAAGCCCAGAAAATTAATGCAAGCCCAAAAATTAATTAACCCTAACCCTAATCCAGACAGTATAAATATACGATTACTGCAGTACAAATACACAGTACACAGAAATACACTTTTCTTCCCAGCGCCGTTTTCTTCATCATTCAACAACAAACAAAAAAAATATATACATCAGTGGTTCCCTGCAATCTATACACCTACAAATATCCTACTGCCAATCTTCCCCTACAACATCACAGCAGAAATACAACAAGAGATAAAGATCTGCTTATTCAAAGGAGTCCTCCCCGAAGCCCCAATCATCTTCCTCGAGCAGCATCTCCATCCTTGATCATCCAAAGTCCGCCTTAATCACCAAACTCTGCAATTCGACAAGGCAAACATCAGACCTCATCCCTCAACATATTATTCTTGAAAATTTAATGCTTTGGAATTTACAAACCAAGTTAATAAGCATCGCCCATCATAGCAGACGCTCATTGTCAAACAAAAAAAAAATATATACATCTGATATCATAAACCATAACCTTCCTCCATGAGCCATATACGGATTTCCGACCTTTGGCCGAAACAAATGATTTTTTTTTCACAGACCCGATTTCAGTGCCATAAAAACCTTCAACCTAATCCGAAATTTATTTCCAGGATTTTTTTTCAATTTTAGTTGTGAAACCCTTACAACCATAACCCGAACCCAAAACCCGACCAAAATACTTTCTCAAACCCGAAATCAATTTCAGGAACCAGAAGACTGGTTACATTCGCACGACTTCAAACCCTCAGTAGAACTTTCAAGCCATTTAAACCAAAAGAACCGAATACATACTTTCAATTTAAAACCCTTACCGGAGTTTGTGACCGCCGGACACATTCTGCGCCGCCGCCGTCGAATTTCAGGGTTGTGTGGCCGGAGGTGTGATAAGCACCGAAAGTTTCATCTGATCGCCTCCCTTGAACCTCCTCCGACTGCCTCCTCCGGGATCGATGCGGCAAGTCTCAAAAATTGAGACGGTCGCTATGTGTGTGTGTTTCGGTCCCGTCAGTGTGTGTCTGTGTGTGTGTGTGTGTGTGTGTGTGTGTGTGCGATTTATGTGTGTGTGTGTGTGTGTTATTTTCTTTATTTCATCATGTGTTCACCGTGATTTTTCCGGCCGGCGAAGGAGAAGCGAGCTTCTTATCGGCCGAGAGGAAGAAAAGTTGTGGAGAGGGAGAGAGAGAGAGAGAGAGAGAGAGAGAGAGAGAGAGAGAGAGAGAGAGAGAGAGAGAGAGAGAGAGAGAGAGAGAGAGAAGAGACGGGAGCATAACGGGAGAAAGAAAATGAGTGGGGGTCGGCTAGGGTTAGATTTCAGGGTTTATATACCCGCGAATTATTAAGAGTTTTCAATTTAGTCCTCCCAATTTTCAGAAGTTTTAAATTCAGCCCTTGCCAGTTTAAATTAATCAAATTTTAACCCATTCAGCTTCCCAAGTCTTACAATTTGACCCCAGTCAACTTCAAACTTCAATTTAATCCTAATTTTAACCGAGACATTTAAAATATTGACCTCCAATTAATATTAATAATTAATAGGAAGTTATGCATAAGTGTTTTAATTTCAGTCATTAATAATGTTAACTCTTCAGTTAATATTAATTAGCAAATCATAATTTATTTTCAGTTGTTATATAGTGATTGTAAGGATTTTAATTATTATTATATGTAGACTTTGTCAAGGATTTAGGGGCTTAGGACTATGAGTCGAGCACATTCATTTCAGTTAGACATCATCATCATTTATTTTAGGTGGGAATTTTCACTATCACTTTAATTGCTTTGATTGGACTGTATATGTGATATTCATTTCATGTTTATAAATTATGATACACGTTGTAAATCAGGCTCACCTGTATTCGTGTATATTTCATATTGTGTGGGGACACCTGCTCAACCCAGTATTCATGTTATATGTGGTATTGCGTGTATGTTTCATGTTGTTGCGGGGGCACCTTCGCAACCTCAATATTCGTGTTACGCATGCTCAATTCATGTTGTACGTAATATTGTGAGTATGCATTCATGTTGAGGAAAATGTGATAGTTTATTCATGTTATGTTTTCCATGAGATTGTATATTACTGTGATCAGTGTAATTTCCACGAGCTGAAGGAAGCTCACCTCCACCTTTATTGATCCCGCAGGTTGAACCGATCCGGACGGACGAATGAGCGAGCCGAGGGGGCATATGAGAAGGATTTAATTAAATGATGTTTTTCTTTTGTCAACTATGTTGAAACTCATTTGGGGAAACTTAAATTTATAAATTGTTTTATTTTTCCGCCGCAAAATTTACTCCGTATTTATTATGAATTGTTACCTTATTTAAAGGTATTTAATTTTCACGACATTGTAGCGACTCGACTTTGTAGGTGAGAATTTTTATATTCTCAAGAAAATTATTTTTCTCAAAATTTACTTTTATTTATTTTTCCCAATATTTACCCTAGAAAGTCGGGGCGTTACATAGTGGTATCAGAGAAGGTCTTACCTTTCTGTAGACTCGCTAAAATGTAAAAGTATCATATGCTCTCAGCTTTGCCACTTCATCACTCCGCCCGAGGTGTAACACCCCCAATCCGCTCAGGGATATTACACGCCGTAGAACCTTTCCTCAAGGATCTACCAGGCTGGTAACAACAAACGAACAACTCGACAATGCCTTTAAGGCTAAAAAGACTCAGTAGACCGATTTGGCCTTTCAATAAATACATATAACTCAATTACAATGCATGCCCACGCAGGGGTCGAATACAACACACTCCCGTACAACGGGGAAAGAATACTGCAGCGGAAATAAAATGCAACTAAACTAATAACATCATACGGATCCTCGTGTGATTAGTATCGTTCATCTTTCATCATCCTTCGTGCCGACCCTGTGTTATGCTCCAAAACCTGAATGCAAAAACAGACATCCACCCCCCGAATACTCGGGGGTTAGCAAAACTCCACTGTTTTGCTAGTGCAAATACAAGTGCAAAAATACGAGCCATACAATTCAAGTTCCACGAATAACAATAACCAGGAATCCTTAAAGATTAAAATACCACGAAACGAATACTTCCCGAGGCAAGAATTTGAGTAAGACTTTCCAAATCCGAAAGATCACAAATAACGAGAATGGTTTGCAAAATGGTTTAAAATACCCTCGGGAGTTTTAATAGAAAACAAATTAGGATTATCAAATCCATATCTTTCCAAAAATCAATAGGGTCATAGCCCAAATGTTTTGTTTTCGCAAATAGAAAACCAACAACAATTCACAGGGCCAGAGCCCAACATCACGTGTCCTCAACGGACATAAAATCAACAAAACGTAATCATGCACAAGCATCGCCTTGGGAACAGAGTAATATCATAGATTCCCTTGCGAGGCCTCGATGGACCCTCCAGAACTGGATAGCTAAACAAATCACAACATAAGCATCGCCTTGGGAACAGAGTAATATCATAGATTCCCGCACGAGGCCTCGAAGGACCCTCCCGCACTGGCTAGCTAAACAAATCACAACATAAGCATCGCCTTGGGAACAGAGTAATATCATAGATTCCCGCACGAGGCCTCGAAGGACCCTCCCATGGCAGCTAGCTAAACAAATCACAACATAAGCATCGCCTTGGGAACAGAGTAATATCATAGATTCCCGCACGAGGCCTCGAAGGACCCTCCCGCACAGGCTAGCTAAACAAAACACAACATAAGCATAGCCTAGGGAACAGAGTAATAACATAGATTCCCTTACGAGGCCTCGAAGGACCCTCCCGCAGCTAGCTAAACAAATCACAACATAAGCATCGCCTTGGGAACGAGTAATATCATAGATTCCCGCACGAGGCCTCGAAGGACCCTCCATGGCAGCTAGCTAAACAAACTCAAGCACGAGTAATATATCACACCGAGGATATCCAAACAATTCACCCAAAGGCATCAAGCACTTAGTAAAACAACACGTCCACCACAATGCACCGAAATGAAACAATATACGTCCACACGCAATTACCAAGTGCATCATCAACACCAACATGTCCATAAGATTCACATACTCGTTCGAGAAACACACCGATCACAAAACACACACGATTTTGAAAGAGGGCCTTTAACAAGGCTAACCAAATCTTTTGAAAACTCGTTTTAAACAATCAAACAAATATATAAAGACGATCACCAATTATCACATTCACAAAACAAGAATAGTATGGGCAAGGTACTTGCCTCACAATCGGCACGCAAGTATCCCGACGAACACGGCTCAACCGGAAAGCTTCGAAACGCCCGATGTTTCCGAAAAGGAAAACGACAACGAACGGAAGGGTTCAACTTGGTTTCTTCGCAAGAAACTCGACCCTAACAACATATAATCCATAAATCAACAATCATACGAGGAAGGATAATCGTAGAACGCCCGAAAACCCCTCTAAGACATTTTACCGGACACCTTCAAGGCGTCGATCAAGAACTCGACCAAAACAACGAATCGATACGATCCAACCATGGAATAACAAGGGAAATGATATAAAACATCTAAATAATCATCAATCCATCATAATCCTAAGTTAAATCGGATTAATCGGACGAAAACAACCAAAATACCCAAATTCCCCAAAATTAGATTTCTAGGAAATCTGACCTGATTCGGTAGATCGGAGGATGTTATAGGGCGGATGATTGATGATATGAACCTCAAAACTTCATGTATTCATCGTCCAACAACATCTCTAGATGATTACCCCAGCTCCAGCCGCGGAATGGAAGAAGAGAAGTGAGGAAATCTTCAAGAAAAAGCAGCTGCCGAGGCCTTTTATAGAGTGATCGCCGCCGTTACGTCGTATCGGCCATGGCTTACGTCGTAAGGCCATGGCGAACTCTGCCTGGAAAATGCCGGGCGTTACGTGCGTTACGGCCAGGGCCTTACGTCGTAATCGGCCTTACGTGCGTAATGGCGATCATTACCGCCACGCTACTCGGCGGTGGCTGGCCCGATCATGCCCGGCCATGCTCGGCGGGACCAACTCCGACGGCCCGAACGACCCGAAACCGAACTGAGTACGAATCAAAGATACGGTTACGAAGTACTCGAAAAGACGAATCCGAGCACTAATAGAACATACGATTCCGACTACCCGAAGGCTCGAAACTCGACAATGGAAAGTAATTACCCCAAACTTTGGGAAATTACGAAAATGGCCCAAAACGCCCGAAAATCACGATACGTGATCGAAACACCAAGCCAAAGCTCGCAACATGAATAATAACATTAAATGAACTTACGAGAAAGTCGAAACAACAGCTTGGACGAGATTCGCAAGAATCGAACTCAAGTGCGGAAAAACCGCTAAAAAGCACGGAACTCAACAAAACGACACCAAACGAACTCGGATGACAAAAAGTGCAGAATTAATCATTCTCGGAATGACGAAACGGTCATGAGCGAGTCGTCAAAACGGACTTCCGCCGAAAAAAGAAATTTACCGAAAATCGAAAATTGCGGATATTACATTCTACCCTCCTTAAAAGAAGTTTCGTCCCGAAACTTAAAACAAGTAGGGAGAAGCAATATCCCGCCAAGAAAACTCAATGAGATACGCAAGAAACGCGTAACTAATGCGAAACGGCGAAACGTTACAAACAACGCAACGGAATATACGGTGTGAAAACACGCTCCACGACGACCAACACAACGTCGCCGTTAGGGATATAATAGAACCAACAAGTGACAAGCGTCATCAAATGGATAATACAATCAAGTCAATTATCCGAACAATCACAAAACACAACGAACGAAAATCAATACGATTGACCACCCCAACGGTACATCAACCAAAACGCGAGCCAATCGGCCAAGAAATACTAATTCCACCGCCCAAGGGTTAGAAGATCGAAAACGAGACAAATTTCCCGAATATAAAGAAATTAGGAAGGGGTCTGAATGCTCAACAATCACGAAACGAGATCAACAAAAACCGAACAATCAAACGATCGAACCACAACGGTTGAGACAACAAAAATCGAACAATCATGTTCGAATCACGAAGAACAATAAAATTCAAACAACAACTCTCAGGTTCACGTCTCGGCTCGAGACAATATATGATCCGGTAAAAGCAACAAGATGTGAATCGCATAAGATCCATAGGAAAGGGAATAGCAATTGAAAAGTCACAACGACAAACGAGTAATTTCAAAACACCACACTCGTTCGATCAATAAAAGAAAGGGATAGGGCAAGCTCAGAAAATGTTAACGAACATAAACGAGTCGGCCAGTCGAAAATATAGAAGTTCAAAATCTGATCCACTTCGAATAAAAGAACTAGTAGAACCAAAAGATGTTACATCCGAACAAGGTTCACACGTATCGAACCGGACTCGGAAAAGTCACAGCGATAACCAGATCGACCCAAAACAAGATCACAGCTCGTTCGAACGATGAAACCGAAATACAAGTGTCAACGAACACGAGCGAGTCGATAGAATTGAGAAAGAGAAAATGCAGGAGCCAAAATAATACGGGTATTATATTCGACCTCTTCTAAAAGAAGTGTCGTCCCCGAAACTCACAACAACGAAATCAATGTGACAACACAACAAGCAACCGATAGAAACATCCTTCGAAGGCCTCTCAAAGCCGATTCTGATACTTGTGCTGAAGCGCGAACTCCGAAAGTCTCGGTAGCCAATTCGCAAAACTGAATTCGGTGTCCCTCGAGTCCACACTTGAAATGTTTTATCGACGAGAAGGACAATTTTACACGTGCATGCCCCGGCACATCACGGTTGAAACGCCTCGGCTCGGCATACCGAAAATACAAATGCTAGATACAATGGGGCATAACGTCGCAAAACAACATAGCAGAGATGCCAACTCAGCACAACAAAGAATCATAACACATATCATATACAACGATTACCTTTGTAAAGTAATACGCACACAAACACTACAGCGACGATGGTATCGTTCGGAGACCTTAACGGCCCGAACAATAACCAGCACATAATTACAAACCTCATGAAATAATCACCCATGTGCATAAACGCACAAAAATCCAAGCTTCAACATCTCACCCTCGTGCGACAACAGGCAAATCACCACGAGGCGACAATCAGTAAATACCAGTTCACACCTCTCACAGAGGGCTAGTACAACAAATGCGTGGCAACGCCTCGACGTTCATGCCACCAATTCGATCATACTCGGGAGCAAACACCATAACGACAATACAAACATCATACATACATTCCCAAACGCAAACGGGAATTGATAGGTTTTAAAGAAAATGAAACCACATTTTGAAAAACAATTTGGAAAACACCAATTGATCTTGAGTATCACATTTTCAAAAAGTTGTACAAACACCATTATCGAGACTTTGAAAATCATCTTGCGTTTGAACAAAAATGAGGACACCTTTCTTTTAGTGAAAAACTTTCAAAAATATTCGACCCTTGGGTCTAAGCAACTGCATTTGAAAATATCTCAAAATATTTTTGGTCCTCAACCGGAAAATTTTTGAAATGTATTGCGGCATTAGAAAACATCTTGAAAACACCGCAAGAAAATAATTCGTTTTAAAAGTACGTCTCGAATTTTAGTTTTCTAAGATACTCAAGGTTTTAAAAAAATAATTCAATGGGCTAGAATGCCCAAAAAGTTTAAGTACTTACACGGAACATTATAGCGCCGTGTGTCCCGCGCCGGAACCCAGCAGGCTAAAAATCATTTACAAAAATGCCAAAAAGGCCGATGACGGTAATATTTCAAAAACTCACAGAAGCCATTTAGAAAATAATAAATACCGTCATAAGAATTTTGCCAAAACGATCAAGGCCATAATACCAAAAACTCGGTTAAGGGAATCGTTTTTCCAAATAAAACTCGGTCGGTAAAATACCGAAAGCCATTACAAAAGAACTCACACATCGGATAAAAGAAATAAAGTCAAACACGCACAAGACAAAGAACACTACTCCTCATATGAACGAAAAAAAAAATGGGAGTCAAATAATCACGCATCACGAAATCAAAATCCATAAGAGGATTCCGTCACTTAACAAATAATCATAAAAATAGCTCGTGTCACACGAGGCACAACACAAAGAAGGGAGACTTACATTCACAGGTCGCACGAAGATGATGATCGCCCACGATACTAATCACGACCAACAAACTCGGGCGACGCGTCGCGACACGACTCAATCGGATAAAATCCGACGAGACAAAAACTCAATAGACACCATCGACCCAACACCTAGGTTTCCACAACCTAAGCTCCGATACCATTTATGTAACACCCCAATCCGCTCAGGATATTACACGCCGTAGAACCTTTCCTCAAGGATCTACCAGCCGGTAACAACAAACGAACAACTCGACAATGCCTTTAAGGCTAAAAAGACTCGATGAGACCGATTTGGCCTTTCAATAAATACATATAACTCAATTACAATGCATGCCCACGCAGGGTCGAATACAACACACTCCCGTACAACGGGAAAGAATACTGCAATGAAATAAAATGCAACTAAACTAATAACATCATACGGATCCTCGTGTGATTAGTATCGTTCATCTTTCATCATCCTTCGTCGACCACATGCTATGCTCCAAAACCCGAATGCAAAAAGCAGACATCCACCCCGAATACTGGGTTAGCAAACTCCACTGTTTTGCTAGTGCAAATACAAGTGCAAAAATACGAGCCATACAATTCAAGTTCCACGAATAACAATAACCAGGAATCCTTAAAGATTAAAATACCACGAAACGAATACTTCCCGAGGCAAGAATTTGAGTAAGACTTTCCAAATCCGAAAGATCACAAATAACGAGAATGGTTTGCAAAATGGTTTAAAATACCCTGAGTTTTAATAGAAAACAAATTAGGATTATCAAATCCATATCTTTCCAAAATCAATAGGGTCACAAATTCAAATGTTTTGTTTTCGCAAATAGAACACCAACAACAATTCACAGGGCCAGAGCCCAACATCACGTGTCCTCAACGGACATAAAATCAACAAAACGTAATCATGCACAAGCATCGCCTTGGGAACAGAGTAATATCATAGATTCCCGCACGAGGCCTCGAAGGACCCTCCCGCATCAGCTAGCTAAACAAATCACAACATAAGCATCGCCTTGGGAACGAGTAATATCATAGATTCCCTTGCGAGGCCTCGAAGGACCCTCCCGCAGCTAGCTAAACAAATCACAACATAAGCATCGCCTTGGGAACAGAGTAATATCATAGATTCCCGCACGAGGCCTCGAAGGACCCTCCCGCAGAGGAAATCAAAAGAAATCAGAACATGAGCATCCCCTTGTGAACAGAGAAAGATGATAGATTCCCGAACGAGGCCTCGAAGGACCCTCCCGCATCAAGCTAGCTAAACAAATCACAACATAAGCATCGCCTTGGGAACAGAGTAATATCATAGATTCCCGCACGAGGCCTCGAAGGACCCTCCCGCACTGGCTAGCTAAACAAATCACAACATAAGCATCGCCTTGGGAACAGAGTAATATCATAGATTCCCGCACGAGGCCTCGAAGGACCCTCCCGCACTGGCTAGCTAAACAAACTCAAGCACGAGTAATATATCACACCGAGGATATCCAAACAATTCACCCAAAGGCATCAAGCACTTAGTAAAACAACACGTCCACCACAATGCACCGAAATGAAACAATATACGTCCACACGCAATTACCAAGTGCATCATCAACACCAACATGTCCATAAGATTCACATACTCGTTCGAGAAACACACCGATCACAAAACACACACGATTTTGAAAGAGGGCCTTTAACAAGGCTAACCAAATCTTTTGAAAACTCGTTTTAAACAATCAAACAAATATATAAAGACGATCACCAATTATCACATTCACAAAACAAGAATAGTATGGGCAAGGTACTTGCCTCACAATCGGCACGCAAGTATCCCGACGAACACGGCTCAACCGGAAAGCTTCGAAACGCCCGATGTTTCCGAAAAGGAAAACGACAACGAACGGAAGGGTTCAACTTGGTTTCTTCGCAAGAAACTCGACCCTAACAACATATAATCCATAAATCAACAATCATACGAGGAAGGATAATCGTAGAACGCCCGAAAACCCCTCTAAGACATTTTAGGACACCTTCAAGGCGTCGATCAAGAACTCGACCAAAACAACGAATCGATACGATCCAACCATGGAATAACAAGGGAAATGATATAAAACATCTAAATAATCATCAATCCATCATAATCCTAAGTTAAATCGGATTAATCGGACGAAAACAACCAAAATACCCAAATTCCCCAAAATTAGATTTCTAGGAAATCTGACCTGATTCGGTAGATCGGAGGATGTTATAGGGCGGATGATTGATGATATGAACCTCAAAACTTCATGTATTCATCGTCCAACAACATCTCTAGATGATTACCCCAGCTCCAGCCGCGGAATGGAAGAAGAGAAGTGAGGAAATGTCAAGAAAAGCAGCGCCGAGGCCTTTTATAAGTCGATCGGCCGTGTTACGTCATGTAGGCCATGGCTTACGTCGTAACGGCCATGGCGAACTCTGCTGGAAAATGCCGGGCGTTACGTGCGTTACGGCGGGGCCTTACGTACGTAACCGGCCTTACGTACGTAATGGCCGATCATTACCGCACGCTACTCGGCCAGGGCTGGCCTGGCCCGATCATGCCCGGCCATGCTCGGCCGGGACCAACTCCGACGGCCCGAACGACCCCGAAACCCGAACCTGAGTATGAATCGAAGATACGGTTACGAAGTACTCGAAAAGACGAATCCGAGCACTAATAGAACATACGATTCCGACTACCCGAAGGCTCGAAACTCGACAACGGAAAGTAATTACCCCAAACTTTGGGAAATTACGAAAATGGCCCAAAACGCCCGAAAATCACGATACGTGATCGAAACACCAAGCCAAAGCTCGCAACATGAATAATAACATTAAATGAACTTACGAGAAAGTCGAAACAACAGTTTCGGACGAGATTCGCAAGAATCGAACTCAAGTGCGGAAAAACCGCTAAAAAGCACGGAACTCAACAAAACGACACCGAAACGAACTCGGATGACACAAAGTGCAGAATTAATCATTCTCAGAATGACGAAACGGTCATGAGCGAGTCGTCAAAACGGACTTCCGCCGAAAAAAAGAAATTTACCGAAAATCGAAAATTGCGGATATTACACGAGGTACCGAATTTTAGTCATTAATCATGCATATATCATTTCATTTTCCTTATATAATTATTTATGTATGTACGAACTGTTAGAATGGCCAAACCTTGAATGACTCCACGTAAGAAGCTCCCAGCTACTTTTGACTCGCGTCTCCTAGCGCGTAGGGACTGGTGGGACGACCCTAGTCTACCAGAAAATGCGCCACACTACGTCATTAATAGACTGAGTAAGTGGCTAAAATCTGGGAAACAAGGTTCTGCCACTCGCCAGCTAGAGCACTTGATGGAGAAATTATCCAAAGACTGGAGTTCCTGCATATTCCGGATTTGGAAAAAGTCCATCAAGAGATTGCTTGAAGAGCGAGAGGCTACGGACGATTTCCAATTTGTCGTTGGACGCCTATTGGATTTATATGCTCGAGAGGAGATTCCAACTGCAAATTGGGATGCCGACTCCACGGACGAGGAAGACTCGGAGGAGGATCCCGAAGAAAATCCAGAAGAAGAACCAGAGGAGGATCCCGAATAAGATCCCGAGGAAGATCCAGAATAAGAACCAGAGGAGGATCCAGAAGAAGATCCGGAAGAAATTCCTGATGAAAGCTCAAGGGTGGATCTCGCCGAAAATATGAAGGACTTGATGATGGCAGATGTCGAGTCTGAGGATGAGGTCATTTCGTGGATTGAGCCACGACCCCCTATTCCCATTGTAGAGATTATTAGTAGTGATGATGAGGAGTAGTCGTAGACTTGGTTTGTTTTATTATATTTATTATCATTGAAATTTTCATGGATGTTCCAAACATATTATATTAATGGAAAAGCAGTTCTTTTATTTCACTTATATTTTCTATGTGTTGCGACTATTATATGGGTTATACATATCTCCTCATTCTTTATTTCTCGTACTGCGCCGACTAATGAGTTTTACAACTCGTTGGCAGACTCATTGCTAACCGTGGAAATCGCAATGCTCCACCCACACAAGATCAGCTCTTGGCTGGATTGGCCACCTTGCTTCAAGGCGCGACTATCGTACCGCCTAATAACCCTGAGGAGGCTCAATCTTAAGTTATTAAGCGGTTCAACCACTTCAAACTGCCTGTCTTTCTTGGTCGTGAGGGACCAGCAGCCATAGAGGAATGGCTGATGAATCTAGACAGTATTTTTGACTACATGGCGTGCACCGACGCTCAGAAGGTGTCATGTGCCGTGTTCCAGCTTAAAGAAGATGCTCGGACATGGTGGATGGGAGTATGGAGGCTCAAGACCCCAGACGAGAAGGACACATTCACTTGGGATCAGTTTAAGGAGACGATCATGGAAAAGTACTACCCAAGAGCATACAATATCAAGATGCAGAAGGAGTTCGTTGATCTAACCCAAGGGGGAATGTCGGTCACCGAGTACGAGCGCAAGTTTAACCATATGTGCCGTTTTCGCTCCCCACATGGTTGAGACGGATGATATGAAGTCTCAGAAATTCCGGGATGGGCTTCGTGACCAGATCCGTCACCATTTAGCTGGTCATGGTCGGCTGAGCTATAAGGAAGCCGTTTCGGGGTCCGAGGACATTTCATCAAGTTTAGACGTGGAGAAGGGAAGGGCACCACCAATTGCAACAAATAACAAACGCAAGTGGCACGAGCAAGGAGGTGGTAACAAGAAGATTGTTAAGATTGGACCTTCAGGGGTGAAACCACAGTCAACTAACCCCACATGTGCTACTTGTGGCAAAGGGCATAAAGGTGCGTGTATGTTTGGTCAGAGGCGGTGTTACTATTGCCATGAGGAAGGACACATGGCCTCAGCCTATCCGAAGAAGGGAAAAGGACCAAACAATAATGTGCAAGGTCAAGGCTCCAGAGGCAGAGCTCGAGTGTAAAACATGGCCGAGGCTGAAGCTGAGACTGAACCCCAAACCATGTCAGGTATGTTGTCAGTTGCAAATATTCTTGCATTGGTGTTGTTTGATACGGGTGCGTCTCATTCATTCATCTCTAGGAAGCTTTGTACTATGATTGATTGTAGAAGTAGTAAAGCCCCTAGATCTTTGTTAGATAGCATGCCTGCGGGGGGAGTAGTGCATGTAGACTCGATAACTAATGATGTGAAGATAGAGATTAATGAACATAGCTTCTTACCCAACTTGCACATAGTGGAACTTAGCGATTTTGACGTCATTTTGGGTATGGATTGGTTGGACAAGCATAGAGCTGTAGTCGAATGCTCCGAAAGGAGAGTAACATTATGCACGTATGTTGATGTCAAGACCGTATTTGAGGGTGTTAGACACAGCAGTACCCCGAAGGTGATTTCAGCCATGAAAGCTGTGAAGATGCTGAAGAAGCGTGATTGCCAATGATTTTTGGTGAATGTGATTGGGAAACCAACTTCGGAGAAGACGGTAGACGATGTATCTATCGTCAAGGAGTATCCAGACGTCTTTCTCGAAGACTTTCCCGGAGTTCTGCCGAATTGTCAAGTTGAGTTCTCGATTGACCTAGTGCTAGGAGCGGCACCAATATCGAAGGCTCCCTATAGGATGGCACCTAAGGAATTGCAAGAGCTGAAGGTACAACTCCAGGAACTACTCGACTCTGGTTTTATCCGACCGAGTGTTTCGCCATGGGGTGCGCCAGTGCTCTTCGTAAAGAAAAAGGACGGTAGTTTGAGGATGTGCATTGACTATCGTGAACTTAATCGACTCACGATAAAGAATAAATATCCACTTCCTAGAATAGAGCACCTATTCGACCAACTTGGAGGATCGGGAGTATTTTCGAAGATAGATTTGAGATCTGGATATCACCAGCTGAGGATTAAGAGTGATGATATCCCGA
Source organism: Orobanche coerulescens (assembly GCA_033398695.1). NCBI lineage: Eukaryota > Viridiplantae > Streptophyta > Magnoliopsida > Lamiales > Orobanchaceae > Orobanche > Orobanche coerulescens. The sequence continues at coordinate 86,396,516 of CM065811.1, read as the reverse complement.
AGACCGCATTTCGAACTTGTTATGGACACTATGAATTTATAGTGATGCCATTTGGTTTGACTAATGCACCAGCGGTATTCATGGACCTCATGAATCGTGTATTTCAATCTTATTTGGATAAGTTTGTCATTATGTTCATAGATGACATACTGGTGTATTCAAGGACCAAGGTTGATCATGAGCAGCATCTTAGAACGGTATTGGGAATACTGCGCAAGGAGAAGTTGTATGCAAAATTCAACAAGTGTGAATTTTGGCTTAACCGAGTTGCATTTTTAGGTCATGTGGTCACTTCTAAAGGAATTGAGGTTGACGATTAAAGTTGAGGCAATCAATGATTGGAAAGTACCAAGTAATGCGAATGAAGTTCGAAGCTTCTTGGGATTAGCCGGTTATTATCGGAGATTTATCGAGGGATTTTCGAAGATTGCTGCACCTATGACTAGATTGACTCGAAAGGAAGAAGTTTTCTTATGGAATGAGAAATGCGAAAGGAGTTTCCAAGAACTTAAGCAAAGATTAACTACTGCATCAGTATTGACGATTCCCGATCCGACGAAAGAATTTGTCATCTACAGTGATGCATCCAAACAAGGTTTAGGATGTGTATTAATGCAATAGGGCAAAGTAGTTGCCAATGCTTCGAGACAGTTGAAACTGCACGAGCTGAACTACCTTACTCATGATTTGGAATTAGCAGCGGTAGTTCATGCCTTGAAGATTTGGAGACACTACCTTTATGGAGGTAAGTGTGAAATTTATACAGACCACAAAAGTCTGAAATATATTTTCACACAGAAGGAATTGAATCTGAGGCAGCGCAGATGGCTTGAGTTGGTCAAAGACTACGATTGTACAATTCATTACCACCCCAGTAAAGCAAACGTAGTTGCTGATGCACTAAGCCGTAAGGCAAGAGGAGACCTGACTTGTCTGTTGACCGAAGAGAAGAACTTGGTCAAGGAATTCAGAAGGATGAACCTTGAGGTGGCTACACCATCGAGACCAGCCGAATCATTATTGGCTAGTTTGGTAGTACAACCAACCTTGAGGGAACAAATCAAAGAAGGTCAAGGACAGGACGACTTCTTGGTCAAGATGAGAGGACGTACTCTTTCAGGTGAGGATAAAGGTTTTAGCGTGTCCGATGATGGCACGATGTATTATGAAGGGAGGATTTGTGTGCCCAATGTTGTTATGTTGAGAAAAGATATATTGAAGGAGGCACATAGTACTCCGTATACAGCACACCCTGGGAGTACAAAGATGTACCAAGATCTTAAGGGGACATTTTGGTGGGAAGGTTTGAAAAGAGATGTGGCAGACTTTGTCGGAAAGTGTATAGTTTGCCAGCAAGTGAAGGCAGAACACCAACGCCCCTTTGGATTACTTAAGTTACTTCATATCCCAGAATGGAAATGGGAACACATTACGATGGACTTTGTGGTAGGTTTGCCTCGAACGGAAAGAGGAAACCACGCTATTTGGGTTGTTGTCGACCGACTCACAAAGTCAGCTCATTTTCTCCCACTTAAGATGAACTTTCGAATGGATCAGTATGCTCAACTTTATATCAGGGATATTATTAAGTTGCATGGAGTGCCAGTCTCTATAGTATCCGACAAGGATACTCGTTTCACATCGCGTTTTTGGGAGAGTTTGCAAGAAGATTTGGGAACGCAGTTGAATTTTAGTACGGCTTATCATCCTCAAACTGATGGTCAGTCCGAGACGACCATCCAGATCCTTGAGGATATGTTGCGAGCATGTGTGCTAGATATGGGAAATAATTGGGAACGACTGTTGCCTTTAGTGGAATTTACTTACAACAACAGTTACCAGTCGACGATCGGTATGGCACCATATGAAGCCCTATACGGTAGGAAGTGTCGATCACCACTGTATTGGGATGAGGTAGGTGAAAGGAGGATTTTGGGTCCCGAGATGATCGAGCAGACAGTTGGCATGGTGGATAAGATTCGTGAGAGGACCAAGATAGCCCAGGACTGTCAGAAGTCTTACGCCGACAAGCGTAGGAAAGATCTCGAATTCTGTGTTGGCGACAAGGTATTCCTGAAGGTATCTCCTACCAAAGGAATTGTTCGTTTTGGTCCAAGGGGCAAGTTGAGACCGAGGTACATTGGACCATTCGAAATTCTCGAACGGATTGGAGAATTAGCTTACCGTTTGGCTTTACCCCCAGAACTTTTGGCTGTACACAATGTCTTCCACGTATCATTGTTGAGGAAGTACGTGCACGATTCCAGCCACGTCATCAATTATACCACCGTGGAGTTGAACAAGGACCTTACCTATGAAGAACAACCAGAACTAATTCTCGATCGATCAGTCCGGCAATTGAGGAACAACGACAAGGTGTTTGTCAAGATCCACTGGCGTAACCACATCAAGGATGAAGCCACGTGGGAGCGCAAAGAGGAACTACAAGCTCGTTATCCGAATTTCTTCAATCGAGGTATATCATTTATTTTCGAGGATGAAAATTTTTCTAAGAGGGGTAGGATGTAATACCCGCCATTTTTTTATAATGCAATATTATTAATTATAATAATATTATAATGCATTTCATGTTATTTAATTCATTTAGGGAATCATGAACATTTATTTCGACATATCACAAGTCCTAACCCGAATTATTTTTGTCAGTTATATTCTAGTAGTCATTTACTAGTGATAATATTAATAATGCATTTATTTCATTTAATCTCATTTCATTACCGAGTGAGTAATTGTTGTACAATTACTTTCACTGCACGTACAAGTCAATTTCATGTAATATCATTAAATACGATCAGACATTTTCATGATATCTCATATGTTCTAAACCCGAGTCAATTTCTCAAGTTAATTTCAGAACATTTAAATATTAGTCATTTTTTTAGTATGATAATTAAAGGTATTATTATTATTATTAATAATAATATTTATAATAGGAACAATATTAATATTAACATTATTAATATTTTTATCTTCATTATTTCTATATCATCATTTATATTACTCTCGATATTATTATTAGTATCGATGTTATTAATATTATTACCACTGTTATTATTAACATTTTGATTTTTTTTATCATTATTGTTATTATTATTCTTATTATTATTATTATTATTATTATTATTTTTTATTATAATAATAATTATTATTAAAAACTCATATTATTAACATTTTGATTTTTTTTCGATTCTTATTATTATTATTATTATTATTATTATTATTATTATTAGCCCAAACATTGTGCTGATCCATAATAATATTACAAGCCCAGAAAATTAATGCAAGCCCAAAAATTAATTAACCCTAACCCTAATCCAGACAGTATAAATATAAGATTACTGCAGTATAAATACACAGTACACAAAAATACACTTTTCTTAACAAACAAAAAAAAAAAGATACATCAGTGGTTCCCTGCAATCTATACACCTACAAATATACTACTGCCAATCTTCCCCTAAATACAACAAGAGATAAAGATCTGCTTATTCAAAGGAGTCCTCCCCGCAGCCCCAATCATCTTCCTCGAGCAGCATCTCCAGCCTTGATCATCCAAAGTCCGCCTTAATCACCAAACTCTGCAATTCGACAAGGTAAACATCAGACCTCATCCCTCAACATATTATTCTTGAAAATTTAATGCTTTGGAATTTACAAACCAAGTTAATAAGCATCGCCCATCATAGCAGACGCTCATTGCAAACAAAAAAAAAATTTACATATGAAATCATAAACCATAACCTTCCTCCATGAGCCATATACGAGTTTCCGACCTTTGGCCGAAACGAATGATTTTTTTTCACAGACCCGATTTCAGTGCCATAAAAACCTTCAACCTAATCCGAAATTTATTTCCAGGATTTTTTTTTCAATTTTAGTCGTGAAACCCTTACAACCATAACCCGAACCCAAAACCCGACCAAAATACTTTCTCAAACCCGAAATCAATTTTAGGAACCAAAAGCCTGGTTACATTCGCCCGACTTCAAACACTCAGTCGAACTTTCAAGCCATTTAAACCAAAAAAAACAAATCCAAACTTTCAATTTAAAACCCTTACCGGAGTTTGTGACCACCGGACACATTCTGCGCCGCCGCCGTCGAATTTCAGGGTTGTGTGGCCGGAGGTGTGATAAGCACCAAAAGTTTCACCCAATCGCCTCCCTTGAACCTCCTCCGACTACCTCCTCCGGGATCGATGCGGCAAGTCTCAAAAATTGAGACGGTCGCTGTGTGTGTGTGTTTCGGTCCCATCAGTGTGTGTGTGTGCGATTTATGTGTGTGTTATTTTCTTTCTTCCAGCATGTGTTCACCGTGATTTTTCCAGCCGGCGAAGGAGAAGCGAGCTTCTTATCGGCCGAGAGGAAGAAAAGTTCTGGAGAGGGAGAGAGAGAGAGAAGAGACGGGAGCAGAACGGGAGAAAGAAAATGAGTTGGGGTCGGCTAGGGTTAGATTTCAGGGTTTATATACCCGCGAATTATTAGGAGTTTTCAATTTAGTCCTCCCAATTTTGAGTAGTTTTCAATTCAGCCCCAGCCAGTTTAAATTAATCCAATTTTAACCCATTCAGCTTCTCAAGGCTTACAATTTGATCCCAGTCAACTTCAAACTTCAATTTAATCCTAATTTTGACCAAGACATTTAAAATATTGACCTCCAATTAATATTAATAATTAATAAGAAATTATGCATAAGTGTTTTAATTTCAGTCATTAATAATGTTAACTCTTCGGTTAATATTAATTAGCAAATCATAATTTATTTTCAGTTGTTATATAGTGATTGTAAGGATTTTAATTATTATTATTATTATATGTAGACTTTGTCAAGGATTTACGGGCTTAGGACTGTGAGTCGAGCACATTAATTTCAGTCAGACATCATCATCATTTATTTCAGGTGGGAATTTTCACTATCACTTTAATTGCTTTGATTGGACTGCATATGTGGTATTCATTTCATGTTTATAAATTATAATACACGTTGTAAATCAGGCTCACCTGTATTCGTGTATGTTTCCTGTTGTGTGGGGACACCTGCTCAACCCAGTATTCACGTTATATGTGGTATTGCGTGTATATTTCATGTTGTTGTGGGGCACCTGTGCAACCTCAATATTCGTGTTATGCATGCTCGATTCATGTTGTACGTAATATTGTGAGTATACATTCATGTTGAGTAAAATGTGATAGTTTATTCATGTTATGTTTTCCATGAGATTGTATATTATTGTGATCAGTGTAATTTCCACGAGCTGAAGGAAGCTCACCTCCACCTTTATTGATCCCGCAGGTTGAACCGATCCGGATGGACGAATGAGCGAGCCGAGGGGGCATATGAGAAGGAATTGAATTAAATGATGTTTTTCTTTTGTCAACTATGTTGAAACTCATTTGGGGAAACTTGAATTTATAAATTGTTTTATTTTTCCGCCGCAAAATTTTACTCCGTATTAATTATGAATTGTTACCTTATTTAAAGGTATTTATTTAATTTTCACGACATTGTAGCGACTCGACTTTGTAGGTGAGAATTTGTATATTCTCAAGAAAATTATTTTTCTCAAAATTTACTTTTATTTATTTTTCTCCAATATTTAACCTAGAAAGCCGGGGTGTTACACCGTCCGAGGATGATGATGTGTTACTAATTTCCGAGAAATTCTAGGCGATTCTTCCGTTCGCTTCGACCATTGTTCGAACGGAAGCTGATAAAATCAAGTACTTCATTAAGAGATTGAAACCCCGAATGAGGATGTAGTTACTTAATCACCACTGCACGACTCTACCGGAGTTTATTGAAAGGGCCCTTGATTATGAACTTACCTTGAAGGAGATCTCTAAGAAGCAGCCTCAATGTTCCAACAAGAGGTCGAGGAATCGGAACCAAACTGAGGGTAACCAGGGGGCATTCAAGAAACCCCAATACGGACCGACTTTCTCAGAGCGGCAACTTGCAGCATCGAAACCAGCAGAATCATATTCCCGAGTTGATAATTCATCTATTATATGCTTCAACTGTAGGGAGCACGGACACATCCGCACCCAATGCCCTAAGCCAACCGTCGTATGCCTTACTTGTGGGATTTTAGGGCATCGTGCTCATTGCAGGAGTGGACCGGGACGTACTCCAGTGGCCTCACATGTTCCAGTTCAGTCTTCTGTCCAGGACAGTGTACCTCCATCCGCTTTTTATCAGACTACCGGGGCAAACCGAGGGATGGGTCATGGAAACCAAGCTGGTACATCTGGTACCGGAGCTGCAAAACCCAGAGTCTACGAGATGAAGAAGGCTGACGATCCCGAAGCCAGCATGATTGCAGGTACTCTCGAGATCCGATCTCAGCCTGTCTGTGTTCTTTTTGATACTGGTGCTTCACACTTCTTTCTATCTGTTTCTTGTCTGAGTCGTTTGCAATTAGATCATGTTACCAATTGTGAACCTTATGTAATTGGTCTACCCGATGGTAGAAGAATTGTGGGAAATCGTGAAGTGCAGAACTGTCCGATTCGCATGAACGACCGTGAGTGGTTGTCAAATTTAATTGTGGTCGATTTACCTAAAGATGATGTGATCTTGGGTATCGATTGGATAGATCGTCATGATGCCATACTTAGTGTCCGCAAGGGAACAGTGACCGTCACATCCGACAATGGTGTTGAGTGTATTTTTCAGGGTGACAATCCCAGCCATTCCGGGAGAGTCATCAGCGCTATGAAAACAGTGAAACTACTGAATCAAGGGTGTATTGGTTATTGATGTTACGTGACCAAGACAGCAGATCGACCAGTTGAAGTGGCTGACATTCCGGTAGTCCGAGGCTACCCAGATGTATTCCCAGATGAGTTGCCACGCTTACCTCCACAATGAGAGGTAGAGTTTACTATTGAGTTAGAGCCAGGTACGTCCCCGCTTTCGAAAGCACCGTATCATATGGCTCCGACCGAGATGCAGGAATTAAAGAATCAGCTTGAGGAGTTGACTAAGAAGGGCTATATTCGACCTAGTGCGTCCCCTTGGGGAGCACCAGTGCTATTTGTATGAAAGAAAGATGGATCTCGGCGTTTGTGTATTGATTACCGTTAGCTGAACAGGGTAACCATCAAGAACAAATATCCATTGCCTCGTATTGATGATTTATTGGTTCAACTTCAGGGAGCTGTTGTGTTTTATAAGATTGACTTGAGGTCCGGGTATCATCAGTTGAGGATTCGAGAGTCTGACATTTTGAAGACCGCTTTTCGTACCCGCTATGGGCATTACGAGTTCGTAGTGATGCCTTTTGGACTCACTAATGCACCAGTGGTATTCATGGAGTTGACGAACCGAGTTTTTATTGTTGGGTACCAAATCGGATATTTGCGCCGTTTTATGCGGAAGCGAAAATAAATTGCGGAAAATAAAGGACACGAGGATTTATAGAGGTTCGGCTATTAACGAAGCCTACGTCCTCTCTCGATGTATCTTTTTCCTTAGGCTTAAGATCAAAACCTCTACGCCTCTCTTCTATCGGTCGAGGGATTACCGTTACAAGCTCGTCTTCTATCGGTCCGAGTAAAACCGTTTTTCCTTTTCTATTGGATAAGGAATCAACCACTCTAGCTTTCTATGGGTACTAGATAAACCTCACTTAGATAGCGATTGTGATTCTAACAATGCCGGATTCTTGATCCTAATAACACCGAATCAAATCGTATCTTTTCTTTTTCTCGCTCGTGTATGATCTTGTGTATAACACTCAATCACTCTTAATTAAGCTCAAGAACAACAACTATAATGTTTACAATGATATAAAACGTATGTATGCTTTGCTCAATGTTGTTGTGTGGAATAATACCAACTCCTTGGTATTTATAGCCTTCTTCCTCCTTACTAGCCGTTGCTGCCAGTTGACTAGCTAGCGTGCGCTAGCCTTTCTTCTTAGCGTGCGCTATCGCACATTTTTGCTCTAGCGTACGTAAAGGCTTTCGTGTAGCGTGCGTTAATCACTTTATATTTGATCCGGTAGCTCACGCCTTACGATTAGCGTGCGCTACCACTTCCTTTGTAGCGTGCGCTAATCCAATATATCCGTTGCATGGATTGTCAAAGTGACCGCTTGATATGCGACTTTGACCGCTTTTCCCAACGTTCGGATTGACTAGATTCAAACATCTTAGCGTCGCTAATCATCCTTTGTAGCGTGCGCTAATGATGACTTCATTGCATACGTCATTACGTGTTTGAATATCTTCCACAATAACATGGCTCGATAGCGTGCGTTAATAATAGAGGGTAGCGTGCGCCAATAATAGAGTGTAGCGTGCGCTATCCATCTGTGACTTCACTGCAGCCTTACTTCGATACTAGTGGAATGCGGTGACTCCTCGTTAGCGTGCGCTAACATATGTCCCTTAGCGTGCGCTAATGCGATCCAGTTGCAATTTTTGCGTCTTCGCCTGCTTCGCCGTTTTGCTTCGCCTCGATGTTGTTTTGTAGTTTAGCAACTTTAATCATCAAAACACAAATTAAATAATGTGTGGAATAAATATTCCAACAATCTCCCCCTTTTTGATGATTACAAAACAACCCTTGAATTGGATAATCTGTAAAAAAATAATATCTGTATATTTATACGAATCAAAGTTTTCGGCTTTGATCGTTTCGTTAGTTTCTCCATTTCTTTTCTTTTTCTTCTTTTTTCGACTTCTTCATTTTTCAACTCCGTCGTTTTTCGTTTCTCAATTTTTCAACTCCCCCTATTTGTATGCTTTTCTTTTCTTTTCGACTTCTTCGATTTTTATCATTTTTATCTCAATTCATCTCCTTCTCCTTTTTATCTCAATTCATATCTTTCTCCCCCTTTTTGTTTTCATCAAAAAGTAAAAAAAAATATAAAGGATACAAAAAGAAATATAAATATGCATGATACCAATTTATGCATTAATAAGGGTATAAACTCCCCCTGAAAATGTTATTTCCTTCTCCCCCTTTGTAAAATATCATTTGTCAAAGTTTATTTTTGGGGATCCAACCGATAGTTGGTTTTTCTTTTGAAACATAGACGATGTTTGAAACGTTTGTTCCTTTAGGAACCCAAATCTTTTTAATTTTTATCGTCCGTTTTGGGCTTTTGCAATTTGAAATGTGATGCCCGATTTTTAAACACTTTTCGCAATGGGGTATATTGAAATTAACGGATTCGTTTTGACGTGATTTGAATCCTAACCCCTCTTTATTTAGAGTATATTTTTGAACACATAACATTTGTTCAAATTTATCGTTACGCATACGAGAATTTCTTTGTCAAAATTTTTAGTTCATCTTGAACTTTTAAAAGATCATTTTTAAAATATTTTCATTTTCAAGGCATTTCGAATGATCAATTTCGACAAATTTCCCTTTTTCAAGTATTTTGGAATTTTCAATTTCCAAAGTTTTATATTTAGACTTGAGGATTTAATTTCATTTAAAGCATTTTGATAGTCCGTATGTAATAAATCGAATGCTTCAAAAGTTCGTCATAAGAATTACTTACTTGGCTTTCGACGCCGCTATCGTCGAATGAACTCCGCCATGAGCGCGAGATTATTTTGTTCAAGAAAATCTTCATCGGGATCTTCGTCGCTCCATGTTGCGATTAGAACCTCCTTTTGCTTTACTCGAGTTCTTAGCAAAGTGGCACAGTTTACCACATAATCGGCAAGTGTTGTCGAATTTCTTAGGTTCGCCCGCTTGAATGTCCTTCTTTCTCGGTTTAATAAGTGTTGGAACTTATTAATATTTTTGGCATAATATGCCATTTCTTCGTCACTTTCGTCCACCGGGTTTCTTCTTTCTTCTTCGACATTTTAGCTTTGAATGCTATCGACCTCTCCTTCGGTTTCGGTTTGGCATTTCGAGATTTTAGAACAATCTCGTAGTTGATAAGAGAACCAACGAGAGCATTAAAATCGAGTATTTAAATCTTTGGATTCCATTATTGCCGTAATCGTACCGTCCCATTCTCGAGGTAGTGATCGGAGAATTTTCTTTACTTTCTCACTACTCGATAGTGGTTTTCCGTAACATGCTAATCCATTTGTGATAACCGAAAATCGGTCAAGCATAATCGAGATGGATTCGCGTCCTTCATTTGAAATAATTCATAATCGTGAAGGAGCATGTTTATCTTCGTCTCCTTGACTTGAGACGTACCTTCGTGTGTTATCTCAAGCATTTTCCAGTTTCTTTGGCACTATCACACGATGATATCCGGTTGTGTTCTTCGGATTTAAAGCACAATAGAGAAGTTGAGTTGCCTTACAATTGTAGTGGTCGTTTTTCCAATCGGAATCGTCATATTCTTGAAGGTTTTGAGCGTACGTTGGAATTTGTTGGAATTTTCGGACCAAGACAAATCACCTTCCAAAGCTCGATGTCATATGCTCGGATGAATATAGACATCTTCTTCTTCCACGTCATGAAGTTTGAGCCATCAAAAAATGGTGGTCGGTTGAGAGCAAGGCCTTCGACGGACCCATTTGAAACGCCATTGGATCTTCTCTCCTCGGATGTTAAGCGCGTATTGGAGTACCGCTCCGATACAATTGTTGGGTACCAAATCGGATATTTGCGCCGTTTTATGCGGGCGAAAATAAATTGCGGAAAATAAAGGACACGAGGATTTATAGAGGTTCGGCTATTAACGAAGCCTACGTCCTCTCTCGATGTATCTTTTTCCTTAGGCTTAAGATCAAAACCTCTACGCCTCTCTTCTATCGGTCGAGGGATTACCGCTACAAGCTCGTCTTCTATCGGTCCGAGTAAAACCGTTTTCCTTTTCTATTGGATAAGGAATCAACCACTCTAGCTTTCTATGGGTACTAGATAAACCTCACTTAGATAGCGATTGTGATTCTAACAATGCGGATTCTTGATCCTAATAACACCGAATCAAATCGTATCTTTTCGTTTTCTCGCTCGTGTATGATGTTGTGTAGAACACTCAATCACTCTTAATTAAGCTCAAGAACAACAACTATAATGTTTACAAAGATATCAAACGGATGTATGATGTTCTCAATGTAGTTGGGTGGAATAATACCAACTCCTTGGTAATTATAGCCTTCTTCCTCCTTACTAGCCGTTCTTTGCCGGTTGACTAGCTAGCGTGCGCTAGCCTTCCTTCTTAGCGTGCGCTATCGCACATTTTGCTCTAGCGTACGTAAAGGCTTTCGTGTAGCGTCGTTAATCACTTTATATTTGATCCGGTAGCTCGCCTTAACGATTAGCGTGCGCTACCACTTCCTTTGTAGCGTGCGCTAATCCAATATATCCGTTGCATGGATTGTCAAAGTGACCGTTTGATATGCTGACTTTGACCTGCTTTTCCCAACGTTCGGATTGACTAGATTCAAACATCTTAGCGTGCGCTAATCATCCTTTGTAGCGTGCGCTAATGATGACTTCATTGCATACGTCATTCTGTGTTTGAATATCTTCCACAACAGTAACATGGCTCGATAGCGTGCGTTAATAATAGAGGGTAGCGTGCGCTAATAATAGAGTGTAGCGTGCGCTATCCATCTGCTGACTTCACTGCAGCTTACTTCGATACTAGGCTGGAATGCAGCTGACTCCTCGTTAGCGTGCGCTAACATATGTCCCTTAGCGTGCGCTAATGCAGTCCAGATTGCAATTTTTGCGTCTTCGCCTGCTTCGCCGTTTTGCTTCGCCTCGATGTTGTTTTGTAGTTTAGCAACTTTAATCATCAAAACACAAATTAAATAATGTGTGGAATAAATATTCCAACATTTATTAATTATCTGGATTGCTACGTAGTCATTTTTATTGATGACATTCTGATTTACTCTCGTGACCATGAAGAACATGAGCGTCATCTCCATCAGGTTCTCGAGGCGTTGAGGCGGGAACAGCTTTATGGAAAATTTTCCAAATGTGAATTTTGGATGCGTGAGGTTATTTTTATCGGACATGTGATATCAGCCGATGGGGTGAGAGTAGACCCATAAAAGACAGAATCTATCTGAGACTAGCTACCTCCGAAGAATGTGAAGGAAGTTCGCAGTTTTCTAGGTCTAGCAGGTTATTACCGACGGTTCGTGGAAGGTTTTTCCAAGATTGCGCAACCAATGACTAACATGTTGAGAAAGGATAATAAGTATTCGTGGACAGAGGCATGTCAGCAAAGTTTTGATGAACTCAAGAGTCGGTTGATTTCAGCACCTGTTTTGGTTCTGCCAAAAGGGACGGAAGGAATCGTAGTGTATAGTGACGCGTCGAGACAGGGCTTGGGATGTGTGTTGATGCAGGAAGGAAATGTGATTGCCTATGCATCGAGACAGTTGTGACCCTATGAAGTTAACTATCCGACCCATGACTTGGAACTAGCAGCCGTGGTTTTTGCTTGAAAATATGGCGTCACTATCTGTATGGAGTTACTTGTCAGATTTCTACAGATCACAAGAGCCTGAAGTACATTTTTACTCAGAAGGAGCTGAACATGAGGCAGAGAAGGTGGATAGAGCTAATCAAAGACTATGATATCGATATCATTTATCATCCGGGTAAAGCAAATGTGGTTGCCGACGCTTTGAGTCGTAAGACAGTACAGAAGCAGATGCTTGTCCGTTTGACAGTTCAGAGGGAATTGCAGTTAGAGTTCGTGAGGCCGGAAATTGAAGTCTGGTTACCGCGTATTCAGGGACATCTCTGCACACTTGAGATTTCATCAACCCTTGATGATATAATCAGATCGAAGCAGGTTAAGGACCCATTCTTATCTCGAGTTCGGGATGAAGTAACTCAAGGGAAAGCCCTTGGATTTGTGATCCACGAGGATAGATTGATACGCTTCAGGAATCAAGTTTGTGTACCCGCAGACTAAGAGTTGAGAAACTCTATCCTGAGAGAGTCTCATGCTACCCCGTACTCCATTCACCTGGGGTCTAACAAAATGTATAAGGATTTGAAGCAATGTTATTGGTGGGGGAATATGAAACATGAAGTTGCACAGTTCGTTTCATGATGTTTAACCTGCCAGCAGGTCAAGATTGAGCATCAGTGACCCGCAGGAACGCTGAAACCACTCCTGGTTCCTGAGTGGAAATGGGAGGACATATCTATGGATTTTATCACTAGCTTGTCGATAAGTCATCGAGGGATGAATACGATTTGGGTGATTGTGGACTGTCTGACCAAATCATCCCGTTTTTGGGGGATTAAGGACACATGGGGACCCGAGAGATTGACCCAGCTGTTTATTAAAGAGATTATAAGGTTGCATGGTACCCCCAAGAATATTTTATCGGATCATGATGGGCGATTCGTGTCATACTTTTGGAAAACAGTTCATCGTACGATGGGTACGTAGCTGAACTTTCAGTACGGCATTTCATCCGCAGACTGATGCTCAATCTGAAAGGACTATACAAACTCTAGAGGATATGTTGAGGGCATGCGCTCTTGATTGGAAGGATGATTGGGAGGCCCAACTGCCTTTGGTGGAATTCACTTACAATAATACTTGGCACGCTTCGATTCAGATGGCACCTTATAAGGCATTGTATGTCCATCAATGTAGGTCTCCTTTGTGTTGGGACAACCTATCCGAATATTTGGGTACGGAACCTGATATGTTAGCAACAACCCGTGAGAAGAGTACTCTAATCAGACGTTGTTTGTTAACGATTTAGAGCCGACAGAAGTCATATGCAGATAATCATCGGCGACCGGTCGAGTTTGAGGTTGGTGACCATGTGTTGGTCAAAGTGTCTCCTACTCGAGGTGTTTTTTGTTTTGGGAAGAGAGGCAAGCTGAGTCCGAGATACATTGGACCATTCGAGATTTTGGAACGAATAGGCGATTTGGCCTATCGTCTAGCGTTACCACCAGTTTTGAGTCGAATCCACAGCGTATTTCATGTTTCCCAGTTGAGGAAGTATGTTGCTGATCCTAGCCACATACTTCAGTTCGAAGAGATTGAGATATCTTATGATCATTCCTATGAGGAGCGTCCTGTTCAGATACTTGAGAGGAGGATCAAACAAATGAGGAACAAGACGATTCCCCTGCTGAAAGTTCAGTGGTCCCTACATGGAGTCGAGGAGGCTACGTGGGAAACCTAAGATAGCATACGAGAGCGATATCCCGAATTATTTACCCCTTACTTTCATGGTCGAAACTCCTTTTTAGAGGAGGAGTATGTGATATTCCGAGTTGTTTACCCCTTCAGTTTCGGGACGAAACTTCTTTTTAGAAGGGAACTATGTAATATCCAAATATTTGATATGTAATTTATCTGTATTGGAACCTTCTTGATATTTGCTTATGTCGTATTTCTGATTGATGTATGTTTCTACGCATTCGTAATTCAATATTGTGGATTGTATGATTTTATAGAGTTTTAGTTGTGCATGTTCTCATTCGTGATTAGCGCACGCTACACTTGTTTCGTAGCGCATGCTAATACTGAGTGGTAGCGCACGCTAATGTTATAACTTAGCGCGTGCTACACTCAGTCAACCAGATCGAGATAGGATCATTAGGTGGGGAACCGGATTGCGGGAATCACGGACCCTTTTGGACTCACTCGGACTACTTTTGGAAAGTTGAGTCAACGGGGTTTAGCGCATGCTACAAAGTTGTCGCTAGCGCGCACTAAATGAAGGTCGGTGGACAGTCAGTGAAGTCAGTGAGCTTCGTAAAACTCGTTAGCGCATGCTAACGAGTGTATAGCGTATGCTAAACCGCAATATTAGCGTATGTTAAGGCTATTTAGCGTACGCAGGGCCGAGGACAGTAGCATGCAGTAGTCTGAGAGCCCGTTAGTGCACGCTAAACTGGAAATGTAGCGCACGCTAATAATCATTTCTTATAAATAGGACTTCACTCTCATTTCATTTTTCACCCTGAACTTCAGCCTTTAATCGACTGCCACAACCTAGATAAGCAACCTCATGATATTTCCACCCCATATAAACCTCTACCCGTGATTTGTTGAAGGCGTAGAACATTGAAGATTGGTGTTCAACCATCCGACGTTGATTTGCACCAAGTAGTTTCATTATTCCCTTATTGTTCATTCATTGTTCTTCCGTAGTAAGGTATGTGGTGCCTTGCTCTTTTGTAATTCATGTTCTTAGTGATGTTCACAAGCATGATATCAAGATTATTGAAGTTATTACCGGTATATTTAATCGAACATCATGCTTAGGAGATTTTAGACAATGTGAACTTAAGCTCTTCATCAATTTTTGTTGAACCTTGCATATATCAACACATGGTTATAATTTCAGAGATTCTTTAACTCACCTTGATGATAGTTTCGTGATGTTCTTGCGATGAATAACTTGATTATATCACAACCTAGACTAGGTGAATCCTAGAATGATAAGTTTAGAGATGATTCTCCAAACATGGAACCTGTTTCGTATGGATGCTAATAGTTTTTGAATAATCC
The DNA here is from genome assembly GCA_033398695.1 of Orobanche coerulescens. Classification (NCBI taxonomy): domain Eukaryota; kingdom Viridiplantae; phylum Streptophyta; class Magnoliopsida; order Lamiales; family Orobanchaceae; genus Orobanche; species Orobanche coerulescens. The sequence continues at coordinate 86,381,053 of CM065811.1, read as the reverse complement.
TCATGGTGATGATGTGTTCTTGAAGAACTTGATGAATTGATGAAACAAAGCTGTTTAAATTATCGTTTTCAAAATGTTGATGATGTTCTTAGGAATTTTTACCAGCGTCATGATTACTTAGCGTTTGCTCTTGATGATTATTATACACTATAACCATACGAGTAATTAAGAACGTCATAAAACGATAACTGATCGTAAGAATGAATTGAAGTTAGTATGAATCCTTGAAATGGAATGCGAATATATATATATATATATATATATATATATATATATATATATATATATAGTTGAACTAATCGGATTGAAACTAGGATGTCATTCCATTGAACTAGATATCGATAGTTATGAGAATATGTTATTGAATGGATTGTATCCATTACAAGGTTGATTGTTTCGAGAGATTATTACTAATCGAGGACCGTCTGTTCTTTTGTCAATGAAGGATCATTCCCGTCTTTAAATTGAGGCAAGTTATCTTGCTTAGTTATAACGATAATTGGAATTCTTGTGAATGTTATACATTTCGTGTGTACGTGTTGCTTTATGAATCTATGATTCATATTGAGATGTCATGTTGACTCTTGTCTATCGTTTATGGTGGGATTGTATTCCCAAGTTCGTACCTTTGGATATCGTTGGTCTTGTTGATCATAGTTTATCGTTTTGGTGTCTTGATCCCCGTTGGATGAGTAATTTATTGAGTTTCATTGTCATGTTGCATCATGACATATCTGGAATCATATATGCGTGCCAATTGGTTATTGTGTAGGATTTTTAGCGAGGCACAAATGGTCGTGCGTTGTTTATTATTCCATTTGGACCCTGCACACGAGACGTTACTTCGTGAGACTAATTAGGTACATGTCCCGTATATCCTGGATTCCGTATACGGGGTGGACATGTGCACGGACACATTTCTGGATTGGGCGTACTGTAATGTCCGTCTTGAGCCATAATGTTTGGTCGTTTATACTCCATGTATGATTGGGTATGATTCGACAGTTTGATGATTGGTTGTTCATACGCCCGAGGGGTATGTTACGACGGTCGAGTTGTTTTTATTGAGATCCAGTGTATATGAATTGTATGACATCTTGAGAATTATTATCATGTATATCTGACCCTTTGGTTTTGGGCGAAATACTTGTGTTGTATTTTAGGTCGAGGCAAGGCTATGGCGCAGGGAGAGCACGGCGGCGGCGAAGGGTTTTCATGATACTAGTTCAGGGGCCCCGAGTCTATTTTATTCAGTTGTATTTTGGACCATGTATTGGTATTACTCCGCTTCGTTATAACTCATTTTAAATTATATTAGTATTTTAAATATATTCCATCTCCATATGGATTATATTAACGTTTCGGATCTTGTGTGTGGCAATTTTAATCATATGGTGTATGAACCTCTCGTCGAGGTGATGAATATTAAATTGTGGTTCGGTACCACAGTTATGATTTAATTGATTTGAGATGATATTTTTGGTATCACCTGGTGGGTCCCAGTATGGGGTCCACAACACTGTAATAGCCGCCTTTTGGGGTGTTACAAGAGCAAAATACACGGTTAAGAAAAGTAATACATATGGGATCATGAGTTTGCAATGAGAATGGTGACAGTCAATCACTAATCTCACGATAACACGGAGGACGTATTATAATCGATACATGTCGATATTCAGAATCTCGGAAGTTGAACGATAAGTTAAGAATTAAGAAGAGCAACAGTTACAAGTTCAACAAAATGACAAAAAGAATTCATAAAACGGGTCGAAAATTAGAAGTTATTTAGAGGTAAAAGTCTGGGATCTCACAGTATCATGTTATTTAAGTTTGTATAAAACTCTATTTTTGGGATTGTTTATTATTGCGCGCGATTTTCATTGTTTTACAATCTTTATTTATTGGCCAATAAATGATGATATTTATGGTTTTCATAATTTCGAAATAAAATATGTTGATTTGATCAAATGATTTTCGCTCTAAGTTCTCCTAGACGATAGAAATATACCTCTAAATCCTAGATGATTCCTTGAGTTTTCTACTTGAAACCTAATGCTATCAATTGAATCCAATCGACATAGAAATATAGTAGATTAAATCAATATATGGGCGTTTTGACATTCGAAAGAGGAACCACCTTTTTAAGGAAAATCAAATCTACACAAACTAATAAGTGATGCATCTTGCGGACTCATATACATCTCGTATAACTAATGATCAAATTGAGGTTGTAATCCCAACTATTCTATTTTACATCTTTTAGTTCTTTAAATTTATATAATCATTTATCTTATCAATTTTCTTGTACTATAATTGCAATTCTTACCATTATGAATCCAACCTATGAATTGTGTGTTTGTACTTATATTTTTTACTATTACAAGGGAAAATAGTTTAAGAATCTCATTATAACCATATTTCCTCGTGGATCGATATATCGGACTCAAAAGTCCACTTTACTACTTGATACGCTATCGTGTACTTGTGATAACTTACACCAAATGCGTGTCAAGTTTTTGTCGCCGCTGTCGGGGACTCTATTAGTGTTATATTGAAATCATACTTTATTTTCTATTATTGTAGATATAACTTTTTCTTTATTATAGATTCTCTTGCCTATGTGAAGGGCGTATAATCTCGATTTAGTTTCACTTGATCTAGAGATTGAAGCCACATTCAGAAAAGGGCAAAGAGAACAAAATACGAGCATTACTACGTCATCATCAATGGCGGATGAACCAAATCCACGTCTCCTTGAAGGATACAACAACGAATGAATTCATTCGGTAGGGGAGCCACCAAATGCTCAAAACATTCAACACCAACATCCACTATTGCGCTAGAAATAGATGAAGAAAACATACTCTTTGTGGATTCATGAACCCCCCATCATTAAGTGTGCAAACAAGTGTAATATATCCACCATTTGGAGTGGATAGTTTTCAAGTTCACCCGGACGTCATAAATCTTTTCTCCAACAACAACTTATTCTACAGGAGAATAGACGAGAATCCATATCTCCACGTTAACTATTTTGTGGAGATTTGTAGAAATATCAAGTATCCATATGTAAATTACGAGGCGATTAAAAATATTACTTTTTGTGTACACTTTGAATGACCGAGCAAGAGAGTGGTTGGATACTTTGCCACCATGAAGCATAACAAACTGGCCCGAATTCGTTCAGAAATTCGCCACTAAATACTTTTCACCAATTAAAGTTGCGAAACTCGAATATGAAATCTCTACATTTTGTCAACAAGATTCAGAGTCATTTCATGAAGTATGGGAGAGATATAAAGATATGATACGAAAATGTCCTAACCATGGCTTCAATTTGGGAGCACCAATCAACTATTTCTATTCTGGACTCTTACCTACATGCCGAGCCAATGTCGATTCATCATCAAATGGTTCACTTGGCAACAAAACTATGAGAGTGGCTTATAATCAATTTTGAGGTTATAAGTGAACAAAGTGCAAGTTGGTCAGATAGAGATATTCAAAAGAGGCCAAATGGTGCCTTTGAAGTGGATTCTTATTCACTTATGTTAGCAAAAAAATGAAGCTCTATCAAAGAAGGTCGATGATATGTCTCTTCCAACTCCTCAACTTGTGAAAACAGTGCAAACTTTACAAGTTTCCTCCCTTTCATGTGAAATTCGTGGAGCAACTCATAATAGCACTATATGTCTTATAGTGCAACTGGAACCGTCATTTCCACCACGGGAGAAAGTGGCTTATGCCCATAACTTTCCAATGCAAGCATATTAACCAGTACGGGCCATATATTCCAGGGTATAAAAGTCACCCCAACTTTTTTTATGCAAACAATAATCATGTGTTAAGTACAATGCATTAAGAAAAGAAGCCCGGGTAGGAAGAAGCAATCACGAGGCTAGTCGAACAACAACTGAAGTATCAACAATGCGATGATGCTTCAATTAAAAATCTGGAGACACGAGTTAGCCAAAGGGCCAAAAAAATTTCAGAAAGATCCCAAGGCATGTTACCTAGCAATATCGAGGTAAATCCAAAGGATAATGTCCAGGCAATCACAACAAGAAGTGGAGTGCAATTGCCCGAAGTTTCTTTAGAAAACCATTTAGAGATACAAATCAATAAACCGACTCAAGAGTCAGAAAAAGAACTCGAATCAGGACCTTCATCTCAAAAAGGTCCAGTTGCTATCAAATCTTATCTACCACTAATCCCGTTTCCTCGACGGTTGAAGAATCACAAGTGCGATGCGTAATTAAGCAAATTTTTGGAAGATCACAAAAAGCTGTAGATCAACATTCCATTTGCCGATGCTCTAGCACAAACACCAAGCTATGATAAATTTATGAAGTATATTATTTATAATGAACGAAGGCTTGAAAAAGACGAGATGATAATTTTGACTAAGGAAATGTAGTGCGATACTGCAAATAAGTTTCCGCTTGAACTAAAAGATCCAAGAAATTTTACAATCCCATGTAAAATTGGTGAATTAAATGAAGGCAAAGCTCTTTGTGATTTAGGGGCAAGTATCAATTTGATGCCCCTGTCAATTTTTACACACTGAACTTGGGAGAGGCGGAAGTAACAACAGTCTCATTGTAATTACCCGACCGGTTGATAAAATATCCACGAGGGATACTAGAAGATGTGCTGATCAAAGTTGATAATTTCATATTTTTTTATCATTCTTGACGTGGAAGAGGATCAAGATATTCCTATAATCTTAGGACACTCATGTCTTGCAATAAGACGTGCTCTTATTGACGTCCATGAAGGAAAAACTAATTCTTAGAGTGCGAGACGAGCAAGTCATCTTCAATGTTCTAAAATTCTTGAACCATCCTCTCTTAGACGATTCTTGTTTAAGAATTGATGCAATTGATAACATGGTGACCAAGTCATTGAAAAAAATTCTATCAAAAGATCCTCTTGAGATATGTATTGAAAATTCTTTAACCATTGAGGAAGAATACTATCATTTGGCTCAAACAGTTAACTATTTAGAAGCAGTGCCACCTTTCAGGAGACATTCTAACTTTGAAGAATTGGGAACAAGCTTCACTAAAACCCTCCCTTCATTACAAGAATCTCCGACACTTGATCTTAAACTTCTACCCGTACATTTGAGATATGCTTACTTGTGCATTTCCTCTACACTTGCGGTCATTATATCTAATATCTTGACCGAACTTGAAGAAGAAAAATCGATGGGGGTATTGAGAAATCACAAAAGAGCTATTGGATGTACAATTGCATACATTATAGCAATAAGTCCGTCTATATGCATGCACAAAATTCTAATGGAAGATGATCTCAACCTTTAATCGAGCATCAACGCTGTTTGAATTCGAACATGAAGGAATTTGTAAAGGCAGCAATTTTAAAATTACTTGACATGGGAATCATGTATCCTTGGATAGTCCATGGGTGAGCCCCACATATATGGTGTCCAAAAAAAATAGAATCATAATCACAGAGAATGAGCACAATGAGCTTATACTGACACGACCCATTACCCGGTGGAGGATGTGTACAACAGGAAGCTCAACAAGGTAACTAGAAAAGATCATTTTCCATTCCCATTGATCAAATGCTCAAAAGATTGGCGGGACATTCTTACTACATCTTCCTAGATAGATATACAGGGTACAATCAAATTATCATAGCCCCTAAAAACTAAGATAAAACAACGTTCACTTGCCCTTATGGAACATTTGCTTATCGAAGAATTCCATTCGGATTATGCAATGCACCCACCACATTTCAAATGTGCATGATGTCAATCTTCTACGACATGATGGAAAAACTATTGAAGTCTTCATGGACAATTTCTCCATCTTCGGAGATACTTTTGATAAATGCCTAAAACACTAAGGATTGGTCTTGGAAAGGTGTGACACAAATCTAGTTTTATAGGGCATGCATGATTCATTCGCAGATTCATCAAAAATTTCTCGAAAATAACAGAACCTCTTTATTCTTTGCTTGAGAAAAATACTCTATTTATTTTCACACAAGAATGCCACAACGCCTTTACAACTCTTAAATAAAAGTTATCAACGGCTCCAATCATCATTACTCCGGATTGGACTATCCCTTTCATTATGATATGCTATGCAAGCGATTATTGCTCTGGGGGGCCATCCTTGACCAGAAGAAAGATAAAATGATGCAAGTCATCCATTATGCTAGCGAGACGATGAATGATTAGGTGTGTCAATTGTAATATTCACGTTTTTCTGATATTATTAGTAATTTTCATTTTTGTCGTTTTTGTCAAGAACTGTTGTGTTATGTTTCGGTTGGTTTGGATAATGGTATTATGTATGGGAAAATTACCGTACGCTAATGTTGTAGATTAGTGCATGCTATTGAGGTGGATTAGCGCACGCTAAAAGTGGTAGAGCGCGCTGATCCGGCAACTGCGGTAAGGCAGAAGGTTTTGAGTACTGGACTCCGGACAGGATCGATCAGGTAGCGCACGCTACATCGGATGATAGCGCGCGCTACGTAGCTTGTTAGGGCACGTTATATACATGGTAGTGCACGCTATTTCATCCGAACAGTAGAGGCAGAATGTTTCTGGACTCTAGAGACGAACAGGTAGCGCACGCTATATAGGCCGATAGCGCGCGCTAATGGGAACGGGTAGCGCACGTTAATTATCGAGTAGCACACGCTAACGGGTCAAAGTCGAAAGTTCTGGACTTGGGTTGGCCGGTTAGCGCACGCTAGCCATAGGCCTCAGCGTACGCTAATGCATGTGATTATATAAGGGCTTGGGTAAGTCAACTTTCGTCATTTTCTCATTTCTTTCTTCTCCTCCAGTGGCGTAGGCGATTCCACACATGAGAAGTCGAGGATCTCGACTGAATATTGTTGGATATCAACTCCTTCCTAGCAAGGATTTATCAACTTTCTAACATCCTTCACCGTTCGATTCGAGGTAATATACCTTAGAACCCTAATTTCGGGATGTTTGGGGGTTTTTGGTGGATTTCGTTTTTACAACGGATGTATCTTCGAATCGATGATAGATTAGTATAATCATGTTTTCATGTATTCCTCGAACTTTTATGGATTGATTTCGAGTTTTCCTTCGTAGATCTAGTATAATTTAGAATGCCTCCGTGGTGTTCGATAAATTGCTCCTAAGGGTAGAACATAGGGTGATTCTTGGATTTCCAGTGAAATTGTAGTTAATTGAGTCTCGATTCTTGTTAGTAACGGAAATTGGAAGATAGTTCAGACCGAAGCTTTTTTTCGTTCGTCGTTCCTTCGTGTGTTAGAAATCCAGGCAAGTACCTTATTTCACTAGTTTATGACATGCATTTCGGTTATGAAATTGTGATGTTTATGTGTTGTGAGGATGTTCTCGGGGTACTCTCACCTGGGGATTGCTCGATGGGGCACACAGGGACATGGCCGGGTGGCCTTGCGCGGGGTTACCTTCGAGGTGGTGGTATTCTCACCTACGAATTGCTCGACGGGGCATACAGGGACTTGGCCGAGTGGTCTTGTCACGAGAATTTCCTTCGAGCGATGTTTTTTCTCATGATTGATATTGGATAATCCAGAATATCGTGAGAAATGAACTGTTTTTGGATTTTGAAAAGAAATCGGAAATACATGTATATTAAAATATTATAATATTGTACTTGCATTAACGGTTGTTGCTAACCCTTGTTGGGGTGGAATGTTTTATACATTTCAGGTACTCTCGAGGTTCAGGAGCCTACACGTGGTGCACATGGAGCTGACGGGCAGACCGGATGTTAAAGAGCTCGAGTTAGTAGTTGTTATGGAAATGTCGGTGTTGGTTTTCCTATTTAATGTTGTATTATTTAGTTTCATTGTAATATCACTACCAAAATTCACACTTTAGCCGACGACCAATAAAAAACAGCCGACGACTTTAAAGTGTCATCGGCTAAACTTTGAACTTTAGCCGACGACCCGTACTGCCGTCGGCTAAACAGTTTTAGCCGACGACTTGATCTGGGTCGTCGGCTAAAATGTAACATAGTCGTCGGCTAAAGTGTTAAACTTTAGCCGACGACTTTTGCAACGGTTTAGCCGATGACCTAGATCAAGTCGTCGGCTAAACACTTTTTCAAAAAAAATAATATACTTTAGTCGACGACTTGATCTAGGTCGTCGGCTAAACCCCTTTCGAAAATAAAATAATATACTTTAGCCGACTACCTAGATTAAGTCGTCGGCTAAATACTTTTTCAAAAAAAAAAAATAATATACTTTAGCCAACGACTTGATCTAGGTCGTCGGCTAAACCCCTTTCGAAAAAAAAAATATACTTTAGCCGACGACCTAGATTAAGTCGTCGGCTAAACACTTTTTCAAAAAAAAAATAATGTACTTTAGCCGACGACCTTGATCAAGTTGTCGGCTAAAGTATAATTTTTTTTTTTTAAAATACTTTAGCCGACGACCTAGATCAAGTCGTCGACTAAAGTATATTATTTTTTTAAAATACTTTAGTCGACGACCTAGATCAAGTCGTCGGCTAAACCTCGAATTTAAAATTATATATCGTCATCAGTTCTCCTCGGCATCCGAAAAAAAAATAAACAAAAAAATTAGGGTTTAGCCGACGACTTAGATCTAGTTGTCGGCTAAACCTCTAAATATATATACCCTCTTCTCTTCTTTCTTCTTCCTTTTCTTAATTTTTTGTTCCCCCACCCACCCGTCATCCGCCCGACGACACCATACCGCCCGTCACCCACCCGCCGGAACACCGCTGCTCGACCGTCCGCCCGCCGCCCGACCTCCGCACAGGCAACCCGTTTTTTTGTGCATTTTTAGTGTATTAATTTTATCTGTAATTAGGTTGTTTTTCATGTAGTTTTTATTAGTTTTTTAGTTTATTAGGTTAGGTTTTATTTAGTTTTTAGATTTTTGTGTTTTATTTAGTTTTCATTTGTTTGATGAATTTATTGTATTTGTTTGATGTGTTGGTGTATTGTGTTATTAATTGGTGTATTGTGTTGAATTGGATGTATTGTTGGTATGTTGTGATATTAATTGGTGTATTCTGTTGAATTGGCGTATTTTTGTTGCTGTTGAATTAGTGTATTGTATATGTGTTATGTATTTGTGTTGAATTGTTATGTATTTTTTCGCTAATTTATTAATTGGTGTATTGTGTTGACTATAAATTGTTCCCAAAATCTGCATTTTTTTTTTAAAAAAAAATTATTTTAGCCGACGACTTTGTTAAATGTCGTTGGCTAAAGTATATTACTTTTTTTTTTTTAAAAAAAATGTTTTAGCCGACGACTTTGTTAAATGTCGTCGGCTAAAGTATATTAGTTTTTTTAAAAAAAAATGTTTTAGACGACATTTAACAAAGTCGCCACTAAAGGATTTACTTTTTTTTTTTTTTGAAAAAACTTTAGCCGACGACCTTTGTAAAGTCGTCGGCTAAACCTCAAAGTTTAGCCGACGACTACCAAAAAAGTCGTCGGCTAAACCTTGGCCGACGAATATCGCCCGACGGTTTTTTAGCCGACGACGGGGGGGTTTAGCCGACGACTTTGACCTTTAGCCGACGACTTAAGTCGTCGGCTAAACCCCCAATTTTGGTAGTGATATGTCGTGTGAGGTTTGTATACTTGGTTGAATGGTGTTAAACTCATACATTTTGGCCGCGGCCGAGGCCCAACTTATGTTTTTTCATCGTATATCTTTTATTATTGTTGTATTGTGTGTGTGTTTGTGACGTCAGCCTGGTAGGCCCTAGTGGGTCCTACGGCGTGTAATTACCCGCAATGAAAATCGGGGTGCTACATTTATGGTATCAGAGATGTAAGTCGCCACTGTGTTAGGATGATTCATCTGAATTGATCGGAACGGAGCCGGACATGTTAGTGGAGACCAGAGAGAAGATCGTTCTAATCCGTGATAGACTTTTAGCTGCCCAAAGCTGACAGAAGTCATATGCTGACAATCGACGTCGTCCGTTGGAGTTCAAAGTCGGCGATCATGTACTGTTAAAAGTATCTCCAACTCGAGGAGTTTATCGCTTGGGAAAGAAGGGTAAACTTAGCCCTAGATATATTGGTCCTTTTGAAATTTTAGAGCGAATATGAGAACTTGCTTATCGTTTAGGTCTTCCGCCATCATTCAGTCACGTGCATAATGTGTTCCATATCTCCGAGTTGAGGAAATATGTGTCAGACCCTAGCCATATTATCGATTTTGGGGAGATTGAATTCGGTTCCGACACCGCCTTTGAGGAGAAACCGATCCAAATTTTGGAGCGTAGAGTAAAAAGCTTAGATGCATAATCGTTCCATTAATGAAGGTACAATGGTCAAGACATGGAATGGAGGAAGCTACGTGGGAGACCGAGGACAGTATGAGGTCGAGGTATCCGGAGTTGTTCATATCATAAGTTTCAGGACGAAACTCTTTGTTAGAGGAAGAGAATGTAATATTCATGTTTTTCTGATATTATTAGTAATTTTCATTTTTGTCATTTTTGTCAAGAGCTGTTGTGTTATGCTTCGGTTGGTTTGGATAATGGTATTATGTATGGGCAAATTGGCTATACGCTAATGTTGTAGACTAGCGCACGCTATTGAGGTGCATTAACGCACGCTAAAAGTGTTGGTAGAGCGCGCTAATTCGGCAAATGCGATAAGGCAGAAGGTTTTGAGTACTGGACTCTGGACAGGATCGATCAGGTGGCACATGCTACACCGGACGATAGCGCACACTATTTCTGTCGGACAGTAGAGGCAGAATGTTTCTAGACTCTGGAGACGAACAGGTAGCGCATGCTATATAGGCTGATAGCGCGCGCTAATGGGAACGGGTAGCGCACGTTAATTATCAAGTAGCGCATGCTAACGGGTCAAAGCCAAAAGTTCTGGACTTGGGTTGGCCGGTTAGCGCACGCTAGCCATAGGCCTCAGCGCATGCTAATGCGTGTGATTATATAAGGGCTTGAGTAAGTCAACTTTCATCATTTTCTCATTTCTTTCTTCTCCTCCAATGACGTAGGCAATTCCAGACGTGCGAAGTCGAGGATCTCGACTAAATATTGTTGGATATCAACTCCTTTCAACTCCTAGCAAGGATTTATCAACTTTCTAACATCCTTCACCGTTTGATTCGAGGTAATATACCTTAGAACCCTAATTTCGGGAAGTTTGGGGGTTTTGGTGGATTTCGTTTTCCCAACGGATGTAGCTTCGAATCGATGATAGATTATAGTTGTATAATCATGTTTTGTATTCCTCGAACTTTTATGGATTGATTCCGAATTTTCCTTCCTAGATCTAGTATAATTTAGAATACCTTCGTGGTGTTCGATAAATTGCTCCTAAGGTTAGAACATAGGGTGATTCTTGGATTTCCAATGGAATTGTAGTTGATTGAGTCTCGATTCTTGTTAGGAACGGAAATTGGAAGATAGTTCAGACCTAAGCTTTTTTTCATTCGTCGTTCCTTCATGTGTTATAAATAAATCCAGGCAAGTACCTTATTGCACTAGTTTATGACATGCATTTCGGTGATGAAATTGTGATGTTTGTGTGTTGTGAGGATGTTCTCGGGGTACTCTCACCTAGGGATTGATCGACGGGGCACACAGGGACTTGGCTGGGTGGCCTTGCACGAGGGTTACCTTCGAGGTGGCGGTATTCTCACCTGGGAATTGCTCGACGGGGCACACAGGGACTTGCCGGGTGGTCTTGTCAGGAGGATTTCCTTCGAGCGATATTTTTACTGATGATTTATATTGGATATTTCGGAATATCGTGAGAAATGAACTGTTTTTTGGATTTTGAAAAGAAATTGGAAATGCATGTGTATTAAAATATTATAATATTATACTTGCACTAGCGGTTGTTTCAAACTCTATTGGGGTGGAATGTTTTATACATTTCAGGTACTCTCGACATTCAGGAGCCTACACGTGGTGCACATGGAGCTGTCGGGCAGACCGGATATTAAAGAGCTCGAGTTAGTAGTTGTTTTGGAAATGTTGGTGTTGGTTTTCATATTTAATGTTGCATTTGGTTTCGTTGTAATATGTCGTGTGATGTTTATATACTTGGTTGAATGGTGTTAAACTCATACATTTTGGCCGCGGCCAAGGCCCAACTTATGTTTTTGCATCATATATCTTTTATTATTGTTGTATTGTGTGTGTGTGTGTGTGTGACGTCAGCCTGGTTGGCCCTGGTGGGTCCTACGGCGTGTAATTTCCCGCAATGAAAATTGGGGTGTTACATCAATGGGGCGAGGTGGATTTGGATGATGGTACCTTCTCCATTCCCACCTAAGAAATTCATCTCATCCCTCCATCACCAATGGCGGGTATGGAATTTAAATCCATCCCCGCCCTAACAAGTATAAAATAAAAACCATCACCGCTCCACCACCTACGCGAATCTCCATCCTCACCTTATACCCACCTTACCTGCCCCATGATCCGCATTTCATATTAGATAAAAAATACAAATACATATATATTTATAAAATAAAAGAAACTTTTAACTTAAATGTAATTTTAAATAAATTTACACATGAAAATTATATTTATTATATTATTAAGTTATTCAATTACATCTAAAATGTCATAAAATATATAAAATGAGGGAATATAAAGTGGGGTAAACAGGGACGGGGATGGGGTGGGGTGGGGATGGAGAGGGTACAACCTAAAAGCCATCATCGCCCCACCATCCATGGTGGGTATGACTTTCGTCCCCATACGTGCCCCGCCACCCACCAAACCTACCCCATCCCCTCCTAACTCCCCGTTGACATCCCTATGAATGATGCACATCTAAACTACACAACGACTGGAAAAGAGATGATTGTGGTCCTATATGCTTCTGATAAGATTCGTTCCTACCTATTAACATCAGAATTTATCATCTACATAGACCATTCAGATTTAAAATATTTGATGGCCAAACAAGATACAAAGTCAACTAATCAGATGGATCTTACCTGTGCAAGAGTTTAATATAGAAATCCGAGATAAGAAGAGAACAGAAAATCTCCTGGCAGACCATCTCTCAGGCTTTGACCAAGACCACACCAAATAGGAGGACATGAACGAAGTCTTTCCAGATGAACAACTATTACATATGTCCCATGTTCCGAAAACACAAAACGCGCCATGGTATGCAGACATCTCAATTTTCTTGGAGGTGGAATAATTAATCTAAATTTTTCCCACCATCAAAAGAAAAAATTCTTCTCCGAGTTAAAATATTACTATTGGGAAGACCCTCTCTTATTTAAAAGAGGACCTAATAGAATTATTCAGACATGCATACCAGAAGAAGGAATGGATAAAATCTTAGAACAATGTCATTCCTCCCCTATAGAGGACATTTTGGTGCTTCGAAGACAGCAACAGAAGTTCTAGAAGCAGCTTTTTGTGTGACTCTATTCAAAGATACATATACACTTGCTTCTAAGTGTCACCGTTGCTAAAGACGTGGAAACATGTCAAAAATAAATGAAATGCTGATGAACTTCATCTTATAGGTTGAAATCTTCAATATTTTGGGAATTGATTTCATAGGACCCTTTCCATCATCTTTCTCGAACAAGTATATCCTTGTAGCAGTTGATTACGTGTCTAAGTGGGTATAGGCTGTAGCATTACCAACAAACGAGGCTAGAGTAGTGGTAAATTCCATAAAGATAAACATATCCACTTACTTTGGAGCTCCGAGAGTTATCATTAGTGATGGTAGAGCCCATTTCTGCAATCACCAAGTTGAAACTTTGTTATCCAAATTCGGAGTCAAGCATCGAGCTACTACCTTTTACCACCCACAAGCTAGTGGACAAGGTGAAGTCTCCAGTCGTGAACTGAAATGCACACTAGAGGTGACACTCGATTCATCTCGAAAAGATTTGTCGAAGAAGCTGAACGACATACTTTGGGCTTATAGAATGGCCTACAAGATACCAATAGACATGTCTCCCTTTTGTTTAGTTTTTGGAAAAGCTTGTCAATATCGGTCGAATTATAAGATCGAGCATTCTAGGTTATGAAGAAATTGCATTTTGATGAACAGTTGGCTGGAAAAAATAGGTTGTTGCAATTAAATGAGTTGGACGAAATCCGACTCGATTCATATGAAAATTCCAAAATCTACAAAGAAAAGACAAAAAGATGGCATGACAATTGAATTTTGAGCAAATATTTTAAAGTAGCAGACCAAGTGCTCCTTTTTAATGCCCGACTGCATTAATTTTCCTTGTAATCAACGATCATGATGGACAGGCCTATACACAAATAAAGAGGTGTTTTCTCATGGAGCCGTGGAAATTCACCATCCAGTGAATGGAAGTTCAAAGTATAAAGCCATATTTAGGAGGTGAATTTTCGAGCGCAAAGTCAATTATTACACTTCAAAGGCCGAATTTATCAGACAAAAATTTAAGCTAAGGACGTTAAACAAAGAATTTGTTGGGAGACAACTCAGTGTTTATTTTTTAAAAATAAATACGTTTGGGGATAGCACAAAAAGATTCAACATCCGGAATAGGGTTGTCGCACCTGAAGAAGTTCATTGAGAAAAGTAGATGGGATTTCCCTATTGCCACTGAATATCTAATCACGGACTTCTATAGATAGAACGATATAGAAAGCTGGTGGACGATAAGTGGTTTGTTGAAAAATTCAAGGATAACATGGATCATTATATTTATTCAATAATAGTGGATGTTACTCGAGGGAAGTCTTTTAGTAGTGATGTGGATGGAGAAAAAGTTGAAAAAGAATATGAGAAAGAAAGAAGTTGAAAAAATTGAGGAAGTTGAAAAACAAGATGTAGTTGAGAACGAAGAGAACTATGAAGGAGTAAAGAAATAAATATAGGTCATGCACATACATGACGATCATAAATATCGGGATGGTGATGCGCAAGGAGGAACAAAGAGTGAAAATGAGAAAGGAGTTGAGGATAAAAATCAGGAGGATGTAAATGAGTAAAGTGGACCAAAAGAAGAAAAAAAAAACAAGGGAACAACCTCATTTTGAGGAACCTGCTGATAAGGAGGATGAATCAGCCAAGTCCCCTCATATTTAGAACATATTAAACCTGCGTGATTCACCAGTTGATCCCTTACTAGCTGCTCAGCCAACCACGTCTCAAGTCCTGCCTAAGGTAACCAGAAATGTCATTGAGGAGGTGATTCAAGAAATCCTTGCCAGTAAGGTTGAACCTTACTTCAAGGAATTGAACAGCTAAATGGATGTTATCCTTAACAAAAAGGAATCATCCACTGCACCTACCCCAGTCAGGATGCCATTGGGCATTCACTATTTTAAGACCAGAGTAGAAAACCAACTTGCCAGGCTGATTAATGCTGGAAAAAAGGGGGAAGAAGAAAAAGATAAAATCAGAGAAGTCTTCTTGGCTTTAGTTCCAACCACTCAAATCTAACAACCTACTATGTAACGCCCCAAAAACTCACCAGAATGTTATAGTGCCGTGAACCCCATGAGGGACCCACAAGGCAAATTTTTAAGGTTTAAAATTTCATCCGTTGATGAATTTTTATGAAGGTAATTCCAAGATAATAAAACTTCGGAACAAAGTACTTTAGGAAATAAGTCCGACCACACAGTTATTACATCAGTTCGAAGTATTCAGAATTTTAAAAGAGAAGAAAACAAAATGACATGGCTTCATCCAAACACTGCTTAAGCCTGATCAGAACCTTCGGGAATATCCTGCACATATTCAACAAATTTACCTGACACGACGAATCGTGCCAGTCAACCTAGGTCAGACAATATGAACAGAAAATCATTGAATGTATAAGATAAACTTGCAATACAATATCAATGTTTGGTTTGGCATGAAACCACATCATACCCAATATTATATTTCCAATTAACACATAACTACCAAGGTCGCAACCAAGGGTCACAGAAGTATCTACACAGGATTACTCCGGACATGGGTACCATTCAGGTTTTACCCCTCAACACAGTTTTGTAGAGATGTATCAACATATAAACTCCAAAGGCCGCAGCCAAGGGTCACAGAAGTATCTACACAGGATTACTCCGGACATGGGTAAATAAAACGAACACAACTCACACATAGAGCACGTAATAAACTTTGGAATTTAATGTAACATAGTCCGAGCAAGTTTCACTTGCCTTAGTTCCGACGAAAGTTACTCCTTGATATACAACGGATCAAACGGCCACACCCGAGAGCTCAACCTATTACATATTCGCCGAATAATACCTTATGGTGATAATGACGAATAGCGACAATTTGCCCTGTCCCAATAGGATCTTAATCTAGTTAGTTTTGAATCATCCGCTGCATCATTGTTATCGGTTGGCCATTCTAAGGCGATCGAGGTACTCAATCATTCATTGTATCATTGTTATCGATTGGACATTCCAAGGCAATCGAGGTACTCAATCATTCATTGTATCATTGTTATCGATTGGCCATTCTAAGGCAATCGAGGTACTCAATCATTCATTGTATCATTGTTATCGATTGGCCGTTCTAAGGTAATCGAGGTACTCAATCATTCGTTGTATCATTGTTATCGATTGGCTGTTCTAAGGCAATCGACGTATTGAATCATCCACTGCATCATTGTTATCGGTTGGCCATTCTAAGGCGATCGAGGAATTGAATTGGGACTGCCGAGGACGGTGCCCATCCGTGAGTCATCATTATCGTGTTGTCCGACTCAAGGCAGCACACTATCATTCTCGTGAACTCGATAATCTTAGTCGCTTTTGTTTTTGTGACCTTCCGGGATTGTGCTTCGTGGCCGAGTGGCGTAGGTGAGGAATTTTTAGTCGGGCACACTATGGTCATGTGTATATGCGGGACTCCGGCCACATTTAAATTGTGCACACGGTAAAGTACCTCCGTGAGACTAATTAGGCCAAGTTGTGAGTGTATATGCGGGGCTCCGGACACTCGGCTACTTGTGCACTCACACATTTCATTCGGGCATACTATGATACTCTACTATGGTCATGTGAATATGCGGGACTCCGGACATATTTAGACTGTGCACACGGTAAAGTACCTCCGTGAGACTAATTAGGCCAAGTTGCGAGGGTATATGCGGGGCTCCGGACACTCGGCTACTTGTGCACTCACACATTTCATTCGGGCACTCTGTTATACTCATCATTCAACTCTAATACTTAATTCATTCATTGTGATTCATCTTCATGTAATTCATTGTGATTCATACTTAATTCATTTATTATGATTCATCTTCATGTAATTAATTGCGACTCATATCTAATTCAGTTCTGGTTTGGTTCATGTCGTGTAATTCATTGTGGTACTCTATGATTATGATTCGCCGTTGGGCACTCATGTTTCTAACCTGTTGAACAGGTACTAATAGTATGTCGTGGGCATAGTGTTTCATTAATGCTCGGTTCTTACCTTGGTTTGTGAGCGTTTCGTATTATTATTATCATTGTACCGTTTCATTCTGCCTTTGGATGCATATCATGTTATACATGTATTTGATGTTCGTTATCTGGATGACTGACCCCGTGGGGGCGGAACATGTTTTCATGTTTTAGGTGCTTGCGAGGAGAGAGTTGAGACACAGGGGCATGATGATGGCGACGAGGCATTCGAGTGATACTAGTCCGAGTTGTTCATTTTGGTCAGTCAGTTGGAGTGTTCTCCAGTTTGTCAGTCATTGTCATTATGTATTACCCGAGCAAGGCTCGTGGGTGTGGTTGTATTTTCATTTTTGGCCATGTAGGCCCATCATTGTCGTTAAAATTCCTCCTCGGAATATTGTGTCGGATATCATGGCAGGGACTATGATTTTCTATTTATGGTTAATTTAATGTTTTTTTGTCATGTTCTCCTGGTGGATCTCCTGGCGTAGGGTCCACGGCACTGTAATAACCCAATAGGATTTGGGGGTGTTACAATCTTCATGGATCATAAGAGTCTCAAGTACATATTTACCCAGAAGGAGTTGAACATGAGACAGCGCAGATGGTTGGAGTTACTCAAGGACTATGAGACTAACATTCAGTATCACCCGGGTAAGGCTAATATAGTTGCCGATGCTCTTAGTCGTAAGTCGGGTATGATTGCTAGTCTGAAATTTGAGCCTAAGATTTTGCATGATCTTGAGCTCATGGAGGTGGAGTTCTGTCTGCCTGGGCGCGACGGTTATTGGGCTAGCTTGAAGGTTGAGTCTAACTTGATCTTGAAGATTAAGGAAGCTCAGCGTGATAATGGTGAGTTATGGGCCATTGTTCAGAATGTGGAAGAGGGGAAACAGTCTGAATTTTGGGTTGATGATGACGGCATTGTTTGGTTAGGAGATCGCCTTTATGTTCCGAGAGATCCTGAACTTCGTGAGACAGTTATGTCAGAAGCTCACAGTTCTCCTTTCACCATACATCCGGGATCTACTAAAATGTATCGGGATTTGAAACAGCATTTCTGGTGGAACGGGATGAAGCAGGATATAGCTTCGTATGTTGCTAGGTGTTTGACTTGCCAACAGCTAAAGATTGAGCACCAAAGAGCTAGTGGTCTTTTGCAACCGTTAGAGATTCCCCAGTGAAAGTGGGAAGAGATAACGATGGATTTTGTTACGGGTTTACCGGTCACACGAAAAGGACATGATGCGATCTGGGTTGTCGTTGATCGGCTAACTGTAACACCCCAAACTAGGCAGATATTACAGTGCCGTGGACCCCCGACTGGGACCCACCAGGCGAGTGAAAATAAATGAAATACACAGGGTAAATGTAGTACCGAACCACATTACATCATCAATTACTCCGATGAGGAGTTTCATTATAACACACCCAAGATAATACCGAATACATGTATATTTTATATGAAGATAAAATACACAACACTGAATGAAACAGAGTATCCAAATGGAAATCGGCAGTGGAAAATAAATGACAACAACATGAATGACTGAAAGGATTGGGGCCCCCTACTAGTATCACTGGGACTCCTCGCCGTCAACGTTCTATTCCCGTACTTTTGCCTTGCCATGACCTGAAAACAAATTCCCCCAACGGGGTCAGTTACACAGAACAATAATCCTCAAGAGTTGAATAAACACAATCATATATGCTGTATAAACCACAAGTTCGATCAAAATCTCAAACCGTCGAACACATGCGATCAAAAGTGAAATCGGTCAGATTATAACCCAAATCCTGTTGAAAACATACGCAATCAAACATGCTGTATGAATTAACTAACGGTACGGCTCAAAGGGTGGCACGACACAACGCCCGGGATGGAAATGTGTCCGTGCACAAGCCACCATCGAGTATCGATCGAATACACGTGTGGTCTTGTACCTAATCAGTCTCACGAAGTGATCTTCTCGTGTGCACAGTCCAATGTGAGGCCAACAATCAACACACGACTTAATATGTGCCCGACATGAAAATCCTACACATACCAACCGGCACGCCAGTATGACCCGGAATGTCACGAGATAACAAAAGTGACATCGAAATCAATAATGACTCACCGAGATGAAATGATAGTGAAATGAATGATAGCTCAATGAAATGATTGGAACCGTCGTTCCTCGAGACTGAAGTGATTAATTGACAATTACAAGTCTCAATACGGTTAATACATCATGAATAAACTATAATTATGAATGAACAACAACGAAAGGAATGAATGTCCTTTTAACCGAGTAAGAATTAACTTACACAACGCCGATGAAGAATGTCCTTCCATGAACAACGTCCTAAATGAGATGTCGGTCGCTCGAACAACCTTGAATAACATAATTACCAATAATCCAGTTCAACACACGAATCAAACACGAGTATAACTAACTCAAAACGTCGATACGACTAAACCAAGTTCATTGGGGCATTATATCGAACACGTTGTGGCCAAACTTCGATTGTTTACAACCAAACCTCAATAATACTAATATAAAATCCCCAAGAAGTGTTTCAAACCAACAAAACATCTTCAATACGATCAATAATCCAATATGAATATCCAAATTCGTGATTTCAACAATAATTAATCGAAAACCCCCAATTCTAACTCAATATTCAAAGTGTTCTTGAATAACCTTTCAATAATCCGATGAATATTCATACATACTCATAATCATATGTATATCTCTTCATACAACATGATTATAATGTCCAAAACATCATATCTCAACACAAATCGAAATCCAAGAGGTTTGAGAATATTACCTTTGAAGATCCAAACACTTTGATTCGATGAACACGAGTTAGATCGACGATCCGAGCTTCACAACCGAATGAAAATGATGAAGAATCGAGTATTCAAGTGATTGATGAAGAAAATTTCTCCCACAAACCCTCTCTCTCGGATGTAGGATGAAAAATGAGCTTTTCTTCTAAAAAAAACGAAATTATAGTGCAGCCTGCACTGTGTGCCGCGGCCCGGCCGAGTGTGCCGCGGCACAGGGCCAAAATCTGCCCCCAGTGCTTGGCAGTGTGCCGCGGCCCGGTCGAATGTGCCGCAGTGACTCAAGAAAGGTGCCGCGCTCGCCGGCAGGAGCTGCGCCCCTGTGACAGCCGGTCGCCAAGATCGCAAACATGTGTGCTGCGCGCACACTCCCTTGTGCCGCGGCCCACACCCCTTTGGGTCCTAAAATGATGAAAAATGACCCTGGAAGAGAATAAAAGCAATAAGAATCAATATTTGGGAAACAATAACATGAAATGGAAGTGTGGAAACCCCAAAACGGTGGTTCCAAGCAAGGATTACAAGGGTTCGCCCAAGAAAAACACAATTTGAACAATGAGGAGATTTGAAATGACATGAACTCCAACGTCAACATCGACTAATGAATCAATTACAACAATCAAGATAATACTCTTGTCTCGATTCCCAAACAAGGTTGAAACAATGAACAATATCGATACACGACTCGAAGTTATTCCGAACGGTGAACACGGATGAATGAATGTGGATGATGAATGATTATTAACTAGACCAGGCAAAATAGGCCCAGGCCCGCGGGCTGGGCCAGCCCACCCGTTTTTGGGCGGGCATTGGGCTTCATATTTTTGGCCCAAAAAAAATTGGGCCTTTTTGGCCCGGCCCAGATTTGGCCCGCCCGTTGAGGCCCGGCCCGCGGGCGGCCCGCCTGGCCCAGTTTTTTTTTATATATATATATTTATGTTATATGTAATTATATATTTAAAATTTTTTCTTATTTGTTAGATTAGATTACATCTATATGTTAATTATTGATGTAGTTTTATTTTTTATGGGAGTTTTTGATTACTTTGTAGTATCTCATATCAATAATAATATTATTTTATGATTTTTATAAGAAAGTAGTAGTGATAAATGAAATGATGATCAAATAAAAATATTTATATATTTGTCTTTTGATTGTGGTAGTGTAGTAAATAATACAATTATCAAATAAAAATAATTGTACATTTATTTAATTGATTGTGATAGTATAGTGAATAATATAATAATTACGGATCGAAAAATATTTCTATATTTATTCAGAAATAATATTTAAAAAAAAAAAGTCGAGGTCCGCGGGCCGGGCCGGGCCTGCCCGGGGCGGGCCACGGGCCTAATATTTTTGGCCCAAAAAAAACCGGGCTTTTTTGGCCCAGCCCAGATTTGGCCCGTCCGTTTTTTGCACGGCCCGTTTGGGCCGAGCCCGCCCGTTTGCCAGGTCTATTATTAACAAGTGAAAAATCACATAGTGACAATTACTGAATGAAATTACTGAATGATAATGACTGAATTACAACCGGGTATTACATACTCCCCCCCTTAGAAATAGTTTCGTCCTCGAAACTAAGGGTCAAACAACTCAGGATAACTCTCCCGCATACTATCCTCGGTTTCCCAAGTAGCCTCTTCGACTCCGTGTCTAGACCACTGAATTTTAACCAATGGAAATGCCTTGTTCCTCAACTGTTTGATTCGCCGCTCTAAGACTCATACGGGACGCTGCTCATACGAATGATCATCTGCGATCTCGATTTCGTCGAACTGAAGTATGTGACTCGGGTCGGCAACATACTTCCGTAACTGAGATACGTGAAACACATTATGAATTCGGTTCAACACCGGAAGTAAGGCCAATCGATAAGCTATCTCGCCTACTCGATCCAAAATCTCAAACGGTCCAATGAATCTCGGATTCAACTTTCCCCGCTTCCCGAAACGGAAAATACCTCAACTCGGAGATACCTTGACCAACATGTGGTCACCTGTCTAGAACTCTAATGGTCGGCGACGATTATCTGCATAAGATTTCTGTCGACTCTGAGTGGTCAACAAATGACTCCTGATAAAAGCTACCTTCTCACGGGCGGCTATAAGCATATCGGGCTCGGTGCCGATTGGTTCTGATAAGTCATCCCAACACAAAGGAGATCGACAACGATGACTGTACAAGGCCTTGTAAGGTGTCATCTTAATCGAAGCATGCCAACTATTATTATACGTGAACTCGATCAATGGTAGTTGGGCTTCCCAATCGTCTTTCCAATCGAGGACGCATACCCTCAACATGTCCTCCAATGTTTGAATAGCCCTCTCTCATTGTCCGTCGGACTGAGGATGAAAAGCTATGCTGAAATTAAGCTGAGTTCCCATAGAACGATGAACTGATTTCCAAAAATGAGACACGAATCGCCCGTCACGATCAGAAACGATACTCTTAGGATTACCGTGCAATCTCACTATCTCCTTGATAAACAATTGGGCAAGTCTCTCGGGACCCCACGTATCCTTAATCTCAAGGAAATGAGCCGATTTAGTTAAGCGGTCCACAATCACCAGATTGTATTCATGCCACGATGACTCGTCGGCAAACTCGTGATGAAGCCCATATAAATATCTTCCCACTTCCACTCTAGAGTAGGGAGCGGTTTCAGCATACCCGCCGGTCACTGATGTTCAATCTTGACTTGTTGACAGGTCAAATATCTCGAAACAAATTCCACGACTTCTCGCTTCATATTACTCCACCAGTAATTTTGTTTCAAGTCTTGGTACATCTTGCTAGACCTCGGATGAATGGAGTAAGGGGTAACATGAGCTTCTCTCAAAATCGAGTTTTTCAACTCGTCATTCGCTGGTACGCATAACCGATTCTTGAATCGCAATAGTCCATACTCGTGGACCACAAATTCAGGGGCTTCCCCTGAGCCACATCCTCACGGTTGCACAACAATGATGGGTCTGAACCCTAATTCGCTCTGATTGCCTCCTCAAGTGGCGATGAAATCTCTAACATGCAAAGTTGCCCTTGCACTCGCTGAAGCTATACCTCAATCTCGGGTCTAAGAAATTCCTGCCGAGACTCCTTCTGGACTGACAAACGAGCAAGCATTTGCTCCTGGACTGACTTACGACTCAAGGCATCGGCAACCACATTTGCCTTACCTGGGTGGTACAGGATCTCATTATCATAATCTTTGATAAGTTCCAACCACCGTCTCTGTCGCATATTTAACTCCTTCTGACTAAATATATAATTCAAACTCTTATGATCGGTGAATATCCGACAGGTGACGCCATAAAGGTAATGACGCCAAATCTTCAACGCGAAAACCACGGCTGCTAGCTCCAGGTCGTGGGTCGGATAATTAATCTCGTAAGGTCTCAATTGCCGTGAAGCATAGGCAATAACTTTCCCGTCCTGCATTAGTACACATCCGAGACCCCGTCCGGACGCATCACTATATACCAAAAATCCTTCCGTCCCTTGCGGTAAAGAAAGGACAAGTGCTGAAATTAACCGGCTCTTGAGTTCCTCAAAACTCCGCTGACACGCGTCGGACCACGTGTATTTCTTATCCTTTCGCAAAAGGTTTGTCATTGGTTGAGCGATCTTAGAAAATCCTTCCACAAACCGCTGATAATAACCGGCTAATCCGAGAAAGCTTCGGATTTCCTTAACATTCTTCGGAGGTAACCAATCTTGGATAGCCTCCGTCTTCTGAGGATCGACACGAACTCCGTCTGATGAAATTACATGTCCGAGAAACATCACTTCGGACATCCAGAACTCACATTTGGAAAACTTTCCATAAAGTTGCTCTCATCTCAACACGTCGAGAACCTGATGAAGGTGAAACTCATGCTCTTCCTAGTCACGAGAATAAATTAAAATATCATCAATGAAGACAACCACGAACTGATCCAAATAGTCGATGAAAACCCGATTCATTAACTCCATGAACACCGCAGGTGCATTAGTTAACCCAAACGGCATTACCACAAACTCATAATGACCATAGCGGGTTCAGAACGCCATCCTTGCGATATCCGACTCTCGAATTCGCAACTGATGATATCCCGATCTTAAGTCGATCTTGGAAAATACTGAATCTCCCTGATGTTGATCCAAAAGATCAAAAATACAGGTATAGGATATTTATTCTTGATCGTCACCCGGTTCAATTCCTGGTAATCAATATAGAAGCGAAACGACCCATCCTTCTTCTTGACAAATAACACTGGTGCTCCCCACGGAGACGTACTTGGTCGGATATAACCCTTCTCGGTCAAATCCTCCAATTGATTCTTTAGTTCCAGCATTTCGGTGGGGGACATCCGATACAGTGCCTTCGATAATGGAGACGTACCTGGCTCCAACTCTATCGTGAATTCCATATCCCTCGGTGGAGGTAAAACAGGTAGCTCGTCTGGGAGTACATCGTTAAACAATAACAATGATACCACGAATGGTTGAACACCTCGGTTGCCTTAGAACGGCCAATCGATGGAAATGATATAATGAATGATTGAATACCTTGACTGCCTTAGTACATCCAATCGATGACAATGATACAATGAATGATGGAACATATCGATCGCCTTAGAATGGTCAATCGATGACAATGATATATAATGAATGATTGAACATCCCTGGTTGAGTAATTTACTGCTTTCATCATATTAATGATTCTTCCGGAATAACGGGGATCACCTCCCTGAAATACACACTCGACTCCAACGACGGAAATGATAGGGACCATACGCTTACGAACATTGAGAATGGTGTCATGACCATCCATCTCACTAATACCCAATATTACATCGTCCTTAGGTAAATCCACCACGATTAGGTCCACCAACCACTCGCGGTCATTAAGCTTAATTCGGTCAGTTCTTAACCTCATGATTTCCGGAAATTCTTCTACCGTCAAGTAGACCAATGATATAAGGTCCATAATTATTAGGACTGTCTAAGTGAAGTCTATTCAAACATGATTCGGAAATGAATGAATGCGGTGCACCAGTATCAAAAAGGGTACTCACAGGTTTAGATAAAATTACGAGTATACCTAAGATCATTCGGGCCTCCGGATCGTCAGTCCTCTTCATCTCGTGAATCCGGGACTTGCCGGCCCCCGAACCGGATGTTCCCGTCTGATAAATATGAGCTCCACCTTTATTCGCTTCCGTCGTCTTAAACGAAGCTGACAGAGCAGTCTGATTCTGAATCGCTGATTGCTTCGGGGCCTGAGATGCTACCGGAGTCAACTTGGAGTCCTTTCGGCAAAAACGGGCCCTATGCCCCGCAATTCCACAGTTATGGCATGTGACAGTCTGCCTCGGACACTTAGTACTGAAATGACCCTATTCTTCATAGTTGAAACAGGTTATGGCCGAACTGGCCGCTCGGGACTAAGATTTCGCGGGTTTAGGCATCATAGGAGGTCGCTCGGAAAAAGTAGAGCCCGCACGAGGTTTCTTGGAAGTGGCCTGACTGCCGTCAGACTGATTACGATTTGTTGATTTCTTGCTGACAGATAAAGGTTGTTGCTCAACAATTTCCTTAGCAGCAGGCTCATACGGGAGAGTTCTCTCAATTAAATCGGCCAGAGTGGCGCAATGATGATTAAGCAATTTCATATGGGTCATCATGACCTGCATAAAAGTGAGTGGATCAACCCGAACATCTTCCGATCGAGCGGAGTCTTGGGTATGGTTTCCCGACAGTGAGCGATTATTCCCCGGTTTTCGGCCTGCACCGCGGCCTCTCCCCGTGCATCCCCTGATAGCTCTCTCCATACTGAAGTAGGAAGGTCGCATGATAATCATAGATCTCGTATGAGTACCACATTATAATTTACGTCATGAAATGATGAAAATGAGCATACGCGCTCTAACACAGTGATTACATGAATGATTAACTGAGGTGACATGATTATCTGATGATATTCTTGAAATGATTATCTTGAACAAGTTAACAAGATTAATGATATGATCTTCAAGATCAACAACTGAGTAATGAAATGAACTGAGTGATTATTGAGTTAACGTGATCAACATGATCAAAATGAAAATGATGTTAGAAGATTGTTAACTGATGAATTATGAATGAATGATTATTGCGAGAAATTATACCATGGCGTTAGAAGTCTTACAGTTCTTTCAATCTGATGGGCTCGGCATTTGCACAGGTCACTCGCGACGCGAAAGTGCAATGATACTAGTCCGATGACGATGATTTCAAATGAGACATGACTCGGAAGGTAGTATTCAAAACCACGCTCCGATACCAACTCTGTAACACCCCAAACTAGGCGGATATTACAGTACCGTGGACCCCCGACTGGGACCCACCAGGCGAGTGAAAATAAATGAACTACACAGGGTAAATGTAGTACCGAACCACATTACATCATCAGTTAATCCGATTAGGAGTTTCATTATAACACACCCAAGATAATACCGAATACATGTAAATTTTATATGAAGATAAAATACACAACACTGAATGAAACGGAGTATCCAAATGGAAATCTGCAGTGGAAAATAAATGACAACAACATGAATGACTGAAAGGATTGGGGCCCCCTACTAGTATCACTGGGACTCCTCGACGTCAACGTTCTATTCCCGTAGTTTTGCCTTGCCATGACCTGAAAACAAAATCCCCCAACGGGGTCAGTTACACAGAACAACAATCCTCAAGAGTTGAATAAACACAATCATATATGCTGTATAAACCACAAGTTCGATCAAAATCTCAAACCGTCGAACACATGCGATCAAAAGTGAAATCGGTCAGATTATAACCCAAATCCTGTTGAAAACATACGCAATCAAACATGCTGTATGAATCAACTAACGGTACGGCTCAAAGGGTGGCGCCACACTACGCCCGAGATGAAAATGTGTCCGTGCACAAGCCACCATCGAGTATCGATCGAATACACGTGTGGTCTTGTACCTAATCAGTCTCACGAAGTGATCTTCTCGTGTGCACAGTCCAATGTGAGGCCAACAATCAACACACGACTTAATATGTGCCCGACATGAAAATCCTACACATACCAACCGGCACGCCAGTATGACCCGGAATGTCACGAGATAACAAAAGTGACATCGAAATCAATAATGACTCACCGAGATGAAATGATAGTGAAATGAATGATAGCTCAATGAAATGATTGGAACCGTCGTTCCTCGAGACTGAAGTGATTAATTGACAATTACAAGTCTCAATACGGTTAATACATCATGAATAAACTATAATTATGAATGAACAACAATGAAAGGAATGAATGTCCTTTTAACCGAGTAAGAATTAACTTACACAACGCCGATGAAGAATGTCCTTCCATGAACAACGTCTTAAATGAGATGTCGGTCGCTCGAACAACCTTGAATAACATAATTACCAATAATCCGGTTCAACACACGAATCAAACACGAGTATAACTAACTCAAAACGTCGATACGACTAAACCAAGTTCATTGGGGCATTATATCGAACACGTTGTGGCCAAACTTCGATTGTTTACAACCAAACCTCAATAATACTAATATCAAATCCCCAAGAAGTGTTTCAAACCAACAAAACATCTTCAATACGATCAATAATCCAATATGAATATCCAAATTCGTGATTTCAACAATAATTAATCGAAAACCCCCAATTCCAACTCAACATTCAAAGTGTTCTTGAATAACCTTTCAATAATCCGATGAATATTCATACATACTCATAATCATATGTATATCTCTTCATACAACATGATTATAATGTCCAAAACATCATATCTCAACACAAATCGAAATCCAAGAGGTTTGAGAATATTACCTTTGAAGATCCAAACACTTTGATTCGATGAACACGAGTTAGATCGACGATCCGAGCTTCACAACCGAATGAAAATGATGAAGAATTGAGTATTCAAGTGATTGATGAAGAAAATTTCTCCCACAAACCCTCTGTCTCGGATGTAGGATGAAAAATGAGCTTTTCTTCTCAAAAAAATGAAATTATCGTGCAGCCTGCACTGTGTGCCGCGGCCCGGCCGAGTGTGCCGCGGCACAGGGCCAAAATCTGCCCCCAGTGCTTGGCAGTGTGCCGCGGCCCGGTCGAATGTGCCGCGGCAGTGACTCAGCAGTGTGCCGCGGCTCTGCCGGCAGGAGCCGCGGCCCCCGGTACAGGCTGGTCGGCCAAGACTGCAACATGTGTGTGCCGCGGCGCACACTCCCTTGTGCCGCGGCGCACACTCCCTTGTGCCGCGGCCCACACCCCTTTAGGTCCTAAAATGATGAAAAATGACCCGGGAAGAGAATAAAAGCAATAAGAATCAATATTTGGGAAACAATAACACGAAATGGAAGTGTGGAAACCCCAAAACGGTGGTTCCAAGCAAGGATTACAAGGGTTCGCCCAAGAAAAACACAATTTGAACAATGAGGAGATTTGAAATGACATGAACTCCAACGTCAACATCGACTAATGAATCAATTACAACAATCAAGATAATACTCTTGTCTCGATTCCCAAGCAAGGTTGAAACAATGAACAATATCGATACACGACTCGAAGTTATTCCGAACGGTGAACACGGATGAATGAATGTGGATGATGAATGATTATTAACAAGTGAAAAATCACATAGTGACAATTACTGAATGAAATTACTGAATGATAATGACTGAATTACAACCGGGTATTACATACTCCCCCCCTTAGAAATAGTTTCGTCCTCGAAACTAAGGGTCAAACAACTCGGGATAACTCTCCCGCATACTATCCTCGGTTTCCCAAGTAGTCTCTTCGACTCCGTGTCTAGACCACTGAATTTTAACCAATGGAAATGCCTTGTTCCTCAACTGTTTGATTCGCCGCTCTAAGACTCATACGGGACGCTGCTCATACGAATGATCATCCGCGATCTCGATTTCGTCGAACTGAAGTATGTGACTCGGGTCGGCAACATACTTCCATAACTGAGATACGTGAAACACATTATGAATTCGGTTCAATGCCGGAATTAAGGCCAATCGATAAGCTATCTCGCCTACTCGATCTAAAATCTCAAACGGTCCAATGAATCTCAGACTCAACTTTCCCCGCTTCCCGAAATGGAAAATACCTCGACTCGGAGATACCTTGACCAACATGTGGTCACCTGTCTCGAACTCTAATGGTCGGCGACGATTATCTGCATAAGATTTCTGTCGACTCTGAGTGGTCAACAAATGACTCCTGATCAAAGCTACCTTCTCACGGGCGGCTATAAGCATATCGGGCTCGGTGCCGATTGGTTCTGATAAGTCATCCCAACACAAAGGAGATCGACAACGACGACCGTACAAGGCCTTGTAAGGTGTCATCTTAATCGAAGCATGCCAACTATTATTATACGTGAACTCGATCAATGGTAGTTGGGCTTCCCAATCGTCTTTCCAATCGAGGACGCATACCCTCAGCATGTCCTCCAATGTTTGAATAGCCCTCTCTGATTGTCCGTCGGACTGAGGATGAAAAGCTATGCTGAAATTAAGCTGAGTTCCCATAGCACGATGAACTGATTTCCAAAAATGAGATACGAATCGCCCGTCACGATCAGAAACGATACTCTTAGGAGTACCGTGCAATCTCACTATCTCCTTGATAAACAATTGGGCAAGTCTCTCGGGACCCCACGTATCCTTAATCTCAAGGAAATGAGCTGATTTAGTTAAGCGGTCCACAATCACCAGATTGTATTCATGCCACGATGACTCGTCGGCAAACTCGTGATGAAGCCCATATAAATATCTTCCCACTTCCACTCTAGAATAGGGAGCGGTTTCAGCATACCCGCCGGTCGCTGATGTTCAATCTTGACTTGTTGACAGGTCAAATATCTCGAAACAAATTATGCGACTTCTCGCTTCATATTACTCCACCAGTAATTTTGTTTCAAGTCTTGGTACATCTTGCTAGACCCCGGATGAATGGAGTAAGGGGTAACATGAGCTTCTCTCAAAATCGAGTTTTTCAACTCGTCATTCGCCGGTACGCATAACCGATTCTTGAATCGCAATAGTCCATACTCGTGGACCACAAATTCAGGGGCTTCCCCTGAGCCACATCCTCACGGTTGCGCAACAATGATGGGTCTGAACCCTGATTCGCTCTGATTGCCTCCTCAAGTGGCGATGAAATCTCTAACATGCAAAGTTGCCCTTGCACTCGCTGAAGCTATACCTCAATCTCGGGTCTAAGAAATTCCTGCCGAAACTCCTTCTGGACTGACAAACGAGCAAGCATTTGTTGTTGGACTGACTTACGACTCAAGGCATCGGCAACCACGTTTGCCTTACCCGGGTGGTACAGGATCTCGTTATCATAATCTTTGATAAGTTCCAACCACCGTCTCTGTCGCATATTTAACTCCTTCTGACTAAATATATACTTCAAACTCTTATGATCGGTGAATATCCAACAGGTGACGCCATAAAGGTAATGATGCCAAATCTTCAACGCGAAAACCACGGCTGCTAGCTCCAGGTCGTGGGTCGGATAATTAACCTCGTAAGGTCTCAATTGCCGTGAAGCATAGGCAACAACTTTCCCGTCCTGCATTAGTACACATCCGAGACCCCGTCCGGACGCATCACTATATACCAGAAATCCTTCCGTCCCTTGCGGTAAAGAAAGGACAAGTGCTGAAATTAACCGGCTCTTGAGTTCCTCAAAACTCCGCTGACACGCATCAGACCACGTGTATTTGTTATCCTTTCGCAAAAGGTTTGTCATTGGTTTAGCGATCTTAGAAAATCCTTCCACAAACCGTTGATAATAACCAGCTAATCCGAGAAAGCTTCGGATTTCCTTAACATTCTTCGGAGGTAACCAATCTTGGATAGCCTCCGTCTTCTGAGGATCGACACGAACTCCGTCTGATGAAATTACATGTCCGAGAAACATCACTTCGGACATCCAGAACTCAAATTTAGAAAACTTTCCATAAAGTTGCTCTCATCTCAACACGTCGAGAACCTGATGAAGGTGAAACTCATGCTCTTCCTAGTCACGAGAATAAATTAAAATATCATCAATGAAGACAACCACGAACTGATCCAAATAGTCGATGAAAACCTGATTCATTAACTCCATGAACACCGCAGGTGCATTAGTTAACCCAAACGGCATTACCACAAACTCATAATGACCATAGCGGGTTCGGAACGCCGTCCTTGCGATATCCGACTCTCTAATTCGCAACTGATGATATCCCGATCTTAAGTCGATCTTGGAAAATACTGAATCTCCCTGAAGTTGATCCAAAAGATCAACAATACGGGTATAGGATATTTATTCTTGATCGTCACCCGGTTCAATTCCCGGTAATCAATACATAAGCGAAACGACCCATCCTTCTTCTTGACAAATAACACTGGTGCTCCCCACGGAGACGTATTTGGTCGGATATAACCCTTCTCGGTCAAATCCTCCAATTGATTCTTTAGTTCCAGCATTTCGGTGGGGGACATCCAATACAGTGCCTTCGATAATGGAGACGTACCTGGCTCCAGCTCTATCGTGAATTCCATATCCCTCGGTGGAGGTAAAACAGGTAGCTCGTCTGGGAGTACATCGTTAAACAATAACAATGATACCACGAATGGTTGAACACCTCGGTTGCCTTAGAACGGCCAATCGATGGAAATGATATAATGAATGATTGAATACCTTGACTGCCTTAGTACAACCAATCGATGACAGTGATACAATGAATGATGGAACATCTCGATCGCCTTAGAATGGTCAATCGATGACAATGATATATAATGAATGATTGAACATCCCTGGTTGAGTAATTTACTGCTTTCATCATATTAATGATTCTTCCGGAATAACGGGGATCACCTCCCTGAAATACACACTCGACTCCAATGACGGAAATGATAGGGACCATACGCTTACGAACATTGAGAATGGTGTCATGACCATCCATCTCACTAATACCCAATATTACATCGTCCTTAGGTAAATCCACCACGATTAGGTCCACCAACCACTCGCGGTCATTAAGCTTAACTCGGTCAGTTCTTAACCTCATGATTTCCGGAAATTCTTCTACCGTCAGGTAGACCAATGATATAAGGTCCACAATTATTAGGACTGTCTAAGTGAAGTCTATTCAAACATGATTCGAAAATGAATGAATGCGGTACACCGGTATCAAAAAGGGTACACACAGGTTTAGATAAAATTACGAGTATACCTGAGATCGTTCGGGCCTCCGGATCGTCAGTCCTCTTCATCTCGTGAATCCGGGACTTCCCGGCCCCCGAACCGGATGTTCCCGTCTGATAAATATGAGCTCCACCTTTATTCGCTTCCGTCGTCTTAAACGACGCTGACAGAGCAGTCTGATTCTGAATCGCTGATTGCTTCGGGGCCTGAGATGCTACCGGAGTCGGCTTGGAGTCCCTTCGGCAAAAACCCTATGCCCCGCAATTCCACAGTTATGGCATGTGACAGTCTGCCTCGGACACTTAGTACTAAAATGACCCTATTCTTCATAGTTGAAACAGGTGATGGCCGAACTGGCCGCTCGGGACTGAGATTTCGCGGGTTTAGGCGTCATAGGAGGTCGCTCGGAAAAAGTAGAGCCCGCACGAGGTTTCTTGGAAGTGGCCTGACTGTCGTCAGACTGATTACAATTTGTTGATTTCTTGCTGACAGATGAAAGTTGTTGCTCAGCAATTTCCTTAGCAGCAGGCTCATACGGGAGAGTTCTCTCAATTAAATCGGCCAGAGTGGCGCAATGATGATTAAGCAATTTCATATGGGTCATCATGACCTGCATAAAAGTGAGTGGATCAACCCGAACATCTTCCGATCGAGCGGAGTCTTGGGTACGGTTTCCCGACAATGAGCGATTATTCCCCGGTTTTCAGCCTGCACCGCGGCCTCTCCCCGTGCATCCCCTGATAGCTCTCTCCATACTGAAGTAGGAAGGTCGCATGATAATCATAGATCTCGTATGAGTACCACATTATAATTTACGTCATGAAATGATGAAAATGAGCATACGCGCTCTAACACAGTGATTACATGAATGATTAACTGAGGTGACATGATTATCTGATGATATTCTTGAAATGATTATCTTGAACAAGTTAACAAGATTAATGATATGATCTTCAAGATCAACAACTGAGTAATGAAATGAACTGAGTGATTGTTTTGTTAGATTGGTACTGCCACTAGAAGGGGGGTTGAATAGTGCGGATAAGAGTATTGAACTCTTTTTGTGCGGAAGCAAAATATCGGAGTAATTAGAATGCGGAAAAGAAAGAACACAAGAATTTGTTCGAGAGGTTCAGCTATTAACGAAGCCTACGTCCCCTACCTAGTTTTATCGACTAGGACTTTTCTTAGAACTTAGAATTGCACTTTCTAGTTTAGTGCCAACTTCTTACAATTTCTTGATTTCCGTGCTCAAGAACAACCTCACAAAAACACTCTTGTTTTTCTGGGTACAAGATAACCTATACACAAAATAAATGCAAGTAGAAACTCGACTTTCACAATAGATCCCTCTTTGATACAAGAATGAAGATTGGAAATTATAGAACAAATCTTCTCGTATCTCAATCTAGAATAAGTATATCTCTCAAAATGTTTGCTTGATATTGCTTGAGTATGCTAGTAGGCTCAGAATGCTTGTGTATCTTCAATCTCCATGAAGTTGGCTATTTATAGCCTTCTTGAGCTCAAATTCCCGTTGGAACAGTTTAACTGATTACGTACATTACATGCTGATGGTTACGTACGTTATGAACATTACGTACGTTATATGCTACGAATAGCGGCCGTAACGAAAGTGAAGAAACGGTCCAGTGAGATATGATAAAATACGTTACGTACGTTATGAACTTTATGGTTACGTACGTAATATTCGCCGAGATCCGTTGAGTGAGACGACTTGTTGCAACGGCTAGTGGCTTTTCCAACGGTCAGAATAATTCAAGCATTACGTACGTTAGATAACTCTGGTTACGTACGTTACCTGTACAGAAAAACTTACCAAAACAATGAGTGTTACGTACGTTATAATAGACGAGTTACGTACGTTAACTGTACTAAACATCTTGCAGACAACTGTGAATGTTACGTAAGTTAATATGGTTTGCGTTACGTACGTTAACTGAAGAGAAAATATGTTTTAAGTAAATTTTGGTTTTAATAACACATCATCAAAATGATCTAAAAGATATTGTTCCAACAATCTCCCCCTTTTTGATGATGACAAAATTTACGTATGTGAGTTTTTGAAAGCATGATTTTAAAAATTTAATAAGGCTCCCCCTGAACACGAGCACTGTAAAAATTAATAAGGCTCCCCCTGAACACGAGCACTGTAAAAATTAATATGCTCCCCCTGAAAACGCGCACGGGTTATTTCAAAAGGTGATTTCAAAAACGAATACATATTATTCTCCCCCTTTTTGTCATTAACAAAAAGTTGAGAGATCCTGCAAAAGAAATCAATGATACGCATAATAATCAATAGAATCCAAGTCAACGATTAACCAAAATGATGCATAAAAACAGAGATAGTAATTACAGTCGAAACATAAACATGATAATGAAATGTTTGGTCTTTTAATAAAACAGGAAACATCATCATAAGAAAGATAGCCCGACTAGTCAAGGTCCGCATCTGGAGGTGTCGGCGGTATCCCAAAATGCGTGCAAATGCTCTTGACCATGATCTTGATTTCGCTCATATCTTTCTCGAGCCTATCCATCCGAGAAGCCATCTGGGATGAAGAGGATTCCGGTCGAGGACGGGAGGAACCAAGCTGAGATGAAGGACGAGGTCTAGTATGCTCGATCCCCCTAGATGTGATTCTCTCCTCCGGTCTCAGAAGAGCACCCCCATCTATGAGCCGATCATCATCCTTGATATACGCAAAGTATATCCATCCACGATTTCTCGTGCGTAGATACCTCATCGTCCGTAACGTCCCCTCGGTGATGAGGCTCCCCCTAGGAATCGGAACCCCATGAACCCCAGATAAATCAACTCCCGCTTTCTCAAAAATTTCTGTTAAGATTGATCCAAACGGAATTCCCGATTTTCTTTGTCGATCAACTTTCGCGTAACTCTTTTTGTGGAAAATTTGACCTTTTTCCACGAACCATTTTAGCACGATGGACGCGAAGTTGACTTGGTGATCCTTCCACACATGATAAATGATCTCCATATCGATATTCACAAGTCGAAGCTGAGCATTAACTTTAGGCATAAGACAACGAGTGATAGCATCCTGAAGCAAGCGGATGTTTATCCCAAAGTCATTGTTTTCAAAACGCCCGGAATAAACATTTAGAACGGCTTTGTCCGACAAAAAATCACGGACTTTGGACTCATGAACACCATAGCTTTCATCATCGGAGAAGTTGTCAATGACTTCATCTGGAGGAGCAAACTCTCCTTTACATCGAAAACCCTCATTAGGGAGACCAAAAATCTCCAAAAGTTTTGCGGCATCAAAGGATATTGGTTTACCACGCACAAGAGAGTTAACTACAGCAAGTCCATCGGCATCATACGTGACAAAAATTTTTGCATAAAACTCTTTTACACAGTCCACATATATTGGTCGAGCAAGACTAACGAAACGATTTATCCCAAGCATATCGAAGAATTCTTCGATAGCAACACCAGCACAGTTCAGAGATTCAAAATCAAAGTGGTGACTCGGAGTTACCTCTTCGTCGATAAGGATTTCGTTGAAGATTTTCATAGCCTGAGCATTCCGAAAGGATGGTTCACCGGAAGCCATGGAGGATGATTGGGAGGTTTCTCCTCTTCTCTTCTTTCCGGTTCTGGATGCCATGAAGATTGAATCGGTCGAAAAGTGAAGGTTTGATGGATGAACTTGAAGTTTAGGTAGATTTTGCAGGGAGTTTGCAGACGACGCTAGGGATTTGAAAGAAATGAAAGGGGACGGTCGAAATGGGTTTATATATGTTAGGGTCAACGACGGATTACGTACGTTATATCCCTTCTGTAACGTACGTAACGTGAAAATCTGAACTCTCTGGACTGAATCCTGTGATTTGTTACGTACGTAACGTAACACCATGTAACGTACGTAAGGTCCTATTACGTACATAATGGACCGCCCCTACCGTACGTAAGCAGGACCAAATGAATAGTCTTTTCCTTTCGATGATGTCCCGATTTAAATGACCATTTAATGTGACTATGATGAGTATGCAATATTTAAAAATGATCAGCATGTCCCATTCCTAAATTTATGCGAATAAAGTTGAAAGCCTCTTCGGGTAATGGTTTTGTAAAAATATCCGCCAATTGTTCATTAGTACCAACAAATTGGAGACGAACATTCCCGTTTTGGACATGGTCACGAATAAAATGGTGACGAATTTCGATGTGTTTTGTCCTACTATGAAAAATGGGGTTTTTACTTAAATTAATGGCACTCGTATTGTCACAAAAAATAGGAGTATTTTTAAGTTCAATGCCATAATCAAGTAATTGATTTTTGATCCAAAGGACTTGTGCACATGCACTTCCCGCAGCCACATATTCGCTTTCAAAGTGGAAGTAGCGACACTAGTCTGTTTCTTACTTCCCCATGAAATTAAACACGAACTCATAAAATGACAAGTTCCGGTGGTGCTTTTTCTATCAATTTTACATCCACCGAAATCGGCATCACTATATGCAAAAAGTTGAAAATTAATGCTAGAAGGATACCATAAGCCTAAACCAGCAGTATATTTTAATTATCGAAAAATCCGTTTACATGCAATGAGATGAGATTCTTTAGGGTTTGCTTGAAAACGAGCACATAGACAAGTAGCAAACATTATATCAGGTCTAGATGCAGTTAAGTAAAGTAAAGATCCGATCATACCTCGATACTGTTTTTGGTCAACAGATTTACCTTTTTCATCTTTATCGAGTTTAAGAGTGGAAGACATAGGAGTGGATATTTCTTTGCAATCTTCCATCTTAAATTTCTTTAGAAGCTCATTGACGTACTTGGATTGGTGAATGAATATTCCGTCATTGAGTTGCCTAATTTGGAGTCCGAGAAAGTTTTTCAACTCTCCCATCATGCTCATTTCGAACTCTCCCTTCATAAGATTTGAAAATTCTTTGGACAGAGTTTCATTAGTTGCACCAAAAACAATATCGTCCACATAAATTTGACAAATTAACATATCATCACTTAAAACCTTAATGAATAGGGTATTATCAACATTACCTCTTTTATAACCATTTGAGATAAGAAAAGAGCTTAGACGATCATACCATGCTCTCGGAGCTTGTTTTAATCCATAGAGAGCTTTATGGAGCTTGTACACATGATTCGGATGATCATAGTCTTCAAAACCCGGCGGTTGCCTGACATACACTTCCTCCTGGATGATTCCATTTAGGAACGCACTTTTTACATCCATTTGATGGAGTTTGATCTTCTTGTATGCGGCAAAGGCACAGAGAAGATGAATAGCTTCAAGACGAGCAACAGGAGCGAATGTTTCTTCATAATCCAAACCTTCTTCTTGATTATAGCCTTGGGCGACCAACCTCGATTTATTTTTAATAGGGAGACCATCATCATCGGTTTTGATTTTATGAACCCATTTGGTGCCAATGATTGATTTATCTACCGGTGCCGGAACTAATTCCCAAACATTGTTTCTTTCGAATTGGTTTAGCTCTTCTTGCATAGCAATAGCCCAATTCTCATCATTTATGGCCTCATCGATATTCTTTGGTTCTGTAAGAGAAATAAATGCAATATTGTTAATAAAATCATTTATATTTCTCCTAGTTCGTACACATACATCGATTTTTTCGAGAATTTGTTCCATCGGATGGTCTTTCACATTTGCCCAATCTTTAGGAAGGTTGTAAGTATTTTCCTCCTGTTTGTCCGAGCTTACGTCGAGCTTCTCCAACTCCTTTGATACATCGGATACTTCGTTAGCTGGAACCATACCTGCATCATCATCAAAAACAACCTTTCTCGGGGGTAAAACTGTATCATCGAATTTTACATGAATAGATTCTTCTACCGAACCTCTTCTACAATTAAATACACGATACGCTTTACTATTAGTAGAATAACCAAGAAATATGCCAATATCTGATTTTGAATCGAATTTACCCAAATTATCTTTACCATTATTATGAATAAACACTTTACAACCAAATGGATGAAAATAAGATAAATTGGGCTTTTTACCTTTAAAAATCTCATAAGGAGTCATCATTTTGTTCCTCCTGAGATGGACACGATTAATAACATAACAAGCGGTGTTAACGGCTTCGGCCCAAAAATATTTAGGAAGACCATACTCATTGAGCATTGTTCGGCTCATTTCTTCTAGAGAGCGATTCTTCCTCTCGACAACTCCATTTTGTTGGGGTGTCCGAGGTGCCGAAAAGTTGTGCCCAATACCATATTTATCGCACTAATCTTCAAAGAGATTAGAATCAAATTCTCCACCATGATCGGTTCGAATGGCGATAATTGGTAATTCTTTTTCCTTCTGGGTAACCTTACACCACTTAACAAACTCGTTAAAAGTATCATCTTTATTGGCTAAGAATTTTACCCAAGTAAATCTTGAAAAATCATCGACAATAACTAAAGTGTAAAGTTTACCTGTTAGACTGGCATGTCGAGACGGACCAATTAAATCCATATGAATTAATTCAAGAATGCGACTAGTGGAAATTTCCATTTTTGGTTTAAACGAGCCTCTTGCATGTTTACCTTTAATACAGGCCTCACAAATATGGTATTTTATAAAATTCATTTTTGGTATACCACGAACAATATCATTTTTGGCCAATTTTGAAAGAAGTGGTAAAGAGGCATGTCCCAATTTTCGGTGCCAAACAACGGCATTTTCATCATACGAAAGTAGACATTTTTCGTTGAAGGAAGATTCATCTTGGAGATCGACAATGTAAATATTCCCATAACGCAATCCAATAAAAACGATTTGGTCTTTTCTCATTGCCGTGCAATGCATAATTTCAAAAATCAATTTAAGACCGGTGTCACAAAGTTGGGAAACACTCAGAAGATTATGGCAAAGTCCATCAACAAATAGAACATTTTCAATAGTAGGTAAAGGTTTCTTACCAATTTTAACTGTCCCTTTTATTTGGCCCTTTTTATTATCGCCAAAGGTAACACAACCACGATCTTCCTTTTTCAGCTCCGTGAAGAGATGTTCATTTCCACTCATGTGATTTGAACATCCACTATCAACATACCATTTATTTGATAATGTTGTCTTCCTTGCTTGTACCTACAAAAACAATTTTCTTCCGTTTATAGGTACCTGTGCTAATTTGGGTCCTGAGGAGTTAGATACAAAAACTTGATTTTTAACAATGGTCCCTTTTGGTACCCAAATTTGCTTAACCCTTATAGTGCGTCTAGAATTACGACAGTAAGTTTCGGTATGTCCAGGTTTTAAACATTTTGGACATGATGGAATTCCCGTTTTTAAAGTGTCCGAATCTTTTGTGGTAATTTCTAAAGACTTTTTCATTGGAAATGAATCATATCCAAGTCCTTGTTTTGAAAGAGAAAATTTTTGGCCAAATAATAGTTGCTCGAATTTGTCATTACCACATGAAAATTTTCTAACATAAAGTTTTAATTCTTTCTGAGTTTTGTGCAATTCATATTTCAGAATTTTCTCAGTTTCCAAACAATTTGTATGATCAATAGAAACTTCCTTGTTTTTCAATAATTTAGCATTTTCAATTTCAAGGAGTTTTATTTTCTTTTTCAAATCTTTATTGCTATTGCAAGCCTTTTCGTATTCATTATTTAGGGATTCAAAAGCATCAAGTAGTTCTTCATGAGAATCACTAACCTCGACTTCTTCGTCACTATCTTCGGATGCGCGGGCCATTAGAGCAAGATTGGTTTGGACTTGTGGTTCATCATCCTTATCATCATCGCTCCATGTGGCGACATAAACTTCCTTCTTTTTGAACTTTTCATGAGGTGGTTTTGATGAACTTATTGGAGCAGCAGCACGACAATCTTTCGCAAAATGGCCTGAAATGCCGCACCTTCGACAAGTGTTGTCGAACTTTTTGTTTTGAGGGAAGTGAGTCTTTTTGGATTCATCCCTTGATTCTTGCTTGATATCTCTCCGGCGCCTTTGTAGAAGATTTTTGAATTTCTTTATGTTTTTGGCATAAAAGGCGGTTTCTTCGTCCTCTTCTTCGATAGGTTCATCCTCTAGATCGCTTTCTTCTTTGGCTTTGAAAGCGATTGTCCTTTCTCTCTCCTTAGGTTTTGGTTTCGAACTTCGAGATTTAATGACAATCTCATAATTGATGAGAGATCCGGAGAGCCCGAATTCTATGGTATTGAGGTCTTTCGACTCCATGATAGCCGTAATAAGATGGCCCCATTCTCTAGGTAGAGACCAAAGGATTTTCTTGGCTTTATCACTACTTGATATCAGTTTCCCGAATGAAGCTAGCCCATTAGTGATTTCCGAGAAACGGTCAAGCATAGTGGTAATGCTTTCTTCTTCTTTCATAGTGAAGAGTTCATAATCGTGAAGAAGCATATTGATTTTTGTTTCCTTAACTTGACTCGTACCTTCATGGGTGATCTCTAACATTTTCCAGATTTCTTTTGCCGTTTCGCAGGAAGAAATTCTGTTTTGATCTTCTGGATTGAGAGCACAGTAAAGCAATTGAGTGGCTTTACTATTGAAGTGATCGTTCTTCCAGTCGGCATCGTCGTACTCTTCGAAACTTTTGAGAGAGCCATCCGTTTTCTTAGGAATGGTAGGTCCAAGGGCAATGACCTTCCATATTTCAATATCGTGAGCTCGAATGAAAATGGACATCTTCTTCTTCCATGTTATAAAGTTCAAACCATCGAAGAAGGGTGGGCGATTGAGAGCGTTGCCTTCAACGGAGGAGTGGATAAAGGCCATTTCTGGATCTTTTCTCTAGCGGGTGTTAATCCAGTGATAAAGAGACCGCTCCGATACCAATTGTTAGATTGGTACCGCCACTAGAAGGGGGGGTTGAATAGTGCGGATAAGAGTATTGAACTCTTTTTGTGCGGAAGCAAAATATCGGAGTAATTAGAATGCGGAAAAGAAAGAACACAAGAATTTGTTCGAGAGGTTCGGCTATTAACGAAGCCTACGTCCCCTACCTAGTTTTATCGACTAGGACTTTTCTTAGAACTTAGAATTTCACTTTCTAGTTTAATGCCAACTTCTTACAATTTCTTGATTTCCGGGCTCAAGAACAACCTCACAAAAACACTCTTGTTTTTTTGGGTACAAGATAACCTATACACAAAACAAATGCGAGTAGAAACTCGACTTTCACAATAGATCCCTCTTTGATACAAGAATGAAGATTGGAAATTATAGAACAAATCTTCTCGTATCTCAACTAGAATAAGTATATCTCTCAAAATGTTTGCTTGATATTGCTTGAGTATGCTAGTAGGCTCAGAATGCTTGTGTATCTTCAATCTCCATGAAGTTGGCTATTTATAGCCTTCTTGAGCTCAAATTCCCGTTGGAACAGTTTAACTGATTACGTACATTACATGCTGATGGTTACGTACGTTATGAACATTACGTACGTTATATGCTACGAATAGCGGCCGTAACGAAAGTGAAGAAACGGTCCAGTGAGATATGATAAAATACGTTACGTACGTTATGAACTTTATGGTTACGTACGTAATATTCTGGTCAGAGATCCGTTGAGTGAGACGACTTGTTGCAACGGCTAGTGGCTTTTCCAACGGTCAGAATAATTCAAGCATTACGTACGTTAGATAACTCTGGTTACGTACGTTACCTGTACAGAAAAACTTACCAAAACAATGAGTGTTACGTACGTTATAATAGACGAGTTACGTACGTTAACTGTACTAAACATCTTGCAGACAACTGTGAATGTTACGTAAGTTAATATGGTTTGCGTTACGTACGTTAACTGAAGAGAAAATATGTTTTAAGTAAATTTTGGTTTTAATAACACATCATCAAAATGATCTAAAAGATATTGTTCCAACATATTGAGTTAACGTGATCAACATGATCAAAATGAAAATGATGTTAGAAGATTGTTAACTGATGAATTATGAATGAATGATTATTGCCAGAAATTATACCATGGCGTTAGAAGTCTTACAGTTCTTTCGATCTGATGGGCTCGGCATTTGCACAGGTCACACGTGATGTGAAATTCCAATGATACTAGTCCGATGACGATGATTTCAAATGATACATGACTCGGAAGGTAGTATTCAAAACCACGCTCCGATACCAACTCTGTAACACCCCAAACTAGGCGGATATTACAGTGCCGTGGACCCCCGACTGGGACCCACCAGGCGAGTGAAAATAAATGAAATACACAGGGTAAATGTAGTACCGAACCACATTACATCATCAATTACTCTGATTATGAGTTTCATTATAACACACCCAAGATAATACCGAATACATGTATATTTTATATGAAGATAAAATACACAACACTGAATGAAACGGAGTATCCAAATGGAAATCTGCAGCGGAAAATAAATGACAACAACATGAATGACTGGAAGGATTGGTGCCCCCTACTAGTATCACTGGGACTCCTCGCCGTCAACATTCTATTCCCGTACTTTTGCCTTGCCATGACCTGAAAACAAGATCCCCCAACGGGGTCAGTTACACAGAACAACAATCCTCAAGAGTTGAATAAACACAATCATATATGCTGTATAAACTACAAGTTCGATCAAAATCTCAAACTGTCGAACACATGCGATCAAAAGTGAAGTCGGTCAGATTATAACCCAAATCCTGTTGAAAACATACACAATCAAACATGCTGTACGAATCAACTAACGGTACGGCTCAAAGGGTGGCGCCACACTACGCCCGGGATGGAAATGTGTCCGTGCACAAGCCACCATCGAGTATCGATCGAATACACGTGTGGTCTTGTACCTAATCAGTCTCACGAAGTGATCTTCTCGTGTGCACAGTCCAATGTGAGGCCAACAACCAACACAAGACTTAATATGTGCCCGACATGAAAATCCTACACATACCAACCGGCACGCCAGTATGACCCGGAATGTCACGAGATAACAAAAGTGACATCGAAATCAATAATGACTCACCGAGATGAAATGATAGTGCAATGAATGATAGCTCAATGAAATGATTGGAACCATCGTTCCTCGAGACTGAAGTGATTAATTGACAATTATAAGTCTCAATACTGTTAATACATCATGAATAAACTATAATTATGAATGAACAACAACGAAAGGAATGAATGTCCTTTTAACCGAGTAAGAATTAACTTACACAACGCCGATGAAGAATGTCCTTCCACCAACAACGTCCTAAATGAGATGTCGGTCGCTCGAACAACCTTGAATAACACAATTACCAATAATCCGGTTCAACACACGAATCAAACACGAGTATAAGTAACTCAAAACGTTGATACGACTAAACCAAGTTCATTGGGGCATTATATCGAACACGTTGTGGCCAAACTTCGATTGTTTACAACCAAACCTCAATAATACTAATATCAAATCCCCAACAAGTGTTTCAAACCAACAAAACATCTTCAATACGATCAATAATCCAATATGAATATCCAAATTCGTGATTTCAACAACAATTAATCGAAAACCCCCAATTCCAACTCAATATTCAAAGTGTTCTTGAATAACCTTTCAATAATCCGATGAATATTCATACATACTCATAATCATATGTATATCTCTTCATACAACATGATTATAATGTCCAAAATATCATATCTCAACACAAATCGAAATCCAAGAGGTTTGAGAATATTACCTTTGAAGATCCAAACACTTTGATTCGATGAACACGAGTTAGATCGACGATCCGAGCTTCACAACCGAATGAAAATGATGAAGAATCGAGTATTCAAGTGATTGATGAAGAAAATTTCTCCCACAAACCCTCTCTCTCGGATGTAGGATGAAAAATGAGCTTTTCTTCTAAAAAAACGAAATTATAGTGCAGCCTGCACTGTGTGCCGCGGCCCGGCCGAGTGTGCCGCGGCACAGGGCCAAAATCTGCCCCCAGTGCTCGGCAGTGTGCCGCGGCCCGGCTGAATGTGCCGCGGCAGTAACTCGGCAGCGTGCCGCGGCCCTGCCGGCAGGAGCCGCGGCCCCCGGTATAGGCTGGTCGGCCAAGACTACAAACATGTGTGTGCCGCGGCGCACACTCCCTTGTGCCGCGGCCCACACCCCTTTGGGTCCTAAAATGATGAAAAATGACCCGGGAAGAGAATAAAAGCAATATGAATCAATATTTGGGAAACAATAACACGAAATGGAAGTGCGGAAACCCCAAAACGGTGGTTCCAAGCAAGGATTACAAGGGTTCGCCCAACAAAAACACAATTTGAACAATGAGGAGATTTGAAATGACATGAAA
Organism: Orobanche coerulescens; assembly: GCA_033398695.1. Taxonomy (NCBI): domain Eukaryota; kingdom Viridiplantae; phylum Streptophyta; class Magnoliopsida; order Lamiales; family Orobanchaceae; genus Orobanche; species Orobanche coerulescens. The sequence goes on along the minus strand of CM065811.1, from coordinate 86,336,257 downwards.
TCCAACGTTAACATCGACTAATGAATCAATTACAACAATCAAGATAATACTCTTGTCTCGATTCCCAAGCAAGGTTGAAATAATGAACAACATCGATACACGACTCGAAGTTATTCGGAACAGTGAACACAGATGAATGAATGTGGATGATGAATGATTATTAACAAGTGAAAAAGTACATAGTGACAATTACTGAATGAAATTACTGAATGGTAATGACTGAATTACAACCGGGTATTACACTAACCAAGTCAGCTCATTTCTTATCGATCAAGAAAGGTTATGGTGTAGCGAAGTTGGCAGAAATCTTCCAGCAGGAGATTGTTAGATTGCACGGCACTCTGGTTGCGATTGTTTATGATAGAGATCCGAGGTTTACTTCGCATTTTTGGAAGGCGTTACATAAGTCTTAGGGCTCTCGTCTTAAGTTCAGTACCGCTTTTCACCCACAGACGGATGGTCAATCTGAGAGAACTATCCAAACGTTAGAGGACATGTTACGAGCTTGTGCACTTGATTGGACTAGTAGTTGGGACGAGTACTTGTGTTTAGTCAAGTTTGCGTATAACAACAGTTGGCATGCTAGTATTCGGATGGCACCATACGAGATGTTATATGGGCGTAAGTGTAGACCACCTACTGTGTGGGACGAAGTAGGTGAACGGATTATTGAGGGTCCTGAAATGATTGAGATCACCAACGAAAAGTGGACTGTTGCTAAAGAGAGGCTTAAGGAAGCCAGGTCCAGACAGAAGAGTTACGCCGACAAGCACCAACGTGGGTTAGAGTTTCAGGTTGGCGACCGAGTATTTCTGAAAGTTTCTCCTTTTCGCGGCGTCAAACGTTTTGGCATTAAGGGCAAGTTGAGTCCTCGTTTTATTGGTCCTTTTGAGATTTTGGAACGTGTGGGTGTCTTATCATTTGGCTCTTCCACCTCAGCTAGCACATGTGCATAATGTTTTCCACGTATCTCTTTTGCGGGGATACAACTATCATCCTCTACATGTGGTGTCATACCCTTTTGACCAGATTCAACCAGACATGTCACTTCCGGAAGAACCGGAAGCCATTCTTGATAGGCAGGAGAGAGTCATGAGAAATAAGGTCATTCGCTTTGTTAAGATTCTTTGGAAGAACCATCCAGCACGCAAGGCGACCTGGGAAACCGAAGAGTCTATGCGAGTCAGCTACCCTTATTTCCTTTCGTAGTCTGGTATGCTTTCGTTTTGCTTCGTTACCTTTCCTTTTTCATTTTCGAGGACGAAATTTTTTTTTAGAGGGGAAGAGTTGTAAAACCCAGATTTTTGAATATGTTAAAATACCCTTTAATCTCGAATCTATAAAAGGCATTTAATTATTTAAAATATTGCATTACGATTATAACCTAAGTATTTAAATCGTTAACATTTGAACAAATTAATGTAATGCGAATATAAGACTTATACTGAAATAATTTGTACATATTTAAAATTATCACACGTTTTCTATTTTTGTCCCTAGCCGAATGATATGTTGTACACAACCATATGGAATCATGAATCATGTCAAGGTTCGTGATGGGTTTCAAATTTGGTAAAGTTTTCCATCAAATCCCCATAATTTAGGCATTTTCCTTTTTGAAATTCCTCCCCACTCGCCTATATATATCACACACACATACTTCACAAAACTAAAAACCCTAAAAATTAAAACTAAAAATGGCGGCTACCTAGTTCTCTACCATTCCCGTTCGATCGAGGCGTGCACAAAGGAAGGCTTGGTGGTATATTGAAGGTCTCGGGTGCGTTGGTATGATTAAACATGTTATATGATGGCTTAAATGAATTCTGGAATTAAGACAGCTTGTATACCTGAATTTGTGAACGATATAGGTCATGATATATAATGATTCAATTCAGTTTCTTTTGATGAAAACCAAGTTTTATGTCTTAGTTAAGTTCTCCAATTGGTTTGGAGTGATTTCGAGTTGTTTTGGTTGTGTTTTTGATTTTTGTGTGATTAAGTGTTGAATCTGAAATTCGGGAGTCTGAAATCAATCCAGTTTGTCGATTTTTGATTCAAAAACTATAATTAGTTGGGCCATGAAACTCTCCAGTATGTAACTTATATATGATTAGTAATACAATGAATTTTTTGGAATTTTTACTGGATGTTTTGATTGGTCGTTGAGGCGGATACTTTTTGGGTACAACTGCAGGTCAATTTTCTAAATAGTCTGAGTTTGAGTATTTTTCGTGTGGGGTTAAACTAACTATTAAATTCTGAGAAAATTCGTGTGCGTTCTAAAGACATTGAAGTACCTGTGTGAATTTTTGCGAATTTTACTTTTGAGTTCTGATGTGGTTAACAAATTCGTCAAGTTGTACCCTGTTCATAGATAAAAGCTGATAAAAAGGTTAAAATGCTAATAAAGGTTAGGGTTGTATTGAATTTATCTCCAGATATGCTTTCAGGTTTTTGGGTCATATTGAAAGGGGTCTATTTTAATGATACTAACGTGTTTTTGGTGATTCGTGAGTCTAAAATCAAGTTCCGGAAAAGTACTTTCTGAATATGTTAGTCTTGTAATTTATAGAAGTCGAGAGAATGTCTTTTCTGATTTTACAAGTTCAAGTGTCAAACCTGTCAATTAGTAATCCGAATTTCAACCTTGGTTTATGATTTTTGTTTTGAAATCGAAGGACTCGTGCTCGTCTTTTGGATGAATGAATCTGAATCAATTGAACTGAAATCGAATGGATTCGAATCGAATCGAATCAATCAATCGAATGGACTGAATCGAATCGAATCAATTGAATCAAATATATATTAATGGTAAATAATAATAATAATAATGGTAAATAATAATAATAATAATAATAGTAATCAACAACAACAACGATAATAGTAATATTATTAGTAATAATAATAATAATAATAATTAAGATTAATAATAATAAGAAGAAGAAGAACAGAATCAAATGAATCGAATCGAATCGAATGGACTCGAATCGAATCAATCGAACGGAATGGACTCGACTCGAATCGAACTAAACTGAATGGACTCGAATCGAATCGAATCAATCAAAAATGAAAAATAAGTCCAAAAGAACAGGGCCTCATTAACTCAAATTAGACAGGGCTTAAATATAAAATGTGTTTGGCCTCTGTGATTTTTGGTGAAATTTTTAGAGTAGCACATCATGGTTTCTTAATTGCTTACTTTTTTAGTCTCAGAATCTGTCACCGAATCTGGACTAGTTTTGATAAGGAATTTTTGTTCTATAGCTATACTACCTAGAAATTCTACAAAAATTACACAAAGTAGAAAACATATGTACCTACCTGGGGTAATTTTGCTAAGGCTCCAGGAGGTGCACAAGTATACTTTAAAAATCCGGAAACGTGATACATGTTTTGATATTAAAAGCTGAGTTTTCTTAAAAAGGTGGTTACACACTCAAAGTCTATTATATTACTAAAATGAGTAACTAAATTCATTTGGACTTAAAGTAATACTTGGTTATTTATCCGTATAGGTTCCGTGAAGCGGGAGTGATCCTGTATCTTGTGATCCATCTATCTTTGTTTACTTTTGCTGTTGAATAAGGTACAGATATTCCGTACTCTTTCAGCAAGAGTACAGCCACTTTCTCTCTCATGACCTTTCTCTCTCTTCTATATTATTTGCCTATCTTATTTTGTACAGTTGATATTCAAACTCTTTGTTTGAACCTTTGATATTGCATCTTTGATTTGATACATGTGAACTGAACCTTGGATATTATCCCATTGATTATTCGAACCTTTGATATTGAACTTTGACTATATGATTATGACCTACACTTTGATTTGGACTTTTACTTTTTGACCCTTCAGTATTTACCCAGGTATTATCTGTTCCTAGTTATGGGGGCTCCATGACCGTAGCATTGATGCACCAATGTTATGACTCTAGTGTGGTTGGAGAGATGTACCACACCGTCCCTTATCTGCTATCTGCTATGGCCATTACTATGATTATGAATTGTTTGCAGGGGCGTATAGATGCATCCTAGATTTGTTTGTTATTTGTTTGGGCTACTATGATGATATGGATATATATTATATTTGTTTGGTGATTGGGCATGCGTGCATGTAGTCCCTTCACATTTGGGAGTTGGTCACTCCATTGGGCTACTATTTGTTTGGATATTTGTTTGGGCCTGGGGTAAAATACTGAATCCACATTCATACACTTTATACTTAAACTTTGATATCCTTTTGATTCCATTGACACCATATGTATTCTATCTTCGCATTCCTTTGATTATCTTATCTTGTTTGATCTGTTTTGTTATTTGCTTTATATCTGTTCACTGAGCCTTTTATACTCAGCCGCTTTTCTTCTCCATGCGGCAGGTACTTAAGCTAGGAGTGGGGTTATTAGCTTGGGGATGAGAGAGAGTGGATTGCCCTATAGCTTTATTTAAATAATGGACTTTATTTCCTTATCGTTATTTCCAGATTTCAGACATTTGTATCGTACTTTCTTTTGTTTGGTTTCGGGGACACTTGGTGTTGTTTTAGTCCCCTTTTGATACTATTTTGATAATTTTTATTTAAGACTTCTGATGTTTGATTTGAATCTGTTGTATCTGATATGTCAACATAAAGTGACGCTTCTACCCTTGCCGGGTTGGGGCGTTACACTATGGGTCACATAAATACACTCGGTTACTAGGATAAGAACATACACAAACTGCTTTTATGCATACTCATATCTAATGTAACTATTTTATGCGAATGTAAACATGGGTCACATGAATACACCCGGTTACTAAGTTTTCAAAAACAGCTGAGTAAATATTTTCTCCATTTTTCAACACTACCAACAATATATATCACCCAATGTCACCACACAATATCTTTATTCTTGTCAAAAATAATTTCTAACTATTCAAGTATGGGTCAAAGGATTTATAGCGATGGAAATCTCAGTATGTGGTTAACAATAAAATAGGCAATAAGCTCAATTAGGTTAACGAGAGAATTAATAATTTTTGGGGTAGGCCGAAAAGATTGAAAGGCTAAAAAAATCGCCTAAAATCACTTTCACTATTTCGCACACACTTCGTAGTTTTGAGTAAGATACTAATGCACATTCTAGAGTTTCACAACACAAATAACGCACTCAATAAATGATAGCAAGTAAACAACGGCTCAAAAGATCACAAGTTCTTAAATATATATTTTTTTATGAATTCACACTAAAGAAAATTTTTAGAAACAATTGAGTTTCACCTTTCATCGAAAATTCAAGTTTAACCCATGGTCATTTTACCGCACCAAAATTTTATAAAAAAAGTCTCCCGAGGTGAGTAGTAAGACATATTACAAATTGACTGTTGGAGGTATATTTTTTTATGTTTTAAAAATTCATATATTTTCGATATCACCCCACACTTTAGAAATAAGCATTGTCCTCAATGTATTGAAAAGATAGAAGAAAAAGGACTCCCCTTTTGTGTGGTACGGTTGATTCAATCCCCATCGCAATACCTATAAAGAACTTGAATAAAAACAAAAATAGAAAACCATGTTGAAACAAGTTAAATAAACAAAGTCCATAATTTCAAATAAAAATAAAAAGAGAATATACAAACAGTAAAATATAGTCTAAACAAGCCAAAAAGAAAAGAAGTCAGAAAAATAACACAAATAAAAAAACTAAGCCGATGGCCCGGGTGGTGGTGATGGTGGTCTGATGCCGAAGTGCTGCTGAATGCGTGCCATCTGCTCGTCTGATCGGTCAAGACGATCGTTTACCTTTTTAAGATCACTTTTGATAACCTCCTGGTCGTCTCTGATGCAGCCAATCGCCTCCCATATGCGACGGAGAAGGGACTGGGACTGGGGCTGACGGCTCGGATGGAGGGATGCCGTGGTCTCTCGTGTAGGGCTCTCGCCGTCATCTCCGTCAGTCGGAGAATGTGCCTCGTCGTCGCGCTGTGCGTCCTCCTCGAATTCGATACCCATTCGTCTACAAGTGGTACGCCTCAATTTTTCCCGGTCTCTTATATCAGTGCGGCTGGCATAAGAGAAATCCACATCCGCCTGCTCGAGTAATAATGTGATCAACCGGGGGTATGGAATGCTGTGCTTTGGGCTTTTATTCCGGAGGAAATCATGCGTGTGATTGTAGATGACACTCCCGTAGTTTAATCCTTGAATAGCGCCTTGCCCGTGCACCATTTTATCTAGAAAGTACAAGTCACCAACTCGGACTTCGTTCTTGCCGTTAGAACGAGGAAGAACATTTGTGCTGAGGAGGTACAAGATGAGGCGGTGCTGCGCCGAGAAGGACAAGGTGCTGATCTTCATTCCATCTTTTTGGGAGGGAGTGTAGTGAATGCCGAATCATGCCATGGCACTACTAGTGGTCCAGACGGGGCCTTATGGGGGTATTAAAAGCCTTTCCAAAATTTACTTGTTCCCCCTCGTCCGGAGTGTGGATCGCATGATTTATCGAGCTCGTAGTGATCAAAACGGATGTCCCTATAACTGTGCTCTGGATAGCATAATTATCTTTGCCCTTCGCCTCCACGTTGGTGTATAATTCCCGGACAAACTCTCTGTAGTAATTATTAGGGAGGTTTAACGTATCTCGCTCGACCAGAAGTTTGGAATCAGCACGTTGCTCAAACCATTCCGCATTTTCAGCACTCGTAAAGCGTATAGCGTTGAAGGCCCCTGTGGTATTCTCTTGATGAGAATTGTCACTCTCGGTGGCGGAGGAAGACGCTATTGGGCTGGCGGCACATCGTTTGCGCGTCCTGGTTGTCCTACATAATTATCACAAGAAAAATTCATTTAAGCATTTCATCGGACACCTTGTAATCGTGATTAACAAGCTTCCAAATTCATCAATTTATGGATAAATTCTAACTCCCTGGCACATGAATGCTTCAAAACTATATGATTAGCAATAGAACAACACTAGTCTAAACAAAACACCACGAATTTACAAACTTTCATCATGTAAAATTTCATAAACCAAAACAATCAAAATTTTGACATAATTCCATTTCAACTTATCAAAAAGTGGCAAATCCTTACTTATAATCCAACAAAAGTGTTTAATCACGTGAATAAACGTAGCCACATATCCATAAACACAATGAGAATCGAATTCGCAGCAAATATTGAAGAATTTCGTAGTGAACTTATATTGTTGCTTGATGATGATTTTCTTCAAAAATCCTAATTGATGTGATGAAAGGAGGTTGATTGTGGTGTTATGATACTGAATTTAACTATTGTAATGAAAAGAAATCGGAAAATTTGGATTTTCAGGGGAAAAGGGGCGGAGGTAGGGTGAGAAAGAAATAAGAATGAAAGGGCCGACTTTGTTTTAAAACCCCTCTGCCCAAACACGGCGCTGGAAATGGTCCATTTTGCGCCGTGTTATGCGCCGTGTCGTACATCGTTTTTTTGTTGAAAAACAGACACGACGCTAGAAACGGTCCATATTAGGGCCGTGTTGTGCGTCGTGTCGTACAGTGATTTTTTTTTAGATTTTTTTGATTTTTTTGATTTTTTTGATTTTTTTGATAATAAAAAATAAGAAAAACAATAAATAAATTGGGTTCCCTCCCAATAAAGGCTAGTTTAATGTCATTAGCTTGACAACTTCCTGTTTTAGTCGTGCAATGGCTCTCCAAGGGTTATGCTCTCTCTGTGAGGAATTTTCTGATTTTCAAAATAAGGCTTCACCCTATGTCCGTTCACCTGAAATGACTCTTTGGTGTGTGGATTTATAAGTCTAATTACTCCATATGGAAATACTTCCTCGACTTCAAAGGGTCCCGTCCAGCGTGACTTTAACTTACATAGAAACAATCGCAAGCGAGAATTAAATAAAAGTACTTTCGTACCTGGTTCAAGGTGCTTGAGGTTAAACTTCCGGTCATGAAGTCTCTTGACTTTGTCTTTGTAAATTATAGAGTTCTCGTATGCTTCATTTCTTAACTCATCTAATTCAGACATTTGGAGCAGTCTTTCCTGTCCAGCTTCTTTCAATTCCATTGAAACAGACTTAATTGCCCAATAAGCTTTATGTTCGATTTCAACTGGAAGGTGACAAGTTTTTCCATAGACTAGACGGTAGGGGCTCATTCCTAATGGAATCTTGTATGCTGTTCGGTATGCCCAAAGTGCATCGACCAATTTTTCAGCCCAATCTTTTCGAGTTGGGCGCACAGTTTTTCCAGGATCCCTTTTATTTGTCGGTTGCTTGTTTCAGCCTGACCCGACGCTTGTGGATGGTAGGGAGTTGCAATTTTGTGATTTATGCCATTTTTGGCCATAATCTTGTCAAATAACTTGTTGCAGAAGTGGGATCCCCATCACTGATTATTGCCTTGGGAAATCCGAAATGGCTGATTATGTATTCTTGTACAAACTTAACAACAATATTAGCATCATTAGTCCTTGTGTGGATTGCCTCAACCCACTTGGACACATAATCAACTGCTAAAATAATGTACTCACAATTTCCAGATTTAGTGAATGGTCCCATAAAATCAATTCCCCATACAACAAAAATTTCTACGACCAAATTGATCGTGAGGGGTATCTCATTTCTTTTTCCGATATTACCAGTTCGTTGACACCTATCGCACTGAACAAAAAAATGATGTGCATCTTTCAATAAGGATGGCCAATCCAAACCAGATTGGAGAATTTTGTTAGTGGTCTTTCATCCGTCAAAATGTCCTCCGCAATGAAGTTCATGGCAAAAGGTTAGTACACTTTGTTGCTCATCTTCTGCGATACATCGCCTCATGATTTCATCTTTGCATAATCGAAAAAGGCATGGTTCGTACCAGAATTAGTTTTTGCATGATGATAAAAACCTTTTCTTTTCTTGGTAAGAAATGTTAGGTGGGAGCATTTCACAAACCAAATAATTCACAATATCGGCAAACCAAGGTACCGGAGAAATTTTAAATAAATTTTCATGTGGAAAAGAGTCCACAATTTGTTCATGCTCGTTAATTGTTTCTTCTGTTAATTTTAAATGGGAAAAATGGTCTGCGACCACATTTTCACTTCCCATTCTGTCCTTTATTTCCACATTAAATTCTTGAAGTATTGAAATCCACTGAATCAACCGAGGTTTTGCTTGTTGCTTTGTTAGCAGATGTCGTAAAGCTATATGATCTGAATGTACAATCACTTTAGATCCTACAATATAATATCTAAATTTATCCAGTGAGAAAACCACGGCTAATAATTCTATCTCGGTTGTTGTATAAGTAACCTGTGCATCATTCAATGTTAAACTAGCGTAATAAACCACACGGAGCATTTTATCAATTCTTTGGCCCAAAACTGCACCAACAGCTCGGTCAGATGCATCGCACATAATTTCAAAAGGTGAAGACCAATCAGGGGAAATTACGATTGGTGCTGTGGTCAGTTTCTCTTTCAAGGTTTTAAAAGCATCGAGACAAGCGTCATCGAAAATAAAGGAAACATTTTTGGTAAGCAAAGTGGAGAGAGATTTACTTATTTTTGAAAAATGTTTGATAAACCTTCTATAAAAATCGGCATGTCCTAAAAAGCTCCTGGTTGCCTTTACATTGTTTGGTGGCAGTAATTTTTGAATGACATCATTTTTTGCTTTGTCGACTTCAATTCCATGATTTGACACCACATGGCCTAGCACAATTCCACTTTCTGTCATAAAATGACTTTTTTCCTAGCTGAGAGTTAAATGACATTCAATACAACGTTCAAGTACTTTGGTCAATTTATTTAAGCAATCATCAAAAGATGATCCAAATACTGAAAAGTCATCCATAAATACCTCAATAAAATCGCCGATCATATCTGAGAAAATTGACAACATGTACCTTTGAAATGTTCCTGGTGCATTGCATAATCCAAAGGGCATTCTTCGACAAGCAAAAGTTCCAAAAGGGCATATGAATGTGGTTTTCGATTCGTCCTTGGGTGCAAATGCCACTTGGTAATACCCCGAAAGGCCATCAAGAAAATAATAGAATTTGTGTCCTGCAAGTTTATCAAGCATTTGGTCAATAAAAAGGTAGAGGAAAATAATCCTTTTTGGTGGCGGCATTTAATTTTGGATAATCAATGTACATCCGCCACTCGGTTGTTACCCTCATTGGTACTATCTCTCCCTTATCATTTTCAATCACTGTTATGCCACTTTTCTATGGCACCACATGTATCGGGCTTACCCATTCACTATCCACAATCGGATAAATAATTCCCTCAGCGAGCAATTTTAAAATTTCTTTTTACTACCTCTAGCATATTGGGATATCTCCGTTGTGCTTCTCTTCTTGGTTTTTCTCCCTCTTCTAGGATAATTTTATGCATACATGTCGAAGGGCTAATTCCCTTAATATCACTCAAACCCCATCCTATTGCCTCTTTGCATTTTTTCAAAACTTCTATTAAAAGAAATTCTACATCCTCGCTCAATTCTGCATTAATAATTATGGGTTTTTTATTTCCCTCTTCAAGAAAAACATATTTTAAATGCTTAGGCAATTCTTTAAGCTCCAGTATTTCTTTTTCTTTACTTTCCATTAACGACTCCAGACTATCTATCTCACCCCTGTAAGAGATTTTTGCATATTTCTCCTTCAAATTCTGGGTTATGCTCCAAACACTCCATTACTTGTTCCTGTATAATGAGAGTTTCTACAGAATTATCAATAATATCAACAAAAGCGCAGTCCTCATATAAATCATAACTAGGAACAGGGGGCGAATCAAACGCAGAAAATGTCACGGTTTTATTTAACACACTCATGGTTAATTTTCCTCTTTTAACATCAGCAGTAGCCATAAAAGGTCTTCCCAATAAAATAGAATGATATTTTCCATTTTCTAGACATTGTCCCATTTCTAAGACAACAAAATCTGCTGGAATAATAAGCCCCTCTATGTGTACGAAAATATCTTCGATAATTCCAACAGGATAACGAAGTGATCTATCGGCCAATTGTAAACATATTTTAGTTGGGCTAAGTTGACCAAGATCAAGTTGCTCAAAAATATATAACAGAATCAAATTTATACCTGCTCCGAGATCAAGCATACCAGTTGTAACACCCCCAGAATCAAACCGGGAATATTACACGCCGCAGACCCTCTCCGTGAGGATCCATCAGGCTAGAAATCAAAACCACACAATAAATTACATACCGACATGATAAAATACCAAATCCGTAGACCAACTTGGTCTTTCATCACAAACATACAAGTTAAAATGCACATTTCTACCTCGACTCATACCCATGCATGGGTAAAATACACTCTCAAACCAAAAATACGACAGAAGAAAGACGATGCACAAACTTTGACTGACTGCATCCAACACTGGCCTTCGTGTGATTAGTATAATTCGCCTTCCATCATCCTTCGTGCCGATCCTGTGTTTTGCTCCCAAACCTGCATGTACCTGGATACAAAAATAGACATCCACCCCCCGAATGTAATACCCGGTTGTGAATTCATTTATTATCATTCAGTATCTGTCACTCAGATTTTTTTTTTCATTCAGTAATAATCAATCATCATTCATATTCAGTCAACTATGTTCACCGTTCGGCGTATTTTGGGATCATCACTGTTTGAGATCGAGCTGAGATTATTGTCATCATCATCATCATGTTTTTATTTGCAGTTTGAGAGGTAGCGCACGCTACACATTCTGGTTAGCGCGCGCTAATGAGGTGCAGGTAACGCACGCTATGATTCAGTATTAACGCACGCTAGCGCAAGAGAGGCAAGCAGTCCAGAAGGTACTGGGCTGATTTGGGAAATTCGTAGCGCACGCTACGAGTGGTAAGTAGCGTACGCTACTTGTGTTGGCAACGCACGCTAAGTCACTTTAGTAGCGCACGCTAACGTGCAAGGCGAAAACGATGAGGTTCTGGATTTCAGTCGTTGAGTATCAGACATCAGTTAGCGCACGCTAACAATCTGGATTAGCGCACGCTATCGGTAAGGTGTTAGCGCACGCTACCAAGTCGTAGCGCACGCTAACGAGGCATTTCAGACCTCACTGGACTGCCCAGTAAACCGCTAGCGCACGCTAAATATCAAGTCATAGCGTGCGCTAAGCTGGGACAGTATAAATAGGACAGTTCGGTCCAACCTTCGCCATTTCTTCATTTCTCAATCATTTCGGACGAGCTCGGGCGATTCGGAAAGGTCTTTTCGAGCTGCAATCATCTAGCATCATCTTCAAGCTCCTAAGTTGGATTAATCATCATCTAAATCAGTTTCATCACTCCAAATCAAGGTAATGATTCTTGGATCTAGAATTTCGGATCTTGGGTGTTTTGCTTTCGATCTCTTCGTGTAAATCGATATTATGTTGGAATATGTTAGATATGGATCATCTATCTTGGATACATATATTGCTACGGATTCATTGGTGTATTTTCAAGATTTGTGAATAATTGAGGAATTGTTCAAGAACCCTTACGGGTTGACTTTGGAATTTTGGGGGTTTTCGACCAAATGTGGTTGAAATATCGTTCTAAGTATTCCTATTGGATTATTGATAGTAGTATTCATGAGTTTTTGTGGGTTTGAATCATTCATTGGGAGATGGTTTCGGATGTAATTGAGTTTTGGTTGTAAACAATTGGAGATTGTTTACAACGCGTTTGTTTTAATGCCCCAATGAGTTTCGGGTATTGTTGTATCGACTTTTGAGTTGGTTGTGATCATGCTTGATTCGTGTATTAAGAGAATTGTTGGTTTTTGTGTTGTTTAAGGTTGTTCAAGCGGCCGGTAATTTCATTAAGGACGTTGATCGTGGAAGTACCTTCTCGCCTTCGGTTTGAGGCAAGTTTTATACTTGTACTAGTCAATGAGCTAATGTCATCATGTATGTGTATGAATGTATTGTATCATTCCGAGACTTAGTCTCTTCATGAATTCATTGATATCTAGAGATCGTTCGATACGATACCTTCCGGCAATTTTGCCAAATGTTTATTGTTGTTCGTTAACGGCCGATTCAAGGCATTGTAATACTCATTATTAATGTCATTGTCGATAGCCGGTTCGCGGTATCGATGTATCGATTGTTGTTAATATAGATGTCAATTAAAGACATCGTTGAGATCATTGTTATTCCTGTTTGGATTGTCATTAAAACTGTACAGGCCGATTACAGGCATTGGCTTATTCATTTCTCGCCTTCGTCGTCGGTAACCGATTAAAGGTGCCGAGGCATCCTTCATATCATTATTATCGATTGGCCATTCTCAGGCAAATCGAAATGTTCAATCATTCACTGCATCATTGTTATCGATTGACCTTTCTAAGGCAATCGAGGTATTCACTCATTCATCGCATCATTGTTATCGATTGGCCATTCTCAGGTAAATCGAAATGTTCAATCATCCGCTGCATCATTGTTGTCGGTTGGCCGTTCAAAGGCAATCGAGGTGTTAATTTGGGACTGTCAAGGACGGTGTCTATCCGTGTGTTACTATCATCGTGTTGGCCGACTCAAGGCAGCACACTATCATTCATTGTGATACGGCTTCGTGTCGTGGCTTCGGCCCTAATTGTGATACAGCTTCGTGCCGTGGCTTCGGCCCTAATTGTGATACGGCTTCGTGCCGTGGCTTCGGCCCTAATTGTGATACGGCTGGATGCCGTGGCTTCGGCCCTTATTGTGATACGGCTTCGTGCCGTGGCTTCGGCCCTCATTGATACAGCTTCAGGCTGTTTTGACTTCAGGTGTTTATGATATTTGTTAACTTCCGCTGAACGACTTTCAACCCTTTTGTAATGCCTTGGTACTTTCATTGGAGCCTTTGGGCATTATGATTCATATTGAATTCAGTTCTGGTTTGGTTCATGTCGTTTAATTCATTGTGGTATTCTGTGATTATGATTCGCCGTTGGGCATTTATGTTCTAACCTGTCGAACAGGTATTAATAGTATGCCGTGGGCATAGTATTTCACGAATGCTCGGTTCTTACCTTGGTTTGTGAGCATCTCGTATTATTATCATCATTGTACCGTTTCATTCTGCCTTTGGATGCATATCATGTTATACATGTATTTGATGTTCATTATCTGGATGACTGACCCCGTGGGGGCGGAACATGTTTTCATGTTTTAGGTGCTTGCGAGGAGAGAGTTGAGGCGCAGGGGCATGACGATGGCGACGAGGCATACGAGCGATACTAGTCCGAGTTGTTCATTGTTGGTCAGTCAGTTGGAGTGTACTCCAGTCTTGTCAGTTGTTGTCGTGTTGTATTACCCGAACAGATGTTCGTGGATGCTGTTGTATTTCTTTTTGGCCATGTAGGCCACTTTTGTCATTGAAATTCCTTATCGGAATATTGTGTCGGATATCATGGTAGGGACCATGATTTTTCCTTTGTTGTTTAATTTAATGTATTTTAGTCATATTCGCCTGGTGGATCTCCTGGCGTGGGGTCCACGGCACTGTAATAACCCAATAGGATTTGGGGTTGTTACACCGAATACTCGGGGGTTAGCAAAACTCCACTGTTTTGCTAGTACACGTATAAAGTGCAAATACAAGCCATACAAAACACATTCCGAGAATACAACAAAAGACTTCCCGAGATATTTGATAATTAAAAAAAGTTCAAGTCTTGAAAGTAGAAGCCAAAACAAGAAAGCACTTTGAAAACATTTTCAAATCTCGGGAGTTTTCGAAAACATTTGCGATAGTAAAGTTCTTAATTCTTCAAAAGCCTCTTAGGGTCACCGCCCCAAAGTTCATTTTCCAAAAATGCAAAATCGAATAACAAAACACGGGGTTCACAACCCAATTCATTCCAGTCACAAAACACAGGGTCCACAACCCAACTATTTCGATCACCAACACAGGGTCCACGACCCGTTCATTCATTTCAATTCACTTCCAAAAATACATTACACATAACACATTATTTTTATGCCATTTTAGCCAAACACCAAGACTCAATATATAATGTCTCTCGACTCCGACCAACAAGCATTGTGATACTCCGGACATATCACAATTAATCATCGTTACAAACATTTTGGCAATTCTCGCGACCCGGTCCGGCCCTCAAGCCTCCAAGTCCCTGTGTGCCCCGTCGAGCAATCCCCAGGTGAGAACGCCCACTCGAAGTAACTCTCGCGACCCGGTCCAGCCGCTAAGCCACCAGGTCCCCGTGTGACCCCGTCGAGTCAATCCCCGAGTGAGGTACCCGAGAAAAAAAAAGCCTTACAATTCTCATCGATTCTCATTTTCCAAATCCGAAATCCTCAAGAGTCAATCACAATATATATAGTCGAGGTATTTTGCTAAAATGGCCAAATGTCCAACACACACTCACGACCCAAAGCTTATTCAATTAACAAGGAAGCACACCATCTAAACAGTACCAAACGACACAACCAATATCACACAAGTTCACATATTCACACACATCCGCATGACTCCACACGAAATCTCAACAAAATAATTGAGCTTTAACTTACCAACAACAAAATCACATATAATGGTATCACTCGAAAATAATGTGATCCTATACTCGACACCAATACGCATAGTCAATTTAGCACATTAATTCCCGAACACAAGAATCCTCTTTTAATAAAACCATGATTATAGTTATAACGATTCTATAGAAAAAAATGGTTGTAGACAATTCGTTTAGCACGTATCGTCAATTTTCAACCATCATATTCACAAAATACGTAATGTATGGGCAAGATACTTGCCTCGATAGTCGATACCGTACACTCCGACGAATGTCTCTCAACCGGAAAACTTCGAATGCCCACAACTCTCCGGCGAAAACGACGGTAACACAACCGATCGAAAAACCACGAACGAAAGGGTTCCGACTCGAGTTGTTCGCACGGAACATGACCCCAACATAATACCGTGAATAAATTGATGATCGAACGAGGAAGAATAATCGTAGAACGCCCGAATCCCCTTTGCGACATTTTATCGAACACTTTCAAGGTGTCGATTAGAAACTCAATAAAACGACGAATCCTCGGCAATCCAACCGTGGAAAAACAAGGGATTCGATATAAAACAACTTAATAATCATCAATCCATCACTATTCTAAGTTATAACGAATAAAACGGACTAAATCAACAAAATCCCCAATTTTCCCCAAAACTATGATTTTAGAAAAACTAACCTTGATTCGCTGGATTAAAGGATGTTATAGGGTGATTAATCGATGATATGAGCTCCCAAACTTTGTGGATTAGTTGTATAATAACATGCCTTCGTCACCTCCAAGAATCCAGCCGCGGAAGAGAAAGGGAGAAAATGAAAAATGAGTGCAAACAGGACTGCTCGGTCATATTTATACTGGTGCAGCCTAGCGTGCGCTAGACTGCCGAGCTAACGTGCGCTAGCGGGCGGTCATGGTCGAGAAAGTTCGTCCGGGGCCCGCCATCATGCGCTGAACAGTGCGCTGTCTGCCCGGCAACAATCTAGAGACTTCCTAGCTCGGCCAAGTAGCGTGTGCAGCCTTCCGGCCGTAGCGTGCGCTACCTGCCGGCCGTAGCGTGCGCAGTGTCCGGCAGTAGCGTGCGCTACCTGCCGATCCTCCCGAGTCCAGAACCTTTCTGCCCCTACTGCCTCGGCCGACTAGCGCGCGCAGCCAACCGGTCGTAGCGTGTGCTGCCTCCCGGCCGTAGCGTGCGCTACCTTCCGGCCATAGCGTGCGCTACGCCGGTTCCTGCCGCACCCGCCCGGACGGTGCCTGCACCCGTCCGACCAGTGCCCGCAACCGTCCGGCCAGTGTCCGACCACCATGATTCGACGACTCGATTTTCCGAAATCGCACGGAACGAACACGACAAAACACTCGGGGACAACATCATCGATCCGAAATGAAAACAACGGATAACCAATCGGCACTTACGGTCTTAAACGCCAAAATAAGTTTTCGAGAAAATAATACCGGGACTCGACAACCGGGAAATATCCGAAAAAAATCCAAAATAACCGGAACGAAAATCGTGGGTATTACATTCTACCCCCCTAAAAATAAGTTTCATCCTGAAACTTAAAACAAAAGCAAGGCGACTCTCGACAACACACCAGAACTCCATGCAGTATAAAGCCACTACAATCCGATTCAATACGCAAGAATGCTTACGAAAAGCAACGAGCATGAATCGCTGCGGTTGATAAAACCGAGCAATACAAAAATCAAATCACGACTCCAATGCTGAAAGGTATGAAATTCCAATAACTCACAGATTTGGAAGATCAAATACGAAGACAATTTCTCAACACTTATGGAAATTACGAAATGGCCCAGATGTTCAATAATCACGATTTCGAGATCAAACAATAATGATTGTACAACGACGAACAAATAGCAATGATCGAACAACAACGATCAACTATGACGTTCACACCTCAAATCAAGACATCAATAAACTCGTAGGAATCACGAGGTGTTAATTTCGAACACGGTTCACAAGAAATCGATCCGAACTTGGAGAGATCACAACGATATACACATCAATTTGGAACAATATTAGAACTCGCTCGAATGACAAGGGTGAGAATAACACAAGGTCAGAAGCATTAACGAACACAATCGAGTCAATACGGTCGAACAAAACGGAATCGAAAAAAAATATGGGTATTACATCATATCACCTTTAAAAGAGGTTTCGTCCCCGAAACCTAAATAACGAAAACGAAGTGCTTGAATATCAACCTTCCCAGCCATATCCTCTTGGTCCCGTATCTAATCTCCATAACCAACTGTACCGCGGTCACGGTCGCGTCCTTTGTCCCTCGGCATACTAAGCGGATTCTCAATCAATACGATTGCACCACTTCGCAAAAACAAATATGCTAAAGTACCAACTTAGCATAACATATCACATAAGGTAACCAATAACAACTCGGAAAGAAAATCCCCGAGGTATCCCTTTAAAGAAAATCTTTTGAAAATCATTGGATTTATATGTTATTCAAAATAAACTTTAAAAGTACTTTTGGTACCTCGGGTTATTTCATCAAAACTTGTAATCAACATACTCTAACCGTCTCATAGGAAATCATTTGCCAAAATAATATTTCTGTGTAACCGGCGTTATCAAAATCGTCATGCCTCTACGCATCATCATCACCGTTAACAACCAACAAGTTAACCATGCAAGATCATCAAACCATTCTTACATACTCTAACATTTCCAAATCCGAGTTTGAACTTTACATCGAGTGAGATTTTTCATCTTTCACTATATATTTTTGAAAATAAAAAAAATCGTATTGGTTTTTGAAAAAAAAAATTTGTGTGAAAGATTTTTGAAAATCATATACTCGAATTATTCGAAAATACAATAGTACGTTAAAAGTCATTTTCGAAAATTCTCCCAACACTACGCAAGAATTCAACAACGGTAACATTTTACAAAATGTTCAAGGTATTATAAAACAACTCTTTTAATACCGTCGAGGTTTTATTTGAGAATCCTAGGCCGGCTCGCAAATTTCAAAAAATTTCCAAAGTTCATACAAAGCCGCCGGCTTAATCGCAATGTCAAATTAGTTTCAAAAATTGATTTTCGCAACTTGCACAAACTTATGAAAGTTTCAGGAAAACATTTTGAACACACACACACAGCAGACATAATTTATCAACTCACCGAACAAAATCAATTATCACTTAGTGCGAATGAAAGGTCACAACACACGTCCACATAAAACGGTTGTCATCACTAGACAACGCACATAGAATACAGTCACAGACGACTGACTGCAGAAAGTTAGACCTAACGGCTAAAATGCGGTTCCACATCCTCTGTCCCAGCTAACTAACGCACGCTACAACAATTATTTAGCGTGCGCTATTCATGCTGCATTAGCACGCGCTAGCCTCGTACTTAGCGTGCGCTAACAGCTCAAATTCAGCAACGTGATTGCGTACATATATACGACATTACTAGAACCGATGGTCACAAATAAACAACAACACGTTCGAATCTCAAAGCCATTGATTCGACACTTCATGAGCAACCATCAGAAGACAATTGTTATTCAAAAACCGAAATCTCACCTCTTATTAAAGAGAGCTATCTCAATGTACACAAATCGAACGACTCAGCATTCACATCATAATTTTAATTTAAAGCGGCAACCTTTGCCGAACAACAAGAACATCATCACGTATTTCTCGACTAACAACCATAAAACCGATAAGTTGAAAACGAGAGTCACGTCTTGTCTACATTTTGTAGACTTCACTTGAGTTCAAAAATCGTGTTTTGAAAACTTACAATACAAGATGAAAATAAAATATCGATAGTTTGAATTCTTAAAAAAAATTCGGCCTTGAGGTCATAATACGAAAATCAAACTTTTTCCTCCCTTTGGAGGATGTTTTAAAACAAAATATACGTGTCTCCCCCAAAACATGTAAAGTTTTAAAATATCACATTGGTGAATTTTTCTTTGCGTAACCACACCAAGGCCATTACTCTTGTAAAAACGACTTATATCAGGATATGTGTATAAATACATATACGTTGGCACCACTTTCATTCTAGCATCATACGAGGATCAAACAACATAGGCCACATAATCACAAATCACCTTTAAACTCCACGTCATAACAAAAAATCATACAAGCTCGTATATCACAAGGCATAATATAGTAGGGAGACTTACTTCCACAGGTCGCACGAAGATAATGGCTGCACCTCGATACTAATCACGGCCGACATCACAAACGACGCGTCGCGACACGACTTAGACAAACACAATCTGACAGGACAAGACACGACAATACCTGACTGGACCCGACAGCCTAGGTTTCCGCAACCTAAGCTCCGATACCATAAATGTAACACCCCCAGAATCAAACCGGGAATATTACACGCCGCAGACCCTCTCCGTGAGGATCCACCAGGCTAGAAATCGAAACCACACAATAAATTACATACCGACATGATAAAATACCCAATCCGTAGACCAACTTGGTCTTTCATCACAAACATACAAGTTAAAATGCACATTTCTACCTCAACTCATACCCATGCATGGGTAAAATACACTCTCAAACCAAAAATACGACAGAAGAAAGACCATACACAAACTCTGACTGACTGCATCCAACACTGGCCTTCGTGTGATTAGTATCATTCGCCTTCCATCATCCTTTGCGCCGATCCTGTGTTTTGCTCCCAAACCTGCATGTACCTGGATGCAAAAACAGACATCCACCCCCCGAATACTCGGGGGTTAGCAAAATTCCACTGTTTTGCTAGTACAAGTATAAAGTGCAAATACGAGCCATACGAAACACATTCCGAGAATACAACAAAAGACTTCCCGAGATATTTGATAATTAAAAAAAGTTCAAGTCTTGAAAGTAGAAGCCAAAACAAGAAAGCACTTTGAAAACATTTTCAAATCTCGGGTGTTTTTGAAAACATTTGCGATAGTAAAGTTCTTAATTCTTCAAAAGCCTCTTAGGGTCACCGCCCCAAAGTTCATTTTCCAAAAATGCAAAACCGAATAACAAAACACGGGGTTCACAACCCAATTCATTCCAGTCACAAAACACAGGGTCCACGACCCAACCATTTCGATCACCAACACAGGGTCCACGACCCGTTCATTCATTTCAATTCACTTCCAAAAATACATTACACACAACACATTATTTTTATGCCATTTTAGCCAAACACCAAGACTCAATATATAATGTCTCTCGACTCCGACCAACAAGCATTGTGATACTCCGGACATATCACAATTATTCATCGTTACAAACATTCTAGCAATTCTCGCGACCCGGTCCGGACCTCAAGCCACCAATTCCCTGTGTGCCCCATCGAGCAATCCCCAGGTGAGAATGCCCACTCGAAGTAACTCTCGCGACCCGGTCCAGCCGCTAAGCCACCAGGTCCCCGTGTGACCCCGTCGAGTCAATCCCCGAGTGAGAGTACCGGAGAAAAAAAAAGCCTTACAATTCTCATCAATTTTCATTTTCCAAAACCAAAATCCTCAAGAGTCAATCACAATATATATAGTTGAGGTATTTTGCTAAAATGGCCAAATGTCCAACACACACTCACGACCCAAAGCTTATTCAATTAACAAGGAAGCACACCATCTAAATAGTACCAAACGACACAACCAATATCACACAAGTTCACATATTCACACACATCCGCATGACTCCACACGAAATCTCAACAAAATAATTGAGCTTTAACTTACCACCAACAAAATAACATATAATGGTATCACTCTAAAATAATGTGATCCTATACTCGACACCAATATGCATAGTCAATTTAGCACATTAATTTCCGAACACAAGAATCCTCTTTTAATAAGATTATAGTTATAACGATTCTTTAGAAAAAAATGGTTGTAAACAATTCGTTTAGCACGTATCGTCAATTTTCAACCATCATATTCACAAAATACGTAATGTATGGGCAAGATACTTGCCTCGATAGTCGATACTGGACACTCCGATGAATGTCTCTCAAACGGAAAACTTCGAATGCCCACAACTCTCCGGCGAAAATGATGGTAACACAACCGATCGGAAAACCGCGAACGGAAGGGTTCCGACTCGAGTTCTTCGCACGGAACCTGACCCCAACATAATACCGTGAATAAATTGACAATCGAACGAGGAAGAATAATCGTAGAACGCCCGAATCCCCTTTGCGACATTTTATCGAACACTTTCAAGGTGTCGATTAGAAACTCAATAAAACGACGAATCCTAGGCAATCCAACCGTGGAAAAATAAGGGATTCGATATAAAACAACTTAATAATCATCAATTCATCACTATTCTAAGTTATAACAAATCAAACGGATGAAATCAACAAAATCCCCAATTTTCCCCAAAACTAGGATTTTAGAAAAACTAACCTTGATTCGCTGGATTGAAGGATGTTATAGGGTGATTAATCGATAATATGAGCTCCCAAACTTCGTGGATTAGTTGTATAATAACATGCCTTTGTCACCTCCAAGAATCCAGCCGCGGAAGAGAAAGGGAGAAAATGAAAAATGAGTGCAAACAGGACTGCTCGATCATATTTATACTGGTGCAGCCTAGCGTGCGCTAGACTGCCGAGCTAGCGTGCGCTAGCGGGCGGTCATGGTCGAGAATGTTCGGCCGGGGCCCGCCATCATGCGCTGAACACGTGCGCTGTCGGCCCGGCCACAATCCAGAGACTTCCTAGCTCGGCCAGGTAGCGTGCGCAGCCTTCCGGCCGTAGCGTGCGCTACCTGCCGGCCGTAGCGTGCGCAGTGTCCGTCAGTAGCGTGCGCTACCTACCGATCCTCTCGAGTCCAGAACCTTTTTGCCCCTACTGCCTCGGCCGACTAGCGCGCGCAGCCAACCGGTCGTAGCGTGCGCTGCCTCCCGGCCATAGCGTGCGCTACCTTCCGCCATAGCGTGCGCTACGCCGGTTCCTTCCGCACCCGCCCGGCCGGTGCCTGCACCCGTCCGTCCAGTGCCCGCAACTGTCCAGCCAGTTTCTGACCACCATGATTCGACGACTCAATTTTCCGAAATCGCACGGAACGAACACGACAAAACACTCGGGGACAACATCATCGATCCGAAATGAAAACAACGGATAACCAATCGGCACTTATGGTCTTAAACGCCAAAATCAGTTGTCGAGAAAATAATACCGGGACTCGACAACCGGGAAATATCCAAAAAAATCTAAAATAACCGGAACGAAAATCGTGGGTATTACACCAGTGGTCTTCTTATCGTTTCCCATAGCGATATTTATTATGAAGCTACCTGGATCACTTTGTTTGGGAGGTAATCGTTGTTGGAGCAATGCACACATAACCTCCGAGACAATGATTGTTTCTCTATATCCAAACTTCTTTTTATCCATGAGTAATTCTTTGAAAAATTTTCCGTATGTTGGGACGCTTTTTATTACTTCCACTAAAGGAAGATTTACATTTACTTTGGACAGCATATCAAAAAAATTTAGAAATTGCTTCTCAAGTTTTTCATTTTTTTGTCGGCTTGGAAAAGTTATTGGGGGTTTGTATGGATTTGTGGATTTGTGGAGTGTTGGGGCGGGGACTTCTTCTTTAGAATTTTCATTTGATTTCTTATCTTCGTCCTCATTTCCTGCAATAATTGAAATATCATCATTAGAAGGGGAATCAACTTGATTGTTATAAATCTTACCAGTTCTTAGCGTGGTGATAGGTTTAGCTTGTTCGGGTTGACTTGGTAACCTCCATTTCTAGTTATTTTGCAGTTGACTTGCTAGTTGCGTGACTTGAGTTTCGACTCGTTTCACTGATGCTTCCATTGCTTCAAATCTTCGATTTGAGTTTTGGATGAATGATTGAAGTGTTTCTTCTAATGAGGGTTTTTTGGGTTGGTTTGAGGATGACCCTTGGAATTGGTTTGGTCTTTGATATGGTTGTTGCAAATTTTGATGTTGAGAAGGTGGTGGTTGTTGGTGATGATTTCCACTCCAAGAGAAATTAGGGTGATTTCGCCAACCGAGATTATAGGTTTCAGAAAAAGGGTCATTTCTGGGGCGTTGGTAAAAATTATTTAAAGCATTTACCTCTTCAGGGTTCGTCGGGGGATTGATGTTGGCTGCATGACTATACTCTCCACCGGCGAAAAATACTTCTTGAGACGACATGACTGTGGGTGGTTGCGAAATTCCTTGTGTTGTAAGTCGTTGGACTTGTTTGGTTAGCTCGGCAATTTGCACAGTGAGATCGCTGGTGGAATTTACTTCATTAGCTCCGACTCTCCTGCCTCGTACACTCTTTTGCTGGGATGATATAGCAAGTTTTTCAAACAAATCAAAAGCGGCATGCGCCGTTAGTGTTCCTATATCTCCCCCAGCTGCATTGTCAACAGAAAATTGGCAATTATGAGTTAGCCCATCATAAAAAGTTTGACTCAAACAGTGTAAAGGATAATGATGATGGGGGCATGCTAATAAAAGAGTTTTGAAACGATCCCATGCTTCAAAAAATTGTTCACCCTCCGATTGCGTAAAACCCCATTTTTGGTCCTTAGATCCGCCATTTTATGATGTGGATAAAATTTAGACATGAATTTGTTGCACACATCATCCCAAGTAGCCAATGAATTTGGTAGCAACGTCACAATCCATGTTTTTGCTCGATCCTTTAAGGTGTAAGGAAAACACCTCATTTTTAATTAATCCTCGGTCAATTGTTGTAATAGAAAGGCATTGACATCCGAGTAAAAATCACGAATAAAATTTAAAAGATCCTCATTTGGTATCCCATAAAAAGATGAGAGTTGGTTAAAATGAATGAATTTCAATTCATAATTTCGTTCTGTTTTGCCAAGTTGTATGCATGACGTTATTGTACCGATCACCGGTCTAGCAAAATCTTTCAAAGTTTGTTAGTCTGCCATATGTTCTTCGTTTGACTTTTCTTCTTGATTGGAAGATTCAGTGTTTTCTTCTATCAAAAATTCTCCTTCACTGCTAATATCTTCTAGGCTATCTCCAACTTGATAATCGGGATGAACGTTTTCGTTGTATGGTACCAAAGTTCTTACAAGGGACCTACGGTCCTGCATAGACTAGAAAACAATTAAGCGCACCTTATGTGAAAAAAATAAGAACAAGAAGAATAAAAGATGAAAAAACAAAGAAAGATAAAATCACAAGATATAAATAAAAGTATACAAAAATTATATTTGGCCTAAAACAATCCCCGGCAACGGCGCCAAAATTTGATCGATAAAAACTTATCCTAAAATAGGAGCTTTTGAGTCGCTCGCAAATATATACGAGGTAGAAGTAGTTGTGGTAAGTTCTACCAAGGTCTTTTCTCTCAAAAATTGTTCAACAGGGCTTCGTATAATATTTTGTTACATTTTGCGAGAAATAAATACTAAAATATTCTAAAATAGATTATTGGGTTTTTGTGCTAACTAAATTAAATGCACTATCTATAAACTAGACTATTTTTAATAAGACTATTTTAACTAGACTATTTTTTACTAGACTATTTATATTAAGACTATTTTTAATACTAGTAAAAATAATGAATAGAACTTAAAATGAGTTGGGAATTTATAAAATCAAGGGGATTACGAGTTCATTAAATTAGGTTTTTAATTAAGTATAGGAATTGATTTATACGGATATAAAAGAAAAACGAATGTTTATCGAGTAATCAACTTTTCACCTCATAACTTCTGTATTCAAAGGTGTCTTAATCACTTTCGCAATCTTAAGATGTTGATAACAAGATTAACACTTGATAGATTGAAAATATATGTTTCCAATTCACTCAACAATCAATCAAGGAGATTTCATTACTAGAAATAGGATATGATCAATCTCTATTTAAACCAATTAATCCTTTTTAATCAAAATAGTGTAAATCAATCAAATACTAAATATATAACCTAATAGAAATCTCCCTTCCCCTAGGAAGAAAGATTAGCTACTCATTGATTTATACAAACTAAAATTATAATAGAAATAATTGATATACATGATATATATAGAAACTTTTAATTACTAGAACTTAATGACAATAGATGAAACTTACTTGAATATGATGTATCAAAGTGCAAGAAACATATTTCAAAATATAACTTCAAACTTGTTCAAAGGTTACAAGCTTACAAATATTGATAGTAAAACACTAAGTAAAATACTAAGTGCTTATTGATGAAGCACTTTTCAATTACAAACTAAATGAAACAAAATCTTCAAACTAAAAATGAAATACAAATTAAAGTAGAGAGTTCTAAGGAAAATATCTTACTAAAAGAAAGGGGTGTTTCTTGGCAAGAAGATGAGTTGTTTTTGCAATGGATGAAGGTGTCATTTTATAGGTGATTTTCAAGAATGGCATGGATTATTTAATTCAAAATATCTATTGTAGTATCTTGATTTTTTTTTGTTCACACTTCACCCATCATGCATGTATTTGATTTTTTTTTTAGATTTTTGACCCTAAATAAAATATCTTGTGGTTGAGTTGACAAGAGGCTAAAGGTGGAAAATTCAACAAATATCTGCCTGGAAACGATGCTGAAAAACGGCCCTGTTTGCCCCGTGTTGTGCGCCGTTTTGTGGTGTCTCGGTCTCATATGGAACACGCGCGAGGACACGGCGCAAAATGCCGGCCGTGTGTGAAACGGCCCAAGACACGGCCATTGTCGCGCCGTATGTGAAACGGCCGACAGAACACGGTCCTGGTTGCACCGTGTTGTATGGTCGTGTTGCCTTGAAAAATTCTCGGCGTTGCTTTTGATCTTTGTTTTCCGTCCTTTTTGACGTTTCATGTCAGTAATCTGTAAAATGACCATTTTTAGATCATGTTTTGACATATCTTTAAAACATCTATTTTTAATCACAAATCAGTACGATTATGCCCGGAAAAGAAATATTTTGTATATGAATTTTTTGATCAATTATGCACTAATCAGTGCTTTCCGTAGCCTGTATACAAGGTCTCCGCCTTCTGTATTGACAAACCCTGGTGGTTGTTCAACATAGACTTCTTCGACAAGGTCTCCATTCAGGAATGCGCTCTTGACGTCCATTTGATACATAATAATTCTCTTATGGGCGGCAAAGGCTAGGAATATCCTAATGGCTTCTAGTCTGGCAATAGGGGCAAATGTTTCATCGTAGTCTATGCCCTCTTCCGGTCTGTAGCCTTGTGCGACTAGATAGGATTTGTTTTTGATAACAAGTCTGTTCGAATCTTTCTTGTTTCTAAATACCCATTTCGTTCCAATTACAGCTTGATGCATAGGTCTGGGTACTAGATACCACATGTTGTTTCTTTCGAAACCATTAAGCTCTTCTTCCATAGATGTAATCCAGTGAGAATTGTCTAGAGCTTCTTTGGTAGAAACAGGTTCGGATTGGGCTAAGAATACAGCAATAGTGCACATGTTAAGTCTTCTAAATTCAGATTGAGACTTCCATACAGGAAATGGAGATATCTTAGATTCAGGTTCTTCTTGCACACATAGTACATTTCCTTGTGTACTCTGTATTCTCCTACGGGTTGAAACTCCAGCATCAATGTTTACAATGATCAACTCTTGTGGGTGATCTTTTAACCATCTTGTGTCAGGTTCTAACTCGGCGTCCCGTACTGTATCGTGGTTTGCTGTAGTTTCAGCTTCAGCTTGTACAGCATCAGCTTCATCTACTTCTGTTCTTACAGCTGCGGGGTTGATTTCTAAGTCAACGACAGGCTCTATAAGAGTTGGAGGGTCATTAATGGTGAGTTGTTGGATATTCTGAGTAACATCTTCTACTCTTGTAAGATCATGGTGAGGTTCATCGAACACTACATGTACTGATTCCTCAATTGTCAGCTTCTGTTTATTAAAGATCCTGTAAGCTTTACTGACAGAGGAATATCCTACAAATATCCCTTCATCTGACTTCTCATCGAAGGTTCTAAGTTGATCTTTCCCGTTGTTCAAAACATAACACCTGCATCCGAATATGTGAAAATATGAAACTAAAGGAGTTTTGTTGTTCCATACCTCATATGCTGTTTTATTGTGATGCTTGTTGATGATACAGCGGTTTTGTGTATAGCATGTTGTATTGATGGCCGCACCCCAGAAATGTTGTGGCAACTTACTTGCGGCAATCATGGTCCTTGTTTGCTTCTTTGAGCGTCATGTTCTTTCGCTCGGCAACACCATTTTGTTGAGGCGTTTGGGCAGCCGAGTATTCGTGCTGTATCCCATTTTCCAAATAGTATTGCTCTATAAAACGGTTAGTAAATTCAGTACATCTGTCGAAACGAATGGACACGATACTCAACCCTTTTTCATTTTGAAGCTTTCTCAGGTGCTCGGGCAGCTTTGATGTGGTTTCCTTCTTCTTGCTCAGGAAGATTATCCAAGCATACCTGAAAAAATCATCAACAATAACGAGACAGTATTTCTTACCTCCCAAACTTACTGGGTCTACAGGACCATAGAGATCCATGTGTAGCATTTCCAGAACTCTGTGAGTGGATAGGTAGGATTTGCTTTTCAGGGTGGTTTTAATTTGTTTGCCTTTCTGACAGGGTCCACATACACTGCCCTTTTAGAATGACACATCGGGCAAACCTCTAACCATTTCCTCTCGAGAGAGCTTGTTGATCGTCTTGAAATTGACATGAGACATCCTCTTGTGCCATAGCCAGCTAAGATCTGCAGTGCCTTTGGCAAGAAAACAAGGAATTGTGGAGCTCATAGGCATCCAGTCAGCAATTTACATGTTACCTGATCTGCTTCCTGTGAGCACAACTTCTTTGGTTAGGATGTTCTTGACTCTACAATGATCTATACAGAATTTCACCGAGAACTGTTTGTCACAGAACTGGCTAATACTAAGTAGATTATACTGTAATCCTTCAACATAAGCTATGTCAGAGATTTTGAATTTTCCAATAATCAGGGTTCCCTTCCCTCTTGTTCGACCTTTGGATTTATCACCAAAGCGCACTTTTAGACCACGACCTTCTACAAAATCTGACAGCTTTCTTTTATCTCCTGTCATGTGCTGAGAACATTCGCTGTCGAAGTACCAGATGTCCTTCTCTAAGATGTCTTGTATGCAAAGAAATTAAGTATATTTAGGTCCCCTTTGGATGTTGGGTCCATGGATGTTAGTGCCTTTAGGTACCCAGATTTGCCTGACAGTAATAGGCTTACTGTAGGTTGCTTTAGGTCCGTTGTTGCGATGTCTCGAGGGGCAGGCACGTAGTCGTTGTAACCTTGATAATGATTATGCATGAAAAGTTCAGGGTTATTATTATTAATCCAGTACGAATGCCGTCTTGGAGGAGGAGCCATTTCTTCGGCCTTATAGCTTCCCTTCTGGGTCTCCAGTTGGATTCCCAAAGATGTTGCTGATACTATGCGGTGACCTACTTTCTTGATGGATAACGAGGCTCCTGTATCCAATATCTAGGCGCGCTGTACTGTTGTGAGTACTGCCGTGTGGGCCTTTGATATTTGGGTACAGCCTTCTTTTTGAACGGTTGTTGGTGCTGTTGATATGCTCGGGGATCATGCTGTTGGTTACGCCTAACATGTCTGGATGGATGAGGATTCCACTGTCTGTGAGATGATTGTGGTGGCGGAATGGGCTTTTGCTGTTCGCGGTGCAATAGGTGCCTTCACAGGACTCGGGATTTCTTCCAATACAGGAATGGGTTCCACACCCCTGACGAACACAGTACTAGTTTTTCCTTTATTGGAGAATGAGTTGTATCCTAAGCCACTTTTATCATGAGCATGTTTCCCGGTGCTTAGAATTTCTTCCATCCTTTTAGATGATTTCTCGAAAGATTTCAAGATGGTCTCAAGTTCTCCTTCTCATTTTTTGAGAGTTTTTACTTTGGCTTCGAGCAGAAAAAAATCATTTGTCTTGCTTTCACTGTGAGATTTAACCTCATTTATTTCGTGAGCAAGTTGATGATTGCTCTCCATGAGTTTTTCGTGATCGACTTTGCTGTTTACACAATCGACGGACATATTTTTGTAATTTACTTTCAGCAAGTCATTTTCTTCCCTCAGCTCTAAGTTAGAAATTTGGAGATGTATGTTTTCATTTTTCAATGTCTCATGGGCCTTTTTAATGTTTTTAAATTCATTCATCATGTTTTCAAAGGTATGAGATGCATTTAAAGGAGTAATTGAGGTTGAGCTTAGCTAATCATCGCTATCTTCGTCTTTCGGTATGTCTTTGGCCATAAAGCACATATAGGCTTTATCTTCGAATTCATCATCGGATGAGTCACTGTTAGTGACTGCCTGAAGACATTCTTCGGACTTTGTTGGTGCGGGGGAGACTTCTGATTCGCTGATCAGGGCCTTGAGCTTGTTTTTCCAAGCACGTCTTCTTTCTTCTTTTTCTTATTGCTCGGCTTCCGGCAACTTTTGAACTTGAGGATGAGGACATTTATTTGCATAATGTCCTGGTTTCCTACAACTGTAACATAGGTTAGCGTCACCAGAGGAAGATTCGATACTTACCTTGTTAACAGGCTTGGGCCTGTAGGGAGTCTTTCTAGACTGTTTGATGAATTTCTTGAATTTTTGCATGAGAAGCGCCATTTCATCTTGTGACAGGATATCGTCGTCACTGTCAGCATTCTTGTGGGCAAACTTTGATGTGCTAGGCATGCTGTGTCGCCGGTTGGATACAGTGGCTAATGCTGTTGTTTTAGCAGGTGATTCTTCGGCTTTCTCTTTCCTGTCAATATCATACTCAAATGCTTTGAGGTCAGAGAAGAGGTCAAACGTAGAGATGTAATTAAGATTAAATGACACACGCATAGCTGTGGTTTTAATGTCCCATCGGGCAGGGAGAGATCTGAAAATTTTTAAGTTCTTCTCCTTTTGGGTATAAATTTTGCCCAACGCTTCAAGTTAACCAACAATACCAGTAAATCCGAGGTCAAGTTCCTCAAGAGTTTCAGTTGATTTCATTTCAAAAGATTTGAATTGCTGAGTTAGTTTTGAAATTTTGTTTTCTTTTGAGAGCTCAGTTCCCTCATAAATCATCTTGAGTTTTTCCCAGATTTCTTTGGCTATCTTACAGCTCTTTACCTTCGAGAACGTGCCTTTGTCAAGAGTGACAATAGCGCATTCTTAGCTACATTGTCGAGGTTGGCGCGTTTCCGATCATCTGTGGT
This sequence comes from Orobanche coerulescens, assembly GCA_033398695.1. NCBI lineage: Eukaryota > Viridiplantae > Streptophyta > Magnoliopsida > Lamiales > Orobanchaceae > Orobanche > Orobanche coerulescens. The sequence continues at coordinate 86,305,537 of CM065811.1, read as the reverse complement.
CCATTGTTTGCGCTCTTTCTCGAGCATATCAGCATGAGCTTGGCCTTCAATCCTTGGGGTAGGATTCACATTCATGATTTTTATGGGGCCTTCTTGGATGACATAAATCATCTCTTCATGCATGGCGGAAAGATGAGCCTCCTTCCTAATTCTCCAGTCATCAAACTCGTTAATAGAAAACATTAGTACCTTATTAATCAGTGAGGTATACATGTCTAAGATTAGGAAAGATAAAGAAGTTTTCAAAAATAAGTGATTTTAAGGATCTGATTCGGTTAAAAATACAACTGATTCTTTTTAGAATCAACCACTCCGATACCACTTGTTGGCCACCAAGTATACATAATACAGTTTGGAAAGTGTTTAAGCAACAAGTTGTATGATTTTCAAATTAGAGTGTGTAGCGGAAGTCTTGTTAAAGTAAGTTGATGTAAATACAGCAACTAGGTTTTCTCCTGTTTGCTTGGTGCGTACAGGGTATGCAATGTATACTTATAAAATAATCACAGTAATGAAAACTATAAGTGTAATACCCGGTTGTAATTCAGTCACTATCATTCAGTAATTTCATTCGGTAATTGTCACTATGTAGTTTTTCACTTGATAATAATCATTCATCTGTGTTCACCGTTCGGAATAACTTCGAGTTGTGTATCGATATTGTTCAGTGTATCTACCTTACTTGGGAATCGAGACAATAGTATTATCTTGATCGTGGTAATTGATTCATTAGTCGTTGTTGACGTTGGAGTTCATGTCATTTCTAATCTCCACATTGTTCAATTTGTGTTTTGTTGGGCGAACCCTTGTAATCATGGCTTGGAACCACCATTTTGTGGTTTCCGTACTTCCATTTCGTGTTATTGTTTCCCAAATATTGATTCCTATTGCTTTTATTCTCTTCCTGGGTCATTTTTCATCATTTTAGGACCCAGGGGGGGTGTGGGCCGCGGCACAAGGAGTGTGCACCGCGGCACACACATTGTCCAATTTTGGCCGAGCAGTCTGTACCGTGGGCCGCGGCACATGCCGGCAGGGCTGCGGCACATGCCGGCAGGGCTGCAGCACACTGCCGAGTCACTGCCGCGGCACACTCGTCCGGGCCGCGGCACACTCGTGTTGCACTTATCGTCCAAACATTCTGTACCGTGTGCCGCGGCACACGCCGACGGGGCCGCGGCACACTGCCGAGACACTGCCACGGCACACTCGTACGGGCCGCGGCACACTGCCGATCACTAGGGGCATTTTTGGCCCTGTGCCGCGGCACACTTTGGCCGGGCCGCGGCACACAAGGCAGTCAACTCTATAATTGCGTTTTTTGAGCGAGTTCAGCTCATTTCTTCCATTTTTCTTCAACCTGCGAGAGAGAGAGCTTGAGGGGAGGAAGTTTTCATCATCCATCACTTGAGGGTTTGATTTTCTTCATTTCCTTTCGATCGTGAAGCCCGAATAGTCGATCTAACGTGTGTTCTTCGGATCAAAGTGCTTGGATCTTCAAGAGGTAATTTCTTCAACATCTTGGATTTCGATTTTGTATTGAGATATGATGTTTTGGATGTTAAGATCATGTTGTATGAAGTGATATACGCATGATTATGGATATGTTTGATTATTCATTGGATTATTGAAGGATTATTCAAGAACACTTTGAATATTGTGTTGGAATTGGGGGATTTCGATTAATCGTTGTTGTAATCACGAATTTGTATATTCATAATGGATTATTGATCGTATTGAAGATGTTTTGTTGGTTTGAAACACTTCTTGGGGATTTGATGTTGGTATTATTGAGGTTTGGTTATAATCAATCGAAGTTTGGCTACAAAGTGTTCGATATAATGCCCCAATGAACTTGGTTTAATCGTATTGACGTTTTGAGTTCGTTATATTCGTGTTTGATTCGTATGTTGAACGGATTGTTGGTAATTGTGTTATTTAAGGTTGTTTGAGCGACCGGTATCTCAATTAGGACGTTGTTCGTGGAAGGATAATTGTCATCGGTGTTGTGTAAGTTGATTCTTACTCGGTTAAAAGGATATTCATTCCTTTCGTTGTTGTTCATTCATAATCATAACTCATTCATCATCGTATTAACCGTATTGAGACTTGTAATTGTCGAATAATCATTTCATTCACGAGGAACGACGGTTCCAATCATTTCATTGGGTTATCAATCACTTCACTATTATTTTCATCTCGGTGAGTCATTCTTTACCTTGTCGAATTATTATCCATTGATATTCATTGTGGTCATCCTCGTTCATATGACCTTCTGGGTTCATATTGCGTGGCCGGGTGCGGATGTGTGGAATTTTTAGTTGGGCACGTGATGGCCATGTATTGGGAGTGATACATTGGACTGTGCACACGGTAACGATTACCTCCGTGAGACTAATTAGCTACAAGGACGGGTGTGTCCGGTCATACGTCTTGTACACTTGCACAGAACACTACGGGCGTACTATGATACTCCTCTTCAGCGTAATTCATAACTAAGGATATTTCATAACTAAAGATATATCATGATTGTGTATTTTCAACCCTTGAGGATTATTGTTACGTATGGCCGGCCCGTTGGGGATTTTGTTTTCGATTCACGGCAAGGCAAAGGCACGGAAGAGCATGTTGATGGCGAGAGTCAGTGATACTAGTAGGGGCCCGATCATTCCGGTTATTTCATCATTTGATCATTTCCGTCATTTGTATTTTCATTGCAAATTACATTTGAGATGTTTATTTATTCAGGGTGGTGTATTTTATCTTCATATAAAATATACTAGTATTCTGTATTGTCCTGGTGTATTGTACTTAAGCTCCTCATCGGAGTATTTGGTAATATAATGTGGTTCGGTACTACAATTATATTATTTAATTCATCAGTTTTCATTCGCCTGGTGGGTCCCAGTTGGGGTTCCAGGGCACTGTAATATCCGCCTAATTTGGGGTGTTACAGAGTTGGTATCGGAGCGTGGTTTTGAATACTACCTTCCAAGTCATGTCTCATTTGAAATCATCATCATCGGACTAGTATCATTGGACTTTCGCGTCACGTGTGACCTGTGCAAATGCCGAGCCAATCAGACCAAGAACTGTAAGACTTCTAACGCCATGGTATAATTTCTGGCAATAAGAATCATTCATTCATAATTCATCAGTTAACAATCCTCAATCATCATTTTCATTTTGACCAGGACGGTCATGTTAACTCGTTAATCACTCAATTCATTTCATTACTCAGTTGTTGATGAGGAAGGTCATATCATTAATCTTGTTAATTTGTGCAAGATAATCATTTCAATAATTTCATCAGATAATCATGTCACCTCAGTTGATCATTCATGTAATCACTGTGTTAGAGCGTGTATGCTCATTTTCATCATCTCATGTCATAATCATAACGTGATATTGATACGGGAAATATAATCATCATGTGACTTTCCTACTTCAGTATGGATAGAGCAAGAAGAGGACGCGGAGGACGAGGACGTGGTGCGGGCCTAATCCCGAGAGCTCGTGTGAATACACGTGCGAACGCAAGGAATAATGCTAATTCATCGAGCAGCGACAATACTACTCATTTACCTGGACGTGATCATTCACTATCGGGGAGTCGTACCCGGGACATAGCTCAGTCAGAAGGTGTCCGGGTTGACCCGCTCGCTTTTATGCAGGGCATGATGGCCCAAATGACGCAGATGGCACAACTAATGGAGACGATGCATAATTCAGCTAATCAAAATCAACAGGCTCCTCCGCCGCCACCTCAGAGGCAAGAGAGGAATGTGAGCAGTATCATCGGTGACATCTCTCGCCAAAGGCCACCTACTTTTGAAGGCTCATCTGAGCCGGCGGATATTATTCATTGGCTCGAACATTTCGAGAAGTTATTTGCTATGGTAGAGTGTCCCGAAGGACACAAAGTTTCAGTTGCGGCTTACTATTTGGGTAAAAGCGCACATTCTTAGTGGTTGTCGTTGAATCCCACCGACGGATCATGTACTTGGGATCAATTCAAGACTCTCATGATGGAGAGGTATTATCCGGCCCTACTCAGAGAGGCCAAGCTGTCAGAATTACTCACTCCCGACCCCTCAGTAGACGAGGATGTTCTTGCCATTGCCGAGAAATTTCAGGAACTTCTTCCGTTCGCCTCATCTATCATTCACTCCGAGGCGGATAAGATTGTCGTTGAATCCCACCAACGGATCATGTACTTGGGATCAATTCAAGACTCTCATGATGGAAAGGTATTATCCGGCCCTACTCAGAGAGGCCAAGCTGTCAGAATTACTCACTCCCGACCCCTCAGCAGACGAGGATGTTCTTGCCATTGCCGAGAAATTTCAGGAACTTCTTCCGTTCGCCTCATCTATCATTCACTCCGAGGCGGATAAGATCAAGTATTTCAGCAAGAGGCTGAAACCCCGTATGAGACTACAGTTTCTTAATCATAATTGTACCACGTTGGCCAAATTCATTGAGAAAGCTCTTACCTATGAGCTTACTGCTAAGGAGATTGCTAAGCAGCAACCTTCATCTGCTAGCAAAATGTCCAAGAACCGTAATCAGTCTGACGGCAGTCAGGCCACTTTCAAGAAACCTCGTGCCGGCTCTGCTTTTTTGGAGTGACCTCCTGTGACGCCTAAGCCCGCGGAATCTCAATCACGAGCGGCCAGTTCGGCCATCACCTATTTTAACTGTGGGGATCTTGGTCATGTCAGCACCAAGTGTCCAAGACAGTCTGTCACGTGCCATAATTGAGGAATTGTTGGGCATAAGGCCCATTTTTGCCGAAGAGACTCGAAAAATACTCCGGCGGCATCTCAGGCCCCGAAGCAGTCAGCTGTTCAGAATCAAGCTACTCAGTCTGCGTCGTTCAAGACGACAGGAGCAAATAAAGGTGGAGCCTATAGCCAGCAGACGGGAGCGTCCGGTGCTGGGACTAGCAAGCCCCGGATTTATGAGATGAAGAAGACCGATGATCCAGAGGCCCGAATGATCTCAGGTACACTCGATATTCTATCTCAACCTGTGTGTACCCTTTTTGATACTGGTGCATCGCATTCATTCATTTCCGAGTCATGTTTGAGTAGACTACGTCTGGGTAGTGCTACTAGTTGTGAGCCTTATGTCATTGGTCTACCTGATGGTAGACGAATTATTGGAAATCATGAGATTCGGAATTTTCCGATTCAGCTTCATGGTCGTGTATGGCCAGCGGACCTAATCGTAGTAGATTTGCCGAGAGACGACGTCATCTTGGGTATAGATGGGATGGATCGTCATGATGCCATCATTAGTGTCCGTAAGCGTATGGTCACTATCATTTCAGACGATGGGGTCGAATGTGTGTTTCAGGGAGGTAATCCTAACTGTTCTGGAAGAGTTATTAATTTGATGAAAGCAGTGAGATTACTCAGTTAGGGGTGTGTTGGTTATTGGTGCTATATGACCAAAACCGAGAAAACATCAGTAATGTTGATGGATATTCCGGTAGTGAGGGAATATGCCGATGTTTTTCCAGATGAGTTACTTGGTTTGCCTCCACAGAGAGATGTGGAATTCACGATTGAGTTGGAGCCTGGTACATCTCCAATATCGAAGGCACCGTACCGGATGGCCCCGACCGAAATGCAGGAGTTGAAGAATCGACTTGAGAAATTGATCGAGAAAGGTTATATCCGACCGAGTGCGTCCCCGTGGGGAGCACCGGTGTTGTTTGTCAAGAAAAAGGATGGTTCTTTTCGCTTGTGCATTGGTTATCGGGAGTTGAACAGGGTGACAATCAAGAATAAGTATCCCTTACCCCGTATTGATGATCTTTTGGATCAACTTCAGGGAGCTTCAGTATTTTCCAAGATCGACTTAAGATCTGGATATCATCAGTTGCAAATTCGATAGTCGGATATCACTAGGACAACGTTTCGTACACGCTATGGTCATTATGAGTTCGTAGTTATGCCGTTCGGGCTAACTAATGCACCTGCGGTATTCATGGAGTTAATGAATCGGGTTTTTATCGACTTTTTGGATCAGTTTGTTGTTGTCTTCATCGATGACATTTTGATTTATTCTCGTAACCGAGAGGAACACGAGGTTCATCTTCATCAGGTTCTCGATGTGTTAAGACGAGAGCAACTTTATGGAAAGTTTTCCAAATGTGAGTTCTGGATGTCCGAAGTGACTTTTCTCGGGCATGTAATTTCATCAGATGGAGTGCGTGTTGATCCTCAGAAGACGGAGGCTATCCAAGATTGGTTACCTCCGAAGAATGTTAAGGAAATCCGAAGCTTTCTCGGATTAGCCGGTTATTATCGGCGGTTTGTGGAAGGATTTTCTAAAATTGCTCAACCATTGACGAACCTTTTGCGAAAGGATAAGAAATACACGTGGTCCGATGCGTCTCAACGGAGTTTTGAAGAACTCAAGAGTCGGTTAATTTCAGCACCTGTACTTTCCTTGCCGCAAGGGACGGAAGGATTTGTGGTTTATAGTAATGCGTCTGGGCAGGGTCTCGGATGTGTACTCATGCAGAATGGGAAGGTTATTGCCTATGCTTCGCGGCAATTGAGACCTTACGAGGTTAATTATCTGACCCATGACCTGGAGTTAGCAGTGGTGGTTTTCGCGTTGAAGATTTGGCGTCATTACCTTTATGGCGTCACCTGTCAGATTTTCACCGATCACAAGATTTTAAAGTATATATTTACTGAGAAGGAGTTAAATATGCGACAGAGACGGTGGTTGGAATTAATCAAAGATTACGATATCGAGATCCTTTACCACCCGGGCAAGGCGAACGTTGTCGCCGACGCCTTGAGTCGTAAGTCCGTTCAGGAGCAGATGCTGGATCGTTTAACAGTTCAGAAAGAGCTTCAACAGGAATTCCTTAGACCCGAGATCGAGGTCTGGCTTCAGCGAGTGCAAGGGCAACTTTGCATGTTAGAGATTTCATCGCCGCTTGAGGAGGCAATCAGACAGAATCAGGGTTCAGACCCATCATTGTTGCGCATCCGTGAGGATGTGGCTCAGGGGAAAGCCCCTGGATTCGTGGTCCACGAGGATGGACTTTTGATATTTAAGAATCGGTTGTGCGTACCGGCGAATGACGAGTTGAAAAACTCGATTTTGAGAGAAGCTCATGCTACCCCTTATTCTGTTCATCCGGGGTCTAGCAAGATGTACAAGGACTTGAAACAAAATTACTGGTGGAGTAATATGAAGCGAGAAGTCGCAGAATTTGTTTCGAGATGCTTAACCTGTCAACAAGTCAAGATTGAACATCAGCGACTGGCGGGTATGCTGAAACCTCTCTCTATTCCAGAGTGGAAGTGGGAAGACATTTCTATGGATTTCATCACGAGTTTGCCGACGAGTCGTCGTGGCATGAATACGATCTGGGTGATTGTGGACCGCTTAACTAAATCATCTCATTTCCTTGAGATTAAGGATACGTGGGGTCCCGAGAGACTTGCCCAGTTGTTCATCAAAGAGATAGTGAGACTGCACGGTACTCCTAAAAGTATCGTTTCCGATCATGACGGACGGTTTGTGTCTCATTTTTGGAAATCAGTTCATCGTGCCATGGGAACTCAGCTTAATTTCAGCACATCTTTTCACCCTCAGTCCGACGGACAATCAGAGAGGACTATTCAGACTTTGGAGGACATGTTGAGGGTATGTGTCCTCGATTGGAAAGATGATTGGGAAGCCCAACTACCATTGATCAAGTTCACGTATAATAATAGTTGGCATGCTTCGATTAAGATGGCGCCTTACGAGGCCTTGTACGGTTGTCGTTGTCGATCTCCTTTGTGTTGGGATGACTTATCAGAATCAATCAGCACCGAGCCCGATATACTTATAGCCACCCGTGAGAAGGTAGCTTTGATCAGGAGTCGTTTGTTGACCGCTCAGAGTCGACAGAAATCTTATGCAGACAATCGTCGTCGACCACTAGAGTTTGAGACGGGTGACCACGTTTTGGTCAAGGTATCCCCGAGTCGAGGTATTTTCCATTTCGGAAAATGGGGGAAGTTGAGTCCGAGATTTATTGGACCGTTTGAGATTTTGGAACGAGTAGGAGAGCTAGCTTATCGTTTGGCCTTACCTCCGGCGTTGAGCCAAATTCATAATGTGTTTCACGTCTCTCAGTTGCGAAAGTATGTTGCCGACCCGAGTCACATACTTCAGTTCGACGAAATCGAGATCGCCGATGATCATTCGTATGAGGAGCGTCCCATACGAGTCTTAGAGCGGCGAATCAAACATTTGAGGAATAAGGCGATCCCTTTGGGTAAAATTCAGTGGTCTAGACACGGAGTCGAAGAGGCTACTTGGGAAACCGAGGATAGTATGCGGGAGAGTTATCCCGAGTTGTTTGACCCTTAGTTTCGGGGACGAAACTCTTTTAAGGGGGGTGTATGTAATACCTGGTTGTAATTCAGTCACTATCATTCAATAATTTCATTCGGTAATTGTCACTATGTAGTTTTTCACTTGATAATAATCATTCATCTGTGTTCACCATTCGGAATAACTTCGAGTTGTGTATCGATATTGTTCAGTGTATCTACCTTACTTGGGAATCGAGACAAGAGTATTATCTTGATCATGGTAATTGATTCATTAGTCGTTGTTGACGTTGGAGTTCATGTCATTTCTAATCTCCACATTGTTCAATTTGTGTTTTGTTGGGCGAACCCTTATAATCATGGCTTGGAACCACCGTTTTGGGGTTTCCGTACTTCCATTTGGTATTATTGTTTCCCAAATATTGATTCCTATTGCTTTTATTCTCTTCTCGGGTCATTTTTCATCACTTTAGGACCCAAGGGGGGGTGTGGGCCGCGGCACAAGGAGTGTGCGCCGCGGCACACACATTGTCCAGTTTTGGCCGAGCAGTCTGTACCGTGGGCCGCGGCACATGCCGGCAGGGCCGCGGCACACTGCCGAGTCACTGCCGCGGCACACTCGTCCGGGCCGCGGCACACTCGTGTTGCACTTATCGGCCAAACCTTCTGTACCGTATGCCGCAGCACATGCCGACGGGGCCGCGGCACACTGCCGAGCCACTGCCGCGGCACACTCGTCCGGGCCGCGGCACACTGCCGATCACTGGGGGCATTTTTGGCCCTGTGCCGCGGCACACTTCGGCCGGGCCGCGGCACACAGGGCAGTCAACTCTATAATTGCGTTTTTTGAGCGAGTTCAACTCATTTCTTCCATTTTTCTTCAACCTGCGAGAGAGAGAGAGAGCTTGAGGGGAGGAACTTTTCATCATCCATCACTTGAGGGTTTGATTTTCTTCATTTCCTTTCGATCGTGAAGCCCGGATAGTCGATCTAACGTGTGTTCTTCGGATCAAAGTGCTTGGATCTTCAAGAGGTAATTTCTTCAACATCTTGGATTTCGATTTTGTATTGAGATATGATGTTTTGGATGTTAAGATAATGTTGTATGAAGTGATATACGCATGATTATGGATATGTTTGATTATTCATTGCATTATTCAAGGATTATTCAAGAACACTTTGAATATTGTGTTGGAATTGGGGGATTTCGATTAATCGTTGTTGTAATCACAAATTTGTATTTTCATAATGGATTGTTGATCGTATTGAAGATGTTTTGTTGGTTTGAAACACTTCTTGGGGATTTGATGTTGGTATTATTGAGGTTTGGTTATAATCAATCGAAGTTTGGCTACAAAGTGTTCGATATAATGCCCCAATGAACTTGGTTTAATCGTATCGACGTTTTGAGTTCGTTATATTCATGTTTGATTCGTATGTTGAACGGATTGTTGGTAATTGTGTTATTCAAGGTTGTTCGAGCGACCGATATCTCAATTAGGATGTTGTTCGTGGAAGGATAATTGTCACCGGTGTTGTGTAAGTTGATTCTTCCTCGGTTAAAAGGATATTCATTCCTTTCGTTGTTGTTCATTCATAATCATAACTCATTCATCATTGTATTAACCGTATTGAGACTTGTAATTGTCGAATAATCATTTCATTCACGAGGAACGACGGTTCCAATCATTTCATTGGGTTATCAATCACTTCACTATTATTTTCATCTCGGTGAGTCATTCTTGACCTTGTCGAATTATTATCCATTGATATTCATTGTGGTCATCCTCGTTCATATGACCTTCTGGGTTCATATTGCGTGGCCAGGTGCGGATGTGTGGAATTTTTAGTCAGGCACGTGATGGCCATGTATTGGGAGTGATACATTGGACTGTGCACACGGTAACGATTACCTCTGTGAGACTAATTAGGTACAAGGACGGGTGTGTCCGGTCATCCGTCTTGTACACTTGCACAGAATACTACGGGCGTACTATGATACTCCTCTTCAGCGTAATTCATAACTAAGGATATTTCATAACTAAAGATATATCATGATTGTGTATTTTCAACCCTTGAGGATTGTTGTTACGTATGGCCCGGCCGTTGGGGGATTTTGTTTTCAGGTCACGGCAAGGCAAAGGCACGGGAAGAGCATGTTGACGGCGAGGAGTCCCAGTGATACTAGTAGGGGCCCCCAGTCATTCCGGTTATTTCAGTCATTTCAGACATTTCCGTCATTTGTATTTTCCGCTGCAAATTCCGTTTGAGATGTTTATTTATTCAGGGTGGTGTATTTTATCTTCATATAAAATATACTAGTATTCTGTATTGTCCTGGTGTATTGTACTTAAGCTCCTCATCGGAGTATTTGGTAATATAATGTGGTTCGGTACTACAATTATATTATTTAATTCATCAAATTTCATTCACCTGGTGGGTCCCAGTCGGGGTTCCACGGCACTTTAATATCCGCCTAATTTGGGGTGTTACAATAAGTGCAGAAGTTAAATAACACGATATTTAAAGTGGTTCGAGGTAAACCCCTCTACGTCTACTGGTCCTCCACACAGGAGTGAAAATTTTTATCATAAACACTACGTACACAACTACGTGTTTATAATCAAACTTATCCTTGTATCGTTCACCCAGATTGATACAAAGACTGTCGCTTTCAACCGTTCACACAGATTGGTCAAAGCTAACTCTTGACTTGCTTCTTCACACACAGTTCCAAAGCTTCGTCCTTTTCATCCCACACAGGTCGGAATATCTTCTTTAGTTTACACAGAACTAGATTTTTACTCGAGGTAAAAAGTAAGTAACCGGGTTAGAACAGTAGCTTGAATATGAAGTTCTTGAGCTGATGATGGATGTTCTTGTTGACTGAGTATATTTCTTCTTTTCAGATATGAATGATACTAGAAGAAATATACTTGCTCTTGTAAGCTTGATCTGATGATAGTGAATATTCAGTCGATAGATCGTTTGAATATCGTTTGTATATCTCGTTGTCGTTCTTGTATTCTGATCTTCAAACTTTGGGGTATATATAGCCTTTGGAATAGATCCGTTGGGAATAGATCCGTTAAGCCAATAGTCCGTTCTAGCGTGTTGATTGACAAGATCCGGATTCTGCTCCTTGATTGAAGATCTCTGTCGGTTGGTATTTAAATACTTTATCCCTTCAGTATTTAAATACTTATTTTCAAACTGGGCTTGACTTTAGTGTAGAAAGCAGATTCCGTTTCAACAGTCTTTAGCCCTGTTGGACAAGTGTTTGAATATCTTTACCCTTTATAGTTGGATCGTTGTATCCAACATGTTGAATGGATAATGCTGTAGCAGTAGGTTCCATGGTGTAGTCTATCTCAGAGCTACTGTATAGAAGGTGTTGTATGACTGTTTCAGGACAGCTTCCATACTTGGTGTCATATTGACTTGCTGTTTGATGACACTTTATCCTTTTGCATGTTGGCAGTGCGAATACTTGCTGTATGATGGCACTTAACATTTTGCTGTATGTTGGCACTTTATCAAAACAATGAAAAGGGTTATTTATCCCAACAAGATGGTATCAGAGAGTCGATTTTTTTTAAGAGTCGTTGTGAAGTGAACTAGTATCAAGAGACCTTCGTGTCACGTGTGACCTGTGTAAGTGCTTGACCCTACGAGCCGAATACGGTATGTACTTTATGAGCCATGATTTAATTACTGGCATGATATTGATATCAGAATGGAAATCTTTGTTGACCTTGATATTTCGAGGATCTGTGGCAGGATTTATCTAATTGATGTTTCGAGGTAAATTATGGATTAATTATGTAATAAAAATTGCTCGACTCGACATCGATATGATATTCTGTGTGGCACTCATAGTGTCAATAATTCATTATGAACTATTTTCTTGAATATGTAGTTCCTTGTTGCTCTGAACTTAGCATGAATTTTGATTGGACATAAATACGGTCATGAACTGTACTTGTGATTATTATTATTATTGTTGTTTGATTCTTTCAGTATGGAAAGAGATTTGAGAGGCCGTGGCAGAGGGGGACGAGGCCACAGAAGAGGCCGAATCCCGAGACCACGAGCCAACACGCGTGCGAATGTGGAGAGTTCCGCAGGCAGTGATTCGCCTCCTATGGACCAATCGCACCACACTGGACATGAGGATGCGCGTGTCGATCCTTACGTTGTTATGCAGGGCATGATGGTTTGGATGACCCAGATGGGTAAATTGATGGAAGTTGTGTAGAGTGCTACTACTGGCCAACAACAGGGGCCTCATCCACCTCCTGTACATGGCGGACCCGTGAGTCGGATCATCAGCGACATCTCTCGCCAGCGACCCCCGACTTTTGAAGAATCTTCTGAGCCTGCTGATATTGTACATTGGATTGAACATTTTGAGAAATTGTTCGAGATGGTGGAGTGTCCAGGAGATAACCGAGTATCTATTGTGGCTTATTACCTTAGCAAGAGCGCCCACACCTGGTGGCTATCTGTGAGACCGGCCGATGGTTTATGCAATTGGGATGAATTCAAGAATCTCATGTTGGACCGTTACTATCCAGCTCCGCTCCGTGAGGCTAAGCTGTCGGGATTGCTGAATCCGGACCCATCTGTAATACCCGCCATTTTTTTACAATGCAATATTATTAATTATCATAATATTATAATGCATTTCATGTTATTTAATTTCATTTAGGGAATCATGAATATTTATTTCAACATATCACAAGTCCTACCCCGAATCATTTTTGTCAGTTATATTCTAGTAGTCATTTACTAGTGATAATATTAATAATGCATTTATTTCATTTAATCTCATTTCATTACCGATTGAATAATTGTTGTACAATTACTTTCACTGCACGTACGAGTCAATTTCATGTAATATCATTAAATACGATCAGACATTTTCATGATATCTCATATGTTCTAAACCCGAGTCAATTTCTCAAGTTAATTTCAGAACATTTAATATTAGTCATTTTTTTAGTATGATAATTAAAGGTATTATTATTATTATTATTAATTATATTTATAATAGGAACAATATTAATATTAACATTATTAATATTTTTATCTTCATTATTTCTATATCATCATTATATTACTCTCGATATTATTATTAGTATCGATGTTATTAATATTATTACCACTGTTATTATTAACATTTCAATTTTTTTATCATTATTGTTGTTATTATTATTATTATTCTTATTATTATTATTATTATTATTATTATTATTATTATTATTATTATTATTATTATTGGCCCAAACATTGTGCTGACCCATAATGACATTACAAGCCCAGAAAATTAATGCAAGCCCAAAAATTAATTAACCCTAACCCTAATCCAGACAGTATAAATATACGATTACTGCATCATTCAACAACAAACAAAAAAAAATATATACATCAGTGGTTCCCTGCAATCTATACACCTACAAATATCCTACTGCCAATCTTCCCCTACAACATCACAGCAGAAATACAACAAGAGATAAAGATCTGCTTATTCAAAGGAGTCCTCCCCAAAGCCCCAATCATCTTCCTCGAGCAGCATCTCCAGCCTTGATCATCCAAAGTCCGCCATAATCACCAAACTCTGCAATTTGACAAGGTAAACATCAGACTTCATCCCTTAACATATTATTCTTGAAAATTTAATGCTTTGGAATTTACAAACCAAATTAATAAGCATCGCCCATCATAGCAGACGCTCATTGTCAAACAAAAAAAAAATATATACATCTGATATCATAAACCATAACCTTCCTCCATGAGCCATATACGAATTTCCGACCTTTGGCCGAAACGAATGATTTTTTTTTCACAGACCCGATTTCAGTGCCATAAAAACCTTCAACCTAATCCGAAATTTATTTCCAGGATTTTTTTTCAATTTTAGTTGTGAAACCCTTACAACCATAACCCGAACCCAAAACCCGACCAAAATATTTTCTCAAACCCGAAATCAATTTCAGGAACCAGAAGCCTGGTTACATTCGCACGACTTCAAACTCTCAGTAGAACTTTCAAGCCATTTAAACCAAAAGAACCGAATCCAGACTTTCAATTTAAAACCCTTACCGGAGTTTGTGACCGCCGGACACATTCTGCGCCGCCGCCGTCGAATTTCAGGGTTGTGTGGCCGGAGGTGTGATAAGCACCGAAAGTTTCACCTGATCGCCTCCCTTGAACCTCCTCCGACTGCCTCCTCCGGGATCAATGCGGCAAGTCTCAAAAATTGAGACGGTCGTTATGTGTGTGTGTGTTTCGGTCCCGTCAGTGTGTGTGTGCGATTTATGTGTGTGTGTGTGTTATTTTCTTTATTTCAGCATGTGTTCACCGTGATTTTTCCGGCCGGCGAAGGAGAAGCGAGCTTCTTATCGGCCGAGAGGAAGAAAAGTTGTGGAGAGGGAGCGAGCGAGAGAGAAGAGACGGGAGCAGAACGGGAGAAAGAAAATGAGTGGGGGTCGGCTAGGGTTAGATTTCAGGGTTTATATACCCGCGAATTATTAAGAGTTTTCAATTTAGTTCTCCCAATTTTCAAAAGTTTTAAATTCATCCCCTGCCAGTTTAAATTAATCCAATTTTAACCCATTCAGCTTTCCAAGTCTTACAATTTGACCCCAGTCAACTTCAAACTTCAATTTAATCCTAATTTTGACCGAAACATTTAAAATATTGACCTCCAATTAATATTAATAATTAATAAGAAATTATGCATAAGTGTTTTAATTTCAGTCATTAATAATGTTAACTCTTCAGTTAATATTCATTAGCAAATCATAATTTATTTCTAGTGACTGTGAGTCGAGCACATTCATTTCAGTCAGACATCATCATCATTTATTTCAGATGGAAATTTTCACTATCACTTTAATTGCTTTGATTGGACTGCATATGTGATATTCATTTCATGCTTATAAATTATGATACACGTAAATCAGGCTCACCTGTATTCCTGTATGTTTCATGTTGTGTGGGAACACCTGCTCAACCTAGTATTCATGTTATATGTGGTATTGCATGTATGTTTCATGTTGTTGCGGGGGCACTTGCGCAACCTCAATATTCGTGTTACGCGTGCTCAATTCATGTTGTACGTAATATTGTGAGTATGCATTCATGTTGAGGAAAATGTGATAGTTTATTCATGTTATGTTTTCCATGAGATTGTATATTACTGTGATCAGTGTAATTTCCACGAGCTGAAGGAAGTTCACCTCCACCTTTATTGATCTCGTAGGTTGAACCGATCCGGACGGACGAATGAGCGAGTCGAGGGGGCATATGAGAAGGATTTAATTAAATGATGTTTTTCTTTTGTCAACTATGTTGAAACTCATTTGGGGAAACTTGAATTTATAAATTGTTTTATTTTTCCGCCGCAAAATTTTACTCCGTATTTATTGTGAATTGTTACCTTATTTAAAGGTATTTAATTTTCACGACATTGTAGCGACTCGACTCTGTAGGTGAGAATTTTTATATTCTCAAGAAAATTATTTTTCTCAAAATTTACTTTTATTTATTTTTCCCAATATTTACCCTAGAAAGTCGGGGCGTTACATAGTGGTATCAGAGAAGGTCTTACCTTTCTGTAGACTCGCTAAAATGTAAAAGTATCATATGCTCTCAGCTTTGCCACTTCGTCACTCCGCCTGAGGTACCGAATTTTAGTCATTAATCATGCATATGTCATTTCATTTTACTTATATAATTATTTATGTATGTACGAACTGTTAGAATGGCCAAACCTAGAATGACTCCACGTAAGAAGCTCCCAGCTACTTTTGACTCGCGTCTCCTAGCGCGTAAGGACTGGTGGGACGACCCTAGTATACCAGAAAATGCGCCACACTACGTCATTAATAGACTGAGTAAGTGGCTAAAATCTGGGAAACAAGGTTCTGTCACTCGCCAGCTAGAGCACTTGATTGAGAAATTATCCGAAGACTGGAGTTGCTGCATATTCCGGCTTTGGAAAAAGGCCATCAAGAGATCGCTTGAAGAGCGAGAGGCTACGGACGATTTCCAATTTGTCGTTGGACGCCTATTGGATTTATATGCTCGAGAGGAGATTCCAACTGCAAATTGGGATGCCGACTCCACGGACGAGGAAGACTCGGAGGAGGATCCCGAAGAAAATCCAGAAGAAGAACCAAAGGAGGATCCCGAATAAGATCCCGAGGAAGATCCAGAAGAAGAACCAGAGGAGGATCCAGAAGAAGATCCGGAAGAAATTCCTGATGAAAGCTCAAGGGTGGATCTCGCCGAAAATATGAAGGACGTGATGATGGCGGATGTCGAGTCTGAGGATGAGGTCATTTCATGGATTGAGCCACGACCCCCTATTCCCATTGTAGAGATTATTAGTAGTGATGATGAGGAGTAGTCGTAGACTCGGTTTATTTTATTATATTTATTATCATTGAAATTTTCATGGATGTTCCAAACATATTATATTAATGGAAAAGCAGTTCTTTTATTTCACTTATATTTTCTATGTGTTGCGACTATTATATGCATTATACATATCTCCTCATTCTTTATTTCTCGTACTGCGCCGACTAATGAGTTTTACAACTCGTTGGCAGACTCATGGCTAACCGTGGAAATCGCAATGCTCCACCCACACAAGATCAAATCTTGGCTGGATTGGCCACCTTGCTTCAAGGCGCGACTATCGTACCGCCTAATAACCCTGAGGAGGCTCAATCTTAAGTTATTAAGCGGTTCAACCACTTCAAACTGCCTGTCTTTCGTGGTCGTGAGGGACCAGCAGCCATAGAGGAATGGCTGATGAATCTAGATAGTATTTTTGACTACATGGCGTGCACCGACGCTCAGAAGGTGTCATATGCCGTGTTCCAGCTTAAAGAAGATGCTCGGACATGGTGGATGGGAGTGTGAAGGCTCAAGACCCCAGACGAGAAGGACACATTCACTTGGGATCAGTTTTAAGGAGACGATCATGGAAAAGTACTACCCAAGAGCATACAATATCAAGATGCAGAAGGAGTTCCTTGATCTAACCCAAGGGGGAATGTCGGTCACCGAGTACGAGCGCAAGTTTAACCATATGTGCCGTTTTCGCTCCCCACATGGTCGAGACGGATGATATGAAGTCTCAGAAATTCCGGGATGGGCTTCGTGACCAGATCCGTCACCATTTAGCTGGTCATGGTCGGCTGAGCTATAAGGAAGCCGTTTCGAGGGCCGAGGACATTTCAGCAAGTTTAGACGTGGAGAAGGCAAGGGCACCACCAATTGCAACAAATAAAAAATGCAAGTGGCACGAGCAAGGAGGTGGTAACAAGAAGATTGTTAAGATTGGACCTTCAGGGGTGAAACCACAGTCAACTAACCCCACATGTGCTACTTGTGGCAAAAGGCATAAAGGTGCGTGTATGCTTGGTCAGAGGCGGTGTTACTATTGCCATGAGGAAGGACACATGGCCTCAGCCTATCCGAAGAAGGGAAAAGGACCAAACAATAATGTGCAAGGTCTAAGCTCCGGAGGTAGAGCTCGAGTGTACAGCATGGCCGAGGCTGAAGCTGAGACTGAACCCCAAACCATGTCAGGTATGTTGTCAGTTGCAAATATTCCTGCATTGGTGTTGTTTGATATGGGTGCGTCTCATTCATTCATCTCTAGGAAGCTTTGTACTATGATTGATTGTAGAAGTAGTAAGGCCCCTAGATCTTTGTTAGTTAGCATGCCTGCGGGGGGAGTAGTGCATGTAGACTCGATAACTAACGATGTGAAGATAGATATTAATGAACATAGCTTCTTACCCAACTT
This sequence comes from Orobanche coerulescens, assembly GCA_033398695.1. Taxonomy (NCBI): domain Eukaryota; kingdom Viridiplantae; phylum Streptophyta; class Magnoliopsida; order Lamiales; family Orobanchaceae; genus Orobanche; species Orobanche coerulescens. The sequence continues at coordinate 86,287,354 of CM065811.1, read as the reverse complement.
GCACATAGTGGAACTTAGCGATTTTGACGTCATTTTGGGTATGGATTGGTTGGACAAGCATAGATCTGTAGTCGAATGCTCCGAAAGGAGAGTAACATTATGCACGTATGTTGATGTCAAGACCGTATTTGAGGGTGTTAGACACAGCAGTACCCCGAAGGTGATTTCAGCCATGAAAGCTGTGAAGATGCTGAAGAAGCGTGATTGCCAAGGATTTTTGGTGAATGTGATTGGGAATGCAACTTCGGAGAAGACGGTAGCCGATGTATCTATCGTCAAGGAGTATCCAGACGTCTTTCTCGAAGACTTGCCCGGAGTTCTGCCGAATTGTCAAGTTGAGTTCTCGATTGACCTAGTGCTAGGAGCGGCACTAATATCGAATGCTCCCTATAGGATGGCACCTAAGGAATTGCAAGAGCTGAAGGTACAACTCCAGGAACTACTCGACTCTGGTTTTATCCGACTGAGTGTTTCGCCATGGGGTGCGCCAGTGCTCTTCGTAAAGAAAAAGGACGGTAGTTTGAGGATGTGCATTGACTATCGTGAACTTAATCGACTCACGATAAAGAATAAATATCCACTTCCTAGAATAGAGGACCTATTCGACCAACTTGGAGGATCGGGAGTATTTTCGAAGATAGATTTGAGATCTGGATATCACCAGCTGAGGATTAAGAGTGATGATATCCCGAAGACCGCATTTCGAACTCGTTATGGACACTATGAATTTATAGTGATGCCATTTGGTTTGACTAATGCACCAGCGGTATTCATGGACCTCATGAATCGTGTATTTCAACCTTATTTGGATAAGTTTGGCATTATGTTCATAGATGACATACTGGTGTATTCAAGGACCAAGGTTGATCATGAGCAGCATCTTAGAACGGTATTGGGAATACTGCGCAAGGAGAAGTTGTATGCAAAATTCAACAAGTGCGAATTTTGGCTTAACCGAGTTGCATTTTTAGGTCATGTGGTCACTTCTAAAGGAATTGAGGTTGACCCGATTAAAATTGAGGCAATCAATGATTGGAAAGTACCAAGTAATGCGAATGAAGTTCGAAGCTTCTTGGGATTAGCCGGTTATTATCGGAGATTTATCGAGAGATTTTCGAAGATTGCTGCACCTATGACTAGATTGACTCGAAAGGAAGAAGTTTTCTTATGGAATGAGAAATGCGAAAGGAGTTTCCAAGAACTTAAGCAAAGATTAACTACTGCACCAGTATTGACGATTCCCGATCCGACGAAAGAATTTGTCATCTACAGTGATGCATCCAAACAAGGTTTAGGATGTGTATTAATGCAAGAGGGCAAAGTAGTTGCCAATGCTTCGAGACAGTTGAAACCGCACGAGCTGAACTACTCTACTCATGATTTAGAATTAGCAGCAGTAGTTCATGCCTTGAAGATTTGGAGACACTACCTTTATGGAGGTAAGTGTGAAATTTATACAGACCACAAAAGTCTGAAATATATTTTCACACAGAAGGAATTGAATCTGAGGCAGCGCAGATGGCTTGAGTTGGTCAAAGACTACGATTGTACAATTCATTACCACCCCGGTAAAGCAAACGTAGTTGCTGATGCACTAAGCCGTAAGGCAAGAGGAGACCTGACTTGTCTGTTGACCAAAGAGGAGAACTTGGTCAAGGAATTCAGAAGGATGAACCTTGAGGTGGCTACACCATCGAGACCAGCCGAATCATTATTGGCTAGTTTGGTAGTACAACCAACCTTGAGGGAACAAATCAAAGAAGGTCAAGGACAGGACGACTTCTTGGTCAAGATGAGAGGACGTACTCTTTCAGGTGAGGATAAAGGTTTTAGCGTGTCTGATGATGGCACGATGTATTATGAAGGGAGGATTTGTGTGCCCAATGTTGTTATGTTGAGAAAAGATATATTGAAGGAGGCACATAGTACTCCGTATACAGCACACCCTGGGAGTACAAAGATGTACCAAGATCTTAAGGGGACATTTTGGTGGGAAGGTTTGAAAAGAGATATGGGAGACTTTGTCGGAAAGTGTATAGTTTGCCAACAAGTGAAGGCAGAACACCAACGCCCCTTTGGATTACTTAAGTCACTTCATATCCTAGAATGAAAATGGGAACACATTACAATGGACTTTGTGGTAGGTTTGCCTCAAACGGAAAGAGGAAACCACGCTATTTGGGTTGTTGTCGACCGACTTACAAAGTCAGCTCATTTTCTCCCAGTTAAGATGAACTTTCGAATGGATCAGTATGCTCAAATTTATATCAGGGATATTATTAAGTTGCATGGAGTGCCAGTCTCTATAGTATCCGACAGGGATACTCGTTTCACATCGCGTTTTTGGGAGAGTTTGCAAGAAGCTTTGGGAACGCAGTTGAATTTTAGTACGGCTTATCATCCTCAAGCGATGGTCGATCAGGGCGACCATCCAGATCCTTGAGGATATGTTGCGAGCATGTGTGCTAGATATGGGAAATAATTGGGAACGACTGTTGCCTTTAGTGGAATTTGCTTACAACAACAGTTACCACTTACCAGTCGACGATCGGTATGGCACCATATGAAGCCCTATACGGTAGGAAGTGTCGATCACCACTGTATTGGGATGAGGTAGGTGAAAGGAGGATTTTGGGTCCCGAGATGATCGAGCAGACAGTTGGCATGATGGATAAGATTCGTGATAGGATCAAGATAGCCCAGGACTGTCAGAAGCCTTACGCCGACAAGCGTAGGAAAGATCTCGAATTCTGTGTTGGCGACAAGGTATTCCTGAAGGTATCTCCTACCAAAGGAATTGTTCGTTTTGGTCCGATGGGCAAGTTGAGACCGAGGTACATTGGACCATTCGAAATTCTCGAACGGATGGAGAATTAGCTTATCGTTTGGCTTTACCCCCAGAACTTTTGGCTGTACACAATGTTTTCCACGTATCATTGTTGGGGAAGTACGTGCACGATTCCAGCCACATCATCAATTATACCGCCGTGGAGTTGAACAAGGACCTTACCTATGAAGAACAACCAGAACTAATTCTCGATCGATCAGTCCGGCAATTGAGGAACAACGACAAGGTGTTTGTCAAGATCCAATGGCGTAACCACATCAAGGATGAAGCCACGTGGGAGCGCGAAGAGGAACCACAAGCTCGTTATCCGAATTTCTTCAATCGAGGTATACCATTTATTTTCGAGGATGAAAATTTTTCTAAGAGGGGTAGGATGTAATACCCGCCATTTTTTTATAATGCAATATTATTAATTATAATGATATTATAATGCATTTCATGTTATTTAATTCATTTAGGGAATCATGAATATTTATTTCGACATATCACAAGTCCTAGCCCGAATTATTTTTGTCAGTTATATTCTAGTAGTCATTTACTAGTGATAATATTAATAATGCATTTATTTCATTTAATCTCATTTCATTACCGAGTGAGTAATTGTTGTACAATTACTTTCACTGCACGTACAAGTCAATTTCATGTAATATCATTAAATACGATCAGATATTTTCATGATATCTCATATGTTCTAAACCCGAGTCAATTTCTCAAGTTAATTTCAGAACATTTAAATATTAGTCATTTTTTAGTATGATAATTAAAGGTATTATTATTATTAATAATAATATTTATAATAGGAACAATATTAATATTAACATTATTAATATTTTTATCTTCATTATTTCTATATCATCATTTATATTACTCTCGATATTATTATTAGTATCGATGTTATTAATATTATTACCACTGTTATTATTAACATTTCGATTTTTTTTATCATTATTGTTATTATTATTCTTATTATTATTATTATTATTATTATTATTATTATTATTATTGGCCCAAACATTGTGCTGACCCATAATAATATTACAAGCCCAGAAAATTAATGCAAGCCCAAAAAATAATTAACCCTAACCCTAATCCAGACAGTATAAATATAAGATTACTGCAGTATAAATACACAGTACACAGAAATACACTTTTCTTTCCAGCGCCGTTTTCTTCATCGTTCAACAACAAACAAAAAAAAAGATACATCAGTGGTTCCCTGCAATCTATACACCTACAAATATCCTACTGCCAATCTTCCCCTACAACATCACAGCAGAAATACAACAAGAGATAAAGATCTTTATTCAAAGGAGTCCTCCCCGCAGCCCCAATCATCTTCCTCGAGCAGCATCTCCAGCCTTGATCATCCAAAGTCCGCCTTAATCACCAAACTCTGCAATTCGACAAGGTAAACATCAGACCTCATCCCTCAACATATCATTCTTGAAAATTTAATGCTTTGGAATTTACAAACCAATTTAATAAGCATCGCCCATCATAGCAGATGCTCATTGTCAAACAAAAAAAAATTTACATCTGAAATCATAAACCATAACCTTCCTCCATGAGCCATATACGAGTTTCCGACCTTTGGCCGAAACGAATGATTTTTTTTCACAGACCCGATTTCAGTGCCATAAAAACCTTCAACCTAATCCGAAATTTATTTCCAGGATTTTTTTTCAATTTTAGTCGTGAAACCCTTAAACCATAACCCGAACCCAAAACCCGACCAAAATACTTTCTCAAACCCGAAATCAATTTCAGGAACCAAAAGCCTGGTTACATTCGCCCGACAATTTAAAACCCTTACCGGAGTTTGTGACCACCGGACACATTCTGCGCCGTCGCCGTCGAATTTCAGGGTTGTGTGTCCGGAGGTGTGATAAGCACCAAAAGTTTCACCCGATCGCCTCCCTTGAACCTCCTCCGACTACCTCCTCCGGGGTCGATGCGGCAAGTCTCAAAATTTGAGACGGTCGCTGTGTGTGTGTGTTTCGGTCCAATTAGTGTGTGTGTGTGTGCGATTTATGTGTGTGTGTTATTTTCTTTCTTTTAGCATGTGTTCACCGTGATTTTTCCGGCCGGCGAAGGAGAAGCGAGCTTCTTATCGGCCGAGAGGAAGAAAAGTTCTGGAGAGGGAGAGAGAGAGAGAGAGAGAAGAGACGGGAGCAGAACGGGAGAAAGAAAATGAGTTGGGGTCGGCTAGGGTTAGAATTCAGGGTTTATATACCCGCGAATTATTAGGAGTTTTCAATTTAGTCCTCCTAATTTTCAGAAGTTTTCAATTCAGCCCCAGCTAGTTTAAATTAATCCAATTTTAACTCATTCAGCTTCTCAAGTCTTACAATTTGACCCCAATCAACTTCAAACTTCAATTTAATCCTAATTTTGACCGAGACATTTAAAATATTGACCTCCAATTAATATTAATAATTAATAAGAAATTATGCATAAGTGTTTTAATTTCAGTCATTAATAATGTTAACTCTTCGGTTAATATTAATTAGCAAATCATAATTTATTTTCAGTTGTTATATAGTGATTGTAAGGATTTTAATTATTATTATTATTATTATTATTATTATTATTATTATTATTATTATTATTATTATTATTATTATTATATGTAGACTTTGTCAAGGATTTACGGGCTTAGGACTGTGAGTCGAGCACATTCATTTCAGTCAGACATCATCATCATTTATTTCAGGTGGGAATTTTCACTATCACTTTAATTGCTTTGATTGGACTACATATGTGATATTCATTTCATGTTTATAAATTATAATATACGTTGTAAATCAGGCTCACCTGTATTCGTGTATGTTTCATGTTGTGTGGGGACACCTGCTCAACCCAGTATTCACGCTATATGTGGTATTGCATGTATGTTTCATGTTGTTGCGGGGGCACCTGTGCAACCTCAATATTCTTGTTATGCATACTCGATTCATGCTGTACGTAATATTGTGAGTATACATTCATGTTGAGGAAAATGTGATAGTTTATTCATGTTATGTTTTCCATGAGAATGTATATTATTGTGATCAGTGTAATTTCCACGAGCTGAAGGAAGCTCACCTCCACCTTTATTGATCCCGCAGGTTGAACCGATCCGGACGGACGAATGAGCGAGCCGAGGGGGCATATGAGAAGGTATTTAATTAAATGATTTTTTCTTTTGTCAACTATGTTGAAACTCATTTGGGGAAACTTGAATTTATAAATTGTTTTATTTTTCCGCCGCAAAATTTCACTCCGAATTAATTATGAATTGTTACCTTATTTAAAGGTATTTATTTAATTTTCACGACATTGTAGTGACTCGACTTTGTAGGCGAGAATTTGTATATTCTCAAGAAAATTATTTTTCTCAAAATTTACTTTTATTTATTTTTCCCCAATATTTACTCTTGAAAGTCGGGGCGTTACACCGTCCGAGGATGATGATGTGTTACTAATTTTCGAGAAATTCTAGGTGCTTCTTCCGTTCGCTTCGACCATTGTTCGAACGGAAGCTGATAAAATCAAGTACTTCATTAAGAGATTGAAACCCCGAATGAGAATGTAGTTACTTAATCACCACTGCACGACTCTACCAGAGTTTATTGAAAGGGCCCTTGATTATGAACTTACCTTGAAGGAGATCTCTAAGAAGCAGCCTCAATGTTCCAACAAGAGGTCGAGGAATCAGAACCAAACTGAGGGTAACCAGGGGGCATTGAAGAAACCCCAATCCGGACCGACTTTCTCAGAGCGACAACTTGCAGCATCGAAACCAGCAGAATCAAATTCCCGAGTGGATAATTCATCTATTGTATGCTTCAACTGTAGGGAGCAGGGACACATCCGCACCAAATGCCCTAAGACGGCCGTCGTATGCCTTACTTGTGGGATTTTAGGGCATCGTGCTCATTGCAGGAGTGGACCGGGACGTACTCCAGTGGCCTCAGATGTTCCAGTTCAGTCTTCTATCCAGGACAGTGTACCTCCATCCGCTTTTTATGAGACTATCGGGGCAAACCGAGGGATGGGTCGTGGAAACCAAGCTGGTACATCTGGTACCGGAGCTGCAAAACCCAGAGTCTACGAGATGAAGAAGGCCGACGATCCCGAAGCCAGCATGATTGCAGGTACTCTCGAGATCCGATCTCAGCCTATCTGTGTTCTTTTTGATACTGGTGCTTCACACTTCTTTCTATCTGTTTCTTGTATGAGTCGTTTGCAATTAGATCATGTTACCAATTGTGAACCTTATGTAATTGGTCTACCCGATGGTAGAAGAATTGTGGGAAATCGTGAAGTGCAAAACTGTCCGATTCGCATGAACGACCGTGAGTGGTTGTCAAATTTAATTGTGGTCGATTTACCTAAAGATGATGTGATCTTGGGTATCGATTGGATAGATCGTCATGATGCCATACTTAGTGTCCGCAAGGGAACAGTGACCGTCACATCCGACAATGGTGTTGAGTGTATTTTTCAGGGTGACAATCCCAGCCATTCCGGGAGAGTCATCAGCGCTATGAAAATAGTGAAACTACTGAATCAAGGGTGTATTAGTTATTGATGTTACATGACCAAGACAGCAGATCGACCAGTTGAAGTGGCTGACATTCCGGTAGTCCGAGGCTACCCAGATGTATTCCCAGATGAGTTGACACGCTTACCTCCACAATTAGAGGTAGAGTTTACTATTGAGTTAGAGCCAGGTACGTCCCCGCTTTCGAAAGCACCGTATCATATGGCTCCGACCGAGATGCAGGAATTAAAGAATCGGCTTGAGGAGTTGACTAAGAAGGGCTATATTCGACCTAGTGCGTCCCCTTGTGGAGCACCAGTGCTATTTGTATGAAAGAAAGACGGATCTCGGCGTTTGTGTATTGTTTACCGTTAGCTGAACAGGGTAACCATCAAGAACAAATATCCATTGCCTCGTATTGATTATTTATTGGATCAACTTCAGGGAGCTGTTGTGTTTTCTAAGATTGACTTGAGGTTCGGGTATCATCAGTTGAGGATTCGAGAGTCTGACATTTCGAAGACCGCTTTTCGTACCCGCTATGGGCATTACGAGTTTGTAGTGATGCCTTTTGGACTCACTAATGCACCAGCGGTATTCATGGAGTTGACGAACCGAGTTTTTATTAATTATCTGGATCGCTACGTAGTCATTTTTATTGATGACATTCTGATTTACTCTCGTGACCATGAAGAACATGAGCATCATCTCCATCAGGTTCTCGAGGCGTTGAGGCGGGAACAACTTTATGGAAAATTTTCCAAATGTGAATTCTGGATGCGTGAGGTTATTTTTCTCGGACATGTGATATCAGCCGATGGGGTGAGAGTAGACCTATAAAAGACAGAATCTATCTGAGACTAGCTACCTCCGAAGAACGTGAAGGAAGTTCGCAGTTTTCTAGGTCTAACAGGTTATTACCGACGGTTCGTGGAAGGTTTTTCCAAGATTGCGCAACCAATGACTAACATGTTGAGAAAGGATAATAAGTATTCGTGGACAGAGGCATGTCAGCAAAGTTTTGATGAACTTAAGAGTCGGTTGATTTCAGCACCTGTTTTGATTCTGCCAAAAGGGACGGAAGGAATCGTAGTGTATAGTGACGTGTCGAGACAGGGCTTGGGATGTGTGTTGATACAGTAAGGAAAGGTGATTGCCTATGCATCGAGACAGTTGTGACCCTATAAAGTTAACTATCCGACCCATGACTTGGAACTAGCAGCCGTGGTTTTTGCTTTGAAAATATGGCGTCACTATCTGTATGGAGTTACTTGTCAGATTTCTACAGATCACAAGAGCCCGAAGTACATTTTTACTTAGAAGGAGCTGAACATGAGGCAGAGAAGGTGGCTAGAGCTAATCAAAGACTATGATATCGAGATCCTTTATCATCCAGGTAAAGCAAATGTGGTTGCCGACGCTTTGAGTCGTAAGACAGTACAGGAGCAGATGCTTGCCCGTTTGACAGTTCAGAGGGAATTGCAGTTAGAGTTCGTGAGGCCGGAAATTGAAGTCTGGTTATCGCGTATTTAGGGACATCTCTGCACACTTGAGATTTCATCAACCCTTGATGATATAATCAGATCGAAGCAGGTTACGGACCCATTCTTATCTCGAGTTCGGGATGAAGTAACTCAAGGGAAAGCCCCTGGATTTGTGATCCACGAGGATAGATTGATACGCTTCAGGAATCAAGTTTGTGTACCCGCAGACTAAGAGTTGAGAAACTCTATCCTGAGAGAGTCTCATGCTACCCCGTACTCCATTCACCTGGGGTCTAACAAAATGTATAAGGATTTGAAGCAATGTTATTGGTGGGGGAATATGAAACGTGAAGTTGCACAGTTCGTTTCATGATGTTTAACCTGCCAACAGGTCAAGATTGAGCATCAGTGACCCGCAGGAACGCTGAAACCACTCCCGGTTCCTGAGTGGAAATGGGAGGACATATCGATGGATTTTATCACTAGCTTGTCGATAAGTCATCGAGTGATGAATACGATTTGGGTGATTGTGGACTGTCTGACCAAATCAGCCCATTTTTGGGGATTAAGGACACATGGGGACCCGAGAGATTGGCCCAGCTGTTTATTAAAGAGATTGTAAGGTTGCATGGTACCCCCAAGAGTATTTTATCGGATCATGATGGGCGATTCGTGTCATACTTGTGGAAAACAGTTCATCGTACGATGGGTACGCAGCTGAACTTTCAGTACGGCATTTCATCCGCAGACTGATGCTCAATCTGAAAGGACTATACAAACTCTAGAGGATATGTTGAGGGCATGCGCTCTTGATTGGAAGGATGATTGGGAGGCCCAACTGCCTTTGGTGGAATTCACTTACAATAATACTTGGCACGCTTCGATTCAGATGGCACCTTATAAGGCATTGTATGTCCATCAATGTAGGTCTCCTTTGTGTTGGGACAACCTGTCCGAATCTTTGGGTACGGAACCTGATATTTTAGCATCAACCCGTGAGAAGAGTACTCTAATCAGACGTTGTTTGTTAACGACTCAGAGCCGACAGAAGTCATATGCAGATAATCATTGGCGACCGCTCGAGTTTGAGGTTGGTGACCATGTGTTGGTCAAAGTGTCTCCTACTCGAGGTGTTTTTTGTTTTGGGAAGAGAGGCAAGCTGAGTCCGAGATACATTGGACCATTCGAGATTTTGGAATGAATAGGCGATTTGGCCTATCGTCTAGCGTTACCACCAGCTTTGAGTCGAATCCACAGCGTATTTCATGTTTCCCAGTTGAGGAAGTATGTTGCTGATCCAAGCCACATACTTTAGTTCGAAGAGATTGAGATAGCTGATGATCATTCCTATGAGGAGCGTCCTGTTCAGATACTTGAGAGGAGGATCAAACAAATGAGGAACAAGACGATTCCCCTGCTGAAAGTTCAGTGGTCCCGACATGGAGTCGAGGAGGCTACGTGGGAAACCTAAGACAGCATACGAGGGCGATATCCCGAATTAGTTACCCCTTACTTTCATGGTCGAAACTCCTTTTTAGAGGAGGAGTATGTGATATTCCGAGTTGTTTACCCCTTCAGTTTCGGGACGAAACTTCTTTTTAGAGGGGAACTATGTAATATCCAAATATTTGATATGTAATTTATCTGTATTGGAACCTTCTTGATATTTGCTTATGTCGTATTTCTGATTGATGTATGTTTCTACACATTCGTAATTCAATATTGTGGATTGTATGATTTTATAGAGTTTTAGTTGTGCATGTTCTCATTCGTGATTAGCGCACGCTACACTTGTTTCGTAGCGCATGCTAATACTGAGTGGTAGCGCGCGCTAATGTTATAACTTAGCGCGCGCTACACTCAGTCAACCAGATCGAGATAGGATCAGTAGGTGGGGAACCGGATCGCGGGAATCACGGACCCTTTTAGACTCACTCGGACTACTTTCGGAATGTTGAGTCAACGGGGTTTAGCGCATGCTACAAAGTTGTCGCTAGCGCGCGCTAAATGGAGGTCGGTGGACAGTCAGTGAAGTCAGTGAGCTTCGTAAAACTCGTTAGCGCACGCTAATGAGTGTATAGCGTATGCTAAACCGTATTATTAGCGTATGTTAAGGCTATTTAGCGTACACAGGGCCGAGGATAGTAGCATGCAGTAGTCTGAGAGCCCGTTAGTGCACGCTAAACTGGAAGTGTAGCGCACGCTAATAATCATTTCTTATAAATAGGACTTCACCCTCATTTCATTTTTCACCCTGAACTTCAGCCTTTAATCGACTGCCACGACCTGGATAAGCAACCTCACGATATTTCCACCCCATATAAACCTCTACCCGTGATTTGTTGAAGGCGTAGAACATTGAAGATTGGTGTTCAACCATCCGACGTTGATTTGCACCAAGTGGTTTCATTATTCCCTTATTGTTCATTCATTGTTCTTCCATAGTAAGGTATGTGGTGCCTTGCTCTTTTGTAATTCATGTTCTTAGTGATGTTCACAAGCATGATATCAAGATTATTGAAGTTATTACCGGTATATTAAATCAAACATCATGCTTAGGAGATTTTAGACAATGTGAACTTAAGCTCTTCATCAATTTTTGTTGAACCTTGCATATATCAACACATGGTTATAATTTCAGAGATTCTTTAACTCACCTTGATGATAGTTTCGTGATGTTCTTGCGATGAATAACTTGATTATATCACAACCTAGACTAGGTGAATCCTAGAATGATAAGTTTAGAGATGATTCTCCAAACATGGAACCTGTTTCGTATGGATGCTAATAGTTTTTGAATAATCCTCATGGTGATGATGTGTTCTTGAAGAACTTGATGAATTTATGAAACGAAGCTGTTTAAATTATCATTTTCAAAATGTTGATGATGTTCTTAGGAATTTTTACCAGCGTCATGATTACTTAGCGTTTGCTCTTGATGATTCTTATACATTATAACCATACGAGTAATTAAGAACGTCATAAAACGATAACTGATTGTAAGAATGAATTGAAGTTAGTATGAATCCTTGAAATGGAATGCGAATATATATATATTTATATATATTTATAGTTGAACTAATCGGATTGAAACTAGGATGTCATTCCATTGAACTAGATATCAATAGTTATGAGAATATGTTATTGAATGGATTGTATCCATTACAAGGTTGATTGTTTCGAGAGATTATTACTAATCGAGGACCGTCTGTTCTTTTGTCAATGAAGGATTATTCCCGTCTTTAAATTGAGGCAAGTTATCTTGCTTGGTTATAACGATAATTAGAATTCTTGTGAATGTTATACATTTCGTGTGTACGTGTTGCTTTATGAATCTATGGTTCATATTGAGATGTCGTGTTGACTCTTGTCTATCGTTTATGGTGGGATTGTATTCCCATGTTCGTACCTTTGGATATCGTTGGTCTTGTTGATCATAGTTTATCGTTTTGGTGTCTTGATCCCCGTTGAATGAGTAATTTATTGAGTTTCATTGTCATGTTGTATCGTGACATATCTGGAATCATATATGCGTGCCAATTGGTTATTGTGTAGGATTTTTAGCCAGGCACAAATGGTCGTGCGTTGTTTATTATTCCATTTGGACCGTGCACACGAGACGTTACTTCGTGAGACTAATTAGGTACATGTCCCACGTATATCCTGGATTCCGTATACGGGGTGGACATGTGCACGGACACATTTCCGGATTGGGCGTACTGTAATGTACGTCTTGAGCCATAATGTTTGGTCGTTTATACTCCATGTATGATTGGGTATGATTCGACGGTTTGACGATTGGTTGTTCATATGCCCGAGGGGTATGTTACGACGGTCGAGTTGTTTTTATTGAGATCCAGTGTATATGAATTGTATGACATCTTGAGAATTATTATCATGTATATCTGACCCTTTGGTTTTGGGCGAAATACTTGTGTTGTATTTTAGGTCGAGGCAAGGCTATGGCGCAGGGAGAGCACGGCGGCGGCGAAGGGTTTTCATGATACTAGTTCAGGGGCCCCGAGTCTATTTTATTCAGTTGTATTTTGGACCATGTATTGGTATTACTCCGCTTTGTTATAACTCATTTTAAATTATATTAGTATTTTAAATATATTCCATATGGATTATATTAACGTTTCGGATCTTGTGTGTGGCAATTTTAATCATATGGTGTATGAACCTCTCGTCGAGGTGATGAATATTAAATTGTGGTTCGGTACCACAGTTATGATTTAATTGATTTGAGATGATATTTTTGGTATCACCTGGTGGGTCCCAGTATGGGGTCCACAGCACTGTAATAGCCGCCTTTTGGGGTGTTACAAGAGCAAAATACACGGTTAAGAAAAGTAATACATATGGGATCATGAGTTTGCAATGAGAATGGTGCCAGTCAATCACTAATCTCACGATAACACGAAGGACGTATTATAATCGATACATGTCGATATTCAGAATCTCGGAAGTTGAACGATAAGTTAAGAATTAAGAATGGCAACAGTTACAAGTTCAACAAAATGACAAAAAGAATTCATAAAACGGGTCGAAAATTAGAAGTTATTTAGAGGTAAAAGTCTGGGATCTCACAGTATCATGTTATTTAAGTTTGTATAAAACTCTATTTTTGGGATTGTTTATTATTGCGCGCAATTTTCATTGTTTTACAATCTTTATTTGTTGGCCAATAAATGATGATATTTATGGTTTTCATAATTTCGAAATAAAATATGTTGATTTGATCAAATGATTTTCGCTCTAAGTTCTCCTAGACGATAGAAATATACCTCTAAATCCTAGATGATTCCTTGAGTTTTCTACTTGAAACTTAATGCTATCTATTGAATCCAATCGACATAGAAATATAGTAGATTAAATCAATATAAGGGCGTTTTGACATTCGAAAGAGGAACCACCTTTTTAAGGAAAATCAAATCTACACAAACTAATAAATGATGCATCTTGCGGACTCATATACATCTCCTATAACTAATGATCAAATTGAGGTTGTAATCCCAACTATTCTATTTTACATCTTTTAGTTCTTTAAATTTATATAATCATTTATCTTATCAATTTTCTTGTACTATAATTGTAATTCTTACCATTATGAATCCAACCTATGAACTGTGTGTTTGTACTTATATTTTTTACTATAACAAGGGAAAATAGTTTAAGAATCTCATTATAACCATATTTCCTCGTGGATCGATATATCGGACTCAAAAGTCCACTTTACTACTTGATACGCTATCGTGTACTTGTGATAACTTACACCAAATGCGTGTCAAGTTTTTGTCGCCGCTGTCGGGGACTCTATTAGTGTTATATTGAAATCATACTTTATTTTCTATTATTGTAGATATAACTTTTTCTTCATTATAGATTCTCTTGCCTATGTAAAGGGCGTATAATCTCGATTTAGTTTCACTTGATCCAGAGATTGAAGCCACATTCAGAAAAGGGCAAAGAGAACAAAATACGAGCATTACTACATCATCATCAATGGCAGATGAACCAAATCCACGTCTCCTTGAAGGATACAACAACGAATGAATTCATTCGGTAGGGGAGCCACCAAATGCTCAAAACATTCAACACCAACATCCACTATTGCGCTAGAAATAGATGAAGAAAACATGCTCTTTGTTGAATTCATGAACCCCCCATCATTAAGTGTGCAAGCAAGTGTAATATATCCACCATTTGGAGTGGATAGTTTTCAAGTTCACCCGGACGTCATAAATCTTTTCTACAACAACAACTTATTCTACAGGAGAATAGACGAGAATCCATATCTCCACGTTAACTATTTTGTGGAGATTTGTAGAAATATCTAGAGCTGTTATCGGACCGGTTCAGACCGGTTTTCTCCAAATTCGGATCCGGTCCGATAAGTTACCGGGTAGATCCGGTCCGGACCGATAACGGTTCCGGTTCAATTTTTAGAACTCGAATCCGAACTCGTTAGTTTCCAGGTGAGTTTCGATCCCGGGTATTTCGGTCCGGTTCATGATCGGGTTTCGGGTTCACTCGGACCGCTAACAGCCCTATGTGGGATGGATCTTTACTAGGAAAATGAAGGAAGAGCATCAAAATAAATCACAAAAATGAGGGTTACATGATTCGAACTTTAGACCTTTTGTTCGAAGGTATAGCGTCTTAACTACTTGACCAGCATGCTATTTGTGTTTAAAACACGCAAAACGTATTAATAATATATGTATAAAATATATAAATTATAAAATACATATAAACTTTTTCTAATTTATTACCGGGTTTTTTTTCGGTTTTATCGGTCCGGGTCTTATCGGTTTCGGTTCAATGTTTAGAACTCGAATCCGAACTCATTAGTTTTCGGGTGAGTTTAGATCCCGGGTATTTCGGTCCGGTTCATGACCTGGTATCGTGTTCACTCGGACCACTAACAGCCCTAGAAATATCAAGTATCCATATGTAAATTACGAGGCGATTAAAATAATACTTTTTGTGTACACTTTGAATGACTGAGCAAGAGAGTGGTTGGATACTTTGCCACCATGAAGCATAACAAACTGGACCGAATTCGTTCAGAAATTCACCACTAAATACTTTTCACCAATTAAAGTGGCGAAACTCGAATATGAAATCTCTACATTTTGTCAACAAGATTCAGAGTCATTTCATGAAGTATGGGAGAGATATAAAGATATGATACGAAAATGTCCTAACCATGGCTTCAATTTGGGAGCACCAATCAACTATTTCTATTCTGGACTCTCACCTACATGCCGAGCCAATGTTGATTCATCATCAAATGGTTCACTTGGCAAACAAAACTATGAGAGTGGCTTATAATCAATTTTGAGGTTATAAGTGAACAAAGTGCAAGTTGGTCAGATAGAGATATTCAAAAGAGGCCAAATGGTGCCTTTGAAGTGGATTCTTATTCACTTATGTTAGCAAAAAAATGAAGCTCTATCAAAGAAGGTCGATGATATGTCTCTTCCAACTCCTCAACTTGTGAAAACAGTGCAAACTTTACAAGTTTCATCCCTTTCATGTGAAATTCGTGGAGCAACTCATAATAGCACTATATGTCTTATAGTGCAACTGGAACCGTCATTTCCACCACAGGAGAAAGTGGCTTATGCCCGTAACTTTCCAATGCAAGCATATTAACCAGTACGGGCCATATATTCCAGGGTATAAAAGTCACGCCAACTTTTTTTATGCAAACAATAATCATGTGTTAAGTACAATGCATTAAGAAAAGAAGCCCGGGTAGGAAGAAGCAATCACGAGGCTAGTCGAACAACAACTGAAGTATCAACAATGCGATGATGCTTCAATTAAAAATCTGGAGACACGAGTTAGCCAAAGGGCCAAAAAAATTTCAGAAAGATCCCAAGGCATGTTACCTAGCAATATCGAGGTAAATCCAAAGGATAATGTCCAGGCAATCACAACAAGAAGTGGAGTGCAATTGCCCGAAGTTTCTTTAGAAAACCATTTAGAGATACAAATCAATAAACCGACTCAAGAGTCAGAAAAAGAACTCGAATCAGGACCTTCATCTCAAAAAGGTCCAGTTGCTATCAAATCTTATCTACCACTAATCCCGTTTCCTCGACGGTTGAAGAATCACAAGTGCGATGCGTAATTAAGCAAATTTTTGGAAGATCACAAAAAGCTGTATATCAACATTCCATTTGCCGATGCTCTAGCACAAACACCAAGCTATGATAAATTTATGAAGTATATTCTTTATAATAAACGAAGACTTGAAAAAGACGAGATGATAATTTTGACTAAGGAAATGCAGTGCAATACTGCAAATAAGTTTCCGCTTGAACTAAAAGATCCAAGAAATTTTACAATCCCATGTAAAATTGGTGAATTAAATGAAGGCAAATCTCTTTGTGATTTAGGGGCAAGTATCAATTTGATGCCCCTGTCAATTTTTACACACTGAACTTGGGAGAGGCGGAAGTAACAACAGTCTCATTGTAATTACCCGACCGGTTGATAAAACATCCACGAGGGATACTAGAAGACGTGCTGATCAAAGTTGATAAATTCATATTTTTTTTATCATTCTTGACGTGGAAGAGGATTAAGATATTCCTATAATCTTAGGACACCCATGTCTTGCAATAAGACGTGCTCTTATTGACGTCCATGAAAAAAAAACTAATTCTTAGAGTGCGAGACGAGCAAGTCATCTTCAATGTTCTAAAATTCTTGAACCATCCTCTCTTAGACGATTCTTGTTTAAGAACTGATGCAATTGATAACATGGTGACCAAGTCATTGAAAAAAATTCTATCAAAAGATCTTCTTGAGATATGTATTGAAAATTCTTTAACCATTGAGGAAGAATACTATCATTTGGCTCAAACAGTTAACTATTTAGAAGCAGTACCACCTTTCAGGAGACATTCTAACTTTGAAGAATTGGGAACAAGCTTCACTAAAACCCTCCCTTCATTACAAGAAGCTCCGACACTTGATCTTAAACTTCTACCCGTACATTTGAGATATGCTTACTTGTGCATTTCCTCTACACTTGCGGTCATTATATCTAATATATTGACCGAACTTGAAGAAGAAAAATCGATGAGGGTATTGAGAAATCATAAAAGAGCTATTGGATGTACAATTGCATACATTATAGCAATAAGTCCGTCTATATGCATCCACAAAATTCTAATGGAAGATGATCTCAACCTTTAATCGAGCATCAACGCTGTTTGAATTCGAACATGAAGGAATTTGTAAAGGCAGAAATTTTAAAATTACTTGACATGGGAATCATGTATCCTTGGATAGTCCATGGGTGAGCCCCACATATATGGTGTCCAAAAAAAATAGAATCATAATCACAGAGAATGAGCACAATGAGCTTATACCGACACGACCCATTACCCGGTGGAGGATGTGCACAACAGGAAGCTCAACAAGGTAACTAGAAAAGATCATTTTCCATTCCTATTGATCAAATGCTCAAAAGATTGGCGGGACATTCTTACTACATCTTCCTAGATAGATATTCAGGGTACAATCAAATTATCATAGCCCCTAAAAACTAAGATAAAACAACGTTCACTTGCCCTTATGGAACATTTGCTTATCGAAGAATTCCATTCAGATTATGCAATGCACCCACCACATTTCAAATGTGCATGATGTCAATCTTCTCCGACATGATGGAAAAACTATTGAAGTCTTCATGGAAAATTTCTCCATCTTCGGAGATACTTTTGATAAATGCCTAAAACACTAAGGATTGGTCTTGGAAAGGTGTGACACAAATCTAGTTTTATAGGGCATGCAGGATTCATTCGCAGATTCATCAAAAATTTCTCGAAAATAACAGAACCTCTTTATTCTTTGCTTGAGAAAAATACTCTATTTATTTTCACACAAGAACGCCACAACGCCTTTACAACTCTTAAATAAAAGTTATCAACGGCTCCAATCATCATTACTCCGGATTGGACTATCCCTTTCATTATATGCTATGCAAGCGATTATTGCTCTGGGGCCATCCTTGACCAGAAGAAAGATAAAATGATGCAAGTCATCCATTATGCTAGCGAGACGATGAATGATTAGGTGTGTCAATTGTAATATTCACGTTTTTCTGATATTATTAGTAATTTTCATTTTTGTCGTTTTTGTCAAGAACTGTTGTGTTATGTTTCGGTTGGTTTGGATAATGGTATTATGTATGGGAAAATTACCGTACGCTAATGTTGTATATTAGTGCATGCTATTGAGGTGGATTAGCGCACACTAAAAGTGGTAGAGCGCGCTGATCCGGAAACTGCGGTAAGGCAGAAGGTTTTGAGTACTGGACTCCGGACAGGATCGATCAGGTAGCGCACGCTACACCGGATGATAGCGCGTGCTACGTAGCTTGTTAGGGCATGTTATATACATGGTAGTGCACGCTATTTCATCCGAACAGTAGAGGCAGAATGTTTCTGGACTCTGGAGACGAACAGGTAGTGCACGCTAAATAGGCCGATATCGCGCGCTAATGGGAACGGGTAGCGCACGTTAATTATCGAGTAGCACACGCTAACGGGTCAAAGCCGAAAGTCTGGACTTGGGTTGGCCGGTTAGCGCACGCTAGCCATAGGCCTCAGCGTACGCTAATGCATGTGATTATATAAGGGCTTGAGTAAGTCAACTTTCATCATTTTCTCATTTCTTTCTTCTCCTCCAGTGGCGTAGGCGATTCCACACATGAGAAGTCGAGGATCTCGACTGAATATTGTTGGATATCAACTCCTTCCTAGCAAGGATTTATCAACTTTCTAACATCCTTCACCGTCCGATTCGAGGTAATATACCTTAGAACCCTAATTTCGGGATGTTTGGGGGTTTTTGGTGGATTTCGTTTTTACAATGGATGTATCTTCGAATCGATGATAGATTAGTATAATCATGTTTTCATGTGTTCCTCGAGCTTTTATGGATTGATTCGAGTTTTCCTTCGTAGATCTAGTATAATTTAGAATGCCTCCGTGGTGTTCGATAAATTGCTCCTAAGGGTAGAACATAGGGTGATTCTTGGATTTCCAGTGAAATTGTAGTTAATTGAGTCTCGATTCTTGTTAGTAACGGAAATTGGAAGATAGTTCGGACCGAAGCTTTTTTTTCGTTCGTCGTTCCTTCGTGTGTTAGAAATCCAGGCAAGTACCTTATTGCACTAGTTTATGACATACATTTCGGTGATGAAATTGTGATGTTTATGTGTTGAGAGGATGTTCTCGGGGTACTCTCACCTGGGGATTGCTCGATGGGGCACACAGGGACATGGCCGGGTGGCCTTGCACGGGGTTACCTTCGAGATGGCGGTATTCTCACCTAGGAATTGCTCGACGGGGCACACAAGGACTTGGCCGAGTGGTCTTGTCACGAGAATTTCCTTCGAGCGATGTTTTTACTGATGATTGATATTGGATAATCCAGAATATCGTGAGAAATGAACTGTTTTTGGATTTTGAAAAGAAATCGGAAATACATGTATATTAAAATATTATAATATTGTACTTTCATTAACGGTTGTTGCTAACCCTTGTTGAGGTGGAATGTTTTATACATTTCAGGTACTCTCGAGGTTCAGGAGCCTACACGTGGTGCACATGGAGCTGACGGGCAGACCGGATGTTAAAGAGCCCGAGTTAGTAGTTGTTATGGAAATGTCGGTGTTGGTTTTTGTATTTAATGTTGTATTATTTAGTTTCATTGTAATATCACTACCAAAATTCACACTTTAGCCGACGACCAATAAAAAAACACCCGACGACACTTACTGCCGTCGACTAAACAGTTTTAGCCGACGACTTGATCTGGGTCGTCGGCTAAAATGTAACATAGTCGTCGGATAAAGTGTTAAACTTTAGCCAACGACTTTTGCAACGGTTTAGCCGACGACCTAGATCAAGTCGTCAGCTAAACACTTTTTCAAAAAAAAAAATAATATACTTTAGTCGCCGACTTGATCTAGGTCGTCGGCTAAACCCCTTTCGAAAAAAAAATAATATACTTTAGCCGAAGACCTAGATTAAATCGTCGGCTAAATACTTTTTCAAAAAAAAAAATAATGTACTTTAGCCGACGACTTGATCTAGGTCGTCGGCTAAACCCCTTTCAAAAAAAAAATAATAAAATATATCTGACGACCTAGATTAAGTCGTCGGCTAAACACTTTTTCAAAAAAAAAATAATAATATACTTTAGCCGACGACCTAGATCAAGTTGTCGGCTAAAGTATAATGTTTTTTTTTTAAAATACTTTAGCCGAC
Source organism: Orobanche coerulescens (assembly GCA_033398695.1). NCBI lineage: Eukaryota > Viridiplantae > Streptophyta > Magnoliopsida > Lamiales > Orobanchaceae > Orobanche > Orobanche coerulescens. Next base: position 86,266,699 of record CM065811.1, on the reverse strand, counting down.
GACCTAGATCAAGTCGTCGACTAAAGTATATTATTTTTTTTAAAATACTTTAGTCGACGACCTAGATCAAGTCGTCGGATAAACCACGACTTTAATATTATATATCGTCATCAGTTCTCCTCGGCATCCGAAAAAAAAAAACAAAAAAATTGGGGTTTAGCCGACGACTTAGATCTAGTCGTCGGCTAAACCTCTAAATATATATACCCTCTTCTCTTCTTTCTCCTTCTTTTTCTTCTTTTTTTGTTCCCCCATCCACCCTTCAGCCGCCCGACGACACCAGACCGCCCGTCACCCACCCGCCGGAACACCGCCGCTCGACCGTCCGCCCGCCCGCCGCCCGCCCGCCGCTCGACCGTCCGCCCGCCGCCGCCGCTCGGCCGTCGCCCGCCCGACCCTCGCCGAGCAACCGTTTTTATGTGCATTTTTAGTGTATTAATTTTATCTGTAATTAGGTTGTTTTTCATGTAGTTTTTATTATTTTTTAGTTTATTAGGTTAGGTTTTATTTAGTTTTTAGATTTTTGTGTTTTATTTAGTTTTCATTTGTTTGATGAATTTACTGTATTTGTTTGATGTATTGTTGGTGTATTGTGTTGAATTGGATGTATTGTTGGTATGTTGTGATATTAATTGGTGTATTCTGTTGAATTGGCGTATTTTTGTTGCTGTTGAATTGGTGTATTGTATATGTGTTATGTATCTGTGTTGAATTGTTATGTATTTTTTCGCTAATTTATTAATTGGTGTATTGTATTGACTATAAATTGTTCCCAAAATCTGATTTTTTTTTTAAAAACAATGTTTTAGCCGACGACTTTGTTAAATGTCGTTGGCTAAAGTATATTACTTTTTTTCAAAAAAAATGTTTTAGCCGACGACTTTGTTAAATGTCGTCGGCTAAAGTATATTAGTTTTTTTTTTTTTAAAAAAAAATGTTTTAGCAAGCGACTTTTAACAAAGTCGTCGGCTAAAGTATTTACATTTTTTTTTTTGAAAAAACTTTAGCCGACGACCTTTGTAAAGTTGTCGGCTAAACCTTGGCCGACGAATATCGCCCGACGGTTTTTTAGCCGACGACGGGGGGTTTAGCCGATGACTTTGACCTTTAGCCGACGACTTAAAGTCGTCGGCTAAACCCCCGATTTTGGTAGTGATATGTCGTGTGAGGTTTGTATACTTGGTTGAATGGTGTTAAACTCATACATTTTGGCCGCGGCCGAGGCCCAACTTATGTTTTTTCATCGTATATCTTTTATTATTGTTGTATTGTGTGTGTGTTTGTGACGTCAGCCTGGTAGGCCCTGGTGGGTCCTACGGCGTGTAATTACCCGCAATGAAAATCGGGGTGCTACATTTATGGTATCGGAGATGTAAGTCGCCACTGTGTTAGGATGATTCATCTGAATTGATCGGAACGGAGCCGGACATGTTAGTGGAGACTAGAGAGAAGATCGTTCTAATCCGTGATAGACTTTTAGCTGCCCAAAGCTGACAGAAGTCATATGCTGACAATCGACGTCGTCCGTTGGAGTTCAAAGTCGGCGATCATGTACTGTTAAAAGTATATCCAACTCGAGGAGTTTATCGCTTGGGAAAGAAGGGTAAACTTAGCCCTAGATATATTGGTCCTTTTGAAATTTTAGAGCGAATCTGAGAACTTGCTTATCGTTTAGGTCTTCCGCCATCATTCAGTCACGTGCATAATGTGTTCCATATCTCCGAGTTGAGGAAATATGTGTCAGACCCTAGCCATGTTATCGATTTTGGGGAGATTGAATTCGGTTCCGACACCACCTTTGAGGAGAAACCTATCCAGATTTTGGAGCGTAGAGTAAAAAGCTTAGATGCATAATCGTTCCATTAATGAAGGTACAATGGTCAAGACATGGAATTGAGGAAGCTACGTGGGAGATCGAGGACAGTATGAGGTCGAGGTATCCGGAGTTGTTCATATCATAAGTTTCGGGACGAAACTCTTTGTTAGAGTGAGAGAATGTAATATTCATGTTTTTCTGATATTATTAGTCATTTTCATTTTTGTCATTTTTGTCAAGAGCTGTTGTGTTATGCTTCGGTTGGTTTGGATAATGGTATTGTGTATGGGCAAATTAGCATACGCTAATGTTGTAGACTAGCGCACGCTATTGAGGTGCATTAACGCACGCTAAAAGTGTTGGTAGAGCGCGCTAATTCGGCAAATGCGATAAGGCAGAAGGTTTTCAGTACTGGACTCTGGACAGGATCGATCAGGTGGCACATGCTACACCAGACGATAGCGCACACTATTTCCGTCGGACAGTAGAGGCAGAATGTATCTAGACTCTGGAGACGAACAGGTAACGCACGCTATATAGGCTGATAGCGCGCGCTAATGGGAACGGGTAGCACACGTTAATTATCAAGTAGCGCATGCTAACGGGTCAAAGCCAAAAGTTCTGGACTTGGGTTGGCCGGTTAGCGCACGCTAGCCATAGGCCTCAGCGCACGCTAATGCGTGTGATTATATAAGGGCTTGAGTAAGTCAACTTTCATCATTTTCTCATTTCTTTCTGCTCCTCCAATGACGTAGGCAATTCCAGACGTGCGAAGTCGAGGATCTCGACTAAATATTGTTGGATATCAACTCCTTTCAACTCCTAGCAAGGATTTATCAACTTTCTAACATCCTTCACCATTTGATTCGAGGTAATATACCTTAGAACCCTAATTTCGGGAAGTTTGGGGGTTTTGGTGGATTTCATTTTTCCAACGGATGTAGCTTCGAATCGATGATAGATTATAGTTGTATAATCATGTTTTCATGTATTCCTCGAACTTTTATGGATTGATTCCGAATTTTCCTTCCTAGATCTAGTATAATTTAGAATACCTTCGTGGTGTTCGATAAATTGCTCCTAAGGGTAGAACATAGGGTGATTCTTAGATTTCCAATGGAATTGTAGTTGATTGAGTCTCGATTCTTGTTAGGAACGGAAATTGGAAGATAGTTCAGACCTAAGCTTTTTTTCATTCATCGTTCCTTCATGTGATAAATAAATCCAGGCAAGTACCTTATTGCACTAGTTTATGACATGCATTTCGGTGATGAAATTGTGATGTTTGTGTGTTGTGAGGATGTTCTCGGGGTACTCTCACCTGGGGATTGATCGACGGGGCACACAGGGACTTGGCTGGGTGGCCTTGCACGAGGGTTACCTTCGAGGTGGCGGTATTCTCACCTGAGAATTGCTCGACGGGGCACACAGGGACTTGCCGGGTGGTCTTGTCAGGAGGATTTCCTTCGAGCGATGTTTTTACTGATGATTTATATTGGATATTTCAGAATATCGTGAGAAATGAACTGTTTTTTGGATTTTGAAAAGAAATTGGAAATGCATATGTATTAAAATATTATAATATTATACTTGCACTAGCGGTTGTTTCAAACCCTATTGGGGTGGAATGTTTTATACATTTCAGGTACTCTCGACGTTCAGGAGCCTACACGTGGTGTACATGGAGCTGCTGGGCAGACCGGATATTAAAGAGCTCGAGTCAGTAGTTGTTTTGGAAATGTTGGTGTTGGTTTTCATATTTAATGTTGCATTTGGTTTCGTTGTAATATGTCGTGTGAGGTTTGTATACTTGGTTGAATGGTGTTAAACTCATACATTTTGGCCGCGGCCAAGGCCCAACTTATGTTTTTGCATCATATATCTTTTATTATTGTTGTATTGTGTGTGTGTGTGTGTGTGTGACGTCAGCCTGGTTGGCCCTGGTGGGTCCTACGGCGTATAATTACCCGCAATGAAAATTGGGGTGTTACATCAATGGGGCGAGGTGGATTTGGATGATGGTACCTTCCCCATTCCCACCTAAGAAATTCATCTCATCCCCCCATCACCCATGGCGGGTATGGAATTTAAATCCATCCCCGCCCCAACAAGTATAAAATAAAAACCATCACCGCTCCACCACCTACGTGAATCTCCATCCTCACCTTATACCCACCTTACCTGCCCCATGATCCGCATTTCATATTAGATAAAAAATACAAATACATATATATTTATAAAATAAAAGAAACTTTTAACTTAAATGTAATTTTAAATAAATTTACACATGAAAATTATATTTATTATATTATTAAGTTATTCAATTACATCTAAAATGTCATAAAATATATAAAATGAGGGAATATAAAGTGGGGTAAACAGGGACGGGGATGGGGTGGGGTGGGGATGGAGAGGGTACAACCTAAAAGCCGTCATCGCCCCACCATCCATGGTGGGTATGACTTTCGTCCCCATACGTGCCCCGCCACCCACCAAACCTACCCCATCCCCTCCTAACTCCCCGTTGACATCCCTATGAATGATGCACAGCTAAACTACACAAGAACTGGAAAAGAGATGATTGTGGTCCCATATGCTTTTGATAAGATTCGTTCCTACCTATTAAGATCAGAATTTATCATCTACATAGACCCTTCAGATTTAAAATATTTGATGACCAAACAAGATACAAAGTCAACTAATCAGATGGATCTTACCTGTGCAAGAGTTTAATATAGAAATCCGAGATAAGAAGAGAACAGAAAATCTCCTGGCAGACCATCTCTCAGGCTTTGACCAAGACCACACCAAATAGGAGGACATGAACGAAGTCTTTCCAGATGAACAACTATTACATATGTCCCATGTTCCGAAAACACAAAATGCGCCATGGTATGCAGACATCTCAATTTTCTTGGAGGTGGAATAATTCATCTAAATTTTTCCCACCATCAAAAGAAAAAATTCTTCTCCGAGTTAAAATATTACTATTGGGAAGACCCTCTCTTATTTAAAAGAGGACCTAATAGAATTATTCAGAGATGCATACCAGAAGAAGGAATGGATAAAATCTTAGAACAATGTCATTCCTCCCCTATAGAGGACATTTTGGTGCTTCGAAGACAGCAACAGAAGTTCTAGAAGCAGCTTTTCGTGCGACTATGTTCAAAGATACATATACACTTGCTTCTAAGTGTCACCGGTGCTAAAGACGTGGAAACATGTCAAAAATAAATGAAATGCTGATGAACTTCATCTTATAGGTTGAAATCTTCAATATTTTGGGAATTGATTTCATAGGACCCTTTCCATCATCTTTCTCGAACGAGTATATCCTTGTAGCAGTTGATTACGTGTCTAAGTGGGTATAGGCTGTAGCATTACCAACAAACGAGGCTAGAGTAGTGGTAAATTCCATAAAGATAAACATATCCACTTACTTTGGAGCTCCGAGAGTTATCATTAGTGATGGTAGAGCCCATTTCTGCAATCACCAAGTTCAAACTTTGTTATCCAAATTCGGAGTCAAGCATCGAGCTACTACCTTTTACCACCCACAAGCTAGTGGACAAGGTGAAGTCTCCAGTCGTGAACTGAAATGCACACTAGAGGTGACACTCAATTCATCTCGAAAAGATTTGTCGAAGAAGCTGAACGACATACTTTGGGCTTATAGAATGGCCTACAAGATACCAATAGACATGTCTCCCTTTTGTTTAGTTTTTGGAAAAGCTTGTCAATATCGGTCGAATTATAAGATCGAGCATTCTAGGTTATGAAGAAATTGCATTTTGATGAACAGTTGGCTGGAAAAAATAGGTTGTTGCAATTAAATGAGTTGGACTAAATCCGACTCGATTCATATGAAAATTCCAAAATCTACAAAGAAAAGACAAAAAGATGGCATGACAATCGAATTTTGAGCAAATATTTTAAAGTAGCAGACCAAGTGCTCCTTTTTAATGCCCGACTGCATTATTTTTCCTAGTAATCAATGATCATGATGGACAGGCCTATACACAAATAAAGAGGTGTTTTCTCATGGAGCCATGGAAATTCACCATCCAGTGAATGGAAGTTCAAAGTATAAAGCCATATTTAGGAGGTGAATTTTCGAGCGCAAAGTCAATTATTACACTTCAAAGGCCGAATTTATCAGACAAAAAGTTAAGCTAAGGACGTTAAACAAAGAGTTTGTTGGGAGACAACTCAGTGTTTATTTTTTAAAAATAAATACGTTTGGGGGTAGCACAGAAAGATTCAACATCCGGAATAGGGTTGTCACACCTGAAGAAGTTCATTGAGAAAAGTAGATGGGATTTCCCTATTGCCACTGAATAGCTAATCACGGACTTCTATAGATAGAACGATATAGAAAGCTGGTGGACGATAAGTGGTTTGTTGAAAAATTCAAGGATAACATGGATCATTATATTTATTCAATAATAGTGGATGTTACTCAAGGGAAGTCTTTTAGTAGTGATGTGGATGGAGAAAAAGTTGAAAAAGAATATGAGAAAGAAAGAAGTTGAAAAAATTGAGGAAGTTGAAAAACAAGATGTAGTTGAGAACGAAGAGAACTATGAAGGAGTAGAGAAACAAAAATAGGTCATGCACATACATGACGATCATAAAGATCGGGATGGTGATGCGCAAGGAGGAACAAAGAGTGAAAATGAGAAAGGAGTTGAGGATGAAAATCAGGAGGATGTAAATGAGTAAAGTGGACCAAAAGAAAAAAAAAACCCAGGGGAACAACCTCATTTTGAGGAACCTGCTGATAAGGAGGATGAATCAGCCAAGTCCCCTTATATTTAGAACATATTGAGCCTACGTGATTCACCAGTTGAGCCCTTACTAGCTGCTCAGCCAACCACGTCTCAAGTCCTGCCTAAGGTAACCAGAAAAGTCATTGAGGAGGTAATTCAAGAAATCCTTGCCATTAAGGTTGAACCTTACTTCAAGGAATTGAACAGCTAAATGGATGTTATCCTTAACAAAAAGGAATCATCCACTGCACCTACCCCAGTCAGGATGCCATTGGGCATGCAATATTTTAAGACCAGAGTAGAAAACCAACTTGCCAGGCTGATTAATGCTGGAAAAAAGGGGGAAGAAGAAAAAGATAAAATCAGAGAAGTCTTCTTGGCTTTAGTTCCAACCACTCAAATCTAACAACCTACTATGTAACGCCCCAAAAACTCACCGGAATGTTACAGTGCCGTGAACCCCACGAGGGACCCACAAGGCAAATTTTTAAGGTTTAAAATTTCATCCGTTAATGATTTTTATGAAGGTAATTTCAAGATAATAAAACTTCGGAACAAAGTACTTTAGGAAATAAGTCCGACCACACAGTTATTACATCAGTTCGAAGTATTCAGAATTTTAAAAGACAAGAAAACAAAATGACATGGCTTCATCCAAACACTGCTTAAGCCTGACCAGAACCTTCGGGAATGTCCTGCACATATTCAACAAATTTACCTGACACGACGAATCGTGCCAGTCAACCTAGGTCAGACAATATGAACAGAAAATCATTGAATGTATAAGATAAACTTGCAATACAATATCAACGTTTGGTTTGGCATGAAACCACATCATACCCAATATTATATTTCCAATTAACACATAACTACCAAGGTCGCAACCAAGGGTCACGGAAGTATCTACACAGGATTACTCCAGACGTGGGTACCATTCAGGTTTTACCCCTCAACACAGTTCTGTAGAGATGTATCAACATATAAACTCCAAAGGCCGCAGCCAAGGGTCACAGAAGTATCTACACAGGATTACTCCGGACATGGGTAAATAAAATGAACACAACTCACACATAGAGCACGTAATAAACTTTGGAATTTAATGTAACATAGTCCGAGCAAGTTTCACTTGCCTTAGTTCCGACGAGAGTTACTCCTTGATATAGAACGGATCGAACGGCCACACCCGAGAGCTCAACCTATTACATATTCGCCGAATAATACCTTATGGTGATAATGACGAATAGCGACAATTTGCCCCGTCCCGATAGGATCTTAATCTAGTTAGTTTTGTAACGTCGAAACCAAAATCCCGTGTTTAATGACAATGCGAATTACTAAATTCCTTGTTCTACTAATTCTCGATTTATCATCTAATTTAGTTATATTGTTCTTGCACAAAACTTGTATGTTACGACTACAACGATAGCCATCCGTAATTTCATTACTTACTCAAATTTGAATTTCTGTAATAGAATGACTAAGCACAAAATTCACGAAATCTTAATGTATTCGATAACCTATCCGATTCGGTAATTATCAATTAATTCATTAAGGAATTACCAACAAGTTCATGATATGATAATCGGATTATAATCGCTATCCATAACAAGATGATTCTATGGGTTGGTTATTTACAAGTTCGATTATGAGTTTTGTAATCCAACTACGAGTACTACTATAATCCATACAAAATACTAGCTTGATAGGTTTCGATTAACAATTGTGATTAGTTTATACCGGTTCGATCATTATCAAGAGTTCTTAAACTACCCAAGGCATCCGAAACTAGTACAATTCAACTAATGACACTTAGATGAATCCAAAGGTTGAAGAACTTACCTTACTCGATGAGATACGAGGAAGAACAACAAGGACGAAGAAGGACGCGAGGACAACACCTTCAAAAACCTTCTCCGAAGCTTGATCAATCCACTCTACCACGGTAACACATGGATAGGAAGGCTCAAAATTCGATTTGGAGGGTTTGAGGATGATTTTCAGATGAGAAAAGGTGTTCAAGGGGCGGAGGAAATGAAAGAGGGAATGTCATTTTATAAAACCAGGTTATCATTACGTACGTAATGCATAAGGCTTTACATACGTAACCATCCTTTCGTACGTTACAGCCGATAATTAACGTACGCAAGTGTTGTCCAGAGGCTACTGCCCGCAATGACATAGCCCATTACGTACGTAATGCATCGCCGAGTTATGTACGTAATGCTTAATTGACTAGCTGTCGTTGTCGCACCGAAAGTTGCTCTGACCACACGGGATCGAGAATCTCATCCGAAGACTGGATTACGTATGTAAAGTCTAAGTTTTAACGTACGTAATGTTACACGGATAGCGTACGTAATGCTCTGGTTTTTTTTACATAATGCTCTCGGTTAACGTACGTAATGTTCGTTTAATACACTAAGTTATAATATTATGTTTAATCCTTGCAAAACGACTTCCCTTTAGACTCATCCAGCAATTTCTCGGGGAACAAGACGTTGGCCACCATCATATTCGCACCGATAATTGCCCAACGACATCAAGATAAGTCATCGACATATCATCAACATCAGGAAATCACATCACAATACAAATAAGTACTTTCAAGACTTTATACGTCACAACACGGTCTAAACATAATACATATAAAAGTAAAAACATCGTGATGGAGCACATTATTTAATCATTAAAATGAGGTGCAAGGTTTTAAACAGCATGGAATACTCATGGTATTACATATCATCCCCCTTAAAATTGTTTCGCCCCAAAACTAAGAAAATAACTCGGGGTGACTCTCTCATGCTAGACTCAGTCTCCCAAGTTGCTTCTTCAACACCGTGATGTGACCAACGAACCTTCACAAGGGTTATAGCTTTATTCCTCAGGGTCTTTACGCGCTGATCTAGAATCGTGATTGGTACTACTCTGAAAGTAACATCATTAGAAATCTCTAACTCTTCAAAATTGATTTTATGACTCGGATCGTAAACATACTTCCTCAGCAGGGAGACGTGAAAGACATCGTGCACTCCGTCTAGTGATGGTGGCAGTGCTAATCGATAAGCGAGCCTACCCAAACGGGCCGATAAACCTCGGTCTCAACTTGCCCTTCTGGCCAAAACGTCGAATACCCCGCATCGGTGACACTTTGACCCAAACGTGATCACCAACTAGAAATTCCAGCGATCGCTGGCGATCCATAGCATATGACTTCTGGCGGTTGTGCACTGCTAACATGTGTTTTCGGACAACGGAAATCTTCTTAATAGATTCCTGGATCAGATCTAACTCGGTGGCGATGACATCGGAAGCATCATCCCAACATAGGGGGGACTTCCATCTCCTACCGTACAAGGCTTCGAAGGGTGCCATGCCCATGCTCGCATGCCAACTGTTATTATATGAAAATTCCGCTAAGTAGAGATGTTTAGCCCAGTCCTTACCCTAATCGAGTACACATGCTCTTAACATATCCTCCAGGGTCTGTATCGTACGTTCTATCTGTCCGTCTGTCTGAGGGTGATACGCGGTGCTGAAATGTAGCTGAGTACCCATAGCCTTGTGGACGGCCTTCCAAAAGTGAGACACGTGCCTGGTGTCTCTATCCGATATAATAGCCGATGGAATGCAATGTAGTCTCACGATTTCCCGGATAAAGATGGTGGCCAACTCCTCTATCCCGATAGTCTCCTGAATCGGAATAAAATGTGCTGACTTCATCAATCGATCTACAATGACCCATATCGTGTCCTTACCTCCCATCGATGTTGGTAACTTGGTGACAAAATCTATAGATATGCTCTCCCATTTCCATTCCGGAATGGGCAAGGGTTGCATGATTCCAGATGGTCGACGATGTTCGATCTTCACTTTTTGACACATTATGCATCGAGCAACGAATCTGGCCACTTCCTGTTTCATTTTTTTCCACCAAAAGCTCTTCCATAGATCTTTATACATTTTGCTTGCCCCGGGATGCACAGAATAGGGAGTAGAGTGAGCTTCCTTCAGTATAGTTTGCCTTAGCTCGTCAATTGGAGGAATACAGATCATGTTCTTAAATCTTACCAAGCCCTCTTGGATCCTGTAGTCTGAGATGACTCCCCTTTCGGCTCTTACACCGATCGCACGTAGCTCGGGGTCTTCCATCTGTGCTAGACGTATCTCATCCAGTAAGGATGAATGAATATTAATTGAGCACAACTGCCCCTGGCGGCGTTGTACCCATACTTCAATACCATTCCTCATGAGGTCCTGTTGTAGTTCTGATCGTACTGTTAAACCGTACAGCATCATCTCTTGCGCAGTCTTCTGGCTAAGTGCATCTGCTGCGACGTTGGCCTTCCCAGGGTGATATAAAATCTCTACGTCATAATCCTTGATTAGCTCTAGCCAGCGTCTCTGCCTCATGTTTAATTCTCTTTGGGTGAAAATATAATTTAAACTCTTGTGGTCCGTAAAATCTTACAGGTAACCCCGTAAAGGTAGTGTCTCCGGATCTTAAGAGCGTGGACCATTGCAGCCAGTTCCAAGTCGTGCATTGGATAGTTCACCTTGTATGATTTGAGTTGTTGAGAGGCGTATGCGATAACTCTGTCGTTTTGCATGAAGACACATCCTAGTCCATGTTTAGATGCATCTGTGTAAATCACGAATCCCTCCGTGCCCTGCGGTAATACTAACACTGGGGCAGTAGTCAGTCTCCTTTTTAATTCATCAAAACTATCTCGGCAATCCGTTGTCCAGACAAACTTAGTACTTTTCCTTAGTAGATTCATCAATGGCCGAGCGATACAAGAAAAAACCTCAATGAACCGTCAATAATATCCTGCCAATACCAGAAAACTCCTCACTTGTTTGACGTTTCTTGGTGGTTCCCAACTCAGCACTGTCTCGATCTTCTGGGGGTCTACCTTGACGTCTTCTGCTGAAATTACATGTCCCAGAAACGTCACCTCCGGCATCCAGAACTCGCATTTAGAAAGTTTAGCATAAAGTTGGTGTTGCCTCAAAACACTTAACACCTGCCTCAAGTGTTCCTCATGCTCCTGTCGGTTCCGGGAATAGATTAAAATGTCATCAATAAAAACCACCATACACTTATCGAGAAAATTTGTCAGAACTTTGTTCATTAACTCCATAAAAATGGCTGGGGCATTAGTCAAGCCGAACGACACCACCATGTAGTCATAGTGTCTATATCTTGATCGAAATGCGGTCTTTGGAATATCCTCCTCTTGAATCCTCAATTGGTGATATTCGGACCGTAAATCGATTTTTGAGAACACAGTCGCCCCCTATAGTTGATCCAATAAATCATCAATCCTCGGAAGTGGGTAACGGTTCTTGATAGTGACTTTGTTTAGCTCTCTGTAATCGATACACAGGCGTAGGGAGTTGTCCTTTTTCTTCACAAAAAGGACCGGCGCACCCTATGGTGAAGTACTCGGATGGATCAGTCCTTTCTTTAGCAATTCTTCGAGTTGTATCTTTAACTCCTTCATTTCATCTGGTGCCATCCTGTATGGTGCCTTGGAGATAGGTGTCATTCCCGGCTCAAGTTCAATCGAGATATCGACCTCCCGTCGTGCAATTGTGATAATTGTTCAATCTAGAGGGTCAGTTCAGTACAATTATTCTTTGAGTTCTACTGAATTCAAACATCATACCTGTTTTTCGAGAAACATGGGTGCTTCTTACCTTGACATTCTTCGAGGAGTTACAGTCGCTTGAAGTGTTGGACTTTGAAAATCCGTAACAATTTTAAAAATGTTTGGTAAAACTTTGAACGTGGTCATAACCAGCTCCGATACCATTTTCTGAAACGCCCAAAAAACTCACCGTAATGTTACAGTACCATGAACCCCGTGAGGGACCCACAAGGCAAATTTTTAAGGTTTAAAATTTCATCCGTTAATGATTTTTATGAAGGTAATTCCAAGATAATAAAACTACGGAACAAAGTACTTTAGGAAATAAGTCCGACCACACAGTTATTACATCAGTTCGAAGTATTCAGAATTTTAAAAGAGAAGAAAACAAAATGACAGGGCTTCATCCAAACACTGCTTAAGCCTGACCGAAACCTTCGGGAATGTCCTGCACATATTCAACAAATTTACCTGACGAGACGAATCGTGCCAGTAAACCTAGGTCAGACAATATGAACAGAAAATCATTGAAGGTATAAGATAAACTTGCAATACAATATCAACGTTTAGTTTGGCATGAAACCACATCATACCCAGTATTATATTTCCAATTAACACATAACTCCCAAGGTCGCAACCAAGGGTCACGGAAGTATCTACACAGGATTACTCTGGACGTGGGTACCATTTAGGTTTTACCCCTCAACACAGTTCTGTAGAGATGTATCAACATATAAACTCCCAAGGCCGCATCCAAGGGTCACGGAAGTATCTACACAGGATTACTCCGGACATGGGTAAATAAAACGAACACAACTCACACATAGAGCACCAAATAAACTTTGGAATTTAATGTAACATAGTCCGAGCAAGTTTCACTTGACTTAGTTCCGACGAGAGTTACTCCTTGATATACAACGGCTCAAACGGCCACACCTGAGAGCTCAACCTATTACATATTCGCTGATTAATACCTTATGGTGATAATGACGAATAGCGAAAATTTGACCTGTCCCGATAGGATCTTAATCTAGTTAGTTTTGTAACGTCGAAACCAAAATCCCGTGTTTAATGTCAATGCAAATTACTAAATTCCTTGTTCTACTAATTCTCGATTTATCATCTAATTTAGTTATATCGTTCTTGCACAAAACTTCTATGTTACGACTACGACGATAGCCATCCGTAATTTCATTACTTACTCAAATTCGAATTTCTATAATAGAACGACTAAGCACAAAATTCACGAAATATTAATGTATTCGATAACCTATCCGATTCGGTAATTATCCATTAATTCATTAAGGAATTACCAACAAGTTCATGATACGATAATCGGATTATAATCGCTATCCATAACAAGACGATTCTATGGGTTGGTTATTTAAAAGTTCGATTATGAGTTTTGCAATCCAACTACGAGTACTACTACAATCCATACAAAATACTAGCTTGATAGGTTTCGATTAACAATTGTGATTAGTTTATACCGGTTCGATCATTATCAAGAGTTCTTAAACTACCCAAGGCATCCGAAACTAGTACAATTCAACTAACGACACTGAAATGAATCCAAAGGTTGAAGAACTTACCTTACTCAACGAGATACGAGGGAGAACAACAAGGACGAAGAAGGACGGGAGGACAACACCTTCAAAAACCTTCCCCGAGGCTTGATCAATCCACTCTACCACAGTAACACACGGCTAGGAAGGCTCAAAATTCGATTTGGAGATTTTGAGGATGATTTTCGGATGAGAAGAAGTGTTCAAGGGGCGGAGGAAATGAAAGAGGGAATGTCATTTTATAACACCATGTTATCATTACCTACGTAATGCACAAGGCTTTACGTACGTAACCATCCTTTCATACATTACAACCGATAATTAATGTACGTAAGTGTTGTCCAGAGGATACTGCCCGAAATGACATAGCCCATTACGTACGTAATTCTCAGTTGACTAGCTGTCGTTGTCGTGCCGAAAGTTGCTCTGACCACGCGGGATCGAGAATCTCGTCCGAAGATTGCATTACGTACGTAAAGTCTAAGCTTTAACGTACGTAATGTTATGCGGATAGCGTACGTAATGCTCTTGGTTAACGTACGTACTGTTCATTTAATACACTAAGTTATAATATTACGTTTAATCCTTGCAACACGACTTCCCTTTAGACTCATCCAGCAATTTCTCAGGGAACAAGAAGTTGGTCACTGTCATATTCGCACCGATAATTTCCCAACGACATCAAGGTAAGTCATCGACATATCATCAACATCAGGAAATCACATCACAATACAAATAAGTACTTTCAAGAATTTATACGTCACAACACGGTCTAAACATAAAACGTATAAAAGTAAAAACATCATGATGGAGCACATTATTTAATCATTAAAATGAGGTATAAAGTTTTAAACAGCTTGGAATACTCGTGGTATTACATACTGTGTACTCAACTAACCTAGCAGGAAGTTCAGAAAAGAGGTCAGCCCAATCTGAACCTCAACACCTAGCTCCACCAGCCAAGATAAAGAGAACCAATAAGAAGGACCAGATACTTGGTTGGAAGAACAAAGAACTCTGCCCAGTTGAAGACTCTTATCCTGAAGAAGCTCGTTTGATGTGGTCCAAAGAAAAGAAATAGTTCTTTGAACAGTACTACCTATGGGAAAATTTGCATGATCAATAGAGTACTCCTCAATAGATTTTTATAGGTCTCCAATCTTTGGATAATCTTTGTGAAGTATGATGGAAAACATTTTGATGCTTATCCAAAGAAACCATCATCCAGTGTTGCAGAATCCCACTGGATGTTGAAGGAATTCTGGATGATGATGATTTACATAACGAGATTTAAAAAATCTGCATTGAGAAAAAGTATACATCTGCTGAGAATCAAGAATTTGGCTACGCAACTGGTCAAGAATAGATATGGACTGAATCTAGTTGCGAAAGGACCTATTGGAGCCAAGCTATTGAAGATGCTTCCTCCAACTAGAACCAGAGGAAGAGGTCGTGGAAGAAACAAAGTTTTTTATATAATTTTACTTATGTATTTTTATCTTGAACTAATGGTGTAATACCCGTATTTTTTATTTCTATATTTTTCGATTCTAGAGACTCTCATGTGTTCATTAACACATTTTGGATATGTTTTGTTCAGCACTTTTTGTCATTCTAGCGAGTTTTGATATTGCTTCGGATTAAACGGCATACTATTTCGACCTTTCCACATTTAGGTTCGACTTTGTACATTCACCATAAATTCTAGAAATATCCAAAAATTCTAAAATTTTACAGCATTGTATAGAATTGAGTTAGGATTTCAATGGTTCAAACGGTGAGTCAATCAGAGTCCGGACAAAGGAGTTATGCTCGAAATAGCAGACTGTGTCGAACTATTTTAGCTAAGCAAAACTCACTGGCCTGTTGACACGGCCAGTGACTCGACCATGTCATTTGACACGGTCGGGAATTGCGGAAATGCTGAAAATCCAACTTTCGGAGCTATATATAGCCCTTGGCCGATTTCTGGGGCATTTCAGCACCTTCCCTCGAGTTTTCTTCATTCTCCACCTAAAATCCCCCATCTTAAACTCCAAAATCAAGCCATAAATATGTTCCTAACATTATAGAATCAAGATATCAAGTCTGTTGTCGACGAATCATCCATTTCTTGGTTGAATCAAGGTATGTGGTTTGAAGTTCTTCAAGTTCTTTCAAAAGATTCTTATTAGTTCTTGTTTCTAGGATGATTCTTAGGTGTTCTTGGGTTCTTAGATGTTCTTGAGTGGTTCTCATCGATTCTAGAGGGGTACAGATTGGATTCTTCAACTATATCATTTCTTATACTCAAAATGTCCGCTAGGTGTTCGATAAAAATCCCCTTATGGATTCGAATTCTACGTGTTATTGTGATTTGAATCAGTAGCCCTGACACGAGTCTTGCTATATTGATCACCTTAGGTTCGAAAATTGGGGATTACCAACCTCATTTAATCGTCGAAATACTCAAGGCAAGTATCTTGCCCATACATTACGTGTTTTGTGGATTTAATAGTTGGTAATCGACGATATGTGCTGAATGAATGTCTAGAAGTAACTTTCAAAAGAATCAATAGGTTTTTCAATATTTCCTTAAAGATGACTCGTATGTTTTTGTTGTTAAAGGTGCTTGTCTATGTATGTGTATTAGTGTTGAATATAGGAATACCTTACTTTCGTAGGTTGTTGTTTTGTGTGATTATGTTGTTTGTAGATTTAAACTTTAACCTTTCGTTGAGGTATGTGCAGGGAAACGTGTGTTTATTGATGCTCATGTGATATTGTGTGATAAAGGTGGTAACTCCTTTATGAGGAGGTTGTGCCGTTCGGCGTGGTTGGAAAGGTATTTTATCTCATTGCTATGTGATTGGTACTAGCTGCATCGTTGGATTCTAGTGTTAATTGTATCGTTACTTGGTCGTGAGTACGTGTTAGACAAACTAGCCATTCTAGTAAGGTATCTCGACTATATATATTGTGACTAACAATCGAGACATGCAGTTTTGTAAACGTGTTTGTATGTTGTTGTTCTTCCACCTGGGGAGGGTCAGACGTGGCCTCCGGGGGCCGATATTAAGGGGCGCGGCCAGGAAGTGGTTTCCCACCTAGGCAGGACTCGACGGGGTCTCTGGGGATCGATATTAAGGGGTACAACTGCAGGTTACCAAGTGTGGTTTTCATCATGAGGATGATGTTGATGTTTTCGATAATTGTGATATGTCCGGAATATCACAACATTTTTGTTCTCGTTGTTGAGGTACATTATACACGATCTTGGTACTTAGCTAGAATGGCATTAGAATGAAGTGTTGTGTGTAATTTGTCCTTGGGAGTGAATTGATGTGAACAGTTGGGTTGTGGACCCCGTGTTTCGTGATCGGTTTGTATTTCGGAAAATAAATAATGTTTGGGCTGTGACCCTAAGTGGTTTTTGATTAGTTGAGAACTCTTCGATCCCAAATATTTTTAAAACTCCCAAGATCTTGTATTGACGTTCAAAGCGACCACTCGTTTCATTTCTACTTCTACGGTTTGAACTTTTTATCCAAATGAGAAATCTCGGGAAGTCTTTCGATGTGAATTAGTCATTGATTATTAAAGATATTGTATTCTCGAAATGTGATGTGTATGGCTCGTATTTGTACTTTATACTTGCACTAGCAAAATAGTGGAATTTTGCTAACCCCCGAGTAATCAGGGGGTGGATGTCTGTATTGCGTCCAGGTAGATGCAGGTCCTGGGGGAGCTAAACATAGGATCGTTACGAAGGATGATGGAGGGTGAATGATACTGATCACATGAAGATCAGTTTTGGGTGTAGTGAGTTGGAGTTCATTGTTTGGTCTTTTCCGCTATCGTAATTTTCTGTTTGTGAGTGTATTTGACCCATGCGTGAGTATGAGTGATGTCAGAGTTATGTATATTTGAGTTGTAAGTTATTGTTAAATGACCAAGTCTGTCTAATGATTTGTAATTTAGCCATGACGGCAAGATATGTGATGTCCTGTTCTGTGTTTAGCCTGGTAGATTCTCACGGAGAGGGTATGCGGCGTGTAATATTCCCAGATAGTTTCTGGAGGTGTTACATTTATGGTATCGAAGCTTAGTATAACACCCCCAAATCCCATTGGGTTATTACAGTGCCATGAACCCCACACCCGGAGATCCACCAGGCAAACATGACTAAAATACATTAAAATTAACCAACAAGGGAGATCACAGTCCTTACCATGATATTCGACACAATATTCCGATAAGGAATTTTAACGACAATGATGGGCCTACATGGCCAAAATGAAAATACAACCACACCCACGAGTCTTTCTCGGGTAATACATAATGACAATGACTGACAAACTGTAGTACACTCCAACTGACTGACCAACATGAACAACTCGGTCTAGTATCGCTCGAATGCCTCGTCGCCATCATTATGCCCCTGTGTCTCAACTCTCTCCTCGCAAGCACCTAAAACATGAAAACATGTTCCGCCCCCACGGGGTCAGTCATCCAGATAATGAACATCAAATACATGTATAACATGATATGCATCCAAAGGCAGAATGAAACAGTACAATGATAATAATAATATGAGATGCTCACAAACCAAGGTAAGAACCGAGCATTCGTGAAATACTATGCCCACGGCATACTATTAATACCTGTTCAACAGGTTAGAACATAAATTCCCAACGGCGAATCATAATTATAAAACACCACAATGAATTACATGAATATGAACCAAACCAGAACTGAATTAATTATGAATCACAATGCCCGAAAGCTCCAATGAAATTACCAAGACGTCACAAAGGCCTGAAAGCCATTCAGCCGAAGATGTCAAATATCACAATCACCTGAAGCCAAAACAGCCCGAAGCTGTATCGATTAGGGTCGAAGCCACGGCATGGAGCCGTATCAAAATTAGGGCCGAAGCCATGGCACGAAGCCGTATCATACTTAGGGCCGAAGCCACGGCACGAAGCCGTATCATAATTAGGGCCGAAGCCACGGCACGAAGCCGAATCACAATTAGGGTCGAAGACACGGCACAAAGCCATATCAAAATTAGGGCCGAAGCCACGGCACGAAGCCGTATAACAATGAGACCATCCAATGACCGTGACCTACTGAATTGTAGGTGTTGGGAAACCAACCGCGAAGGTTCAAGCCCCAAACTTACCCATAATGAGATCATAAGCATGACTGTGACCTACTGAGTTGTAGGTGTTGGGAAACCAACCGCGAAGGTTCAAGCCCCAAACTTACCCATAATGAGATCATAAACATGACCGTGACTTACTGAGTTGTAGGTGTTGGGAAACCAACCGCGAAGGTTCAATCCCCAAACTTACCCATAATGAGCACTAGCCGAGACTAGCCTCCAAAACATAATTAAACACAAACGGCAACGATCCGAAGATTATATAATTCACAAGAAAGATAGTGTGTTTCCTTGAGTCGGCCAACACGACGATAGTAACTCATGAATGGGAACCATCCTCGACGGTCCCAATTCAATACCTCGATTACCTTAGAATGGTCAATCGATAACAACGACACAACGGATGGGAACTATCCTCGACAGCCCCAATTCAATACCTCGATTGCCTTAGAATGGACAACCGATAACAATGATGTAGTGGATGATTCAATACCTCGATTGCCTTAAAACGGCCAACCGATAACAATGATACAACGAATGATTGAGTACCTCGATTACCTTAGAACGGCCAGTCGATACAATGATCCAATGAGTAATTGAGCACCTCGATTGCCTTAGAATGGCTAACCGATGACAATGATACAATGAATGATTGAACTCGTCGATTTCCTTAGAACGGCCAATCGATAACAATGATACAATGAATGATTGAACTCCTCGATTTCCTTAGAACGGCCAATCGATAACAATGATACAATGAATGATTGAACTCCTCGATTGCCTTAGAACGGCCAATCGATAACAATTATACAATGAATGATTGAACTCCTCGATTGCCTTAGAACGACCAATCGATAACAATGATACAATGAATGCCTCGGCACCTTTAATCGTCTACCGACGACGAAGATGAGAACGAATACGACAATGCCTTCAATCGGCCAATACAACATGAATGACAGGACGCCAACATTAATAACATTAATTACAATAATGTCTTAGATCGACATCAATATTAACAACAACAATCGATACATCGATACCGCGAACCGGCTATCGACAATAACATTAACAACGAGTATCTCAATGCCTTACTGGCCATTAATGAACAATAGCAACATTTGGCATAATTGCCGAAAGGTATCGTATCGAACGATCCCTTAATATCAATGAACTTATGAAGAGACTAAGTCTCGGAATGATATGACACATTCATACACATATATGATAACATTAATCTCATTGACTAGTACAAGTATAAAACTTGCCTCAACCGAAGGTGATGAAATCCTTCCACGAACAACGAACGGAGTCCTACGATAAACACAAGTACTCGAACAACCTTGAATGAAATAAAATTCATTCAATAATACAATATCAATCGAAATTAACACAACGACCGAAAGATACTCTTTGAGACATTTAATCGAACACTAAATTTTCAAAGTTCCTCAAGAACCTAAGAATCATCAATCGGGTTGAACGAATCGAAGATATGGATATACAATCCATAGAATATGATTAATAATGTTCAGGGTTGAACGAATCGAAGATATGGATATACAATCCATAGAATATAATTAATAATGTTCACTAGTATCAACCGATTCATCAAATTCGGATGAACAATGAAAATCAAGAAGAAATCCCGAAAATCAAATTCTAGGAGATTTCAAGAAATTACCTCGATCTGACGAAGAACAATGATTTGATGTTGATATAATCGACAAGAATCCTCAAAAACGCTTAGAAATCGAGTGGAATTGACCAAAAACTCCACTCCCCTATTTTTCCCGTCTTCAGCCGCCACTCGGGTGGAGAAATGATGAAAAGATGAGGTCTGGCCGGTCACTGCCTATATATGGCCGACAGGGTTACGGCCGTAACCGGCAGGGCCTTATGGACGTAACCGGCATTCGTCAAAATCCGCCCAGCGCCTGCCGATCGCTTACGGCCGTAACCGACAGGGCCTTACGGCCGTAACTCGGCACTTACGGACGTGCAGAGTCCTTCCGGCCAGTAGCGCATTCGTCCGAACACGCACAGCACCGTCTGGTCGTGGCAGCGGCCCTTACGGCCGTAACCAGCATTCGTCCAGCCATGTCTGCCGAGTACGTATGTCCATAACCGGCACCTTACGGCCATAACTCGGCCAGGCCAGGCCCTGCTCCAAGAAGTGTGGCCGTGACTCGGCCGTGGCCACTCTGACGGCCCGGACGATCCCAAAACCCAAACCGGAATATAAATCGAAGATATGGTTACGAAGTACTCGCAAAGACGAATACAAGCACTAATAGAACACACGATTCTGATCACCCAAAGGCTCGAAATTCGACAACGGAAAGTAATTACCCCAAACTTTGGGAAATTACGAAAACAGCCCAAAACGTCTGAAATACACGATACACGATCAAAACACCAAGCCAAAGCTTGAAACACGAATAATAACATTAAATGAACTTACAAGAAACTCGAAACAACAGGTTCGGACGAGATTCGCAAGAATCAAACTCAAGTGCGGAAAAGCCGCTTAAGAACACGGAACTTAACAAAACGATACCGAAACGAACTCGGATGACAAAAAGTGCAGAATTAATCATTCTCAAAATGACGATACGGTCATGAGCGAGTTGTCAAAACGGACTTCCGTCAAAAAAGAAAATTACCGGAATTCGAAATTGCGGATATTACATACTACCCCCCTTAAAAGAAGTTTCGTCCCGAAACTTAAAACAAGTAGGAGAAGCAATATCCCGCCAGGAAAAATCAACGAGATACACAAGAACAAGAATGATCACAATTAATGATGATGAATCGAAATCCCACAAGGATCAAGAATGACTCACCGGGGTGAAATGATAACGTAATGAGTGATAGCTCAAATGAAATGATTGGAACCATTGTTCCCCGTGAAATGAATGATTAGTTTGATAATTATAAGTCTCAACATGATTGATATATGATGAATGAATTATATGAATGAATGAACGACAAATGAAATGAATGATTGTACTATTACCGAGCAAGAATTAACTTGTTCAAAACCGGTGATAAATGTCCTTACCTCTAGCTCTAGAAGCCTGATAGGACTCCTTGGATGATGCACGAGCTGGAGTAACAAAATCTCTCGAGGCTTGTGAGCCCTCTCGAGATCTACCGGCACTAGAACTCCTACAGTATTTCTGAAGGTGTCCCTGTCTCCCACACAGAAAACAAACAACGGCCTGCATCGAGCACCGGGTACTGCGATGTCCTATAGTATCACAGTTAAAGCAAACAACAGTCGAACTCGTCGTCTGAGAAGAAAATGCTCTCCCAGCACAAAGACGACTAGAAAACGATCTCTTGGACGTCGGAGTCCGATGTCCCTCTGACAACTCTTTCCATACCGAGGTAGGAAAGTCACATGATAATTCGAGATCCTGTATGAAGATCGCATTATGATTACGTGACGGAATGATGACAATGAGCATACATGCTCTAACACACTGAATGCATTAATAATGCAATAAAATGATTGTCGACATGACGCCGGAATATGATAAGATAGCATGAAAGATCAAGTGACGTAACATGATTATCTGATGAAATTCCTGAAATGATTATCTTGAACAAGTTAATGGGATTGAAAATTCGATCCACAAGATCAACAACTAATCCGTGAGGTGGACTGGATGATTAATGAATTAACTGAGCGATGAGGTTGTCTGAGTGATGAATGAATTAACTGAACAATGAGATTGACTGATTGATGAATGAATTAACTGAACAATGAGGTTGTCTTGCATGGCGAATTCTTCAGAGAAAATGGAGTGATGAATGAATTAACTGAACAATGAGATTGACTGGTTGATGAATGAATTAACTGAGCAATGAGATTGACTGATTGATGAATGAATTAACTGAGCAATGAGATTGACTGAGTGATGAATGAATCAACTGAACAATGAGGTTGTCTGAGTGATGAATGAATTAACTGAACAATGAGATTGACTGGTTGATGAATGAATTAATTGAGCAATGAGATTGACTGATTGATGAATGAATTAACTGAGCAATGAGATTCACTGAGTGATGAATGAATCAACTGAACAATGAGGTTGTCTGAGTGATGAATGAATTAACTGAACAATGAGATTGACTTGTTGATGAATGAATTAACTGAGCAATGAGATTGACTGAGTCATGAATGAATCAACTGAACAATGAGATTGACTGAGTGACGAATGAATTAACATGATCGACAAGATCAAAATGGTGATTGAGGATTATTAACTAATGAATGAGTTGATCCTTATCGCTTGCTTGGTCAAACGTTCTCCAACACAATTAGTCATGAATCAATCATAACAATAATATCATATAGGTTTCAACAAAGCGTGTATAATTAATGGTATAATGAATGTATGAACATAAAGAGAATCGAGTCCTTACACAGGTCATACGAAGCTTCGAGGTCTCGCGATAGTAGTCTTCACTGACGACGACTCGATGAATGAATGACTCATGCAGTCGTACTAGTATTACGACTCACAAAACCCGACTGTCCAGATTGTCATAACATAACAGTCCCACTACTACCGCATCGGTAGAGCCACATAACTCGCATATCAGGGTATCTCGCAACCCAAATCTCCGATACCATCTTCTGTAACACACCCAAATACCATTGGGTTATTATAGTGCCGTGGACCCCACACCCGGAGATTCACCAGGCGAACATGACTTAAATACATTAAAATTAACCAACAATGGAGATCACAGTCCCTACCATGATATCCGACACAATATTCCGATATGGAATTTTAACGACAATAATGGGCCTACATGGCCAAAATGAAAATACAACCACACCCACGAGTCTTGCTCGGGTAATACATAATGACAATGACTGACAAACTGTAGTACACTCCAACTGACTGACCAACATGAACAACTCGGACTAGTATCGCTCGAATGTCTCGTCGCCATCATCATGCCCATGTGTCTCAACTCTCTCCTCGCAAGCACCTAAAACATGAAAACATGTTCCGCCCCCACGGGGTCAGTCATCCAGATAATGAACATCAAATACATGTATAACATGATATGCATCCAAAAGCAGAATGAAACGGTACAATGATAATAATAATACGAGATGCTCACAAACCAAGGTAAGAACCGAGCATTCGTGAAATACTATGCCCACGGCATACTATTAATACCTGTTCAACAGGTTATAACATAAATGCCCAACGTCGAATCATAATTATAGAACACCACAATGAATTACACGAATATGAACCAAACCAGAACTGAATTAATTATGACTCACAATGCCCGAAAGCTCCAATGAAATCACCAAGACATCACAAAGGCCTGAAACCCATTCAGCCGAAGTTGTCAAATATCACAATCACCTGAAGCCAAAACAGCCCGAAGCTGTATCGATTAGGGTCGAAGCCACAGCATGGAGCCGTATCACAATTAGGGCCGAAGCCACGACACGAAGCCATATCACAATTAGGGCCGAAGCCACGGCACAAAGCCGTATCACAATTAGGGCCGAAGCCACGGCACGAAGCCGTATCACAATTAGGGCCGAAGCCACGGCACGAAGCCGTCACAATTAGGGCCGAAGCCACGGGACGAAGCCGTATCACAATTAGGGCCGAAGCCACGGCACGAAGTCGTATCACAATTAGGGCCGAAGCCACGGCACGAAGCCGTATCACAATGAGACCATCCAATGGTCGTGACCTACTGAATTGTAGGTGTTGGGAAACCAACCGCGAATGTTCAAGCCCCAAACTTACCCATAATGATATCATAAGCATGACCGTGACCTACTGAGTTGTAGGTGTTGGGAAACGAACCACGAAGGTTCAAGCCCCAGACTTACCCATAATAAGATCATAAACATGACCGTGACCTACTGAGTTGTAGGTGTTGGGAAACCAACCTCGATTGCCTTAGAATGGCCAACCGATAACAATGATGCGGATGATTCAATACCTCGATTGCCTTAAAATGGCCAATCGATAACAATGATACAACGAATGATTGAGCACCTTGATTGCCTTAGAACGGCCAGTCGATAACAATGATACAATGAGTAATTGAGCACCTCGATTGCCTTAGAATGGCTAATCGATGACAATGATACAATGAATGATTGAACTCCTCGATTACCTTAGAACGGCCAATCGATAACAATGATACGATGAATGATTGAACTCCTCGATTGCCTTAGAACGGACAATCGATAACAATGATATAATGAATGATTGAACTCCTCGATTGCCTTAGAACGGCCAATCGATAACAATGATACAATGAATGCCTCGGCACCTTTAATCGGCTACCGACGACGAAGATGAGAACGAATACGACAATGCCTTCAATCGGCCAATACAACATGAATGACAGGACGCCAACATTAATAACAATGATTACAACAATGTCTTAGATCGACATCAATATTAACAACAACAATCGATACATCGATACCGCGAACCGGCTATCGACAATAACATTAACAATGAGTATCTCAATGCCTTACCGGCCATTAATGAACAATAGCAACATTTGGCATAATTGCCGAAAGGTATCGTATTGAACGATCCCTTAATATCAATGAACTCATGAAGAGACTAAGTCTCGGAATGATACAACACATTCATACACATATATGATAACATTAATCTCATTGACTAGTACAAGTATAAAACTTGCCTCAACCGAAGGTGATGAAATCCTTCCACGAACAACGAACGGCGTCCTCCGTTAAATACAAGTACTCGAACAACCTTGAATGAAATACAATTCATTCAATAATACAATATCAATCGAAATCAACACAACGACCGAAAGATACTCTTTGAGACATTTAATCGAACACTAAATTTTCAAAGTTCCTCAAGAACCTAAGAATCATCAATCGGGTTGAATGAATTGAAGATATGGATATAAAATCCATAGAATATGATTAATAATGTTCACTAGTATCAACCGATTCATCAAATTCGGATGAACAATGAAAATCAAGAAGAAATCCCGAAAATCAAATTCTAGGAGATTTCAAGAAATTACCTCGATCCGACGAAGAACAATGATTTGATATTGATATAATCGACAAGAATCCTCAAAAACGCTTAGAAATCGAGTGTAATCGACCAAAAACTCCACTCCCCGATTTTTCCCATCGCCAACCGCCACCCTGGTGGAGAAATGATGAAAAAAAGAGGTCTGGCCGGTCACTGCCTATATATGGCCGACAGGGTAACGTCCGTAACCGGCAGAGCCTTACGGTCGTAACCGGCATTCGTCAAAATCCGCCCAGCGCCTTCCGATCGCTTACGGACGTAACCGACAGGGCCTTACGGCCGTAACTCGGCACTTACGGCCGTACCCGGCAGGTCCTTACGGCCGTAACCGGCATTCGTCCGAACTTGCACAGCACCGTCTGGCCGTCAGCGACCCTTACGGCCGTAACCGGCATTCGTCCAGCCATGTATGCCGAGCATGTATGGCCGTAATCGGCACCTTACGGTCGTAACTCGGCCAGGCCAGGCCCTGCTCCAAGAAGTGCGGCTGTGACTCGGCCGTGGCCACTCCGACGGTCCGGACGACCCCGAAACCCGAACCGGAATATGAATCGAAGATATGGTTACGAAGTACTCGTAAAGACGAATCCAAGCGCTAAGAGAACACACGATTCCAACCACCCGAAGGCGCGAAATTCGATAATGGAAAGTAATTACCCTAAACTTTGGGAAATTACGAAAACAACCCAAAACGTCTGAAATGCACGATACACGATCGAAACATCAAGACAAAGCTCGCAACACGAATAATAACATTAAATGAACTTACGAGAAACTCGAAACAACAGTTTCGGACGAGATTCGCAAGAATCGAACTCAAGTGCGGAAAAGCCGCTGAACACGGAACTCAACAAAACGATACCGAAAAAACTCGGATGACAAAAAGTGCAGAATTAATCATTCTCAGAATGACGATACGGTCATGAGAGAGTTGTCAAAACGGACTTCCGTCAAAAAAAGAAAATTACCGGAATCCGAAATTGCGGATATTACATACTACCCCCCTTAAAAGAAGTTTTGTCCCGAAACTTAAAACAAGTAGGGAGAAGCAATATCCCGCCAGGAAAAATCAACGAGATACACAAGAACAAGAATGATCACAATTAATGGTAATGAATCGAAATCCCACAAGGATCAAGAATGACTCACCGGGGTGAAATGATAACGTAATGAGTGATAGCTCAAATGAAATGATTGGAACCATTGTTCCCCGTGAAGTGAATGATGAGTTTGATAATTATAAGTCTCAACATGATTGATATATGATGAATGAATTATATGAATGAATGAACAACAAATGAAATGAATGATGGTACTATTACCGAGCAAGAATTAACTTGTTCAAAACCGGTGATGAATGTCCTTACCTCTAGCTCTCGAAGCCTGATAGGACTCCTTGGATGGAGTAACAAATTCTCTCGAGGCTTGTGAGCCCTCTCGAGATCTACCGGCACTAGAACTCCTACAGTATTTCTGAAGGTGTCCCTATCTCCCACACAGAAAACAAACAACGGCCTGCATCGAGCACCGAGTACTGCGATGTCCTATAGTATCATAGTTAAAGCAAACAACTGTCGAACTCGTCGTCTGAGAAGAAAATGCTCTCCCATCACAAAGACGACTAGAAAATGATCTCTTGGACGTCGGAGTCCGATGTCCATCTGACAGCTCTTTCCATACCGAGGTAGGAAAGTCACATGATAATTAGAGATCCTGTATGAAGATCGCATTATGATTACGTGACGGAATGATGACAATGAGCATACACGCTCTAACACAATGAATGCATTAATAATGCAATAAAACGATTTTCGACATGATGCCGGAATATTATAAGATTGCATGAAAGATCAAGTGACGTAACATGATTATCTGATGAAATTCCTGAAATGATTATCTTGAACAAGTTAACGGGATTGAAAATTCGATCCACAAGATCAAAAACTGATCCGCGAGATGGACTGGATGATTAATGAATTAACTGAGCGATGAGGTTGTCTGAGTGATGAATGAATTAACTGAACAATGAGATTGACTGATTGATGAATGAATTAACTGAACAATGAGGTTGTCTTGCATGGCGAATTCTTCAGAGAAAATGGAGTGATGAATGAATTAACTGAACAATGAGATTGACTGGTTGATGAATGAATTAATTGAGCAATGAGATTGACTGATTGATGAATGAATTAACTGAGCAATGAGATTGACTGAGTGATGAATGAATCAACTGAACAATGAGGTTGTCTGAGTGATGAATGAATTAACTGAACAATGAGATTGACTGATTGATGAATGAATTAACTGAGCAATGACATTGACTGAGTGATGAATGAATCAACTGAACAATGAGATTGACTGAGTGACGAATGAATTAACATGATCGACAAGATCAAAATGGTGATTGAGGATTATTAACTGATGAATAAGTTGATCCTTATCGCTTGCATGGTCAAACGTGCTCCAACACAATTAGTCATGAATCAATCATAACAATAATATCACATATAGGTTTCAACAAAGCGTGTATAATTAATGGCATAATGAATGTATGAACATAAAGAGAATCAAGCCCTTACACAGGTCATACGAAGCTTCGAGGTCTCGCGATACTAGTCTTCACTGACGAAGACTCGATGAATGAATGACTCATGCAGTCGTACTAGTATTACGAATCACAAAACCCGACTGTCCAGATTGTCATAACCTAACAGTACCACTACTACCGCATCGGTAGAGCCACATAACTCGCATATCAGGGTATCTCACAACCCAAATCTCTGATACCATCTTCTGTAACACCCCCAAATCCTATTGGGTTATTACAGTGCCGTGGACCCCACACCCAGAGATCCACCAGGCGAACATGACTAAAATACATTAAAATTAACCAACAAGGGAGATCACAGTCCCTACCATGATATCCGACACAATATTCCGATAAGGAATTTTAATAACAATAATGGGCCTACATGGCCAAAATGAAAATATAACCACACCCACGAGTCTTGCTCGGGTAATACATAATGACAATGACTGACAAACTGTAGTACACTCCAACTGACTGACCAACATGAACAACTCGGACTAGTATCGCTCGAATGCCTCGTCGCCATCATCATGTCCCTGTGTCTCAACTCTCTCCTCGCAAGCACCTAAAACATGAAAACATGTTCCGCCCCCACGGGGTCAGTCATCCAGATAATGAACATCAAAAACATATATAACATGATATGCATCAAAAAGTAGAATGAAACAGTACAATGATAATAATAATACGAGATGCTCACAAACCAAGGTAAGAACCGAGCATTCGTGAAATACTATGCCCACGGCATACTATTAATACCTGTTCAACAGGTTAGAACATAAATGCCCAACGGCGAATCATAATTATAGAACACCACAATGAATTACACGAATATGAACCAAACCAGAACTGAATTAATTATGAATCACAATGCCCGAAATCTCCAATGAAATTACCAAGACATCACAAAGGCCTGAAAGCCATTCAGCCGAAGATGTCAAATATCACAATCACCTGAAGCGAAAACAGCCCGAAGCTGTATCGATTAGGGTCGAAGCCACGACATGAAGCCGTATCACAATTAGGGCCGAAGCCACGGCACGAAGCCGTATCACAATTAGGGCCGAAGCCACGGCACGAAGCCGTATCACAATTAGGGCCGAAACCACGGCACGAAGCCGTCACAATTAGGGCAGAAGCCACGTCATGAAGCCGTATCACAATTAGGGCCGAAGCCACGACACGAAGCCGTATCACAATTAGGGCCGAGGCCACGGCACGAAGCCGTATCACAATTAGGGCCGAAGCCACGGCACGAAGCCGTATCACAATGAGACCATCTAATGGCCGTGACCTACTGAATTGTAGTTGTTGGGAAACCAACCGCGAAGGTTCAAGCCCCAAACTTACCCATAATGAGATCATGAGCATGACCGTGACCTACTGAGTTGTAGGTGTTGGGAAACCATCCGCGAAGGTTCAAGCCCCAGACTTACCCATTGTTGGGAAAAACAATCACCCTGTATCGAATCAGCCGGGATACCCGATCCCTGCATCGATTGTTATTTGTTATTGAGAAGGTTTTGACATATATGCCAAATATACAGTAAGGAAACTGTATCGAGGCTTCAAGGCTTTATCCTATATCGAAAACCTGCCTCGAATCAGCATAAGTCAGTACAGCAAGAAGACTTGTAAAAGATCAAGTATGGAAACTGTCTCGATGCCCTAAATACAGTCATCTTCCATACAGTTCACAAAAGGACAAGAAAGAACACAAGTCAAGTCCCGTTGAACAAAGAAGTATTTAAATACTCTAGGATAAAGTATTTAAATACTGTCGATCTTGAGATCTTGAGAATCGCGAAATCGGATCATGTCATATTCCGTTGAAGGAAATCTTATTCAAACGGACATCTCAACGGATACTTTCTTCAGAGACTATATATATCCTTGAAGACATTGAAGATCAGTGACCTCAAGTAACATAACTCTCAAAGCTATCAAAGTTATCATCTGAGCAAACATATCTCCAAGGCATACTGCTAGTTAGAACGAAAGAGATATACAGTGCTCAACATCAAGAACAGCTATCATCAGCTCAAGATCTTGATATTCAAAGTCTTTGTTCTTACAGTTACCTACCTTTTACCTTTGTGTAAAAACCGAGCTCTGTGTGAACTCAACAAGTTATTCGACTGTGTGGGACGAATAAGGACGAAGCTTTAGGCGTGTGTGAAGAAGCTAGTCGAAGGAAACTTTAACCAATCTGTGTGAACGGTTAAAAGTAACGGTCTTTGTATCAATCTGTGTGAACGATACAAGGATAGGTTTGTTTATAATTACGTAGTTGTGTACGCAGTAATTATATAATAAACTTTTTACTCCTGTGTGGAGGACCAGTGGACGTAGAGGTTTACCTCGAACCACTTAAATTCTTGTGTTATTTACCTTACCTTTTCTTGTTTGAAATAAGCGTGATATATTAAGTATACACCTAATACGTCGTTCTTTGTATCACGGCAATTAAGCGTATCAGACTTCCGCTACGCACTCGATTTAGATTCCATACGTTTGTTGTTTAAACGATTTTCCAAAGCGTATCCAGTATACTTAAGTGGCCAACAAGTGGTATCGGAGCGGTTGATTCTAAAAAGAATCGGTCGTATTTCTTTTAACCGAATCGATTCAAATCACTTATTTTCAAAGCAGTTTCTTTCATTCCTATATTATCGGTATGGATACTTCTATGATTAACAAAGTCCCTATGTTCTCTATTAACGAATTTGACGTGGAGAATTAGAATGGAAGCTCATCTTGCGGCAATGCGAAGAGATGATTTTGTTATACAGATGGTCCGATCAAGATCATGAAGGTCAATCCGGCCGCAAGGATTGAGGGCCAAGCCCATGCCGAAATGCTCGAGAAAGAACGCGAGCAATGGACAACCAATGAAAGGAAGCGAGCCAATCTCGACAACGTGGCTAAGAACGCGTTATTTGTCACTCTTGACAAAGGCACGTTCTCAAAGGTAAAGAAGTGCAAAGCGACGAAGAAATGCAGGATAAACTCAAGTTAATTTATGAGGGAACAGGCTCTCAAAAGAAAACAAGATTTCAAAACTTACTCAGCAATTTGAATCTTTTGAAATGAAACCAACGGAAACACTTGAGGAACTTGACCTCAGATTTACTGGTATTGTTGGTGAACTTGAAGCGTTGGGCAAGATTTACACCCAAAAGGAGAAGAACTTAAAAATTTTCAGATCTCTCCCAGCCCGATGGGACATTAAGACCACAGCTATGCGTGTATCCTGTAATCTTAATGAAATATCCACTTTTGATCTCTTCTCTGACCTTAAAGCATTTGAGTATGACATTGACAGAAGAGAGAAAGCTGAAGAATCTCCTTCAAAAGTCACAGCTCTCGCTGCTGTATCGAACCGTCGACACAGCATGCCTAGCTCGTCGAAGCCCGGTCACAAGAGCGCTGACAGTGACGACGACATCCTGTCACAAGATGAAATGGCGCTTCTAATGCATAAATTCAAAAAGTTCATTAAACAGTCTGGAAAGACTCCCTACAGGCCCAAACCTGTCAACAAGGTAAGTACCAAACATCATCCGTGATGCTAACACGTGTTATAAGCGAAGGAAACCAGGCCATTATGCAAACAAATGTCCTCATCCCAAAGTCCAAAGATTGCCTGAGGCCGAGCAGCAAGAGAGAGATGAAAGAAGACGTGCTTGGAAAGACAAGCTCAAGGCCCTGATTGGAGAATCAGAAGCCTCCCCCACACCATCAAATCAGCGAGAATGTCTTGGTGGTCAGAAAGTGATTCATCGACGATGAGTTCGACGATAAAGCATACATGTGCTTTATGGCCAAAGATGTTCCAGAAGGTGAAGACGGCGATGAGGTAAGTTGAACCTCGCTTATTCCACCTAATGCATCTCATACTTTCGAAAATATGATGAATGAATTCAAAAACATTCAAAAGGCCCATGAGACTCTAAAAGCGAGAATATACGACTTCAATTAACAAATCTAGAGTGAAAGATGAAAATGACTTCTTTGAAAATAAACTATAAAAATATGTCTCTTGGTATGAAACAAGAAGGTCGATTTTGAAAAACTCATGGAGAGCAATCATCAACTTGCTCATGAACTAAATGAGGTTAAAACCCATAATGAGAGCAAGACAAATGATTTGGTTCTACTACAAACCAAAATTACAACTCTCGAGAAGCGAAAGCGAACTTGAGACCATTAAAGTCTTTTGAAAAATCGTCCAAAAGAATGGAAGAAATTCTGAGCACTGGGCAACATGCTCATGATAAAAGTGGCTTAGGATACAGCTCATGTTCGAATAAAGGTAAAACTAGTACTGTGTTCGTCAAGAGTGTGGAACACATTCCAGAATCGGAAGATGCTCCTAGTCCCATAAAGGAACCTGCTGTACCGAGAAAACCGAAGGCTGCCATTCCGCCTCCACAACTCTACTATTCGAGACAGTGGAACCAACAACCACTCAAAAGGTGTAATCTAAAGCATGCTCCACAAGAATATCATCAAAGCCGGCAGTCATTCAGAAAGAAGACGGTATCCAACCACCAAAGGCCCGCACAGCAGTACACTCAGTACAGTGCGCCTAGGTATTGGATACGAGGCCGTTATCCCTCAAGGCAAAGATGCGATTCGGTATCAACAATAGCGTTGGGAATCTAACTGGAGACCCAGAAGACAAGCTGTTAGGCCCAGGAAAATGGCTCCACCTCCTAGACGGCACTCGTACTGGAATAATAATAATAACCCTGATTTTTACATACATAGTACTTATCATGATTATAACAACTACGGATATGCCCCGTAGATATCGCAATCTTGTCTGCAGTACATCCTACGATAAACAATTCTTTGTCGGGAAAATCAGGTACCTAAAGGAACTAACATATATGGACCCAAAAATCAAGGGGACCTAAATCTACCTAATTTCTTTGTTACGGGACATTCTAGAGGAGGATACAGTACTTCGATAGTGGATGCTCTCGTCACATGGTGGAGACAGGATCAAGCTATCGATTTTGTAGAAGGTCGCGGTCCAAAAGTTCGCTTCGGTGATAAGTCTAAAGGAAGAACAAGAGGAAAGGAAACCTACTTGTCGGGAAATTCAAGGTCACCGATGTTGCATATGTTGAAGGCTTACAGTATAATCTACTTAGTATTAGCCGATTCTGTGATAAACGATTCTCGGTGAAGTTCTATATAGATCATTGTAGAGTCAAGAACACCCAAACCAAGGAAGTTGTGCTTACAGAAGCGAGATCGGGTAATATGTACATTCTTGGTTGGAAGCCTATGAGCTCCTCAATTCCATGTTTTGTTGCCAAAGGCACTGCAGATCTTAGCTGGCTATGGCACAAGAGGATGTCTCACGTCAACTTCAAGACGATCAACAAGCTTTCAAGATAGGGTATGGTTAGAGGTTTGCGGATGTGTCATTCAAGAAGGACGGCGTCTGCGGTCCATGCGAGAAAGGCAAGCAAATCAAGTCAACCACGAAAAGCAAATCCTACCTTTCAACCCAAAGAGTGTTGGAAATGCTACACATGGATTTCTACGGTCTGTAGACCCGATAAGTTTGGGAGGTAAGAAATATTGCATGGTTGTTGTTGATGATTATTCGGTATGCTTGGACTATCTTTCTTAGCAAGAAGAAGGAAACAACATTAAAGTGCCCGAGCTCTGAGGAAGTTGCGAGAATGAAAAAGCATCGAGTATCGTGTGCATTCGTTCACAGAGGTACTGAATTTACTAACCGCTTTATAGAGCAATCTTGTTCGGAGAATGGAATACAACACGAGTACTCATTGCCGTACACCTCAACAAAATGGTGTTGCCGAGCGAAAGAATAGGGCGTTGAAAGAAGCAACAAGGACAATGATTGCCGCAAGCAAATTGCCACGGCGTTTAAGGGTGAAGCAACCAATACGGCGTGCTACACTCAAAACATTTGTATCGTCAACAAGCACCACAACAAAGCGACTTACGAGGTATGGAATAACAAAACTCCATTAGTTTCGTACTTTCACATTTTGGATGCGGGTGTTATGTTTTGAACAATGGGAAGGACCAACTTAGAACCTTTGATGAAAAATCGGATGAAGGAATATTCGTAGGATACTCCTCCGTCGGCAAAGCTTTCGAATCTTTAATAAAAGGAGGTGACGATCGAGGAATCGATTCATGTAGTGTTCGACGAACCACACCATGACCCTACGGGAGTAGATGATATCACTCGGGATATTCACCATCTATCTATCTTGGATCCACCTACACCCATAGAACTGTAGTTGATTTAGAAATCAACCCCGCGGTGTAAGAATCGATGTGGATGAAGGCGTGCTGTACAAGGCGATCTTTGTACCCACGAAACTTTCGATCTGATGCGGGATCTGAACTAGAACCCGACCGAAGATGGTTGAGAGATCACTGCAAGAGCCGATCATTGGAAACATTAATGCGGTGTTTCTACTCGTAGGAGAATACAGTACACAAGGAAATGTACTTTGTGCACAAGAAGAATCTAATCTGTGAAGTCTCACGGTTTCTGAATGGAAATCTCAATCCGAACTTAGGAGACTCAATATGTGCACTATCATTTGTATTCTTAGCCCATCCGAACTGTTTCGACCATAGACGCTCTAAACAACTCTCATTGGATAACATCTATGGAAGAAGAGCTTAACGGTTTGAAAGAAATAATGTATGGTATCTTGTACCCAGGGCACACACCAATCGGTTATAGGAACCAAATGGGTATTTCGAACAAAAAGGATGGAAATGGACTTATCATAAGGAACAAATCCAGACTAGTAGCACAAGGCTATTGTAAGGAATAAGGAATAGACTATGATGATACATTCGCCCCTTTAGCGAGACTATAAGCCATTAGGATCTATTTTGCATTTGCCGCCAATAAGAGTTTTATCGTATACCATATGTACGTCTAGAGTTCTTTCCTGACTGGAGAGCTTACGAAGAAGTTTATGTTGAACAACCACCGGGGTTTGCCAACACGAGACGGTATCGATCTAGTTTACGAGGCTAAGGAAAGCCTGTACGGACTTAAACAAGCCCCTAGAGCACAGTACGAAACCCTGTCCCGATATCTAACCAACAACGGATTTGAGAAAGGTCTTTGTCGACAAAACCTTGTTCAAGATACGGAAGGTGACGACCTTCTAATGGTACAAATCTACGTCGATGATATTATTTTTGGTTCAACTAACCTTGCTCTATGTCGAGGTTCTCACATCTCATGCAAAGCAAATTTGAAATGAGTATGATGGGGAACTTAGTTATTTCCTAGGTTTGCGAGTAAAGCGATTTGCCTACGGTATATTCATCAACCAGAGAAATACGGCAAGGAGCTTCTCAACAAATTTGGAATGAACAATTCCAAATCTTCGCCAACCCCATGAGCACTTCCGTGCAAATTAGTCTTGATGAAGCCGGAAAGCCGTTTGACCAATCACTCTACAGAAGCTCATTGGTTCGCTCCTGTACCTAACGGCTAGCGAGCGATATCGATTTCTTTGTTGGAGTGTGTGCAAGATACCAAGTTGCACCTAAGGAATCACACTTCAATACAGCTAAACGAATCCTGAAATACGTTAAAGGAACAGTCGATGCAGGACTGTGGTATCCTAAGGAAGGCGGATTCGATTTAGTTGGATACAGCGACTCGGATCTCGGAGGCTGCAAGCTAGATAGAAAGAGTACAAGCGGAACTTGTCACTTTCTCGGACCTAGACTCGTATCTTGGTTCAGTAAGAAGTAATTGGCAAATTCTCTTTCCACGGCTGAATCAGAGTACTATGCTGCTGGTAGCTGCTGTATGCAGATCCTTTGGATGCAGCAACGACTGTCAGATTATGAAATCGATGCTAGAGAGAACCCAATCATGTGTGATAGCACGAGTGCAATTGCAATCACGCACAATCCTGTTTTGCACTCGCGCACTAAGCATATCAACATGAAGCATCATTTTATCAGAAATCATGTCGAGAACAAGGATGTTCGCCTGGAAAAGGTTCATACAGACATTGACTAGACATTTTCACCAAGCCTCTCGACACGGCAAGATTCAACATGCTAAGAACAGGTGGGGATACTACGGCCCGGACTCCTGTAAGTAAATTTCTTGTTTTTACTCAACAATTGAGGAATGTTGTAAGACCCGTGAATACGATATCAACATTAATTATCTATACACTCGGAATCATCAATACGATCGTAGCGAGCGAAGGCATATGAATCCTACGGTGATGTGTGCAATAATTAAGGGGAATCTTTGTAGGACCCATGAATACGACATTAATCCAAATATTCTTTGTATGGAATTCAAAACCTATTAGTACCTTTTTAAGAGGCACGTATCGACGCGGAGAACAGCACATACTATAGGATTTCGATTCAGTATGTAATATAATATTATTTCCTTTTTAAAATAATTTTTGTCCACGTGCCCTGTTTTTATGTCAAACGTCATGTTCATTAAATGCCTTACACGACATCTGGACAACTGAATCTCAAAAGCCGCGATGTTTTTAAATTGTTTATTATTTTTAAACCGCCGTTTTAGGCATTTAGGGTAATCAACCTATGTCAGAAGTGGGACCCACTGTATTTTAAAACCTTTTAATGGATTAGCGTACCAGTTACACTAAATCCATCCTGACCGTCGATTTCAAAACCGGTTCCCATCCCTTAAAATCTGACCATTCGTACTCTGCAAACCCTATTTCGCCGCCCAAGTATAAAAGGACTGTATCTGCCATTAGAGACTCTTTACGCTTTCTGCAATTACAAGAGATCTCAAGCAAACAGCCTACATATTTTCTGCATAATCACTGCAAATTTCTACTGTTTTCTTCCACCTTCGTTTTAAGAAAACATCCATGGCTAGTCAATCTTCTTCCCCTGTTCTGAAGAAAACCTCCAACATCATTGATGGCCGGATCTTCTCGAAACCTGTCATCATCGAGCGTATCATCTCTGAAATCAACGACACCGAACCAATGGAATATATTATTACTCGTCTTGAGCAACAAGGTCTTTATCGCTTCGGGAGCAAAACCGCCGACAAATACGACGCCCATCTGGTTGAGGAATTCTACCTCAACGCCGCCGTTCGTTTTCTGTCACTAGCCCAGGGAGGACATGTTGCTGACATCACTGCAACAGTCCAAGGAGTGCAAATCTGCATCAATAGCGACCTACTCCAGAAAATCTACAGGCTGCCCGCCGACGGCCTGACCATGGACCAGCTTGAGACGTTTGGGTCTCAAGAGCTGATTACCAAGTTTTATGGACTATTTACCGGGTCCAAAGTGGTCGATATGGTGACAACCACCTGTCACAAGAAAAATTTTCTTCTTTATTTCGTTTATACGCATGACTTGTTCGGAATCATTGAAAATCGAACCGTGCGTTCGAGATGTGCACGAATCTAAGGTTCAGAATGATGGTAGCTATTTTGACCTGTGAAAAGGTCAATTGGTGCCAAATCATTTTGAAACGACTTCAAGAAGAGGTGTGCAAGCCTGCCACCCAAAAGAAATCATTTGGTTTAATGCTGAACTACATCCTGACGAGGTGCGGAGTGATGCAATCCGCCGACGCCAAGAAAAATAGCTCACGGATATATTTAGGAGGCGTCAAGCCCACTGCTTATAACCGAGCACCATGCATGCCAACCATCGCAAACCCAGGCACATGCCTATTTCTGACAACCCCAGAGATGTAACCGTGAAGGTCCCAGAAATGGAATCTTCAAAGAAGAAGCGCAAGCGTTCTCACAGCAAGAAGCACTCTACTGGTGAGAAGTCCAAGAAGAGACTCTGGAGGCTCTCAAAAATCAAAACCAAGCACTCCGAGGATGTCTCGCCCGTGGCGCAACCCACTGAAGAACCCCAGGGCCCAACCCCTGTGGAAGAGGTGTCTCCTACTGCATCGACAGTAGATCCCGAGCCTTTGGCGGCTACGACGGATATAGAGACATCTGCCAACATTCAAGACGTTAGCACGTCGGCTGCCCATTCGGAGCCAAAAGCTACCTCTCCTCTACGGTATCCCACACCCGTGCAGGATCCAATTTCCTTCGGGGCACCATCCCCTGCAAGGAGTCCATCTTCCGTGCAGGATCCCATACACATCTGGAATCCTCAAACAGCGTCTCCGGGCGTGATTCGAAGTCCCTCCCGACTCAATCATAAATCAAACACTTCTTTCGGTTCAAATTGAACAAGCGTCACGAAAGATTTACGCAATGGAAAGGCTATAGGCTAGCTCCGTGCGACACCTTTGTACAAGCTGGAGCGAATCGAGCCACGAAGAGCGGTTCGTCTCAAGTAATGAGACTCAACCGCAATTGAGGCTGCCCGATGGGACAACGCTTCTTGCAAGGATCTCATTGAAAGCCACCTGCCGCACAAATCCGACGCCGAGAAGAAAAGGAAAGAAGAAGTCGAGGACTCTCCCATAAATCCAAAAGACGACGACGATCATGACTCAGACGATGACGACGATGCTCTTCAAGCAGGTCTGAGAATGAGCCGTGAAGAGGCTGAAGCCCGAGCCGCCTCTCCACCCAGAAAAGACGAAGGACCTTCTAACTAAGCTAATCCACCTTCGCCACAGCCGGAGAACATTCCCGACCAGTAGGAATCAGTCCCTCCAGTCGAGGAAGATCAAGAAATTTTGGAACAGGCACCCGAGCCTGCTGCGACACAAGAAGCCATTCCTGCCAGCCAACAGGAGGATTCAGTCCCTCCTGCATCCGCATCTGCCGAAGAACCTTCGCCACAGGACGCTTCTGAACCAACTGTCGCCATACCACAAGAAGCTACTCCCGCCCCTGCAACCTTGGAATCCGAGGACGGTAACAAACCTGAGGATGTCCAACTTACTTCACGTCCATCCGTGAACGTAAGGAGGTTGAAGCTGTCTTGAGACTTCGCCCGGCTGACTCTCCTATCTCTGCGCACGTAAAGAGCGCTGCGAGCTCTTGGCCTTGTGTATTTATCAAGACGCGATGGCGCTCTATCTTGTTGAAAAGGCCTGGGTGGATGCACACCTCTGCCGTAGAAGAAATGACCACTCTTCAACACGAAGTATCTCGAGTTGTCGACGCATTCATTCTTCTGCCAGAAGTTTTCAAGCAAGCCTTGAAGATCATGGAGGATAAATAGGAGCAACTGCTGAAGGAGGAAGCTTCAAAGACAAGAATTGCTGAAGCCAAGACCGCCTGTGCAATGATTGAGAACGACTCTCAATCGCGTGCGCACGACAAATGCATTAAAGATATGTCGAGACTCTTTCCTCCCTTGTTGAAAGAATAACCAAGATCGAGACCAAACAGACGCCGCTCTTGAAATCCTGCAAAGTCTTGATGAAGCCAAAAAAGGGGAAGAGGCACGAGAAGGCTGCAAGGAGAATAAGACCGCAACAGAAAGGGAATTTGAGGCCGCTCGGAGCGATATGTTGCCCGAATTGAACAAGCTAGCACCTCAATCCCAAAGCTTTAGAATTTCGGGCTCAGGACTGAATTCCATGACCCAAATGTCCCTTGGCAAAATCTTATCCAAAGACCTTCGGAAATACGTCTGACAACCGCAACCCAAGCCGAAGAAGTGAAGCCTTTGGAGGAAGAATGAATCGATGAGATATTTTGTCGGACTCATCAGAATCCGCCATCTTCAAAAATTATAAAACATTGGCGGAGCGCGGATAAGTTTTCAAAGATGCTAGAAGAAGGTTAGCTCCCTCTCCAAGTCGAAATGAAATCAAAACATAGAAGAGGAGATCGGGTCACCCATCCGAAGATTGGATACTTGCCTTTGATCGTTCATATGAAGGAAGAGCGATTTACCGAGAACGAGGCAATGATTCACTTCAAAGCGGTGGCGCGGCACCGAGAATGAGCCAGGAAAGAGACCATGGAGGCATGCGGATTATAGATGAGGAGATGAAATTTATGTATATTATTTTTGTTTTTGTAATTTCTATTCGAAACAGCAAACTTTGTACTCAATCATTTTGAATATCAATAAAATAGTTTGTTTGTCTTGAAAGATTACAACTCGTAATCTACTGTGTTTATGTATGATTACTTAAAATTGTTTGATAGAAATCTCAAGTTAGACAAACTTGATTGAAAAATAAGCTGTACGAACTAGTCTACGAACAGTTCATAGTTTCAGTTGTAAACTTAGAATACATTGTAAGATTGTGCCTGCGCGCCAATCATAAGCTTAAGTTGTAAACTGTATCGAACGTGCCTACGAGCAGTTCATTATTGTAGACTAAGTCACTAAGTCATACCTATTGACAAAAGACCAAGAAATCTGCCAGAAGTCATCGAAGAAGAATGCTTCATGAAGAAGGTTTTGGCATCATCAAGAAGACTCGAAGATTCAATAAGACTCGAAGATTTGAAGTAAGTTAGTCTTGGCAAATTGTCAAAAAGGGGGAAATTGTTGGGAAAAACAATCACCCTGTATCGAATCAGCCGGGATACCCGATCCCTGTATCGATTGTTATATGTTATTGAGAAGGTTTTGACATATATGCCAAATATACAGTAAGGAAACTGTATCGAGGCTTCAAGGCTTTATCCTATATCAAAAACCTGCCTCGAATCAGCATAAGTCAGTACAGCAAGAAGACTTGTAAAAGATCAAGTATGGAAACTGTCTCGATGCCCTAAATACAGTCATCTTCCAAACAGTTCACAAAAGGACAAGAAAGAACACAAGTCAAGTCCCGTTGAACAAAGAAGTATTTAAATACTCTAGGATAAAGTATTTAAATACTGTCAGTCTTCAGATCTTCAGAATCCCGCGAAATCCGGATCATGTCATATTCCCGTTGAAGGAATCTTATTCAAACGGACATCTCAACGGATACTTTCTTCAGAGACTATATATATCCTTGAAGACATTGAAGATCAGTGACCTCAAGTAACATAACTCTCAAAGCTATCAATGTTATCATCTGAGCAAACATATCTCCAAGGCATACTGCTAGTTAGAACGAAAGAGATATACAGTGCTCAACATCAAGAACAGCTATCATCAGCTCAAGATCTTGATATTCAAAGTCTTTGTTCTTACAGTTACCTACCTTTTACCTTTGTGTAAAAACCGAGCTCTGTGTGAACTCAACAAGTTATTCGACATGCAGGACGAATAAGGACGAAGCTTTGGAACCGTGTGTGAAGAAGCTAGTCAAGAAGGAAGCTTTAACCAATGTGTGAGCGGTTAAAAGTAACGGTCTTTGTATCAATCTGTGTGAGCGATACAAGGATAGGTTTGTTTATAATTACGTAGTTGTGTACGCAGATAATTATATAATAAACTTTTACTCTGTGTGGAGGACCGGTGGACGTAGAGGGTTTACCTCGAACCACTTAAATTCTTGTGTTATTTACCTTACCTTTTCTTGTTTGAAATAACTGTGATATATTAAGTATACACCTAATACGTCGTTGCTGTATCCACGGCAATTAACTGTATCCAAGACTTCCGCTACGCACTCAGATTTAGATTCCATACAGTTTGTTGTTTAAACGATTTTCCAAACTGTATCCAGTATACTTAAGTGGCCAACACCCATAATGAGATCATAACCATGACCGTGACCTAATGAGTTGTAGGTGTTGGGAAACCAACCGCGAAGGTTCAAGCCCCAAACTTACCCATAATGAGCACTAGCCGAGACTAGCCTCCAAAACATAATTAATCACAAACGGCAACGATCCGAAGATTACAGAATTCACAAGAAAGATAGTGTGTTGCCTTGAGTCGGCCAACACGACGATAGTAACTCACGGATGGGAACCGTCCTCGGCGGTCCCAATTCAATACCTCGATTACCTTAGAATGGTCAATTGATAACAATGACACAACGGATGGGAACTATCCTCGACAACCCCAATTTAATACCTCGATTGCCTTAGAATGGCCAACCGATAACAATGATGCAGCGGATGATTCA
Source organism: Orobanche coerulescens (assembly GCA_033398695.1). NCBI lineage: Eukaryota > Viridiplantae > Streptophyta > Magnoliopsida > Lamiales > Orobanchaceae > Orobanche > Orobanche coerulescens. The sequence goes on along the minus strand of CM065811.1, from coordinate 86,224,076 downwards.
ATACCTCGATTGCCTTAAAAAGGCCAATCGATAACAATGATACAACGAATGATTGAGCACCTCGATTGCCTTAGAACGGCCAGTCGATAACAATAATATAATGAGTAATTGAGCACCTCGATTGCCTTAGAACGGCTAATCGATGACAATGATACAATGAATGATTGAACTCCTCGATTGCCTTAGAACGGCCAATCGATAACAATGATACGATGAATGATTGAACTCCTCGATTGCCTTAGAACGGCCAATCGATAACAATGATACAATGAATGATTGAACTCCTCGATTGCCTTAGAACGGCCAATCGATAACAATGATACAATGAATGATTGAACTCCTCGATTGCCTTAGAACGGCCAATCGATAACAATGATACAATGAATGCCTCGGCACCTTTAATCGGCTACCGATGACGAAGATGAGAACGAATACGACAATTCCTTCAATCGGCCAATACAACATGAATGACAGGACGCCAACATTAATAACAATGATTACAACAATGTCTTAGATCGACATCAATATTAACAACAACAATCGATACATCGATACCGCGAATCGGCTATCGACAATAACATTAACAATGAGTATCTCAATGCCTTACCGGCCATTAATGAACAATAACAACATTTGGCATAATTGCCGAAAGGTATCGTATCGAACGATCCCTTAATATCAATGAACTCATGAAGAGACTAAGTCTCGGAATGATACAACACATTCATACACATATATGATAACATTAATCTCATTGACTAGTACAAGTATAAAACTTGCCTCAACCGAAGGTGATGAAATCCTTCCACAAACAACAAACGGCGTCCTCCGATAAACACAAGTACTCGAACAACCTTGAATGAAATACAATTCATTCAATAATACAATATCAATCAAAATCAACACAACGACCGAAAGAAACTCTTTGAGACATTTAATCGAACACTAAATTTTCAAAGTTCCTCAAGAACCTAAGAATCATCAATCGGGTTGAACGAATTGAAGATATGGATATACAATCCATATAATATGATTAATAATGTTCACTAGTATCAACCGATTCATCAAATTCGGATGAACAATGAAAATCAAGAAGAAATCCCGAAAATCAAATTCTAGGAGATTTCAAGAAATTACCTCGATCCGACGAAGAACAATGATTTGATGTTGATATAATCGATAAGAATCCTAAAAAACGCTTAGAAATCGAGTGGAATCGACCAAAAACTCCACTCCCCAATTTTTTCCGTCGCCGGCCGCCACCCTGGTGGAGAAATGATGAAAAAATGAGGTCGGCGATCCTTTGCCTATATATGGTCGACAGGTTCTGGCCGTAACGGCGAGCCTTACGGTCATAACCGTCATTCGTCAAAATCCGCCCAGCGCCTGCCGATCGCTTACGGACGTAACCGACAGGGCCTTACGGCCGTAACTCGGCACTTACGGCCGTACCCGGCAGGTCCTTACGGCCGTAACTGACATTCGTCCGAACACTGCCTGGCACCCGTACGGCCATAACTGACAGCCCTTACGGCCGTAACCGTCATTCGTCCAGCCATGTCTGCCGAGCATGTACGGCCGTAACTCGGCCAGGCCAGGCCCTGCTCCAAGAAGTGCGGCTGTGACTCGGTCATGGCCACTCCGACGGTCCAGACGACCCCGAAACCCGAACCGGAATATGAATCTAAGATATGGTTACGAAGTACTCGTAAAGACGAATCCAAGCGCTAAGAGAACACACGATTCCGACCACCCGAAGGCTCGAAATTCGATAATGGAAAGTAATTACCCCAAACTTTGGGAAATTACGAAAACAGTCCAAAACGTCCGAAATGCACGATACACGATCGAAACACCAAGACAAAGCTCGCAACATGAATAATAACATTAAATGAACTTACGAGAAACTCGAAACAACAGTTTCGGACGAGATTCGCAAGAATCGAACTCAAGTGCGGAAAAGCCGCTTAAGAACACGGAACTCAACAAAACGATACCGAAAAGAACTCGGATGACAAAAAGTGCAGAATTAATCATTCTCAGAATGACGATACAGTCATGAGAGAGTTGTCAAAACGGACTTCCGTCAAAAAAGAAAATTACCGGAATCCGAAATTGCGGATATTACATACTACCCCCCTTAAAAGAAGTTTCGTCCCGAAACTTAAAATAAGTAGGGAGGAGCAATATCCCGCCAGGAAAAATCAACGAGATACACAAGAACAATAATGATCACAATTAATGGTAATGAATCGAAATCCCACAAGGATCAAGAATGACTCACCGGGGTGAAATGATAACGTAATGAGTGATAGCTCAAATGAAATGATTGGAACCATTGTTCCCCGTGAAGTGAATGATTAGTTTGATAATTATAAGTCTCAACATGATTGATATATGATGAATGAATTATATGAATGAATGAACAACAAATGAAATGAATGATTGTACTATTACCGAGCAAGAATTAACTTGTTCAAAACCGGTGATGAATGTCCTTACCTCTGGCTCTCGAAGCCTGATAGGACTCCTTGGATGATGCACGGGCTGGAGTAACAAAATATCTCAAGGCTTGTGAGCCCTCTCGAGATCTACCGGCACTAGAACTCCTACAGTATTTCTGAAGGTGTCCCTATCTCCCACACAGAAAACAAACAACGGCCTGCATCGAGCACCGGGTACTACGATGTCCTATAGTATCACAGTTAAAGCAAACAACCGTCGAACTCGTCGTCTGAGAAGAAAATGCTCTCCCATCACAAAGACGACTAGAAAATGATCTCTTGGACATCGGAGTCCGATGTCCCTCTGATAGCTCTTTCCATACCGAGGTAGGAAAGTCACATGATAATTAGAGATCCTGTATGAAGATCGCATTATGATTACGTGACGGAATAATGACAATGAGCATACACGCTCGTCGGAGTCACAATGAATGCATTAATAATGCAATAAAACGATTGTCGACATGATGCCGGAATATGATAAGATCGCATGAAAGATCAAGTGACGTAACATGATTATCTGATGAAATTCCTGAAATGATTATCTTGAACAAGTTAACGGGATTGAAAATTCGATCCACAAGATCAACAACTGATCCGCGAGATGGACTGGATGATTAATGAATTAACTGAGCGATGAGGTTGTCTGAGTGATGAATGAATTAACTGAACAATGAGATTGACTGATTGATAAATGAATTAACTGAACAATGAGGTATAAAACTTGCCTCAACCGAAGGTGATGAAATCCTTCCACGAACAACAAATAGCGTCCTCCGATAAACACAAGTACTCGAACAACCTTGAATGAAATACAATTCATTCAATAATACAATATCAATCGAAATCAACACAACGACCGAAAGAAACTCTTTGAGACATTTAATCGAACACTAAATTTTCAAAGTTCCTCAAGAACCTAAGAATCATCATTCGGGTTGAACGAATCGAAGATATGGATATACAATCCATAGAATATGATTAATAATGTTCACTAGTATCAACCGATTCATCAAATTCGGATGAACAATGAAAATCAAGAAGAAATCCCGAAAATAAAATTCTAGGAGATTTCAAGAAATTACCTCGATCGAACGAAGAACAATGATTTGATGTTGATATAATCGACAAGAATCCTCAAAAACGCTTAGAAATCGAGTGGAATTGACCAAAAACTCCACTCCCCAATTTTTCCCGTCGCCAGCTGCCACACGGGTGGGGAAATGATGAGAAAATGAGGTCTGGCCGGTCACTGCCTATATATGGCCGACAGGGTTACGGCTGTAACCGGCAGGGCCTTATGGCCGTAACCGGCATTCGTCAAAATCCGCCCAGCGCCTGCCGATCGCTTACGGCCGTAACCGGCAGGTCCTTACGGTCGTAACCAGCATTCGTCCGAACACTGCCTGGCACCCATACGTCCGTAACTGACAGCCCTTACGGCCATAACCGGCATTTGTCCAGCCATGTATGCCGAGAACATATGGCCGTAACCGGCACCTTACGGCCGTAACTCGGCCAGGCCAGGCCCTACTCCAAGAAGTGCGGCCGTGACTCGGCCGTAGCCACTCCGACGGCCCGGACAACCTCGAAACCCGAACCTGAATATGAATCGAAGATATGGTTACGAAGTACTCGCAACGACGAATCCAAACTCTAAGAGAACACACGATTCCGACCACCCGAAGGCTCGAAATTCGACAACGAAAAGTAATTACCCCAACCTTTGGGAAATTACGAAAACGGCCCAAAACGTCTGAAATACACGATACACGATCGAAACACCAAGCCAAAGATCGCAACAAGAATAATAACATTAAATGAACTTACGATAAACTCGAAACAACAGTTTCGGACGAGATTCGCAAGAATCGAACTCAAGTGCGGAAAAGCCGCTTAAGAACACGGAACTCAACAAAATGATACCGAAACGAACTCGGATGACAAAAAGTGCAGAATTAATCATTCTTAGAATAACGATACGGTCATGAGTGAGTCGTCAAAACGGACTTCCGTCAGAAAATAAAATTACCGGAATCCAAAATTGCGGATATTACACTTAGGTTGTGGAAACCTAGGCTGTAGGGTCCAGTCATGTATTGTCGAGTCTTATCTTGTCGGACTGTGTCTGACTGAGTCGTGTCGTGATGCGTCGTCTGTGATGTCAGTCGTGATTAGTATCAAGGTGCAGCCATCATCTTCATGCGATCTGTGGATGTAAGCCTCCTCTATTATATATTGTATTTAGTGACTTTATTACATGCATGTTGGGAGATGGAATTCTTATTTGAGACTAAGGGTATATTACGTGTGTAATGAGCTAGATATATTGATGGATTGGACATCGAGTGGTGTAGTGTGTTATGAAACTTTGAACATTGATATGTTTCGGAAAGTGTGTCGACGGTGGAAGTCACTGAGAAACTCAGATAGATGGTTTTGACGTATGCTTGAATTTGGTGCTTCATAGTAGTGATTGTTGAATTGATGATTATGTATGCCGGATGGGCATGTGTTTAAAAAAATTGATTGTTTTGGATAGTTGTCGTAATTATATTCGTTGCGTGTGTGTTCAAAAATGGTTCTCTGAAAAGTTCCTTGACTTGAGTATGTTTGTGGAAAATCAATTTTCAAAAATATTTTGACGGTGCAGTCAAAAAGAGGATTTAGTGTGGATTTTAAAAAGTTGTTTAAACCCTTAGCGAGCCGGCTTTCAAACTTCAAATATGATCTTACGACGCTAATTGGAAAGATGTGTTTTGAAGTATTTTGGATATTTTGTAAAATGTTACCATCATTGATCTGTTGTCTTGTTCAAAAGGATTTTGGAAATGATTTTAACATATTTATTTTATTTTCAAATGACTCGATTATACGATTTTAAAAATCTTTCACATCATAAAACTTTGTTTTCTTTAAAACAAAAATGTGATTTTCATTTTCAAAAATAATGAAAGATAAAAAATCTTACTCGGCTTAAATTTTAAAATTCCGAACTTGGAAAATTTTCTGAGAAGAACCAGTTAGCGCACGTTAATGTCATCACTAGCTCACACTAACGAACCTGGACTGAAGTGTGGATTGAATCGAGTTAGTTAGCGCAAGCTAGCAGACTCATTAACGCACGCTAATTTTATACTTAGCACGCGTTAAGTGCATGGTGTGGGGGAATGTGGATTCTTTCTTAGAGTGACAGGCTAGAGTTGAACCATGTGGTGTCAAGCCATTGTGATGTGTTTGTCATATTACCGTTCTTGATGGGGAATTTTAGATGAGTGCCCAATTGTTGTGTTGCGTGGTTTGAATTTGCTTGTGACCCATATGATGTTATTTCGATGTGAAAATTTATCTGTGATTGTTATTCCAGTGTGAATGCTGGTCTGTTGAAGTATTATGTGCGAGTATGAGTGCTTTTCCACCCAGGGATGGTTCGGCGGAACCTCTGGGGGTCGATGCTAAGGGGCATGGCCATGGGTTACCTTGTGTGTTGTTAATTATGATGATGTTGCGTGGTAACATGTGGTTACCCTGTGTGTTGTCAGTTGTGATAAGGATACGTGATGACGTAGTACTTTTGATGATGTTGTTCCCAAGGAAACTGATCTTTCGGAATGTTGTTTTGAAATTTTTTCAAAGAGAGATGGTTAAGACTTATGATTCATGATTTTGGTAAAACAACCCGAGGTATCAAAAGTATTTTCAATTCTTATGCGGGGAAATATATAAATTCAAAGATTTTCAAATGATATTATTTAAATGGATACCTCGTGGAGTTTAATGATTGGCTATCATGTGTAGTATATTATGGCCGTGATTGTTAATGGTCGTTAGATTTCTATTGATACTTTCTGAACTTGTTATGTTCTTCGGTTTTTGTCGTTCGAATGAATTGTGATATTGCTTCAGATTAATCCATTTATCATTATGACTTTTCCAAGTTCGGTTCGACTCTCGTGAGCCCTATGCGAAATGAACGTCTTGTAGTTCTTACAAGTTCATTTAATCTCTTGAGTTGAGGTGTGAACTTCGGAGGAGCTGTTCGATCGTTGTTGTTTGATCGCTGTTATCTGATCGTTGTTATTGTTCGATCTCATATCATGATTATTGAGCGTCTGGGCCACTTTGTAATTTCCTCAAGTTTTGGGTAATTGTTCACATATGTGATCTCCCAACCTTTGAGGTTATCGGAATTTCGTAATCTTTCAGCGTTATACTCGTGTTTTGGTTGTTGTACAGATCGGTTTTATCAACCGTAGTAATTCATGTTCGTTGCTTTTTGTAAACATTCTTGCATATTGAATCGGACCGCAGTAGCTTTGTACTGCATGGAGCTCTTGTGCGCTATCGATAACAGATAACGTGTGTTATCTAGGCTCGCCCTGCCTTGATTGTTTCATGTTTTAAGTTTCGGGACGAAACTTCTTTTTAGTGGGGTAGAATATAATACCCGTATTTTTCATTTCTATATTTTTCGATTCTAGCGACTCGCTTGTGTTCATTAACACATTTTGGACATGTTTTGTTCAACACATTTTATCATTCAAGCGAGTTTTGATATTGCTTCGGATTAAACAGCATACTATTTCGACCATTCCACATTTAGGTTCGACTTTGTACATTCACCATAAATTCCAGAAAAATCTAAAAATTCTAAAATTTTACAGCATTGTAGAGAATTGAGTTAATGGTTTAAACGGTGAGTCAGTGGGAGCCCGAACGAAGGAGTTATGGTCGAAATAGCAGACCGTGTCGAACTATTTTAGCTAGGCAAAACTTACTGATCGGTTGGCACGTCCAGTGACTTGACCGTGTCGTTTGACACGGCCGGGAATTGCTGAAATGCTGAAGACCCGACATTGTGAGCTATATATAGCCCTTGGCCGATTTCTGGGGAATTTCAGCACCTTCCCTCGAGTTTTCTTCATTCTCCACCTAAAATCCTCCATCTTGAACTCCAAAATCAAGCCATAAACATGTTCCTAACATTATAGAATCAAGATATCAAGTCCGTTGTCGAAGAATCATCCATTTCTTGGTTGAATGAAGGTATGTGGTTTGAAGTTCTTCAAGTTCTTTCAAAAGATTCTTATTAGTTCTTGTTTCTAGGATGATTCTTAAGTGTTCTTGGGTTCTTAGATGTTCTTGAGTGGTTTTCATCGGTTCTAACGGGGTAGAGATCGAATTCTTCAACTATATCATTTCTTATACTCAAAATGCCTGCTAGGTGTTCGATAAAAATCCCCTTATGGATTCGAATTCTACGTGTTAATGTGATTTCAATCAGTAGCCTTGATACGAGTCTTGCTATACAGATCACCTTAGGTTCGGAAATTGGGGATTGATAGCTCCTACCCGAGTTTTACCAACCTCATTTAATCGTCGAAATACTCGAGGCAAGTATTTTGCCCATACATTACGTGTTTTGTGGATTTAATAGTTGGTAATCAATGATATGTGGTGAATGAATGTCTAGAAGTAACTTTCAAAGGAATCGATAGGTTTTTCAATATTTCCTTAAAGATGACTCGTATGTTTTCGTTGATAAAGGTGCTTGTCTAAGTACGTGTATTATTGTTGAGTATAGGAATACCTTACTTTCGTAAGGTGTTGTTGTATGTGATTATCTCGTTTGTAGATTTAAAGTATAACCTTTCGTTTAGGTATGTGCGGGGAAACGTGTGTTTATTGATGCTCATGTGACATTGTGTGATAAATGTGGTAACTCCTTTATGAGGAGGTTGTACCGTTCGGCGTGGTTGGATAGGTATTTTCTCTCGTTGCTATGTGATTGGTACTAGCTGCATCGTTGGATTCTAGTGTTAAATGTATCGTTACTTGGTCGTGAGTACGTGTTGGACAAATTGGCCATTCTAGTAAGGTACCTCGACTATATATATTGTGACTAACAATCGAGACATGTCATTTTGTAAACGTGTGTGTGTTGTTGTTCTTCCACCTGGGGAGGGTCAGACATGTCCTCTGGGTGCCGATGTTAAGGGGCGCGGCCAGGAAGTAGTTTCCCACCTAGGGAGGACTCGACGGGGTCTCTGGGGATCGATACTATGGGGTACAGCTGCAGGTTACCAAGTGTGGTTTTCATCATGAGGGTGATGTTGATGTTTTCGATAATTGTGATATGTCCGGAATATCACAACGTTTTTGTTCTCGTTTTTGAGGTACATTATACATGATCTTTGTACTTAGCTAGAATGGTATTAGAATGAAGTGTTGTGTGTAATTTGTCCTTAGGAGTGAATTGATGTGAATAGTTGGGTCGTGGACCCCATGTTTCGTGATCGGTTTGTATTTCGGAAAATAAATAATGTTTGGGCTGTGACCCTAAGTGGTTTTTGATTAGTTGTGAACTCTTCAATCCCAAATATTTTCAAAACTCCCGAGATCTTGTATTGACGTTCAAAGCGACCACTCGTTTCATTTCTACTTTTACGGTTTGAACTTTTTATACAAATGAGAAATCTCGGGAAGTCTTTCGATGTGAATTAGTCGTTGATTATTAAAGATATTGTATTCTCGAAATGTTTTGTGTACGGCTCATATTTGCACTTTATACTTGCACTAGCAAAATAGTGGAATTTTGCTAAGCCCCGAGTAATCAGGGGGTGGATATATGTATTGCGTCCAGGTACATGCAGGTCCTTGGAGATCCAAACACAGGATCATTATGAAGGATGATTGAGGGAGAATGATACTAATCACATAAAAACCAGTTTTAGGTGTATTGAGTTGGAGTTCATTGTTTGGTCTTCTCCGCTGTCACAATTTTCTGTTTGTGAGTGTATTTGACCCCTGCGTGGGTATGAGTCCTGTCAGATTTATGTATATTTGAGTTGTATGTTATTGTTAAAAGACCAAGTCTGTCTAATGATTCGTAATTTAGCTATGACGGCAAGATATGTGATATCCCATTCTGTGTTTAGCCTGGTAGATTCTCACGGAGAGGATCTGCGGCGTGTAATATTCCCGGATAGTTTCTGGGGATGTTACAAATGGATCATAATGTACTAAATTTAAATTTTAAGGTACATATTATCGACTTGAATGACAATCTCTAATTGCCTCAAAGACTGAGCTTTGATTTTGTGCGATTATTTATCTGTTTGTGATGATTTTACATTTGAACAAGTATTAAGTTTTGCCATCATCAAAATAAAGAGAATTTGTTAGGAACAGACTTAAGATTTTGATGATGTCATACATGTGATAAGTTAAGATTCAAATGTAAGTTCTAAGTACTTGGCGTTGTAAAGAATAAAAAAATAAGTATCTTCTCTAGACCTTAAAAATTTATATTTAGTTTTTAAGCTAAGTATAGATCAAACATCAGCTGAGTTTGTCGACGGCTAAGTTTGAATGGTCGACACCTAAGTTTAAATGGTCGATAGCTAAATAAGTCCAGTCGATAGCCAAGCTGGGAAACTGAGAAGAACTATTTGTTGATTGCTTGACCAAGCTGAGAAGGATTGAAGAGACATCCAAGTATGGACAACCAAGTCCCGATACTCGGGAAAATTCTAAGTATCATTAAGTGTCCACATCAGCACGTTGAAAAGTCAACAAAACCTGCAAAATATATGCAGACGTAGAATAAACAGTGAGGAGACACATCGAGGCGATCACACAACTTACATGAAAAGTAGGAATAAAATATTTCTCTATATCCACGCCCAAGACATTCTCTTATTAAACAAATAAGGGATTGCGGCGACAACTTCTTATATTAAAGAAAAACTTCAAACGACCAGATTTGAAAAAGACAACAAAGCCAGTGCAAATAAGATAACAATAAATAAAGATATCTCTCTCCAATGGAAGAAATTATTCAAGTGATGTAACGACTATGAAGAAGATCTCAAGAACATACTATGAATATGTTTAGTTCGTTTACTCCCGCTTTTGGGGTTGAGTGAATATCATAGTTATAGTATCGTGATTCCCTTTCTCCCCTATCCTCTAGGGGCTTTAATAAAGTCAAAGTAGAAGGTAAAGACTACCTGACGTGGAACAATTATTGTGACCCCTTCAAAATGCCTTCGTTCTAAAGAATTAAAAAGCTCAAGTACGATATACTCGGAAAATACTAAACATCATTAAGATATGAGATCAAATATACAAATCTAGAGAAGCTCTTAAATTTGGAAACAAAAACTCTTATCGACTGATTCGAGCGGGATGTACTTTCTAGAAAGTGGTTTTTGAAAGCTGAGGTTGTGAGATGTCTATGGGTTCTTGATTGGGGTGTGATCAAATTCTTACATGGATTGTATTTATGAACATTTTACCACATTACATTTATTTAATATTTTCTTCCTCCAATTAAAAGTACATCACATGTCTCTCACGACCAGTCACTTGATTCACTTGATTCATTGTGTGCATTTTACTTTTTCCCTTTTGTGAAGGAAAACGAGTCTTTTTCATCACTGTATTTAATGGTAATTTTTATTCGATGTGGATTATTCATGTTGAAGATGAGATGGCAAATGTACGAGCAAAAAATGGTTAATTTTCTCCATGGTAAATTAGTTAATGGACCAGCGATATGATAAATAGATGTGACAAAATTATTTTCAAGGATTTGAGTTTTTATTAATCTATATTACGTATTACTTTTGTTCAAGAAATAAATAAAAATATTATTATTGAGAGTGTTGATGTTAAGTTGGAAATTCTTATAAATATTAGAAATTGTAAATACTAACAATCAGACTTGAGAAATTCAAACCCCGCAGGGAGAGCATATATTTCTGTACAATACACCGGTGGGAAGATAATTTTAATAAAACAAATAGAGCAACGTAATTTGATGTCATTATAAACGTAACTGATTCTAATCATAGATTCAGCTCAGTTTCTTCGGCTCATTATTGATTTTGCTCCCCCATGTTTAAGTTTTGAAATTCCCTGATCATCTCCTTTTATCGAATATAATATCAATATCTTAATCTATTTATCTATATAATATATTGTAATATCCGCATTTTTCTTCTTTTTTTGATATTCCCGTTTTGGTGTATTTTCATTTTTAGTAGCTCGCTTGTAACCATGTCGACATTTTGAATCTATGTTATTCTTGGAGTTTCTCCATTTGGACGATCTTCGGTGATGTTTTGATATGATTCTGTTTTATGTCATGTATTATGGCATGGACGTTCGATTCTCGTATAACCCGTTCGCTTTTGTAATTTCTTTGGTTGCACGAGTTCGTATAGTTTAGTTGTTCGTGTTGTGAGTTTCAGTTTGTTAATCCGACGTCGTATCGCGATTTTTGGACGTTTGGGCCGTTTCGTAATTTCCCTAAGTTTAGGGTATTCTTGTTATCTTTGTTGTTCCTGAGCCTTCGGGCATCCAGAATCACGCTTAATCATAACGTTTTGGTTTCTGACTCAAATCCATGGTGATTGTATCCGTTGGTCGTTGGTACGCCTTGGTACTTTTTCGATCAATTCTCGTCGAGTAGTCACTTCAGTCCTGGACTGTTTGCTGTCCCAGGCTGTGTTATGGCCATAAGCCAGCTTCATTACGGCCGTAATATTAGTGAGTTACGGCCGTAGGCATTCCTTTTTACGGCCGTAACAAGGCTTCGTTTCTTGCCTCCTGGTCCAGTTCTGAGTTACGGGCGTATCATGTTTAAGTTACGACCGTAAGTATTGATACGGCCGTAATGTGTTCTTCATACGGCCGTATGTGTCATTCGTCATATTGCCCAGTTTTCTCTCTAAAGGCCAGTTACGGCCGTAAGAGAGATAAGTTACGGCCGTAATATTCCTATGTTACGGCCGTATGTGGGGTGTGTTACAGCCGTAACACCTGCCAGTATATAAACTGGCAGCGGCCCAGTTTTTCCTCATTTCTCACATCTCTCTTTTCTCTTTGCGACGGGAGCGACGGCAGAGGCTAGGGTTCGTCCGATTTTGATCCAAACTCCATTGTAAGGGCATATTCAAGTATCATATCATCCGCCTATCACTAATCATCCATCATTCATCTTCGAATCAAGGTAAAATCTCTTATAACCCTACCTTGGGGGATTTGGGGGATTTCGGTTATATTGTTCGTTTTGCTCCGTGTTGTTGATTAATCCTTGATGGTTATGATTAATCTCATTAGTGTTCTTGTTCTCCTACGAACTCATTGGTGTATTTCGTGATATTTGCGTAATCGAGAGGGTTTGGTTGCGATCCGCCCTCGTCGTTGTTTTGATGTGAATACACATAAGTCGTAGGCAGGTTTTTGGGTGTTTTCCAATTCCGTATTCATTTAGAATTGGTTGTGATTGTGTTCTTCGTATCGTTAGGTTCGTGATTATCGGCTCCTAACGTCCGTCGGTGTTTTCCTTCCATTCGTTGCATCGTCTATTATTCAAGGCAAGTATTTTTGGAAACCTTTATGCCTAACGTGAAATAGTAATGTATTTTGTGTGTGATTTGCTCACCTCGGGATGGTCTGACGGGATCACGGAGGGAGTCCAAAGGGTTGAGTCCTGGATTCATGAGTTTGTTTAGCTAGCCAGCTCGGGAGGGTCCTTAGAGGCCTCGAGCGGGATCAATGGTATTACCCTGTTCCCAAGGCGATGCATATGCGTGTTTTGTTTTGTGATATGGCCAGCTCGGGAGGGTTCTTAGAGGCCTTGAGCGGGATCAATGGTATTACCCTGTTCCCAAGGCAAATTGTTTGACTGTTTGTTTCCGGAAAAGACATGTCTGGTTTTGGTTTTGAAATTGATTTGGTGCATTGTACTATGAAACGTGTAAGCAAATGGTTTGCCTTGATTACTTGTACTAGCGTAATTGCTAACCCCTTTGGGGACCCGTTTTGGGGAAATTCTTGTTATGGATTTCAGGTTATGTTCTTCCGGACGAGCGGGCGCTGGGACAGTATGAAGATGTTGGTCAGGGTCGTTGACATGTGCATTTGGGTCTTCTTATTTGTTTTGCTTACTTCGATATGGTTGTTTCCCACATTTATAAACTTATAGATTGTACTCGCGAGTACTTAGCTTTTCCTTTTCGAACTCCGTTTTGTATTACCTTAAATTGCTACATTGTCGGTTGATGCTTATTTCGCCGGTTGCTCCGGGCGTATTTTTATGTGTTGTATTATTTAAATGGGTGTCCTCACTAACCGTGATGGTTAGTCGAGTGGTGTTTTTCTTGTTGTAGCCTGGTGGGTCCCATGTAGGGGTCCACAACGCTGTAATATACTCCGAATATCTCGGGGTGTTACAGAAAATGGTATCAGAGCTCTAGGTTTATAGATACCTAGGCTTGTTGGTTATTTGGGTCTAGTCGTGTTTTGTTTTGCACATTGTCACACCGCTGCCAGCATCTCGGTACTTCCAGTGCTCGTAAGTTTTCTTCTTCGGTCTTTTGTTTTCTTGCATTGTATTTCCGCTTTTCGAATCCTAGTTGCTTTTTCCTACCTTACTCATCATCAATATACTTTTGTTATCTCTTAACACCAGTATGGATGCTGGAGGAAACCGTGGTCGTGGTCGTGGTCGTGGACGCGGCCGAGGACGTGGGGCAGCTGGTGGGGCGGCCATGTCGCATTCTTCGGGAGCCGGCAGTACCAGTGACCGTCACAGTCATGCTTCCTCTCAGGAGCGCGCCAATCTTGGTATTGCGGCCGTTATGAAGCAAATGGTAAACCAAATGGCGGCTATAGCTCAGGTGGTTCAGAACCCCGATCAGGCCCATGCTAATCGGGGCGGAGCAGACCGTTGGCTCCAAGATGTCATCAAGATGCACCCTCCTCAGTTTTCGAGAGCATCAGACCCGATCGGCTGGGAGGGGTGGATCAAGGAGATATCTAAGTTCTTCATTGCCACCAACTGTCTCGAGGACCGTAAGGTCCCTATTGCCCAGTACTTTCTCACTGGGGACGCTATGGATTGGTGGGAGGCCGTTGGGCCCAAATACCATGTTGCTTCGTGGGCCGAATTTCAGGAATTGATGGAGACCGAATATTGCCCGTGGCCGGTCAGGCAGGATCGAGTCCATGCTTTCTATGATGCCCAACCACGGGATATTCCCGTATCCCAAGCTATTGCTGATTTTAACAAGGAGTTGGGCTATGTGAAGACCCAAGTTGTCGAAGAGAGCGACAAAATTTTCCATTTTTCCAGGCGGATGAAGCTGTCAATTCGGGACTATATGTCTGGACTCGTCTGCACTACTTTGAAGGATTATCAGAGTAGGGCTCTTGCCTATGATATGTCAGTGACGGATAGTGATGTGGCTCGTGAGAGCAAGAAGCAGAAGTCGGTCGGAAATTTTTCTGGTCCCAAGAGTGGAGGCAAGCAGAAATCTCAGGCTGCGAATATTTCTACAGGCGGTTCGGCTCGTTTCTTTGGGAGCTTTCGGGGTGCCGCCGGAACCTCCATTCGTGAACCCACATGCATTAACTGTGGTCTGTAGGGCCATAGGAACCGGCAGTGTCCTCGTCCGAAGTTTACTTGTCATACTTGTGGTCAGTTGGGCCACAAGGCCTCCTTTTGTGATCAGATCAGACAGATTCGCGAGGCCCGTGATTCTTTTTCAGCACTGAGAGAGCCGAGTGTGAACCAGGGCTCGTTTGCTCCGCAACCTCCGCCGAGTGCCGGTCGAGGTAAAGTTCGGGGTCAGCCCGCTATAGCAGGAGCTTCTAGTGTCGACTCTGCCCAGCCGCGTATCTATGAGGTGAGGAGGGCCGATGATCTAGCAGCCACTGTGGCGACAGGTATCGTTCATATCCATTCTCATCCTGTCAGTGTGCTTTTCGATTCTGGTGCTACACATTCATTCATATCGCTGGGGTGTGTGCGCCATTTGAGTCTCGACTGTTTGTCGCCTTGTGAGTCTTTCATCGTTAAACTTCCTAGTGGTGATAGGATCGTTGGCGATCGAGAGGTCCGAGACAGTTCTGTGTTTATTTGTGAGAGAGCTTGGCTTTCTAATCTTATTGTTGTTGATATTGAGGGTGAAGATTTGATTCTCGGGGATGATTGGCTTGAGCGGCATGGCCCAATCATGAACCACCGCACGAGAATCATCACTATGTTAGCCTATGACGGCACTAAGCACTCTTTCGCGGGGCGAAAGAGGGGAAACCAGAAGTTTGTAATTAACGCCCTGAAGGCGATGAGGCTTCTACGAAAGGGGTGTACTGGTTATTGGTGTTATGCCTTGAAGGCAGAGGATGGAGGAGTCGAGTTTTCATCGATTCCAGTCGTTAGTGAGTTTCTTGATGTATTTCCTGACGAGTTACCGGGATTGCCACAGGATCGTGAGGTTGAGTTTGCTATAGAGTTAGAGCCGGGCGCGGCTCCGATTTCGAAGGTGCCGTATCTCATGGCACCTTCAGAGATGGCCTAGTTGAAGAAGCAGTTGAGTGAGCTTCTTGAGTCGGGGTATGTTCGACCGAGCGCCTCTTCTTGGGGCGCACCGGTCCTGTTTGTGCGTAAGAAGGATGGTTCACTACGTTTGTGTATCGATTATCGCGAACTGAACAAGGTGACCATCAAGAACAAGTATCCTTTGCCGAGGATTGATGACTTTTTCGATCAGTTGCAGGGAGCGGTGGTATTCTCGAAGATTAATTTGAGATCGGGGTACTATCAGCTCCGGGTGAGGGAGTCCGATGTGCCGAAAACAGCTTTTCGGACGAGGTACGGACATTATGAGTTTGTAGTTATGCCTTTCGGGTTAACTAATGTGCCGGCGGTGTTCATGCAGTTGATGGACAAAGTTTTTATCGAGTATTTGGACAAGTGTGTCGTCATCTTCATTGACGATATTCTTATTTATTCGAGGAGCGAGGAAGAGCATGCCCATCATTTGCGAGTAGTGTTAGACATTTTGAGAACCGAGCAACTCTATGCGAAGTTCTCGAAATGTGAGTTCTGGCTGAAAGAAGTGATGTTTTTAGGTCATGTGATTTCAGCCGAAGGGGTTCGTGTGGATCCGCAGAAGATCGAGGCAGTGTTGGATTGGGCACCGCCCAAGAACGTGAAGGAAGTTCGTAGTTTCTTGGGTTTAGTTGGCTATTACCGTAGGTTCGTCGAGGGTTTCTCGAAACTGGCTCGGCCACTTACACAGTTGCTCCAGAAATCCGAGAAGTTCGCCTGGAATGACGAGAGGCAGTCGAGTTTTGAGGAGCTGAAGAGGCGTTTGACTTCAGCCCTGATTTTGGCGTTCCCATGTGGTAACGAGGGTTTTGTCGTTTATAGCGATGCTTCGGGTCAGGGCCTTGGGTGCGTGTTGATGCAACACGGCAAGACTATTGCTTTTGCGTCGAGGCAGTTGACGCCGTAGGAGCTTAACTACCCTACTCACGATTTGGAGTTAGCGGCAGTTGTTTTTGCGCTCAAGATTTGGCGTCACTATCTTTTCGGCTCTACATGTCAGATTTTTACCGATCATAAAAGTCTGAAATACATATTTACTCAGCGGGAGTTGAATATGAGGCAGAGGAGGTGGTTAGAGTAGAGGTGCCCAAAACGACCCAACCCGCCGGGTCGACCCGCCGACCCGGACCCGGCTGACCCGTGCAAGACCCGTGTTAGGAAAAACAAACACCCTGTATCGATTCAGCCGGGATACCCGATCCCTGTATCGATTGTTATTTGTTATTGAAAGGGTTTTGACATATATGCCAAATACAGTAAAGGAAAACTGTATCGAGGAGTCAAGGATTTATCATGTATCGAAGACCTGCCTCGAATCAGCATAAGTGAAGCTCGTCAGTACAGCAAGAAGACTTGTAAGAAGACCAAGTATGGAAACTGTCTCGATGCCCTAATACAGTCATTCTCCATACAGTTCACAAAAGAACAAGAAAGAACACAAGTCAAGTTCCGTTGAACAAAGAAGTATTTAAATACTCAAGGATAAAGTATTTAAATACGTCGATCTTGAATCTTGAGAATCCGCGAAATCCGGATCATGTCATATTCCGTTGAAGGAAATCTTATTCAAACGGACATCTCAACGGATACTTTCTTGAGGCTATATATATATCCTTGAAGACATTGAAGATCGATTACCCCAAGTAATATAACTCTCAAAGCTATCAAGTTATCATCTAAGCAAACATATCTCGAGCAAGCGCAAGTTAAAGCGAAAGAGATATACGGTGCTCAAACATCAAGAACAGCTATCATCGGATCTTGATATTCAAAGTCTTTGTTCTTACACAGTTACCTAACCTTTACCTCGTGTAAAAACCGAGCTCTGTGTGAACTCAACAAGTTATTCGACTGTGTGGGACAAATAAGGACGAAGCTTTGGGCTGTGTATGAAGAAGCTAGTCAAGAAGGAAGCTTTAACCAATGTGTGAGCGGTTGAAAGTGATATTCTTTGTATCAATCGTGTGAACGATACAAGGATAGGTTTGTTTATAATTACGTAGTTGTGTACGCATAATTATTTAATAAACTTTTACTCTGTGTGGAGGACCGGTGGACGTAGAGGGTTTACCTCGAACCACTTAAATTACTTGT
The DNA here is from genome assembly GCA_033398695.1 of Orobanche coerulescens. NCBI lineage: Eukaryota > Viridiplantae > Streptophyta > Magnoliopsida > Lamiales > Orobanchaceae > Orobanche > Orobanche coerulescens. The sequence goes on along the minus strand of CM065811.1, from coordinate 86,206,073 downwards.
ATTATTTACCTTACCTTTTCTTGTTTGAAATAAGCGTAATATATTAAGTATACACCAAATACTTTGTTCTTGTATCACGGCAACTAATCGTATCAAGACTTCCGCTACGCACTCGATTTAGATTCCATACGATTTGTTGTTTAAACTACTTTTCCAAAGCGTATCCAGTATACTTAAGTGGCCAACAAGTGGTATCGGAGCGGTTGATTCTAAAAAGAATCGATCGTATTTCTTTTAATCGAATCGATTCAAATCACTTATTTTCAAAAGCAGTTTCTTTCATTCCTATCGGTATGGATACTTCTATGATTAACAAAGTCCCTATGTTCTCTATTAACGAATTTGACGATGGAGAATTAGAATGGAAGCTCATCTTGCGGCAATGCGAAGAGATGATCTTTGTTATACAGGATGGTCCGATCAAGATTATGAAGGTCAATCCGGCCGCAAGGATTGAGGCCAAGCCCATCTTTGAAATGCTCGAGAAGGAACGCGAGCAATGGACAACCGATGAAAGGAAGCGAGCCAATCTAGACAATGTGGCTAAGAACGCGTTATTTGTCACTCTTGACAAAGGCACGTTCTCAAAGGTAAAGAGCTGCAGCGACCAAAGAAATGCAGGATAAACTCAAGTTAATTTGTGAGGGAACCGAGCTCTCAAAAGAAAACAAAATTTCAAAACTCACTCAGCAATTCGAATCTTTTGAAATGAAACCAACGAAACACTTGAGGAACTTGACCTCGGATTCACCGGTATTGTTGGTGAACTTGAAGCGTTGGGCAAGATTTACACCCAAAGGAGAAGAACTTAAAAATTTTCAGATCTCTCGGCCCGATGGGACATTAAGACCACACTATGCGTGTATCATGTAATCTTAATGAAATATCCACTTTTGATCTCTTCTCCGACCTTAAAGCGTTTGAGTATGACATTGACAAAGAGAGAAAGTCAAGAATCTCCTTCAAAGGTCACAGACTCTCGCCGCTGTATCGAACCGTCGACACAGCATGCCTAGCTCGTCGGCTTGGTCACAAGAACGGCCCAGCGACAGCGACATCCTGTCACAAGATGAAATGGCGCTTCTAATGCATAAGTTCAAAAGTTCATTAACGATGCTGGAAAGACTCCCTACGAGCCCAAACACATCAACAAGGTAAATCCGAAACATCATCCGGTGATGCTAACGTGTTATAAGCTGCGGAAACCGAGGCCATTATGCAAACAAATGTCCTCATCCCAAAGTCCAAAGGTTGCCGGAGGCCGAGCAACAAGAGCGAGATGAAAGAAGACGTGCTTGGAAAGACAAGCTCAAGGCCCTGATTGGAGAATCAGAAGCCTCCCCCACACCATCCAAATCAGTAGAATGTCTTCAGGTGGTCACTGAAAGTGATTCATCTGACGATGAGTTCGATGATAAAGCATACATGTGCTTTATGGCTAAAGATGTTCCAGAAGGTGAAGACAGCGACGATGAGGTAAGTTCAACCTCAGTTATTCCATCTAATGCATCTCATACTTTCGAAAATATGATGAGTGAATTCAAAAACATTCAAAAAGCCCATGAGACTCTAAAAACTGAGAATATACAGCTTCAATTAACAAATCTAGAGCTGAAAGATGAAAATGACTTGCTGAAGATAAACTATGAAAATATGTCTCTTGATTGTGAAACCAGCAAAGTCGATTTTGAAAAACTCATGGAGAGCAATCATCAACTTGCTCATGAACTAAATGAGGTTAAAACCCATAATGAGAGCAAGACAAATGATTTGGTTCTACTACAAACCAAAATTACAACTCTCGAGAAGCGAGAAAATGAACTTGAGACCATTCTGAAGTCTTTTGAAAAATCGTCCAAAAGAATGGAAGAAATTAAAGCACCTGGGCAACATGCTAATGATAAAAGTGGCTTAGGATACGGCTCATGTTCGAATAAAGGTAAAACTAGTCTTGTGTTCGTCAAGAGTGTGGAACACATTCCAGAATCGGAAGATGTTCCTAGTCCCATAAAGGAACCTCTGCATGAGAAAACCAAAAGGCCATTCCGCCTCCACAACTCTACAATTCGAGGCAGTGGAACCAACAACCACTCGAAGGCGTAATCTACGGCATGCTCCCCAAGCATATCATCAAAGCCGAAAGTCATTCGAGAAAGAAGACGGTATCCAACCACCAAAGGCCCGCACGGCGGTACCCTCGATACGGTGCACCTAGGTATTGGATACAGGAGCCCCGTTATCCCTCAAGGCAGATGCAAGTTCCGTATCAACAACGGCATTGGGAATCCAGTGGAGACCCGAGAAGACAAGGCTGTTAGGCCTAGGAAAATGGCTCCACCTCCTAGACGGCACTAAATCTTGGAATAATAATAATAATCCTGAATTTTACATGCATAGTAATTATCATGATTATAACAACTACGGATATGCCCCGTAGATACCGCAATCTTGTGCAGTACATCCTACAAGAAACCAATTCTTTGTCAGAAAATCAGGTACCTAAAGGAACTAACATACATGGACCCAAAAATCAAAGGGGACCTAAATCTACCTAATTTCTTTGTTACAGGACATTCTAGAGGAGGATACAGTACTTGATAGTGGATGCTCTCGTCACATATTTGGAGACAGAGCAAGCTATCGATTTTGTAGAAGGTCGCGGTCCAAAAGTTCGCTTCGGTGATAAGTCTAAAGGAAGAACAAGAGGAAAGGAAACCTACTTGTCGGGAAATTCAAAGTCACCGATGTTGCATATGTTGAAGGCTTACGGTATAATCTACTTAGTATTAGCTTGATTACGTGATAAACAGTTCTCGGTGAAGTTCTATATAGATCAGTAGAGTCAAAAACACCCAATCCAAGGAAGTTGTACTTACAGAGCGGATCGAGTAATATGTACATTCTTATTTGGAAGCCTATGAGCTCCTCAATTCCATGTTTTGTTGCCAAAGGCACTGCAGATATTAGTGGCTATGGCACAAGAGGATGTCTCACGTCAACTTCAAGGCGATCAACAAGCTTTCAAGACAGGGTATGGTAAGAGGTTTGCGGATGTGTCATTCAAAAAGGACGGCGTCTGCGGACCATGCCGAGAAGGCAAGCAAATCAAGTCAACCACGAAGAGCAAATCCTACCTTTCAACCCAAAGAGTATTGGAAATGCTACACATGGATCTCTACGGTCTGTAGACCCGGTAAGTTTGGGAGGTAAGAAATATTGTATGGTTGTTGTTGATGATTATTCCGTATGCTTGGACGATCTTTCTTAGCAAGAAGAAGGAAACAACATCAAGGTGCCCGAGCTCTGAGAAAGTTGCGAATGAAAAAGCATCGAGTATCGTATGCATTCGTTAAAGCAGTACTGAATTTACTAACCGCTTTATAGAGCAATCTTGTTCGGAGAATGGAATACAAGACGAGTACTCATTTGCCGAACACCTCAACAAAATGGTGTTGCTTAGCGAAAGAATAGGACGTTGAAAGAAGCAACAAGGACAATGATTGCCGAAGCAAATTGCGCGGCGTTTAAGGTGAAGCAACCAATACGGCGTGCTACACTCAAAACCGTGTATATCGTCAACAAGCACCACAACAAAGCGACTTACGAGGTATGGAACAACAAAACTCCATTAGTTTCGTATTTTCACATTTTGGATGCGGGTGTTACGTATTGAACAATGGGAAGGACCAACTTAGAACATTTGATGAAAAATCGGATGAAGGAATATTCGTAGGATACTCCTCCGTCGGCAAAGCTTTGAATCTTTAATAAAAGGAGGTGACGATCGAAGAATCGATTCATGTAGTGTTCGACGAACCACACCATGACCCTACGGGAGTAGATAATATCACTCGGGACATTCACCATCTATCTATCTTGGATCCACCTACACCCATAGAACTGTAGTTGATTTAGAAATCAACCCCGCACTGTAAGAATCGATGTGGTTGAAGGCGACATTTGTACAAGTGAAAGGCTGTACCACGAAACTCTCGATACTGATGCGGGATCTGAACTAGAACCCGACCGAAGATGGTTGAGAGATCACCCGCAAGAGCTGATCATTGGAAACATTAATGTAGGTGTTTCTACTCGTAGGAGAATACAGTACACAAGGAAATGTACTTTGTGCACAAGAAGAATCTAATCTTTGAAGTCTCACGGTTTCTGAATGGAAATCTCAATCCGAACTTAGGAGACTCAATATGTGCACTATCATTGTATTCTTAGCCCATCCGAACTGTTTCGACCATAGACGCTCTTAACAACTCTCATTGGATTACATCTATGGAAGAAGAGCTTAACGGTTTGAAAGAAACAATGTATGGTATCTTGTACCCAGGCCGACACACCAATCGGTTATAGGAACCAAATGGGTATTTGAAACAAAAAGGATGGAAATGGACTTATCATAAGAAACAAATCCGGACTAGTAGCACAAGGCTATTGTCGGGAAGAAGGAATCGACTATGATGAAACCTTCGCCTGTAGCGAGACTAGAAGCCATCGGGATATTTTTAGCCTTTGCCGCCCATAAGAATTTTATCGTATACCAAATGGACGTCAAGAGTGCTTTCTGAATGGAGAGCTTTGGAAGAAGTTTATGTTGAACAACCACGGGGTTTGCCAACACGGATGGTATCGATCTAGTTTATAGGCTAAGGAAAGCGGCTACGGACTTAAACAAGCCCCTAGAGCACAGTACGAAACCACTGTCCCGATATCTAACCAATAACGGATTTGAGAAAGGTCATCGACAAAACATTGTTCAAAATACAGAAGGTGATGACCTCTAATGGTACAAATTTATGTCGATGATATTATTTTTGGTTCAACTAACCTTGCTCTATGTCAAAGGTTCTCACATCTCATGCAAAGCAAATTTGAAATGAGTATGATGGGGAACTTAGTTATTTCCTAGGTTTGCGAGATAAAGCGGATGCCTACGGGTATATTCATCAACCAGAGAAATACGGCAAGGAGCTTCTCAACAAATTTGGAATGAACACTTCCAAATCCTCGCCAACCCCATGAGCACTTCCGTGCAAATTAGTCTTGATGAAGCCGGAAAGCCGTTTGACCAATCACTCTACAGAAGCTCATTGGTTCGCTCCTGTACCTAACGGCTAGCGAGCCCGATATCCGATTCTTTGTTGGAGTGTGTGCGGGATACCAAGTTGCACCTAAGGAATCACACTTCAATACACTAAACGAATCTGAAATACGTTAAAGGCAGTCGATGCGGGCTGTGGTATCCTAAGGAAGGCGGATTCGATTTAGTTGGATCTGCGATTCGGATCTCGGAGGTGCAAGCTAGATAGGAAGAGTACAAGTGGAACTTGTCACTTTCTTGGACCTAGACTCGTATCTTGGTTCGAGAAGAAGCAATTGGCAAATTCTCTTTCCACGGTGAATCAGTACTATCTTTTTGGTAGGCTGTGTATGCGAATCCTTTGGATGCGGCAACAAGCTGTCAGTTATGGGATCGATGCTAGAGAGACTCCGATCATGTGTGATAGCACGAGTGCAATTGCAATCACGCACAATCTGTTTGCACTCGCGCACTAAGCATATCAACATGAAGCATCATTTCATCGGGAATCATGTCGAGAACAAGGATGTTCGCTGGAAAAAGTCCATCTGAGACATCCAAAGTGGCCGACATTTTCACCAAGCCTCTCGACACAAGCAAGATTCAACATGCTAAGAAACGAGTGGGAATACTACGGCGGACTCCTGTAAAGTAAATTTCTGCTTTTACTCAATAATTAAGGGGAATGTTGTAAGACCGTGAATACGATATCAACATTAATTATCTCATACACTCGAAACATCAATACGATCAGTAGTGAGCGAAGGCATATGAATCCTACGGTGATGTGTGCAATAATTAAGGGGAATCTTGTAGGACCCATGAATACGACATTAATCCAACTATTCTTTGTATGGAATTTAAAACCTATTAGTACCTTTTTAAGAGGGAACGCTGTATCGACGCGGAGAACGGCACATACTATAGGATTTCGATTCGGTATATAATATAATATTATTTCCTTTTTAAAATAATTTTTGTCCACGTGCCTGTTTTATGTCAAGCGTCATGTTCATTAAATGCCTTACACGACATCTGGACAATGAATCTCAAAAGCCGCGATGTTTTCAAATTGTTTATTATTTTTAAACCGCCGTTTTAGGCATTTAGGGTAATCACCTATGTCGAAGTGGGACCATTTGTATTTTAAAACCTTTTAATGGATTAGCGTACCAGTTATACTAAATCCATCCCGACCGTCGATTTCAAAAACGGTTACCATACCTTAAAATCTGACCATACGTACTCTGCAAACCCTATTTAGCCGCCCAATTATAAAAGGACTGTATCAGCCATTAGAGACTCTTTACGCATTCTGCAATTACAAGAGATCTCAAGTAAGCGACTACATATTTTACGCATATTCACTGCGAATTTCTACTGTTTTCTTCCACCTTCGCTTTAAGAAAACATCCATGGCTAGTCAATCTTCATCCCCCGTTCTGAAGAAGACCTCCAACATCATTGATGGCCGGATCTTCTCGAAACCCGTCATCATCGAGCGTATCATCTCTGAAATCAACGACACTGAACCGATGGAGTATATCATCACTCGTATTGAACAACAAGGACTCTATCGCTTTGGAAGCAAAACCGCCGACAAATACGACGCTCATCTGGTTGAGGAATTCTACCTCAACGCTGCCGTTCGTTTTCTCTCACTAGCCCAGGGAGGACATGTTGCTGACATCACCTTGATCCAAGGAGTGCAAATGCATAGATAGCGACCTACTTGAGAAAATCTCAGTGCCCGACGGCTTTGACCATGGACCACTTGAGGCGTTTGGGTCTCAAGGGCTGATTACCAAGTTTTATGGACTATTTACCGGGTCCAAAGTGGTTGATATGGTGACAACCACGTGCCACAAGAAAAATTTTCTTCTTCATTTCGTTTATCTCCACGATTTACATTCGGGATCATTGAAAATCGAACCGGCGCGTTCGAGATGTGCACGAATCTTAGGTTCAGAATGATGGTAGCTATCTTGACCTGTGAAAAGGTCAACTGGTGTCAAATCATTTTGAAACGTCTTCAGGAAGAGGTGTGCAAACCAGCCACTCAAAAGAAATCGTTCGGTTTAATGCTAAACTACATTCTGACAAAGTGCGGAGTCAAGCAATCCACCGATGCCAAGAAAAACAGCTCACGGATATATTTAGGAGGCGTCAAACCCTCTGCCTATAACCAGCGCACAATGCATGCCAATCACCCGAGAACAAGTCACATGCCTATTTCTGACAATCCCAGAGACGAAACCGTGAAGGTCCCTGAATTGGAATCTTCAAAGAAGAAGCGCAAGCGTTCTCACAGCAAGAAGCACTCTGCTGATGAGAAGTCGAAGAAGAGACTCCGGAGGCTCTCAAAAATCAAATCCAAACACTCCGAGGATGTCTCGCCCGTGGCGCAACCCACTGATATAGCACCCCAGGGCCCAACCCCTGCAGAAGAGGTGTCTCCTCTTGCATCGACGGTAGATCCGAGCCCTTGGCGGCTACGACGGTTAGAGACATCTGCCAACATTCAAGACGTTAGCACGTCGGTGCCCATTCGGAGCCAAGCTACTTCTCCTCTACGGGATTCCACACCCGTACGGGATCCAATTTCCTTGAGGCACCATCCCTGCAAGAGTCCATCTTCCGTCAGGATCCCATACATCTGGAATCCTCAAACAGCGTCTCGACGTGATTGAAGTCCCTCCCAGACTCAATTATAAATCAAACACTTCTTTCGGTACAAATTGAAGCAGGCGTACGAAAGATTTACGCAATGGAAAAGCTTTAGGCTAGCTCCGTCGACACTCTGTACAAGCTGGGCGAATGGAGCCACGAAGAGCGATTTGTCTCGAAGTAAGCGACTCAGCGAAATTGAGGCACGCCCGATGGGACAACGCCTCTTGCAAAGATCTCATTGAAAGCCACTGCTGCACAAATCCGGCCGAGAAGAAAAGGAAAGAAGAAGTGAGAGGACTCTCCCATCAATCAAAAGACGGCGACCACGACTCGAGGCGGCGGCGACGATGCTCTTCAAGCGAGTGCGAGATTGAGCCGTGAAGAGGCTGAAGCCCAAGCCACCTCTCCACCCAGAAGCGACGAAGGGCCATCTACCCAAGCTAATCCACCTTCGCCACAGCCGGAGAACATTCCCGACCGGGAGGAATCGGTCCCTCCCGGTCGTGGAAGATCAAGAAATTTTGGAACAGGCACCGAGCACATTGCGACCAAAGAAGCTTGATCCTACAACCCAACAGAGGATTCGATCCGCTTTGCATCCTCATCTGCCGAAGAACCTTCGCCACAGGACGCTTCTGAACCAGCTGTCGCCATTCCACAAGAAGCTACTCCCGCCCCTGCAACCTTGGAATCCGAGGACGGTAACGAACCTGAGGATGTCCAACTTACTTCACGACCATCCGTGAACGTAAGAAGGTTAAATGGTGCTGAAGACTTCGCCCAGCCTGACTCTCCTATCTGCCGCACTCAAAGAGCGCCTGCAAGCTCTTGGCCTTGATGTATTTATCGAGATGCGATTAACGCTCTCTCTTAGTAGAAAAGGCCTTTGGCTGGATGCACACCTCTGCGATTGAAGAAATGACAACTCTTCAACACGAAGTATCTCGAGTTGTCGAAGCATTCATCATCTTGCCGAAGTGTTCAAGCAAGCCTTGAAAATCATGGAAGATAAACAAGCGCAACTTTGAAGGAGGAAGCTTCAAGACAAGAATTGCTGAAGCCAAAACCTTTGTGATGATAGAGAAACGACTCTCATTTGCGTGCGCATGACAAATCCATTCAAGAGATGTCGCGAGACTCTTTCCTCCCTCGTTGAAAGAATAAACGACATCGAGACCAAACAGACGCCGCTCTTGAAATCCTGCAAAATCTTGATGAGGCCAAAAAGGGGAAGAAGCTCGAGAAGGCTGCAAGGAGATTAAGGCTGCAACAGAAAGGGAATTTGAGGTCGCTCGAGCAAGATATTGCCGAATTGAACAAACTAGCACCTCAACCCCAAAGTTTTAGAATTTCGGGCTCAGGACTGAATTCCATGACCCAAATGTCCCTTGGCAAAATCTTGTTCAAAGACCTTCGAAATACGTCGCAACCAACCGCAACCCAACCGCCGAAGAAGTGAAGCCTTTGGAGGAAGAATGAAGCGATGAGATATTTTGTCGACTCATCGGGAATCCGCCATCTTCAAAAATTATAAGACATTGGCGGAAGCGTGGACAAATTTTCAAAGATGCTAGAAGAAGGTAAGCTCCCTCTCCAAATCGAAATGAAATCAAAACATAGAAGAGGAGATCGGGTCACCCATCCAGAGGATTGGATACTTGCCTTTGATCGTTCTTATGAAGGAAGAGCAATTTACCAAGAACGAGGCAATGATTCACTTCAAAACTGGTGGCGCGGCACCGAGAATGAGCCAGGAAGGAGACCTTGGAGGCATGCGGATCAAAGATAAAGAGCTGAAATTTATGTATATTATTTTTGTTTTTGTAATTTCTATTTCAACACAGCAAACCTTGTACTCAATCTTTTTGAATATCAATAAAACAGTTTGTTTGTCTTGAAAGATTACAACTCGTAATCTACTGTGTTTATGTGTGATTACTTAAAGTGTTTGATAGGAATCTCAAGTTAGATAAACTTGATTGAAAAATTAAGCTGTACGAACAGTTCATAGTTTCAGTTGTAAACTTAGAATACATTGTAAGATTGTACCTGCGCGCCAATCATAGGCTTAAGTTGTAATAAATCTCAAACTGTATCGAACGTGCCTGCGAGCAGTTCATTATTGTAGACTAAAGTCACTAAGTCAGACCTATTGACAAGAGACCAAGAAATCTGCCAGAAGTCATCGAAGAAGAACGCTTCATGAAGAAGGTTTTGGCATCATCAAGAAGACTCGAAGAGTTTAAGTTAAGACTTGGCAAATTGTCAAAAGGGAAATTGTTAGGAAAAACAAACACCTGTATCGATTCATAGGGATACCCGATCCTGTATCGATTGTTATTTGTTATTGAAAAGGTTTTGACATATATGCCAAATACGATGAGAAAGCGTATCGAGGAGTCAAGGATTTATCATGTATCGAAGACACCTCGAATCGGCATAAGTGAAGCTCGTCGATGCAAGAAGAAGACTTGTAAGAAGACCAAGTATGGAAGCTGTCTCGATGCCCTAATACGATCATTCTCCATACGATTCACAAAAGAACAAGAAAGAACACAAGTCAAGTTCCGTTGAACAAGAAGTATTTAAATACTCAAGGATAAAGTATTTAAATACGTCGATCTTCGAATCTTGAGAATCCGCGAAATCCGGATCATGTCATATTCCGTTGAAGGAAATCTTATTCAAACGGACATCTCAACGGATACTTTCTTGAGGCTATATATATATATCCTTGAAGACATTGAAGATCGATTACCCCAAGTAATATAACTCTCAAAGCTATCAAGTTATCATCTAAGCAAACATATCTCGAGCAAGCGCAAGTTAAAAGCGAAAGAGATATACGGTGCTCAAACATCAAGAACGGCTATCATCGGATCTTGATATTCAAAGTCACTGTTCTTACAGTTACCTAACCTTTTACCTCGTGTAAAAACCGAGCTCTGTGTGAACTCAACAAGTTATTCGACTGTGTGGGACGAATAAGGACGAAGCTTTGGGCTGTGTGTGAAGAAGCTAGTCAAGAAGGAAGCTTTAACCAATGCGTGTGAACGGTTGAAAGTGATATTCTTTGTATCAATCTGTGTGAACGATACAAGGATAGGTTTGTTTATAATTACGTAGTTGTGTACGCTGTAATTATTTAATAAACTTTTACTCTGTGTGGAGGACCGGTGGACGTAGAGGGTTTACCTCGAACCACTTAAATTATTGTATTATTTACCTTTTCTTTACTGTTTGAAATAAGCGTAATATATTAAGTATACACCAAATACTTTGTTCTTGTATCCACGGCAACTAAGCGTATCAAGACTTCCGCTACGCACTCGATTTAGATTCCATACGATTTGTTGTTTAAACTACTTTTCAAAGCGTATCCAGTATACATAAGTGGCCAACAACCGGACCGGCCGACCGTGTGACCCGTGGCCGGACCCATGGTATACGGGTGGGGTCCGGTCGAGCTTCCCAACCGTCGACCCGCCGGGTCCGACCGTCGACCCGGCGGAAATTAAAAAAAAAAACAAAAACAAAAAAAAAAAAATTCAAAAATGGCGTTGGACAGTGGTCGGACCCGAACGTGGTCGGACCGTGACCGGCGGGTCTAACAGCTAGTCCGATTTTTAAAAAAAAAAAATTTCCTAACTATAAATACCCCCCTCCCCAACACAATTTTTCCACACCTTCAATACTATCTATCTCTCAAACTCTCATTGTTAATTGCTATACTACTTAATCTCTCTTTTTTTTCGCATTTTATCATTATGTCGAGTTCTGACAAGGGAAAGGGTATTGCTACATCTCCCAAAAAATCCAAAATGTCCAAGTTCGAGCGAATGGGTCTTTGGGGCAAATCGAAGAAACCATCTGGAATAATTATTCGGGAGCCCCAAAACCAAACTCCACCCGGTTTTGAAAATGAAAGTCAAGATCCTGAATATGATGTTACACATGAAAATATCTATTACGGTAGTACAACAACTACCAGTGAAGAAGAAGTTGATCTCCGGGGATTTCGACGTGTCCCGAATCGTCAACAACTGCAAAACATCGACGAAGAAATGGACCATGAAATCGATGAAGCTATGTTAAATCAAACATATGCAACATTCGAGCGCACTCTTCATGGCGTACCAACTCCGACGCAAAAATCAAAGTCGAGCGTCTGCGGCAAGCCAAGTCAAGAAGAACCTCCTTATGTTGAGGAGTTATCGTCCGAGGAGGAAGAAAATGTGAAAGGCAGAGGAAGCAAGAAAACTAAAGCAAGAAACAAGCATGCCCCTGTTGCAGAAAGGAGACCGGTATCCGTACTTTTTTCAAAACACTTTAAGAAGGAAAAAATGCCGGATGGTTCGATGAAGGTATCTTGCAACTACTGCTCGAAAGAGTATCCGTATAAAGCCGGGGATGGATATGGAAATTTTAAAAGGCATTTTGAAAATAACCATGCCTCGGTCCACGGAGAACAAAAGTCACAAAGTCAACTCAACTTCCAACCTTCTACTGGAGCCGGGCCAGACGGCAATCAAGGTATGTCTGAATCTCAACTTTATAAATATAATGAAAAAATTGCTAGAGAACAAATGGCAAAATTATGTGCACAAGAATCTTTACCTTTTAATTTTGCGGATAGTACGGGTTGGGAATACAGGATGCAAAATGCCTATAATCCTGCTATTAAAAGAATTCCCCGTACCACAATGACTAGACAAGTAGTATACTTAGCCAAACAACATAAACTTGCACTACGAGCTTATTTTAGATCTATAAATCATAGAGTTTCTTTAGCTGCAGATACTTGGGCAGATTTTAAACAAAAAAATGATTATATGGGAATAACTATACACTGGATTGATGAAAATTGGAACTTAAACAAAAGATTACTTGCGTTTAAAAAATTTAATTGTACACATAGTGCAGATAATATAGCTAGAGCAATTATTAAAATTTTAGCTTTTTATTGCTTAAAAGATAAAATTTTCACAATTGGTTTTGATAATGCTAGTTCTAATACGGCAAGTGTACCAGCATTAATACAAGCTTGCAATCCTGTTTTAGCGGGTCGATTATTTCATACTAGATGTATATGTCATATTCTAAATTTATGTGTACAAGATGCATTAAAATTTGTAGATGAGGCAATAGAACCAATTAGAAAATGTGTCTTGTTTTTACATAATCGCACTAAGTTAGCTAGACAATGGGTAAAATTTTTAAAGTCAAAACAAATTCAACCCAAATTTTTACTCCAGGACGTCAAACATAGATGGAACTCAACTTATGAGATGTTAAATTCAACTAATGAATATAAAGAATTATTGTGTGAATTTTTGATACGTATTTTCACGTAGAAGGATTTTATTTATTGCCAACGTATTGGGATGAAACTAAAGATTTAATAAAACTATTAAGGGTTTTGAAAATGCAACTAAAGATTTAAGTGGTTGTTATTATCCACGTCTCCCAAAGTTTTATTTCATTGTTGTTTTATTGTATCTGAAATGGATGCTTGTAGTAAATCCGAAAGATTATCGAATGCTATTTACAATATGTGTTTAAAATGGCTAAAATACTTTAATCGTATTCATGATGTTTTCTTGATTAGTCTTTGTCTTATCTCCGATTTAAATTTAGCTCAAGTAGAACAATTACTTGAAATATATTATAATATTCTTAAAAATTTGGGTTTTCCTAATATTGAGGATCTTGTTGAAAGTCAAACTTTATTTGAAAATATTCTGACGTTGAACAAGTAAAAATTGATTTGAAAAATAGTTTAGAAAGCTGTTTTTTCGAATATTCTTCTAAATACGGTGATAAGATTCAAACTCAAAAACAAGAACTAAGACTACAAATACATTTAACATGGAATTCGAGAACTCCCACTAACCCATTTCAACAACAACTCTATAATATAGCAAGAAATAGGGGTGGTAGTAACGTCGGTCAAAGAAATGACCTTAGTAGATATTATGCAACTAGTTTTGTCTTGGGAGGATGACAATGCAGTACCTTTGATCATTGGATTGGTGGAAAAGAAGGGGAACCGAATTTCCCATACTTTCCATTATGGCAAAAGAAATTCTTGCAGTGCCCGCATCCACAGTCCCCGTTGAGAGTGCTTTTAGTGAAGGAGGCTATATCTTTGGACGAGCGGAGATCCCGAATGACGCCAAAAATCTCGATGATCAAATTATACTTAAATACTCAATAAAAGCCGAGTTACGAGATCAAGAAAATAAATGTTATTACATATTATAGGACCAAGATGCCTATCAAGAAGGCACTACCGAAGGAGAGTCTAGTCAAATGAGTCAAACGACGATCAAGACGACCACCACATCGACTTCGAATAAATTTAAGTAAGTTAACTCATGTAAGTAAATAAATAAGTAGGGCTTTGATTCCTCAAGAGGATACGTAGGAAATTTAATTTTAAGTGAAAACTTAAAATTAAATACAAGCCCATTTTTTTAACTCTTCTCAAGTAAAAGAACTACGTGGAGCTTTGATTCCTCACGGGGATACGTAGGCAATTTAATTTTAAGTAAAAACTTAAAATTAAATACAAGCTAATTTTTTCAAATGATTTCCTTTTTCACTTATAGTTATTTTTCGTGTATAAAATGATAACAAATAAAAGTTTTATATACATTTTTAAAATAAAAAAAAAAAAATAGACGGGTCGACCCATGACCCGGTGGTCGGACCGGACCGGACCGTGGCGACCCGTCGACCCGCCAACCCGTACATTTCATATGTACGGGTGGGGTCCGGGTCCTGTCCTGCCGACCCGGCGACCCGGCGGGTCCGACCCGGACCCGGACCCGTGGTTGGGCACCTCTAGGTTAGAGTTGATTAAGGATTATGACCTCGAAATCCTTTATCATCCGGGCAAGGCGAACGTTGTGGCAGATGCCTTGAGTCGGAAACCGGTTGCGTTGCGAACGCTCGAGATCCTTACGTCTCAATCTGAGCTTCGGCAGGTTTTGATCGAGTTAGATGTTGAGGTTTTGTTGCCTGGAGCTGTCGGGCAACTTTGTGCTATAGAGATTTCGTCGTCTTTGATCGATGAAATTAAACTGAAGCAGTTATAGGATCCAATGATTACTCAAATTCGAGCGAACGTTCTTAAAGGAAAGTCTCCTGGGTTTGTGATTCACGAGGATGGTGTTTTGAGATTCCAGAGTCGGCTTTGTGTACCGAACGACTCAGAGTTGAGACAGGGTATTCTGCGCGAGGCCCATGCTACACCTTACTCCATCCATCCTGGTTCGAGTAAGATGTACAAGGACCTGAGAAGAAATTTCTGGTGGAATGATATGAAGGAGGAGGTCGCACAGTTTGTAGCGAGATGTTTGACTTGTCAGCAGGTCAAAATTGAGCATCAGCGACCGGATGGATTATTGCAGTCACTTCCCGTTCCGGAATGGAAATGGGAAGCTATATCGATGGATTTCATTACGAGTTTGCCGAGATCGAGGTCGGGCATGAATATGGTATGGGTGATTGTTGATCGCCTAACCAAGTCGGCACATTTTCTCGGCATCAAGGACACTTGGGGCCCGGAGAAGTTGGCTCGTGTGTTTATCGCGCAGATTGTGAGGCTCCACGGTACTCCGAAGTCTATTGTTTTGGATCGTGATGGCCGTTTTGTATCACACTTTTGGCAGGCGGTGCATAAGGCGTTAGGTACTCGTTTGCGTTTGAGTACCTCTTTTCATCCCCACTCAGATGGATAGTCGGAGCGCACTATCCAGACATTTGAGGATATGTTGCGTGCTTGTGCTCTCGATTGGAGCAATGACTGGGAGGAGCATTTGCCATTGATCGAATTCACGTATAACAACAGTTGTCACGCATCAATTCGGATGGCACCGTATGAGGCACTTTATGGGCGGCGATGTCGATCACCGATTTGTTGGAGTGAGGCATCCGATTTGGTCGGGACCGAGCCGGATGTCATTTTAGAGACGAGGTGGAAGATAGAATTAATTCGGGATCGGATGTTGACTGCCCAGAGTCGACAGAAGTCATATGCTGATGTCCGTCGTCGACCTTTGGAATTCGAGGTGGGAGACCACGTTTTACTAAAGGTGTCGCCGACGAGAGGAGTTTTCTGTTTCGGGAAAAAGGGGAAGTTGAGTCCGAGATTTATTGGGACCTTCGAGATTCTCGAGCGAGTCGGTGGGTTAGCATATCGTTTGGCGTTACCCCCGGCCTTGAGTCATGTTCATAGCATTTTTCATGTTTCCAAGCTGAGGAAATATGTTCCGGATCCTAGTCATATCATCGACTTTGGCGAGATCGATATTGCCGAGGACATCACCTTCGAGGAGCGTCCCTTAAAGATTTTGGAACATCGCGAGAAACGACTGAGGCATAACACCATCCCTTTGGTCAAGGTGCAGTTGTCGACACACGGTGTCGAGGAGGCAACTTGGGAAACCGAGGATAGCATGCGTGCTAAGTACCCTAAGTTGTTTGTTTCTTAAGTTTCGGGACGAAACTTGTTTTTAGAGGGGTAGAATGTAATATCCACATTTTTCTTCTTTTTCCGATATTCCTGTTTTGGTGTATTTTCATTTTTAGTAGCTCGCTTGTAACCATGTCGACATTTTGAATCTATGTTATTCTTGGAGTTTCTCCATTTGGACGATCTTCGGTGATGTTTTGATATGATTCTATTTTATGTCATGTATTATGGCATGGACGTTCGATTCTCGTATAACCCGTTCGCTTTTGTAATTTCTTTGGTTGCACGAGTTCGTATAGTTGAGTTGTTCGTGTTGTGAGTTTCGGTTTGTTAATCCGACGTCGTATCACGATTTTTGGACGTTTGGGCCATTTTGTAATTTACCTAAGTTTAGGGTATTCTTATTATCTTTGTTGTTCTTGAGCCTTCGGGCATCCAGAATCACGCTTCATCGTAACGTTTTGGTTTCTGACTCAAATCTGTGGTGATTGTATACGTTGGTCGTTGTTACGCCTTGGTACTTTTTCGATCAATTCTCGTCGAGTAGTCACTTCAGTCCTGGACTGTTTGCTGTCCCAGGCTGTGTTACGGCCGTAAGCCAGCTTCATTACAGCCATAATATTAGTGAGTTACGGCCGTAGGCATTCATTTTTACGGCCGTAACAAGGCTTCATTTCTTGCCTCCTGGTCGAGTTCTGAGTTACGGGCGTATCATGTTTAAGTTACGGCCGTAAGTATTGATACGGCCGTAATGTGTTCTTGATACGTCCGTATGTGTCATTCGTCATATTGCCCAGTTTTCTCTCTAGAGGCCAGTTACGGCCGTAAGAGAGATAAGTTACGGCCGTAATATTCCTATGTTACGGCCGTATGTGGGATGTGTTACGGCCGTAACACCTGCCAGTATATAAACTGGCAGCGGCCCAGTTTTTCCTCATTTCTCACATCTCTCTTTTCTCTTCGCGACGGGAGCGACGACAGAGGCTAGGGTTCGTCCGATTTTGATCCAAACTCCATTGTAAGGGCATATTCAAGTATCATATCATCCACCTATCACAAATCATCCATCGTTCATCTTCGAATCAAGGTAAAATCTCTTATAACCCTACCTTGGGGGATTTGGGGGATTTCGGTTATATTGTTCGTTTTGCTCCGTGTTGTTGCTTAATCCTTGATGGTTATGATTAATCTCGTTAGTGTTCTTGTTCTCCTACGAACTCATGGTGTATTTCGCGATATTTGCGTAATCGAGAGGGTTTGGTTGCGATCCGCCCTCGTCGTTGTTTTGATGTGAATACACATAAGTCGTAGGCAGGTTTTTAGGTGTTTTCCAATTCCGTATTCGTTTAGAATTGGTTGTGATTGTGTTCTTCGTATCGTTAGGTTCGTGATTATCGGCTCCTAACATCCGTCGGTGTTTTCCTTCCGTTCGTTGCGTCGTCTATTATTCAAGGCAAGTATTTTTGGAAACCTTTATGCATAACGTGAAATAGTAATGTATTTTGTGTGTGATTTGCTCACCTCGGAATGGTCCGACGGGATCATGGAGGGAGTCCAAAGGGTTGAGTCCTGGATTCATGAGTTTGTTTAGCTAGCCAGCTCGGGAGGGTCCTTAGAGGCCTCGAGCGGGATCAATGGTATTACCCTGTTCCCAAGGCGATGCATGTGCGTGTTTTGTTTTATGATATGGCCAGATCGGGAGGGTCCTTAGAGGCCTCGAGTGGGATCAATGGTATTACCCTGTTCCCAAGGCAAATTGTTTGACTGTTTGTTTCCGGAAAAGACATGTCTGGTTTTGGTTTTGAAATTGATTTGGTGCATTGTACTATGAAACGTGTAAGCAAATGGTTTGCCTTGATTACTTGTACTAGCGTAATTGCTAACCCCTTTGGGGACCCGTTTTGGGGAAATTCTTGTTATGGATTTCAGGTTTTGTTCTTCCAGACGAGCTGGCGCTTGGACAGTACGAGGATTTTGGTCAGGGTCGTTGACATGTGCATTTGGGTCTTCTTATTTCTTTTGCTTACTTCGATATGGTTGTTTCCCACATTTATAAACTTATAGATTGTACTCGCGAGTACTTAGCTTTTCCTTTTCGAACTCCGTTTTGTATTACCTTAAATTGCTACATTGTCGGTTGATGCTTATTTCGCCGGTTGCTCGGAGCGTATTTTTATATGTTGTATTATTTAAATGGGTGTCCTCGCTAACCGAGATGGTTAGTCGAGTGGTGTTTTTCTTGTTGTAGCCTGGTGGGTCCCATATAGGGGTCCACGGCGCTGTAATATACTCCGAATATCTCGGGGTGTTACATATATAATCTGTATGACGAAATGAAGCACACATGTTTTCTGGTGCTTCAAATGCTTATGTGTCAGGTTCAGATACTTATATGTCAGATTCGCAAGCTTTGAGAAAACACATAAGCATTCACTAATTTAATAGAGAAAAACAAGAAGATAAAAATGGGATGTGAGATTTGAACTCGAACGGGCATGAAATATGTACTTCACGTGAACATGCCACCACCAATCGGCTATTGTAATTAGATGTTAATATTGCTATACATTTTCTGATATAGAACTCCCAATGATGATTTTCTACTAATATTATTTCCTTCTATTCAATCAAAATTTAGATCATAGTTATTTCCTTCTAATTATATGAATAAAAGAGATGATAGTTTTTGATTAAATATAATGACTTACCATATCTAAGCATGATAATAAGATTTTATTTGAATTATCTATTAATTATATACATACTTAAATTGATTGGATTATCTATTAATTCATACTTTATTTTGATTAATTATATTTATTCAAAAAATCAATTTTACTAATTATTAGTCCCTTCCGTCCGCCAAAAATTTGCCCCAATTTCCTTATTGGGTGTCCGCTAAAAATTTGTCCCGGTTAAAAAAGGAAAGTTTTTATTTACTTCATTGCCATTTAATTATCCACCTACTCACTTGATCACATTAAATATCCATGCACCAACTCCTAATTAAATACCCTAACACATAAACCTACCCAACCCACTCCTAATTAAATACCCTAACACAACCCCATCTAGCCGTAAATCGAGCGCCGCACTTCACCTTTTGTTTCATCGTCTTCTCTGTCCCTCTCTGAAGAACACTAAAATACACTTCTTCAATGTTTGAGAAAAAGTTCTCTACTGTCGAATCGAACGACGAGTGGAGCCTATATCAACTCATAGCCTCCGGTCTATTGATGATGGAATCGTGGATGGAACAATCCGCTAATGAAATCGTCCCTGAAACGAAATTCGGTATTTATGAGGGCAAAGCCATTGTTACTGTCAAATCTCAGCCTCAGATCGAGAATGATGAAAATGGCAAAATTTGGGAAACTCCAGAATGGTCAAATGAACTAAAGCGATTCTACCTCGAAACCCTAGGGATTTGGTGCCCCATCGTGTTATTGCTCTTATAATCAGGTTATATCGTTTAACTTTAGCCTCTCAAGTGATTTTGCTTGATTTTGTAGCTTACAAGGTAGGATCTGTTTGTGTTGATTATGGTTTGTTGAACTGATGTTGTTCAGTTAAATGTTGCATCTGCAATCTTGTTAGACACCCTAGGGCATTTTAATTTCCTAGTTTGGAGGCTTACAAGATAGGGCAGATTTAGTTGGGAGTCAATGATGCAACTGTATATCAAAATTATGAGACTCGATATAACTACAAATATGGATCTTAGTCTAATGTTTACTAGCTAAACAACATATGCATCTAGCAAATTTGTTGGTTTCCAAGTAAACAAAGAAAAAAGCTACAAAAACCTTCAATTGCCGTGCTTAATACCCAAAAGCATGCATTAGATGTTGAATGTCATACCCAGATCCTGTATCATTTGCTGGTTATCTCAATTATTCGAAACAGTCTCTTACTAGCTCTTCAGGAACTTCAAGGCTTTCTGGTAGTTGTCCCAAAGCAATTAGCCTAGCCTTGTTCATGTGTGGGATTTCAGTCAAGCAACTTTGTAGTGTGAGCAAAACATTATTGAGGGTTGTTGCTGAGAGCTGACCAAATGTTGTCATGACATTTTATAGTAGATCATCTACATTGTTGGCTTGCATGTCAGTTTGTAGTGCCTGAATTGCCCTAAAGAACCCTAAGTCATTGATGTTTGTGTCAGGAGAGTTGGGCGGTTGACAAAATAGACTAATTGTGAAGCCATATGAGTTTGCTGCTTGCATAAAATCTGGATCATTATCTATAATGTGTGGCCTGGCATTATCCTATTGGATCCTGATTTGCTTACTTGCATTTGTTGGCCATTTGGGTGTGATTGCTGGGATAACCTGAAAAACGCACTACATGATGAATGATGATCATTCTGATAGTTATACTAAATCAGAAAATACATGACGAATGATGCTTACTTGGTTTATGATGCGGTCCTTGATAACTTCCTTTGTTATGAAGTTAATTGGCTTCGAGAGTACCTTTACGTCTATTCTTGGAATTTCTCTTTGTTGCCTACTGACTTGTGAAAGGAAAGATACCTATTTTTCCATCAAATAGGACTTCTCCTTCAGTTGAAATGTGTGGTCTAGCTACAGCACACATAAACATTACCTTTGTAAGAAACCTCTTTGATTTTCATGCTCTCTATGGTTCCAATTTATTAGGTAGCAGGTAGTATCTGTCTGAAGTTTATGTGATAAAGAACCATTTCTCATCTATGTGTATTGTGCTAAACATGCTGTCATACTTTATTGTTTTCTCTGAAAGTTGACTTCTAAGGTGTGAGAGACTGAATTTCAGTATTGCAAACTTATTTGCCTCTATAATAACAGGCTTTAGAGCACTCGTATGTGCTCTTATAAGCTTCAACTGTATCCACTCACCCAATAAAAACTTACTAACATTCAGTTTTGCAGCCATCTTTCTTATAGAAGATCTTTGAAACACTGAGAGAGACGAGACTTTTGCTTCATCAAGTAAGATTTTGTCTTTGTGTTGCACTCCTAGTTTGTTAGATTTGAAGCTAATTGGTGTACC
Organism: Orobanche coerulescens; assembly: GCA_033398695.1. Lineage (NCBI taxonomy): Eukaryota > Viridiplantae > Streptophyta > Magnoliopsida > Lamiales > Orobanchaceae > Orobanche > Orobanche coerulescens. Next base: position 86,184,801 of record CM065811.1, on the reverse strand, counting down.
TTCCTGTATTTGTGCCTTTGCAGTTGTCCATATATACTTAACTGTTCTCTGGCACACTCCAAAACTTGCGACCTCTTTTGTGCTCCCCAACGAATCACACCATTTTTGGAATTTTGAAGCAAGAACTGAGCCAACAAATTTTTCTGCTCCGATGTCAGATTTAGCTTCTTCCTTGGATCAGTCATATATTTGGTCTTTTTATAATGAATATGGGTAGTAGTAGACTTAAATGAGGGTTATTTATAGCTAGTTGGTCTAAATATTTAGTTTTTAGTGGGAGTTGAAATTTTAATTCTCTGGGAAAAGTTCCCTCCAAGAAAACTGATCACATCAATCTTGTAGTGTGTGCAATTGTTTAATAAATATTAGTTAATTGTTTAATTGCTGTACTTTCTAGGAAAAGTTCCCTCCAAAAAAACTGATATGTATTGTGTTTATTGTTGTAGTTGTTTAATGCTGTATTCTGTCTATTCCGAAAATTTTCTGTCAAGAAATGCAATATAGCAGTGAGTTTTGTTTAATGTTGTAGTTGTTTAATGCATTTTGTTTAATGCTTTAATTAATCACTAGCTTTTCAGATAATTAAATTATCAAGTGTAATTAAGGTTTTAAGTATAAATTAAGAAATGGACTCTTTCTACACTAAAATTACTTTATACCAGTTTTTCTTAAAACCCGTGCCATCCCAACTGGGACAAGTATTTGGCGGACTGAAAGAGTATTTCTTTTGGTTATTTATAATAGATGATCATTATTATTTCTTTCTAATCACATATTTACCGAATTTTAAATTATATATATAAATTGTGATAATTAATTTGGATTTAAATTATAATTATTAATTTTGTTATTTACTTCAAGTACTCTTAAATTCGTTTCAATATATATTTTTAAACGAACATCTTCTAATAATTATTATTAATATATAATTAAATATACCAATGGCCAAAACTTTCTATGCTTATCATTGAATTATTTTTATCAACCATATTTGTAATTATAATTAATGTAATTTTAGTTTATTTTGTAAATTTTAGGATTATTTCAATAGTTGATGAATCTATTCACTAAAATATGAGAATGATCAAAATAAGAAAGATATCTTGTGCATTAAGATAGATAAAAAAAAAGGATAATTGTAGGTCCACATAAAAATCTTACTTTTTGATAACCCATTCTATTTTTTTAGGTGAGAAATAAATATGTATCATTATGAATATGTAAAGATAGAAAAATCGGTATGTTTTTTTGAAAAAAAAAAAGTAAACTTTTAAATAATTAGATTATTTTACATAATAACACTTATAATTTTTTACATTTGTATTGTCGTATTGTATGTATTTAGTTGGAATTCTACAAGTAATGTTGTATTGGTTTAAGGATTATATAATATATCTTGTATTGGGTTATTATGGAATCGAACTATTTATGTATGTTATTGTTACTGTTTTTGACGACTGGTCTTGGTTAGTTGTGTTTTTTGTTAAGTGTATTAGCCATAGCGTACATTATATACGGTAGCTACCAAACGCTACACAAAGAGGCTTACATATATTAAACTTTCCAGTTACGTACGTAGCGATGGAAATCAGATCGAATCGAGTTCCAGTGTGTAGGGCCGAGTACTTTTATCTTGATTGGGACCGCCAAATCAACGGGCATTACATACACAATTATTCAGGACTTGGCATATGCAATGATGGAGCATTTACCTATGTTAATTTATGCTATGTATGTAAGGTAATTTACGAAGGGATGCAGTGACCCCTGGAAGACAATACCGTACACTACAAAGAAAGGTTAGTGTACGTAAGAGCTGTTAACGTACGTTAACAGGTGGATGTAGCGACCACAATGGAAATTGTATATTATAAAGACATGTCTTGTTTTTCATTTTTTTATGATCCATTTCCGATTTCTCTCTAGAAATCACACATCTGCCCTCCTAATTGTTAATCAGCCCCTTCCAACTTGTTTTGGAGCTTCACAATGCAACACCCCCAAATCCATATGGGAATATTACACGCCGTAGACCCTTTTTCATGAGGGTCTACCAGGCTAGACTCCACAGAATAACTAAATATTCGACCGACTGGGGTCAACCAAAATAACAATACGGATCGTTAAGGTCAAACATAATTAACTTCACGGACCAATGTGGTCTCACGACTAAATCAATGGTAAAATACATCTATTTACAACAATACCCACTCAGGAACCGACGTACATTACAGCAGAAGACTGATACAACAAGACAATACAACAAACAGACCAAACTCTCAATCTTGATTAGTATCGCAGCTCATCATCTCCAGTGCCGATCCTGTGAATGCTCCCTCGAACCAATCGTACCTGAAATGCATGAAACGCATTTCTCCCATTGAAGGGGTTAGCAATTCGAATTTGCCAATATAAGTATCATAACCATACGAAATATAGAAAGCATAGAATCACGAATCAGATAAGGACAACCATTCATCAAGTATTTTCGAGAGGTTTTTAGTATTTAGAAAACAAAGCACTTGAAGCATTTGAAAATAAAATCACCATCTCGGAAATTTTAGAATTACAGAACCTTTAGGACATCGGGTGTAATATCCGACTTTCTTTTTTTTTTTACAGTTTCTATTTTTGGCACATGTCTATTTATAGCGGCTCGCTTGTAACCGTTTCGATGTTTTGAAACTATTTTGTTCTTGGTGTTTTCCAATTGGATTAGTTTTGGAGGTGTTTTTACGTAATTCACTTTATGTTATGATTTTCGCCGCATGTACGTTCGATTCTCATAAAACTCGTTCGATTATATTGTTTCTTTGTTCCTACAAGTCTGTAAGGTAGAATTGTTCATGTTGTGAGTGTCGGTTCAGCATTTCGATGGCGCATCGTGATTTTCGAACGTTTGGGTCGTTCTGTAATTTCCTAAAAGTTTATGGAAATTATTTCCATTGTCGTATTCTGAGCCTACGGTTGGTCGGAAACGTGTTTCTTTTAGCACTTAGATTCGTAATCGCGAATACTTCGTATATGTGTCTTCGGATTCCATCTTTTTGTTGCGTTTCGATTTCGTGCTTTCTTAGGCAGTGGACTGCACTCAGCAGTACCGAACTGCTGCATGAATAACGCATGTTATCCATGTTCTCTTACATACGCTATCTGAGTACTGTTAACGTACGTTAAATCTTAGAAATAGCGTACGCTAGCGTCTTCAGCGTTTTGGGCAGGGGGTTCTGCCGAGTCTTTACGTACGTTAAGTTAGGGTGCTGCGTACGTAAACGCCCTAACGTACGTTAACTCCACCATGTTAACGTATGTAAACTGCAGTCAGGTATTTAAAAACCTGAGTTGACCTCAGACGTGTTACTTCTTTCTTCTTTATCCCTTTGTCCGCGATTTGAGTTCCCTTGGGCGTTTTGGAGCGATTCTTGAAGATGTATCCACGGAGTTCCATAATAGATCGATTGTTGTGCTCCAAATAAAGTTTATCATCATCTTAATCCATCTCTCTCTGCCCAAATCTAAGGTAATTGGCTAGAACCCTAACCTTTGTAATTTTGGGGGGGTTTGGGATTTGTCAATTCTGTACGAATCATCCATTGATGTTGTAATATTCTACTTCGATTAATGTTTATGGGTGTTTCCCAATTCGTTTCCGTCAAGATTCAACCCGTGTGTGGTTGTGAAGTGTAGTTGGGGTTGTGGGTGTTTTTCACTCGATTATTGGTGTCGTTTAGGACTGATTCATGTTGATCTTTCGTCTAGGAGTGGACGTTGTCACTCCGGGTCATTCCTAGTCATTGTAGATCTTCCGTTTCGACCACAATGTCTCAAAAGCAAGTACTTTACATTTGTTTACATATTCTAGCATTGATTTATGGCTTGGCATGTATGTGTGGATGCGAATGCGTATGTTCACCTAGGGATTGGTCTGACGGGGCCTCTGGGGATACGTAGTGCCGTGTGTATGCATATCATGAGTTTGGGTTAACCACCCAAGGATGGTCCGACGGGGCCTCTGCAGGGTGCGGTGGCCATGAGTCTCGTACCAATAGTTAACCTTTGAAATGTTTTGTTGGAGAACAATGTTTTTTGCATGTGCACCTTAATATTCCAGAATATAAATGTTTCACAAAATGTTTTTGGCGTATATATCGTGTGTATAGAATGGTAGTTCAAATGGTATTGTGCTTGCACTAGCAGTTGGCGCTAGCCCCTTAAATGGGGGAAATACTTTCGTATTTTAGGTATAGGTCCAAGGGACGAGCGAGCATGCGATAAGTATGAGGATGATGGCAAGAGTGACACCGCTCAATTGGACGACTGAGTCATGTCCTGTCGTTTGAGTTTTTAATTGTATCATTTGCTTTAGTACTCGAGTACTTTCTTCATTTTATTTGTATTATTTTTTAACCCAGTTTGGGAAGGCGTTTGATTGTTGAATTAATATTGTTTGGGACAGTCTGTTTATTATCGTTTGTTTTTATTAAGTAATGGTGTATTTATTGTGTAGGGTTTGTCGTTGGTCTCGGGTGGTCAAAATGTATGTTTGCCTTGTGGACTCAAAGGGACGGGTCCACGGCACTGTAATATGTCCTGAATGTCTTGGGGGTGTTACATCGGGTCCTAAGCTTTAAGAATAGTTTCAAAACGTCAGGTTCTAAACGCAAATCTCATTTAAATCTCAATAGTTTTTAAAATACGAACACATTTCCACAAATCGCTTGGGTCTCAGCCCAATCATTCCATTTTCGTAAAACCTCACTTCAAAAACTTTATTTAACAAACTTGCTCTCGACTTCGTGATCCACTGTCACGAGTCACTATAGGTTCAACAACCCACACGGTCTTAACCAAATACAATAATAACAAATATCAATCTCGACTCCGTGATTCACTGTCACGAGTCACCGTAGGTTTAACAACCCACACGGTCTTAACCAAATACAATAATCACAAATATCAATCTCAACTCCGTGGTCCACTGTCACGAGTCACCGTAGGTTCAACAACCCATACGGTCTTAACCAAACACACCAGTCACACTTACCAATCCCGACTCTGCGATCCACTATCACGAGTCACCGTAGGCCCCGTCGAACCCACACGGTTGGACGTACTGTGCCCTGACCCCATGATCTTCTATCATGTGTCACCGTAGGCCCCGTCGAACCCACACGGTTGGACGTACTGTGCCCTGACCCCATGATCTTCTATCATGTGTCATTGTAGGCCTCGTCAGACCCACACGATTGGACCACAGAACCACATACTAAGTTCCGATCCCATGGTCCTCTGCCATGAATCCTCGTAGGTCCCGTCGAACCCACACGAGTGAACTTAGCATTACAACCCATAACATTCACGTTCACATTCTTCAACAATAGACACGGTCAATCAATTTCATTGATCACCGCAACATTACGCATTGAATACACATAGCACAATCTCAACAATCCAACCATTATCATCAACAACACTCAACCAACAATACACAGCCAACAATACATCCTGATCTATACACATCATAGTACACATCCAAACCGACATGATTATCACAACTAACCCAATTACTCTACGTTGAACATTCGAGAACAACACCAATGCCATCAAATAATTATGTCAAGAATACACAACCGATTCACACAAACTGTGTTTACGAAGGTAAACCAATCATCACCATCCTAACACGTGATTTCTAGTCGCAAGATACAAGTTGTATATGTAAGATACTTACCTCGGAATCGGCACGCAAATACTCCGACGAGGCTCGACCGAAAAGCCTTGAAACCTACAACCTCCACAAGAAAACAACGACAACACAATAACTACGCATAGAGTGACCAAATACGATGAAAAACACATCCAACATCCGAAGGGAAACTCATTGAAATATTTAATCGAACATTAAATGTTCAATAATTCCCAAGAACACTCAAATCGCCAATCGAGTTAAACTAACTCGAAATATGGATATACAATACATAGAACACGATTAATAACCTCGTATAACACCAATCGATTCATCAAGATCGAACTAGAATCAGAATCAAGAACAAATTTCCAAAAATTCAACTCTAGGGAAATCAAGAAAAATACCTCGATCCGACGACGAATAACGGGTTATATGATGTTACAATCACCTAGAACTCTCCAAAACACCTTTGGATGGAGTAAAATCGGCCAGGAACTCGAACCCTAATCGCCCTCATCTCAAACCCACGGAGAAAGAAGGAAATGAAGGTGAAATGAGAAAACACGACTGCTGCCCAGTTTATATATTAGACAGCTTAGCGTGCGCTAATCACTAGGATTAGCGTGCGCTATCGAAGCAACGATCCGACCAAAAAGCACAGTTAGCGTGCGTTAATCAAGAATATTAGCGTGCGCTAACGAGTCCTAATTCCGGTCCATTAGTTACTGGACATATTCTGCATCTACAGTTAGCATGCGTGAAACCCTCCGTAGCGTGTGCTACTGATGCACCTTAGCACGCGATAGCCTAATACCTAGCATGCGTTATCAACTTCCTCGCTCAATGCAGTAGCTTCTGCATCGATTCTGCTCCTCCAATTAGCGTGCTCTAACTAATCCTTAGCGTGCACTAGCAACGCCCTAGTAGAGCGCGCTATCCATGCACATAGCGTGCGCTATTAATACCGCACAGGTAGTAGGATCGCACCAAAAACTCACCATAACAACGATACCTGCTAAAGGAATGACAAACATGCAACAATATGAATCGCAACCAACATGCATCAATGCACGACACACGATCATATAAGCACGAACAGCATACAATCCACTAAACAGTAGAAAAAAATTCAACGCAATCGGAACAAAAATCTCGGGTATTACATTCTACACCACTAAAAATAAGTTTCGTCCCAAAACTTAAAACAAAAGCATCACAGTGCCACATAACGAAACAAACACAAATGTTCAAACATCAGATATCACATATTCGGGACCCCATGATCTGATGTCATGTGTCTCCGTAAGTTTACCAACCCACACGGAATTATTTAAACCAAAATATCAGACATCAAACACCAAATATCAAATCTCCACATGAGATATAATCCACAATACAAAACATAATATACTATCACTGGGAACCACTGGGCCCTCCAGGAGTAGGAGTGGAACTTCATTTCCTCGCAACGGTCTCGCAATGCACCGCTTGGTGTCCCACTTGACCACACTGGAAATAGTTCACTTTTGGCGAGCAATAATTCTACCGTACATGGCCCACACGACTAAAGTTAAAACACATTTTTACACTGCTCGCCTTATACGGGGGTAGGTTGATTGGACTGATCCAAACGGGGAGTCTTTTCAGAAGAACGATACGAAACAACAGACTCATGGAATTCACTTCTCTGACCCCTTGAGAAGCTAGCCGAAATCTTCTGTTTCTTACTTTCTGGACCTGCCCCCATTACTGAAATGGCCATATCGATGGCTAAATCTCGATCCTGATACTCTTTTAAGGTAGTACACCTGAGGGGAGCCATACTCTGTCGTATACTGGGTTTCATCTGCATATCAAAGTAACGAATCTTGTCCGCCTCACTTCTCACTTGCTCACGAACATGACACAGTTGCTGATTATAATCGACTATCGCATGGGATATCGACACATCCTGGGGTGTAGCCGAGAAAAACTCAACAATCATGCGCTCTCAAATAGGCAATAGACAATACTCTGCCTCCATCCATTATTGAACTCGGCCCAAGTAGCCATACGATCTCTAGGCGCTACGACCTCCCACCAGTCTGCAGCTTTCTTGTCAAGGAGGTACTGAGCAATGGGTACCCTCCTTTCATCCGGACAAGCTAAAACATCAAATGTTCTTTCCAACTGGAAGAGCTAGTTCTCCCAACCTGACAAATCCGAGGAACCTGCAAAACGAGGTGGATGCATTCTCATTATGTCTTGTAGCCACTTACTAGCTCTGTTATCCCCCCTGGGATCTCATTCTGGTGTACTGTTTGATTCATATGCGCCAACTGGTTTGCCAACTGCTGGAGGATGGTGGCGGTGCCAATATTAACATTACCCCCAGCTGGTTGTCCCTGATCATGCGACTGGTCCTCCAGACCATCTGTACTGGACTGATTGGTGCTAGACAACGAACGAGTCACCCTATCACGCTCCTGAGTACGTCCACATCCACGACCTCGACCTCGACCTCTCGGCATACTGATCAAGCAATCTTTCAATAAAATGAAACATAATATTGAAAATCAACACACCAAAATGCAAATTCAGCACAACTCATAAACATAGGGTAAAATTAGTAACACAACAAAATACTTATCGGTTAATTACACGAATACATGAACTACAATTGCAATATACGGAACTTATTGTCATAACCAACGAATCACACGACCATATCTACAAGAAGCTTATGACTAATATCGGTACAAACGTGATCGTAACGACTACACATCATTGTAATCAACTCTTGATAATATTCCTTTTAAAACTCCACGAGGTGTTCATTTAGATAATATCATTTGAAAATCTTTAAATTCGTATACTTTCCATAAGAAAATTTGAAAATACTATTGATACATCGGGTTGTTTTACCAAAACCATGAGTCATAAGTCTAATCCATCTTACTTTGAAAACATTTGCAAAACATAATTCCGAAACCTTCGGGAATGTCCTGCACATATTCAACAAATTTACCTGACACGACAAATCGTGCCAGTAAACCTAGGTCAGACAATATGAACAGAAAATCATTGAAGGTATAAGATAAACTTGCAATACAATATCAACGTTTGGTTTGGCATGAAACCACATCATACCCAATATTATATTTCTAATTAACGCATAACTCCCAAGGTCGCAACCAAGGGTCACGGAAGTATCTACACAGGATTACTCCGGACATGGGTACCATTTAGGTTTTACCCCTCAACACAGTTCTGTAGAGATGTATCAACATATAAACTCCCCAGGCCGCAGCCAAGGGTCACGGAAGTATCTACACAGGATTACTCCGGACATGGGTAAATAAAACGAACACAACTCACACATAGAGCATGAAATAAACTTTGGAATTTAATGTAACATAGTCCGAGCAAGTTTCACTTGCCTTAGTTTCGACGAGAGTTACTCCTTGATATACAACGGCTCGAACGGCCACACCCGAGAGCTCAACCTATTACATATTCGCCGATTAATACCTTATGGTGATAATGACGAATAGCGACAGCCCCGTCCCGATAGGATCTTAATCTAGTTAGTTTTGTAACGTCAAAACCAAAATCCCATGTTTAATGACAATGCGAATTACTAAATTCCTTGTTCTACCAATTCTCAATTTATCATCTAATTTAGTTATATCGTTCTTGCACAAAACTTCTATGTTATGACTATGACGATAGCCATCCGTAATTTCATTACTTACTCAAATTCGAATTTCTATAATAGAACGACTAAGCACAAAATTCACGAAATATTAATGTATTCGATAACCTATCCGATTCGGTAATTATCAATTAATTCATTAAGGAATTACCAACAAGTTCATGATATGATAATCAGATTATAATCGCTATCCATAACAAGACGATTCTATGGGTTGGTTATTTATAAGTTCGATTATGAGTTTTGCAATCCAACTACGAGTACTACAATCCATACAAAATACTAGCTTGATAGGTTTCGATTAAGAATTGTGATTAGTTTATACTGGTTCGATCATTATAAAGAGTTCTTAAACTACCCAAGGCATCCGAAACTAGTACAATTCAACTAACGACACTGAAATGAATCCAAAGGTTGAAGAACTTACCTTACTCGACGAGATACGAGGGAGAACAACAAGGATGAAGAAGGACGGGAGGACAACACCTTCAAAATCCTTCTCCGAAGCTTGATCAATCCACTCTACCACGATAACACACGGCTAGGAAGGCTCAAAATTCGATTTGGAGAGTTTGAGGATGATTTTCGGATGAGAAGAAGTGTTCAAGGGGCGGAGGAAATGAAGGAGGGAATGTCATTTTATAACACCAGGTTATCATTACTTACGTAATGCATAAGGCTTTACGTACGTAACCATCCTTTCGTACATTACAACCGATAATTAATGTATGTAAGTGTTGTCCAGAGGATACTGCCCGAAATGACATAGCCCATTACGTACGTAATTCTCAGTTGACTAGCTGTCGTTGTCGTGCCGAAAGTTGACTGCATTACGTACGTAAAGTCTAATCTGTAACGTACGTAATGTTATGCGGATATCGTACGTAATGCTCTCGGTTAACATACGTAATGTTCGTTTAATACACTAAGTTATAATATTACGTTTCATCCTTGCAACACGACTTCCCTTTAGACTCATCCAGCAATTTCTCAGGGAACAAGACGTTGGCCACTGTCATATTCGCACCGATAATTTCCCAATGAGATCAAGGTAAGTCATCGACATATCATCAACATCAGGAAATCACATCACAATACAAATAAGTACTTTCAAGAATTTATACGTCACAATACGGTCTAAACATAATACGTATAAAAGTAAAAACATCGTGATGGAGCACATTATTTAATCATTAAAATGAGGTACAAAGTTTTAAACAACTTGGAATACTCGTGGTATTACATACTGTGTACTCAACTAACCTAGCAGGATGTTCAAAAAAGAGGTCAGCCTAATCTGAACCTCAACACATAGCTCCACCAGCCAAGATAAAGAGAACCAATAAGAAGGACCAGATACTTGGTTGGAAGAACAAAGAACTCTGCCCAGTTGAAGACTCTTATCCTGAAGAAGCTCGGATTATGTGTTCCAAAGAAAAGAAATAGTTCTTTGAACAGTACTACCTACGGGAAAATCTGCATGATCAATAGAGTACTCCTCAATAGATTTTTATAGGTCTCCAATCTTTGGATAATCTTTGTGAAGTCTGCTGGAAAACGTTTTGATGCTTATCCAAAGAAACCATCATCCAGTGCTGCAGAATCCCACTGGATGGTGAAGGAATTCTGGATGATGATGCTTTACATAAGGAGATTTAAAAAATCTGCATTGAGAAAAAGTATACACATGCTGAGAATCAAGAATTTGGCTACGCAACTGGTCCAGAAGAGATATGGACTGAATCTAGTTGCGAAAGGACCTATTGGAGCCAAGCTATTGAAGATGCTTCCTCCAACTGGAACCAGAAGAAGAGGTCGTGGAAGAAACAAAGTTTTTTATATAATTTTACTTATGTATTTTTATCTTGAACTAATGGTGTAATACCAGTATTTTTTTATTTCTATATTTTTCGATTCTAGAGACTCTCTTGTATTCATTAACACATTTTGGATATGTTTTGTTCAGCACTTTTTGTCATTCTAACGAGTTTTGATATTGCTTCGGATTAAACGGCATACTATTTCGACCTTTCCACATTTAGGTTCGACTTTGTACATTCACCATAAATTCCAGAAAAATCCAAAAATTCTAAAATTTAATAGAATTGTATAGAATTGAGTTAGGATTTCAATGGTTTAAACAGTGAGTCAAAAGGATTTCGGACAAAGGAGTTATGGTCGAAATAGCAGACTGTGTTGAACTATTTTAGCTAAGCAAAACCCACTGGTCTGTTGACACGACCAGTGACTCGACCGTATCATTTGACACGGTCGGGAATTGCTGAAATGCTGAAAATCCAACTTTTAGAGCTATATATAGCCCTTGGCAGATTTCTGGGGTATTTCAGCACCTTCCCTCGAGTTTTCTTCATTCTCCACCTAAAATCCCCCATCTTGAACTCCAAAATCAAGCCATAAATATGTTCCTAACATTATAGAATCAAGATATCAAGTTTGTTGTCGACGAATCATCCATTTGTTGGTTGAATCAAGGTATGTAGTTTGAAGTTCTTCAAGTTCTTTCAAAAGATTCTTATTAGTTCTTGTTTCTAGGATGATTCTTAGGTGTTCTTGGGTTCTTAGATGTTCTTGAGTGGTTTTCGTCGATTCTAGTGGGGTAGATATTGGATTCTTCAATTATATCATTTCTTATACTCAAAATGTCTGCTAGATGTTCGATAAAAATCCCCTTATGGATTCGAATTCTACGTGTTATTGTGATTTGAATCAGTAGCCCTGATACGAGTCTTGCTATATTGATCACCTTAGGTTCGAAAATTGGGGATTACCAACCTCATTTAATCGTCGAAATACTCAAGGCAAGTATCTTGCCCATACATTTCGTGTTTTGTGGATTTAATAGTTGGTAATCGACGATATGTGCTGAATGAATGTCTAGAAGTAACGTTCAAAGAAATCAATAGGTTTTTCAATATTTCCTTAAAGATGACTCGTATGTTTTTGTTGTTAAAGGTGCTTGTCTAAGTATGTGTATTAGTGTTGAGTACAGGAATACCTTACTTTCGTAAGGTGTTGTTTTGTGTGATTATGTCGTTTGTAGATTTAAACTTTAACCTTTCGTTGAGGTATGTGCAGGGAAACGTGTGTTTATTGATGCTCATGTGACATTGTGTGATAAAGGTGGTAACTCCTTTATGAGGAGGTTGTGCCATTCGGCGTGGTTGGAAAGGTATTTTCTCTCGTTGCTATATGATTGGTACTAGCTGCATCGTTGGATTATAGTGTTAATTGTATCGTTACTTGGTCGTGAGTACGTGTTGGACACTAGTACCAGCGGTGATGATACATTGCGATAGCCAAGCTGCTATTGGTAGGGCAAGAAGTAATGTGTATAATGGAAAGTCTTGACTATATATATTGTGACTAACAATCGAGACATGCAGTTTTGTAAACGTGTGTGTATGTTGTTGTTCTTCCACCTGGGGAGGGTCAGACGTGGCCTCCGGGGGCCGATGTTAAGGGGCGCGGCCAGGAAGTGGTGTCCCACATGGGCAGGACTCGACGTGGTCTCTGGGGATCGATACTAAGGGGTACAGCTGTAGGTTACCAAGTGTGGTTTTCATCATGAGGATGATGTTGATGTTTTCGATAATTGTGATATGTCCGTAATATCACAACATTTTTGTTCTCGTTGTTGAGGTACATTATACATGATCTTGGTACTTGGCTAGAATGGCATTAGAATGAAGTGTTGTGTGTAATTTGTCCTTGACCTTGGGAGTGAATTGATGTGGATAGTTGGGTCGTCGACCCCGTGTTTCGTGATCGGTTTGTATTTCGGAAAATAAATAATGTTTGGGCTGTGACCCTAAGTGGTTTTTGATTAGTTGAGAACTCTTCAATTCCAAATGTTTTCAAAACTCCCGAGATCTTGTATTGACTTTCAAAGCGACCATTCGTTTCATTTCTACTTTTACGGTTTGAACTTTTTATCCAAATGAGAAATCTCGGGAAGTCTTTTGGTGTGAATTAGCCGTGGATTATTCAAGCTATTGTATTCTCGAAATGTGTTGTGTATGGCTCGTATTTGCACTTTATACTTGCACTAGCAAAATGGTAGAATTTTGCTAACCCCCGAGTAATCAGGGGGTGGATGTCTGCATTGCGTCCAGGTAGATGCAGGTCCTGGGGGAGCTAAACACAGGATCGTTACGAAGGATGATGGAGGGTGAATGATACTAATCACATGAAGATCAGTTTTGGGTGTAGTGGGTTGGAGTTCATTGTTTCGTCTTTTCCGCTATCGTAATTTTCTGTTTGTGAGTGTATTTGACCCCTGCGTGAGTATGAGTCCTGTCAGAGTTATGTATATTTGAGTTGTATGTTATTGTTAAATGACCAAGTCTGTCTAATGATTCGTAATTTAGCCATGACGACAAGATATGTGATGTCCTGTCCTGTGTTTAGCCTAGTAGATTCTCACAGAGAGGGTATGCGGCGTGTAATATTCCCGGATAGTTTCTGGAGGTGTTACATTTATGGTATCGGAGCTTAGTGTAACACCCCCAAATCCCATTGGGTTATTAAGTGCCGTGGACCCCACACCCGGAGATCAACCAGGCGAACATGACTAAAATACACTAAAATTAACCAAGGGAGATCACAGTCCCTACCATGATATCCGACACAATATTCCGATAAGGAATTTTAACGACAATGATGGGCCTACATGGCTAAAATGAAAATACAACCACACCCACGAGTCTTGCTCGGGTAATACATAATGACAATGACAGACAAACTGTAGTACACTCCAACTGACTGACCAACATGAACAACTCGGACTAGTATCGCTCGAATGCCTCGTCGCCATCATCATGCCCCTGTGTCTCAACTCTCTCCTCGCAAGCACCTAAAACATGAAAACATGTTCCGCCCCCACAGGGTTAGTCATCCAGAAAATGAACATCAAATACATGTGTAACATGATATGCAACCAAAGGCATAATGAAACGGTACAATGATAATAATAATACGAGATGCTCACAAACCAAGGTAAGAACCGAGCATTCGTGAAATACTATGCCCACGGCATACTATTAATACCTGTTCAACAGGTTAGAACATATATGCCCAACGGCGAATCATAATTATAGAACACCACAATGAATTACACGAATATGAACCAAACCATAACTGAATTAATTATGAATCACAATGCCCGAAAGCTCCAATGAAATTACCAAGACTTCACAAAGGCCTGAAAGCCATTCAGCCGAAGCTGTCAAATATCACAATCACCTGAAGGCAAAACAGCCCGAAGCTGTATCGATTAGGGTCGAAGCCACGGCACGGAGCCGTATCACAATTAGGGCCGAAGCCACGGCACGAAGCCGTATCACAATTAGGGCCGAAGCCATGGCATGAAACCGTATCACAATTAGGGCCGAAGCCACGGTACGAAGCCGTATCATAATTAGGGCCAAAGCCAAGGCACGAAGCCGTATCACAATTAGGGCCGAAGCCACGGCACGAAGCCGTATCACAATTAGGGCCGAAGCCACGGCACGAAGCCGTATCACAATGGGACCATCCAATGGCCGTGACCTAATGAATTGTAGGTATTGGGAAACTAACCGCGAAGGTTCAAGCCCCAAACTTACCCATAATAATATCATAAGCATGACCGTGACCTACTGAGTTGTAGGTGCTGGGAAACCAACCGCGAAGGTTCAAGTCCCAGACTTACCCATAATGAGATCATAAATATGACCGTGACCTACTGAGTTATAGGTGTTGGGAAACCAACCGTGAAGGTTCAAGCCCCAAACTTATCCATAATGAGCACTAGCTGAGACTAGCCTCCAAAACATAATTAATCACAAACGGCAACGATCCGAAGATTACAGAATTCACAAGAAAGATAGTGTGTTGCCTTGAGTCGTCCAACACGACGATAGTAACTCACGGATGGGCACCATCCTCGGCGGTCCCAATTCAATACCTCGATTACCTTAGAATAGTCAATCGATAACAACGACACAATGGATGGGAACTATCCTCGACAGCCCCAATTCAATAGCTCGATTGCCTTAGAATGGCCAACCGATAACAATGATGCAGCGGATGATTCAATACCTGAATTGCCTTAAAACGGCCAATCGATAACAATGATACAACGAATGATTGAGCACCTCGATTGCCTTAGAACGGCCAGTCGATAACAATGATACAATGAGTAATTGAGCACCTCGATTGCCTTAGAATGGCAAATCGATGACAATGATACAATGAATGATTGAACTCCTCGATTGCCTTAAAACGGCCAATCGATAGCAATGATACAATGAATGATTGAAATCCTCGATTGCCTTAGAACGGCCAATCGATAACAATGATACAATGAATGATTGAACTCCTCGATTGCCTTAGAACGGCCAATCGATAACAATGATACAATGAATGCCTCGGCACCTTTAATCGGCTACCGACGACGAAGATGAGAACGAATACGATAATGCCTTCAATCGGCCAATACAACATGAATGACAGGACGCCAACATTAATAACAATGATAACAACAATGTCTTATATCGACATCAATATTAACAACAACAATCGATACATCGATACCGCGAACCGACTATCGACAATAACATTAACAATGAGTATCTCAATGCCTTACCGGCCATTAATGAACAATAGCAACATTTGGAATAATTGCCGAAAGGTATCGTATCGAACGATCCCTTAATATCAATGAACTCATGAAGATACTAAGTCTCGGAATGATACAACACATTCATACACATATATGATAACATTAATCTCATTGACTAGTACAAGTATAAAACTTGCCTCAACTGAAGGTGATGAAATCCTTCCACGAACAACGAACGACGTCCTCCGATAAACATAAGTACTCGAACAACCTTGAATGAAATACAATTCATTCAATAATACAATATCAATTGAAATCAACACAACCACCGAAAGAAACCCTTTGAGACATTTAATCGAACACTAAATTTTTAAAGTTACTCAAGAACCTAAGAATCATCAATCGGGTTGAACGAATCGAAGATATGGATATAAAATCCATAGAATACAATTAATAATGTTCACTAGTATCAACCGATTCATCAAATTCGGATGAACAATGAAAATCAAGAAGAAATCCCGAAAATTAAATTCTAGGAGATTTCAAGAAATTACCTCGATCCGACGAAGAACAATGATTTGATGTTGATATAATCGACAGGAATCCTCAAGAACGCTTAGAAATCGAGTGGAATCGACCAAAAACTCCACTCCCCAATTTTTCCCGTCGCCAGTCGCCACCCGGGTGGAGAAATGATGAAAAAATGAGGTCTGGCCGGTCACTGCCTATATATGGCTGACAGGGTTACGACCGTAACCGGCAGGGCCTTACGGCCGTAACCTGCATTCGTCAAAATCGGCCCAGCGCCTACCGATCGCTTACGGCCATAACCGAAAGGGCCTTACGGCCGTAACTCGGCACTTACGGCCGTACCCGGTAGGTCCTTACGGCCGTAACCGGCATTCATCTAGCCATGTCTGCCGAGCAAGTACGGCCGTAACCGGCACCTTACGGCCGTAACTCGGCCAGGCCAGGCCCTGCTCCAAGAAGTGCGGCCGTGACTCGGTCGTGGCCACTCCGACGGCCCGAAATGACCCCGTAACCCGAACCTGAATATGAACCGAAGATATGGTTACGAAGTACTCGCAAAGACAAATCCAAGCGCTAAGAGAACACACGATTCCGACCACCCGAAGGCTCGAAATTCGATAACAGAAAGTAATTACACCAAACTTTGGGAAATTACGAAAACAGCCCAAAACGTCCGAAATACATGATACACGATCGAAACACCAAGCCAAAGCTCGCAACACGAATAATAACATTAAATGAACTTACAAGAAACTCGAAACAACAGTTTCGGACGAGATTCGCAAGAATCGAACTCAAGTGCGGAAAAGCCGCTTAAGAACACGGAACTCAACAAAACGACACCGAAATGAACTCGGATGACAAAAAGTACAGAATTAATCATTCTCAGAATGACGATACGGTCATGAGCGAGTCGTCAAAATGGACTTCCGTCAAAAAAGAAAATTACCGGAATCTGAAATTGCGGATATTACATACTACCCCCTTTAAAAAAAGTTTCGTCCCGAAACTTAAAACAAGTAGGGAGAAGCAATATCCCACCAAGAAAAATCAACGAGATACACAAGAACAAGAATGATCACAATGAATGATAATGAATCAAAATCCCACAAGGATCAAGAATGACTCACCGGGGCGAAATTATAACGTAATGAGTGATAGCTCAAATGAAATGATTGGAACCATTGTTCCCCGTGAAGTGAATGATTAGTTTGATAATTATAAGTCTCAACGTGATTGATATATGATGAATGAATTATATCAATGAATGAACGACAAATGAAATGAATGATTGTACTATTACCGAGCAAGAATTAACTTGTTCAAAACCGGTGATGAATGTCCTTACCTCTGGCTCTCAAAGCCTGACAGGACTCCTTGGATGATGCACGGGCTGGAGTAAAAAAAATCCCTCGAGGCTTGTGAGCCCTCTCGAGATCTACCGGCACTAGAACTCCTACAGTATTTCTGAAGGTGTCCCTGTCCCCCACACAGAAAACAAACAACGGCCTGCATCGAGCACCGAGTACTGCGATGTCCTATAGTATCACAGTTAAAGCAATCAACAATCGAACTCGTCGTATGAGAAGAAAATGCTCTCCCAGCACAAAGACGACTAGAAAACGATCTCTTGGACGTCGGAGTCCGATGTCCCTCTGACAGCTCTTTCCATACCGAGGTAGGAAAGTCACATAATAATTTCAGATCCCGTATGAAGATCCCATTATGATTACGTGACGGAATGATTACAATGAGCATACACGCTCTAACACAATGAATGCATTAATAATGCAATAAAATGATCGTCGACATGACGCCGGAATATGATAAGATCGCATGAAAGATCAAGTGAGGTAACATGATTATCTGATGAAATTCCTGAAATGATTATCTTGAACAAGTTAACGGGATTGAAAATTCGATCCACAAGATCGACAACTGAACCGCGAGATGGACTTGATGATTAATGAATTAACTGAGGGATGAGGTTGTTTGAGTGATGAATGAATTAACTAAACAATGAGATTGACTGATTGATGAATGAATTAACTGAACAGTGAGATTGACTGATTGATGAATGAATTAACTGAGCAATGAGATTGACTGAGTGATGAATGAATCAACTGAACAATGTGGTTGTCTGAGTGATGAATGAATTAACTGAATAATGAGATTGACTGATTGATGAATGAATTAACTGAGCAATGAGATTGACTGAGTGATGAATGAATCAACTGAACAATGAGATTGACTGAGTGACGAATGAATTAACTGAGCAATGAGATTGACTGAGTAATGAATGAATCAACTGAACAATGAGATTGACTGAGTGACGAATGAATTAACTGAGCAATGAGATTGACTGAGTGATGAATGAATCAACTGAACAATGAGATTGACTGAGTGACGAATGAATTAACATGATCGACAAGATCAAAATGGTGATTGAGGATTATTAACTGATTAATGAGTTGATCCTTATTGCTTGCATGGTCAAACGTGGTCCAACACAATTAGTCATGAATCAATCATAACAATAATATCACGTATAGGTTTCAACAAAGCGTGTATAATTAATGGCATAATGAATGTATGAACATAAAGAGAATCGAGTCCTTACACAGGTCATACGAAGCTTCGAGGTCTCGCGATACTAGTCTTCACTGACGACGACTCGATGAATGAATGACTCGTGCAGTCGTACTAGTATTACGACTCACAAAACCCGACTGTCCAGATTGTCATAACCTGAAAGTCCCACTACTACCGCATCAGTAGAGCCACATAACTCGCATATCAGGGTATCTCACAACCCAAATCTCTGATATCATCTTCTGTAACATCCCCAAATCCCATTGGGTTATTACAGTGCCGTGGACCCCACACCCGGAGATCCAACAAGTGAATATGACTAAAATACATTAAAATTAACCAACAAGGGAGATCACAGTCCCTACCATGATATCCGACACAATATTCCGATAAGGAATTTTAACGACAATGATGGGCCTACATGGCTAAAATGAAAATACAACCACACCCACGAGTCTTGCTCGGGTAATACATAATGACAATGACTGACAAACTGTAGTACACTCCAACAGACTGACCAACATGAACAACTCCGACTAGTATCGCTCGAATGCCTCGTCGCCATCATCATGCCCATGTGTCTCAACTCTCTCCTCGCAATCACCTAAAACATGAAAACATGTTCCGCCCCCACGGGGTCAGTCATCCAGATAATGAACATCAAATACATGTATAACATGATATGCATCCAAAGGCAGAATCAAACGGTACAATGATAATAATAATACGAGATGCTCACAAACCAAGGTAAGAACCGAGCATTCATGAAATATTATGCCCACGGCATACTATTAATACCTGTTCAATGGGTTAGAACATAAATGCCCAACGGCGAATCATAATTATAGAACACCACAATGAATTACACGAATATGAACCAAAACAGAACTGAATTAATTATGAATCACAATGCCCGAAAGCTCCAATGAAATTACCAAGACTTCACAAAGGCCTGAAAGCCATTCAGCCGAAGCTGTCAAATATCACAATCACCTGAAGGCAAAATAGCCTGAAGCTGTATCGATTAGGGTCGAAGCCACGGCACGGAGCCGTATCACAATTAGGGCCAAAGCCACGGCACGAAGCCGTATCACAATTAGGGCCGAAGCCACGGCATGAAGCCGTATCACAATTAGGGCCGAAGCCACGGTATGAAGCGATATCACAATTAGGGCCGAAGCCACGGCACGAAGCCGTATCACAATTAGGGCCGAAGCCACGGCACGAATCCGTATCACAATTAGGGCCGAAGCCACGGCACGAAGCCGTATCACAATGAGACCATCCAATGGTCGTGACCTACTGAATTGTAGGTGTTGGGAAACCAACCGCGAAGGTTCAAGCCCCAAACTTACCCATAATAAGATCATTAGCATGACCATGACCTACTGAGTTGTAGGTGTTGGGAAACCAACCGCGAAGGTTCAAGCCCCAGACTTACCCATAATGAGATCATAAACATGACCGTGACCTACTGAGTTGTAAGTGTTGGGAAACCAACCGCGAAGGTTCAAGCCCCAAACTTACCCATAATGAGCACTAGCCGAGACTAGCCTCCAAAACATAATTAATCACAAACGGCAACGATCCGAAGATTACAAAATTCACAATAAAGATAGTGTGTGGCCTTGAGTCGGCCAACACGACAATAGTAACTCACGGATGGGCACCGTCCTCGGCGGTCCCAATTCAATACCTCAATTACCTTAGAATGGTCAATCGATAACAATGACACAATGGATGGGAACTATCCTCGACAGCCCCAATTCAATACCTCGATTGCCTTAGAATGGCCAACCGATAACAATGATGCAGCGGATGATTCAATACCTGAATTGCCTTAAAACGGCCAATCGATAACAATGATACAACGAATGATTGAGCACCTCGATTGCCTTAGAACGGCCAGTCGATAACAATGATACAATGAGTAATTGAGCACCTCGATTGCCTTAGAATGGCAAATCGATGACAATGATACAATGAATGATTGAACTCCTCGATTGCCTTAAAACGGCCAATCGATAGCAATGATACAATGAATGATTGAAATCCTCGATTGCCTTAGAACGGCCAATCGATAACAATGATACAATGAATGATTGAACTCCTCGATTGCCTTAGAACGGCCAATCGATAACAATGATACAATGAATGCCTCGGCACCTTTAATCGGCTACCGACGACGAAGATGAGAACGAATACGATAATGCCTTCAATCGGCCAATACAACATGAATGACAGGACGCCAACATTAATAACAATGATAACAACAATGTCTTATATCGACATCAATATTAACAACAACAATCGATACATCGATACCGCGAACCGACTATCGACAATAACATTAACAATGAGTATCTCAATGCCTTACCGGCCATTAATGAACAATAGCAACATTTGGAATAATTGCCGAAAGGTATCGTATCGAACGATCCCTTAATATCAATGAACTCATGAAGATACTAAGTCTCGGAATGATACAATACATTCATACATATATATGATAACATTAATCTCATTGACTAGTACAAGTATAAAACTTGCCTCAACCGAAGGTGATGAAATCCTTCCACGAACAACAAATAGCGTCCTCCGATAAACACAAGTACTCGAACAACCTTGAATGAAATACAATTCATTCAATAATACAATATCAATCGAAATCAACACAACGACTGAAAGAAACTCTTTGAGACATTTAATCGAACATTAAATTTTCAAAGTTCCACAAGAACCTAAGAATCATCAATCGGGTTGAACGAATTGAAGATATGGATATACAATCCATAGAATACGATTAATAATGTTCACTAGTATCAACCGATTCATCAAATTTGGATGAACAATGAAAATCAAGAAGAAATCCCGAAAATCAAATTCTAGGAGATTTCAAGAAATTACCTCGATCCGACGAAGAACAATGATTTGATGTTGATATAATCGACAAGAATCCTCAAAAACGCTTAGAAATCGAGTGGAATCGACCAAAAACTCCACTCCCTAATTTTTCCCGCCGCCAGCTGCCACCCGGGTGGAGAAATGATGAAAAAATGAGGTCTGGCCGGTCACTGCCTATATATGGCCGATAGGGTTACTACCAGAATCGGCAGTGGCCTTATGGCCAGAATCGCATTCGTCAAAATCTGCCCAGCACCTGCCGATCGCTTACGGCCGTAACCGACAGGGCCTTACGGCCGTAACTCGGCACTTACGGCCATACCCGGCAGGTCCTTACGGCCATAACCAGCATTCGTCCGAACACTGCCTGGCGCCCATACGGCCGTAACTGACAGCCCTTACGGCCGTAACCGGCATTCGTCCAGCCATGTATGCCGAGCACATATGGCCGTAACCGGCACCTTACGGCCGTAACTCGGCCAGGCCAGGCCCTGCTCCAAGAAGTGCTGCCGTGACTCGGTCGTGGCCACTCCGACGGCCCGGATGACCCCGAAACCCGAACCTAAATATGAATCGAAGATATGGTTACGAAGTACTCGCAACGACGAATCCAAATGCTAAGAGAACACACGATTCCGACCACCCAAAGGCTCGAAATTCGACAACGGAAAGTAATTACCCCAAACTTTAGGAAATTACGAAAACGGCCCAAAACGTCTGAAATACACGATACACGATCGAAACACCAAGAAAAAGCTCGCAACAAGAATAATAACATTAAATGAACTTACGATAAACTCGAAACAACAGTTTCGGACGAGATTCGCAAGAATCGAACTCAAGTGCGGAAAAGTTGCTTAAGAACACGGAACTCAACAAAACGATACCGAAACGAACTCGGATGACAAAAAGTGCAGAATTAATCATTCTTAGAATGATGATACGGTCATGATTGAGTCATCAAAATGGACTTCCGTCAGAAAATAAAATTACCGGAATCCAAAATTGCGGATATTACACTTAGGTTGTGGAAACCTAGGCTGTAGGGTCCAGTCATGTATTGTCGAGTCTTATCTTGTCGGACTGTGTCTGACTGAGTCGTGTCGCGATGTGTCGTCTGTGATGTCAGTCGTGATTAGTATCAAGGTGCAGCCATCATCTTCGTGCGATCTGTAGATGTAAGCCTCCTCTATTATATATTGTATTTAGTGACTTTATTACATGCATGTTGGGAGATGGAATTCTTATTTGAGACTAAGGGTATATTACGTGTGTAATGAGCTAGATATATTGATGGATTGGACACCGAGTGGTGTAGTGTGTTATGAAACTTTGAACATTGATATGTTTTGGAAAGTGTGTCGACGGTGGAAGTCATTGAGAAACTCAGATAGATGGTTTTGACGTATGCTTGAATTTGGTGCTTCATAGTAGTGATTGTTGAATTGATGATTATGTATGCCGGATGGGCATGTGTTTAAAAAAAATGATTGTTTTGGATAGTTGTCATAATTATATTGGCTGCTTGTGTGTTCAAAAATGGTTCTCTGAAAAGTTCCTTGACTTGAGTATGTTTGTGGAAAATCAATTTTCAAAAATATTTTTACGGTGCAGTCAAAAAGAGGATTTAGTGTGGATTTTAAAAAGTTGTTTAAACCCTTAGCGAGCCGGCTTTAAAACTTCAAATATGATCTTACGACGGTAATTGGAAAGATGTGTTTTGAAGTATTTTGGATATTTTGTAAAATGTTACCATCATTGATCTGTTGTCTTGTTCAAAAAGATTTTGGAAATGATTTTAACATATTGATTTTATTTTCAAATGACTCGATTATACGATTTTAAAAATCTTTCACATCATAAAACTTTGTTTTCATTAAAACAAAAATGTGATTTTCATTTTCAAAAATAATGAAAGATAAAAAATCTTACTCGGCTTAAATTTTAAAATTCCGAACTTGGAAAAATTTCTGAGAAGAGCTAGTTAGCGCACGCTAATGTCATCACTAGCTCACACTAACGAACCTGGATTGAAGTGTGGATTGAATCGAGTTAGTTAGCGCAAGCTAGCAGACTCATTAACGCACGCTAATTTTATACTTAGCACGCGTTACGTGCATGGTGTGGGGGAATGTGGATTCTTGCTTAGAGTGACAGGCTAGAGTTGAACCATGTGGTGTCAAGCCATTGTGATGTGTTTGTCATATTACCGTTCTTGATGGGGAACTTTAGATGAGTGCCCAATTGTTGTGTTGCGTGGTTTGAATTTGCTTGTGACCCATATGATGTTATTCCGATGTGAAAATTTATCTGTGATTGTTATTCCAATGTGAATGCTGGTCTGTTGAAGTATTATGTGCGAGTATGAGTGCTTTTCCACCCGGGGACGGTTCGGCAGAACCTCTGGGGGTCGATGCTAAGGGGCATGGCTGTGGGTTACCTTGTGTGTTGTTAATTATGATGATGTTGCGTGGTAACATGTGGTTACCCTGTGTGTTGTCAGTTGTGATAAGGATACGTGATGACGTAGTACTTTTGATGATGTTGTTCCCAAGGAAACTGATCTTTCGGAATGTTGTTTTGAAATTTTTTCAAAGAGAGATGGTTAAGACTTATGATTCATGATTTTGGTAAAACAACCCGAGGTATCAAAAGTATTTTCAATTCTTATGTGGGGAAATATATAAATTCAAAGATTTTCAAATGATATTATTTAAATGGATACCTCGTGGAGTTTAATGATTGGCTATCATGTGTAGTATATTATGGCCGTGATTGTTAATGGTCGTTAGATTTCTGTTGATACTTTCTGAACTTGTTCTGTTCTTCGGTTTTTGTCGTTCGAATGAATTGTGATATTGCTTCGGATTAATCCATTTATCATTATGAGTTGAGGTGTGAACTTCGGAGGAGCTGTTCAATCGTTGTTGTTTGATCGCTGTTATCTGATCATTGTTATTGTTCGATCTCATATCATGATTATTGAGCGTCTGGGCCACTTTGTAATTTCCTCAAGTTTTGGGTAATTGTTCCCATATGTGATCTCCCAACCTTTGAGGTTATCGGAATTTCGTAATCTTTCAGCGTTAGACTCGTGTTTTGGTTGTTGTACAGATCGGTTTTATCAACCGAAGTAATTCATGTTTGTTGCTTTTTGTAAACATTCTTGCATATTGAATCGGACCGCAGTAGCTTTGTACTGCATGGAGCTCTTGTGCGCTATCGATAACAGATAACGTGTGTTATCTAGGCTCGCCCTGCCTTGATTGTTTCATGTTTTAAGTTTCGGGACGAAACTTCTTTTTAGTGGGGTAGAATATAATACCCGTATTTTTCATTTCTATATTTTTCGATTCTAGCGACTCGCTTGTGTTCATTAACACATTTTGGACATGTTTTGTTCAACACTTTTTATCATCCATGCGAGTTTTGATATTGCTTCGGATTAAACAGCATATTATTTCGACATTTCCACATTTAGGTTCGACTTTGTACATTCACCATAAATTCCAGAAAAATCTAAAAATTCTAAAATTTTACAGCATTGTAGAGAATTGAGTTAATGGTTTAAACGGTGAGTCAGTGGGAGCCCGAACGAAGGAGTTATAGTCGAAATAGCAGACCGTGTCGAACTATTTTAGCTAGGCAAAACTCACTGATCGGTTGGCACGTCCAGTGACTTGACCGTGTCATTTGACACGGCCGGGAATTGCTGAAATGCTGAAGACCCGACTTTGTGAGCTATATATAGCTCTTGGCCGATTTCTGGGGCATTTCATCACCTTCCCTCGAGTTTTCTTCATTCTCCACCTAAAATCCCCCATCTTGAACTCCAAAATCAAGCCATAAATATGTTCCTAACATTATAGAATCAAGATGTCAAGTTTGTTGTCGACGAATCATCCATTTGTTGGTTGAATCAACGTATGTGGTTTGAAGTTCTTCAAGTTCTTTCAAAAGATTCTTATTAATTCTTGTTTCTAGGATGATTCTTAAGTTTTCTTGGGTTCTTAGATGTTCTTGAGTGGTTTTCATCGGTTCTAACGGGGTAGAGATCGAATTCTTCAACTATATCATTTCTTCGATAAAAATCCCCTTATGGATTCGAATTCTACGTGTTAATGTGATTTCAATCAGTAGCCTTGATACGAGTCTTGCTATACAGATCACCTTAGGTTCGGAAATTGGGGATTGATAGCTCCTGCCCGAGTTTTACCAACCTCATTTAATCGTCGAAATACTCGAGGCAAGTATTTTGCCCATACATTACGTGTTTTGTGGATTTAATAGTTGGTAATCAATGATATGTGGTGAATGAATGTCTAGAAGTAACTTTCAAAGGAATCGATAGGTTTTTCAATATTTCCTTAAAGATGACTCGTATGTTTTCGTTGTTAAAGGTGCTTGTCTAAGTACGTGTATTATTGTTGAGTATAGGAATACCTTACTTTCGTAAGGTGTTGTTGTGTGTGATTATCTCGTTTGTAGATTTAAAGTATAACCTTTCGTTGAGGTATGTGCGGGGAAACGTGTGTTTATTGATGCTCATGTGACATTGTGTGATAAAGGTGGTAACTCCTTTATGAGGAGGTTGTACCATTCGGCGTGGTTGGATAGGTATTTTCTCTCGTTGCTATGTGGTTGGTACTAGCTGCATCGTTGGATTCTAGTGTTAAATGTATCGTTACTTGGTCGTGAGTACGTGTTGGACAAATTGGCCATTCTAGTAAGGTACCTCGACTATATATATTGTGACTAACAATCGAGACATGCAATTTTGTAAACGTGTCTGTGTTGTTGTTCTTCTACCTGGGGAGGGTCAGACATGGCCTCTGGGGGCCGATGTTAAGGGGCGCGGCCAGGAAGTAGTTTCCCACCTAGGGAGGACTCGACGGGGTCTCTGGGGATCGATACTAAGGGGTACAGCTACAGGTTACCAAGTGTGGTTTTCATCATGAGGATGATGTTGATGTTTTCGATAATTGTGATATGTCCGGAATATCACAACGTTTTTGTTCTCGTTTTTGAGGTACATTATACATGATCTTGGTACTTAGCTAGAATGGTATTAGAATGAAGTGTTGTGTGTAATTTGTCCTTGGGAGTGAATTGATGTGAATAGTTGGGTCGTGGACCCCGTGTTTCATGATCGGTTTGTATTTCAGAAAATAAATAATGTTTGGGCTGTGACCCTAAGTGGTTTTTGATTAGTTGAGAATTCTTCAATCCCAAATATTTTCAAAACTCCCGAGATCTTGTATTGACATTCAAAGCGACCACTCGTTTCATTTCTACTTTTACGGTTTGAACTTTTTATAAAAATGAGAAATCTGAGGAAGTCTTTCGATGTGAATTAGTCGTTGATTATTAAAGATATTGTATTCTCGAAATGTTTTGTGTACGGCTCATATTTACACTTTATACTTGCACTAGCAAAATAGTGGAATTTTGCTAAGCCCCGAGTAATCAGGGGGTGGATATCTGTATTGCGTCCAGGTACATGCAGGTCCTTGGAGATCCAAACACAGGATCATTACGAAGGATGATTGAGGGCGAATGATACTAATCACATGAAAACCAGATTTGGGTGTAGTGAGTTGGAGTTCATTGTTTGGTCTTCTCCGCTGTCGTAATTTTCTGTTTGTGAGTGTATTTGACCCCTGCGTGGGTTTGAGTCCTGTCAGATTTATGTATATTTGAGTTGTATGTTATTGTTAAAAGACCAAGTCTGTCTAATGATTCGTAATTTAGCTATGACGGCAAGATATGTGACGTCCTGTTCTGTGTTTAGCCTGGTAGATTCTCACGGAGAGGGTCTGCGGCATGTAATATTCCTGGATAGTTTCTGGGGATGTTACAAATGGATCATAATGTACTAAATTTAAATTTTAAGGTACATATTATCGACTTGAATGACAATCTCTAATTGCCTCAAAGACTGAGCTTTGATTTTGTGCGATTATTTATCTGTTTGTGATGATTTTACATTTGAAAAAGTATTAAGTTTTGCCATCATCAAAATAAAGAGAATTTGTTAGGAACAGACTTAAGATTTTGATGATTGCATACATATGATAAGTTAAGATTCAAATGTAAGTTCTAAGTACTTGGCGTTGTAAAGAAGAAAAAAATAAGTATCTTCTCTAGACCTTAAAAATTTATATTTAGTTTTTAAGCTAAGTATAGATCAAACATCAGCTGAGTTTGTCGACGGCTAAGTTTGAATGGTCCACACCTAAGTTTAAATGGTCGATAGCTAAATAAGTCCAGTCGACAGCCAAGCTGGGCAACTGAGAAGAACTATTTGTTGATTGCTTGACCAAGCTGAGAAGGATTGAAGAGACATCCAAGTATGGACAACCAAGTCCCGATACTCGGGAAAATTCTAAGTATCATTAAGTGTCCACATCAGCACGTTGAAAAGTCAAAAAAACCTGCAAAATATATGCAGACGTAGAATAAACAGTGAGGAGACATCGAGGCAATCACACAACTTACATGAAAAGTAGGAATAAAATATTTCTCTATATCCACGCCCAAGACATTCTCTTATTAAACAAATAAGGGATTGCGGCGACAACTTCTTATATTAAAGAAAAACTTCAAACGACCAGATTTGAAAAAGACAACAAAGCCAGTGCAAATAAGATAACTATAAATAAAGATATCTCTCTCCAATGGAAGAAATTATTCAAGTGATGTAACGACTATGAAGAAGAGCTCAAGAACATACTATGAATACGTTTAGTTCGTTTACTCCCGCTTTTCGGGTTGAATGAATATCATAGTTATAGTATCGTGATTCCCTTTCTCCCCTATCCTCTAGGGGATTTAATAAAGTCAAAGTAGAAGGTAAAGAGTACCTGACGTGGAACAATGTGAGCCCTTCAAAATGCCTTCGTTCTAAAGAACTAAAGAGCTCAAGTACGATATACTCTGAAAATACTAAACATCATTAAGATATGAGATCAAAGATACAAATCTAGAGAAGCTCTTAAATTTGGAAACAAAAACTCTTATCGACTGATTCGAGCGGGATGTACTTTCTAGAAAGTGGTTTTTGAAAGCTGAGGTTGTGAGACGTCTATGGGTTCTTCATTGGGGTGTGATCAAATTCTTACATGGATTGCATTTATGAACATTTTACCACATTACATTTATTTAATATTTTCTTCCTCCAATTAAAAGTACATCACATGTATCTCACGACCAGTCACTTGATTCACTTGATTCATTGTGTGCATTTTACTTTTTCCCTTTTGTGAAGGAAAACGAGTCTTTTTCATCACTGTATTTAATGGTAATTTTTATTCGATGTGGATTATTCATGTTGAAGATGAGATGGCAAATGGACGAGCAAAAAATGGTTAATTTTCTCCATGGTAAATTAGTTAATGGACCAGCGATGTGATACATAGATGTGACAAAATTATTTTCAAGGATTTGAGTTTTTATTAATCTATATTACGTATTACTTTTGTTCAAGAAATAAATAAAAATATTATTGTTGAGAGTGTTGATGTTAAGTTGGAAATTCTTATAAATATTAGAAATTGTAAATACTAACAATCAGACTTGGGAAATTCAAACCCCGCAGGGGGAGCATATATTTCTGTACAATACACCGGTGGGAAGATAATTTTAATAAAACAAATAGAGCAACGTAATTTGATGTCATTATAAACGTAACTGATTCTAATCATAGATTCAGCTCAGTTTCTTCGGCTCATTATTGATTTTGCTCCCCCATGTTTAAGTTTTGAAATTCCCTGATCATCTCCTTTTATCGAATATAATATCAATATCTTAATCTATTTATCTATATAATATATTGTAATATCCGCATTTTTCTTCTTTTTTCGATATTCCCGTTTTGGTGTATTTTCAGTTTTAGTAGCTCGCTTGTAACCATGTCGACATTTTGAATCTATGTTATTCTTGGAGTTTCTCCATTTGGACGATCTTCGATGATGTTTTGATATGATTCTGTTTTATATCATGTATTATGGCGTGGACGTTCGATTCTCGTATAACTCGTTCGCTTTTGTAATTTCTTTGGTTGCACGAGTTCGTATAGTTGAGTTGTTCGTGTTGTGAGTTTCAGTTTGTTAATCCGACGTCGTATCGCGATTTTTGGACGTTTGGGCCGTTTCGTAATTTCCCTAAGTTTAGGGTATTCTCGTTATCTTTGTTGTTCCTGAGCCTTCGGGCATCCAGAATCACGCTTCATCGTAACGTTTTGGTTTCTGACTCAAATCCGTGGTGATTGTATCCGTTGGTCGTTGTTACGCCTTGGTACTTTTTCGATCAATTCTCGTCGAGTAGTCACTTCAGTCCTGGACTGTTTGCTGTCCTAGGCTGTGTTACGGCCGTAAGCCAGTTTCATTACGGCTGTAATATTAGTGAGTTACGGCCGTAGGCATTCCTTTTTACGTCCGTAACAAGGCTTCGTTTCTTGCCTCCTGGTCCAGTTCTGAGTTACGGGCGTATCATGTTTAAGTTACGGCCGTAAGTATTGATACGGCCGTAATGTGTGGTGTGTTACGGCCGTAAGAGAGATAATTTACGGCCGTAATATTCCTATGTTACGGCCGTATTACGGCCGTAACACCTGCCAGTATATAAACTGGCAGCGGCCCAGTTTTTCCTCATTTCTCACATCTCTCTTTTCTCTTCGCGACGGGAGCGACGGCAAAGGCTAGGGTTCGTCCGATTTTGATCCAAACTCCATTGTAAGGTCATATTCAAGTATCATATCATCCACCTATCACTAATCATCCATCGTTCATCTTCGAATCAAGGTAAAATCTCTTATAACCCTACCTTGGGGGATTTGGGGGATTTCCGTTATATTGTTCGTTTTGCTCCGTGTTGTTGATTAATCCTTGATGGTTATGATTAATCTCGTTAGTGTTCTTGCTCTCCTACGAACTCATGGTGTATTTCGTGATATTTGCATAATCGGGAGGGTTTGGTTTCGATCCGCCCTCGTCGTTGTTTTGATGTGAATACACATAAGTCGTAGGCAGGTTTTTGGGTGTTTTCCAATTCCGTATTTATTTAGAATTGGTTTTGATTGTGTTCTTCATATCGTTAGGTTCGTGATTATCGTCTCCTAACGTCCGTCGGTGTTTTCCTTCCGTTCGTTGCATCGTCTATTATTCAAGGCAAGTATTTTTGGAAATCTTTATGCCTAACGTGAAATAGTAATGTATTTTGTGTGTGATTTGCTCACCTCGGGATGGTCCGATGGAATCACGGAGGGAGTCCAAAGGGTTGAGTCCTGGATTCATGAGTTTGTTTAGCTAGCCAGCTCGGGAGGGTCCTTAGAGGCCTCGAGCGGGATCAATGGTATTACCCTATTCCCAAGGCGATGCATATGCGTGTTTTGTTTTATGATATGGCCAGCTCTGGAGGGTCCTTAGAGGCCTCGAGCGGGATCAATGGTATTACCCTGTTCCCAAGGAAAATTGTTTGACTGTTTGTTTCCGGAAAAGACATGTCTCGTTTTGGTTTTGAAATTGATTTGGTGCATTGTACTATGAAACGTGTAAGCAAATGGTTTGCCTTGATTACCTGTACTAGCGTAATTGCTAACCCCTTTGGGGACCCGTTTTGGGGAAATTCTTGTTATGGATTTCACGTTATGTTCTTCCGGACGAGCGGGCGCTGGGACAGTACGAGGATGTTGGTTAGGGTCGTTTACATGTGCATTTGGGTCTTCTTATTTCTTTTGCTTACTTCGATATGGTTGTTTCCCACATTTATAAACTTATAGATTGTACTCGCGAGTACTTAGCTTTTCCTTTTCGAATTCCGTTTTGTATTACCTTAAATTGCTACATTGTCGGTTGATGCTTATTTTGCCGGTTGCTCCGGGCGTATTTTTATGTGTTGTATTATTTAAATGGGTGTCCTCGCTAACCGAGATGGTTAGTCGAGTGGTGTTTTTCTTGTTGTAGCCTGGTGGGTCCCATGTAGGGGTCCACGGCGCTGTAATATACTCCGAATATCTCTGGGTGTTAGAGAAAATGGTATCAGAGCTCTAAGTTTATGGATACCTAGGCTTGTTGGTTATTTGGGTCTAGTGGTGTTTTGTTTTGCACATTGTCACACCGCTGCCAGCATCTCAGTACTTCCAGTGCTCGTAAGTTTTCTTATTCGGTCTTTTGTTTTCTTGCATTGTATTTCCGCTTTTCGAATCGTAGTTGCTTTTTCCTCCCTTACTCATTATCAATATACTTATGTTATCTCTTAACACCAGTATAGATGCTGGAGGAAACCGTGGTCGTGGTCGTGGTCGTGGTCGTGGACGCGGCCGAGGACGTGGGGCAGCCGGTGGGGCGGCCACATCGCATTCTTCGGGAGCCAGCAGTACCGGTGACCGTCACAGTCATGCTTCCTCTCAGGAGTGCGCCAACCTTGGTATTGCAGCCGTTATGCAGCAAATGGTAAACCAAATGGCGGCTATAGCTCAGGTGGTTCAGAACCCCGATCAGGCCCATGCTAATCGGGGCGGAGCAGACCGTTGGCTCCAAGATGTCATCAAGATGCACCCTCCTCAGTTTTCGAGAGCATCAGACCCGATCGGCTGGGAGGGGTGGATCAAGGAGATATCTAAGGTCTTCATTGCCACCAACTGTCCCGAGGACCGTAAGGTCCCTATTGCCCAGTACTTTTTCAGTGGGGACGCTATGGATTGGTGGGAGGCCGTTGGGCCCAAAGACCATGTTGCTTCGTGGGCCGAATTTCAGGAATTGATGGAGACCGAATATTGCCCATGGCCGGTCAGGCAGGCTCGAGTCCATGCTTTCTATGATGCCCAACCACGGGATATTCCCGTATCCCAAGCTATTGCCGATTTTAACAAGGAGTTGGGCTATGTGAAGACCCAAGTTGTCGAAGAGAGCGACAAAATTTTTCATTTTTCCTGGCGGATGAAGCTGTCAATTCGGGACTATATGTCTGGACTCGTCTTCACTACTTTGAAGGATTATCAGAGTAGGGCTCTTGCCTATGATATGTCAGTGACGGCTAGTGATGTGGCTCGTGAGAGCAAGAAGCAGAAGTCGGTCGAAAATTTTTCTGGTCCCAAGAGTGGAGGCAAGCAGAAATCTGAGGCTGCGAATATTTCTACAGGCGGTTCGGCTCGTTTCTTTGGGAGCTTTCGGGGTGCCACCAGAACCTCCATTCGTGAACCCACATGCTTTAACTGTGGTCTGCAGGGCCATAGGAACCGGCAGTGTCCTCGTCCGAAGTTTACTTGTCATACTTGTGGTCAGTTGGGCCACAAGGCCTCCTTTTGTGATCAGATCAGACAGATTCGCGAGGCCCGTGATTCTTTTTCAGCACTGAGAGAGCCGAGTGTGAACCAGGGCTCGTTTGCTCCGCAGCCTCCGCCGAGTGCCGGTCGAGGTAAAGGTCGGGGTCATCCCGCTAGAGCAGGAGCTTCCAGTGTCGGCTCTGCCCAGCCGCGTATCTATGAGATGAGGAGGGCCGACGATCTAGCAGCCACTGTGGCGACAGGTACCGTTCATATCCATTCTCATCCTGTCAGTGTGCTTTTCGATTCTGGTGCTATTCATTCATATCGCTGGGGTGTGTGCGTCGTTTGAGTCTCGACTGTTTGTCGCCTTGCGAGTCTTTCATCATTAAACTTCCTAGCGGTGATAGGATCGTTGGCGATCGAGAGGTCCGAGACTGTTCTGTGTTTATTTTTAGGAGAGCCTGGCTCTGTAATCTTATTGTTGTTGATATTGAGGGTGAAGATTTGATTCTCGGGGATGGTTGGCTCGAGCGGAATGGCGCAATCATGAACTACCGCACGAGAATCATCATTATGTTAGCCTATGACGGCACTGATCACTCTTTCGCGGGGCGAAAGAGGGGAAACCAGAAGTTCGTTATTAACGCCCTGAAGGCGATGAGGCTTCTGCGAAAGGGGTGTACTGGTTATTGGTGTTATGCCTTGAAGGCAGAGGATGGAGGAGTCGAGTTTTCATCGATTCCAGTCGTTAGTGAGTTTCCTGATGTATTTCCTGACGAGTTATCGGGATTGCCACAGGATCGTGAGGTCGAGTTTGCTATAGAGTTAGAGCGGGGCGCGGCTCCGATTTCGAAGGCGCCGTATCGCATGGCACCTTCAGAGATGGCCGAGTTGAAGAAGCAGTTTCTTGACTCAGGGTATGTTCGACCGAGCGCCTCGCCTTGGGGCGCACCGGTCCTGTTTGTGCGTAAGAAGGATGGTTCACTACGTTTGTGTATCGACTATCGCGAACTGAACAAGGTGACCATCAAGAACAAGTATCCTTTGCCGAGGATTGATGACTTGTTCCATTAGTTGCAGGGAGCGGCGGTATTCTCGAAGATTGATTTGAGATCGGGGTACTGTCAGCTCCGGGTGAGGGAGTCTGATGTGCCGAAAACAGCTTTTCGGACGAGATACGGACATTATGAGTTTGTAGTTATGCCTTTCGGGTTAACTAATGCGCCGGCGGTGTTCATGCAGTTGATGAACAAAGTTTTTATCGAGTATTTGGACAAGTGTGTCGTCGTCTTCATTGACGATATTCTTATTTATTCGAGGAGCGAGGAAGAGCATGCCCATCATTTGCGAGTAGTGTTAGACATTTTGAGAACCGAGCAACTCTATGCGAAGTTCTCGAAATATGAGTTCTGGCTGAAGGAAGTGATGTTTTTAGGTCATATGATTTCAGCCAAAGGGGTTCGTGTGGATCCGCAGAAGATCGAGGCAGTGTTGGATTGGGCACCGCCCAAGAACGTGAAGGAAGTTCGTAGTTTCT
Organism: Orobanche coerulescens; assembly: GCA_033398695.1. Classification (NCBI taxonomy): domain Eukaryota; kingdom Viridiplantae; phylum Streptophyta; class Magnoliopsida; order Lamiales; family Orobanchaceae; genus Orobanche; species Orobanche coerulescens. The sequence goes on along the minus strand of CM065811.1, from coordinate 86,149,966 downwards.
TGGGTTTAGTTGGCTACTACCGTAGGTTCGTCGAGGATTTCTCGAAACTGGCTCGGCCACTTACACAGTTGCTCCAGAAATCCGAGAAGTTCGTCTGGAATGACGAGAGGCAGTCGAGTTTTGAGGAGCTGAAGAGGTGTTTGACTTCATCCCCGATTTTGGCGTTGCCATGTAGCAATGAGGGTTTTGTCATTTATAGCGATGCTTCGGGTCAGGGCCTTGGGTGCGTGTTGATGCAACACGGCAAGACTATTGCTTTTGCGTCGAGGCAGTTGAGGCCGTATGAGCTTAACTACCCTACTCACGATTTGGAGTTAGCGGCAGTTGTTTTTGCGCTCAAGATTTGGCGTCACTATATTTTTGGCTCTGCATGTCAGATTTTTACCGATCATAACAGTCTGAAATACATATTTACTCAGCGGGAGTTGAATATGAGGCAGAGGAGGTGGTTAGAGTTGATTAAGGATTATGACCTCGAAATCCTTTATCATCCGGGCAAGGCGAACGTTGTGGCCGACGCCTTGAGTAGGAAACCAGTTGCGTTGCGAACGCTCGAGATCCTTACATCTCAGTCTGAGCTTCGGCGGGTTTTGATCGAGTTATGTTGAGGTTTTGTTGCCTGGAGCTGTCGGGCAACTTTGTGCTTTAGAGATTTCGTCGTCTTTGATCGATGAAATTAAACTGAAGCAGTTAGAGGATCCGATGATTACTCAAATTCGAGAGAACATTCTTAAAGGAAAGTCTCCTGGGTTTGTGATTCACGAGGATGGTGTTTTGATATTCCAGAGTCGGCTTTGTGTACCGAACGACTCAGAGTTGAGACAAGGTATTCTGCGCGAGGCCCATGCTACACCTTACTCCGTCCATCCTGGTTCGAGTAAGATGTACAAGGACCTGAGAAGAAATTTATGGTGGAATGATATGAAGGAGGAGGTCGCACAGTTTGTAGCGAGATGTTTGACTTGTCAGTAGGTCAAAATCGAGCATCAGCGACCGACTGGATTATTGCAGTCACTTCCCGTCCCGGAATGGAAATGGGAAGATATATCGATGGATTTCATTACGAGTTTGCCGAGATCGAGGTCGGGCATAAATATGGTATGGGTGATTGTTGATCGTCTGACCAAGTCGGCACATTTTCTGGGCATCAAGGACACTTGGGGCCCGGAGAAGTTGGCTCGTGTGTTTATTGCGCAGATTGTGAGGCTCCACGGTACTCCGAAGTCTATTGTTTCGGATCGGGATGGCCGTTTTGTATCACACTTTTGGCAGGCGGTGCATAAGGCGTTAGGTACTCGTTTGCGTTTGAGTACCTCTTTTCATACCCACTCAGATGGACAGTCGAAGCGCACTATCTAGACATTTGAGGATATGTTGCGTGCTTGTGCTCTCGATTGGAGCAATGAATGGGAGGAGCATTTTCCATTGATCGAATCCACGTATAACAACAATTGTCACACGTCGATTCGGATGGCACCGTATGAGGCACTTTATGGGCGGCGATGTCGATCACCGATTTGTTGGAGTGAGGCATCCGATTTGGTCGGGATCGAGCCGGATGTCGTTTTAGAGACGAGGCGGAAGATAGAATCAATTCGGGAGCGGATGTTGACTGCCCAGAGTCGACAGAAGTCATATGCCAATGTCCGTCGTCGACCTTTGGAATTCGAGGAGGGAGACCACGTTTTACTAAAGGTGTCGCCGACGAGAGGAGTTTTCTGTTTCGGGAAAAAGGGGAAGTTGAGTCCGAGATTTATTGGGCCCTTCGAGATTCTCGAGCGAGTCGGTGGGTTAGCATACCGTTTGGTGTTACCCCCGGCCTTGAGTCATGTTCATAGCATTTTTCATGTTTCCCAGCTGAGGAAATATGTTCCGGATCTTAGTCATATCATCGACTTTGGCGAGATCGATATTGCCGAGGACATCACCTTCGAGGAGCGTCCCTTAAAGATTTTGGAACATCGTGAGAAACGACTGAGGCATAAGACCATCCCTTTGGTCAAGGTGCAGTGGTCAACACACGGTGTCAATGAGGCAACTTGGGAAACCGAGGATAGCATGCGTGCTAAGTACCCTGAGTTGTTTGTTTCTTAAGTTTCGGAAAGAAACTTGTTTTTAGAGGGGTAGAATGTAATATCCGCATTTTTCTTCTTTTTTCAATATTCCCGTTTTGGTGTATTTTCATTTTTAATAGCTCGCTTGTAACCATGTCGACATTTTGAATCTATGTTATTCTTGGAGTTTCTCCATTTGGACGATCTTCGGTGATGTTTTGATATGATTCTGTTTTATGTCATGTATTATGGCATGGACGTTCGATTCTCGTTTAACCCGATCGCTTTTGTAATTTCTTTGGTTGCACGAGTTCGTATAGTTGAGTTGTTCATGTTGTGAGTTTCGGTTTGTTAATCCGACGTCGTATCACGATTTTTGGACGTTTGGGCCGTTTCGTAATTTCCCTAAGTTTAGGGTATTCTTGTTATCTTTGTTGTTCTTGAGCCTTCGGGCATCCAGAATCACGCTTCATCGTAACGTTTTGGTTTATGACTCAAATCCGTGGTGATTGTATCCGTTGGTCGTTGTTACGCCTTGGTACTTTTTCGGTCAATTCTCGTCGAGTAGTCACTTCAGTCCTGGACTGTTTGCTGTCCCACGCTGTGTTACGGCCGTAAGCCAGCTTCATTACGGCCGTAAGCCAGCTTCATTACGGCCGTAATATTAGGGAGCTACGGCCGTAGGCATTCCTTTTTACGGCCGTAACAAGGCTTCGTTTCTTGCCTCCTGGTCCAGTTCTGAGTTACAGGCGTATCATGTTTAAGTTACGGCCGTAAGTATTGATACGGCCGTAATGTGTTCTTGATACGGCCGTATGTGTCATTCGTCATATTGCCCAGTTTTCTCTCTAGAGGTCAGTTACGGCCATAAGAGAGATAAGTTACGGCCGTAATATTTCTATGTTACGGCCGTATGTGGGGTGTGTTACGGCCGTAACACCTGCCAGTATATAAACTGGCAGCGGCCCAGTTTTTCCTCATTTCTCACATCTCTCTTTTCTCTTCGCGACGGGAGCGACGGCAGAGGCTAGGGTTCGTCCGATTTTGATCCAAACTCCATTGTAAGGGCATATTCAAGTATCATATCATCTACTTATCACTAATCATCCATCGTTCATCTTCGAATCAAGGTAAAATCTCTTATAACCCTACCTTGGGGGATTTGGGGGATTTCGGTTATATTGTTCGTTTTGCTCCGTGTTGTTGCTTAATCCTTGATGGTTATGATTAATCTCGTTAGTGTTCTTGTTCTCCTACAAACTCATGGTGTATTTCGTGATATTTGCGTAATCGAGAGGATTTGGTTGCGATCCGCCCTCGTCGTTGTTTTGATGTGAATACATATAAGTCGTAGACAGGTTTTTGGGTGTTTTCCAATTCCGTATTCGTTTAGAATTGGTTGTGATTGTGTTCTTCGTATCGTGAGGTTCGTGATTATCGGCTCCTAACGTCCGTCGGTGTCTTCCTTCCGTTCGTTGCGTCGTCTATTATTCAAGGCAAGTGTTTTTGGAAACCTTTATGCTTAACGTGAAATAGTAATGTATTTTGTGTGTGATTTGCTCACCTCGGGATGGTCCGACGGGATCACAGAGGGAGTCCAAAGGGTTGAGTCCTAGATTCATGAGTTTGTTTAGCTAGCCAGCTCGGGAGGGTCCTTAGAGGCCTCGAGCGGGATCAATGGTATTACCCTGTTCCCAAGGTGATGCATATGCGTGTTTTGTTTTATGATATGGCCAGCTCGAGAGGGTCCTTAGAGGCCTCAAGTGGGATCAATGGTATTACCCTGTTCCCAAGGCAAATTGTTTGACTGTTTGTTTCCGGAAAAGACATGTCTGGTTTTGGTTTTGAAATTGATTTGGTGCATTGTACTATGAAACGTGTAAGCAAATGGTTTGCCTTGATTACCTGTACTAGCGTAATTGCTAACCCCTTTGGGGACCCGTTTTGGGGAAATTCTTGTTATGGATTTCAGGTTATGTTCTTCCGGACGAGCGGGCGCTGGGACAGTACGAGGATGTTGGTCAGGGTCGTTGACATGTGCATTTGGGTCTTCTTATTTATTTTGCTTACTTTGATATGGTTGTTTCCCACATTTATAAACTTATAGATTGTACTCGCGAGTACTTAGCTTTTCCTTTTCGAACTCCGTTTTGTATTACCTTAAATTGCTACATTGTCGGTTGATGCTTATTTCGCCGGTTGCTTCGGGCGTATTTTTATGTGTTGTATTATTTAAATGGGTGTCCTCGCTAACCGAGATAGTTAGTCGAGTGGTGTTTTTCTTGTTGTAGCCTGGTGGGTCCCACGTAGGGGTCCACGGCGCTGTAATATACTCCGAATATCTCGGGGTGTTACATATATAATCTGTATGACGAAATGAAGCACCACATATTTTATGGTGCTTCAAATGCTTATGTGTCAGGTTTAGATACTTATATGTCAGATTCGCAAGCTTCGAGAAAACACATAAGCATTCACTAATTTAATAGAGAAAAACAAGAAGATAAATATGGGAGGTGAGATTTGAACTCAAACGGGCATGAAATATGTACTTCACATGAACATGCCACCACCAATCGGCTATTGTAATTAGATGTTAATATTGCTATACATTTTCTGATATAGAACTCCCAATGATGATTTTCACTAATTTCTTATTTGTCCAGTTATTTTCTACTAATATTATTTCCTTCTATTCAATCAAAATTTAGATCTTAGTTATTTCCTTCTAATTATATGAATAAAAGAGATGATAGTTTTTGGAGTAAATATAATGACTTACCATATCTAAGCATGATAATAATATTTTATTTGAATTATCTATTAATTATATACATACTTAAATTGATTGGATTATCTATTAATTCATACTTTATTTTGATTAATTATATTTATTCAAAAAATCAATTTTACTAATTATTACTCCCTTCCGTCCGCCAAAAATTTGCCCCAATTTCCTTATTGGAGTGTCCGCTAAAAATTTTCCCCGGTTAAAAAAGGAAAGTTTTTATTTACTTCATTGCCATTTAATTATCCACCTACTCACTTGATCACATTAAATATCCACGCACCCACTCCTAATTAAATACCCTAACACATAAACCTACCCAACCCACTCCTAATTAAATACCCTAACACAACCCCATCTAGCCGTAAATCGAGCGCCGCACTTCACCTTTTGTTTCGTCGTCTTATCCGTCCCTCTCTGAAGAACACTAAAATACACTTCTTCAATGTTTGAGAAAAACTTCTCTACTGTCGAATCGAACGACGAGTGGAGCCTATCTCAACTCATAGCCTCCGGTCTATTGATGATGGAATCGTGGATGGAACAATCCGCTAATGATATCGTCCCTGAAACGAAATTCGGTAATTCTGAGGGCAAAGCCATTGTTACTGTCAAATCTCAGCCTCAGATCGAGAATGATGAAAATGGCAAAATTTGGGAAACTCCAGAATGGTCAAATGAACTAAAGCGATTCTACCTCGAAACCCTAGGGATTTGGTGCCCCAGCGTGTTATTGCTCTTATAATCAGGTTATATCGTTTAACTTTAGCCTCTCAAGTGATTTTGCTTGATTTTGTAGCTTACATGGTAGGATCTGTTTGTGTTGATTATGGTTTGTTGAACTGATGTTGTTCAGTTAAATGTTGCATCTGCAATCTTGTTAGACACCCTAGGGCATTTTAATTTCCTAGTTTGGAGGCTTACAAGATAGGGCAGATTTAGTTGGGAGTCAATGATGCAATCGTATATCAAATTTATGAGACTCGATATAACTACATATATGGATCTTAGTCCAATGTTTACTAGCTATACAAGATATGCATCTAGCAAATTTGTTGGTTTCCAAGTAAACAAAGCAAAAACTACAAAACCTTCAACGCCATGCTTAATACCCAAAAGCATGCATTAGATGTTGAATGTCATACCCAAATCTGTATCATTTGTCAAGTTATCTCAATTATTCAAACAGTCTCTTACTAGCTCTTCAGAACTTCAAGGCTTTACGGTAGTTGTCCCAAAGCAATTAGCATAGCCTTGTTCATGTGTGGGATTTCATCAAGCAACTTTGTAGTGTGAGGAAAACATTATTGAGGGTTGTTCTTGAGAGTGACCAAATGTTGTCATGACATTTTATAGTAGATCATCTACATTGTTGGCTTGCATGTCACTTGTAGTGCCTGAATTGCCCTAAAGAACCCTAAGTCATTGATGTTTGTGTCGGGAGAGTTGGGCGGTTGACAAAATAGACTAATTGTGAAGCCATATGAGTTTTGCTTGCATAAAACTGGATCATTATCTATAATGTGGGGCATTATCCTATTGGATCTGATTTGCTTACTTGCATTTGTTGGCCATTTGGTTGTGATTCTTTGGGATAACTCAAAAACGCACTACATGATGAATGATGATCATTCTGATAGTTATACTAAATCAGAAAATACATGATGAATGATGCTTACTTGGTTTATGATGCGGTCCTGGATGACTTCCTTTGTTATGGAGTTAATTGGCTTCGAGAGTACCTTTACGTCTATTCTTGGAATTTCTCTTTGCTGCCTCCTGACTTGTGAAAGGAAAGATACCTATTTTTCCATCAAATAAGACTTCTCCTTCAGTTGAAATGTGTGGTCTAGCTACAGCACACATAAACATTACCTTTGTAAGAAACCTCTTTGATTTGCATGCTCTCTATGGTTCCAATTTATTAGGTAGCAGGTAGTATCTGTCTGAAGTTTATGTGATAAAGAACCATTTCTCATCTATGTGTATTATGCTAAACATGCTGTCATACTTTATTGTTTTCTCTGAAAGTTGACTTCTAAGGTGTGAGAGACTGAATTTCAGTCTTGCTAACTTATTTGCCTCTATAATAACAAGTTTAGAGCACTCGTATGTGCTCTTATAAGCTTCAACTATATCCACTCACCCAATAAAGACTTACTAACATTCAGTGTTGCAGCCATCTTTCTTATAGAAGATCTTTGAAACACTGAGAGAGACGAGACTTTTGCTTCATCAAGTAAGATTTTGTCTTTGTGTTGCACTCCTAGTTTGTTAGATTTGAAGCTAATTGGTGTACCGTCCTGTATTTGTGCCTTTGCAGTTGTCCATATATACTTAACTGTTCTCTGGCACACTCCAAAACTTGCAAAGACCTCTTTTGTGCTCCCAACGAATCACACCATTTTTAGAATTTTGAAGCAAGAATCGAGCCAACAAATTTTTACTGCTCCGATGTCGATCTAGCTTCTTCCTTGGATCACCATATATTTGGTCTTTTTATAATGAATATGGGTAGTAGTAGACTTAAATGAGGGTTATTTATAGCTAGTTGGTCCGAATATTTAGTTTTTAGTGGGAGTTGAAATTTTAATTCTCTGGGAAAAATTCCTCCAAGAAAACTCGATCACATCAATCTTGTAGTGTGCAATTGTTTAATAAATATTAGTTAATTGTTTAATTGCTATACTTTACGGGAAAAGTTCCCTCCAAAAAATCGATATGTATTGTGTTTATTGTTGTAGTTGTTTAATGTTGTATTCTGTCTATTCAAAATTTTCTCACAAGAAATGCAATACAAGATGATGAGTTTTGTTTAATGTTGTAGTTGTTTAATGAATTTTGTTTAATGCTTTAATTAATCACTAGCTTTTCAGATAATTAAATTATCAAGTGTAATTAAGGTTTTAAGTATAAATTAACAAATGGACTCTTTCTACACTAAAATTACTTTATACCAGTTTTTCTTAAAACCCGTGTCATCCCAACTGGGGCAAGTATTTGGCGGACTGAGAGAGTATTTCTTTTGGTTATTTATAATAGATGATCATTATTATTTCTTTCTAATCACATATTTACCGAATTTTAAATTTTATATATAAATTGAGATAATTAATTTGGATTTAAATTATAATTATTAATTTTGTTATTTACTTCAAGTACTCTTAAATTCGTTTCAATATATATTTTTAAACGAACATCTTCTAATAATTATTATTAATATATAATTAAATATACCAATGGCCAAAACTTTCTATGCTTATCATTGAATTATTTTTATCAACCATATTTGTAATTGTAATTAATGTGATTTTAGTTTATTTTGTAAATTTTAGGCTTATTTCAATAGTTTATGAATCTATTCACTAAAATATGAGAATTATCAAAATAAGAAAGATATCTTGTGCATTAAGATAGATAAAAAAAAAGGATAATTGTAGGTCCACATAAAAATCTTATTTTTTGATAACCCATTCTATTTTTTTAGGTGAGAAATAAATAGGTATCATTATGAATATGTAAAGATAGAAAAATCGGTATCTTTTTGAAAAAAAAAAGTAAACTTTTAAATAATTAGATTATTTTACATAATAACACTTATAATTTTTTACATTTGTACTGTCGTATTGTATGTATTTAGTTGGAATTCTACAAGTAATGTTGTATTGGTTTAAGGATTATATAATATATATTGTATTGGGTTATTATGGAATCGAACTATTTATGTATGTTATTGTTACTGTTTTTGACGACTGGTCTTGGTTAGTTGTGTTTTTTGTTAAGTGTATTAGCCAGAGCGTACATTATATACGATAGCTACCAAACGCTACAAAAAGAGGCTTACATATATTAAACTTGTCAGTTACGTACGTAGCGATGGAAATCAGATCGAATCGAGTTTCAGTGTGTAGGGCCGAGTACTTTTATCTTGATTAGGACCGCCAAATCAACGGGCATTGCATACACAATTATGCAGGACTTGGCATATGCAATGATGGAGCATTTACCTATGTTAATTTATGCTATGTATGTAAGGTAATTTACGAAGGAATGCAGTAACCCGTGGAAGACAATACCGTACACTACAAAGAAAGGTTAGTGTACGTAAGAGCTGTTAACGTACATTAACAGGTGGATGTAGCGACCACAATGGAAATTGTATATTATAAAGACATGTCTTGTCTTTCATTTTTTTATGATCCATTTCCGATTTCTCTCTAGAAATCACACATCTGCCCTCCTAATTGTTAATCAGCCCCTTCCAACTTGTTTTGGAGGTTCACAATGCAACACCCCCAAATCCATATGGGAATATTACACGCCGTATACCCTTTTTCATGAGGGTCTACTAGGCTAGACTCCACGGAATAACTAAATATTCGACCGACTGGGGTCAACCAACATAACAATACGGACCGTTAAGGTTAAACATAATTAACTTCACGGACCGATGTGGTCTCACGACTAAATCAAATGGTAAAATACATCTCTTTACAACAATACCCACTCAGGATCCGACGTACATTACAGCAGAAGACTGATACAATAAGACAATACAACAAACAGACCAAACTCTCAATCTTGATTAGTATCGCATCTCATCATCTACAGTGCCGATCCTGTGAATGCTCCCTTGAACCAAGCGTACCTGAAATGCATGAAACGCATTTCTCCCATTTAAGGGGTTAGCAATTCGAATTTGCCAATATAAGTATCATAACCATACGAAATGTAGAAAGCATACAATTCGAATCAGATAAGGACAACCATTCATCAAGTATTTTCGAGAGGTTTTTAGTAGTTAGAAAACAAAGCACTTGAAGCATTTGAAAATAAAATCACCATCTCGGAAATTTTAGAATTACAGAACCTTTAGGACATCGGGTGTAATATCCGACTTTCTTTTTTTTGCAGTTTCTATTTTTGGCACATGTCTATTGTTAGCGGCTCGCTTGTAACCGTTTCGATGTTTTGAAACTATTTTGTTCTTGGTGTTTTCCAATTGGATTAGTTTTGGAGGTGCTTTTACGTAATTCTCTTTATGTTATGATTTTCGCTGCATGTACGTTCGATTCTCATAAAACTCGTTCGATTATATTGTTTCTTTGTTCCTACAATAAGGTAGAATTATTCATGTTGTGAGTGTCGGTTCAGCATTTCGATGGCGCATCGTGATTTTCGAACGTTTGGGCTGTTTTGTAATTCCCTAAAAGTTTATGGAAATTACTTCCATTGTCGTATTCTGAGCCTACGGGTGGTCGGAAACGTGTTTCTTTTAGCACTTAGATTCGTAATCACGAATACTTCGTATATGTGTCTTCGGATTCCATCTTTTTGTTGCGTTTCGATTTCGTGCTTTCTTGGGCAGTGGACTGCACTCAGCAGTACCGAACTGCTGCATGAATAACGCATGTTATTCATGTTCTCTTACATACGCTATCTGAGTACTGTTAACGTACGTTAACTCTTAGAAATAGCGTACGCTAGCGTCTTCAGCGTTTTGGGCAGGGGGTTCTGCCGAGTCTTTACGTACGTTAAGTTAGGGTGCTGCTTACGTAAACGCCCTAACGTACGTTAACTCCACCATGTTAACGTATGTAAACTCCAGTCAGGTATTTAAAAACCTGAGTTGACCTCATACGTGTTACTTCTTTCTTCTTTATCCCTTTGTCCGCGATTTGAGTTCCCTTGGGCGTTTTGGAGCGATTCTTGAAGATGTATCCATGGAGTTCCATAATAGATCGATTGTTGTGCTCCAAATGAAGTTTATCATCATATTAATCCATGTCTCTCTGCCCAAATCTAAGGTAATTGGATAGAACCCTAACCTTTGTAATTTTGGGGGGGGGGGGGGGGGGTTTGTCCAATTCTGTACGAATCATCCGTTGATGTTGTAATATTCTACTTCGATTAATGTTTATGGGTGTTTCCCAATTCGTTTCCGTCAAGATTCTGTAACACCCCCAGAATACATCCAGAAATGTTACACGTCGTAGGCCCTTCTTACAAGGATCTACAAGGCTAAACTCTACTAGACTACAAAATGATTGACCGACCGGGGTCAATCTAAATACAACGCAGACCGACAAGGTCATTAAACAATTCAGAAACAAATGAACTTTACATCTCAATGACGAAAATAAACTTGAACACAGAAAAGAACGGCAATTCAATTTAATAAATGAAATCTACACCCATGCAAGGGTGAATACTCGAACGACAGAGAAATACCGACCAAAATGAAACAAAAGAAAAGACTCTAACTCTGGTGTGATTAGTATCATTTGTCCTCCATCTCCTTCCCAGCCAATCCTGTGACTGATCCCGAGCTGCCAAAACCTAAGCGCATAACAGGCACCCACCCCCCAAAAACTCGGGGGTTAGCAAACTGGAATTTTGCTAGTGCAAGTACATAATACACAAGATATACGAATAATAATAACACAAAACTCAACAGTCCTGAAACCTTAACACAAACCACACATTTAAATGGTCAACACTAAATAGCATTACATACACAAGGTGAAAGATAATCACATTGTCATATTCTCCGTACAGAACATAACACCAATGAAACTTTAAACGAGCCCAAGGAGTCAGAAAAATCCCTTTTTATAAAAGGAAAAGTATTTTGATAAGAAAGTTCGAAAACATTAATATTGACTCAGGCCATCTTGGGGTTTTGAAAATCAAATGGAAATATTTTAGAAAATACTTCAAAAGCTCTCGGGTCCTTGACCCAACATGTGGAAAACAATTTCCAAGAAAACTATTACAACATTATTCGGGGTCCTCGACCCAAATGATAAACACTATCACAAGCGAATCATTACAACATCTCACGGGGTTCTCGGCCCAATCCAAATAATATCATCACGAGATCAAATCTCAACATCTCACGGGGTCCTCGACCCAATACACAGAATAATCAACACAGTACAATCCAAGGCACATCCTCTCATTCGACAAATCCTGCTCAAGACCCCTGATTAATTAACCCCCGGAGATCTCGTCAAATATCATTGGTTAATTAACCCTGATACCAACATTTAAAATAAGTTGGAACGAACTCCAGAAACACAATTCGCGGTCTACATCAAGACCAACATTAAAAGCAAGTTGCAAAGATTTAAATTTCGAAAATCATTTGGTAACGGGGTCTTAGCTATCACTCAAATATCCGTTACCAATAAGCCTGCCAAGCGCCTCCCTTGCACACCTGTGTACTGGCGTTCACTCCACTATATTGGCCGCCCATTGCACATGTCACCGCGCTGGCATTCACTCCCATAGGAGCCGCCCCTTGCTCGCGCATTAAGTAACACCGGTATTCACCAATCATATGGAGCCGCTCATTGCAGCGTACATCAGGCCGGAGTGCACGCCCCGCCCTCAGAGGTACCCGGAGATGACGTCTCTCATAACAAGTATTCACATTATTACAAATACCAAGCACACAGCCAACCGTTGCAACAATTATCAAATCAGTTCATCAATTCACATAATTTATTCGCCTGTACGTAACTACACAAAATAAACAATAACTCGCACGTTATTCATCAAGACTTAGCACATTAGGCCTTCAACACTATCAATCAATACTACATGAATATCCTTATATCGTAACTCAACCGAAAATACAAACATTACCATATTACCTCTATAAACATTATTCGTACTTTAGTCTAAGTTGAGTACGTCGACTAATATTGGTATGAATCACCCAACATTTATCTCCATATGTATATTTATATACATATACATATATCTATACATATATCCACGCATATCTATATATATATATATAATATATAAATGCAGATATTCATAACATGATTCATACACTTCAGCAACAATGATTTCACGTAATTATAATTCGTATATCAAGATACTTGCCTTGGTAATCTCACGCGAATACTCCGAAAATACAGTTGATTGGAACAATCCAGAACTCCAACGAAAACGACAATCGTAGAGGCTCAACACGGGATTATCGTAGGAAATTCGTCCTAAATATCATATCATTAAATAAACAATCAATCACACGAGGAAAAGCATAAAAAGATGGCCGAACCCTAACTGTTCTCTTCGTAACGTACGTTACACACATACGTAACGTACGTTACGTCTGCACGTTAGCGCACGTAAGCTACAAGGATTAGCGCACGCTAAGCATGCATTGATGCTTCTTCTCGGTTCGATCGCCTTGCCTGAGGGTATAACGTACGTAATGCATAGAGCTTAACGTACGTAATATTCACACATATCATACTCATGTGAATCATAATGATCCTATGGTGTTGATGTCTATGAATTCCAGGTTAATCCTCCCATCATAAGACTCACTCCAAATCTTGATTATAGATTCTCAAAGGTTGTTCGGAAAATCTGAGGTTGTTACAAAATTAAGTCTATGATCATTATGGAAACACCATACAATACGGTTTATTAATCTCAGAAAGTTTACCTTACTTGATCATCATAACAAGATTCGGACTATAACGTTCTTAACTCGGGTAACTAAAGCATGAACATTCCAACTTCCAAAAACATGGTGTTCGGATAAAAATTATCTATGGAGCATAATAATCCCGGTGGTATGTTCATAACATCCTTAAGAACACGAATTCAAGGTTGAGGTAGCATCAACATACCTTAATATGAAAGAAACGCAGAGACAAGAGGTAGCATCCAACTCCGATTACTTGAATGTCAAACCAAGATGTTTCGTAACTTAAATGATCGAGTCTACGTGATCTATATGTGTTTTAGAGGGCTGGAGACCCTCTAGAAATGAAGGAAAACGAAGTACAAGTGAAAGGGACGAAGAGATATGAAATGGGGTGTTGTCGATATATATAATATCTTGAGCTTTACGTACGTTAGCCTTAGCCATTTACGTACGTAATCAACTTAGCGCATGCTACCATTCGATCTTAGCGTACGCTATCGTTCACTGATAGCTTACTGTCTCGTTCTGTACTAGCTTACGTACGTTACTCCCTATGCATTACGTACGTAAGCTACACACATTAGCGTACGCTATTTACAAACCTTAGCATACGTTAACACCCGTTGACCCCAAAACTGTCCAGGTTCATCCGCGGGAATCTTTCCGAGCCCCACCACCAGCCGTCCATGTGCTAACCAGTCTGTTCAATTATTGACCTCCTTACGTACGCTACGTCTAGCTCGTAGCGTACGCTATCTCCAGTTCGTAACGTACGTTACGCTTACCTGTTAGCGTGCGTTACGACGTAGTTGCATGTGAAGGATTAAAAGTTGATATTATCATGCATGAGGATACGAATACAGAAACGATCGTACTTCGATTATTGATAGCACCAATTCAGGTAATACAGGGTTCAAATACGGACGAAAATACCCAACAATTTATCCGGATATTACATACTATCCCTCTTAAAAGAAGTTTCGTCCCGAAACTTAAAGTAGAGTGGTGGAACAACCAAGGAAAAATAACTACTTGCTCAGCCCCAAAACATCACGAACGATGCGCGAATGCAAGGTTCTAAAAATACAATGATTGGACCTAGGAAGTATCAGGCACGTCAATTGAGGCGATAAATTACACGTGAACATGAGAAGTTAGAGTGGAGAAGTAAAAGCTCACAGAATTAATGAAATTCACCAGCGGCTCAGACGTACTAAAATCGCGTGTCGAGTTCGACCCACCGTATTCAAGTTCATAACACATTGAAAATATTAACCGCACGAGTGGGAACAAATAGTTTCGAACAAAATTTTGTGAAGATTAAGTTCAGATGTGAATAGACCACAATAATTCACGGAGTCTAACAAATCGGTTCTGAACTTCGTTCGAATGACGATAGGTTCAGTAGAACATGGTAGTTTAAAATTGTCAAGAGGGTCACAGATGAATCATCAACAATGAAAGTTTCCCAACACCGAAAATACTAAGAAGAGTATGGGTATTACATTCCCCCATACTAAGAAGACGTTTCAGCCTCGAAACTTAAAACAGCAGGAGTTGGAAACGAAAAGCAATTAAAATGAAAAATGATCAAAGTCACGATTTGTTGGAAACAGCAACGACTAGAACACAGCACAAAATCTTCATTCACCTATGATAGGCTCTTCAGCAGAAGACATAAGGTTTCGGGACATTCTCCGGCCACTTGCTCAGCTCACCGACAGAGTAGCAATCTTTGCCAATTCAGAAATTACCCCACAATGTTTCTCCCGATCGCCTTCACACCCGCACCGATGACAAGTCAAGAGTGGGGAGGGACAGTTTACACGGATATGTCCCGTACGGTTGCAGTTGAAGCACACTCTCTTCTTACCGGAAGTCACTGATGCTGGTTGGAGATTCCCAATGCTCATTCTCGACCACGAAGACGACGCATTCGAACGACGTGGGGGTTTGAGAACCTTAGTCTCGTCACTGCCCAAAAATTTTCCAGATGTCCTCGGTCTCTTTTCTCCACTCGTTGGCTCGGTCACTCAGGAGGTTTCATAGGTTATCGTCTGATCTTGATATTCCTTCACCGTAACATGAATCATTGTCGTACGAACCACCTCACCGCTTCCGCTTCCTATATTACGTCTACATCCGCCAGGGCTCGTCATGCTAATGCAGATAGTACCGTTTATTGTTATCACATAGTCAGTTGTATGGTATACCACAATTATCACCGTAAGGTTTGATTAGCATCCTTAAAATAACGGTAATATCGTAAAGCACGAAATTTTCTGAAATCAACTTCCAGTCCTTCGTCTAGGACGATCATTATGCGTATGCTTTTAATGAAAAAAAAATTTGAAACAAAAGCCAAGTCACGTTGTGCTCAAAACTTGTAAATACTGTCCTTTGTTTTGGAAGAGGAAGTTTATACAATGACTCTAAAAAAAATTATTTTTGAGTAATGCCTACAAGAAAATTAAAAATCGAATTGTAACTAATTTGAAATATTTCAAAAGTGTTGAGTCCCAAATACCACAATTTTGAAAATCCTTCCTCTTCTACCAAAATGTTTATTCGAATGAACTTTTCACCAAAATACGTGACCATTCGACACGACTACATTAAATCATGAGGTTTACAATGTTAGGAAAATTTCAAAACACTACTTTGAAATGTTCATAATTCGGCCCTGAAATATTACCTGTCGGGGATTCTGCGCCGGAACCTAGCAGGCTAAAAACCATTTAAAAATCATTTCAAAATATGCCAAAAAGCCAATGACGGTAGCATTTTCCAAAACTTACAAAATCATTTGTAAAATATTAAATACCATCATAAAAATACCGTTAAATCTGCAAGACTAAAATGCCAAAATGTCAAGAGTCATTTCAAAGTACTCACGCAGCGGATAAAATTAACACTCAAAGATTTATCCTACTGAAATGCAGAAATCGATAAATATGTTCGACTACCGAAGTATACTACATAACCATTCTCGCTCAACGCGTATACGCAGGTGATATCGTAAAACAATATAATCTCTAACAACTTCAAACCCTAGGTTCACGTTAAGCACAATATAATCAAATACGTATATAAGGGGACTTACGATTCGGGAGGCTTACCATCACGGATTGCTTGAAGATGATGTTGGAACCACGATACTAATCACAACTCTAACGCGCGCGACTTATACAAGACATGGACTTGACCCAACGGCCTAGGTTTTTCGCAAACATAAGCTCCGATACCATATTTGTAACACCCCCAGAATACATCCGGAAATGTTACACGCCGTAGGCCCTTCTTACAAGGATCTACAAGGCTAAACTCTACTAGACTACAAAATGATTGACCGACCGGGGTCAATCTAAATACAACGCAGACCGACAAGGTCATTAAACAATTCAGAAACAAATGAACTTTACATCTCAATGACAAAAATAAACTTGAACACAGAAAAGAACGGCAATTCAATTTAATAAATGAAATCTACACCCATGCAAGGGTGAATACTCGAACTACAGAGAAATACCGACCAAAATGAAACAAAAGAAAAGACTCTAACTTTGGTGTGATTAGTATCATTTGTCCTCCATCTCCTTCCCAGCCAATCCTGTGACTGCTCCCGAGCTGCCAAAACCTGAGCGCATAACAGGCACCCACCCCCCGAAAACTCGGGGGTTAGCAAACTGGAATTTTGCTAGTGCAAGTACATAATACACCACATATACGAATAATAATAACACAAAACTCAACAGTCGTGAAACCTTAACACAAACCACATATTTAAATGGTCAACACTGAATAGCATTACATACACAAGGTGAAAGATAATCACATTGTCATATTCATCGTACAGAACAAAACACCAATAAAACTTTAAACGAGCCCAAGGAGTCAAAAAAATCCCTTTTTATAAAAGGAAAAGTATTTTGATAAGAAAGTTCGAAAACATTAATATTGACTCGGGCCATCTTGGGGTTTTGAAAATCAAATGGAAATATTTTAGAAAATACTTCAAAAGCTCTCGGGTCCTTGACCCAACAAGTGGAAAACAATTTCCAAGAAAACTATTACAACGTTATTCGGGGTCCTCGACCCAAATGATAAACACTATCACAAGCGAATCATTACAACATCTCACGGGGTTCTTGGCCCAATCCAAATAATATCATCACGAGATCAAATCTCAACATCTCACGGGGTCCTCGACCCAATACACAGAATAATCAACACAGTACAATCCAAGGCACATCCTCTCATTCGACAAATCCTGCTCAAGACCCCTGATTAATTAACCCTCGGAGATCTCGTCAAATATCCTTGGTTAATTAACCATGATACCAACATTTAAAACAAGTTGGAAGGAACTCCAGAAACACAATTCGCAGTCTACATCAAGACCAACATTAAAAGCAAGTTGCAAAGATTTAAATTTCGAAAATCATTTGGTAACGGGGTCTTAGCTATCACTCAAATATCCGTTACCAATAAGCCTGCCAGACGCCTCCTTTGCACATCTGTGTACCGGCGTTCACTCCACTATATTGGCCGCCCATTGCACATGTCACCGCGCCGGCGTTCACTCCCATAGAAGCCGCCCCTTGCTCGCACATTAAGTAACACCGGTGTTCACCAATCATATGGAGCCGCTCATTGCAGCGTACATCAGGCCGGAGTGCACTCCCCGCCCTCAGAGGTACCCGGATATGACGTCTCTAATAACATTTATTCACATTATTACAAATACCAAGCACACAGCCAACCGTTGCAACAATTATCAAATCATTTCATCAATTCACATAATTTATTCGCCAGTACGTAACTACACAAAATAAACAATAACTCGCACGTTATTCATCAAGACTTAGCACATTAGGCCTTCAACACTATCAATCAATACTACATGAATATCCTTATATCGTAACTCAACCGAAAATACAAACATTACCATATTACCTCTATAAACATTATTCGTACTTTAGTCTAAGTTGAGTACGTCGACTAATATTGGTATGAATCACCCAACATTTATCTCCACATGTATATTTATATACATATACATATATCTATACAAATATCCACGCATATCTATATATATATAATATAAATGCAGATATTCATAACATGATTCATACACTTCAGCAACAATGATTTCACGTAATTATAATTCGTATATCAAGGTACTTGCCTTGGTAATCTCTCGCGAATACTCCGGAAATACATTTGATTGGAACAATCCAGAACTCCAACGAAAATGATGATCGGAGAGGCTCAACACGGGATTATCGTAGGAAATTCGTCCTTAATATCCTATCATTAAATAAACAATCAATCACACGAGGAAAAGCATAAAAAGATGGCCGAACCCTAACTGTTCTCTTCGTAACGTACGTTATACACATACGTAATGTACGTTACGTCTGCACGTTAGCGCACGTAAGCTACAAGGATTAGCGCACGCTAAGCATGCATTGGACAGTTCTTCTCAGTTCAAACGACTACCTTGCCTGAGGGTATAATGTACGTAATGCATAGAGCTTAACGTACGTTATATTCACACATATCATACTCATGTGAATCATAATGATCCTATGGTGTTGATGTCTATGAATTCCAGGTTAATCCTCCCATCATAAGACTCACTCCAAATCTTGATTATAGATCCTCAAAGGTTGTTCGGAAAATCTGAGGTTGTTATCAACATTAAGTCTATGATCATTATGGAAACACTATACAATACGGTTTATTAATCTCAGAAAGTTTACCTTACTTGATCATCATAACAAGAGTCGGACTATAACGTTCTTAACTCGGGTAACTAAAGCATGAACATTCCAACTTCCAAAAACATGGCGTTCGGATAAAAATTATCTATGGAGCATAATAATCCCGGTGGTATGTTCATAACATCCTTAAGAACACGAATTCAAGGTTGAGGTAGCATCAACATACCTTAATATGAAAGAAACGCAGAGACAAGAGGTAGCATCCAACTCCGATTGCTTGAATGTCAAACCAAGATGTTTCGTAACTTAAATGATCGAGTCTACATGATCTATATGTGTTTTAGAGGGCTGGAGACCCTCTAAAAATGAAGGAAAACGAAGTACAAGTGAAAGGGACGAAGAGAAATGAAATGGGGTGTTGTCCATATATATAATATCTTGAGCTTTACGTACGTTAGCCTTAGCCATTTACGTACGTAATCGACTTAGCGCATGCTACCATTCGATCTTAGCGTACGCTATCGTTCACTGATAGCTTACTGTCTCGTTCTGTACTAGCTTACGTACGTTACCCCCTATGCATTACGTACGTAAGCTACACACATTAGCGTACGCTAGTTACAAACCTTAGCGTACGTTAACACCCGTTGACCCCAAAACTGTCCAGGTTCATCCGCGGGAATCTTTCCGAGCCCCACCACCAGCCGTCCATGTGCTAACCAGTCTGTTCAATTATTGACCTCCTTACGTACGCTTCGTCTAGCTCGTAGCGTACGCTATCTCCAGTTCGTAACGTACGTTACGCTTACCTGTTAGCGTGCGTTATGACGTAGTTGCATGTGAAGGATTAAAAGTTGATATTATCATGCATGAGGATGCGAATACGGAAACTATCGTACTTCGATTATTGATAGCACCAATTCAGGTAATACAGGGTTCAAATACGGACGAAAATACCCAACAATTTATCCGGATATTACATACTATCCCTCTTAAAAGAAGTTTCGTCCCGAAACTTAAAGTAGAGTGGTGGAATAACCAAGGAAAAATAACTACTTGATCAGCCCCAAAACATCACGAACGATGCGCGAATGCAAGGTTCTAAAAATACAATGATTGGACCTAGGAAGTATCAGGCACGTCAATTGAGGCGATAAATTACACGTGAACATGAGAAGTTAGAGTGGAGAAGTAAAAGCTCACAGAATTAAGGAAATTCACCAGCGGCTCAGACGTACTAAAATCGCGTGTCGAGTTCGACCCACCGTATTCAAGTTCATAACACATTGAAAATATTAACCGCACGAGTGGGAACAAATAGTTTCGAACAAAATTTTGTGAAGATTAAGTTCAGATGTGAATAGACCACAATAATTCACGGAGTCTAACAAATCGGTTCTGAACTTCGTTCGAATGATGATAGGTTCAGTAGATCATGGTAGTTTAAAATTGTCAAGAGGGTCACAGATGAATCATCAACAATGAAAGTTTCCCAACACCAAAAATACTAAGAAGAGTATGGGTATTACATTCCCCCATACTAAGAAGACGTTTCAGCCTCGAAACTTAAAACAGCAGGAGTTGGAAATGAAAAGCAATTAAAATGAAAAATGATCAAAGTCACGATTTGTTGGAAACAGCAACGACTAGAACACAGCACAAAATCTTCATTCGCCTATGATAGGCTCTTCAGTAGAAGACATAAGGTTTCGGGACATTCTCCGGCCACTTGCTCTGCTCACCGACAGAGTAGCATTCTTTGCCAATTCAGAAATTACCCCACAATGTTTCTCCCGATGGCCTTCACACCCGCACCGATGACAAGTCAAGAGTGGGGAGGGACTGTTTACACGGATATGTCCCGTACGGTTGCAGTTGAAGCACACTCTCTTCTTACCGGAAGTCACTGATGCTGGTTGGAGATTCCCAATGCTCATTCTCGACCACGAAGACGACGCATTCGAATGACGTGGGGGTTTGAGAACCTTAGTCTCATCACCGCCCAAAAATTTTCCAGATGTCCTCGGTCTCTTTTCTCCACTCGTTGGCTCGGTCACTGAGGAGGTTTCATAGGTTATCGTCTGATCTTGATATTCCTTCACCGTAACATGAATCGTTGTCGTACGAACCACCTCACCGCTTCCGCTTCCTATATTACGTCTACATCCGCCACGACTCGTCATGCTAATGCAGATAGTACCGTTTATTGTTATCACATAGTCAGTTGTATGGTATACCACAATTATCACCATAAGGTTTGATTAGCATCCTTAAAATAACGGTAATATCGTAAAGCACGAAATTTTCTGAAATCAACTTCCAGTCCTTCGTCTAGGACGATCATTATGCGTATGCTTTTAATGAAAAAAAATTTGAAACAAAAGCCAAGTCACGTTGTGCTCAAAACTTGTAAATAGTGTCCTTTGTTTTGGAAGAGAAAGTTTATACAATGACTCTAAAAAAAATTTATTTTTGAGTAATGCCTACAAGAAAATTGAAAATCGAATTGTAACTAATTTGAAATATTTCAAAAGTGTTGAGTCCCAAATACCACAATTTTGAAAATCCTTCCTCTTCTACCAAAATGTTTATTCGAAAGAACTTTTCACCAAAATACGTGACCATTCGACACGACTACATTAAATCATGAGGTTTACAATGTTAGGAAAATTTCAAAACACTACTTTGAAATGTTCATAATTCGGCCTGGAAATATTACCTACCGGGGATTCTGCGCCGGAACCTACCAGGCTAAAAACCATTTAAAAATCATTTCAAAATATGCCAAAAAGCCGATGACGGTAGCATTTTCCAAAACTTACGAAATCATTTGTAAAATATTAAATACCGTCATAAAAATACCGTTAAATCTGCAAGACTAAAATGCCAAAATGTCAAGAGTCATTTCAAAGTACTCACGCAGCGGATAAAATTAACACTCAAAGATTTATCCTATTGAAATGCAGAAATCGATAAATATGTTCGACTACCGAAGTATACTACATAACCATTCTCACTCGACGCGTATACGCAGGTGATATCGTAAAACAATATAATCTCTAACAAGTTCAAACCCTAGGTTCACGTTAAGCACAATATAATCAAATACGTATATAAGGGGACTTACGATTCGGGAGGCTTACCATCACGGATTGCTTGAAGATGATGTTGGAACCACGATACTAATCACAACTCTGACGCGCGTGACTTACACAAGACATGGACTTGACCCAACGGCCTAGGTTTTTCGCAAACCTAAGCTCCGATTCCATATTTGTAACACCCCCAGAATACATCCGGAAATGTTACACGCCGTAGGCCCTTCTTACAAGGATCTACAAGGCTAAACTCTACTAGACTACAAAATGATTGACCGACCGGGGTCAATCTAAATACAACGCAGACCGAAAAGGTCATTAAACAATTCATAAACAAATGAACTTTACATCTCAATGACAAAAATAAACTTGAACACAGAAAAGAACGGCAATTCAATTTAATAAATGAAATCTACACCCATGCAAGGGTGAATACTCGAACGACAGAGAAATACCGACCAAAATGAAACAAAAGAAAAGACTCTAACTCTGGTGTGATTAGTATCATTTGTCCTCCATCTCCTTCCCAGCCAATCCTGTGACTGCTCCCGAGCTGCCAAAACCTGAGCGCATAATAGGCACCCACCCCCCGAAAACTCGGGGGTTAGCAAACTGGAATTTTGCTAGTGCAAGTACATAATACACCAGATATACGGATAATAATAACACAAAATTCAACAGTCGTGAAACCTTAACACAAACCACACATTTAAATGGTCAACACTGAATAGCATTACATACACAAGGTGAAAGATAATCACATTGTCATATTCTCCGTACAGAACATAACACCAATGAAACTTTAAACGAGCCCAAGGAGTCAAAAAAAGCCCTTTTTATAAAAGGAAAAGTATTTTGATAAGAAAGTTCGAAAACATTAATATTGACTCGGGCCATCTTGGGGTTTTAAAAATCAAATGGAAATATTTTAGAAAATACTTCAAAAGCTCTCGGGTCCTTGACCCAACATGTGGAAAACAATTTCCAAGAAAACTATTACAACGTTATTCGGGGTCCTCGACCCAAATGATAAACACTATCACAAGCGAATCATTACAACATCTCACGGGGTTCTCGGCCCAATCCAAATAATATCATCACGAGATCAAATCTCAACATCTCACGGGGTCCTCGACCTAATACACAGAATAATCAACACAGTACAATCCAAGGCACATCCTCTCATTCGACAAATCCTGCTCAAGACCCCTGATTAATTAACCCTCGGAGATCTCGTCAAATATCCTTGGTTAATTAACCCTGATACCAACATTTAAAACAAGTTGGAACGAACTCCAGAAACACAATTCGCGGTCTACATCAAGACCAACATTAAAAGCAAGTTGCAAAGATTTAAATTTCGAAAATCATTTGGTAACGGGGTCTTAGCTATCACTCAAATATCCGTTACCAATAAGCCTGCCAGGCGCCTCCCTTGCACACCTGTGTACCGGCGTTCATTCCACTATATTGGCCGCCCATTGCACATGTCACCGCGCTGGCGTTCACTCCCATAGAAGCCGCCCCTTGCTCGCACATTAAGTAACACCAGTGTTCACCAATCATATGGAGCCGCTCATTGCAGCGTACATCAGGCCGGAGTGCACGCCCCGCACTCAGAGATACCCGGATATGACGTCTCTAATAACAAGTATTCACATTATTACAAATACCAAGCACACAGCCAACCGTTGCAACAATTATCAAATCAGTTCATCAATTCACATAATTTATTCGCCAGTACATAACTACACAAAATAAACAATAACTCGCACGTTATTCATCAAGACTTAGCACATTAGGCCTTCAACACTATCAATCAATACTACATGAATATCCTTATATCGTAACTCAACCGAAAATACAAACATTACCATATTACCTCTATAAACATTATTCGTACTTTAGTCTAAGTTGAGTACGTCGACTAATATTGGTATGAATCACCCAACATTTATCTCCATATGTATATTTATATACATATACATATATCTATACATATATCTACGCATATCTATATATATATAATATAAATGCAGATATTCATAACATGATTCATACACTTCAGCAACAATGATTTCACGTAATTATAATTCGTATATCAAGGTACTTGCCTTGGTAATCTCTCGCGAATACTCCGGAAATACAGTTGATTGGAACAATCCAGATCTCCAACGAAAACGACGATCGGAGAGGCTCAATACGGGATTATCGTAGGAAATTCGTCCTTAATATCCTATCATTAAATAAACAATCAATCATACGAGGAAAAGCATAAAAAGATGCCGAACCCTAACTGTTCTCTTCGTAACGTACGTTACACACATACGTAACGTACGTTATGTCTGCACGTTAGCGCACGTAAGCTACAAGGATTAGCGCACGCTAAGCATGCATTGGACAGTTCTTCTCAGTTCAAACGACTGCCTTGCCTGAGGGTATAATGTACGTAATGCATAGAGCTTAATGTACATTATTCACACATATCATACTCATGTGAATCATAATGATCCTATGGTGTTGATGTCTATGAATTCCAGGTTAATCCTCCCATCATAAGACTCACTCCAAATCTTGATAATAGATCCTCAAAGGTTGTTCGGAAAATCTGAGGTTGTTATCAACATTAAGTCTATGATCATTATGGAAACACCATACAATACGGTTTATTAATCTCAGAAAGTTTACCTTACTTGATCATCATAACAAGAGTCGGACTATAACGTTCTTAACTCGGGTAACTAAAGCATGAACATTCAAACTTCCAAAAACATGGTGTTCAGATAAAAATTATCTATGGAGCTTAATAATCCCGGTGGTACGTTCATAACATCCTTAAGAACACGAATTCAAGGTTGAGGTAGCATCAACATACCTTAATATGAAAGAAACGCAGAGACAAGAGGTAGCATCCAACTCTGATTGCTTGAATGTCAAACCAAGATGTTTCGTAACTTAAATGATCGAGTCTACGTGATCTATATGTGTTTTAGAGGGTTGGAGACCCTCTAGAAATGAAGGAAAATGAAGTACAAGTGAAAGGAACGAAGAGAAATGAAATGGGGTGTTGTCCATATATATAATATCTTGAGCTTTACGTACGTTAGCCTTAGCCATTTATGTACGTAATCGACTTAGCGCACGCTACCATTCGATCTTAGCATACGCTATCGTTCACTGATAGCTTACTGTCTCGTTCTATACTAGCTTACGTACGTTACTCCCTATGCATTACGTACGTAAGCTACACACATTAGCATACGCTAGTTACAAACCTTAGCGTATGTTAACACCCGTTGACCCCAAAACTGTCCAGGTTCATCCGCGGGAATCTTTCCGAGCCCCACCACCAGCCGTCCATGTGCTAGCCAGTCTGTTTAATTATTGACCTCCTTACGTACGCTACGTCTAGCTCGTAGCGTACGCTATCTCCAGTTCGTAACGTACGTTACGCTTACCTGTTAGTGTGCGTTACGACTTAGTTGCATGTGAAGGATTAAAAGTTGATATTATCATGCATGAGGATACGAATACGGAAACGATCGTACTTCGATTATTGATAGCACCAATTCAGGTAATACAGGGTTCAAATACGGACGAAAATACCCAACAATTTATCCGGATATTACAGATTCAACCTGTGTGTGGTTGTGAAGTGTAGTTGGGGTTGTGGGTGTTTTTCACTCGATTAT
This sequence comes from Orobanche coerulescens, assembly GCA_033398695.1. Lineage (NCBI taxonomy): Eukaryota > Viridiplantae > Streptophyta > Magnoliopsida > Lamiales > Orobanchaceae > Orobanche > Orobanche coerulescens. The sequence continues at coordinate 86,124,156 of CM065811.1, read as the reverse complement.
TGGTGTCGTTTAGGACTGATTCATGTTGATCTTTCGCCTAGGAGTGGACGTTGTCACTCTGGGCCATTCCTAGTCGTTGTAGATTTTCCGTTTCGACCACAATGTCTCAAAAGCAAGTACTTTACATTTGTTTACATATTCTAGCATTGATTTATGGCTTGGCATGTATGTGTGGATGCGAATGCGTATGTTCACCCAGGGATTGGTCTGACGGGGCCTCTGGGGATACGTAGTGCCGTGTGTATGCATATCATGAGTTTGGGTTAACCACCCAGGGATGGTCCGACGGGGCCTCTGCAGGGTGCGGTGGCCATGAGTCTCGTACCAATAGTTAACCTTTGAAATGTTTTGTTGGAGAACAATGTTTTGTGCATGTGCACCTTAATATTCCAGAATATAAATGTTTTACAAAATGTTTTTGGCGCATATATCGTGTGTATAGAATGGTAGTTCAAATGGTATTGTGCTTGCACTAGCAGTTGGCGCTAGCCCCTTAAATGGGGGAAATACTTTCGTATTTTAGGTACAGGTCCAAGGGACGAGCGAGCATGTGATAAGTATGAGGATGATGGAAAGAGTGACACCGCTTAATTGGACGACTGAGTCATGTCCTGTCGTTTGAGTTTTTAATTGTATCATTTGCTTTAGTACTCGAGTACTTTCTTCATTTTATTTGTATTATTTTTTAACCCAGTTTGGGAAGGCGTTTGATTGTTGAATTAATATTGTTTGGGACAGTCTGTTTATTATCGTTTGTCTTTATTAAGTAATGGTGTATTTATTGTGTAGTGTTTGTCCTTGGTCTCGGGTGTTCAAAATGTATGTTAGCCTTGTGGACTCAAAGGGACGGGTCCACGACGCTGTAATATGTCCTGAACGTCTTGGGGGTGTTACATCGGGTCCTAAGCTTTAAGAATAGTTTCAAAACGTCAGGGTCTAAACGCAAATCTCATTTAAATCTCAATAGTTTTTACAATACGAACACATTTCCACAAATCGCTTGGGTCTCAGCCCAATCATTCCATTTTCGTAAAACTTCCCTTCAAAAACTTTATTTAACAAACTTGCTCTCGACTCTGTGATCCACTGTCACGAGTCACTATAGGTTCAACAACCCACACGGTCTTAACCAAATACAATAATAACAAATATCAATCTCGACTCCGTAATTCGCTGTCACGAGTCACCGTAGGTTTAACAACCCACACGGTCTTAACCAAATACAATAATCACAAATATCAATCTCGACTCCGTGATCCACTATCACGAGTCACCGTAGGTTCAACAACCCATACGGTCTTAACCAAACACACCAGTCACACTTACCAATCCCGACTCTGCGATCCACTGTCACGAGTCACCGTAGGCCCCGTCGAACCCACACGGTTGGACGTACTGTGCCCTGACCCCATGATCTTCTATCATGTGTCACCGTAGGCCCCGTCGAACCCACACGGTTGGACGTACTGTGCCCTGACCCCATGATCTTCTATCATGTGTCATTGTAGGCCTCGTCAGACCCACACGATTGGACCACAGAACCACATACTAAGTTCTGATCCCATGGTCCTCTGCCATGAATCCTCGTAGGTCCCGTCGAACCCACACGAGTGAACTTAGCATTACAACCCATAACATTCACGTTCACATTCTTCAACAATAGACGCGGTCAATCAATTTCATTGATCACCGCAACATTACGCATTGAACACACATAGCACAATTTCAACAATCCAACCATTATCATCAACAACACTCAACTAACAATACATCCTGGTCGATACACATCATAGTACTCATCCAAACCGACATGATTATCACAACTAACCCAATTACTCTACGTTGAACATTCGAGAACAACACCAATGCCATCAAATAATTATGTCAAGAATACACAACCGATTCACACAAACTGTGTTTATGAAGGTAAACCAATCATCACCATCCTAACACGTGATTTCTAGTCGTAAGATACAAGTTGTATATGTAAGATACTTACCTCGGAATCGGCACGCAAATACTCCGACGAGGCTCGGCCGAAAAGCCTTGAAACCTACAACCTCCACAAGAAAACAACGACAACACCCGAAGGGAAACTCATTGAAACATTTAATCGAACATTAAATGTTCAATAATTCCCAAGAACACTCAAATCGCCAATCGAGTTAAACTAACTCGAAATATGGATATACAATCCATAGAACACGATTAATAACCTCGTATAACACCAATCGATTCATCAAGATCGAACTAGAATCAGAATCAAGAACAAATCTCCAAAAAGTCAACTCTAGGGAAATCAAGAAAAATACCTCAATCCGACGACGAACAACGGGTTAGATGATGTTACAATCACCTAGAACTCTCCAAAACACCTTTGGATGGAGTAAAATCGGCCAGGAACTCGAACCCTAATCGCCCTCGTCTCAAACCCACGGAGAAAGAATGAAATGAAGGTGAAATGAGAAAACACGACTGCTGCCCAGTTTATATATTAGACAGCTTAGCGTGCGCTAATCACTAGGATTAGCGTGCGCTATCGAAGCAACGATCCGCCCAAAAAGCACAGTTAGCATGCGTTAATCAAGAATATTAGCGTGCGCTAACGAGTCCTAATTCCAGTTTATTAGTTACTGGACAGATTCTGCATCTACAGTTAGCATGCGTGAAACCCTCCGTAACGTGCGCTACTGATGCACCTTAGTGCGCGATAGCCTAATACCTAGCGTGCGTTATCGACTTCCTCGATCAATGCAGTAGCTTCTGCATCGATTCTGCTCCTCCAATTAGCATGCTCTAACTAAGCCTTAGCGTGCACTAGCAACGCCCTAGTAGAGCACGCTATCCATGCACATAGCGCGCGCTATTAATACTGCACAGGCAGTAGGATCGCACCAAAAACTCACCATAACAATGATACCTGCTAAAGGAATGACAAACATGAAACAATATGAATCGCAAACAAAATGTGTCAATGCACGACACACGATCATATAAGCACGAACAGCATACAATCCACTAAACAGTAGAAAAAAATTCAACGCAATCGGAACAAAAATCTCGGGTATTACATTCTACACCACTAAAAATAAGTTTCGTCCCAAAACTTAAAACAAAAGCATCACAGTGCCACATAACGAAACAAACATAAATGTTCAAACATCAGATATCACATATTCGGGACCCCATGATCTGATGTCATGTGTCTCCGTAGGTTTACCAACCCACACGGAATTATTTAAACCAAAATATCAGACATCAAACACCAAATATCAAATCTCCACATGAGATATAATCCACAATACAAAACATAATATACTATCACTGGGCACCACTGGGCCCTCCAGGAGTAGGAGTGGAACTTCAGTTCCTCGCAACAGTCTCGCAATGCACCGCTTGGTGTCCCACTTGACCACACTGGAAATAGTTCACTTTTGGCGAGCAATAATTTTGCCGTACATGGCCTACACGACTAAAGTTAAAACACATTTTTACACTGCTCGCCTTATACGGGGGTAGGCTGGTTGGACTGACCATCCGAACGGGGAGTCTTTTTAGAAGAACGATACGAAACAACAGACTCATGGAATTCACTTCCCTGACCCCTTGAGAAGCTAGCCGAAATCTTCTGTTTCTTACTTTCTGGACCTGCCCCCATCACTGAAATGGCCATATCGATGGCTAAAGCTCGATCCTGATACTCTTTTAAGGTAGTACACCTGAGGGGAGCCATACTCTGTCGTATACTGGGTTTCATCTGCATATCAAAGTAACGAATCTTGTCCGCCTCACTTCTCACTTGCTCACGAACATGACACAGTTGCTGATTATAATCGACTATCGCCTGGGATATCGACACATCCTGGGGTGTAGCCGAGAAAAACTCAACAATCATGCGCTCTCAAACAGGCAACAGACAATACTCTGCCTCCATCGCATTCTTGAACTCGGCCCAAGTAGCCGTACAATCTCTAGGCGCTACGACCTCCCACCAGTCTGCAGCTTTCTTGTCGAGGAGGTACTGAGCAATGGGTACCCTCCTTTCATCCGGACAAGCTAAAACATCAAATGTTCTTTCCAACTGGAAGAGCCAGTTCTCCCAACCTGACAAATCCGAGGAACCTGCAAAATGAGGTGGATGCATTCTCATCATGTCTTGTAGCCACTTACTAGCTCTGTTATCCCCCCTGGGATCTCATTTTGGTGTACTGTTTGATTCATATGTGCCAACTGGTTTGCCAACTGCTGGAGGATGGTGGCGGCGCCAATATTAACATTACCCCCAGTTGGTTGTCCCTGATCATGCGACTGGTCCTCCAGACCATCTGTACTGGACCGATTGGTGCTAGACAACGAACGAGTCACCCTATCACGCTCCTGAGTACGTCCACATCCACAACCACGACCTCGACCTCGACCTCTCGGCATACTGATCAAGCAATCTTTCAATACAATGAAACATAATATTGAAAAGCAACACACCAAAATGCAAATTCAGCACAACTCATAAACATAGGGTAACAATTAGTAACACGACAAAATACTTATCGGTTAATTACACGAATACATGAACTACAATTGCAATATACGGAACTTACTGTCATAACCAACGAATCACATGACCATATCAACAAAAGGCTTATGACTAATATCGGTACAAACGTGATCGTAACGACTACACATCGTTGTAATCATCTCTTGATAATATTCCTTTTAAAACTCCACGAGGTGTTCATTTAGATAATATCATTTGAAAATCTTTAAATTCGTATACTTTCCATAAGAAAATTTGAAAATACTGTTGATACATCGGGTTATTTTACCAAAACCATGAGTCATATGTCTAATCCATCTTACTTTGAAAACATTTGCAAAACATAATTCCGAAACCTTCGGGAATGTCCTGCACATATTCAACAAATTTACCTGACACGACGAATCGTGCCAGTAAACCTAGGTCAGACAATATGAACAGAAAATCATTGAAGGTATAAGATAAACTTGCAATACAATATCAACGTTTGGTTTGGCATGAAACCACATCATACCCAATATTATATTTCCAATTAACACATAACTCCCAAGGTCGCAACCAAGGGTCACGGAAGTATCTACACAGGATTACTCCGGACGTGGGTACCATTTAGGTTTTATCCCTCAAAACAGTTCTGTAGATATGTATCAACATATAAACTCCCCAGGCCGCAGCCAAGGGTCACGGAAGTATCTACACAGGATTACTCCGGACATGGGTAAATAAAACGAACACAACTCACACATAGAGCATGAAATAAACTTTGGAATTTAATGTAACATAGTCCGAGCAAGTTTCACTTGCCTTAGTTTCGACGAGAGTTACTCCTTGTTATACAACGGCTCGAACGGCCACACCCGAGAGCTCAACCTATTACATATTCTCCGATTAATACCTTATGGTGATAATGACGAATAGCGACAATTTGCCCCGTCCCGATAGGATCTTAATCTAGTTAGTTTTGTAACGTCGAAACCAAAATCCCGTGTTTAATGACAATGTGAATTACTAAATTCCTTGTTCTACCAATTCTCGATTTATCATCTAATTTAGTTATATCGTTCTTGCACAAAACTTCTATGTTATGACTACGATGATAGCCATCCGTAATTTCATTACTTACTCAAATTCGAATTTCTATAATAGAACGACTAAGCACAAAATTCACGAAATATTAATGTATTCGATAACATATCCGATTCGGTAATTATCAATTAATTCATTAAGGAATTACCAACAAGTTCATGATATGATAATCGGATTATAATCGCTATCCATAACAAGACGATTCTATGGGTTGGTTATTTACAAGTTCGATTATGAGTTTTGCAATCCAACTACGAGTACTACAATCCATACAAAATACTAGCTTGATAGGTTTTGATTAACAATTGTGATTAGTTTATACCGGTTCGATCATTATAAAGAGTTCTTAAACTACCCAAGGCATCCGAAACTAGTACAATTCAACTAACGACACTGAAATGAATCCAAAGGTTGAAGAACTTACCTTACTCGACGAGATACGAGGGAGAACAACAAGGACGAAGAAGGACGGGAGGACAACACCTTCAAAAACCTTCTCCGAAGCTTGATCAATCCACTCTACCATGGTAACACACGGCTAGGAAGGCTCAAAATTCGATTTGGAGAGTTTGAGGATGATTTTCGGATGAGAAGAAGTGTTCAAGGGGCGGAGGAAATGAAGGAGGGAATGTCATTTTATAACACCAGGTTATCATTACCTACGTAATGCATAAGGCTTTACGTACGTAACCATCCTTTCGTACATTACAACCGATAATTAATGTACGTAAGTGTTGTCCAGAGGATACTGCCCGAAATGACATAGCCATTACGTACGTAATTCTCAGTTGACTAGCTGTCGTTGTCGTGCCGAAAGTTTCTCTGACCACGCGGGATCGAGAATCTCGTCCGAAGATTGCATTACGTACGTAAAGTCTAATCTTTAACGTACGTAATGTTATGCGGATAGCATACGTAATGCTCTCGGTTAACGTACGTAATGTTCGTTTAATACACTAAGTTATAATATTACGTTTAATCCTTGCAACACGACTTCCCTTTAGACTCATCCAGCAATTTCTCAGAGAACAAGACGTTGGCCACTGTCATATTCGCGCCGATAATTTCCCAACGCCATCAAGGTAAGTCATCGACATATCATCAACATCAGGAAATCACATCACAATACAAATAAGTACTTTCAAGAATTTATACGTCACAATACGGTCTAAACATAATACGTATAAAAGTAAAAACATCGTGATGGAGCACATTATTTAATCATTAAAATGAGGTACAAAGTTTTAAACAACTTGGAATACTCGTGGTATTACATACTGTGTACTCAACTAACCTAGTAGGAAGTTCAAAAAAAAGGTCAGCCTAATCTGAACCTCAACACATAGCTCCACCAGCCAAGATAAAGAGAACCAATAAGAAGGATCAGATACTTGGTTGGAAGAACAAAGAACTCTGCCCAGTTGAAGACTCTTATCCTGAAGAAGCTCGGTTTATGTGGTCCAAAGAAAAGAAATAGTTCTTTGAACAGTACTACCTACGGGAAAATCTGCATGATCAATAGAGTACTCCTCAATAGATTTTTATAGGTCTCCAATCTTTGGATAATCTTTGTGAAGTATGCTGGAAAACGTTTTGATGCTTATCCAAAGAAACCATCATCCAGTGTTGCAGAATCCCACTGGATGTTGAAGGAATTCTGGATGATGATGCTTTACATAAGGAGATTTAAAAAAATTGCATTGAGAAAAAGTATACATCTGCTGAGAATCAAGAATTTGGCTACGCAACTGGTCAAGAAGAGATATGGACTGAATCTAGTTGCGAAAGGACCTATTGGAGCCAAGCTATTGAAGATGCTTCCTCCAACTGGAACCAGAGGAAGAGGTCGTGGAAGAAACAAAGTTTTTTATATAATTTTACTTATGTATTTTTATCTTGAACTAATGGTGTAATACCCGTATTTTTTATTTCTATATTTTTCGATTCTAGAGACTCTCTTGTGTTCATTAACACATTTTGGACAAGTTTTGTTCAGCACTTTTTGTCATTCTAACGAGTTTTGATATTGCTTCGGATTAAACGGCATACTATTTCGACCTTTCCACATTTAGGTTCGACTTTATACATTCACCATAAATTTCAGAAAAATCCAAAAATTCTAAAATTTAACAGAATTGTATAGAATTGAGTTAGGATTTCAATGGTTCAAAGAGTGAGTCGATAGGATTCCGGACAAAGGAGTTATGGTCGAAATAGCAGACTGTGTCGAACTATTTTAGCTAAGCAAAACTCACTGGCCTGTTGACACGACCAGTGACTCGACCGTGTCATTTGACACGGTCGGGAATTGCTGAAATGCTGAAAATCCAACTTTCAGAGCTATATATAGCCCTTGGCCGATTTCTGGGGCATTTCAGCACCTTCCCTCGAGTTTTCTTCATTCTCCACCTAAAATCCCCCATCTTGAACTCCAAAATCAAGCCATAAATATGTTCCTAGCATTATAGAATCAAGATATCAAGTTTGTTGTCGACGAATCATCCATTTGTTGGTTGAATCAAGGTATGTGGTTTGAAGTTCTTCAAGTTCTTTTAAAAGATTCTTATTAGTTCTTGTTTCTAGGATGATTCTTAGGTGTTCTTGGGTTCTTAGATGTTCTTGAGTGGTTTTCATCGATTCTAGCGGGGTAGAGATTGGATTCTTCAACTATATCATTTCTTATACTCAAAATGTCCGCTAGATGTTCTATAAAAATCCCCTTATGGATTCGAATTCTACGTGTTATTGTGATTTGAATCAGTAGCCCTGATACGAGTCTTGCAATATTGATCACCTTAGGTTTGAAAATTGTGGATTACCATCCTCATTTAATCGTCGAAATACTCAAGGCAAGTATCTTGCCCATACATTACGTGTTTTGTGGATTTAATAGTTGGTAATCGACGATATGTGCTGAATGAATGTCTAGAAGTAACTTTCAAAGGAATCAATAGGTTTTTCAATATTTCCTTAAAGATGACTCGTATGTTTTTGTTGTTAAAGGTGCTTGTCTAAGTATGTGTATTAGTGTTGAGTATAGGAATACCTTACTTTCATAGGGTGTTGTTTTGTGTGATTATGCCGTTTGTAGATTTAAACTTTAACCTTTCGTTGAGGTATGTGCAGGGAAATGTGTGTTTATTGATGCTCATGTGACATTGTGTGATAAAGGTGGTAACTCCTTTATGAGGAGGTTGTGCCATTCAGCATGGTTGGAAAGGTATTTTCTCTCGTTGCTATGTGATTGGTACTAGCTGCATCGTTGGATTCTAGTGTTAATTGTATTGTTACTTGGTCGTGAGTACGTGTTGGACAAACTGGACATTAAATGTAACATCCCCAAAACCGTATGGGAATATTACACGCCGTAGACCCTTTCCACAAGGATCTACCAGGCTAAACATCCATAAACAACCAAGTGCTTGCCCGACCAGGGTCAAACAATAAAATGATACAGACCGATATGGTCACTTACGCGTGAATACACAGACCGATGAGGTCACACAACCCAATCGATAAAACTGACTTAAATAACATTACCCACACAGGGGTCGAAATACAATACAGCGGAAGACTGAAATCAACTATGACAACACAACAAAAATCAAAATAACTCTCGACTCATGATTAGTATCGCAGCTCGTCATCCTCTTGTGCCAATCCTGTGACTGCTCCCCTAAATCTGCATGTACCTGGACGCAAAACAGACATCCACCCCCCGATTACTGGGGTTAGTAATACTCCACTGTTTTACTAGTGCAAGTATCAAATCATACGAAATGTAACAAGCAATTAATAATCAAGTATCAAATATTCCCGGGAGGTTTTCACAAGAGAAGATAAGCTATGAAGCATTCGAAAATAAGATTATCATCTCGGGAATTTTTAGAATTTCAAAACCTTAAGACCTCATGTCCTGATTCACAAAACCTTTCGAAAAACTTAAGGGCCTTAACCCAAAACTCATTTCATAATTCAACAGTTTACAATACCGGAAACAATTCCATAAATCTCGTGGGGCTCGGCCCAACATTATTTCTTAAAACTTTCTTACACAAAAAGTTTGATTTACAAAACATGGTTCGTGACACCGTGATCCCCTGTCACGTGTCTCCGTAGGTTCAACAACCCGCACGAACTTAACCAATCACAACAATCAATCATGCTCATGACTCCGTGATCGCTTGCCACGAGTCTCCGTAGGTTCAACAACCCACACGGATTGAGCAAACACAACAATCACAACAAACAGTCCCGACCCCGTGAACCTGTGTCACGTGTCACCGTAGGTTCCGTCGAACCCGCACGGTTGGACGTATTGTGTCCGCATTCAATGGACTGTGCCATGAATCATCGTAGGCCTCGCTGCACCCGCACGATTGGACCTCAGCACCACACACTAAGTTCTGATCCCATGGACCTGTGCCATGAATCCTCGTAGGCCCCATCGAACCCACACGAGTGAACTTAGCGTTCCAGCACATCACATTACATACAACAATGAGCACAGTTAGTCAATCACATTGATCACCACAAAACCGTACGTCACACGCACATAACACAATCTCAACAACTATCATCAATCAACGACGTACAACCAACATACCACACGTTCGGTACACAATGCATTGCACAGCCTAACACATATACCAATATAACACTATTATCACAAAGTCTTCAAATTTGGAAAGCACAAACAACTCAAACAGAACATATTTACGAAGACAAGCAAAATCTTCATAAATCTCATATGTGATTACTAGTCGCAAGATACAAGTCGTATAGTAAGATACTTGCCTTAATAACCGCTACCAAACGCTCCGAAGAACACGGTTCGATCGGGAAGCTCGGACCCCGAAGACAACGAGCGGATGGGGTCCGACTCGAGTTCTTCACAAGAATTCGACCCTAACAACATAAATTCAATAAATCATCGATCATACGAGGAAGAATAACCGTAGAACGCCCGAAAACCCCTCTATGACATTTTACCGGACACCTTTAAGGCGTCGATCAAGAACTCGACCAAAACAACGAATCGATACGATCCAACCATGGAATAACAAGGGAAATGATATAATACATCTAAATAATCATCAATCCATCATAATCCTAAGTTAAATCGGATTAAACGGATGAAAACAACGAAAACACCAAAATTCCCCAAAACTAGATTTCTAGGAAATCTGACCTGATTCGGTAGATCGGAGGATGTTATAGGACGGATGATTGATGATATAACCTCAAGAACTCCATGGATATGTTGTTAAACAACATGGCTTCAAGCTTAGAACACGCCCGTGCGGAAGAGGAGAAGAAGAAGGTGAAAATGGCGAGAAAAATGTGCGGTGGCCTTTATAGGGGTTGATCGCCTGCCGGACACGGCCCGTGCCGATCGGCACGGTCGTGTCGCATACCGGCCGACAGGACTCGACCGTGTCCCGCTTGACACGGTCGCGCGCTGAGGGCCTCCCGATAGCGACCGTCCGACAAATGACTCGGCATGACTCGACCGTGTCCCGGAACACGGGCGTGTCGCGATCGTTCAGCTTATCCTAAGAGTTCGGCACGGGCCGTGTCGGACGACACGGTCGGGTCCTGAGACGAAACTTCGGCATTTCCGGACGAGTACGGCACGGGCCGTGTCGGACGACACGGCCGAGTTCGGCCGGCAGTGATCGCCAATAACGAGCGGGTGAGCTAAAACGACCATAACTCTCTCGTCCGACTCCGATTGACTCACCGCTTGAACCATTGGAAAGCTAACTCGATGATCTATAATATTGCAACGATTTAGAATTTTTGGAGTTACCAAAAATTAATGGTGACTTTACAAAGTCGAACTCCCACGTGAAAAAGTCGATTAAGGACACGGAACTCAACAAAACGACACTGAAACGAACTCGGATGACAAAAAGTGCAGAATTAATCATTCTCGGAAATGACAAAACGGTCAGGAGCGAGTCGTCAAAACGAACTTCCGCCGAAAAAATAAAATTACCGAAATTCGAAATTGCGGATATTACATTCTACCCTCCTTAAAAGAAGTTTCGTCCCGAAACTTAAAACAAGTAGGGTGGAGCAATATACCTGCCAGGAAAACTCGACGAGATACACAAAAATAGAAAACTCGCGCCCAACGGCGAAACGCTGCAAGAAACGCAAAGAGACATACGGCGTGAAAACACGCTCCACGACGACCAACACAACGCCACCGGTAGAAACATAATAAAATCATCAAGTGACAAGCGTCATCAAACAGACAATACAATCGAGTCGATTATCCAGACAATCACAAAACACAACGAACGAAAATCAATAGGATTGACTAACCCAATGGTACATCAATCAAAACGCGAGCCAACCGCTGAACAAATACGGAATTCCACCGCCCAAGGGTTGGAAGATTGAAAACGAGACTAACTTCCCGAACTTAAGGGAATTAGGAAGGAGCCTGAACGCTCAACAATCACGAAACGAGAACAAAACCGAACAAACAAACGATCGAGACAACAAAAATCGAACGATCATGTTCGGATCACAAAGAACAATAAGGTTCAACCGACAACTCCGAGGTTCACATCTCGACACGAGACAAAACAAGATCCGGTGAAAACAACAAGATGCACACTCGCATAAGATCCACAGGAAAGGGAATAACAATTGAAAAGTCACAACGACAAACGAGTTATTCCGAAATGATGCCACACTCGTTCGATAAACAAAAACAAGGGGCAGGACAAGCTCAGAAATGTCAACGAACATAAATGAGTCAACAAAGTAGAATATACAGAAGTTCCAAATCCGATCCACTTCGAATAAGAGAACTAGTAAAACCAGATGATGTCACTTCCGAACAAGGTTCACAAGAATCGAACCGAACTCGAAAAAGTCACAGTGATAACCAGATTGACCCAAAACAAGATCACACTGCTCGAACGATTTAAATCAAATACGTAATGTTCGTAAAGTATCAACGAACACGAGCGAGTCGATAGATTCGAGAAAGAGAAAATGCAGGAGTATAAAAACAACACGGGTACTACATTCGACCTCTTATAAAAGAAGGTCGCCCCCGCAACTCACAACAGCGAAATCAAGGTGACGACACAACAAGCAACCGACAGAAACATCCTTCAAAGGCCTCTCAAGGCCGATTCCGATGATTTGTCTTTGAAGCGCGAACTCCAAAAGTCTCGGTAGCCAATTTGCAAAATTGAACTCGGTGTCCCTCGAGTCCACACTTGAAATGTGTTACCGACGAGAAGGACAATATACACGTGCATGCCCCGGCACATTACGGTTGAAACGTCTCGGCTCGGCATACCGAAAATACAAATGCTCGATACAATGGATCAAAACACCGCAAAACAACATACCGGAGATGCCAACTCAGCATAACATATCAACGCATACAAAAATCACAACAACAACGGCATCATTCGACGATTACAACATCCTGAACGACAACCAGCACACAATCACAAACATCATGAAACAATCACCCATGTGTATAACGCACAAAAATCCAGGCTTTAACAACTTACACTAGTGCGACAACACGCAAATCACCACGAGGCGATAAACAGTAAACACCAGTTCACACCTCTCACAGAGAGCCAACAAAACATATGCGTGGCGAACGACTCGACGCTCACGCCACCCATTTCAATCACAATTCGGGGTTGACACCGTAACGAAAGTTCTAAAACCATACACGCATTTCCGGTCCGCAAACAGGAATGATAGGTTTTAAAAACGAAAACCACCTTTGAAGACAGTTTGGAAACACCAGTTGATCTTGAGTATCATTTTACAAAAAGTTGAACAAACATCATTTTCGAGACTTTGAAAATCATCTTGCGTTTGAACAAAAATGAGGACACCTTCTCGTAGTGAAAAAAAATTTCAAAAATATTCGACCCTTGGGTCTAAGCAACTGCATTTGAAAATATCTCAAAAATATTTGTGGTCCTCAACCTAAATTGCGGCATTAGAAAACACCTTGAAAACACCGCAAGAAAATAATTCGATTTAAAAGTACGTCTCGAATTTTAATTTTCTAAGATACTCAAGGTTTTCAAAATAATTCAATGGGCTAGAATGCCCAAAAATTTCAGGTAATTTCACAGAACATTATAGCGCTGTGGGTCCCGCGCCGGAACCCACCAGGATAAAAACCATTTACAAAAATGCCAAAAGGGCCGATGACGGTAATATTTCAAAACTCACAAAAGCCATTTACAAAATACTGAATACCGTCATAAGAATTTCGCCAAAACGATCAAGGCCATAATGCCAAAAACTCGGTTAAGGGAATCGATTTTCAAAATAAAACTCAGTCGGTAAAATACCGAAAGCCATTACAAAATAACTCACGCAGTGGATAAAAAAATACAGTCCAACATGCACAATCCAATTGAATACGTCTCACAGCATCTAGTTTAAACATATAACAAAACCATTCCTCGGAGTTTCTCGCGAACTCAGTCGTCGATACCTTTTCGAAATCCATCAAGGTTTACAACTTCCACACCATACCACACCACCCGGTGGTTCAAAGATAAAACAATAATGTGCCCAGTTCTATACACATACTATATGCCACAAGTACTAAACACAATTATATTACACAATACTGTGTAAAGAAAATCATGCACCGCAATTAACTCACTAAGATAAAATCGAGATACACAGGTACTTCGCATAAAAGAGGAGACTTACATCCACAGGTCGCACGGAGGTGACGGTCGCCCACGATACTAATCTCGTCCGACAACATAACCGACACGTTGTGGCTACGCACAACTCAACTTGTCACCTGATGACTCAAACGACATGACAACACATTACTCGACAAATCACGACTTGAGTCGACCCGACAGCCTAGGTTTCCGCAACCTAAGCTCCGATACCATAAATGTAACATCCCCAAAACCGTATGGGAATATTACACGCCGTAGACCCTTTCCACAAGGATCTACCAGGCTAAACATCCATAAACAACCAAGTGCTTGCCCGACTGTGGTCAAACAATAAAATGATACAGACCGATATGGTCACTTACACGTGAATACACGGACCGATGAGGTCACACAACCCAATCGATAAAACCGACTTAAATAACATTACCCACACAGGGTCGAAATACAATACTGCGGAAGACCGAAATCAACTATGACAACACAACAAAAATCAAAATAACTCTCGACTCATGATTAGTATCGCACTCGTCATCCTCTTGTGCCAATCGTGGATCGCTCCCTAAATCTGCATGTACCGACGCAAAACAGACATCCACCCCGATTACTCGGGGTTAGTAAAACTCCACTGTTTTACTAGTGCAAGTATCAAATCATACGAAATGTAACAAGCAATTAATAATCAAGTATCAAATATTCCCGGGAGGTTTTCACAAGAGAAGATAAGCTATGAAGCATTCGAAAATAAGATTATCATCTCGGGAATTTTTAGAATTTCAAAACCTTAAGACCTCATGTCCTGATTCACAAAACCTTTCGAAAAACTTAAGGGCCTTAACCCAAAACTCGTTTCATAATTCAACAGTTTACAATACCGGAAACAATTCCATAAATCTCGTGGGGCTCGGCCCAACATTATTTCTTAAAACTTTCTTACACAAAAAGTTTGATTTACAAAACATGGTTCGTGACACCGTGATCCCCTGTCACGTGTCTCCGTAGGTTCAACAACCCGCACGAACTTAACCAATCACAACAATCAATCATGCTCATGACTCCGTGATCGCTTGCCACGAGTCTCCGTAGGTTCAACAACCCACACGGATTGAGCAAACACAACAATCACAACAAACAGTCCCGACCCCGTGAACCTGTGTCACGTGTCACCGTAGGTTCCGTCGAACCCGCACGGTTGGACGTACTGTGTCCAGATTCAATGGACCTGTGCCATGAATCATCGTAGGCCTCGTCAGACCCGCACGATTGGACCTCAGCACCACACACTAAGTTCTGATCCCATGGACCTGTGCCATGAATCCTCGTAGGCCCCATCGAACCCACACGAGTGAACTTAGCGTTCCAGCACATCACATTACATACAACAATGAGCACAGTTAGTCAATCACATTGATCACCACAAAACCGTACGTCACACGCACATAACACAATCTCAACAACTATCATCAATCAACGACGTACAACCAACATACCACACGTTCGGTACACAATGCATTGCACAGCAGCTAACACATATACCAATATAACACTATTATCACAAAGTCTTCAAATTTCGGAAAGCACAAACAACTCAAACAGAACATATTTACGAAGACAAGCAAAATCTTCATAAATCTCATATGTGATTACTAGTCGCAAGATACAAGTCGTATAGTAAGATACTTGCCTTAATAACCGCTACCAAACGCTCCGAAGAACACGGTTCGATCGGGAAGCTCGGACCCCGAAGAAGACAACGAACGGAAGGGTTCCGACTCGAGTTCTTCACAAGAATTCGACCCTAACAACATAAATTCAATAAATCATCGATCATACGAGGAAGAATAACCGTAGAACGCCCGAAAACCCCTCTATGACATTTTACCGGACACCTTTAAGGCGTCGATCAAGAACTCGACCAAAACAACGAATCGATACGATCCAACCATGGAATAACAAGGGAAATGATATAATACATCTAAATAATCATCAATCCATCATAATCCTAAGTTAAATCGGATTAAACGGATGAAAACAACCAAAACACCAAAATTCCCCAAAACTAGATTTCTAGGAAATCTGACCTGATTCGGTAGATCGGAGGATGTTATAGGACGGATGATTGATGATATAACCTCAAGAACTCCATGGATATGTTGTTAAACAACATGGCTTCAAGCTTAGAACACGCCACCGCGGAAGAGGAGAAGAAGAAGGTGAAAATGGCGTGAAAATCGTCTGCAGGTCCTTTTATAGGGGTTGACTGCCCTGCCGGACACGGCCCATGCCGATCGGCACGGTCGTGTCGCACAGCTGGCCGACAGGGACTCGACCGTGTCTCGCTTGACACGGTCGCGGCGCCGAGGGCCTCCCGATAGCGACCCGTCCGAAATGACTTCGGCATGACTCGGCCGTGTCTGGAACACGGTCGGGCGTGTCGGCGATGCTTCGAGCTTATCCTAAGAGTTCGGCACGGGCCGTGTCGGACGACACGGTCGGGTCCTGAGACAGAAACTTTCGGCATTTCCGGACGAGTACGGCACGGGCCGTGTCGGACGACACGGCCGAGTTCGGCCGGCAGTGATCGGCCAATAACGAGCGGGTGAGCTAAAACGACCATAACTCTCTCGTCCGGACTCCGATTGACTCACCGTTTGAACCATTGGAAAGCTAACTCGATGATCTATAATATTGCAAAGATTTAGAATTTTTGGAGTTACCAAAAATTAATGGTGACTTTACAAAGTCGAACTCCCACGTGAAAAAGTCGATTAAGGACACGGAACTCAACAAAACGACACTGAAACGAACTCGGATGACAAAAAGTGCAGAATTAATCATTCTCGGAAATGACAAAACGGTCAGGAGCGAGTCGTCAAAACGAACTTCCGCCGAAAAAATAAAATTACCGAAATTCGAAATTTCGGATATTACACTAGCAAGGTACCTCGACTATATATATTGTGACTAACAATCGAGACATGCAGTTTTGTAAACGTGTGTGTATGTTGTTGTTCTTCCACCTGGGGAGGGTCAGACGTGGCCACCGGGGGCCGATGTTAAGGGGCGCGGCCAGGAAGTGGTTTCCCACCTGGGCAGGACTCGACGTGGTCTCTGGGGATCGATACTAAGGGGTACAGCTGTAGGTTACCAAGTGTGGTTTTCATCATGAGGATGATGTTGATGTTTTCGATAATTGTGATATGTCCGGAATATCATAACATTTTTGTTCTCGTTGTTGAGGTACATTATACAGGATCTTGGTAATTGGCTAGAATGGCATTAGAATGAAGTGTTGTGTGTAATTTGTCCTTGACCTTGGGAGTGAATTGATGTGGATAGTTGGGTCGTCGACCCCGTGTTTCGTGATCGGTTTGTATTTCGGAAAATAAATAATGTTTGGGCTGTGACCCTAAGTGGTTTTTGATTAGTTGAGAACTCTTCAATCCCAAATGTTTTCAAAACTCCCGAGATCTTGTATTGACTTTCAAAGCGACCACTCGTTTCATTTCTACTTTTACGGTTTGAACTTTTTATCCAAATGAGAAATCTCGGGAAGTCTTTCGGTGTGAATTAGCCGTGGATTATTCAAGCTATTGTATTCTCGAAATGTGTTGTGTATGGCTCGTATTTGCACTTTATACTTGCACTAGCAAAATAGTGGAATTTTGCTAACCCCCGAGTAATCAGGGGGTAGATGTCTGTATTGCGTCCAGGTAGATGCAGGTCCTGGGGGAGCTAAACACAGGATTGTTACGAAGGATGATGGAGGGTGAATTATACTAATCACATGAAGATCAGTTTTGGGTGTAGTGAGTTGAAGTTCATTATTTCGTCTTTTCCGCTATCGTAATTTTCTGTTTGTGAGTGTATTTGACCCCTGCGTGGGTATGAGTCCTGTTAGAGTTATGTATATTTGAGTTGTATGTTATTGTTAAATGACCAAGTCTGTCTAATGATTCATAATTTAGCCATGACGGCAAGATATGTGATGTCCTGTTCTGTGTTTAGCCTAGTAGATTCTCACAGAGAGGGGTATGCGGCGTGTAACATTCCCAGATAGTTTCTAGAGGTGTTACATTTATGGTATCGGAGCTTAGTGTAACACCCCCAAATCCCATTGGGTTATTACAGTGCCGTGGACCCCACACCCGGAGATCAACCAGGCGAACATGACTAAAATACATTAAAATTAACCAAAAAGGGAGATCACAGTCCCTACCATGATATCCGACACAATATTCCGATAAGGAATTTTAACGAAAATGATGGGCCTACATGGCTAAAATGAAAATACAACCACACCCACGAGTCTTGCTCGGGTAATACATAATGACAATGACAGACAAACTGTAGTACACTCCAACTGACTGACCAACATGAACAACTCGGACTAGTATCGCTCGAATGCCTCGTCGCCATCATCATGCCCCTGTGTCTCAACTCTCTCCTCGCAAGCACCTAAAACATGAAAACATGTTCCGCCCCCACAGGGTCAGTCATCCAGATAATGAACATCAAATACATGTGTAACATGATATGCATCCAAAGGCATAATGAAATGGTACAATGATAATAATAATACGAGATGCTCACAAACCAAGGTAAGAACCGAGCATTCGTGAAATACTATGCCCACGGCATACTATTAATACCTGTTCAACAGGTTAGAACATATATGCCCAACGGCGAATCATAATTATAGAACACCACAATGAATACGAATATGAACCAAACGAGAACTGAATTAATTATGAATCACAATGCCCGAAAGCTCCAATGAAATTATCAAGACTTCACAAAGGCCTGAAAGCCATTCAGCCGAAGCTGTCAAATATCACAATCACCTGAAGGCAAAACAGCCCGAAGTTGTATCGATTAGGGTCGAAGCCACGGCACGGAGCCGTATCACAATTAGGGTCGAAGCCACGGCACGAAGCCGTATCACAATTAGGGCTGAAGCCACGGCATGAAGCCGTATCACAATTAGGGCCGAAGCCACGGTACGAAGCCATATCACAATTAGGGCCGAAGCCACGGCACGAAGCCGTATCACAATTAGGGCCGAAGCCACGGCACGAAGCCGTATCACAATGAGACCATCCAATGGCCGTGACCTACTGAATTGTAGGTGTTGGGAAACCAACCGCGAAGGTTCAGGCCCCAAACTTACCCATAATAAGATCATTAGCATGACCGTGACCTACTGAGTTGTAGGTGTTGGGAAACCAACCGCGAAGGTTCAAGCCCCAGACTTACCCATAATGAGATCATAAACATGACCGTGACCTACTGAGTTGTAGGTGTTGGGAAACCAACCGCGAAGGTTCAAGCCCCAAACTTACCCATAATGATCACTAGCCGAGACTAGCCTCCAAAACATAATTAATCACAAACGGCAACGATCTGAAGATTACAGAATTCACAAGAAAGATAGTGTGTTGCCTTGAGTCGGCCAACACGACGATAGTAACTCACGGATGGGCACCGTCCTCGGCGGTCCCAATTCAATACCTCGATTACCTTAGAATGGTCAATCGATAACAATGACACAATGGATGGGAACTATTCTCGACAGCCCAAATTCAATACCTCGATTGCCTTAAAATGGCCAACCGATAACAATGATGCAGCGGATGTTTCAATACCTCAATTGTCTTAAAACGGCCAATCGATAACAATGATACAACGAATGATTGAGAACCTCGATTGCCTTAGAACGGCCAGTCGATAACAATGATACAATGAGTAATTGAGCACCTCGATTGCCTTAGAACGGCTAATAGATGACAATGATACAATGAATGATTGAACTCCTCGATTGCCTTAAAACGGCCAATCGATAGCAATGATACAATGAATGATTGAACTCCTTGATTGCCTTAGAACGGACAATTGATAACAATGATACAATGAATGATTGAACTCCTCGATTGCCTTAGAACGGCCAATCGATAACAATGATACAATGAATGCCTCGGCACCTTTAATCGGCTACCGACGACGAAGATGAGAACGAATACGAAAATGCCTTCAATCGGCCAATACAACATGAATGACAGGACGCCAACATTAATAACAATGATTACAACAATGTCTTAGATCGACATCAATATTAACAACAACAATCGATACATCGATACCGCGAACCGGCTATCGACAATAACATTAACAACGAGTATCTCAATGCCTTACCGGCCATTAATGAACAATAGCAAGATTTGGCATAATTGCCGAAAGGTATCGTATCGAACGATCCCTTAATATCAATGAACTCATGAAGAGACTAAGTCTCGGAATGATACAACACATTCATACACATATATGATAACATTAATCTAATTGACTAGTACAAGTATAAAACTTGCCTCAACCGAAGGTGATGAAATCCTTCCACGAATAACGAACGGCGTCCTTCGATATACATAAGTACTCGAACAACCTTGAATGAAATACAATTCATTCAATAATACAATATCAATCGAAATCAACACAACGACCGAAAGAAACTCTTTGAGACATTTAATCGAACACTAAATTTTTAAAGTTCCTAAAGAACCTAAGAATCATCAATCGGGTTAAACGAATCGAAGATATGGATATACAATCCATAAAATACAATTAATAATGTTCCCTAGTATCAACCGATTCATCAAATTCGGATGAACAATGAAAATCAAGAAGAAATCCCGAAAATCAAATTCTAGGTTCAAGAAATTACCTCGATCCGACGAAGAACAATGATTTGATGTTGATATAATCGACAGGAATCTTCAAAAATGCTTAGAAATCGAGTGGAATCGACCAAAAACTCCACTCCCCAATTTTTCCCGTCGCCAGCCGCCACCCGGGTGGAGAAAAGATGAAAAAATGAGGTCTGGCCGGTCACTGCCTATATATGGCCGACAGGGTTACGGCCGTAACCGGCAGGGCCTTACGGCCGTAACCGGCATTCGTCAAATCCGCCCAGCGCCTGCCGATCGCTTACGGCCATAACCGAAAGGGCCTTACGGCCGTAACTCGGCACTTACGGCCGTACCCGGTAGGTCCTTACGGCCGTAACCGGCATTCGTCCAGCCATGTCTGCCGAGCACGTACGGCCGTAACCGGCACCTTACGGCCGTAACTCGGCGAGGCCAGGCCCTGCTCCAAGAAGTGCGGCCGTGACTCGGTCGTGGCCACTCCGACGGCCCGGAACGACCCCGTAACCCGAACCTAAATATGAATCGAAGATATGGTTATGAAGTACTCGCAAAGACGAATCCAAGCGCTAAGAGAACACACGATTCCGACCACCCGAAGGCTCGAAATTCGATAACGGAAAGTAATTACCCCAAACTTTGGGAAATTACGAAAACGGCCCAAAACGTCCGAAATACATGATACACGATCGAAACACCAAGCCAAAGCTCGCAACACGAATAATAACATTAAATGAACTTACGAGAAACTCAAAACAACAGTTTCGGACGAGATTCGCAAGAATCGAACTCAAGTGCGGAAAAGCCGCTTAAGAACACGGAACTCAACAAAACGATACCGAAACGAACTCGGATGACAAAAAGTACAGAATTAATCATTCTTAGAATGACGATACGGTCATGAGCGAGTCGTCAAAATGGACTTCTGTCAAAAAAGAAAAATACCGGAATCCGAAATTGCGAATATTACATACTACCCCCCTTTAAAAAAATTTCGTCCCGAAACTTAAAACAAGTAGGGAGAAGCAATATCCCGCCAAGAAAAATCAACGAGATACACAAGAACAAGAATGATCACAATGAATGATAATGAATCAGAATCCCACAAGGATCAAGAATGACTCACCGGGGCGAAATGATAGCGTAATGAGTGATAGCTCAAATGAAATGATTGGAACCATTGTTTCCCGTGAAGTGAATGATTAGTTTGATAATTATAAGTCTCAACGTGATTGATATATGATGAATGAATTATATCAATGAATGAACGACAAATGAAATGAATGATTGTACTATTACCGAGCAAGAATTAACTTGTTCAAAACCGGTGATGAATGTCCTTACCTATGGCTCTCGAAGCCTGATAGGACTCCTTGGATGATGCACGGGCTGGAGTAAAAAAAATCCCTCGAGGCTTGTGAGCCCTCTCGAGATCTACCGGCACTAGAACTCCTATAGTATTTCTGAAGGTGTCCCTGTCTCCCACACAGAAAACAAACAATGGCCTGCATCGAGCACCGAGTACTGCGATGTCCTATAGTATCACAGTTAAAGCAATCAACAGTCGAACTCGTTGTCTGAGAAGAAAATGCTCTCCCAGCACAAAGATGACTAGAAAACGATCTCTTGGACGTCGGAGTCCGATGTCCCTCTGACAGCTCTTTCCATACCGAGGTAGGAAAGTCACATGATAATTACAGATCCCGTATGAAAATCGCATTATGATTACGTGACGGAATGATGACAATGAGCATACACGCTCTAACACAATGAATGCACTAATAATGAAATAAAATGATAGTCGACATGACGCCGGAATATGATAAGATCGCTTGAAAGATCAAGTGAGGTAACATGATTATCTGATGAAATTCCTGAAATGATTATCTTGAACAAGTTAACGGGATTGAAAATTCGATCCACAAGATCGACAACTGAACCGCGAGATGGATTGGATGATTAATGAATTAACTGAGCGATGAGGTTGTTTGAGTGATGAATGAATTAACTGAACAATGAGATTGACTGATTGATGAATGAATTAACTGAACAATGAGATTGACTGAGTGATGAATGAATTAACTGAGCAATGAGATTGACTGAGTGATGAATGAATCAACTGAACAATGAGGTTGTCTGAGTGATGAATGAATTAACTGAACAATGAGATTGACTGATTGATGAATGAATTAACTGAGCAATGAGATTGACTGAGTGATGAATGAATCAACTGAACAATGAGATCGACTGAGTGACGAATGAATTAACTGAGCAATGAGATTGACTGAGTGATGAATGAATCAACTGAACAATGACATTGACTGAGTGATGAATGAATTAACATGATCGACAAGATCAAAATGGTGATTGAGGATTATTAACTGATTAATGAGTTGATCCTTATTGCTTGCATGGTCAAACGTGCTCCAACACAATTAGTCATGAATCAATCATAACAATAATATCACGTATAGGTTTCAACAAAGCGTGTATAATTAATGGCATAATGAATGTATGAACATAAAGAGAATCGAGTCCTTACACAGGTCATACGAAGCTTCGAGGTCTCGCGATACTAGTCTTCACTGACGACGACTCGATGAATGAATGACTCGTGCAGTCGTACTGGTATTACGACTCACAAAACCCGACTGTGTAGATTGTCATAACCTGACAGTCCCACTACTACCGCATCGGTAGAGCCACACAACTCGCATATCAGGGTATCTCACAACCCAAATCTCTGATGCCATCTGTAACATCCCCAAATCCCATTGGGTTATTACAGTGCCGTGGACCCCACACCCGGAGATCCACCAAGCGAATATGACTAAAATACATTAAAATTAACCAACAAGGGAGATCACAGTCCCTACCATGATATCCGACACAATATTCCGATAAGGAATTTTAACGACAATGATGGGCCTACATGGCTAAAATGAAAATACAACCACACCCACGAGTCTTGCTCGGGTAATACATAATGACAATGACTGACAAACTGTAGTACACTCCAACTGACTGACCAACATGAACAACTCGGACTAGTATCGCTCGAATGCCTCGTCGCCATCATCATGCCCCTGTGTCTCGACTCTCTCCTCGCAAGCACCTAAAACATGATAACATGTTCCGCCCCCATGGGGTCAGTCATCCAGATAATGAACATCAAATACATGTGTAACATGATATACATCCAAAGGCAGAATGAAACGGTACAATGATAATAATAATATGAGATGCTCACAAACCAAGGTAAGAACCGAGCATTCGTGAAATATTATGCCCACGACATACTATTAATACATGTTCAACGGGTTAGAACATAAATGCCCAACGGCGAATCATAATTATAGAACACCACAATGAATTACACGAATATGAACCAAACCAGAACTGAATTAATTATGAATCACAATTCCCGAAAGCTCCAATGAAATTACCAAGACTTCACAAAGGCCTGAAAGCCATTCAGCCGAAGCTGTCAAATATCACAATCACCTGAAGGCAAAACAGCCCGAAGTTGTATCGATTAGGGTCGAAGCCACGGCACGGAGCCGTATCACAATTAGGGTCGAAGCCACGGCACGAAGCCGTATCACAATTAGGGCTGAAGCCACGGCATGAAGCCGTATCACAATTAGGGCCGAAGCCATGGTACGAAGCCATATCACAATTAGGGCCGAAGCCACGGCACGAAGCCGTATCACAATTAGGGCCGAAGCCACGGCACGAAGCCGTATCACAATGAGACCATCCAATGGCCGTGACCTACTGAATTGTAGGTGTTGGGAAACCAACCGCGAAGGTTCAGGCCCCAAACTTACCCATAATAAGATCATTAGCATGACTGTGACCTACTGAGTTGTAGGTGTTGGGAAACCAACCGCGAAGGTTCAAGCCCCAGACTTACCCATAATGAGATCATAAACATGACCGTGACCTACTGAGTTGTAGGTGTTGGGAAACCAACCGCGAAGGTTCAAGCCCCAAACTTACCCATAATGATCACTAGCCGAGACTAGCCTCCAAAACATAATTAATCACAAACGGCAACGATCTGAAGATTACAGAATTCACAAGAAAAATAGTGTGTTGCCTTGAGTCGGCCAACACGACGATAGTAACTCACGGATGGGCACCGTCCTCGGCGGTCCCAATTCAATACCTCGATTACCTTAGAATGGTCAATCGAGAACAATGACACAATGGATGGGAACTATTCTCGACAGCCCAAATTCAATACCTCGATTGCCTTAGAATGGCCAACCGATAACAATGATGCAGCGGATGTTTCAATACCTCAATTGTCTTAAAACGGCCAATCGATAACAATGATACAACGAATGATTGAGCACCTCGATTGCCTTAGAACGGCCAGTCGATAACAATGATACAATGAGTAATTGAGCACCTCGATTGCCTTAGAACGGCTAATAGATGACAATGATACAATGAATGATTGAACTCCTCGATTGCCTTAAAACGGCCAATCGATAGCAATGATACAATGAATGATTGAACTCCTTGATTGCCTTAGAACGGCCAATTGATAACAATGATACAATGAATGATTGAACTCCTCGATTGCCTTAGAACGGCCAATCAATAACAATGATACAATGAATGCCTCGGCACCTTTAATCGGCTACCGACGACGAAGATGAGAACGAATACGACAATGCCTTCAATCGGCCAATACAACATGAATGACAGGACGCCAACATTAATGACAATGATTACAACAATGTCTTAGATTGACATCAATATTAACAACAACAATCGATACATCGATACCGCGAACCGGCTATCGACAATAACATTAACAACGAGTATCTCAATGCCTTACCGGCCATTAATGAACAATAGCAACATTTGGCATAATTTCCGAAAGGTATCGTATCGAACGGTCCCTTAGTATCAATGAACTCATGAAGATACTAAGTCTCGGAATGATACAACACATTCATACACATATATGATAACATTAATCTCATTGACTAGTACAAGTATAAAACTTGCCTCAACCGAAGGTGATGAAATCCTTCCAGAACAACAAATAGCGTCCTCCGATAAACACAAGTACTCAAACAACCTTGAATTAAATACAATTCATTCAATAATACAATATCAATCGAAATCAACACAACGACCGAAAGAAACTCTTTGAGACATTTAATCGAACACTGAATTTTCAAAGTTCCTCAAGAACCTAAGAATCATCAATCGGGTTGAACGAATCGAAGATATGGATATACAATCCATAGATACGATTAATAATGTTCCCTAGTATCAACCGATTCATCAAATTCGGATGAACAATGAAAATCAAGAAGAAATCCCGAAAATCAAATTCTAGGAGATTTCAAGAAATTACCTCGATCCGACGAAGAACAATGATTTGATGTTGATATAATCGACAGGAATCCTCAAAAACGCTTAGAAATCGAGTGGAATCGACCAAAAACTCCACTCCCCAATTTTTCCCATCGCCAGCCGCCACCCGGGTGGAGAAATGATGAAAAAATGAGGTCTGGCCGGTCACTGCCTATATATGGCCGACAGGGTTATGGCCGTAACCGGCAGGGCCTTACGGCCGTAACCGGCATTCGTCAAAATCCGCCCAGCGCCTGCCGATCGCTTACGGCCATAACCGAAAGGGCCTTACGGCCGTAACTCGGCACTTACGGCCGTACCCGGTAGGTCCTTACGGCCGTAACCGGCATTCGTCCAGCCATGTCTGCCGAGCACGTACGGCCATAACCGGCACCTTACGGTCGTAACTCGGCCAGGCCAGGCCCTGCTCCAAGAAGTGCGGCCGTGACTCAGTCGTGGCCACTCCGACGGCCCGGAACCACCCCGTAACCCGAACCTGAATATGAATCGAAGATATGGTTACGAAGTACTCGCAAAGACGAATCCAAGCGCTAAGAGAACACACGATTCCGACCAACCGAAGGCTCGAAATTCGATAACGGAAAGTAATTACCCCAAACTTTGGGAAATTATGAAAACGGCCCAAAACGTCCGAAATACATGATACACGATCGAAACACCAAGCTAAAGCTCGCAACACGAATAATAACATTAAATGAACTTACGAGAAACTCAAAACAACAGTTTCGGACGAGATTCGCAAGAATCGAACTCAAGTGCGGAAAAGCCGCTTAAGAACACGGAACTCAACAAAACGATACCGAAACGAACTCGGATGACAAAAAGTACAGAATTAATCATTCTCAGAATGACGATACGGTCATGAGTGAGTCGTCAAAATGGACTTCCGTCAAAAAAGAAAAATACCGGAATCCGAAATTGCGGATATTACATACTACCCCCCTTTAAAAAAAATTCGTCCCGAAACTTAAAACAAGTAGGGAGAAGCAATATCCCGCCAAGAAAAATCAACGAGATACACAAGAACAAGAATGATCACAATGAATGATAATGAATCAGAATCCCACAAGGATCAAGAATGACTCACTGGGGCGAAATGATAGCGTAATGAGTGATAGCTCAAATGAAATGATTGGAACCATTGTTTCCCGTGAAGTGAATGATTAGTTTGATAATTATAAGTCTCAACATGATTGATATATGATGAATGAATTATATCAATGAATGAACGACAAATGAAATGAATGATTGTACTATTACCGAGCAAGAATTAACTTGTTCAAAACCGGTGATGAATGTCCTTATCTCTGGCTCTCGAAGCCTGATAGGACTCCTTGGATGATGCACGGGCTGGAGTAACAAAATCTCTCGAGGCTTGTGAGCCCTCTCGAGATCTACCGGCACTAGAACTCCTACAGTATTTCTGAAGGTGTCCCTGTCTCCCACACAGAAAACAAACAACGGCCTGCATCGAGCACCGAGTACTGCGATGTCCTATAGTATCACAGTTAAAGCAATCAACAGTCGAACTCGTCGTCTGAGAAGAAAATGCTCTCCCAGCACAAATACGACTAGAAAACAATCTCTTGGACGTCGGAGTCCGATGTCCCTCTGACAGCTCTTTCCATACCGAGGTAGGAAAGTCACATGATAATTACAGATCCCGTATGAAGATCGCATTATGATTACGTGACGGAATGATGACAATGAGCATACACGCTCTAACACAATGAATGCACTAATAATGAAATAAAATGATAGTCGACATGACGCCGGAATATGATAAGATCGCTTGAAAGATCAAGTGAGGTAACATGATTATCTGATGAAATTCCTGAAATGATTATCTTGAACAAGTTAATGGGATTGAAAATTCGAGCCACAAGATCGACAACTGAACCGCGAGATGGATTGGATGATTAATGAATTAACTGAGCGATGAGGTTGTTTGAGTGATGAATGAATTAACTGAACAATGAGATTGACTGATTGATGAATGAATTAACTGAACAATGAGATTGACTGAGTGATGAATGAATTAACTGAGCAATGAGATTGACTGAGTGATGAATGAATCAACTGAACAATGAGGTTGTCTGAGTGATGAATGAATTAACTGAACAATGAGATTGACTGATTGATGAATGAATTAACTGAGCAATGAGATTGACTGAGTGATGAATGAATCAACTGAACAATGAGATCGACTGAGTGACGAATGAATTAACTGAGCAATGAGATTGACTGAGTGATGAATGAATCAACTGAACAATGAGATTGACTGAGTGATGAATGAATTAGCATGATCGGCAAGATCAAAATGGTGATTGAGGATTATTAACTGATTAATGAGTTGATCCTTATTGCTTGCATGGTCAAACGTGCTCCAACACAATTAGTCATGAATCAATCATAACAATAATATCACGTATAGGTTTCAACAAAGCATGTATAATTAATGGCATAATGAATGTATGAACATAAAGAGAATCGAGTCCTTACACAGGTCATACGAAGCTTCGAGGTCTCGCGATACTAGTCTTCACTGACGACGACTCGATGAATGAATGACTCGTGCAGTCGTACTAGTATTACGACTCACAAAACCCGACTGTGTAGATTGTCATAACCTGACAGTCCCACTACTACCGCATCGGTAGAGCCACATAACTCGCATATCAGGGTATCTCACAACCCAAATCTCCGATACCATCTGTAACATCCCCAAATCCCATTGGGTTATTACAGTGCCGTGGACCCCACACCCGGAGATCCACCAAGCGAATATGACTAAAATACATTGAAATTAACCAACAAGGGAGATCACAGTCCCTACCATGATATCCGACACAATATTCCGATAAGGAATTTTAACGACAATGATGGGCCTACATGGCTAAAATGAAAATACAACTACACCCACGAGTCTTGCTCGGGTAATACATAATGACAATGACTGACAAACTGTAGTACACTCCAACTGACTGACCAACATGAACAACTCGGACTAGTATCGCTCGAATGCCTCGTCGCCATCATCATGCCCCTGTGTCTCGACTCTCTCCTCGCAACCACCTAAAACATGATAACATGTTCCGCCCCCACGGGGTCAGTCATCCAGATAATGAACATCAAATACATGTATAACATGATATGCATCCAAAGGCAGAATGAAACGGTACAATGATAATAATAATAATACGAGATGCTCACAAACCAAGGTAAGAACCGAGCATTCGTGAAATATTATGCCCACGGCATACTATTAATACATGTTCAATGGGTTAGAACATAAATGCCCAACGGCGAATCATAATTATAGAACACCACAATGAATTACACGAATATGAACCAAACGAGAACTGAATTAATTATGAATCACAATTCCCGAAAGCTCCAATGAAATTACCAAGACTTCACAAAGGCCTGAAAGCCATTCAGCCGGAGCTATCAAATATCACAATCACCTGAAGGCAAAACAGCCCGAAGTTGTATCGATTAGGGTCGAAGCCACGGCACGGAGCCGTATCACAATTAGGGCCGAAGCCACGGCCCGAAGCCGTATCACAATTAGGGCTGAAGCCAAGGCATGAAGCCGTATCACAATTAGGGCCGAAGCCACGGTACGAAGCCATATCACAATTAGGGCCGAAGCCACGGCACGAAGCCGTATCACAATTAGGGCCGAAGCCACGGCATGAAGCCGTATCACAATGAGACCATCCAATGGTCGTGACCTACTGAATTGTAGGTGTTGGGAAACCAACCGCGAAGGTTCAGGCCCCAAACTTACCCATAATAAGATCATTAGCATGACCGTGACCTACTGAGTTGTAGGTGTTGGGAAACCAACCGCGAAGGTTCAAGCCCCAGACTTACCCATAATGAGATCATAAACATGACCGTGACCTACTGAGTTGTAGGTGTTGGGAAACCAACCGCGAAGGTTCAAGCCCCAAACTTACCCATAATGAGCACTAGCCGAGACTAGCCTCCAAAACATAATTAATCACAAACGGCACGATCCGAAGATTACAGAATTCACAAGAAAGATAGTGTGTTGCCTTGAGTCGGCCAACACGACGATAGTAACTCACGGATGGGCACCGTCCTCGGCGGTCCCAATTCAATACCTCGATTACCTTAGAATGGTCAATCGATAACAACGACACAATGGATGGGAACTATTCTCGACAGCCCCAATTCAATACCTCGATTGCCTTAGAATGGCCAACCGATAACAATGATGCAGTGGATGTTTCAATACCTCAATTGCCTTAAAATGGCCAATCGATAACAATGATACAACGAATGATTGAGCACCTCGATTGCCTTAGAACGGCCAGTCGATAACAATGATACAATGAGTAATTGAGCACCTCGATTGCCTTAGAACGGCTAATCGATGACAATGATACAATGAATGATTGAACTCCTCGATTGCCTTAAAACGGCCAATCGATAGCAATGATACAATGAATGATTGAACTCCTCGATTGCCTTAGAACGGCCAATCGATAACAATGATACAATGAATGATTGAACTCCTCGATTGCCTTAGAACGCCAACATTAATAACAATGATAACAAATCGACATCAATATTAACAACAACAATCGATACATCGATACCGCGAACCGGCTATCGACAATAACATTAACAACGAGTATCTCAATGCCTTACCGGCCATTAATGAACAATAGCAACATTTGGCATAATTGCCGAAAGGTATCGTATCGAACGATCCCTTAGTATCAATGAACTCATGAAGATACTAAGTCTCGGAATTATACAACAAATTCATACA
This sequence comes from Orobanche coerulescens, assembly GCA_033398695.1. NCBI lineage: Eukaryota > Viridiplantae > Streptophyta > Magnoliopsida > Lamiales > Orobanchaceae > Orobanche > Orobanche coerulescens. The sequence goes on along the minus strand of CM065811.1, from coordinate 86,092,929 downwards.
CATATATGATAACATTAATCTCATTGACTAGCACAAGTATAAAACTTGCCTCAACCGAAGGTGATGAAATCCTTCCACGAACAACAAATAGCGTCCTCCGATAAACACAAGTACTCGAACAACCTTGAATGAAATACAATTCATTCAATAATACAATATCAATCGAAATCAACACAACGACCGAAAGAAACTCTTTGAGACATTTAATCGAACACTGAATTTTCAAAGTTCCTCAAGAACCTAAGAATCATCAATCGGGTTGAACGAATCGAAGATATGGATATACAATCCATAGATACGATTAATAATGTTCACTAGTATCAACCGATTCATCAAATTCGGATGAACAATGAAAATCAAGAAGAAATCCCGAAAATCAAATTCTAGGAGATTTCAAGAAATTACCTCGATCCGACGAAGAACAATGATTTGATGTTATAATCGACAAGAATCCTCAAAAACGCTTATAAATTGAGTGGAATCGACCAAAAACTCCACTCCCCAATTTTTCCCGTCGCGAGCCGCCACCCGGGTGGAGAAATGATGAAAAAATGAGGTCTGGCCGGTCACTGCCTATATATGGCCGACAGGGTTACGGTTGTAACCGGCAGGGCCTTATGGCCGTAACCGGCATTCGTCAAAATCTGCCCAGCACCTGCCGATCGCTTACGGCCGTAACCGACAGGGCCTTACGGCCGTAACTCGGCACTTACGGCCGTACCCGGCAGGTCCTTACGGCCGTAACCGGCATTCGTCCGAACACTGCCTGGCACCCGTACGGCCGTAACTGACAGCCCTTACGGCCGTAACCGGCATTCGTCCAGCCATGTCTGCCGAGCACGTACGGCCGTAACCGGCACCTTACGGCCGTAACTCGGCCAGGCCAGGCCCTGCTCCAAGAAGTGCGGCCGTGACTCGGTCGTGGCCACTCCGACGGCCCGGATGACCCCGAAACCCGAACCTGAATATGAATCGAAGATATGGTTACGAAGTACTCACAACGACGAATCCAAATGCTAAGAGAACACACGATTCCGACCACACGAAGGCTCGAAATTCGACAACGGAAAGTAATTACCCCAAACTTTGGGAAATTACGAAAACGGCCCAAAACGTCTGAAATACACGATACACGATTGAAACACCAAGACAAAGCTCGCAACAAGAATAATAACATTAAATGAACTTACGATAAACTCGAAACAATAGTTTCGGATGAGATTCGCAAGAATCGAACTCAAGTGCGGAAAAGCCGCTTAAGAACACGGAACTCAACAAAACGATACTGAAACGAACTCGGATGACAAAAAGTTCATAATTAATCATTCTTAGAATGACAATACGGTCATGAGAGAGCCATCAAAACGGACTTCCGTCAGAAAAAAATTACAAGAATCCAAAATTGCGGATATTACACTTAGGTTGTGGAAACCTAGGCTGTAGGGTCCAGTCATGTATTGTCAAGTCTTATCTTGTCGGACTGTGTTTGACTGAGTCGTGTCGCGATGCGTCGTCTGTGATGTCAGTCGTGATTAGTATCAAGGTGCAGCCATCATCTTCGTGCGATCTGTGGATGTAAGCCTCCTCTATTATATATTGTATTTAGTGACTTTATTACATGCATGTTGGGAGATGGAATTCTTATTTGAGACTAAGGGTATATTACGTGTGTAATGAGCTAGATATATTGATGGATTGGACACCGAGTGTGTCGATGGTGGAAGTCATTGAGAAACTCAGATAGATGGTTTTGACGTATGCTTGAATTTGGTGCTTCATAGTAGTGATTGTTGAATTGATGATTATGTATGCCGGATGGGCATGTGTTTAAAAAAATTGATTGTTTTGGATAGTTGTCGTAATTATATTCGCTGCGTGTGTGTTCAAAAATGGTTCTCTGAAAAGTTCCTTGACTTGAGTATGTTTGTGGAAAATCAATTTTCAAAAATATTTTGACGGTGCAGTCAAAAAGAGGATTTAGTGTGGATTTTAAAAAGTTGTTTAAACCCTTAGCGAGCCGGCTTTAAAACTTCAAATATGATCTTACGACGGTAATTGGAAAGATGTGTTTTGAAGTATTTTGGATATTTTGTAAAATGTTACCATCATTGATCTTTTGTCTTGTTCAAAAGGATTTTGGAAATGATTTTAACATATTGATTTTATTTTCAAATGACTCGATTATACGATTTTAAAAATCTTTCACATCATAAAACTTTGTTTTCTTTAAAACAAAAATGTGATTTTCATTTTCAAAAATAATGAAAGATAAAAAATCTTACTCGGCTTAAATTTTAAAATTCCGAACTTGGAAAATTTTCTGAGAATAGCCAGTTAGCGCACGCTAATGTCATCACTAGCTCACACTAACGAACCTGGACTGAAGTGTCGAGTTAGTTAGCGCAAGCTAGCAGACTCATTAACGCACGCTAATTTTATACTTAGCACGCGTTAAGTGCATGGTGTGGGGGAATGTGGATTCTTGCTTAGAGTGACAGGCTAGAGTTGAACCATGTGGTGTCAAGCCATTGTGATGTGTTTGTCATATTACCGTTCTTGATGGGGAATTTTAGATGAGTGCCCAATTGTTGTGTTGCGTGGTTTGAATTTGCTTGTGACCCATATGATGTTATTCCGATGTGAAAATTTATATGTGATTGTTATTCCAATGTGAATGCTGGTCTGTTGAAGTATTATGTGCGAGTATGAGTGCTTTTCCACCCGGGGACGGTTCGGCGGAACCTCTGGGGGTCGATTCTAAGGGGCATGGCCGTGGGTTACCTTGTGTGTTGTTAATTATGATGATGTTGCGTGGTAACATGTGGTTACCCTGTGTGTTGTCAGTTGTGATAAGGATACGTGATGACGTAGTACTTTTGATGATGTTGTTCCCAAGGAAACTGATCTTTCGGAATGTTGTTTTGAAATTTTTTCAAAGAGAGATGGTTAAGACTTATGATTCATGATTTTGGTAAAACAACCCGAGGTATCAAAAGTATTTTCAATTCTTATGCGGGGAAATATATAAATTCAAAGATTTTCAAATGATATTATTTAAATGGATACCTCGTGGAGTTTAATGATTGGCTATCATGTGTAGTATATTATGGCCATGATTGTTAATGGTCGTTAGATTTCTGTTGATACTTTCTGAACTTGTTCTGTTCTTCGGTTTTCGTCATTCGAATGAATTGTGATATTGCTTCGGATTAATCTATTTATCATTATGACTTTTCCAAGTTCGGTTCGACTCTCGTGAGCCCTATGCGAAATGAACGTCTTATAGTTCTTACAAGTTCATTTAATCTCTTGAGTTGAGGTGTGAACTTCAGAGGAGCTGTTCGATCGTTGTTGTTTGATCGTTGTTATCTGATCGTTGTTATTGTTCGATCTCATATCATAATTATTGAGCATCTGGGTCACTTTGTAATTTCCTCAAGCTTTGGGTAATTGTTCCCATATGTGATCTCCCAACCTTTGAGGTTATCAGAATTTTGTAATCTTTCAGCGTTAGACTCGTGTTTTGGTTGTTGTACAGATCGGTTTTATCAACCGTAGTAATTCATGTTCGTTGTTTTTTGTAAACAATCTTGCATATTGAATCGGACCGCAGTAGCTTTGTACTGCATGGAGCTCTTGTGCACTATCGATAACAGATAACGTGTGTTATCTAGGCTCGCCCTGCCTTGATTGTTTCATGTTTTAAGTTTCGGGACGAAACTTCTTTTTAGTGGGGTAGAATATAATACCCGTATTTTTCATTTCTATATTTTTCGATTCTAGCGACTCGCTTGTGTTCATTAACATATTTTGGACATGTTTTGTTCAATACTTTTTATCATTCAAGCGAGTTTTGATATTGCTTCGGATTAAACAGCATACTATTTCGACCTTTCCACATTTAGGTTCGACTTTGTACATTCACCATAAATTCCAGAAAAATCTAAAAATTATAAAATTTTACAGCATTGTAGAGAATTGAGTTAATGGTTTAAACGGTGAGCCAGTGGGAGCCCGAACGAAGGAGTTATGGTCGAAATAGCAGACTGTGTCGAACTATTTTAGCTAGGCAAAACTTACTGATCAGTTGGCACGTCCAGTGACTTGACCGTGTCATTTGACACGGCTGGGAATTGCTGAAATGCTGAAGACCCGACTTTGTGAGCTATATATAGCCCTTGTCCGATTTCTGGGGAATTCCAGCACCTTCCCTCGAGTTTTCTTCATTCTCCACCTAAAATCCTCCATCTTGAACTCCAAAATCAAGCCATAAACATGTTCCTAACATTATAGAATCAAGATATCAAGTCTGTTGTCGAAGAATCATCCATTTCTTGGTTGATTGAAGGTATGTAGTTTGAAGTTCTTCAAGTTCTTTCAAAAGATTCTTATTAGTTCTTGTTTCTAGGATGATTCTTAAGTGTTCTTGGGTTCTTAGGTGTTCTTGAGTGGTTTTCATCGGTTCTAACGGGGTAGAGATCGAATTCTTCAACTATATCATTTCTTATACTCAAAATGCCTGCTAGGTGTTCGATAAAAATCCCCTTATGGATTCGAATTCTACGTGTTAATGTGATTTCAATCAGTAGCCTTGATACGAGTCTTGCTATACAGATCACCTTAGGTTCGGAAATTGGGGATTGATAGCTCTGCCCAGTTTTACCAACCTCATTTAATCGTCGAAATACTCGAGGCAAGTATTTTGCCCATACATTACGTGTTTTGTGGATTTAATAGTTGGTAATCAATGATATGTGGTGAATGAATGTCTAGAAGTAACTTTCAAAGGAATCGATAGGTTTTTCAATATTTCCTTAAAGATGACTCGTATGTTTTCGTTGTTAAAGGTGCTTGTCTAAGTACGTGTATTATTGTTGAGTATAGGAATACCTTACTTTCGTAAGGTGTTGTTGTGTGTGATTATCTCGTTTTTAGATTTAAAGTATAACCTTTCGTTGAGGTATGTGCGGGGAAACGTGTGTTTATTGATGCTCATGTGACATTGTGTGATAAAGGTGGTAACTCCTTTATGAGGAGGTTGTACCGTTCGGCGTGGTTGGATAGGTATTTTCTCTCGTTGCTATGTGATTGGTACTAGCTGCATCGTTGGATTCTAGTGTTAAATGTATCGTTACTTGGTCGTGAGTATGTGTTGGACAAACTGGCCATTCTAGTAAGGTACCTCGACTATATATATTGTGACTAACAATCGAGATATGCAATTTTGTAAACGTGTGTGTCTTGTTGTTCTTCCACCTGGAGAGGGTCAGACATGGCCTCTGGGGGCCGATGTTAAGGGGCGCGGCTAGGAAGTAGTTTCCCACCTAAGGAGGACTCGACGGGGTCTCTGGGGATCGATACTAAGGAGTATAGCTGCAGGTTACCAAGTGTGGTTTTCATCATGAGGATGATGTTGATGTTTTCGATAATTGTGATATGTCCGGAATATCACAACGTTTTTGTTCTCGTTTTTGAGGTACATTATACATGATCTTGCTACTTAGCTAGAATGGTATTAGAATGAAGTGTTGTGTGTAATTTGTCCTTGGGAGTGAATTGATGTGAATAGTTGGGTCGTGGACCCCGTGTTTCGTGATCGGTTTGTATTTCGGAAAATAAATAATGTCTGGGCTGTGACCCTAAGTGGTTTTTGATTAGTTGAGAACTCTTCAATCCCAAATATTTTCAAAACTCCCGAGATCTTGTATTGACGTTCAAAGCGACCACTCGTTTCATTTCTACTTTTACGGTTTGAACTTTTTATACAAATGAGAAATCTCGGGAAGTCTTTCGATGTGAATTAGTCGTTGATTATTAAAGATATTATATTCTCAAAATGTTTTGTGTACGGCTCATATTTGCACTTTATACTTGCACTAGCAAAATAGTGGAATTTTGCTAAGCCCCGAGTAATCAGGGGGTGGATATCTGTATTGCGTCCAGGTATATGCAGGTCCTTGGAGATCCAAACACAGGATCATTACGAAGGATGATTGAGGGCGAATGATACTAATCACATGAAAACCAGTTTTGGGTGTAGTGAGTTGGAGTTCATTGTTTGGTCTTCTCCGATGTCGTAATTTTCTGTTTGTGAGTGTATTTGACCCCTGCGTGGGTATGAGTCCTGTCAGATTTATGTATATTTGAGTTGTATGTTATTGTTAAAAGACCAAGTCTGTCTAATGATTCGTAATTTAGCTATGACGGCAAGATATGTGATGTCCTGTTCTGTGTTTAGCCTGGTAGATTCTCACGGAGAGGGTCTGCGGCGTGTAATATTCCCGGATAGTTTCTGGGGATGTTACAAATGGATCATAATGTACTAAATTTAAATTTTAAGGTACATATTATCGACTTGAATGACAATCTCTAATTGCCTCAAAGACTGAGCTTTGATTTTGTGCGATTATTTATCTGTTTGTGATGATTTTACATTTGAACAAGTATTAAGTTTTGCCATCATCAAAATAAAGAGAATTTGTTAGGAACAGACTTAAGATTTTGATGATGTCATACATGTGATAATTTAAGATTCAAATGTAAGTTCTAAGTACTTGGCGTTGTAAAGAATAAAAAAATAAGTATCTTCTCTAGACCTTAAAAATTTATATTTAGTTTTTAAGCTAAGTATAGATCAAACATCAGCTGAGTTTGTCGACGGCTAAGTTTGAATGGTCGACGCCTAAGTTTAAATGGTCGATAGCTAAATAAGTCCAGTCGACAGCCAAGCTGGGCAACTGAGAAGAACTATTTGTTGATTCTTGACCAAGCTGAGAAGGATTGAAGAGACATCCAAGTATGGACAACCAAGTCCCGATACTCGGGAAAATTCTAAGTATCATTAAGTGTCCACATCAGCACGTTGAAAAGTCAACAAAACCTGCAAAATATATGCAGACGTAGAATAAACAATGAGGAGACACATCGAGGCAATCACACAACTTACATGAAAAGTAGGAATAAAATATTTCTCTATATCCACGCCCAAGACATTCTCTTATTAAACAAATAAGGGATTGCGGCGACAACTTCTTATATTGAAGAAAAACTTCAAACGACCAGATTTGAAAAAGACAACAAAGCCAGTGCAAATAAGATAACAATAAATAAAGATATCTCTCTCCAATGGAAGAAATTATTCAAGTGATTTAACGACTATGAAGAAGAGCTCAAGAACATACTATGAATACGTTTAGTTCGTTTACTCCCGCTTTTGGGGTTGAGTGAATATTATAGTTATAGTATCGTGAGGGGCTTTAATAAAGTCAAAGTAGAAGGTAAAGAGTACCTGACGTGGAACAATTCTTGTGACCCCTTCAAAATGCCTTCGTTCTAAAGAACTAAAGAGCTCAAGTACGATATACTCTGAAAATACTAAACATCATTAAGATATGAGATCAAAGATACAAATCTAGAGAAGCTCTTAAATTTGGAAAGAAAAACTCTTATCGATTGATTCGAGCGGGATGTACTTTCTAGAAAGTGGTTTTTGAAAGCTGAGGTTGTGAGACGTCTATGGGTTCTTGATTGGGGTGTGATCAAATTCTTACATGGATTGCATTTATGAACATTTTACCACATTACATTTATTTAATATTTTCTTCCTCCAATTAAAAGTACATCACATGTATCTCACGGCCAGTCACTTGATTCACTTGATTCATTGTGTGCATTTTACTTTTTCCCTTTTGTGAAGGAAAACGAGTCTTTTTCATCACTGTATTTAATGGTAATTTTTATTCGATGTGGATTATTCATGTTGAAGATGAGATGGCAAATGGACGAGCAAAAAATGGTTAATTTTCTCCATGGTAAATTAGTTAATGGACCAGCGATGTGATACATAGATGTGACAAAATTATTTTCAAGGATTTGAGTTTTTATTAATCTATATTACGTATTACTTTTGTTCAAGAAATAAATAAAAATATTATTATTGAGAGTGTTGATGTTAAGTTGGAAATTCTTATAAATATTAGAAATTGTAAACACTAACAATCAGACTTGGGAAATTCAAACCCCGCAGGGGGAGCATATATTTCTGTACAATACACCGGTGGGAAGATAATTTTAATAAAACAAATAGAGCAACGTAATTTGATGTCATTATAAACGTAACTGATTCTAATCATATATTCAGCTCAGTTTCTTCGGCTCATTATTGATTTTGCTCCCCCATGTTTAAGTTTTGAAATTCCCTGATCATCTCCTTTTATCGAATATAATATCAATATCTTAATCTATTTATCTATATAATATATTGTAATATCCGCATTTTTCTTCTTTTTCCGATATTCTCATTTGGTGTATTTTCATTTTTAGTAGCTCGCTTGTAACCATGTCGACATTTTGATTCTGTTTTATGTCATGTATTATGGCATGGACGTTCGATTCTCGTATAACCCGTTTGCTTTTGTAATTTCTTTGGTTGCACGAGTTCTTATAGTTGAGTTGTTCGTGTTGTGAGTTTCAGTTTGTTAATCCGACGTCGTATCACGATTTTTGGACGTTTGGGCCATTTCGTAATTTCCCTAAGTTTAGGGTATTCTTGTTATCTTTGTTGTTCCTGAGCCTTCGGGCATCCAGAATCACGCTTCATCGTAACGTTTTGGTTTATGACTCAAATTCGTGGTTATTGTATATGTTGGTCGTTGTTACGCCTTGGTACTTTTTCGATCAATTCTCGTCGAGTAGTCACTTCAGTCCTGGACTGTTTGCTGTCCCAGGCTGTGTTACGGCCGTAAGCCAGCTTCATTACGGCCGTAATATTAGTGAGTTACGGCCGTAGGCATTCCTTTTTACGGCCGTAACAAGGCTTCGTTTCTTGCCTCCTGGTCCAGTTCTGAGTTACGGGCGTATCATGTTTAAGTTACGGCCGTAAGTATTGATACGGCCGTAATGTGTTCTTGATACGGCCGTATGTGTCATTCGTCATATTGCCCAGTTTTCTCTCTAGAGGCCAATTACGGCCAGAAGAGAGATAAGTTACGGCCGTAATATTCTATGTTACGGCCGTATGTGGGGTGTGTTACGGCCGTAACACCTGCCAGTATATAAACTGGCAGCGGCCCAGTTTTTCCTCATTTCTCACATCTCTCTTTTCTCTTCGCGACGGGAGCGACGGCAGAGGCTAGGGTTCGTCCGATTTTGATCCAAACTCCATTGTAAGGGCATATTCAAGTATCATATCATCCACCTATCACTAATCATCCATCGTTCATCTTCGAATCAAGGTAAAATCTCTTATAACCCTACCTTGGGGGATTTGGGGGATTTCGGTTATATTGTGCGTTTTGCTCCGTGTTGTTGATTAATCCTTGATGGTTATGATTAATCTCGTTAGTCTTCTTGTTCTCCTAAGAAGTCATGGTGTATTTCGTGATATTTGCATAATCGAGAGGGTTTGGTTGCGATCTGCCCTCGTCGTTGTTTTGATGTGAATACACATAAGTCGTAGGCAGGTTTTTGGGTGTTTTCCAATTCCGTATTCATTTATAATTGGTTGTGATTGTGTTCTTCGTATCGTTAGGTTCGTGATTATCAGCTCCTAACGTCCGTCGGTGTTTTCCTTCCGTTCGTTGCATCGTATATTATTCAAGGCAAGTATTTTTGGAAACCTTTATGCCTAACGTGAAATAGTAATGTATTTTATGTGTGATTTGCTCACCTCGGGATGGTCCGACGGGATCACGAAGGGAGTCCAAAGGGTTGAGTCCTGGATTCATGAGTTTGTTTAGCTAGCCAGCTCGGGAGGGTCCTTAGAGGCCTTGAGCGGGATCAATGGTATTACCCTGTTCCTAAGGTGATGCATATGCGTGTTTTGTTTTATGATATGGCCAGCTCGGGAGGGTCCTTAGAGGCCTCGAGCGGGATCAATGGTATTACCCTGTTCCCAAGGCAAATTGTTTGACTGTTTGTTTCCGGAAAAGACATGTCTGGATTTGGTTTTGAAATTGATTTGGTGCATTGTACTATGAAACGTGTAAGCAAATGGTTTGCCTTGATTACTTGTACTAGCGTAATTGCTAACCCCTTTGGGGACCCGTTTTGGGGAAATTCTTGTTATGGATTTCAGGTTATGTTCTTCCGTACGAGCGGGCGCTGGGACAGTACGAGGATGTTGGTCAGGGTCGTTGACATGTGCATTTGGGTCTTCTTATTTCTTTTGCTTACTTCGATATGGTTGTTTCCCACATTTATAAACTTATAGATTGTACTCGCGAGTACTTAGATTTTCCTTTTCGAACTCCATTTTGTATTACCTTAAATTGCTATATTGTCGGTTGATGCTTATTTCGCCGGTTGCTCCGGGGATATTTTTATGTGTTGTATTATTTAAATGGGTGTCCTCGCTAACCGAGATGGTTAGTCGAGTGGTGTTTATCTTGTTGTAGCCTGGTGGGTCCCATGTAGGGGTCCACGGCGCTGTAATATACTCCGAATATCTCGGAGTGTTACAGAAAATGGTATCAGAGCTCTAGGTTTATGGATACCTAGGCTTGTTGGTTATTTGTGTAACACCCCAAACTAGGCGGATATTACAGTGCCGTGGACCCCCGACTGGGACCCACTAGGCGAATGAAAATGATGAATTAAATAATATAATTGTAGTACCGAACCACATTATATTACCAAATACTCTGATGAGAAGTTTAAGTACAACACACCAGGACAATACCGAATACTAGTATATTTTATATGAAGATAAAATACACAACACTGAATGAAACGGAGTATCCAAATGAAAGTCTGCAGCGGAAAATAAAGGACAACAACATGAATAACTGAAAGATCGGGGGCCCCTACTAGTATCATTGGGACTCCTCGCCGTCAACGTGCTCTCCCCGTGCCTTTGCCTTGCCATGACCTGAAAAACAATATCCCCAAACGGGCCGGGCCATACCTAACAACAATCCTCAAGAGTTGAATATACACAATCCTGTCGAAACATACGCAATCAAACATGCTATATGAATCAACTAACAGTACGGCTCAAAGGAATGGCGCCACACTACGTCCGGGATGGAAATGTGTCCGTGCACAAGCCACCAACGAGTATCGATCGAATACACGTGTGGTCTTGTACCTAATCAGTCTCACGAAGCCATCAACTCGTGTGCACAGTCCAATGTGAGGCCACCAACCAACACACGACTTAAATGTGCCCGACATGAAAATCCTACACATACCAACCGGCACGCCAGTATGACCCAGAATGCCACGATATAACAAAAGTGACATCGAAAATGAATAATGACTCACCAAGATGATATGATGGTGAAATGAATGACAGCTCAATGAAATGAGTGGAACCGTCGTTCCTCGTGAATGAAGTAATTAAGTGGCAATTACAAGTTTTAAAATGGTTAGTACCTTATGAATGAATTACGATTATGAATGAACAACAACAAAAGGAATGAATATCCTTTTAACTGAGTAAGAATTAACTTACTCAACCGGTGAAGAATGTCCGTCCACGAACAACGTCCTAAATGAAAAGTCGATCGCTCGAACAACCTTGAATAACACAATTACCAATAATTCGATCAATACACGCATCAAACACGATTATAACCAATTCAAACGTCGATACAACAATATCCAAACTCGTAGGTGCACTCTAACGAATACGTTGAAAATATCCTTCCCGTTGGTTACAACCAAAACCCAAATTATCGAAACCAACTTTCAAATGATTGATTCAAACCAGCAAAACAATATCAATGGCATCAATAATCCAATAGGAATCCACAATTCAAGATTACAACAACATCAATCGGAAATCCCCAAATTAACCGAAGTCAACCCCAAGGGTTCTTGAAATAAATCCCCAAAATAGCCATTAAATCCGTAGGAATATATTTATCCAAGGTAGATAATCAATATCTAACATATTCCAACAACAATCCAAGCTTATACGAAGGAATCGGAAGGAAAACCCCAAAAATCCAAAATTCTAGATCCAAGAGATTAATACCTTTGATTTGATGTTTTGGAGATGATGAAGTGATGATTAATCTAACTAAAAGACTTGAAGATGATGATTGATGATTACACCTCGAATAATACTCTTCAAATCGCTCCAAATCGCCCGGAACCGATGAGAGAATGTGAAGAAATGACAAATGCCTAAATCTGGGCTAACTGTCCAATTTATAGTGATTCCAGTTTAGCGCGCGCTAGCCCCTATGCTTAGAGTGCGCTAACGGGGGTTTTGGGTAGTCCAGTACCCACTGTCCGACAACGGTAGCGCATGCTACGTACCTTTGGTAGCGTGCGCTACGGATGTACAATTGGCGTGCGCTAACCCCAAATGTTAGTGTGCGCTAACAAATTATCTGATGCCCAGTACTGGAGTCCAGAAACCTTCTGTCCTCTGATCTGATCTCGATAGCGTGCGCTACATCCAACAATTAACGTGCGCTACTACACCGTTTGCGTACGCTAAAACCACTCGTAGCGTGCGCTATGAATTAATTCAATTCAGTCCAGTAGCCACTGGACTCAACCTGATCCGACCTTAGCGCGCGCTACACCAACTGTATAGCGTGCGCTACTCCGGATAGCGCGCGCTACTTACCATTCGTAGCGTGCGCTACCTATCCCAGCTGCGATCCGGTGCCTCGATCGCTGCTCAACTACACTAGCGTGCGCTAGTGTTGAGAGGTGGCGTGCGCTACCCGTACTCAATTAGCGCACGCTAAAGAGAGTACGTAGCGTGCGCTACTCCTCACACACAGCACACTATGAATATGACAATGGTGATAAACACGGCACGAAACTCCATCTAGATTGATGATGAATGACGACTGATACTCGATACAATTACTCTGAACGATGAATACGATGATTGAATATGAGTGACAAGTGATCATTAATGAGTGAAAATTACTGAGTGACAATTACTGAATGATAAATACTGAATAATGACTGAATTACAACCGGGTATTTCATACACCCCCCCTTAAAAGAGTTTCGTCCCCGAAACTAAGGGTTAAACAACTCGGGATGACTTTCCCGCATACTATCCTCGGTTTCCCAAGTAGCCTCTTCGACTCCGTGTCTAGACCACTGAATTTTAACCAAAGGAATCGCCTTATTCCTCAACTGTTTGATTCGCCGCTCTAAGACTCATATGGGATGCTCCTCATACGAATGATCATCAGTGATCTCGATTTCGTCGAACTGAAGTATGTGACTCGGGTCGGCAACATACTTCCGTAGCTGAGAGACGTGAAACACATTATGAATTCGGCTCAACGCCGGAGGTAAGGCCAAACGATAAGCTAGCTCGCCTACTCGTTCCAAAATCTCAAACGGTCCAATAAATCTTGTGCTCAACTTCCCCTGTTTTCCAAAATGGAAAATACCTCGACTCGGGGACACTTTGACCAAAACGTGGTCACCAGTATCGAACTCTAGTGGTCGACGACGATTGTCTGCATAATATTTCTGTCGACTCTGAGCGGTCAACAAACGACTCCTGATCAAAGCTACCTTCTCACGGGCGGCTATAAGCATATCGGGCTCGATGCCGATTGATTCTGATAAGTCATCCCAACACAAAGGAGATCGACCACGACGACCGTACAAGGCCTCGTAAGGTGCCATCTTAATCGAAGCATGCCAACTAATATTATACGTGAACTCGATCAATGGTAGTTGGGCTTCCCAATCGTCTTCCCAATCGAGGACACAAGCCCTCAGCATGTCCTTCAAAGTTTGAATAGTCCTCTCAGATTGTCCGTCGGACTGAGGATGAAAAGCTGTACTGAGATTAAGCTGAGTTCCCATAGCACGATGAACTGATTTCCAAAAATGAGACACGAATCGTCCGTCACGATCGGAAACGATACTCTTAGGAGTACCGTGCAGTCTCATTATCTCTTTGATGAACAGCTGGGCAAGTCTCTCGGGACCCCACGTATCCTTAATCTCAAGGAAATGAGCTGATTTAGTTAAGCGGTCCACAATCACCCAGATCGTATTCATGCCACGATGACTCGTCGGCAAACTCGTGATGAAATCCAGAGAAATATCCTCCCATTTCCACTCCGGAATAGGGAGCGGTTTCAGCATACCCGCTGGTCGCTGATGTTCAATCTTGACTTGTTGACAGGTTAAGCATCTCGAAACAAATTTCGCGACTTCTCGCTTCATATTACTCCACCAATAATTTTGTTTCAAGTCCTTGTACATCTTGCTAGACCCCGGATGAACGGAATAAGGGGTAGCATGAGCTTCTCTCAAAATCGAGTTCTTCAACTCGTCATTCGCCGGTACGCACAATCGATTCTTAAAACGCAAAAGTCCATCCTCGTGGACCACAAAGCCAGGGGCTTTCCCCTGAGCCACATCCTCATGGATGCGCATCAATGATGGGTCTGAACCCTGATTCTCTCTGATTGCCTCCTCAAGCGGCGATGAAATCTCTAACATGCAAAGTTGCCCTTGCACTCGCTGAAGCCATACCTCGATCTCGGGTCTAAGGAATTCCTGCTGAAGCTCCTTCTGAACTGTTAAACGAGCAAGCATATGCTCCTGAACGGACTTACAACTCAAGGCGTCGGCGACAACGTTCGCCTTGCCTGGGTGATAAAGGATCTCGATATCATAATCTTTGATTAGTTCCAACCACCGCCTCTGTCGCATATTTAACTCCTCCTGAGTAAATATATACTTCAACTCTTTTGATTGGTGAATAACTGACAGGTGACGCCATAAAGGTAATGACGCCAAATTTTCAAAGCGAACATCACGGCTGCTAGCTCCAGATCGTGGGTCGGATAATTAACCTCGTAAGGTCTCACTTGCCGTGAAGCATAAGCAATAACTTTCCCGTTCTGCATGAGTACACATCCGAGACACTGTCCGGATGCATCACTATAAACCACAAATCCTTCCGTCCCTTGCGGCAAGAAAAGAACAGGTGCTGAAGTTAACCGGTTCTTGAATTCCTCAAAACTCTGTTGACACGCGTCGGACCACGTGTATTTCTTATCTTTCCGTAAAAGATTCGTCATGGGTTGAGCGATTTTAGAAAATCCTTCAACAAACCGCCGATAATAACCGGCTAATCCGAGAAAGCTTCGGATCTCCTTAACATTCTTCGGAGGTAGCCAATCTCGAATAGCCTTCGTCTTTTGAGGGTCGACACGCACTCCGTCTGATGAAATTACATGCCCGAGAAACGTCGCCTCGGACATCCAGAACTCACATATGGAAAACTTTCCATAAAGCTGCTCTCGTCTCAACATGTCGAGAACCTGATGAAGGGAAAGCTCGTGCTCCTCCCAGTCACGAGAATAAATTAAAATGTCATCAATAAAGACAACCACGAACTGATCCAAAAAGTCGATGAAGACCCGATTCATTAACTCCATGAATACCGCAGGTGCATTAGTGCATTAATTAACTCCACGAACTCATAATGGCCATAGCGTGTTTGAAACGCCGTCCTCGCGATATCCGACTCTCGAATTCGCAACTGATGATATCCAGATCTTAAGTCGATCAAAAAAGAAATACTGAAGTTCCCTGAAGTTGATCTAAGAGGTCATCTATACGGGGTAAGGGATACTTATTCTTGATCGTCACCCTATTAACTCCCGATAATTAATACACACACGAAACGAACCATCCTCCTTCTTGACAAACAACACTGGTGCTCCCTACGGGGACGCACCCGGTCAGATATAACCCTTATCGGTCAAATCCTCTAATTGATTCCTCAATTCCCGCATTTCGGTTGGGGCCATCCGGTACGGTGCCTTCGATAATGGGGACGTACCAGGCTCCAACCCTATCGTGAATTCGATATCCCTAGGTGGAGGTAAAACAGGTAGCTCGCCTGGGAGTACATCGTCAAGAGATAACGATGATACCACGAATGGTTGAACACCTCGATTGCCTGATAACGGCCAATCGATGGCAATGATATAAGGAATGATTGAATATCTCGATTGCCTATGAACGGCCAGTCGATGACAATGATATAATGAATGATTGAATATCTCGATTGCCTATGAACGGCCAATCGATGACAATGATATAATGAATGATTGAACACGTCGATTGAGTAATTTCACTGTTTCCATCATATTAATGATTCTTCCGGAACAACATGGATCACCTCCCTGAAGCACACATTCGACATCCAACGACGGAAATGATAGTGACCATACGCTTATGAACATTGAGAATGGTATCATGACGATCCATCTAATTAACGCCCAATATTACATCGTCCTTAGGTAAGTCCACCATGATTAGGTCCACCAACCAATCGCGGTCATTATGCTTAATTCGGTATGATTTCCGAAAATTCTTCCATCATCAGATAGACCAATGGTATGAGGTCCACAAGCAATAGGACTATCCAAATCAAGTCTAATCAAACATGATTCGAAAATGAATGAATGCGGTGCACCAGTATCAAAAGGTACACACAGGTTGAAATAAAATTACGAGTATACCTGATATCATTCGGGCCACCGGATCGTCGATCCTCTTCATCACATGAATCCGGGACTTGCCGGCCCCCGAACCGGACGCTCCCGTCTGATAAATATGAGCTCCGACTTTATTTGCTTCCATTGTCTTAAACGACGTTGACAGAGTATCTTGATTCTGAACGGCTGACTGCTTCGGGGCCTGAAATTCTGTCTGAGTATTCTTGGAGTCTCTTCGGCAAAAACGGGCCTTATGCCCAAAAATCCCACTATTATGGCACGTGATAGACGGTTTCAGACACTTAGTGCTGAAATGACCCGGCGTTCCACAATTGAAACAGATGATGGCCGAACTGGCCGCTCGGGACTGAGATCCCGCACGATTATGCGCCGTATGAGGTCGCTCCAAAACGTTAGGGCCCGCACGAGGCTTCTTGAAGGTTGACTGACTGCCTTCGGACTGATTACGCTTCGTTGATTTCTTGCTGACAGATAAAGGTTGTTGTTCAGCAATTTCCTTAGCAGCAGGCTCATACGGGAGAGTTCTCTCGATTAAATCGGCCAGAGTGGCGCAATGATGATAGAGCAATTGCATATGGGTCATCATGACCTGTATAAAAGTGAGTGGATCAACCCGAACATCTTCTGATCGAGCCGAGTCCTGGGTACGATTTCCCGACAGCGAGTGATTATTTCCCGGGTTTCGGCCCGCACCGCGGCCTCTCCCCGTGCATCCCCTGACAGCTCTCTCCATACTGAAGTAGGAAGGTCTCATAATGATTATATTTCCCGCATGAATATCTCGTTATGATTATGTCATGAGATGATGAAAATGAGCGTACACGCTCTAACACAGTGATTACATGAATGATTTACTGAAGTGACATGATTATCTGATGAAATTCTTGAAATGATTATCTTGAACAAGTTAACAAGATTAATGATATGATCTTCCAAGTCAACAATGAGTAATGAAATGAATTGAGTGATTAATGAGTTAACATGATCGTCCTGATCATCAACTGAGTAATGAAATGAATTGAGTGATTAATGATTTAATATGATCAACATGATTAAAATGAAATGATGTTTGAGGATTGTTAACTAGTGAATTATGAATGAATGATTATTGCCAGAAATTATACCATGGCGTTAGAAGTCTTACAGTTCTTTCGGTCTGATTGGCTCGGCATTTGCACAGGTCACACATGACACGAAATTCCAATGATACTAGTCCGATGACAATGATTTCAAATGAGACATGACTCGGAAGGTAGTATTCAAAACCAAGCTCTGATACCAACTCTGTAACACCCCAAACTAGGCGGATATTACAGTGTCGTGGACCCCCGACTAGGACCCACTAGGCGAATGAAAATGATGAATTAAATAATATAATTGTAGTACCGAACCACATTATATTACCAAATACTCCGATGAGGAGTTTAAGTACAACACACCAGGACAATACCGAATACTAGTATATTTTATATGAAGATAAAATACACAACACTGAATGAAACGGAGTATCCAAATGAAAGTCTGCAGCGGAAAATAAAGGACAACAACATGAATAACTGAAAGATCGGGGGGCCCTACTAGTATCATTGGGACTCCTCGCCGTCAACGTGCTCTCCCCGTGCCTTTGCCTTGCCATGACCTGAAAAACAATATCCCCAAACGGGGTCAGTTACACAGAACAACAATCCTCAAGAGTTGAATATACACAATCCTGTCGAAACATACGCAATCAAACATGCTATATGAATCAACTAACAGTACGGCTCAAAGGAATGGCGCCACACTACGTCCGGGATGGAAATGTGTCCGTGCACAAGCCACCAACGAGTATCGATCGAATACATGTGTGGTCTTGTACCTAATCAGTCTCACGAAGCCATCAACTCGTCTGCACAGTCCAATGTGAGGCCACCAACCAACACACGACTTAAATGTGCCCGACATGAAAATCCTACACATACTAACCGGCAGGCCAGTATGACCCGGAATGCCACGATATAACAAAAGTGACATCGAAAATGAATAATGACTCACCAAGATGATATGATGGTGAAATGAATGACAGCTCAATGAAATGAGTGGAACCGTCGTTCCTCGTGAATGAAGTAATTAAGTGGCAATTACAAGTTTTAAAACGGTTAGTACCTTATGAATGAATTACGATTATGAATGAACAACAACAAAAGGAATGAATATCCTTTTAACTGAGTAAGAATTAACTTACTCAACCGGTGAAGAATGTCCGTCCACGAACAACGTCCTAAATGAAAAGTCGGTCGCTCGAACAACCTTGAATAACATAATTACCAATAATTCGATCAATATACGCATCAAACACGATTATAACCAATTCAAACGTCGATACAACAATATCCAAACTCGTAGGTGCACTCTAACAAATACGTTGAAAATATCCTTCCCGTTGGTTACAACCAAAACCCAAATTATCGAAACCAACTTTCAAATGATTGATTCAAACCAGCAAAACAATATCAATGGCATCAATAATCCAATAGGAATCCATAATTCAAGATTACAACAACATCAATCGGAAATCCCCAAATTAACCGAAGTCAACCCCAAGGGTTCTTGAAATAAATCCCCAAAATAGCCATTAAATCCGTAGGAATATATTTATCTAAGGTAGATAATCTATATCTAACATATTCCAACAACAATCCAAGCTTATACGAAGGAATCGGAAGGAAAACCCCAAAAATCCGAAATTCTAGATCCAAGAAATTAATACCTTTGATTTGATGTTTTGGAGATGATGAAGTGATGATTAATCCAACTCAAAGACTTGAAGATGATGATTGATGATTACACCTCGAAGAATACTCTTCAAATCGCTCCAAATCGCCCGGAACCGATGAGAGAATGTAAAGAAATGACAAATGCTGAAATCTGGGCTAACTGTCTAATTTATAGGGTTTCCAGTTTAGCGCGCGCTAGCCCCTATGCTTAGCGTGCGCTAACGGGGGTTTTGGGTAGTCCAGTACCCACTGTCCGACAATGGTAGCGCACGCTACGTACCTTTGGTAGCGTGTGCTACAGATGTATAATTGGCGTGCGCTAACCCCAAATGTTAGCGTGCGCTAACGAATTATCTGATGCCCAGTACTGGAGTCCAGAAACCTTCTGTCCTCTGATCTGATCTCGGTAGCGTGCGCTACATCCAACAATTAATGTGCACTACTACACCATTTGCGTATGCTAAAACTACTCGTAGCGTGCGCTATGAATTAATTCAATTCAGTCCAGTAGCCACTGGACTCAACCTGATCCGACCTTAGCGCGCGCTACACCAACTGTATAGCGTGCGCTACTCCGGATCACTAGCGCGCGCTACTTACCATTCGTTGCGTGCGCTACCTACAATCCCAACTGCAGTCCAGTGCCTTCTGGACTGCCTGCTCAACTACACTAGCGTGCGCTAGTGTTGAGAGGTGGCGTGCGCTACCCGTACTCAATTAGCGCACGCTAAAGAGAGTACGTAGCGTGCACTACTCCTCACACACAGCACACTATGAATATGACAACGGTGATAAACACGGCACGAAACTCCGTCTAGATTGATGATGAATGACGACTGATACTCGATACAATTACTTTGAACGAAGAATACGATGATTGAATATGAGTGACAAGTGATCATTAATGAGTGAAAATTACTGAGTGACAATTACTGAATGATATATACTGAATAATGACTGAATTACAACCGGGTATTACAATTTGGGTCTAGTTGTGTTTTGTTTTGCACATTGTCACACCGCTGCCAGCATCTCGGTACTTCCAGTGCTCGTAAGTTTTCTTATTCGGTCTTTTGTTTTCTTGCATTGTATTTCCGCTTTTCGAATCGTAGTTGCTTTTTCCTCCCTTACTCATCATCAATATACTTCTGTTATCTCTTAACACCAGTATGGATGATGGAGGAAACCGTGGTCGTGGTCGTGGTCGTGGACGCGGCCGAGGACGTGGGGAAGCCGGTGGGGCGGCCACGTCGCATTCTTCGGGAGCCGGAAGTACCAGTGACCGTCACAGTCATGCTTCTTCTCAGGAGCGCGCCAACCTTGGTATTGCGGCCGTTATGCAGCAAATGGTAAACCAAATGGCGGCTATAGCTCAGGTGGTTCAAAACCCTGATCAGGCCCATGCTAATCAGGGCGGAGAAGACCGTTGGCTCCAAGATGTCATCAAGATGCACCCTCCTCAGTTTTCGAGAGCATCAGACCCGATCGGCTGGGAGGGGTGGATCAAGGAGATATCTAAGGTCTTTGTTGCCACCAACTGTCCCGAGGACCGTAAGGTCCCTATTTCCCAGTACTTTCTCACTGTGGACGCTATGGATTGGTGGGAGGCCGTTGGGCCCAAAGACCATGTTGCTTCGTGGGACGAATTTCAAGAATTGATGGAGACCAAATATTGCCCCTGGCCGGTCAGGCAGGCTCGAGTCCATGCTTTTTATGATGCCCAACCACGGGATATTCCCGTATCCCAAGCTATTGCCGATTTTAACAAGGAGTTGGGCTATGTGAAGACCCAAGTTGTCGAAGAGAGCGACAAAATTTTCCATTTTTCCAGGCAGATGAAGCTGTCAATTCGGGATTATATGTCTGGACTCGTCTACACTACTTTGAAGGATTATCATAGTAGGGCTCTTGCCTATGATATGTCAGTGACGGCTAGTGATGTGGCTCGTGAGAGCAAGAAGCATAAGTCGGTCGGATATTTTTCTGGTCCAAGAGTGGAGGCAAGCAGAAATCTCAGGCTGCGAATATTTCTACGGGCGGTTCGGCTCGTTTCTTTGGGAGCTTTCGGGGTGCCGCCGGAACCTCCATTCGTGAACCCACATGCTTTAACTGTGGTCTGCAGGGCCATAGGAACCGGCAGTGTCCTCGTCCGAAGTTTACTTGTCATACTTGTGGTCAGTTGGGCCACAAGGCCTCCTTTTGTGATCAGATCAGACAGATTCGCGAGGCCCGTGATTCTTTTTCAGCACTGAGAGAGCCGAGTGTGAACTAGGGCTCGTTTGCTCCGCAGCCTCCGCCGAGTGCCGGTCGAGGTAAAGGTCGGGGTCAGCCCGCTAGAGCAGGAGCTTCCAGTGTCGGCTCTGCCCAGCCGCGTATCTATGAGATGAGGAGGGCCAACGATCTAGCAGCCACTGTGGCGACAGGTACCGTTCATATCCATTCTCATCCTGTTAGTGTGCTTTTCGATTCTGGTGCTACACATTCATTCATAACGCTGGGGTGTGTGCGCCGTTTGAGTCTCGACTGTTTGTCGCCTTGCGAGTCTTTCATCGTTAAACTTCCTAGCGGTGATAGGATCGTTGGCGATCGAGAGGTCCGAGACTGTTCTGTGTTTATTTGTGAGAGAGCTTGGCTCTCTAATCTTATTGTTGTTGATATTGAGGGTGAATATTTGATTCTCGGGGATGATTGGCTCGAGCGTCATGGCACAATCATGAACTACCGCACGAGAATCATCACTATGTTAGCCTATGACGGCACCGATCACTCTTTCGCGGGGCGAAAGAGGGGAAACCAGAAGTTCGTTATTAACGCCCTGAAGGCGTTGAGGCTTCTGCGAAAGGGGTGTACTGGTTATTGGTGTTATGCCTTGAAGGCAGAGGATGGAGGAGTCGAGTTTTCATCGATTCCAGTCGTTAGTGAGTTTCCTGATGTATTTCCTGATGAGTTACTGGGATTGCCACAGGATCGTGAGGTCGAGTTTGCTATAGAGTTAGAGCCGGGTACGGCTCCGATTTCGAAGGCGCCGTATCGCATGGCACCTTCAGAGATGGCCGAGTTGAAGAAGTAGTTGAGTGAGCTTCTTGAGTCGGGGTATGTTCGACCGAGCGCCTCGCCTTGGGGCGCACCGGTCCTGTTTGTGCGTAAGAATGATGGTTCACTACGTTTGTGTATCGACTATTGCGAACTGAACAAGGTGACCATCAAGAACAAGTATCATTTGTCGAGGATTGATGACTTGTTCGATCAGTTGCAGGGAGCGGCGGTATTCTCGAAGATTGATTTGAGATCGGGATACTATCAGCTCCAGGTGAGGGAGTCTGATGTGCCGAAAACAGCTTTTCAGACGAGATACGGACATTATGAGTTTGTAGTTATGTCTTTCGGGTTAACTAATGCGACGGCGGTGTTCATGCAGTTGATGAACAAAGTTTTTATCGAGTATTTGGACAAGTGTGTCGTTGTCTTCATTGACGATATTCTTATTTATTCGAGGAGAGAGGAATAGCATGCCCATCATTTGCGAGTAGTGTTAGACATTTTGAGAACCGAGCAACTATATGCGAAGTTCTCGAAATGTGAGTTCTGGCTGAAGGAAGTGATGTTTTTAGGTCATGTGATTTCAGCCGAAGGGGTTCGTGTGGATCCGCAGAAGATCGAGGCAGTGTTGGATTGGGCACCGCCCAAGAACGTGAAGGAAGTTCGTAGTTTCTTGGGTTTAGCTGGCCACTACCGTAGGTTCGTCGAGGGTTTCTCGAAACTGGCTCGGCCACTTACACAGTTGCTCCATAAATCCGAGAAGTTCGTCTGGAATGACGAGAGGTAGTCGAGTTTTGAGGAGCTGAAGAGGCATTTGACTTCAGCCCCGATTTTGGCGTTTCCATGTGGCAACGAGGGTTTTGTCGTTTATAGCGATGCTTCGGGTCAGGGCCTTGGGTGCGTGTTGATGCAACACGGCAAGACTATTGCTTTTGCGTCGAGGCAGTTGAGGCCGTATGAGCTTAACTTGTAATATCCGCATTTTCCCTTCTCTTATTATTCTCATTTTAGTGCATTTTCGTTTTTAACAACTCGCTTGTAACCGTATTGTCATTTTGAGGACATTTAATATTGAACTTTTTGTCGTTGGAGCTTGATTCGGACTCGTTTTACTCGATTTGATGTTTCATGTTGTTATTTCGCATATTATCGTGATCGTCGTTCGGAACCGCCGTTTCGGGGTTGCCGAAGCTCGATCTCATGTTATTGTGGGCGTTGTGAGCTTTTGTTGGTGTTTCGACCATGTTTCGTACATTTCGCATGTTTGGACCGTTTTGTAAATTTCCCAAACTTTTGGGAAATTTACGTTTGATGCTGTTTTTCTGAACTTTTGAGTAGTCGGGAATATGTTTTCCTTCGGCACTTAAGTTCGTCGTTTCAGGCCCCTTACGTCTGTACCATCGTGAATTGTTCACCGTTGTATTTCGATTCTTTTTCGGTACCCCCCCCCCCCCTCTTTCATTTCTGGCATGTGCTCCACAGAAAGGAATGTTACGTACGTAACACCCTTTTCGTTACGTACGTAACGTCCTAGTGTATCCAGTTCAGGCGATTCTGCGTTTTTGGTTACGTACGTAACACCCTTTTTGGTTACGTACGTAACGCCTTGATGTATATCGGTTGGCGATTACTCGCTTTTTGGTTACGTCGTAAGGCCCTTATGGCTTACGACGTAATACGGCTTACGACGTTAGCATGTGGTGGCTAACGACGTAACGAGACTCGGGTTTATAAACCCGTGGGTTGACCGATTTCGCCATTTTCACTCCTTCTCCTCCCCATCCGACTCTAGGCGATCTCCTTGGTATTTCCGCGATTTGAAGCTTGATAACTCCGAGCCATCATCTTCTTCGAGTTATTGGAGCATAGTATCAACCTCTAATCGTGTTCTTCGTCATTATTCAAGGTAAACTCCTAAAACCTTGTTTTGGGTAATTGAAGGGGTTTTCATGTTTCGTCCGATTCGTTCCGTATGTTAGATTAATTCATGATGTACATGATTAATCTTGTTGATTTCGTTGGTTACCCTACGGATTCATGGTATATTTCGTAGTAATTTTGTAATCGAGAGGGTTTGGTTGTGGTCCGCCTTCTCGTTGTTTCTATACGAATATACATGAATCGTAGGCGGGTTTTCAGTGTATTCCAATTCCGTATTCATTTAGGATTGGTCGTGATTGTGTTCTTCGTATCGTTAGGTTCGTGATTATCGGCTCTATCGGTCACGGTGTTTTCCTTCCGTTCGTTGCGTCGTTTATTATTCAAGGCAAGTATTCTTTTGGAAACCTTTATGCTTAACATGAAATGGTAATGTATATTGTGTGTGCTTTGCTCACCACAGGAGGGTCCGACGGGGCCTCGGGGAATCTATGACTTCACTCTGATTCACGAGTTTGTTTCGCTAGCCACTGGGAGGGTCCTTAGAGGCCTCGGGTGGGATTCATGGTGGCGTCTGGTCTGGCGATGCACGTGCGTGATTTATTTTATAAAGTGGCCAGCCTGGGAGGGTCCTTAGAGGCCTCGGGTGGGATTCATGGTGGCGTCCTGGTCCTAGGCAAATTGTTTGACTGTTTGTCTTCCGGAAAAGACATGTCTGGTTTTAGTTTTTGAAATGATATTGGTGCATGTACTATGAAATGTGTAAGCGATTGGTTTGCCTTGATTACTTGTACTAGCGTAATTGCTAACCCTTCTGGGGACCCGTTTTGGGGAAATTCTTGTTATGAATTTCAGGTTATGATCATCCGGACGAGCGAGCGCTGGGACAGTACGAGGATGTTGGCCGGGGTCGTTGATATGTGCACTCGAGTTTACTTATTTCTTTTGTCCACTTCGATATGGTTGTTTACTATATTTATAAACTGATAGACCGTACTCGCGAGTACTTAGGCTTTTCAATTCAAACCCTGTGTTGTATTATTTTAAATTGCTACATTGTCGACCGTTGCTTATTTCGCCGGTTACTCCGGGCGTACCTTTATATGTTACATCATTTAAATGTGTGTTCTCGCTAACCGAGATGGTTAGTCGAGGGGTGTTTTCCAGTTGTAGCCTGGTGGGTCCCATGTAGGGGTCCACGGCGCTGTAATATACTTCGAATATCTCGGGGGTGTTACAGAAATGGTATCAGAGCTCTAGGTTTATGGATACCTAGGCTTGTTGGTTATTTGGGTCTAGTCGTGTTTTGTTTTGCACATTGTCACACCGCTGCCAGCATCTCGGTACTTCCAGTGCTCGTAAGTTTTCTTATTCGGTCTTTTGTTTTCTTGCATAGTATTTCCGCTTTTCGAATCGTGATTACCTTTTCATCCCTTACTCATCATCAATATACTTCTGTTATCTCTTAACACCAGTATGGATGCCGAGAAACCGTGGTCGTGGTCGTGGTCGTGGTCGTGGACCGGCCGAGGACGTGGGGCGGCCGGTGGCGGCCACGTCGCATTCTTCGGGAGCCGCGTGCGGTGACCGTCACGATCATGCTTCTTCCCGGGAGCGCGCCGATCTTGGTATTGCGGGCATTATGCGGCAAATGGTTAACCGGATGGCGTCTATAGCTCGGGTGGTCGTAACCCCGTCGAGGCCCATGCTAATCGGGCGGAGCGGATCGCGGCTTCAGGATGTCATCAAGATGCATCCTCCTCGGTTCGGGAGCTTCGGACCCGATCGGCCGGGAAGGGTGGATCAAGGAGATATCCAAAGTCTTCACTGCTACTAATCGCCCAGGGACCGTAAGGTCCCTATTGCTCAATACTTTCTCACGGGAGATGCTACGGATTGGTGGGAGGCCGTTGGTCCCAAAGATCATGTTGCTTCGTGGGCCGAATTTCAAGAATTGATGGAGACCGAATATTGTCCGTGGCCGGTCAGACAGGATCGAGTGCATGCTTTCTATGATGCTCAACCACGGGATATTCCCGTATCCCAAGCTATTGCCGAATTTAACAAGGAGTTGGGTTATGTGAAAACCCAAGTTGTCGCTGAGAGCGACAAAATTTTCCATTTTTCCAGGAGGATGAAACTGTCCATTCGGGACTATATGTCTGGACTCGTCTGTACTACCCTGAAGGATTATCAGAGTCGAGCCCTTGCTTATGACATGTCGGTGACAGCCAGTGCAGCGGTTCGGGAGAGTAAGAAGCAGAAATCCGTAGGAAATTTTTCGGGTCACAGAGGTGGAGGTCAGCAGAAGTCTCAGTCTGTGAATATTTCTGGAGGTAATTCGGCTCGTTTCTCTGGGGGCTATCGGGGTATCGTCGGTGCCTCTGTTCGGGATGCCAAATGCTTTAACTGCGGCGAGCCGGGCCATCGGAACCGGGAGTGTCCTCGTCCGCCCCTAACTTGTCACACTTGTGGTCAGTCGGGCCACAAGGCCTTCTTTTGTGAGCGGGCAAGAAAGCTTCTTGGTGCTCAGGCTTCTTTTCCAGCACCTTTGGAGCCGAGTGTGAACCATGGCTCATTTGCTCTGCCGCCACCTCCGAGTGCCGGTCGAGGTAGGGGTCGGGGTCAGCCCGCTAGGGGAGGAGCTTCCAGTGTCGGCTCTGCCCAGCCGCGTGTCTATGAGATGCGGAGAGCCGATGACCCAGTGGCTACCGTGGCGACAGGTACCGTTTATATTCTTTCTCATCCTGTCAGTGTGCTTTTCGATTCCGGTGCTACGCATTCGTTCATATCCTTGGATTGTGTGCGCCGTTTGAGTCTCGACTGTTTGATGCCTTGTGAACCCTTCATCGTTAAGCTTCCTAGCGGTGATAGGATCGTTGGTGATCAGGAGGTTCGAGACTGTTCTGTACTTATTTGTGAGAGGACTTGGCCCTCTAATCTTATTGTTGTGAGTATCGAGGGTGAGGATTTGATTCTTGGGGATGATTGGCTCGAGCGGCATGGTGCGATCATGAACTACCGCACGAGAATCATCACTATGTTAGCCGAGGACGGCACCGAGCACTCTTTCGCGGGGCGAAAGAGGGGAAACCAGAAGTTCGTTATTAACGCCTTGAAGGCGATGAGACTCCTGCGTAAGGGGTGTACTGGCTATTGGTGCTACGCCTTGCAGGCGGAGAGTGGTGGAGTCGAGCTTTCGTCGATTCCAATCGTTATCGAGTTTCCTGATGTATTCCCTGACGATTTACCGGGATTGCCACCGGATCGTGAGGTCGAGTTTGCTATAGAGTTAGAGCCGGGCGCGGCTCCTATTTCGAAGGCGCCCTACCGCATGGCACCTTAAGAGATGTCCGAGTTGAAGAAGCAGTTGAGTGAGCTTCTTGAGTCGGGGTATGTTCGATCGAGCGCCTCACCTTGGGGCGCACCGGTCCTGTTCGTGTGGAAGAAGGATGGCTCACTACGTTTGTGTATCGACTATCGTGAACTAAACAAGGTGACCATCAAGAACAAGTATCCTTTGCCGAGAATTGATGACTTGTTCGACCAGTTGCAGGGAGCTACGGTATTCTCGAAGATTGATTTGAAATTGGGGTACTATCAGCTCCGAGTGAGAGAATCCGATGTGCCGAAAACAGCTTTTCGGACGAGATACGGACATTATGAGTTCGTGGTTATGCCTTTCGGGTTAACGAATGCGCCCGCGGTGTTCATGCAATTGATGAACAAAGTTTTTATCGAGTATTTGGATAAGTGTGTCGTCGTCTTTATTGACGATATTCTTATTTATTCAAGGAATGAAGAAGAGCATGCCCATCATTTGCGGGTAGTATTAGACATTTTGAGGACCGAGCAACTCTATGCAAAGTTCTCGAAATGTGAGTTCTGGCTGAAGGAAGTGATGTTCTTAGGTCACGTGATTTCAGCCGAGGGGGTTCGTGTGGATCCGCATAAGATTGAGGCAGTGTTGGATTGGGCACCGCCCAAGAATGTGAAGGAGCTCCGTAGTTTCTTGGGTTTGGCTGGCTACTACCGTAGGTTCGTCGAGGGTTTCTCGAAACTAGCTCGGCCACTTACGCAGTTGCTCCAGAAATCCGAGAAGTTCGTCTGGAATGACGAGAGGCAGTTGAGTTTTGAGGAACTGAAGAAGCGTTTGACTTCAGCCCCGGTTTTGGCGTTGCCATGTGGCAACGAGGGTTTTGCCGTTTATAGCGATGCTTCGGGTCAGGGTCTTGGGTGCGTATTGATGCAGCACGGCAAGACCATTGCCTATGCGTCGAGACAGTTGAGGTCGTATGAGCTGAACTACCCTACTCATGATTTGGAGTTAGCGGCAGTTGTTTTTGCGCTAAAGATTTGGCGTCACTACCTTTTCGGCTCTGCATGTCAGATTTTTACCGATCATAAGAGTCTGAAATACATATTTACTCAGCGGGAGTTGAATATGAGGCAGAGGAGGTGGTTAGAGTTGATTAAGGATTATGACCTCGAAATTCTTTATCATCCGGGCAAGGCGAACGTCGTGGCCGACGCCTTGAGTCGGAAACCGGTTGTGTTGCGAACGCTTGAGATCCTTACGTCTCAGTCTGAGCTTCGGCGGGCTTTGATCGAGTTAGATGTTGAAGTTTTGTTGCCTGGAGCCGTCGGGCAACTTCGTGCTTTAGAGATTTCGTCGTCTTTGATCGATGAAATTAAGCTGAAGCAGTTAGAGGATCCGATGATTACTCAAATCCAAGAGAACGTTCTTAAGGGAAAGTCTCCTGGGTTTGTGATTCACGAGGATGGTGTTTTGAGATTCCAGAGTCGGCTTTGTGTGCCGAACGATCCAGATTTGCGACAGAGTATTTTGCGTGAGGCCCATTCTACACCCTATTCCGTTCATCCTGGTTCGAGTAAGATGTACAAGGACCTGAGGAGGAACTTCTGGTGGAATGATATGAAGGAGGAGGTCGCGCAATTTGTAGCAAAATGTTTGACTTGTCGCAGTCAAAATTGAGCATCGGCCGACTATTAGTTATTGACCACTTTCCGTTCCGGAACGGAAATGGGAAGATATATCGATGGATTTTGTTACGAGTTTGCCGAGATCGAGGTCGGGCATGAATATGGTGTGGGTGGTTGTTGATCGTCTGACCAAGTCGGCACATTTTCTGGGCATCAAGGACACTTGGGGCCCGGAGAAGTTGGCTCGTGTGTTTATCGCGCAGATTGTGAGACTTCACGGTACTCCGAAGTTTATTGTTTCGGATCGTGATGGCCGTTTTGTATCGCACTTTTGGCAGGCGGTGCATAAGGCGTTGGGTACCCGTTTGCAGTTGAGTACCTCTTTTCATCCCCAATCAGATGGACAGTCGGAACGCACTATCCAGACATTCGAGGACATGTTGCGTGCTTGTGCTCTCGACTGGAGTAGTGACTGGGAGGAGCATTTGCCATTGATCGAATTCACGTACAACAATAGTTGGCACGCGTCGATCCGGATGGCACCGTATGAGGCGCTCTACGGGCGGCGCTGTCGATCGCCGATTTGTTGGAATGAAGCGTCCGATTTGGTCGAGACCGAACTAGATATTGTCCTAGAGACGAGGCGGAAGGTGGATTTGATTCGGGAACGGATGTTGACTGCCCAGAGTCGACAGAAGTCGTATGCCGACGTCCGTCTTCGACCTTTGGAATTCGAGGTGGGAGACCACGTTTTGCTAAAGGTGTCGCCGACGAAGGGAGTTTTTCGTTTCGGGAAGAAAGGGAAGTTGAGTCCGAGATTTATTGGACCTTTTGAGATTCTCGAGCGAGTCGGTGAGTTGGCATACCGTTTGGCGTTACCCCCGGCCTTGAGTCATGTTCATAGCATTTTTCATGTTTCCCAGCTGAGGAAATATGTTCCGGATCCTAGTCACATCATCGACTTTGGCGAGGTCGAGATTGCCGAAGATTTTACCTTCGAGGAGCGTCCCTTAAAGATTTTGGAGCACCGTGAGAAACGATTGAGGCATAAGACCATTCCTTTGGTCAAAGTACAGTGGTCGAGACATGGTGTCGAGGAGGCGACTTGGGAAACCGAGGATAGCATGCGTGCTAAGTATCCCGAGTTGTTTATTTCTTGAGTTTCGGGACGAAACTTGTTTTTAGAGGGGTAGAATGTAATATCCGCATTTTCCCTTCTCTTATTATTCTCATTTTAGTGCATTTTCGTTTTTAACAACTCGCTTGTAACCGTATTGTCATTTTGAGGACATTTAATATTGAACTTTTTGTCGTTGGAGCTTGATTCGGACTCGTTTTACTCGATTTGATGTTTCATGTTGTTATTTCGCATATTATCGTGATCGCTGCTCGAACCGCCGTTTGGGTTGCCAAGATCGATCTCATGTTATTGTGGGTGTTGTGAGCTTTTGTTGGTGTTTCACCATGTTTCGTACATTTCGCATGTTTGGATTGCTTTTGTAAATTTCCCAAACTTTTGGGAAATTTACGTTTGATCTTGTTTTTCCGAACTTTTGAGTAGTCGGGAATATTTTTCCTTCGGCACTTAAGTTTGTCGTTTGTGCCCCTTACGTCCGTACCATCGTGAATTGTTCACCGTTGTATTTCGATTCTTTTTGGTACCCCCTCTTTCATTTCGGCATGTGCTCCACGAAAGGAATGTTACGTCGTAACACCCTTTTCGTTACGTGCGTAACGTCTGGTGTATTGATTCGGGCGATTCTGCGTTTTGGTTACGTCGTAACACCCTTTTTAATTCGTAACGCCCGATGTATATCGATTGGCGATTACGCCTTTTTGGTTATGTACGTAAGGCCCTTATGGCTTACGTCGTATCTGACTTACGTGCGTTAGCATATGGTGGCTAACGTGCGTAGCAGACTGGGTTTATAAACCCAGGGGTTGACCGATTTCGGCCATTTTCACTCCTTCTCCTCCCCATCCGACTCCTAGGCGATCTCCTTAGTATTTCCGGCGATTTGAAGCTTGATAACTCCGAGCCATCATCTTCTTCGAGTTATTGGAGCATAGTATCAACCTCTAATCGTGTTCTTCGTCATTATTCAAGGTAAACTCCTAAAACCTTGTTTTGGGTAATTGAAGGGGTTTTCATGTTTCGTCCGATTCGTTCCGTATGTTAGATTAATTCATGATGTACATGATTAATCTTGTTGATTTCGTTGGTTACCCTACGGATTCATGGTATATTTCGTAGTAATTTTGTAATCGAGAGGGTTTGGTTGTGGTCCGCCTTCGTCATTGTTTCTATATGAATATACATGAATCGTAGGCGGGTTTTCGGGTGTATTCCAATTCCGTATTCATTTAGGATTGGTCGTGATTGTGTTCTTCGTATCGTTAGGTTCGTGATTATCGGCTCCTATCGGTCACCGGTGTTTTTCCTTCCGTTCGTTGCGTCGTTTATTATTCAAGGCAAGTATTCTTTTGGAAACCTTTATGCTTAACATGAAATGGTAATGTATATTGTGTGTGCTTTGCTCACCCTGGGAGGGTCCGACGTGGCCTCGGGGGAATCTATGACTTCACTCTGGATTCACGAGTTTGTTTCGCTAGCTAGCCTGGGAGGGTCCTTGGAGGCCTCGAGTGGGATTCATGGTGGCGTCCTGGTCCTAGGCGATGCCTGTGCGTGATTTATTTTATAAAGTGGCCAGCCTGGGAGGGTCCTTAGAGGCCTCGGGTGGGATTCATGGTGGCGTCCTGGTCCTAGGCAAATTGTTTGACTGTTTGTTTTCCGGAAAAGACATGTCTGGTTTTAGTTTTTGAAATGATATTGGTGCATGTACTATGAAATGTGTAAGCGATTGGTTTGCCTTGATTACTTGTACTAGCGTAATTGCTAACCCCTCTGGGGACCCGTTTTGGGGAAATTCTTGTTATGAATTTCAGGTTATGATCATCCGGACGAGCGGCCCAGGACGATCTGAGGATGTTGGCCGGGGTCGTTGATATGTGCACTCGAGTTTACTTATTTCTTTTGTCCACTTCGATATGGTTGTTTACTATATTTATAAACTGATAGACCGTACTCGCGAGTACTTAGGCTTTTCAATTCAAACCCTGTGTTGTATTATTTTAAATTGCTACATTGTCGACCGTTGCTTATTTCGCCGGTTACTCCGGGCGTACCTTTATATGTTACATCATTTAAATGTGTGTTCTCGCTAACCGAGATGGTTAGTCGAGGGGTGTTTTCCAGTTGTAGCCTGGTGGGTCCCATGTAGGGGTCCACGGCGCTGTAATATACTTCGAATGTCTCGGGTGTGTTACATAACTACCCTACTCACGATTTGGAGTTAGCGGCAGTTGTTTTTGCGCTCAAGATTTGGCGTCACTATCTTTTCGGCTCTGCATGTCAGATTTTTACCGATCATAAAAGTCTGAAATACATATTTACTAAGCGGGAGTTGAATATGAGGCAGAGGAGGTGGTTAGAGTTGATTAAGGATTATGACCTCGAAATCCTTTATCATCCGGGCAAGGCGAACGTTGTGGACGACGCCTTGAGTCGGAAACCGGTTGCATTGCGAACGCTCGAGATCCTTACGTCTCAGTCTGAGCTTCGGCGGGTTTTGATCGAGTTAGATGTTGAGGTTTTGTTGCCTGGAGCTGTCGGGCAACTTTGTGCTTTAGAGATTTCGTCGTCTTTGATCGATGAAATTAAACTGAAGCAGTTAGAGGATCCGATGATTACTCAAATTCGAGAGAACGTTCTTAAAGGAAAGTCTCCTGGGTTTGTGATTCACGAGGATGGTGTTTTGAGATTCCAGAGTCGGCTTTGTGTACCGAACGACTCAGAGTTGAGACAGGGTATTCTGCGCGAGGCCCATGCTACACCTTACTCCGTCCATCCTGGTTCGAGTAAGATGTACAAGGACCTGAGAAGAAATTTCTGGTGGAATGATATAAAGGAGGAGGTCGCACAGTTTGTAGCGAGATGTTTGACTTGTCAGCAGGTCAAAATCGAGCATCAGCGACCGGCCGAATTATTGCAGTCACTTCCCGTTCCAGAATGGAAATGGGAAGATATATCGATGGATTTCATTACGAGTTTGCCAAGATCGAGGTCGGGCATGAATATGGTACGGGTGATTGTTGATCGTCTGACCAAGTCGGCACATTTTCTGGGCATCAAGGACACTTGGGGCCCGGAGAAGTTGGCTCGTGTGTTTATCGCGCAGATTGTGAGGCTCCACGGTACTCCGAAGTCTATTGTTTCGGATCGTGATGGACGTTTTGTATCACACTTTTGGCAGGCGGTGCATAAGGCGTTAGGTACTCGTTTGCGTTTGAGTACCTCTTTTCATCCCCACTCAGATGGACAGTCGGAGCGCACTATCCAGACATTTGAGGATATGTTGCGTGCTTGTGCTCTCGATTGGAGTAATGACTGGGAGGAGCATTTGCCATTGATCGAATTCACGTATAACAACAGTTGTCACGCGTCGATTCGGATGGCACCGTATGAGGCACTTTATGGGCGGCGATGTCGATCACCGATTTGTTGGAGTGAGGCATCCGATTTGGTCGGGACCGAGCCGGATGTCGTTTTAGAGACGAGGCGGAAGATAGAATTAATTCGGGAGCGGATTTTGACTGCCCAGAGTCGACAGAAGTCATATGCCGATGTCCGTCGTCGACCTTTGGAATTCGAGGTGGGAGACCACGTTTTACTAAAGGTGTCGCCGACGAGAGGAGTTTTCTGTTTCGGGAAAAAGGGGAAGTTGAGTCCGAGATTTATTGGGCCCTTCGAGATTCTCGAGCGAGTCGGTGGGTTAGCATGAAATATGTACTTCACGTGAACATGCCACCACCAATCGGCTATTGTAATTAGATGTTAATATTGCTATACATTTTCTGATATAGAACTCCCAATGATGATTTTCACTAATTTCTTATTTGTCCAGTTATTTTCTACTAATATTATTTCCTTCTATTCAATCAAAATTTAAATCATAGTTATTTCCTTCTAATTATATGAATAAAAGAGATGATAGTTTTTGGAGTAAATATAATGACTTACCATATCTAAGCATGATAATAAGATTTTATTTGAATTATCTATTAATTATATACATACTTAAATTGATTGGATTATCTATTAATTCATACTTTATTTTGATTAATTTGTTGTAATTAATGTATTTATTAATGAATGACCTTTATACCCCCCGAAACCCTAGATGTGTACCTATAAATAAAGGCCTTTGGCCCTCATAAGAATACACACATTATTCTTCTTCTCTTGCAATTTCTCTCTTTTTCTCTCAAGTTTACAACACGTTATCAGCACGATGAGTCTCTAATTGGTGGAGATTCAGAAAAATAATTCTGCATATCAAAACATCAATTTTATATCATATGAGTATCACCTAACCCAAGCTATCGAGATGCCGACCCGTTGCAGACGCACCATCATCCGGATCGGCCGAAAGCAGCCTGCGATCTAGGCCGACCACCCGGCGCCTCCATCCCCGTTCTACGGCGCACGGATCCGGAATTGGCGGTTTTATCATCCGAGAAGCTCCTATGAGGTAATCTTACGTGTGTGTGAATATGTTTGTTACTATGAGAAGTCATGAAAAAAGAAGAAAAAAAAAGGAGGTCACGACATCTAACAAGAAAAAAAAATGAAAAGCCATGAAAAAAAAGGGGAAGGAAAATGAAGAATAGATGAGGAAAAAAAAAAGTTCTGATTATATGTAGATTTAGACTTAATTATATAATTGTTATTTTAATGTAGATTATATGCATATTTCATATATTCTCTACTAATTATTCTGATTTCACTATCATCATACATAAATAATATATATGATGATCTGAGAAATCTATTATCAAATCGATAAATTCTTGTTTTATGAAGAAACAAGATCTAACAATTTTTAATAGTTCAGAAGATTATTAAGTTAAAAGATTCTTGAACAAATACAATATTATTTTGTCATATCCTAGTTGAATATGATGTTTTCCTGAAGAACACTACGAGATCTAAAAAAAAAAATTTGTGTAAATTCCTGATGAAGAACACAAAATAATATTCCTGAAGAATATTATCTGGGCTCTTGAAGAAGCACTTTCTTTTTATTTATTTTATTTTGCACTATTTTGTTATCGTGTAATTTTATTTCTTAAAATTATTTCCCCAGAAGTAGCACAATTAATTGCAATACTATTGACAAATATACTTGTTCTAATATTATTTCTTGATCTTGAATATCATAATATTTAATATTTGGGTCCCGAAGATTCAAAGGTCAATAGTAACCTGCAGTTTCCAACGCTTTATATGTGTTATTGATGCTCAAAAATTATCAAGACGAGCAATCATCGTGTAGTAAGATTGAAGAATCGATATTAATCGAGTTATTTTGGTGTTTTTGTATAGATTTGGTGTAGTTCAGTAAATCGAGTGTATAGCTCTCATCCGAACTCCGAATGAGGTGTTCTTAGATGATTTGGAAAGCTAACAAAAGATTCTACGACTTTCATGTTTTGAGTTTTCTCAGATTCGGATAGTAGCGATGCTTAAATCGAGAATCAAGTGGCTGCTCCGAATTGAAGTTTGTGATCAATTGTTGTCCACTAAATTGATCGTATCTCAGTCATCCGAAGTCTGATTTAAACGTTTTAAGATGATTTAGAAATCTGAAAGATAAATCTACGACTTTCATGTTTTGACTTTTTTTAGATTCTGAATTATTCAAATAATATTCTTACAAAATTTGTACTCCCGAAGTGGTACAAATAACATGTTATCCGCTCCTCAAGTAGCCGATGATATTTCTATTAACTATATTGACACTTGCTGTTTCATTAGTAAAGCACATTAAGTTATATGTCAATTATGCACGTCTAGATAAGTAAATATGAGACCCGAAGTTTCATATGCTTTACAAACATTACGTGAATAAATTTAAAACCCGAAGTTTCATCTGTTACAAGTATCTCGCGAATAAATTAAAGAACACGAAGTTTCAATATTAGTATGACCATGTGATATGTCAAATATTTAAAGATCTTTATACGTAAACTTGTAGTTTCGCTTTCACATGATAAGAACCTAAAGTTCTACATAATATTCACCATTTAAATATGAACTTGCAGTTTCACATAGTTTAATTGAAGGACACGACGTTCTTCTTAATAATGATTTGAAACCAGAAGTTTCATATCAAAATTCTTGAACTTAAAGTTGAGAAGTATCGAATATTATATTATTGAAACTCGAAGTTTCATAACGAAACTACATTACAAATTAGAAGCATAACATTATGTTTCAACTATTAACTCAGTAGCACGATTGATATATGGTTACGATTTATCATAATCATAAAGATTACACATCGTTGCTCCAAAAGTAACGATTATCTTGAGCTTTTTCACATATTTATTCACGGCGCTACCTCATATTATCTAATTCTTTTAGATCTATGGTTCTACCTTCTCCATTCTTTTGGTGGATCGACTTCCTAGAGGTATGAAGCTATAGATTTAAATTTGATATTGTATTAACATTATTATCGATCGAAAGTTACGAAAATTGAAAGAATTTTTCAAAAATAACTTTTGATGATATTTTGATTGAATAATTGTGGATTAAGACATCTTTGTACAATTTAAAATATGATATGAATATTTTGGTTCAGTGCTTGAACAATTATCTATGAATGACTTTAAATATGACAGATTCAATTGATTCATTTTCTTATGATTCTACTATTAAGGTATGTTGTGTCATAATTATAGAAAAAAAAAATCAATGGATATAAAAACTATTGTTAATAATATATACATTTCATAAACTGCAAATCATGATATTAAAATAGAAGTATTTTGTTACTTGTGCAGAAATTGTGATTTGCTCAATTGCATCGACATGTTTTGATTATTATAAATTTTTTATAATGCATGTGTTTCTGTTGCTATATGATTTAATTATGCAATCGATTATATTGCACTAATTTTGTAGTTTCTAGAAGAAACATAAATTATAATATTCTTAATAATCTTGAAGATTATTAATAAATAAATAGTTGATGTTCTTAATGAACACATCAATATCTTATCATACTAAAAACAACGTGTTTATGATGAACACATTAAATAAGTTATTTAATATTCTTGAAAAATATTAAATATTGGGGTTGCAATTTTTTGAACTTTACTTTGAGCATTTGTACTCCTTCTCGTTATTAAATTATTTTTACAGTTATCATTATATTGATTTAAATTGTTGCTCCTGAAGTAACACAATGAATATTCTTGATGAATATTACAAATTCTTGAAGAATAATTCATATTGTAGGTGATATATGTTTATCCCTCTAACTAGTTTCTTGAAGAAATACAAATTTGCAATCTCAATAATCTTGAAGATAATTAAAAATAAATAGTTGAAATTCCTGAAGAACAACACAACGATATCTCATCATAATTTTATAATAAGTTTATGATGATCACGTTAAATAAATTTAGTATTCCTGAAGAATATTAAAATTTTGAGATTGCATTTTTCTATGCTTTATTTCAAGTATTGTTATCTTCTATTCTCATTATTTAATTATTTTAATCATTATCCTTATATTATTTTAATGTTTTAGGTGATATGTTTATCTCCAATGAAAAAAAAATGCAATATGTCATATTAACATTGATTTGATCAATCTTATTTGTGGAATGATATTGAAATTGATTTGCAATATCTTATTAAAACAATCCCTGAAGGATTGGTAGAATTCAAATGATAATATTCTTGTTATTATCTCTCGAAGAGCTTCATTAATCCTTCGACGAGAATCAAACTAGTTATATATTGATTCTACAATGAGTATCAAATAATTACATGATGTATTTTGCATCCAATGACCATGTTGCGATGAATTTATAATTCAAGGATCCAAATTATTACCAAGGCATGAATATTTGGATCAATATGTAATTAGTGCGTGATTAAAATACCTCCGGAAGAGGATTTCTCATATGATAATTTCACGTATCTATATGGGCTACATGAAAAATACATGTATACTTTGTCAAAATACATATTTAGAGCCTAAAATTGGGGTCAATTGATCATTTGATACGCTGATTTTATAATCTAACTCAATATTCCCGACATTAGGGGGAGATATGAAATATAAATAAGAGAAAGTCGGAAAATTCTCGTTGGGTTGGATATTTAAATTTACGCACTATGAACTCGAAGTTCAACAAGTTATGATTGCCAAAGGAGTGATGAAATCTCATATACCAGTTGTATATGTACTATAAAGAATTAAAGTCGAATGTGAACGAAATATATTTGTTGATACTCCTCGGCCTTGAGCGTGAGATTCATATTCTTTATTAGTATTAAAGATAAAATCATGAATACAAATTTATTAAACTAATAACATCACTTCAAAACCTCCTGAAGAGGATCATCTCGAAGACGAGAATCCCAATACCTTAATTTGCACGTGCACTAAATAATTATAATATTGGGATTATGGGACGACCAAATCAAATGTTATGGGATGAATATTTGATTTTGTTGAAGTTGTCATTGACTTTGTGAATATGGGAGAATTGTTTATAAGAATGATAGTTGTCGACAACACTTTGTGTCTCAACAATTGCTAGTGGAGTGCCTGAAGCACTAAATAAAATATAAGCAATTGAGAGAAAGCTTAACTCGCAAAATAAAATAAAGTGGTGAAAGATAAGCGAGATTAGCATATCAAGGGTTTAAGCGCATACCCAAAACATATTCTCCCGTTGGCACTAAATTTCGTCATTTAATATACATATGACAATTATTATGAATATAGATATTCAATTAGTGATGTCATCACCACAATTTTCTATGGGTCATTGGACGCGAATATCTATATGAAAGTCCCTGACGGACTTGAGGTTCCTAAAGTAATAGGAACGTGAAATTCGCAATATGTATTATTTTGAGTTATAAATATTTATACATTTTGAAATAGTCTCTTTGGATCAACCGACTAAGTGAATTCCTCCGAAGAGGATATATGTGAATTATTTGAACTCGTGTCTAAAGACAAGTTCAAAATAAAAACTTAGATAAAACTAAGTATTAATATTGTCTCGACTTGTAGATCGAGCATATATGATGGAAAGTTTTTATCCATTTAGGCTTAAAGGTTGTCTTACCACTTGAAGTGGATCTGACTCATATAGATCTCAAGAAAATATCAAAGATATAAGAGGACCAGAAGTTCCGTACTTGTATGCTATTGAAGCATTACATTATCAGGCCTGATATACAATTTGAAGTTAACATGCTAGCAAAATTTAATATTTCTCCAAGAAGGAGAATGTGGAATGGTATTAACCATAGTGGTCTATTACATGAAAGAGATCGAGATTCAATATTGATGGCTATTAGGGTATTATGATCTCATATTTATTCTCATACTGCCTATTCATTTTGATGAGAAATATTCTCCATTTATGTATTGCATATAATGTTTGGGCAAGTAAGATGAAATTTATTTCCACATGAGCTTCAGAAGAGCAATAATGATAATCTAGCAGACTTATTCACTAAATCTCTCCATGTCTGAAAATTATATTCATGGTATTGGAGTACAACATTGTTATCTTGAGGGGGAGAAGTGATAACTTTTAAATCAGTTTGAAGATTATGTCGACTTCGAAGGTGAAAGGTCTGAAGACCAAATGGTTGTACTCTTTTTCCCTTTCTAAGTTTTTTCCCAGGGTTTTCTTAGTTAAGGTTTTTAACGAGGCAATGCAACACATGAGCAAATTTATACTATGTACTCTTTTTCTCTATCGGTTTTTCCCAGGGTTTTTCCGAAGGAGTTGATGAGGCATGAACATCATAATATTCGAGGAAATATTGTATGAAGACGATGTCACTTGTATCTCAAAGGTAGATACATCAATATTCACTTAAGTGATTAGTCGTGAACTTATTCACAAAGGCGTTGCCGACATCAACATTCGAAGACTAGTATACAAGATCGGAATGCGTCAACTCAAAGATCTTATGAAATCGATTTCGGGAGTA
The DNA here is from genome assembly GCA_033398695.1 of Orobanche coerulescens. Lineage (NCBI taxonomy): Eukaryota > Viridiplantae > Streptophyta > Magnoliopsida > Lamiales > Orobanchaceae > Orobanche > Orobanche coerulescens. The sequence continues at coordinate 86,052,742 of CM065811.1, read as the reverse complement.
TTGTACTCTTTTTCCTTCGATCGGGTTTTTTCCCACCGGTTTTAAAACAAGGTTTTAATGAGCGGCATGTATTAAAAGGTCATTCGAGGAGTGTTGTAATTAATGTATTTATTAATGAATGACCTTTATACCCCAAACCCTAGATGTGTCACACATAAATAAAGACTTTTGGCGCCGTAAGAATCTGTGGCATTATTAACCTTCTGATTTCTCTCTTTTCTCAAGTTCTGACATAATTATATTTATTCAAAAAATCAATTTTACTAATTATTACTCCCTTCCGTCCGCCAAAAATTTGCCCCAATTTCCTTATTGGGGTGTCCGCTAAAAATTTACCCCGATTAAAAAAGGAAAGTTTTTATTTACTTCATTGCCATTTAATTATCCACCTACTCACTTGATCACATTAAATATCCACGCACCCACTCCTAATTAAATACCCTAACACATAAACCTACCCAACCCACTCCTAATTAAATACCCTAACACAACCCCATCTACCCGTAAATCGAGCGCCGCACTTCACCTTTTGTTTCATCGTCTTCTCCGTCCCTCTCTGAAGAACACTAAAATACACTTCTTCAATGTTTGAGAAAAACTTCTCTACTGTCGAATCGAACGACGAGTGGAGCCTATCTCAACTCATAGCCTCCGGTCTATTGATGATGGAATCGTGGATGGAACAACCCGCTAATGAAATCGCCCCTGAAACGAAATTCGGTAATTCTGAGGGAAAAGCTATTGTTACTGTCAAATCTCAGCCTCAGATCGAGAATGATGAAAATGGCAAAATTTGGGAAACTCCAGAATGGTCAAATGAACTAAAGTGATTCTACCATTCTACCTCGAAACCCTAGGGATTTGGTGCCCCAGCGTGTTATTGCTCTTATAATCAGGTTATATCGTTTAACTTTAGCCTCTCAAGTGATTTTGCTTGATTTTGTAGCTTACAAGGTAGGATCTGTTTGTGTTGATTATGGTTTGTTGAACTGATGTTGTTCAGTTAAATGTTGCATCTGCAATCTTGTTAGACACCCTAGGGCATTTTAATTTCCTAGTTTGGAGGCTTACAAGATAGGGCAGATTTAGTTGGGAGTCAATGATGCAACTGTATATCAAAATTATGAGACTCGATATAACTACAAATATGGATCTTAGTCCAATGTTTACTAGCTAAACAACATATGCATCTAGCAAATTTGTTGGTTTCCAAGTAAACAAAGCAAAAAAACTACAAAAACCTTCAACTGCCATGCTTAATACCCAAAAGCATGCATTAGATGTTGAATGTCATACCCAAATCCTGTATCATTTGCTGGTTATCTCAATTATTCGAAACAGTCTCTTACTAGCTCTTCAGGAACTTCAAGGCTTTCTGGTAGTTGTCCCAAAGCAATTAGCATAGCCTTGTTCATGTGTGGGATTTCAGTCAAGCAACTTTGTAGTGTGAGGAAAACATTATTGAGGGTTGTTGCTGAGAGCTGACCAAATGTTGTCATGACATTTTATAGTAGATCATCTACATTGTTGGCTTGCATGTCAGTTTGTAGTGCCTGAATTGCCCTAAAGAACCCTAAGTCATTGATGTTTGTGTCAGGAGAGTTGGGCGGTTGACAAAATAGACTAATTGTGAAGCCATATGAGTTTGCTGCTTGCATAAAATCTGGATCATTATCTATAATGTGTGGCCTGGCATTATCCTATTGGATCCTGATTTGCTTACTTGCATTTGTTGGCCATTTGGCTGTGATTGCTGGGATAACCTGAAAAACGCACTACATGATGAATGATGATCATTCTGATAGTTATACTAAATCAGAAAATACATGATGAATGATGCTTACTTGGTTTATGATGCGGTCCTTGATGACTTTCTTTGGTATGGAGTTAATTGGCTTCGAGAGTACCTTTACGTCTATTCTTGGAATTTCTCTTTGCTGCCTCCTGATTTGTGAAAGGAAAGATACTTATTTTCCATCAAATAGGACTTCTCCTTCAGTTGAAATGTGTGGTCTAGCTACAGCACACATAAACATTACCTTTGTAAGAAACCTCTTTGATTTGCATGCTCTCTATGGTTCCAATTTATTAGGTAGCAGGTAGTATCTGTCTGAAGTTTATGTGATAAAGAACCATTTCTCATCTATGTGTATTGTGCTAAACATGCTGTCATACTTTATTGTTTTCTCTGAAAGTTGACTTCTAAGGTGTGAGAGACTGAATTTCAGTCTTGCTAACTTATTTGCCTCTATAATAACAGGCTTTAGAGCACTCGTATGTGCTCTTATAAGCTTCAACTGTATCCACTCACCCAATAAAGACTTACTAACATTCAGTTTTGCAGCTATCTTTCTTATAGAAGATCTTTGAAACACTGAGAGAGACGAGACTTTTGCTTCATCAAGTAAGATTTTGTCTTTGTGTTGCACTCCTAGTTTGTTAGATTTGAAGCTAATTGGTGTACCTTCCTGTATTTGTGCCTTTGCAGTTGTCCATATATACTTAACTGTTCTCTGGCACACTCCAAAACTTGCAGCAGCCTCTTTTTGTGCTCCCCAACGAATCACACCATTTTTGGAATTTTGAAGCAAGAACTGAGCCAACAAATTTTTCTGCTCCGATGTCAGATCTAGCTTCTTCCTTGGATCAGTCATATATTTGGTCTTTTTATAATGAATATGGGTAGTAGTAGACTTAAATGAGGGTTATTTATAGCTAGTTGGTCTGAATATTTAGTTTTTAGTGGGAGTTGAAATTTTAATTCTCTGGGAAAAATTCCCTCCAAGAAAACTGATCACATCAATCTTGTAGTGTGTGCAATTGTTTAATAAATATTAGTTAATTGTTTAATTGCTGTACTTTCTGGGAAAAGTTCCCTCCAAAAAAACTGATATGTATTGTGTTTATTGTTATAGTTGTTTAATGCTGTATTCTGTCTATTCCGAAAATTTTCTGTCAAGAAATGCAATACAGCAGTGAGTTTTGTTTAATGTTGTAGTTGTTTAATGAATTTTGTTTAATGCTTTAATTAATCACTAACTTTTCAGATAATTAAATTATCAAGTGTAATTAAGGTTTTAAGTATAAATTAAGAAATGGGCTCTTTCTACACTAAAATTACTTTATACCAGTTTTTCTTAAAATCCGTGCCATCCCAACTGGGGCAAGTATTTGGCGGACTGAGAGAGTATTTCTTTTGGTTATTTATAATAGATGATCATTATTATTTCTTTCTAATCACATATTTACCGAATTTTAAATTATATATATAAATTTTGATAATTAATTTGGATTTAAATTATAATTATTAATTTTGTTATTTACTTCAAGTACTCTTAAATTCGTTTCAATATATATTTTTAAACGAACATCTTCTAATAATTATTATTAATATATAATTAAATATACCAACGGCCAAAACTTTCTATGCTTATCATTGAATTATTTTTATCAACCATATTTGTAATTGTAATTAATGTAATTTTAGTTTATTTTGTAAATTTTAGGCTTATTTCAATAGTTGATGAATCTATTCACTAAAATATGAGAATTATCAAAATAAGAAAGATATCTTGTGCATTAAGATAGATAAAAAAAAAAAAAGGATAATTGTAGGTCCACATAAAAATCTTACTTTTTGATAACCCATTCTATTTTTTTAGGTGGGAAATAAATAGGTATCATTATGAATATGTAAAGATAGAAAAATCGGTATGTTTTTTTGAAAAAAAAAAAAGTAAACTTTTAAATAATTAGATTATTTTACACAATAACACTTATAATTTTTTACATTTGTACTGTCGTATTGTATGTATTTAGTTGAAATTCTACAAGTAATGTTGTATTGGTTTAAGGATTATATAATATATATTGTATTGGTTTATTATGGAATCGAACTATTTATGTATGTTATTGTTACTGTTTTTGACGACTGGTCTTGGTTAGTTGTGTTTTTTGTTAAGTGTATTAGCCATAGCGTACATTATATACGGTAGCTACCAAACGCTACACAAAGAGGCTTACATATATTAAACTTGCCAGTTACGTACGTAGCGATGGAAATCAGATCGAATTGAGTTTTAGTGTGTAGGTCCGAGTACTTTTATCTTGATTGGGACCGCCAAATCAACGGGCATTGCATACACAATTATACAGGACTTGGCATATGCAATGATGGAGCATTTACCTATGTTAATTTATGCTATGTATGTAAGGTAATTTACGAAGGGATACAGCAATCCCTAGAAGACAATACCGTACACTACAAAGAAAGGTTAGTGTACGTAAGAGCTGTTAACGTACGTTAACAGGTGGATGTAGCGACCACAATGGAAATTGTATATTATAAAGACATGTCTTGTCTTTCATTTTTTTATGATCCATTTCCGATTTCTCTCTAGAAATCACACATCTGCCCTCCTAATTGTTAATCAGCCCCTTCCAACTTGTTTTGGAGCTTCACAATGCAATACCCCCAAATCCATATGGGAATATTACACGCCGTAGACCCTTTTTCATGAGGGTCTACCAGACTAGACTCCACAGAATAACTAAATATTCGACCGACTGGGGTCAACCAACATAACAATACGGACCGTTAAGGTCAAACATAATTAACTTCACGGACTGATGTGGTCTCACGACTAAATCAAATGGTAAAATACATCTCTTTACAACAATACCCACTCAGGAACCGATGTACATTACAGCAGAAGACTGATACAACAAGACAATACAACAAACAGACCAAACTCTCAATCTTGATTAGTATCGCAGCTCATCATCTCCAGTGCTGATCCTGTGAATGCTCCCTCGAACCAAGCGTACCTGAAATGCATGAAACGCATTTCTCCCATTTAATGGGTTAGCAATTCGAATTTGCCAATATAAGTATCATAACCATACGAAACGTAGAAAGCATACAATCACGAATCAGATAAGGACAACCATTCATCAAGTATTTTCGAGAGGTTTTTAGTATTTAGAAAACAAAGCACTTGAAGCATTTGAAAATAAAATCACCATCTCGGAAATTTTAGAATTACAGAACCTTTAGGACATCGGGTGTAATATCTGACTTTCTTTTTTTTACAGTTTCTATTTTTGGCACATGTCTATTGTTAGCGGCTCGCTTGTAACCGTTTCGATGTTTTGAAACTATTTTGTTCTTGGTGTTTTCCAATTGGATTAGTTTTGGAGGTGTTTTTACGTAATTCACTTTATGTTATGATTTTCGCCGCATGTACGTTCGATTCTCATAAAACTCGTTCGATTATATTGTTTCTTTGTTCCTACAAGTCTGTAAGGTAGAATTATTCATGTTGTGAGTGTCGGTTCAGCATTTCGATGGCGCATCGTGATTTTCGAACGTTTGGGCCGTTTTGTAATTTCCTAAAAGTTTATGGAAATTACTTCCATTGTCGTATTCTGAGCCTACGGGCGGTCGGAAACGTGTTTCTTTTAGCACTTAGATTCGTAATCGCGAATACTTCGTATATGTGTCTTCGGATTCCATCTTTTTGTTGCGTTTCGATTTCGTGCTTTCTTGGGCAGTGGACTGCACTCAGCAGTACCGAACTGCTGCATGAATAACGCATGTTATTCATGTTCTCTTACATACGCTATCTGAGTACTGTTAACGTACGTTAACTCTTAGAAATAGCGTACGCTAACGTCTTCAGCGTTTTGGGTAGGGGATTCTGCCGAGTCTTTACGTACGTTAAGTTAGGGTGCTGCGTACGTAAAGGCCCTAACGTACGTTAACTCCACCATGTTAACGTATGTAAACTGCAGTCAGGTATTTAAAAACCTGAGTTGACCTCAGACGTGTTACTTCTTTCTTCTTTATCCCTTTGTCCGCGATTTGAGTTCCCTTGGGCGTTTTGGAGCGATTCTTGAAGATGTATCCATGGAGTTCCATAATAGATCGATTGTTGTGCTCCAAATGAAGTTTATCATCATCTTAATCCATCTCTCTCTGCCCAAATCTAAGGTAATTGGCTAGAACCCTAACCTTTGTAATTTTTTTTTTGGGGGGGGGGGGTTGGGATTTGTCCAATTCTGTACGAATCATCCGTTGATGTTGTAATATTCTACTTCGATTAATGTTTATGGGTGTTTCCCAATTCGTTTCCATCAAGATTCAACCCGTGTGTGGTTGTGAAGTGTAGTTGGGGTTGTGGGTGTTTTTCACTCGATTATTGGTGTCGTTTAGGACTGATTCATGTTGATCTTTCGTCTAGGAGTGGACGTTGTCACTCCGGGTCATTCCTAGTCGTTGTAGATCTTCCGTTTCGACCACAATGTCTCAAAAGCAAGTACTTTACATTTGTTTACATATTCTAGCATTGATTTATGGCTTGGCATGTATGTGTGGATGCGAATGCGTATGTTCACCCAGGGATTGGTCTGACGGGGCCTCTGGGGATACGTAGTGCCGTGTGTATGCGTATCATGAGTTTGGGTTAACCACCCAAGGATGGCCCGACGGGGCCTCTGCAGGGTGCGGTGGCCATGAGTCTCGTACCAATAGTTAACCTTTGAAATGTTTTGTTGGAGAATAATGTTTTGTGCATGTGCACCTTAATATTCCAGAATATAAATGTTTTACAAAATGTTTTTGGCGTATATATCGTGTGTATAGAATGGTAGTTCAAATGGTATTGTGCTTGCACTAGCAGTTGGCGCTAGCCCCTTAAATGGGGGAAATACTTTCGTATTTTAGGTACAGGTCCAAGGGACGAGCGAGCATGCGATAAGTATGAGGATGATGGCAAGAGTGACACCGTTCAATTGGACGACTGAGTCATGTCCTGTCGTTTGAGTTTTTAATTGTATCATTTGCTTTAGTACTCGAGTACTTTCTTCATTTTATTTGTATTATTTTTTAACCCAGTTTGGGAAGGCATTTGATTGTTGAATTAATGTTGTTTGGGACAGTCTGTTTATTATCGTTTGTCTTTATTAAGTAATGGTGTATTTATTGTGTAGTGTTTGTCGTTGGTCTCGGGTGGTCAAAATGTATGTTAGCCTTGTGGACTCAAAGGGACGGGTCCACGGCGCTGTAATATGTCCTGAACGTCTTGGAGGTGTTACATCGGGTCCTAAGCATTAAGAATAGTTTCAAAACGTCAGGGTCTAAACGCAAATCTCATTTAAATCTCAATAGTTTTTACAATACGAACACATTTCCACAAATCGCTTGGGCCTCATCCCAATCATTCCATTTTCGTAAAACTTCCCTTCAAAAACTTTATTTAACAAAATTGCTCTCGACTCTGTGATCCACTATCACGAGTCACTATAGGTTCAACAACCCACACGGTCTTAACCAAATACAATAATAACAAATATCAATCTCGACTCCGTGATTCACTGTCACGAGTCACCGTAGGTTTAACAACCCACACGGTCTTAACCAAATACAATAATCACAAATATCAATCTCGACTCCGTGATCCACTGTCACGAGTCACCGTAGGTTCAACAACCCATACGGTCTTAACCAAACACACCAGTCACACTTACCAATCCCGACTCTGTGATCCACTATCACGAGTCACCGTAGGCCCCGTCGAACCCACATGGTTGGACGTACTGTGCCCTGACCCCATGATCTTCTATCATGTGTCACCGTAGGCCCCGTCGAACCCACACGGTTGGACGTACTGTGCCCTGACCCCATGATCTTCTATCATGTGTCATTGTAGGCCTCGTTAGACCCGCACGATTGGACCACAGAACCACATACTAAGTTCCGATCCCATGGTCCTCTGCCATGAATCCTCGTAGGTCCCGTCGAACCCACACGAGTGAACTTAGCCATACAACCCATAACATTCACGTTCACATTCTTCAACAATAGACACGGTCAATCAATTTCATTGACCACCGCAACATTACGCATTGAACACACATAGCACAATCTCAACAATCCAACCATTATCATCAACAACACTCAACCAACAATACACAACCAACAATACATCCTGATCGATACACATCATAGTACACATCCAAACCGACATGATTATCACAACTAACCCAATTACTCTACGTTGAACATTCGAGAACAACACCAATGCCATCAAATAATTATGTCAAGAATACACAACCGATTCACACAAAATGTGTTTACGAAGGTAAACCAATCATCACCAACCTAACAGGTGATTTCTAGTCGCAAGATACAAGTTGTATATGTAAGATACTTACCTCGGAATTGGCACGCAAATACTCCGACGAGGCTCGACCGAAAAGCCTTGAAACCTACAACCTCCACAAGAAAACAACGACAACACAATAACTACGCATAGAGTGACCAAATACGATGAAAAACACGTCCAACATCCGAAGGAAAACTCATTGAAACATTTAATCGAACATTAAATGTTCAATAATTCCCAAGAACACTCAAATCGCCAATCGAGTTAAACTAACTTGAAATATGGATATACAATCCATAGAACACGATTAATAACCTTGTATAACACCAATCGATTCATCAAGATCGAACTAGAATCAGAATCAAGAACAAATCTCCAAAAAGTCAACTCTAGGGAAATCAAGAAAAATACCTCGATCCGACGGCGAACAACGGGTTAGATGATGTTACAATCACCTAGAACTCTCCAAGACACCTTTGATGGAGTAAAATCGGCCAGGAACTCGAACCCTAATCGCCCTCGTCTCAAACCGGCGGAGAAAGAAGGAAATGAAGGTGAAATGAGAAAACACGACTGCTGCCCAGTTTATATATTAGACAGCTTAGCGTGCGCTAATCACTAGGATTAGCGTGCGCTATCGAAGCAATGATCCGCCCAAAAAGCATAGTTAGCGTGCGTTAATCAAGAATATTAGCGTGCGCTAACGAGTCCTAATTCCAGTCCATTAGTTACTGGACAGATTCTGCATCTACAGTTAGCATGCGTGAAACCCTCCGTAGCGTGCGCTACTGATGCACCTTAGCGCGCGATAGCCTAATACCTAGCGTGCGTTATCGGCTTCCTCGCTCAATGCAGTAGCTTCTGCATCAATTCTACTCCTCCAATTAGTGTGCTCTAACTAAGCCTTAGCGTGCACTAGCAACGCCCTAGTAGAGCGCGCTATCCATGCACAAAGCGTGCACTATTAATACTGCACAGGCAGTAGGATCGCACCAAAAACTCACCATAACAACGATACCTGCTAAAGGAACGACAAACATGCAACAATATGAATCGCAACCAACATGCGTCAATGCACGACACACGATCATATAAGCACGAACAGCATACAATCCACTAAACAGTAGAAAAAAATTCAACGCAATCGGAACAAAAATCTCGGGTATTACATTCTACACCACTAAAAATAAGTTTCGTCCCAAAACTTAAAACAAAATCATCACAGTGCCACATAACGAAACAAACACAAATGTTCAAACATCAGATATCACATATTCGGGACCCCATGATCTGATGTCATGTGTCTCCGTAGGTTTATCAACCCACACAGAATTATTTAAACCAAAATATTAGACATCAAACACCAAATATCAAATCTCCACATGAGATATAATCCACAATACAAAACATAATATACTATCACTGGGCACCACTGGGCCCTCCAGGAGTAGGAGTGGAACTTCAGTTCCTCGCAACGGTCTCGCAATGCACCGCTTGGTGTCCCACTTGACCACACTGGAAATAGTTCACTTTTGGCGAGCAATAATTCTGCCGTACATGGCCCACACGACTAAAGTTAAAACACATTTTTACACTGCTCGCCTTATACGGGGGTAGGTTGGTTGGACTGACCATCCGAACGGGGAGTCTTTTCAGAAGAACGATACGAAACAACAAACTCATGGAATTCACTTCTCTGACCCCTTGAGAAGCTAGCCGAAATCTTCTGTTTCTTACTTTCTGGACCTGCCCCCATCACTGAAATGGCCATATCGATGGCTAAAGCTCGATCCTGATACTCTTTTAAGGTAGTACACCTGAGGGGAGCCATACTCTGTCGTATACTGGGTTTCATCTGCATATCAATGTAACGAATCTTGTCCGCCTCACTTCTCACTTGCTCACGAACATGACACAGTTACTGATTATAATCGACTATTGCCTGGGATATCGACACATCCTGGGGTGTAGCCGAGAAAAACTCAACAATAATGCGTTCTCAAACAGGCAACAGGCAATACTCTGCCTCCATCGCATTCTTGAACTCGGCCCAAGTAGCCGTACGATCTCTAGGCGCTACGACCTCCCACCAGTCTGCAGCTTTCTTGTCGAGGAGGTACTGAGCAATGGGTACCCTCCTTTCATCCGGATAAGCTAAAACATCAAATGTTCTTTCCAACTGGAAGAGCCAGTTCTCCCAACCTGACAAATCCGAGGAACCTGCAAAACGAGGTGGATGCATTCTCATCATGTCTTGTAGCCACTTACTAGCTCTGTTATCCCCCCTGGGATCTCATTCTGGTGTACTGTTTGATTCATATGCGCCAACTGGTTTGCCAACTGCTGGAGGATGGTGGCGGCGCCAATATTAACATTATCCCCAGCTGGTTGTCCCTGATCATGCGATTGGTCCTCCATACTATCTATACTGGACCGATTGGTGCTAGACAACGAACGAGTCACCCTATCATGCTCCTGAGTACGTCCACATCCACGACCACGACCTCGACCTCGACCTCGACCTCTCGGCATACTGATCAAGCAATATTTCAATACAATGAAACATAATATTGAAAAGCAGCACACCAAAATGCAAATTCAGCACAACTCATAAACATAAGGTAACAATTAGTAACACGACAAAATACCTATCGGTTAATTACACGAATACATGAACTACAATTGCAATATACGGAACTTACTGTCATAACCAACGAATCACACGACCATATCAACAAGAGGCTTATGACTAATATCGGTACAAACGTGATCGTAACGACTACACATCGTTGTAATCAACTCTTGATAATATTCCTTTTAAAACTCCACGAGGTGTTCATTTAGATAATATCATTTGAAAATCTTTAAATTCGTATACTTTCCATAAGAAAATTTGAAAATACTGTTGATACATCGGGTTGTTTTACCAAAACCATGAGTCATAAGTCTAATCCATCTTACTTTGAAAACATTTGCAAAACATAATTCCGAAATATTGTTTTCTTCAAAAACAACATCATCAAGATAACCACGTTATCACAACACATCACCACAAATAGCAACACACAAGGTAACCACATGTTACCACGCAACATTATCACAATTAACAATACACAAGGTAATCCACGGCCATGCTCTCTTGGCATCGACCCCGAGAGGTTTCACCGAACCATCACCGGGTGGACAACCCATTCATACTCATACTAACTATTTCTACAGATCAACAATCTCATCCAAAAACATCGCACAGGTCATAAAGCAGAACCAAACCATATAATATAACGCGTCTTAACCCGTGCTAATCCTACGGTTAGCATGCGCTAACTTTAACATTTTGTCTACCATATTAGTTAGCGTGCGGTAATTAGCACATTAGCATGCGCTGACTGATACGGTTCAGGAAATTTCATCCTCCACCCTTTTCGAAAATATATTCGTGTTTTGATTTGAAAATATGAAAATTCCATGGTGAGAAGGTTTTAAAAAAATCGATTACTAAAATCATTTGAAAATAACACGAACGCGCAAAAGAAATTTTCTCAAAATTCTTTCAAATACGACAAAAGATCATCACTGGTAACTTTTACCAAGTATCCAAAATTTTAAAACACCAACGAATCTCGTAAGTGAGGAAATGGTCTCTCTAACACACACGCAGCGGATATAATTACATCAACAATCCAAAATCTATCGATTTTCAGACACATGCCCATCTGGCATACAAAAATCATCAATTCAACAAACATAGCACCTGCATACCAAGTTCGTACACATATCGAAACCATATACCTGAGTTTCTCAACAAACTCTACTGTCAATACACTTTCTGGAACACCTCAATGTTCCAGGTTTCATATCACACTACACCACTCGACGTCAAATCTGATAATATATCCAAATCACTATACACGTAATATACCACAATATCAAATACAAACTCCATTTCTCAACACACACATAACAAGGTCAATAAACACAAGATACGTTAGAGGAGACTTACATCACAGATCGCACGAAGATGTCAGCCGCCCACGATACTAATCTCAACGATCAACATCGACAACACGAAGTGATAATGCGCAACTCAACTTGTCAATCGACAACTCGAATGACAGAACACCACACACTCGACTCGACCCGAGAGCCTAGATTTCCACAACCTAAGCGGTGATACCATAAATGTAACACACCCAAATCCACATGGAAATATTACACGCCGTAGACCCTTTTTCACGAGGGTCTACCAGGCTAGACTCCACAGAATAACTAAATGTTCGACCGGCCGGGGTCAACCAACATAACAATACGGACCATTAAGGTCATACATAATTAACTACACGGACTGATGTGGTCTCACGGCAAACTCAAATGGTAAAATACAACTCTTTACAACAATACCCACTCAGGGATCGATGTACATTACAGCGGAAGATTGATACAACAAGACAATACAACAAACAGACCAAACTCTCAATCTTGATTTGTCACATCCCGGGACCCCTCCGCCGTAGCATGATATTGTCCGCTCTGGGCACTCTCATCTGAGCTAGCCCTCACGGTTTTGTTTCTGGGAGCCCAACGAGCAGCTTCCCAGGAGGTCACCCATCCTCAGACTGCTCCTCGCATCAGCACGCTTAACTTCGGAGTTCTCATCACCCCAAAGCCACTGGGCTCCCAAAAGGCCTCATGCTATAAGAAGTTCGACACGCACATATAAGGCACTTCGCCCGCTCTCTGCTAGTCGGTGTGGGATATCACAATCCGCCCCTCCTCAAAGGACCCGACGTCCTCGTAGGCACACTCGCACGACACGGCAGAGTGGTTCCGATACCAAATTGTCACATCCCGGGACCCCTCCGCTATAGCATGATATTGTCCGCTCTGGGCACTCTCCTCTGAGCTAGCCCTCACGGTTTTGTTTCTGGGATCCCAACGAGCAGCTTCCCAAGAGGTCACCTATCCTGAGACTGATCCTCGCACCAGCACGCTTAACTTCGGAGTTCTCATCACCCCGAAGCCACTGGGCTCCCAAAAGGCCTCATGCTATAAGGAGTTCGGCACGCACATATAAGGCACTTCGCCCGCTCTCTGCTAGTCGGTGTGTGATATCACATGATTAGTATCGCATCTCATCATCTCCAGTGCCGATCCTGTGAATGCTCCCTCGAACCAAGTATACCTGAAATGCATGAAATGTATTTCTCCCATTTAAGGGGTTAGCAATTCGAATTTGCCAGTACAAGTATCATAACCATACGAAATATAGCAAGCATACAACAATCACGAATAAGATGAGGACAACCATTCACCAAGTATTTTCGAGAGGTTTTTAGTATTTAGAAAACAAAGCACTTAAAGCATTTGAAAATAGAATCACCATCTCAGAAATTTTAGATATAGAACCTTTAGGACATCGGGTCCTAAGATTTAAGAATCGTTTCAAAACGTTAGGGTCTAAACCCAAATCTCATTTAAATCTCAATATTTTTTACAATAGAAACACATTTCCACAAATCGCTTGGTCTCAGCCCAATCATTCCATTTTCGTAAAACTTCCCTTCAAAAACTTTATTTAACAAAATTGCTCTCCTCCGTGATCCACTGTCATGAATCACCATAGGTTCAACAACCCACACGGTCTTAACCAAATACAATAATCACAAATATCGATCTCGACTCCATGATCCACTGTTACGAGTCATCGTAGGTTCAACAACCCATATGGTCTTAACCAAATACAATAATCACAAATATCAATATCGACTTCGTGATCCACTGTCAGGCATAACCGTAGGTTCAACAACCCATACGGTCTTAACCAAACACATCAGTCACACTTACCAGTCCCGACTCCGCGATCCACTGCCACGAGTCACCGTAGGCCCCGTCGAACCCACACGGTTGGACGTACTATGCCCTGACCCTATGATCTTCTGTCATGTGTCATCGTAGGCCTCGTCAGACCTGCACGATTGGACTACAACACCACATACTAAGTTCTGGTCCCATGGTCCTCTGCCATAAATCCTCATTGGTCCCGTCGAACCCACACGAGTGAACTTAGCATTACAACCAATAACATTCACGTTCACATTCTTCAACAATGGACACGGTCAATCAATTACATTGATCACCACAACATTACGCATTGAACACACATAACACAATCTCAACAATCCAACCATTATCATCAACAACACTCAACCAACAATACATCTTGGTCGATACACATCATAGTACACATCCAAACCGACATGATACAACTAACCCAATTACTCTACATTGAACATTCGAGAACAACACCAATGCCATCAAATAATTATTCGAAGAAATACACAAACGATTCACACAAACCGTGTTTACGACGGTAAACCAATCATCACCAACCTAACACGTGATTTCTAGCCGCAAGATACAAGTTGTATAGGTAAGATACTTGCCACGGAATCGGCACACAAATACTCCGACGAACACGGCTCGACCGAAAAGCCTTGAAACCTACAACCTCCATGAGAAAACAATGACAACACAATTACTACGCATAGAGTGACCAAATACGATGTAAAACACGTCCAACATCGGAAGGAAAACTCATTGAAATATTTAATTGCAAATTAAATGTTCAATAATTCCCAAGAACACTCAAATCGCCAATCGAGTTAAAGTAACTCGAAATATGGATATACAATCCATACACGATTAATAATATGATATAACACCAATCGATTCATCAAGATTGAACTAGAATCGGAATCAAGAACAAATCTCCAAAAAGTCAACTCTAGGGAAATCAAGAAAAATACCTCGATCCGACGACGAACAGCGGGTTGAATGATGTTACAATCACCTAGAACTCTCAAAAACACCTTTGGATGGAGTAAAATTGGCCAGGAACTCGAACCCTAATCGCCCTCGTCTTAAACTCGCGGAGAAAGAATGAAATGAAGGTGAAATGAGAAAACACGACTGCTGTCCAGTTTATATACTGGACAGCTTAGTGTGCGCCAATTACCAGGATTAGCATGCGCTATCAAAGCAACAATCCACCCAAAAATCACATTTAGCATGCGCTAACGAGTCCCAATTCCAGTCCAGTAGTTACTGGACAGATTCTGCATCTACAGTTAGCGTGCGCTACTGATGCACCTTAGCGCGCGCTAGCCTAATACATATCATTCACTATCGACTTCCTCACTCAATGCAGTAGCTTTTGCATCGATCTGCTTCTCCAGTTAGCGTGCACTAACTGAGCCTTAGCGTGCGCTAGCAACGCCCTAGTATCACGCACTATTCCTACTGCATAGGCAGTAGGATCGCACCAAAAACTCATCACAACAACGATACCTGCTAATGGAACGACAAACACGCAAGGATCTGAATCGCAACCAACATGCGTCAATGCACGTCACACGATCATATAAGCACGAACAACATAAAATCCACTAAGCAGTAGAAAAAAATTCAACACAACCGGACGAAAATCTCAGGTATTACACACAACTTGGATTGAAGCTCGAAGACTTGAAGATTGTGGTGGATACTTGAAGTGTTTGAGGTTATTCTTCATTTTCATCAGGTATGTTGGCTAATCTTGCATTAATTTCCAGATTATGATGTTGTTGATGATTACTTCATGTATTGATGGTATTGTTAGGAATTATCATGATTCTTGATGGTTTTTACAAACATATGGTGATTATAACTTGAGGATGAGTATGTTTTCATTGACTAAGAATTTGGATGTCATAATCATATTGTGGAAGGATTACGTTAATATTTTTGAATGATTGACATATTTTAGAAGTGATTATTGATGTTGATGAAATTCCTGAAAGATCATAATCATTTTGATGAATGATTATGATAAGTTTATGAAGTAATTGTCATAATTTGAAAGTGGTAAGTTAATCTTAGTGATGAATCCAAAATTCTTATTGATAATTGTTGAGTATAAGACATAATGTTGAGGTAATGTTGGCATAAAAATACCCTAAGCGTTTTGATAAATGTATCCTACAACTTGATCCTACAACAATCTTCATACAACTTTAGAAGAACCTTCTTCCTATAAAGAAATGAAGAGATAGATTACACCATTTGACACGGTTAGCTACAACAATATCATTGTAGGAATTTCACTTAGAAAAAGTAAAATGTAAAATCTATAGGATATACTTAGACTTTTAAACCATTGTGAAATAAGCATTTATTTATTCACAAAGTATTCACAATTTCAAATGTGCATTTAGTGCTGATGAAGATATCATTAATGCGGCCGAAGACTATAGATTGAAGAGCATTTCATAAAAAAAAGTCTGAAGCATTAAATGCTAACACTTTAATTCAAGCATTTATCAAGCCTCCAATCTAAAGTGTCCACATCTCACCAACCATCCAATGACTACATTTATAGTGGATATATTGCCAAACAACCCAATCAAATGGACTTGCTCACAAGTGAATCACAAAACGACAGAAAAATTGAAGCATTGAACTATCTAAATTACCTATCACGAGCAATCAATTTCTTCAAGCCTGAAACACATATCTTAATTAAAGAAATATTCAGTCCTCAACTGAGAACAACACGCTACAGCCAGGATCTTAAACCTACAGTTGCTGTTTAGGTTACTTGCTATACCAAACTTTAAACGTTGAGTACATTAACCCTGTGTGGACTAATCAGAACCTTACTGACCTATGTGGAATGAAGATAGTTTAGGATGAAGTTTTATTCTGTGTTAGAAGAAGTCAGTTCAAGGAAGCCTACATCCAATCTGTGTGAAAGGCCTAAAGCTACAATCAAGTGATCAATCTGTGTGAATGATACAATGACTGGTTTAATTAAAATCATCTAGTTGTGTACGCCTTGATTTTAATAAATATTTACTCATGTGTGGAGGACCTGTGGACGTAGAGTATGTTGCCTCGAATCACATTAAACCTTGTGTTTTTACTTCCTGTATTACTATCTATCTACTGTGTGTGATTATCTTATACTTACTTTGAAGAACCCTATAAGTATCAAGCTAACAGAAGATCACTTGGTTGATGTACTTACAGCAACTTGCATTAGTCTTCCGCTACGCACTTTAAAACTTCAAAAAGGAGTACATCTTATTCAATCCACCCTTCAAAGTTGTCATTAAAGTATACCGTGACCAACAGGTGTTGGTGATGTTGTTAAGATAATTATGATGGTATAAAGTGACATTATCGTAATTAGATGATCAATATGATGATTGTTCTTGGTAATCTTTGTAGAAAATAATAGTCACGACTATTAAGAACAACTATTATCATGCTAATCAGATCACGAAGATGAATTGAGGATGTTGGATTTATAGTTTAAGACTATGATATTCGTTTGAGTAATTTGATCTATTCGTGTTGAATCAACGATATATATTGCATTGGATTTGATATCGATATTGTGGAATTGTGTTATTGAATAGGTTATATTCCATTTGAGATTGTTGGTATAATTGATTGAGTTTCTTCTTTCATTCGTTTGTTCATTTTAGAAGACGTCTTGATCGTGCAGTAGCTTTTTTCGTCATTGATACTGAGGCAAGTTAATTCTTACATATGTATTGTATGTGTGACATATGTTTATGCTTCTGAATTATTCATATTAATATTATTGTTGATCGTGTCGATCGTTCATTGAGTACCAGTGGTTCCGGGTTCATATTATTACCATCGTTGCACTTCAATGATTTATTTTGATCTTCTTTGGATTCATATTTCATTTTGACGAGTAGTTTGGTTCCTTGTTAGGATTGCTAGTCATTATTGATTTTCCGTTATCACTTTTCTTATCATGGCATTCCGAAGTCATACTGGCATGCCGATTTGTATATGTAGGATTTTCATGTCGGGCACATATAATCATGTGTTGGTAGTATGCTCACATTGAACTTTGCACATGGGTGGAGAATGCCCGTGAGACTGATTAGATACATTATCACACATTGTTGTCAGGATCCCGCGTATGTTGTGATATGTGCACCAACACATTTCCATCCTGGGCGTAGTAAGGCATACATCCTTTGAGCCGTAAATTTATACATACAACATGTTTTGATTACGTGTATTTTCAACTGTTGGGGTATAATTTGGTCGACTCATATAACATGTTTGATTGTGTCTGTTCGATAATTTGAGATTATAATCATGTTTGGATTATACATCATATGTGATTGTGTGTATTTTGGATTTAATGATGATTTTGATAGTTCATACAACATGTGTGATTGTATATGTTCGACATATTGAGTTTATTGTCTTGTGCAGCTTGTCTCTGTATTTTTGGGCGGAATATGTTTTATTGTATTTTAGGTCGATGGAAGGCTAAGACACATGAAGGTCAAGGTGACGATGAAGAGTCTCGAGTATATTAGCCAGGGGCCCGAGTCTTCTTGTTTCCAGATGTATTATTCATTACGCTGCATTTGTACACTTGGATATCTGTATTTATTTTGGTATATCCATCTTCATATAGAATATACTTGTATTTTAGTTGAATGTGGATTGATTGGCGCTTGGTAGCAAGAACATTATATAAACTCCTCGTCATAATATTTGGTAGCATAATGTGGTTCGATACTGCAATTATGTTAAGTTGATTTTAGTGTGGTTTGCTTGGTGGGTCCCAGTTGTAACACCCCCGAGATATTCAAGGTATATTACAGTGCTGTGGATCCCTATATGGGACCCACCAGGCTAGACACGAATTACCATAGTAAAATCACACATCATCCGGATGAAAATCAAATAACACGCCCGGTACAACCGGCGGAATAATCAACATCGACAACCATAAATAACTTCAATGAATACGAATCACAATTCGTGGTGAAAAGCCTAAGTACTCGCGAGTACAATCTATAAGTTTATAAAGTAGACAACAACCATATCAAAGGGAACAACGAAAATAAAAGGACTCAAATGCACATGTCAACGACTGGCCAAAGATCCTCAGACTTGTCCCTGCCTCTCGTCCGGCTGATCATAACCTGAAATTCATAACAAGAATTTCCCCAAAACGGATCCCCAGAGGGGTTAGCAATTATGCTAGTACAAGTAATCAAGGAAAACCATTCGCTTACAAATTTCATAGTATAATGCACCAAATTCATTTCAAACCAAAAACCAGATATGTCGATGCAGCTGCCAAAACTGGTCCTTCTGTTGTCAATTTGTCTGTACCACAAGGTATGCTTTTTTTTTCTAATACATATATATATATATATATATATATATGTGTGTGTGTGCGCGCGCGCTCTCTTTGAATAGCGTCATACTCCACGAAATATTGCACACTTTTTGCCCAAAAAAACTCCCAAAACGCGATGAGGCGTACTGCCAATTGCTCTTTGATTCATGTTGCGTATGCAATGATGACCTGGCAGTAATTCACGCCTTCTCGCACGCTATTTGCTTTATTTAAAAAAAAAGCGCATGTAATTCGGGTATTTTTTTAAAAAACCATAATTATTAAGATAACTCCAACGCAGCGGCAAATTTTCTTTGTTGGTCAAAGGCAGCAGCAAAAAATCAGCAATGAATGGAAGAAGCCAAAAAAAGAGAGAACAGCAAATTGCGTATCTCTCATGAACCGAACAGCAAGGAGAGAACAAAAGACTGCAGCAGACTAAGAAATCACAATCAGCAGACTACTATGAGAATTAGAATTTCTACGCAATGTTTTAGAATTCGCGACTCGTATTCGAGGTGTTTTGCTCGAAGGAGGTGGCGGATGCTTTGAGGTGGAATGAGGCGTAAGCCTCAACTTAACATAAAATAATAAACCTATATAAGGTTCAACAATTATTTTATTAATTATTTAATTTATTTATTAATCATCTGAAAATTTTATTTATATGATTTTTTTTGGAAAGCTATTTATTTGAACCTATGTGCACGGTACATATGCAGGCACGGGCAGATACGATATATTTATGGTGATAAGGTAAATTTTGAAAGGTAAATTTTGAAAGTATGGGACATGATACGGCTGGGATATAGTAATAATGAAAATATATGTTTTTATATATTGAAATTAATTTAGTATGAAAAAAAGCAAAAAATCAGCCTATATAGTATAAGCCATATTTTTTTGGTCATTGCAAAATCAATCCTAAAATACTACTATGAATAACCCTACCTCACATCATGCTTCCCACTAATAAACAATATGAATCAACAATATCTATCATTAAAAGCCCATTTGCAGACGAAGCTTAAGTCACGCCCATTACACAATGAAACCTAACTCCGTCCTATAATTTTCTTCAGCATCGACGTCTCAATCAAATTCGGCAATAAAAAATCTCATTGCCCCTCCATAAACTGTCGAGTTACCTTTGAAATTTCCGCAAGCTTTCTAGCGGCGTTTGAATGTTACAAGTTGTGTCCTAGCCGTATTCCGTCTGAATTGTAATCCATGTCGTGGAATTTGTCGGCGCGAGAGAGACTGACCCAGGGGCGTTTTTAAGTACATGTTTTTCTTGACCAACTTGTACGCCTCTTACCAAGTCAAACTCGTACGCCTTAAAGAAAAAACTCACAAATATAAAAAAGTCACCTGACTCCTAAGCATCGACCCACCACCCCTCTGCCTCGCCGAGACATGTCAGTCGACTTGTACGATTCGAGCTTTTTTTTAAAACATTGTTTCTAAGTGTTTTGAGGATTGAATATTTTTGTATTGCGACTTATTTTGGTTTGCTACTATGGATTACTATAAGAATCCTAAGTTGCTCTGATTATTTGAAATCGTCTCATGGCTATTTGCTTTTATTTACCTATTGTTCTTTAAATAGGAATATTTATTATTTTTTAATTAAAAAATGGCATGTTCAAAGTACATGCATTATGTGCTACACTATTTTATGCTATGCAATTCCAGGGAAAAACACAAAAAATGCTACGTGCCTGTTGCGTTAAAACATTGGTATATATATATATATATACACACAATATTTTTTCGGTTGTCAATATTCTGGTTGAATAGTGTCTAGCTGATCCATAGCTAAATTTTTATATTTTTTTGTAGGTTTTCACGGTATGACTGTGGGTAAAAGCATTGGGTCAGGAACTATTATAGACAAGGATGGCACTATCTTGACTTGTGCTCATGTGGTGGTTGACTTTCAAGGATTAAGGTCTTCATCCAAGGGAAAGGTATGTATTTTGAAATCTTTTATATCTTTGACTCTAATACTGAGGCGGTTTCCTTTTTTCTGTTGGGTACACACAAAAACCTCTACTTGAAGATTTTGTGAATCCTTTTGATTTACTTAAGTTTCTTGTTAAAATGGATCTTAGATTTTGTAATGAAATTTATTAAAAATATGACCTCACCCCACATTTTTTGAGTTTCGACTTATTTTAAACTGCAAACTGAACAGATAATGAAATAAAAATAAAGAATAATAAGACTAATAACTAAACTTGATTAAACTTGGCCCGTCTTCTCCTTTTGTGCCCGGCGCCGCTGATATTTAAAAATTCTCTTCCCCTTAATATTAGCCTTATCCTCAAGGCGAAACTCTGGAAACTGGGCTTGGAAA